>CM075807.1:95432860-96870360 GCA_037975025.1 Excoecaria agallocha | reverse complement strand
ACTATATTTTTAATTTTCTTTTTAATATTTTCCAATTTATTAACCTAAAGGTATCCTATTTAATATATTTTTTAATTACTTTATTTCATAATTTCTCTTATATATTTGTTGATTATAATATAACATTAAAGTATAATTTTCAGAATTTAAATATATATCTGTTAATAATTTGTTCCTAGCATTTATATTTTTATTTCTAAATATAACCTATTTATTTCATTATTTAATCATCTAAATAAATCCTTAAGATAATCCATTATATTAAACAATTCTAATATTATGTTAATTTGAAAATCTCTATAGTTACATATATTAATTTAAAGTATTTTGATTTGAAAAATAATCTACAAGAATACTAGGAAGAAGATCAATTAAAATATCAATTAAATTTATTTTCTTATGAAAATTTTGACAATTGCAAAATTCATTTGAATGAAAATATTGTAAACTTTCATGCATATTAATTAAATTACTTTTTAAACTAATTAATTATCGCTTGAGTAAGAAAATATATTGATTACTATTAAAATCAATTGAATATAAACCATTTAAAAATTTATCGAAACACCAAGACATAATTAAAATGAAATACCTAATGGATTATAATTTGATGAAGTAATAGGGTTACAAGTACATGCTCTTGAAAATACAAGTTGTAAATCTAAGGTTCTATTACAATGGGAGGTTGATAATACAAGAGGTTTTTTTATTTCTTTCTCTAATTTTGAATACTTATAAAATCTTTTGATGAAAAACTCTGTCTAAAACTTGTGCTTCCCTTGATGAAAATCTACCTTCTTATAATTGAATAAAGCCGATAACCATTTCCTTGTGATAATTGCATAAGGATAAAACTGACTACGGATTCTAGCTGTCTCTAAAATCTGACGAAGATAAAGTAATTACACCGTGTTTTGTTCGTGTTGAAACCGTGTTTTAAAGATAAAGGTTTTGAAAAGATAAAAGATAAAATAAAACGTGTAAGTAAAAACTTAACTTTTGAAAAGGTAATAAAGACTTAAATAGTAAAATTACTATTTAACTACTATTCACTTCTTTTGAGAATTTGTTACGAGAGAAAGGCTTAAAACAAAGCCTACAATTTTTTACTTTTCTTTTCTTTTTCTTTTTTCTTTTTTCTTTTATCAATTTTTTTACATTTGAATTTTCATTTGTAATTTGTCCTTACGTACATATACATTACATTTGGTATTTATACTATATGACTATGTATATACTTTATAATTCTACATCTGTATACAGATCTTAAGAATCTTCAAGGGCTCTGCGAGAAAGAGGAGTACTGCCTTTTGATGAGTTAGTCCTTTCTGCAGAAATACGATTGAGAATAGAATTGAATTCTTCTTTTGTAAAGGCTAATGATAATAAATTGACAATTTGATTTTTATCTGTAATTAATCCTGCTAGACGGGTTAAAGATGAAGTTGTTGATGCTGGCTGCTCTAAATAATTAATAACTACTTGTCTATCTACTTTTTTAACATCAAAACTATCCCACTATTTTACTCTAAATTTGCGATAAAGCATCGGTAATTGATTAGCCTACTTAGAAATGTGATAGGTCCATGAAACAATCCATGGAACCTTGAATATTGTAAAATATTTTAAAAGATTATCTGAAGCTCCTAGATTACAGTAAGTAGTAAAGTTGATAAAAGCTTCCCTGATCTGGAATGGAGTTGCTTCAATGATCAAACCAAAATAAATAAATCATCTGATGTACCAATTTAGGAGAACACCACCAAATTTATACGAAAAATAAAAGAACCACGATTGTTGAAAATTCCTTAAGTAGAATGCTCTATAGCATGCTTCTTGATAATCATAATAGCTATATACTAACTTGGGAGGATATCCTGATAACGTCTTCAACTGATATGGTCTTGATACCTATTCTGATTGAGTAATAACATGGATAATCTTAACCTTACTATAAGTAATCCAATTTTTATCTCTCTCATCATAATTATGCTCTATTTCGACTAACTTAGTATCTACTAATATGGCTTCATAATACTCTCTTGTTTTACTTTGATCTTCCTCATGAAAATGCCAACTATTTGGAAAAACATGATCTATTAACCTATAAAAACTTTGTCTCTCTGATATATAAAGTTCTTCGGGTTCTAAAACTTTAATAAATAATCTGGTCTGATTCGTATGATAAGGAGACGAAGTTTTAGTCGAATGAGAATATACTATAGGAGAAATAGGTGAAGAGGGTGAAGCTAAAGCTGGTGAGTATGGTTTTAGAGGTGCAGAGGGTGAAAAGGTTTGAGGTCTTTGAAGTGGAGGAAAAGAAGGTGTTGCTGGAAATAAAGGTCTAGATAATGTCCTAATGGGTGGAGGGTGGATGATTCTGTTGAGAATTTCCTGATGATAATGTAGTTTTTTGTCAAAACTTTCTTATTAGAACTCATTTTTCCTATAAAAATTCATGAGAAAGAAAATCAGGTAAACTATTATCTTTTCCTTTGATAAATTCAATTTTGAAATCAAAGTTACTAAGTAAAGCTTGCCATCTTGCAAAAATCTATTTTAAAATTAAATTTTTAACATCTTTTTCTAAAACATATTTCGCTGATAAACAATCAATGCGTAGCAAAAATCTTTTCATGTATAAATCATCTTCAAACTTTTTTATACACAAAACTATACTTAAAATTTCCTTTTTGATAGTAGAATAATTCTTTTGAGTTTGATTCCAGCTTCCTGAATAAAATCTTACTAATTCTTCTTTATTGGATTCATTTCGTTTTTGTTTTAAAATACCACCATATCCTATATCACTAGTTTCTATTTCAATTATTAAAAAAGCTTCTAGATGTGGTATATTTAAACATGGTAAAGTTTTAATTTTTTCTTTAATTTTTTTAACTATACTAGTATGTTTTTCTGTCCATGGTTTAGGTTTCTTTTTTAACCTATCATATAAGGGTTTACACAATTATCCTAAATCCTTGAAAAAATAATGAACATAATTTAAACATCCTAAATATCTTTGTAACTATTTCTTACCTTTTATTTCGTCGAGAAATTTATTATTAAATTTTAAACTTCTATTTATTGGTTTTATAGTTCCTTGATCTATATCATGTCCTAAAAACCTAACTTTGGTATGAAAGAGTTGCATCTTTGGTGCA
The DNA here is from genome assembly GCA_037975025.1 of Excoecaria agallocha. NCBI lineage: Eukaryota > Viridiplantae > Streptophyta > Magnoliopsida > Malpighiales > Euphorbiaceae > Excoecaria > Excoecaria agallocha. The sequence goes on along the minus strand of CM075807.1, from coordinate 96,867,196 downwards.
GAAACTTCTGATCTGTTCTGATGAATTAAGTGAAAAAATCTTTTTAAATGTTTAATATGTTGACTTAGTGAATTTGAAAAAATTAATACATTATCAATATAAACTATTGAGAATTCATGTATTGGTCTTAAAATATAATTCGTAATATTTTGAAATTCTGAAGGTGCATTTTTTAAACCAAATGGCATAACATTCCATTCATAATGTCCAAATGGAACATTAAAACCTGTTTTATACCTATCTTCTTCATCTACTTGTATTTGCCAAAGTCTTGATTTCATATCAAATTTTGAAAAAATGTTTTCATCATATAACTTCTTTAATAAATCTCTTTTATATGGTATAGGGTATCTTATCAATTGTAAAACTGCATTTAAAGGTTTATAATTTATTACTAACCTAGGTGTACCTCTTTTTATTTATGTTGCATTCATAACATAAAATGCTGAACATGACCAAGGTGACTTAGAATCTCTTATCAATCCTTTTTCTTTTAAATCTTGTATTTCTTTTCGACAAAATTTTTCTAAATCTAGTGTCATTTTAATAGCTTGAGATTTTGTTGGAATTTTCTTTTTATCAAAGTCTTTTATGTAAGGTAATTTTACTACATGTTTTTTTTAATCCAAAAAGCATTCGGTACTGGTGCACAAATTTCTTTTGAAAATATATTTTCAAATTCTTTGATTTTTTCTCTTATCTCTGGACTATCTAATTGTTCTTTGATCCTTTTTCCTTCTATTTCTTTTATGAGAAATTTAATTTGTTTTTGTTTATTTTTTAATAAATTAATTTCTGGGATATTTTTTCTTACATGACTAATATCTCTAGATACTATTGGAAATGCAAATTCAAAAAGAATTTCTTTATCTAAAATTTTTGTCTTAATTCCATTATCTCCTACCTGAAAAGGGTATAACATTGTAATAAAAGGTGTTCCTAATATAACTCCAGAATTTAAGTTTTTTACTAATATTAAATGAGTTTTGAAACAATATCCTTTATTGCAAATCTTAATTCTTAATAATTTATATTTAATTATTAACTTTGATCCATTAGCAGTACCTAATCTTTCAGAAGTTTTTTCATAATATTTAGTTGGAATTAAACCTTCCTGAATACAATTTTGATCTGCTCCACTATCTATTAAGGCTAAAGTAGTTAAATGAAAATCATCACTAACAGCTATATCTAATTTGACATACAAATTTTGATAATTTACTTGAGATAAACTATTTATGTATTCATCTTAAGTGTCTCTAATAACAATACTAGAAGATACTATTCCTTTTAATTTTTTTGTCTTCTTTTACAAAATTACTAAGGCTAATTTTGAAACTTTCTACTTTTAAACTTTGAACTTTTCCTTTTAATATATTTACTTCTTGTTTTAATATGTTAATTTCTTCTTGCAGATCTTGAATAGTTGATTCCTTTTTAATATCAAATTTCTTGTATACTTCTGCTAAATTATAAGATGTAAAATCTCTCTTCTCTTTTGTACTAATTATTTCTCTTAATCTAAGTAAATAATTCTTTTTTATTTCCAAATCATCTATTTTATCAATAATGTCTAATAAAAAATTCTTTTTCATTACTTAATATATTTATATTATTACATTGACATGGTCCTAAGCATCTACATGATTCAGAATCACAATTAATATCTTCACTGCTGGTTTCAGATTTTTCACTTATTGCATTTAAATTGTTTTCTAAATAATCACTAGGTTCTTCATCACTACCTGAATCTTCATTGATTATAATTTTAGCTATTTCCTTTTTTAATTCTTCTGAGATATCTAAATTATTTATACGTTTCTTTATTCTACAGTCTCTTGAATAATGTCCTTGCCTGCCACATTTATAACATATTACTATATCTTTTGTATTAGTCTTAGGTTTAAACTTTCTATATTTTGGTTTTTTCTTAATAGGCTTTTCCTAATTATAATTTCGTTTTGGCTTATATCTTTTTCTTTGATATATGTATTTTCTTTTTGGTTTTATTTTCCTTTTTGTAGCTGACGGTGCTCTAATATGTTGATAACCATGTTGTTCACAAAATGATCCTAATTCTTTTCTTCCTACTACACTATCTTTTTTAAGTTTGGCTTTTAATTTTAAATCATTGCAAATTGATAATCCTTCTATATTAACTATATTTATTAGTCATCCATAAGTTAATTCATTGTAGGGTATTATGCCATCATTATCATTTTTTAATCTACTCCTAACTCTTTTTGCAAATAACTTAGGTAATCCTGCTAAAAATCTTTCCTTCCAATAAATATTATTGCAATCCATTCTATTCATTACTTTAGTTAAAAATAAATAGTTATACCATCTAAAATCTTGTAATTTAGGACAAGTTAAGTTTTGAAGAATTTCTGAACTTCTTTTTGGATATAAACGAGGATCTCCTACAAAATTTTTAGCTATTACAAATATTAAAGTATTTATTATATCATCTTGCACTGTTTTGATTTAAACATTATTTTCTACCTTAATAATCCCTTTTTGTGCTGTTAATATAAAATTTTTATCTATTTCTGTTACATAATGATCCCACCAACCTTTTAATTGTCTAGTGAATCCTGATATTAACATCTGAGATATTGTTGTTTCATTATTTCCTTTTGATTTATAAGCACTAGCTGCCATTGTCATTTCTTGTAATAAATTTTTAATATCTGATATTCTGATAAACCATCTATATTCCATTCGTATAAAGATCTACCATCGTATTCTAATTTATATCTAGTTTCTTCGTATTGAGTATCTGGAGGTGTAGGTCTAGGATAATAATTTCGAGTTTTTGGTCTAGGTGTATATGTATTAAAATGTAATTTCTTGATTGATAATTCATCTTTATTATTTGTCTTAAACTGTTCTTCTAGATTTTCTACTTCTGATGGAGTTTCTATTTCAGACATACTTTCTTCGTCTATAGTCATAATCTATTTATCCTTAATATTCAACTTTGCTAATTTTTCTTCTATTTTTCTTAATACAGGGTCTTCATCTTTTAGCTTAATGATTGTTCCTAGTGAGAATTTAAAAAGTTTAAATAATGGAGTTTCTAATGCCACAGGTGGTTTTTCTACTACTCTTTTTGACGTTTGTCCTATTTCTGTTTGTGACTTAGGTGTTTGTACTATTTCTTCAACTCTATTTAACTGATTAGCTATAGTATCTAATATCTGATTTGACAAATTATTTTGTAATATTATATGTTGCAAATCTTTTCCTACATCTTTACTTTCTAATTATATGTCTTTAAATAGTTCAGCAAAATAAGTTTTTTCTTTATTTTTTACTTGAATACTCTCTAACGGAGGATGTATAGATACTATTGATTTCCCTTCTATGGTGTTCCATTGTTTACCTATTTTTGAAGATACATTTATTTCTTTTTCAAATGGATAATCTATATTATTATAATAACAATAATTTTCAAACCACAAAAATAAAGGAATATCAACCTTTTTATCTTCAATATCTTTATACCATAAGCTTCTAAAATTACTTAATTCAGCTTGAAAAAAGTTATTGAAATACCATTCAGCTTTCTGCTTATTATATTCTGCTTCCAAATCTTTTCTTAAAAACTATTTGTTTATGTAAAAACTAGTCAAATTTAAATTATTGATTAATTTGAGAAAATGCTTCCATTTGAGATCAAGTTGGGCTAACTGAATATTCACTATCTTTTTCTTCAGTATATAATGGCCTAGGAATACTTGTATTAAAATTTACTCTTTTTAATTCTAATTTTTTTGCAGATAATGACTTAGGTATTAAAGGTCTATTATTTGAATATATAGAAGAACTACTTGATTAATTATTATCTAAGGAAAATTTTATTTGAACTGATCCATCACTATGTTCCAATATTCTTAAAAATTGATTATTAATATTAATTGGTCTAAGTTCACATACCTCTTTTAGTTCCCAATTACCTGATCTAGTAATTTCATCCCATCTAAGTCTTTTTGGAATTTGAATATTAGAATGAGCTTTATTTGCTTCAAATAATAAAGTTTCATTTCTTTTAAAAGGTTTCCTAGTTTTAGGATCTATAGTTGTAGACATTACTTTATAATATATCCTATATATTACTGCAATTGCTCTAACATTTTCTTTAAAATTTAAATTCTTTGTTTTAATAGTTAAAGTTAAAGTATCTAACATATTTGAATCATATAGACTAATTGTGAATCCTGGAAAGCAATTAAAATATATTGGTCCATTAGCTAAATTGGTTTCTGCCATTACAAGTAAAGAATTTGAAAAATTAATATGTCTAGCATCTCTTAAACACATTAAAACTGGAGTATCTAATCCTATTCTAAATAAAGTTTTTATTGCTATCTATACTGATCCTATATGCAAAAAGCTATATTTTTTCTTCTTATGTTCAATTATCGCATTTTCTGATAACAATTGAATAGTTTCATGTTCTTGATTAATAGCTATTGTTTGTTTTGTTTGCTTAATAGAATAATCATGAAAAAATTCAAAAGTGTTTATTGAATATATTGTTCGAATATCCTGTTTAGGTATAGTCCAATCAAATAAATCATTTTCTACTTTTTCAATATTTATTTCTACAGAATTTATTTCATCTAACTCTCTTTCCTTTATAGAGTTCATTTCATCTAACTTTCTAATATTATCTTTGCTAGTTGAACCAGATCTAGAATCTTTAATAGAAAATATTCTACTTAATCTATCCATCCAAATATTTAATCAAGTTAAATTCAAAGAGAAGTCAAGAATGAAACCTGTGCGAATCACGGGACCTCCAACACACCATCTCGACTTCCACAGGCTGACCAATTCTAAGCCTTTAAGGTTGACCAATGTTTCATCGCTCCAAGCACAGTCTCAAAATCCTCTTTAAATTTTTCTTAACCAAATATACTCAGTTGGATATCTTAATTAGAATAATTTTCTAAAAAAGGATTCTAATTATCTAATTCAATTTTGCTAGATAATACTTCTTTGACTATGTCTAAGATAAATTTTTTGCTCCCAATATATTTCTAATAATGCTAATATAACTTCACTCTGAGTAAATTCCTAAAGAAATTGAGGCTCAAAATTTAACCAAGGTACAGACATACTACCCTACCAAGCCGAAAAAAGAAAAAATATGATGGAAACCTAATTAATCCCCGAATTTAAGTGGTAGACCCGATCCTGTCATTCCTGGTATCAAAGCACCTTTAGTGGTATCAGAGCCCGGTAGGGGGATAGTAGGCATAGGTAAATTTCATAATATTTTTTCTTTTTAAGCCCGGTGAGATAGTATGAGCGTATTAAATTTCTAATTTTAAATTTCTAGTATTATCTAGCGAAGTTAAACTTGATATTTAAGTCTTTCTTAGAAAATTATTCTGATTAAGATATCCAACTAAGTATATTTAGTTAAGAAAAATTTTAAGAGGATTTTGAGACTGTACTTGGAGCGATGAAACGTTGGTCAGCCCTGAAGGCTTAGCATTGGTCAGCCTGTGGAAGCCGAGATGGCGTGTTGGTGGTCCCAATAAGCTAGGTGGTCCCATGATTCATACAGGTTTCATTCTTGACTTCTCTTTGATTTTAACTTAATTAAATATATTTGGATGGATAGATTAAGTAGAATATTTTCTATTAAAAATTCTAGATCTGATTCAACTAGCAAAAATAATATTAGAAAGTTAGATGAAATGAACTCTATAAAGGAAAGATAGTTAGATGAAATAAATTCTGTAGAAATAAATATTGAAAAAGTAGAAAATGATTTATTTGATTGGGCTATACCTAAACAAGATATTCGAACAATATATTCAATAGACACTTTTGAATTTTTTCATGATTATTCTATTAAGAAAACAGAACAAACAATAGCTATTAATCAGGAACATGAAACTATTCAATTGTTATTAGAAAATGCGATAATTGAACATAAGAAGAAAAAATATAGATTTTTGCATATAGGATCAATACATATAGCAATAAAATCTTTATTCATATTAAGATTAGATACTCCAGTTTTAATGTGTTTAAGAGATGCTAAACATGTTAATTTTTCGAATTCTTTACTTGCAATGGCAGAAACCAATTTAGCTAATGGACCAGTATATTTTAATTGCATTCCAGGATTCACAATTAGTCTATATGATTCAAATATATTAGATACTTTAACTTTAACTGTTAAAACAAAGAATTTATATTTTAAAGAACATGTTAGAGCAATAACAGTAATATATAAGATATATTATAAAGTAATGTCTATAACTATAGATCCTAAAACTCGAAAACCTTTTAAAAGAAATGAAACTTTATTATTTGAAGCAAATAAACTCATTCTAATATTCAAATTTCAAAAAGACTTAGATGGGTTGAAATTACTAGATCAGGTAATTGGGAACTAAAAGAGGTATGTGAACCTAGACCAATTAATATTAATAATCAATTTTAAAGGATATTAGAACATAGTGATGGATTAGTTCAAATAAATTTTTTCTCAGATAATAATCAATCAAGTAGTTCTTCTATATATTCAAACAATAGACCTTCAATACCTAAATCATTATCTGCAAAAAATTTAGAATTAAAAAGAGTAGAATTTAATACAAGTATTCCTAAACCATTATATACAGAAGAAAAAGATAGTGAATATTCGGTTAGCCAAACTAGATCTCAAATGGAAGCATTTTCTCAAATTAATCAATAATTTAAAAATGACTAGTTTTTAGATAAACAAAGAGTTTTTAAGAAATTATTTGAAAGTAGAATATAATAAGCAGAAAGTTGAATGGTATTTCAATAACTTTTCTCAAGCTGAATTAAGTAATTTTAGAAGCTTATTATATAAAGATATGGAAGATAAAAAAAAGTTAATATTCATTTATTTTTGTGGTTTGAAAATTATTGTTATTATAATAATATAGATTATCCATTTGAAAAGGAAATAAATGTATCTTCAAAAATAGGTAAACAATGGAACACCATAGAAGGGAAATCAATAGTATCTATACATCCTCCGTTAGAGAGTATTCAAGTAAAAAATAAAGAAAAAACTTATTTTGCTGAACCATTTAAAGACATAAAATTAGAAAGTAAAGATGTAGGAAAAGATTTGCAACATGTAATATTACAAAATAATTTTTCAAATCAGATATTAGATACTATAGCTAATCAGTTAAATAAAGTTGAAGAAATAGTACAAACACCTAAGTCACAAATAGAAATAGGACAAATGCCAAAAGAGTAGTAGAAAAACCACCTATGGCATTAGAAACTCCATTATTTAAACCTTTTGAATTCTCACCAGGAACAATCATTAAGCTAAAAGATGAAGACCCTGTATTAAGAAAAATTAGCAAAGTTAAATATTAAGGATAAATAGATTATGACTATAGACGAAGAAAGTATGTCTGAAATAGAAACTCCATCAGAAGTAAAAAATTTAGATGACCAATTTAAGCCAAATAATGAAGAGAAATTATCAATTAAAAAATTACATTTTAATACATATACACCTAGACCAAAAACTCAAAATTATTATCCTAGACCTACACCTCTAGATACTCAATACGAAGAAACTAGATATAAATTAGAATACGATGGTAGATCTTTATACGAATGGAATATAGATGGTTTATCAGAATATCAGATATTAAATTTATTACAATAAATGACAATGGCAGTAAGTGCTTATAAATCAAAAGTAAATAATGAAACAGCAATAACTCAGATGTTAATATCAGGATTCACTGGACAGTTAAAAGTTTAGTGGGATCATTATGTAATAGAAATAGATAAAAATTTTATATTAACAGCACGAAAAATGATTATTAAGGTAGAAAATAATGTTCAAATCAATAAAGAGCAAGATGATATAATAAGTACTTTAATATTTGCAATAGCTAAAAATTTTGTAGGAGATCCTCCTTTATATCAAGAAAGAAGCTCAGAAATTCTTCAAAACTTAACTTGTCCTAAATTACAAGATTTTAGATGGTATAAGGATTTATTTATAACTAAAGTAATGACTAGAACGGATTGCAATAATATTTATTGGAATGAAAGATTTTTAGCAGGATTACCTAAGTTATTTGCAGAAAGAGTTAAGAGTAGATTAAAAAACGATAATGATGGTATAATACCTTATAATGAATTAATTTGTGAACAACTAATAAATATAGTTAATATAGAAGGATTATCAATTTGCACTGATTTAAAATTAAAAGCCAAACTTGAAAAATATAGTGTAGTAGGAAGAAAAGAATTAGGATCATTTTGTGAATAGTATGGTTATCAACAGATTAGAGCATTGTCAGCTACTAAAAGGAAAATAAAACCAAAAAAGAAAATACATATATCAAAGAAAAAGATATAAGCCAAAACAAAATTATAATCAGGAAAAAAGAAATTATAATCAAGAAAAGCCTATTAAGAAAAAACCAAAATGTAGATAGTTTAAACCAAAGACTGGTAAGAAACATATAGTAATTTGTTATAAATGTTGTAGGCAATGACATTATTCAAGAGATTGTAGAATAAAGAAACGTATAAATAATTTAGATATCTTAGAAGAATTAAAATAGGAAATAGCTAAAATTATAATCATTGAAGATTCAGTTAGTGATGGAGAACCTAGTGATTATTCAGTAAACGATTTAAATGCAATAAGAGAAAACTCTGAAACTTGTAGTGAAAATAATAATTTTGATTCTGAATCATGTAGTTGCTTAGGACCATGTCAATGTAATAATATAAATGTGATAAATGATTAAATAGAATTTTTATTAGACAATATTGATAAAATAGATGATCCGGAAATAAAAAAAAATTGTTTACTTAGATTAAGAGAAATAATTAGTACAAAAAAGAAGAGAGATTTTACATCTTATAATTTAACAGAAGTATACAAGAAATTTGAAATTAAGAAGGAATCAACTATTCAAGATCTTCAGGAAGAAATTAAAATATTAAAACAAGAAGCAAATATATTAAAAGGAAAAGTTCAAAGTTTAGAAGAAGAAAGTTTCAAACATAGTCTTAGTAATTCTATAAAAGAAGACAAAAAAAAATTAAAAGGAATAGTATCTTCTGGTATTGTTATTAGAGACACTCAAGATGAATATATAAATAGTTTATCTCAAGTAAATATTCAAAAATGGTATGTCAAATTAGATATAGTTGTTAATGATTATTTTCATTTAACTACTTTAGCTTGAATAGATAGCGGAGCATATCAAAATTGTATTCAAGAAGGTTTAATTCCAACTAAATATTATGAAAAAACTTTTGAAAGATTAGGTACCGCTAATGGATCAAAGTTAATAATTAATTATAAATTATCAAGAGTTAAGATTTGTAATAAAGGATATTGTTTCAAAATCCATTTAATTTTAGTGAAAAACTTAAATTCTGGAGTTATATTAGGAATACCTTTTATTACAATGTTATACCATTTTCAGGTAAGAGATAATGGAATTAAGACAAAAATTTTAGATAAAGAAATTAATTTCGAATTTACATTTCCAATAGTATCTAGAGATATTAATCGTGTAAGAAAAAATATTCAAGAAATTAATTTATTAAAAAATAACAAAAACAGATTAAATATCTCATAAAAGAAATAGAAGGAAAAAGGATAAAAGAACAATTAGATAGTCTATAGATAAGAGAAAAAATCAAAGAATTTGAAAATATATTTTCAAAAGAAATTTGTGTACCAGTACCAAATGCTTTTTGGAATAGAAAATATGTAGTAAAATTACCTTACATAAAAGACTTTAAGGAAAAGAAAATTCCAACAAAATCTCAAGCTATTAAAATGACACCAGATTTAGAAAAATTTTGTCGAAAAGAAATACAAGATTTAAATGAAAAATGATTGATAAGAGATTCTAAGTCACCTTGGTCATGTTCAGCATTTTATGTTATCAATGCAGCAGAAATTGAAAGAGGTACACCTAGGTTAGTAATAAATTATAAACCTTTAAATGTAGTTTTACAATGGATAAGGTACCTTATACCATATAAAAGAGATTTATTAAAGAAGTTATATGATGCAAACATTTTTTCAAAATTTCATATGAAATCAGGATTTTGGCAAATACAAGTAGATGAAGAAGATAGGTATAAAACAGATTTTAATGTTCCATTTGGACATTATGAATGGAATGTTATCCTATTTGGTCTAAAAAATGCACCTTCAGAATTTCAAAATATTATGAATTATATTAAAACCAATACATGAATTCTCAATAGTTTATATTGACGATGTATTAATTTTTTAAATTCAATAAGTCAACATATTAAACATTTAAAAAGATTTTTTCACTTAATTCATCAGAACAGATTAGTAGTTTCTGCACCAAAGATGCAACTCTTTCAGACCAAAGTTAGGTTTTTAGGACATGATATAGATCAAGAAACTATTAAACCAATAAATAGAAGTTTAGAATTTGCTAACAAATTTCCAGATGAAATAATAGATAAGAAATAGTTACAAAGATTTTTAGGATGTTTAAATTATGTTCATGATTTTTTCAAGGATTTAGGAAAATTATGTAAACCATTATACAATAGATTAAAAAAGAAACCTAAACCATGGACAAAAAAACATACTAGTATAGTTAAAGAAATTAAAGAGAAAATTAAAAGTTTACCATGTTTAAATATACCGCATCCAAAAGCTTTTTTAATAATTGAAACAGATGCTAGTGATATAGGATATGGTGGTATTTTAAAACAAAAACGAAATGAATCCAACAAAGAAAAATTAGTAAGATTTTATTCAGGAAGATGGAATCAAACTTAAAAGAATTATTCTACTATCAAAAAGGAAATTTTAAGTATAGTTTTGTGTATTAAAAAAGTTTGAAGATGCTTTATACATGAAAAGATTTTTGCTACGCATTGATTGGTTATCAGCGAAATATATTTTAGAAAAAGATGTTAAAAATTTAATTTCAAAACATATTATTGCAAGATGGCAAACTTTACTTAGTAACTTTGATTTCAAAATTGAATTTATCAAAGGAAAAGATAATAGTTTACCTGATTTTCTTTCTCGTGAATTTTTACAGGGAAAATGAGTTCTAATAAGAAAGTTTTGACAAAAACTATATTATCATCAGGAAATTCATTATCATCAGGAAATTCTCAGTAGAATCATCCACTTGTACCTCCACCCATTAGGACATTATCCAGACCTTTATTTCCAACAACACCTTATTTTCCTCCTCTTCAAAGATCTCAAACCTTTTCACCCTCTGCACCTCAAATACCATACTCATCAGCTTTAGCTTCACCCTTTTCACCTATTTCTTCTATAGTACATTCTCCTTAGACTAAAACTTCTTCTCCTTATCATACGAATTAGACCATATTATTTATTAAAGTTTTACAACCCAAAGAACATCATATATCAGAGAGTCAAAGTTTTTATAGGTTAATAGATCATGTTTTTCCAAACAGTTTGCATTTTCATGAGGAAGATCAAAGTAAAACAAGAGCGTATTATGAAGCCATATTAGTAGATACTGAATCAGTCAAAATAGAGCATAATTATGATGAGAGAGATAAGAATATGATTACTTATAGTAAGGTTAAGATTATTCATGTCATTACTCAATCAGAATGGGGATCAAGACCATATCTGAAACACCCTAAACCACATCTTTACTATAAATAATACAATCTACGTCATTTTATCCAAATAATCATACAACTAATATACTAATCAGGATTCTCATATCTTTCCTGTACATTTAAATTTGAATAAGCATATTGACTTCATATGCAATCCCAATATCTTAATAATTATACTATATCATCATACTTTAGCCATTTTTCTTTCATGTGTAGCATTCGGCATTTTAGCACATTTATATAGAGTATTATAGCTTCTAGATGCATGCATAAACCAGCATTCTCACTATGAGCTTATTACAGACTTCATTTCCATATAACTTACATATACATATATTACAACCCTTACACATATTAAACATGTAAGGAACTAAACAAGATTTATCAAAAGTTTCCTACATCCACTTCTATAGACTGGTGTTGGCCTGTCCTGATGCAGAAATAGTTCATATGCAAAAGCCTTGACTACCAAAAACCTACACGGATCAAAATAACCCGTCCTAAGCTATACAGCTTAGTGGGGATTCTAAACAGGAAGGACAACCACTCACAGTGGTCGTCAAAAATATAGAATATACAAAACAAATGAATAATAATAATAACTTGTATGACAAGATAACCCTTCACAATTAATTCAGCATACTTGAATTAATACAATTCATAATGAGATATGTATATAATATAAATAAATACCAATACATGCTTAAGAAACCACTGTTACACATGATAAATCATATAACAGATGCATAGTTCATACTGTGATTAACTGTGAAACATTATTGCTTTACTTTAGCCTGCTTAAGTTCTAAGAGTGGATAACGGGATCGGTGGATACCCGAGGGTATCAAAACTATGGACCCAATCAGGGCCAACTATATGGTGGACCGGTCAAGGACAAAAAAGGGCCAAGCAACAACCCAAATGAGTTGTGCAAGATCCAGCAGGATCAACTATACTGTGGACCTAAAAAGGTCGACTGTGGCAGCTGCAATTCCCTATAGGCGCCTATCTATCCACAATTAAACTCTAGTAGCAGGCAATATAGTTTTTCATGTTTATATATTATATATATATATATATATATATCATTCTTGTGCTTGTCTCATACACCCTGTACACTTATATGTTCATATTATAGTACAACATTTTCCACTATATAAACATGTATTTATACTCACATGTAAAAGTTCAAGTGTCAGTGATTGAGCATACCTCTCAATGAACTTATACTCGAGCATGTTATTCTTTAAGCATCACATCATATTTCAATCATAATATCATACATATAATTCAATGGTCATTTTATAGTCTCACACTTTCACATATTCATGCCATAATTTAATATAAACTACATATTTTACATGTACTTCAAATGTTAGAGTAAGCATTGGTAGTTTATTTGATTAAAAAGTGCATTTAAGTTCAAAAGGAAAGGGCCACGGCTGAGACATTTCGTCTCGGCCACGACGAAAGGCTGTAATCGATCACAGAAGGTGGCCACGACTGAGACAAATGGTCTCGGCCGCGAACAAATACTGTAATTTGGCCACAAAAGGTTGCCACGACTAAGACAAATGGTTTCGGCCACGACTACCCTTAAGGCCTTAAAAATTTTCTGCGAGACAGATTTACAACTTCAAATTACACAACATTTTTGACATTCCAAACGATATTTTCAGCAAAAGTGTTCTTCTACAACATTGTTTCCCTACATTTCTAGTTTCTAAAACATCAAAAATCGCTGCAATATCATGTCTAGAACTCGAGATATGTACAATTTACTAATGGCTGTTCATCATAATAAGCAACACAGAATCTCCGATTTTCAAGTGAACATTAAGCAATCTTATTGCCATTATTTGACTTTTCTTTCTTCATATAAATTGTAGGACTTGAAGTCTATTTTAAGTAGGAATTGACCTCATGCCATTATGATCATTGTATAATCATTTATTAAGATTTTACCCAAGCTGTTCAATATTAGCATCAAAGATGCATCTAATATTCCATCAATGTAGGGATTAATTTAGAGGCCAATTTAGTGATATTTTTCAAATACACTTTTATACATATATCTCATATGGAACTATCAAAATTACCAAAGCTTTAAATTAAGATCCCTAGCTCATTTTATAGCTTAATTACAGTCAATAATTTCAGCAAATCTTCATGTAACACATATTGTAACATATTCTAAATTCATATCTCATCCCTATTATTTCATCTATCACACACATGCACCTTGATGATACAATCAACAATCACATGCATGCAATGTGAGTACCATCCCATAGCTTGGCCGACCCCTATTTCACCCTAGCTTTCAATCCCTTGCAATACCCTTCCCTTTATCCTTTCTATCTCCTCCTTCTTTAACTACAACACAAATCATCCCCAATCTATCATTTCCAGCAACCAAGCCCATCCAAAATTCACATAATGAAATGAAGAAGAAGAAGAAGAAGAAGAAGAAGAAGAAGAAGAAGAAGAAGAAGAAGAAGAAGAAGAAGAAGAAGAAGAAGAAGGGGATGAAGATATCCAAAATTAAACCTTACCTTTATAATCTTTACCAATTTCTTCTTGAATAATTAACATGCATGAAGTTTTCTTTAAGATTTCCTTAGAGATATAGATTAAGCAAGCAAAAGAAATAGAAAATCTCTCTCATTCCACAAGCTTAGCCGACCACACTCACCTCCATCTAAATTTCTCTTTCCATCCACTAAGTTACAGCCTATATAATGATAAGGAAAATTCCCCAAGTGATCCTTTCAAGTTTTTGCATGTTACCAAGATTTCCCACCAAATCTTGCATGTCACAAATCATTCCCACAAGCTAGTCTATTCATAATTCAACCCCACCATTTAACCTCTTCCTTATACTAGCCTCTCCCCAATTCTTAAATTCTCAATTGACCCCATAAAATGTCATAATTACCAATTTACCCCGAATCAATAATTATACTCCAATTAAACCCTCAATTCAAATTACATCACACTAATCAATTTATTTTCCATGCCATTAAAATAATAAAAGCATAATTTATCCTTTAACCCAAATTTATACGAATTTCTCATTAAATATTTAATCTTAATCAGTTAAAACTCCTCTCAAAACATGAAATTTAATTAGGGTCATGTAAGGGGTCAAACAATTCTCTCCCTCTTAAGGAATTTCGTCCTCGAAATTCATATATGATTTAAACAATTGAGGATATTGCTTTCACATAGCTGCCTCTGGCTCCCAAGTTACTTCTTGTACACCATGATGTTGCCAGAGTACTTTAACTAGAGGGATCTGCTTGCTCCTCATAAGTGAAATCCGGCTGCAACTGAATATCTTGAACTTGTAACTTGTGAGATTCATATGAGCGATATCTTCGAAACATAGATACATGAAACACGTCATGAAGCTTGGCCAATTCCATAGGAAGAGCCAATCTATAAGCTACTGGTCCGACTTTTTGAAGAATTTCGTACAGACCAATGAATCTCGGACTAAGTTTTCCCTTTTTCCCAAATCTAAGCACTTTTCTCCAAGGAGATACCTTTAAAAATACTTTATCACCCACCTGGTACTCGACATCCCTTCTTTTAAGGTCAGCATATGACTTTTGCCCTTCACTTGCTTCTTTCAGCCTCTGCTTGATAACTTGAACCTTTTCTTCTGTATCTCTAACAAGGTCAGGACCAATTAACTTACATTCAGTCAACTCAGTCCAGCAGACTGGAGTTCTACATTTCCTGCCATACAAAGCCTCATATGGTGCCATTTGAATACTCTTCTGATAGCTGTTATTATAAGCAAATTCCATTAAGGCTACATATTTATCCCAACTTCCAGAAAACTCCAAAGCACATCACCTCATCATATCTTCTAAAATCTGAATAACCCTTTCAGATTGTCCATCCGTTTGAGGATGAAAAGCTGTACTGTACTTGAGCTGTGTTCCCAAAGCTTGCTGTAAACTCTGTCAAAATCTCAATGTAAACCTTGGATCTTGATCCGAAATTATAGACACAGGTATACCATGTAACTGCACAATCTCATTCACATACAATTCTGCAAGCCTATCCATGGAATAATCTGTTCGAACCGGTAAGAAGTGAGCTACTTTTGTTAGCTTATCCACTATTACCCAAACAGCATCATATTTCCTTTGAGTAAGAGGCAAACCAGTAACAAAATTCATGGTAATGTCTTCCCACTTCCACTGTGGAATTGGAATGGGATTCAGGAGACCTGAAGGAAACTGATGTTCTGCTTTCACTTGCTGACTTGTTAGACATTTAGAAACATAATCAACAACATCCTTCTTCATGCCAGGCCACCAGTAAAACTGTTTCAACTCTTGATACATCTTGTTTCCACCTGGATGCATAGTAAATGCAGTATTATGTGCTTCATACAACAATGTTCTTTTCACTTCTTTATCATCAGGGATACACAACCTGTTATGGTAGTATACCCCACCATCTTCTTTCACTGAAAAATCAGATTGATCACTTTCACAAACTGCTTTAACAATCTGTTGTAACTTGACATCATCCTTCCGAGCATCAATCATTGTCTGCCTAAACATGGGCTTAACTTTAAGCTATGCTAGTAAAGCACCATCCAAAGTAAATTTCCATCTACACTATTTTATCATCAACACTGCCATTGACTTACGACTCAAGGCATCAGCAACCACATTTGCTTTTCCTGGGTGATAATCAACTATACAATCATAATCTTTGAATAATTCCAACCATCTTCTTTGTCTCAAATTAAGTTCTTTCTGAGTAAGTAAATACTTGAGGCTTTTATGATCAGTATAAATTCTGCATTTTTCCCTATACAAATAATGCCGCCAAATCTTTAAAGCGAATACCACAGCTGCCAGTTCTAGATCATGAGTCGGGTAGTTTTGTTCATGTGGTTTCAACTGTCTAGATGCATAAGCTACAACTTTACCATCTTGCATCAATACACAACCCAAACCAACCTTAAAAGCATCAATGTACATTGCATACTCTTTCCCTGACGCCGGTTGAGTCAACATTGGAGCCTCAGTCAACATCTTCTTCAACCTTTCAAAGCTTGCTTGACAATGATCAGACCATTCAAACTTAGTATTCTTTCTTAACAACTTAGTGAAGGGTGAAGCAATGACAGAAAAACCCTTCACAAAATGACGATAGTAACCTGCCAACCCAAGAAAACTTCTTATTTCATGCACATTCCTGGGTGGTCTCCAATTAACAATAACTTCAATTTTATTTGGATCGACCCTAACACCTTCAGCAGATACAACATGACCTAGGAAAGAAACTTCCTTAAGCCAGAAATCACATTTACTCAGTTTGGCATACAACCCATTTTCTTTCAAAGTTTGCAATACAAATCTCAGATGTTCAGCATGTTCAGCTTCATTTCTAGAGTAAATTAATATGTCATCAATAAACACAACAACAAATCAATCCAAGTAGGGTCTGAATACCCTATTCATAAGATCCATAAATGTAGCAGGTGCATTAGTCAACCCAAATGGCATAACTAAAAATTCATAATGCCCATAACGAGTTCTAAAAGCAGTCTTAGGAACATCCCCATCTTTAACTCTGAGCTGATAATATCTTAATCGCAAATCTATCTTTGAGAACACACCAGCACCACTTAACTGATCAAATAAATCCTCTATTCTTGGAAAAGGATATTTGTTCTTCACTGTCACTTTGTTCAACTGTCTATAGTCGATACACATTCTCATAAACCCATCCTTTTTCTTAACAAATAAAACTGGAGCACCCCAAGGTGAAACACTAGGTCTGATGAAGCCTTTGTCTATCAATTCCTATAATGGAACCTTCAGCTCTTTTAATTCAGATGGAGCCATTTTGTATGGTGCCCTGGAGATTGGGGCCGTACCAGGTAACAGATCAATAGACAACTCAACATCTCTTTCTGGAGGAAGACCAGGTAATTCCTCAGGAAATACTTTTGGAAATTCTTTCACAATCGGTATTTTGTCAAGCTCCCCTGTATCCCTTTTTTAGTCAAAGACTAAAGCTAAAAATGCTTCACATCCTTTTCTAAGATATCACCTAGCTTGCATTGCTGATATAACATTAGTTGATAGCTTAGAATAATTGCCTTCTACTACCACTTCCTTTCCTTCATCATCCCTGAAGGTTACTGTTTTCATTTCACAATTTACCACTGCATGATTCTTGGATAACCAATTCATTCCCAGAATTACATCAAATTCATGAAAAGGCAACAGAATCAAATCTGCTGGAAACTCTCTCCCTTGAACTACTATAGGACAGTCTTTACACACCTTATTAACAATTGTACTATGTCCCAATGGACTAGTTACACATACATCAAAACTAACTGTTGTGTTTTAAAACTATCTCTACCTGAAACCCCAATACAAACATATGAGTGAGTAGAGCCAGGATCAATGAGTGCATGTATGTTACAATTATAAAGAGAAAAAGTACCAGCTATAACTTCTGGAGCATCCTGTTCCTCTCGAGCCTTCATGGCATAAGCCCGTCTAGCAACCATTTGAGTAGAAGGTCTATCAACTGTTTTTGACATATTCTAGGACTGAGATCCATGATGAGCTGATCCAAACCTTCCTCTGCCTCTACCTCTTCCAGATGGGGGTGCATTAGAAGCTCCCATGCTATTTTGTTGCTTAAAACCTTGATCCGATTTCAAAGGACAATTTGCCATGAAATGATCAGCACTGCCACATCTAAAGCATTCTCCAGCCAGTTTCCTACAATTACCCTAATGGTGCCTGGAACAATGAGAACACTTAGGTTCTTGACCCCCACTCTGTCTTCCTGAAGCTTCCCTCTCATTTTTAAGCTTAGCAGAAGATTCTTGTTTCTTTCCTTTATTAGCAGAACTAAAAATGGACTCTGCAGGCTGACCTCCTTGAGTTCCCCTAAATCTTTTTCCAGTAGATGATCCTCCTTTGGAACCACCTCTTTTATGCTCCCTCTCTCTTTTAGCTATCTCATACTTTTCAATTTTCATAGCAGTTGTAACCAGTTGATTAAAATCTACCACATTTAGAGATGTAAATCCAAACAATTTTTCTTTGATTCTATCATTCAGCCCATCTTCAAAGTGCCTGCATTTAAACACTCCTATCAACATCTCCTTGGGAACATATTTGCATAATCGACTAAATTATTTTTCATATTCAGCCACAGATAGAAATTTTTGTCTCAAACTCAGAAACTGCTTCAATTTCTCCTCCTTGTAAGCCTTAGTAACATATTTCTTTCTGAACTCCCCCTCAAAGAATTCCCAGGTAAGTGGGTCAGGTAACTAAGGTTGTCTCAAAATCAACTTCCACCAATCATAAGTCATGCCTTGAAGTAAGGACACAAAACAAGATACCTTATGGTTTGCAGGATAGTTAATTTCATCAAATATCCTTTCCAACCTTTCTAACCAGAAAACAGCTTCTTCAGATTGTTCTAAATTAGTGCCCATAAACTCTTGTGCCCCATACTTTCTAATTTCGGATATTGGAGCCTTGGGCATAGTTATTCTTTACAGAATCTGGGCCATATCCTGAGAAATTTTTAACAAAGCTTCTCCAGGAACTGTAGTAGGAACTTCATTTCAATGTGATGATGAAGTTACTGGATTAGGAGGATTTGATCTAACCGGCAAATTACTTTCAGCCTATTCTTCTATAGTATCCCTAGAGGAATTCTCCATCTTTAATCTATAAGAAAACAGGAACTTCTGCATTAGGCCAACAAAAACCTATCTTATATTAAAGTTTATATACTTGCATTGCCCAGAAAAGGCTAAACCTATGCTCTGATACCAAATTGAAACACCCTAAACCACATCTTCACTATAAATAATACAATCTACGTCATTTTATCCAAATAATCATATAACTAATATACTAATCAGGATTCTCACATCTTTCCTGTACATTTAAATTTGAATAAGCATATTGACTTCATATACAATCCCAATATCTTAATAATTATACAATATCATCATACTTTAGCCATTTTTCTTTCATGTGTAGCATTCGGCATTTCAGCACATTTATATAGAGTATTATAGCTTCTAGATGCATGCATAAACCAGCATTCTCACTATGAGCTTATTACAGACTTCATTTCCATATAACTTACATATACATATATTACAACCCTTACACATATTAAACATGTAAGGAATTAAACAAGATTTATCAAAAGTTTCCTACATCCACTTCTATAGACTGGTGTTGGCCTGTCCTGATGCAGAAATAGTTCCTGTGCAAAAGCCTTGACTACCAAAAACCTACACGGATCAAAATAACCCATGCTAAGCTATACAGCTTAGTGGGGATTCTAAACAGGAAGGAAAACCACTCACAGTGGTCGTCAAAAATATAGAATATACAAAACAGATGAATAATAATAATAACTTGCAGAACAAGATAACCCTTCACAATTAATTCAGCATACTTGAATTAATACAATTCATAATGAGATATGTATATAATATAAATAGATACCAATACATGCTTAAGAAACCACTGTTACACATGATAAATCATATAACAGATGCAAAGTTCATACTGTGATTAATTGTGAAACATTATTGCTTTACTTTAGCCTGCTTAAGTTCTAAGAGTGGATAACGAGATCGGTGGATACCTTAGGGTATCAAAACTATGGACCCAATCAGGGCCAACTATATGGTGGACCGATCAAGGACCCAAAAGGGCCAAGCAACAACCCAAATGAGTTGTGCAAGATCCAGCAGGATCAACTATACTGTGGACCTAAAAAGGTCAACTGTGGCAGCTGTAATTCCCTATAGGCACCTATCTATCTACAATTAAACTCTAGTAGCAGGCAATATAGTTTTTCATGTTTATATATTATATATATATATATATCATTCTTGTGCTTGTCTCATACACCCTGTACACTTATATGTTCATATTATAGTACAACATTTTCCACTATATAAACATGTATTTATACTCACATGTAAAAGTTCAAGTGTCAGTGATTGAGCATACCTCTCAATGAACTTATACTCGAGCATGTTATTCTTTAAGCATCACATCATATTTCAATCATAATATCATACATATAATTCAATGGTCATTTTATAGTCTCACACTTTCACATATTCATGCCATAATTTAATATAAACTACATATTTTACATGTACTTCAAATGTTAGAGTAAGCATTGGTAGTTTATTTGATTAAAAAGTGCATTTAAGTTCAAAAGGAAAGGGCCACGGCTGAGACATTTCGTCTCGGCCACGACGAAAGGCTGTAATCGATCACAGAAGGTGGCCACGACTGAAACAAATGGTCTCAGCAATGAACAAATACTGTAATTTGGCCACAGAAGGTTGCCACGGCTGAGACAAATGGTCTCGGCCGCGACTACCCTTAAGGCCTTAAAAATTTTCTACGAGACAGATTTACAACTTCAAATTACACAACATTTTTGACATTTCAAACGATATTTTCAGCTAAAGTGGTCTTCTACAACATTGTTTCCCTACGTTTCTAATTTCTAAAAAATCAAAAATTGCTGCAATATCATGTCTAGACCTCGAGATATGTACAATTTACTAATGGCTGTTCATCATAATAAGCAACACAGAATCTCCGATTTTCAAGTGAACATTAAGCAATCTTATAGGCATTATTTGACTTTTCTTTCTTCATATAAATTGTAGGTCTTGAAGTCTATTTTGAGTAGGAATTGACCTCATGCCATTCTGATCATTGTACAATCATTTATTAATATTTTACCCAAGCTATTCAATATTAGCATCAAAGATGCATCTAATATTCCATCAGTGTAGGGATTAATTTAGAGGCCAATTTAGTGATATTTTTCAAATACACTTTTATACATATATCTCATATGGAACTATCAAAATTACCAAAGCTTTAAATTAAGATCCCTAGCTCATTTTATAGCTTAATTACAGTCAATAATTTCAGCAAATCTTCATGTAACACATATCGTAACATATTCTAAATTCATATCTCATCCCTATTATTTCATCTATCACACACATTCACCTTGATGATACAATCAACAATCACGTGCATGCAATGTGAGTACCATCCCATACCTTAGCCGACCCTTATTTCACTAGCTTTCAATCCCTTGCAATATCCTTCCCTTTATACTTTCTATCTCCTCCTTCTTTAACTACAACATAAATCATCCCCAATCCATCATTTCCAGCAACCAAGCCCATCCGAAATTCACATAAGGAAATGAAGAAGAAGAAAAAGAAGAAGGGGATGAAGATATCCAAAATTAAACCTTACCTTTATAATCTTTACCAATTTCTTCTTGAATAATTAACATGCATGAAGTTTTTTTTAAGATTTCCTTAGAGATATAGATTAAGCAAGCAAAAGAAATAGGAAATCTCTCTCATTCCACAAGCTTAGCCGACCACACTCACCTCCATCTGAATTTCTCTCTTTCCATCCACTAAGTTACAGCCTATATAATGTTAAGGAAAATTCCCCAAGTGATCCTTTCAAGTTTTTGCATGTTACCAAGATTTCCCACCAAATCTTGCATGTCACAAATCATTCCCACAAGCTAGTATATTCATAATTCAACCCCACCATTTAAACTCTTACTTACATTAGCCTCTCCTCAATTCTTAAATTCTCAATTGACCCCATAAAATGTCATAATTACCAATTTACCCCGAATCAATAATTATACTCCAATTAAACCCTTAATTCAAATTACATCACACTAATCAATTTATTTTCCATTCCATTAAAATAATAAAAGCATAATTTATCCTTTAACCCAAATTTATACGAATTTCTCATTAAATATTTAATCTTAATCAATTAAAACTCCTCTCAAAACATGAAATTTAATTAGGGTCATGTAAGGGGTCTCACAATATCAGTTGAAGACATTATCAGGATATCCTCCCAAGTTAGTATATAGCTATTATGATTATCAAGAAGTATGGTATAGGGCATTCTACTTAAGGAATTTTCAACATTTGTGGTTCTTTTATTTTTCGCATAAATTTGATGGCGTTCTCCCAAATTGGTACATCAGATGGTTTAGTTATTTTGGTTTGATCATTAAAGCAACTCCATTCTAGATCAGGGAAGCATTTTTCAAGTTTGCTACTTACTGTAATCTAGGAGCTCTAGATAATCTTTTAAAATATTGTGCAATGTTCAAGGTTCCTTGGATTGTTTCGTGGACCTATCACAATTCTAAGTAGGCTAATCAATTACCAATGCTTTATTGCAAATTTAAAGTAAAATGGTGGGACGGTTTTGATGTTAAAAAAGCAGATAGAAAAGTAGTTATTAATTATTTAGAGCATCCAACATCAACAGCTTCATCTTCAACCCATCCAGCAGGATTCATTGCAGATAAAAATTAAATTGTCAATTTATTATCATCAGCCTCTATAGAAGATGAATTTAATTTTATTCTCAATAGTATTTTAGAAAAAAGGACTAACTCATCAAAAGGCAGTACTCCTCTTTCTCATAGAGCCCTTGAAGATTCTCAAGATCCATATGCAGATGTAGAATTATAAAGTATATACGTAGTTATATAGTATAAATACCAAATGTAATGTATATGTACGTAAGGACAAATTACAAATGAAAAAACAATTGTAAAAAAAAATTGATAAAAGAAAAAAGAAAAAGAAAAAGAAAAGAAAAGAAAAGTCAAAAATTGTGGGCTTTGTTTTAAGCCTTTCTCTAGTAACAAATTCTCAAAAGAAGTGAATAGTAGTTAAATAGTAATTTTACTATTTAAGTCTTTATTACATTTTCAAAAGTTAAGTTTCTACTTACATGTTTCATTTTATATTTTATCTTTTCAAAACCTTTATCTTTAAAACAAAGTTTCAACACGAACAAAACACGATGCAATTATTTTATCTTCGTCAGATTTCAGAGACAGCTAGCATTCTTAATCAACTTTATCCTTATGCAATTATCGCAAGGAAATGGGCATCGGCTTTATTCAGCTATAAGAAGGTAGATTTTCATCAAGAGAAGCACGAGTTTTAGATAGAATTTTTCATACAAAGATTTTATGAGTTTCCAAAATTAGAAGAAAAATAAAAAACCTCTTGTATTATCAACCTCCCTTTGTAATAGAACCTTAGATTTACAACTTGTATTTTCAAGAGCTTGTATTTGTAACCCAATTACTTCATCAGATTCTATATTATCATTAGATTATAATCCATCAGGTATTTCATTTTAATTATGTCTTGGTGTTTCGATAAATTTTTAAATGGTTTATATTCAATTTATTTTAATAGTAATCAAGATATGTTCTTACTCAAGCGAGAATTAATTAGTTTAAAAAGTAATTTAATTAATATGCATGAAAATTTACATTGTTTTCATTCAAATGAATTTTGCAATTGTCAATTTTCATAAGAAAATAAATTTAATTGATATTTTAATTGATTTTCTTCCTAGTATTCCTGTAGATTATTTTTCAAATCAAAATACTTTAAATTAATATATGTAACTATAGAGATTTTCAAATTAACATAATATTCGAATTGTTTAATATAATGGATTATCTTAAGGATTTATTTAGATGATTAAATAATGAAATAAATAGGTTATATTTAGAAATAAAAAATATAAATGCTAGGAAAAAATGATCAACAGATATATAATAGAAATTATGAAATAAAGCAATAAAAAAATATATTAAATATGATACCTTCAATTTAATAATATGGAAAATATTAAAAAAAATTAAAAATATAGATAGATCAATAAATGAGTTAAAAGAAGAATTAAAAATTCTTAAACCTAGATTAGCAGATTTAGAAGCAAATTAATATAATAACAATAGAAAATTTAAATTTAACTCCATTTGTAGACTATGATAATATTGTAGAAAGTATTACATATATAATCAATAGAAATAAATAATTAATTAAAAAATTAGAAAATAATAAAAAATCAATACCGATATGTTAATTATTAGAACAGAGTTATAGCTTATATATTAAAATTTAACTTTATTTAACCTAATTAATCCACGAATTTAAGTGGTAGACCCGTTCTCGTTGTTAATTTTGATATATAAGCTATAACTTTGTTCTTATAATTAACATATAGGGATTGATTTTTTCTTATTTTCTAATTCCCTAATTAAATTTTTATTTATATTGATCATATATGTAATACTTTCTACAATAATATCATAGTCTACAAATGGAGCTAAATTTAAATTTTCTATTATTATTATATTTGCTTTTAATTCTGCTAATCTAGGTTCAAGAATTTTTAATTCTTCTTTTAACTCATTTATTGATATATCTATATTTTTAATTTTCTTTTTTAATATTTTCCATATTATTAACCTAAAGATATCCTATTTAATATATTTTTTAATTGCTTTATTTCATAATTTGTATTATATATCTGTTTATTACAATATAGCATTAAAGTATAATTTTCAGAATTTAAATATATATCTGTTAATAATTTTTTCCTAGCATTTATATTTTTTTATTTCTAAATATAACCTATTTATTTCATTATTTAATCATCTAAATAAATCCTTAAGATAATCCATTATATTAAACAATTCTTATATTATGTTAATTTGAAAATCTCTATAGCTACATATATTAATTTAAAGTATTTTGATTTGAAAAATAATCTATAGGAATACTAGGAAGAAGATCAATTAAATTTATTTTCTTATGAAAATTTTGACAATTGCAAAATTCATTTGAATGAAAACAATGTAAACTTTCATGCATATTAATTAAATTACTTTTTAAACTAATTAATTCTCGCTTGAGTAAGAACATATCTTGATTACTATTAAAATCAATTGAATATAAACCATTTAAAAATTTATCAAAACACCAAGACATAATTAAAATGAAATACCTAATGGATTATAATCTGATGATAATACAGAATCTGATGAAGTAATAAGGTTACAAGTACAAGCTCTTGAGAATACAAGTTATAAATCTAAGGTTCTATTACAAAGGGAGGTTGATAATACAAGAGGTTTTTTATTTTTCTCTCTAATTTTGAATACTTATAAAATCTTTTGATGAAAAACTCTATCTAAAACTCGTGCTTCCCTTGATGAAAATCTGCCTTCTTATAGTTGAATAAAGCTGATTCCCATTTCCTTGTGATACTTGCATAAGGATAAAACTGACTACGGATGCTAGTTATCTTTGAAATCTGACAAAGATAAAATAATTGCACCGAATTTTCTTCGTGTTAAAACCGTATTTTAAAGATAAAGGTTTTGAAAAGATAAAAGATAAAATGAAACGTGTAAGTAGAAACTTAACGTTTAAAATTGTAATAAAGACTTAAATAGTAAAATTACTATTGAAATAGTAAAATTACTATTTAATTACTATTCACTTCTTTTGAGAATTTGTTACAAGAGAAAGGCTTAAAACAAAGCCTACAATTTTTTACTTTTCTTTTCTTTTTCTTTTTTTTCTTTTTTTCTTTTTTTTTTTCTTTTTTCTTTTATCAATCATTTTTTTACATTTGTTTTTTCATTTGTAATTTGTCCTTACGTACATATACATTACATTTGGTATTTATATTATATGACTACGCATATACTTTATAATTTTACATATGCATACGGATCTTGAGAATCTTTAAGGGCTCTTCGAGGAGGAAGAGTACTGCCTTCTGATGAGTTAGTCTTTTCTGCTGAAATACGATTGAGAATAGAATAGAATTCTTCTTCTGTAGAGGCTAATGATAATAAATTGACAATTTGATTTTTATCTGCAATGAATCCTGCTGATGGGTTGAAGATGAAGCTATTGATGCTGGCTGCTCTAAATAATTAATAACTGCTTGTCTATATGCTTTTTTAACATCAAAACTGTCTCACCATTTTATTCTAAATTCGCGATAAAGCATCGATAATTGATTAACTTGTTTAGAAATGTAATAGGTCCACGAAACAATCTATGAAACCTTGAACATTGCATAATATTTTATAAGATTATCCGGAGCTCCTGGATTACAGTGAGTTGTAAACTTGACAAATGCTTCCCTGATCTAGAATGGAGTTGCTTCAATGATCAAACCAAAATAACTAAACCATCTGATGAATTAAGTGGAAAAATCTTTTTAAATGTTTAATATGTTGACTTATTAAATTTGAAAAAAATTAATACATCATCAATATAAACTATTGAGAATTCATGTATTGGTCTTAAAATATCATTCATAATATTTTGAAATTCTGAAGGTTCATTTTTTAAACTAAATGGCATAACATTCCATTCATAATGTCCAAATGGAACATCAAAACCTGTTTTATACCAATCTTTTTCATCTACTTGTATTTGCCAAAATCCTGATTTCATATCAAATTTTGAAAAAATGTTTACATTATATAACTTCTTTAATAAATCTCTTTTATATGGTATAGGGTATCTTATCCATTGTAAAACAACATTTAAAGGTTTATAATTTATTACTAACCTAGGTGTTCCTCTTTCTATTTCTGCTACATTCATAACATAAAATGCTGAACATGACCAAGGTGACTTAGAATCTCTTATCAATCCTTTTTCTTTTAAATTTTGTATTTCTTGTTGACATAATTTTTCTAAATCTGGTGACATTTTAATAGCTTAAGTTTTTGTTGGAATTTTCTTTTCACCAAAGTCTTTTCTGTAAGGTAATTTTACTACATGTTTTCTATTCAAAAAAGCAATTAGTACTGGTGCACAAATTTCTTTTGAAAATGTACTTTCAAATTCCTTGATTTTTTCTCTTATCTCTATACTATCTAATTGTTCTTTTATCATTTTTCCTTCTATTTCTTTTATGAGAAATTTAATCTGTTTTTGTTTATTTTTTAATAAATTAATTTCTTGAATATTTTTTCTTACATGACTAATATCTCTAGATACTATAGGAAATGCAAATTCAAGAAGAATTTATTTATTAAAAATTTTTTTCTTAATTCCATTATCTCCTACCTAAAAAGGGTATAACATTGTAAAAAAATGTGTTCCTAATATAACTCCAAAATTTAAGTTTTTTAGTAATACTAAATGAGTTTTGAAACAATATCCTTTATTGCAAATCTTAACTCTTGATAATTTATAATTAATTATTAACTTTGATCCATTAGTGGTACTTAATCTTTCAGAAGTTTTTTCATAATATTTAGTTGGAATTAAACCTTCATGAATACAATTTTGATCTGCTCCACTATCTATTAAAGCTAAAGTAGTTAAATGAAAATCATCATTAACAACTATATCTAATTTGACATACCATTTTTGATAGATAAACTATTTATGTATTCATCTTGAGTGTCTTTAATAACAATACTAGAAGATACAATTCCTTTTAATTTTTTATCTTCTTTTACAGAATTACTAAGACTAAGTTTGAAACATTCTTCTTCTAAACTTTGAACTTTTCCTTTTAATATTTTTACTTCTTGTTTTAATATTTTAATTTCTTCCTAAAGATCTTGAATAGTTGATTCCTTCTTAATTTAAAATTTCTTGTATAGTTCTGATAAATTATAAGATGTAAAATCTCTCTTCTTTTTTGTACTAATTATTTCTCTTAATCTAAGTAAATAATTTTTTTTTATTTTCGGATCATCTATTTTATCAATAATGTCTAATAAAAATTCTTTTTCATTACTGAACATATTTATATTATTACATTGACACGGTCCTAAGAAACTACAGAATTCAGAATCACAATTACTATCTTCACTACTAGTTTCAAATTTTTCACTTATTGCATTTAAGTCATTTTCTGAATAATCACTAGGTTCTTCATCTCTACCTGAATCTTCATTGATTATAATTTTAGCTATTTCCTTTTTTAATTCTTCTGAGATATCTAAATTATTTATACGTTTCTTTATTCTATAGTCTCTTGAATAATGTACTTGCCTGCCACATTTATAACAAATTACTATATCTCTCTTACCAGTTTTTGGTTTAAACTTTCTATATTTTGATTTTTTCTTAATAGGCTTTTCCTTATTATAATTTCTTTTTTCCTAATTATAATTTCGTTTTGGCTTATATCTTTTTCTTTGATATATGTATTTTCTTTTTGATTTTATTTTCCTTTTAATAACTGACAGTGCTCTAATCTGTTGATAACCATACTATTCACAAAATGATCCTAATTCTTTTCTTCCTACTACACTATCTTTTTTAAGTTTGCCTTTTAATTTTAAATCAGTGCAAATTGATAATCCTTATATATTAACTATATTTATTAGTTGTCCATAAGTTAATTCATTATTGGGTATTATACCATCATTATCATTTTTTAATCTACTCCTAACACTTTCTGCAAATAACTTAGGTAATCCTGCTAAAAATCTTTCCTTCCAATAAATATTATTGCAATATATTCTAGTCATTACTTTAGTTAAAAATAAATCCTTATACCATCTAAAATCTTGTAATTTAGGACAAGTTAAGTTTTGAAG
Organism: Excoecaria agallocha; assembly: GCA_037975025.1. NCBI lineage: Eukaryota > Viridiplantae > Streptophyta > Magnoliopsida > Malpighiales > Euphorbiaceae > Excoecaria > Excoecaria agallocha. The sequence goes on along the minus strand of CM075807.1, from coordinate 96,838,021 downwards.
AATTTCTGAACTTCTTTCTTGATATAAATGAGGATCTCCTACAAAATTTTTAGCTATTACAAATATTAAAGTACTTATTATATCATCTTCCTCTGTTTCGATTTGAACATTAATTTCTACCTCAATAACCCTTTTTTGTAGTGTTAATATAAAATTTTTATCTATTTCTGTTACATAATGATCCCAATAACCTTTTAACTGTCCAGTGAATCCTGATATTAACATCTAATATATTGTTGTTTCATTATTTCCTTTTGATTTATAAGTAATAGCTGCCATTTTCATTTCTTGTAATAAATTTAATATCTAATATTCTAATAAACCATCTATATTCCATTCGTATAAAGATCTACCATCGTATTCTAATTGATATCTAGTTTCTTCGTATTAAGTATCTGGAGGTGTAGGTCTAGGATAATAATTTTGAGTTTTTGGTCTAGGTGTATGTATTAAAATGTAATTTTTTTAATTAATAATTCATCTTCATTATTTGGCTTAAACTGTTCTTCTAAATTTTCTACTTCTGATGGAGTTTCTATTTCAGACATACTTTCTTCGTCTATAGTCATAATCTGTTTATCCTTAATATTTAACTTTGCCAATTTATCTTATATTTTTCTTAATACAGGGTTTTCATCTTTTAGCATAATGATTGTTCCTGGTGAGAATTCAAAAGGTTTAAATAATGGAGTTTCTAATGCCATAGGTGGTTTTTCTACTACTCTTTTTTACGTTTGTTTTATTTATGTTTGTGACTTAGGTGTTTGTACTATTTCTTAAACTCTATTTAACTGATTAGTTATAGTATCTAATATCTGATTTGAAAAATTATTTAGTAATATTACATGTTGCAAATTTTTACTTTCTAATTTTATGTCTTTAAATGGTTTAGCAAAATAAGTTTTTTCTTTGTTTTTTACTTGAATACTTTCTAATGGAGGATGTATAGATATTATTGATTTCCCTTCTAAGGTGTTCTATTGTTTACCTATTTTTGAAGATACATTTATTTCTTTTTCAAATGGATAATCTATATTATTATAATAACAATAATTTTCAAACCACAAAAATAAAGGAATATTAACTTTTTTATCTTACATATCTTTATACCATAAGCTTCTAAAATTACTTAATTCAGCTTGAAAAAAGTTATTGAAATACCATTTAGTTTTTTGCTTATTATATTATGCTTTCAAATCATTTTTTAAAAACTTTTTGTTTATCTGAAAACTAGCCATTTTTAAATTATTGATTAATTTGAGAAAATGCTTCCATTTGAGATCTAGTTGGGCTAACTGAATATTCACTATCTTTTTCTTCAGTACCTAGGAATACTTGTATTAAAATATACTCTTTTTAATTCTAATTTTTTTGCAGATAATGATTTAGGTATTGAAGGTCTATTGTTTGAATATATAGAAGAACTACTTGATTGATTATTTTCTAAGAAAAAATTTATTTGAACCGATCCATCGCTATATTCTAATATCCTTGAAAATTGTTTATTAATATTAATTGGTCTAAGTTCACATACCTTTTTTAGTTTCCAATTACCTGATCTAGTAATTTCATCCCATCTAAGTCTTTTTGGAATTTGAATATTAGAATGAGCTTTATTTGCTTCAAATAATAAAGTTTCATTTCTTTTAAAAGGTTTCCTAATTTTAGGATCTATATTTGTAGACATTACTTTATAATATATACTATATATTACTGCTATTGCTCTAACATTTTCTTTAAAATTTAAATTCTTTGCTTTAATAGTTAAAGTTAAAGTATCTAATATATTTGAATCATATAGACCAATTGTGAATCCTGGAAAGCAATTAAAATATACCGGTCCATTAGCTAAATTGGTTTCTGCCATTGCAATTAAAGAATTCGAAAAATTAACATGTCTAGCATTTCTTAAACACATTAAAACTGGAATATCTAATCCTAATCTGAACAAAGGTTTTATTGCTATTTGTACTGATCTTATATTAAAAAATCTATATTTTTTCTTCTTATGTTCAATTATCGCCTTTTCTGATAACAATTGAATGGTTTTATGTTCCTGATTAATAGCTATTGTTTGTTCTGTTTGCTTAATAGAATAATCATGAAAAAATTCAAAAGTGCCTATTGAATATATTGTTCGAATTACGTAGAAATAAATATTGAAAAAGTAGAAAATGATTTATTTGATTGGACTATTTCGAACAATATATTCAATAGGCACTTTTGAATTTTTCCAAGATTATTCTATTAAGCAAATAGAACAGATAATAGCTATTAATCAGGAACATAAAACTATTCAATTGTTATCAGAAAAGGCAATAATTGAACATAAGAAGAAAACATATAGATTTTTGCATATAAAATCAGTACATATAGCAATAAAACCTTTGTTCAAATTAGGATTAGATACTCCAGTTTAAATGTGTTTAAGAGATGCTAGACATGTTAATTTTTCGAATTCTTTACGTGCAATGGCAGAAACCAATTTAGCTAATGGACCAATATATTTTAATTGCTTTCCAGGATTCACAATTAGTCTATATGATTCAAATATATTAGATACTTTAACTTTAACTGTTAAAACAAAGAATTTAAATTTTAAAGAAAATGTTAGAGCAATAGCAGTAATATATAGGATGTATTATAAAGTAATGTCTACAATCACAGATCCTAAAACTAGAAAACCTTTTGAAAGAAATAAAAATTTATTATTTGAAGCAAATAAAGCTCATTCTAATATTCAAATTCCAAAAAGACTTAGATGGGATGAAATTACACAATCGGGTAATTTGGAACTAAAAGAGGTATGTGAACCTAGACCAATTAATATTAATATTCAATTTTCAAGGATATTAAAACATAGTGATGGATCAGTTCAAATAAATTTTTCCTTGGATAATAATCAATCAAGTAGTTCTTCTATATATTCAAACAATAGACCTTCAATACCTAAATCATTATCTGCAAAAAAATTAGAATTAAAAAGAGTAGATTTTAATACAAGTATTCCTAGGCCATTATATACTGAAGAAAAAGATAGTGAATATTCAGTTAGCCCAACTAGATTTCAAATGAAAGCATTTTCTCAAATTAATTAATAATTTAAAAATGACTAGTTTTCAAATAAACAAAGAATTTTTAAGAAATGATTTAAAAGCAGAATATAATAAGCAAAAAGCTGAATGGTATTTCAATAACTTTTCTCAAGCTGAATTAAATAATTTTAGAAGTTTATGGTATAAAGATATGGAAGATAAACAAGTTAATATTCCTTTATTTTTGTGGTTTCAAAAATTATTATTATAATAATATAGATTATCCATTTGAAAAAGAAATAAATGTATCTATACATCCTCCGTTAGAGAGTATTCAAGTAAAAAATAAAGAAAAAACTTATTTTGCTGAACCATTTAAAAACATAAAATTAGAAAGTAAAGATGTAGGAAAAGATTTGCAACATGTAATAGTACAAAATAATTTTTCAAATAAGATATTAGATACTATAGCTAATCAGTTAAATAGAGTTGAAGAAATAGTACAAACACCTAAGTCACAAACAGAAATAGGACAAACGTCAAAAAGAGTAGTAGAAAAACCACCTATGGCATTAGAAACTCCATTATTTAAACCTTTTGAATTCTCACTAGGAACAATCATTAAGCTAAAAGATAAAGACCCTGTATTAAGAAAAATAGAAGAAAAATTAGCAAAGTTAAATATTAAGGATAAACAGATTATGATTATAGACGAAGAAAGTATGTCTGAAATAGAAACTCCATCAGAATTAGAAAATTTAGAAGAACGGTTTAAGCCAAATAATGAAGGGGAATTATCAATTAAAAATTACATTTTAATACATATACACCTAGACAAAAAAACTCGAAATTATTATCCTAGACCTACACCTCCAAATACTCAATATGAAGAAACTAGATATCAATTAGAATACGATGGTAGATCTTTATACGAATGGAATATAGATGGTTTATCAGATATTAAATTATTGCAAGAAATGAAAATTGCAGCTAGTGCTTATAAATCAAAAGGAAATAATGAAACAACAATATCTCAGATGTTAATATTAGGATTCAGTGGACAGTTAAAAGGTTGGTGGGGTCATTATGTAACAGAAATAGATAAAACTTTTATATTAACAGCACAAAAAATATTATTAAGGTAGAAAATAATGTTCAAATCGAAACAGAGCATGATGATATAATAAGTACTTTAATATTTGCAATAGCTAAAAATTTTGTAGGAGATCCTCGTTTATATCAAGAAAGAAGTTCAGAAATTCATCAAAACTTAACTTGTCCTAAATTACAAGATTTTAGATGGTATAAGGATTTATTTTTAACTAAAGTAATGACTACAACGAATTGCAATAATATTTATTGGAAGGAAAGATTTTTAGTAGCATTACCTAAGTTATTTGCAGAAAGAGTTAGGAGTAGATTAAAAAATGATAATGATGGTATAATACCCTATAATGAATTAACTTATGGACAACTAATAAATATAGTTAATATATAAGGATTATCAATTTGCACTGATTTAAAATTAAAAGCCAAACTTAAAAAATATAGTATAGTAGGAAGAAAAGAATTAGGATCATTTTGTGAGCATAATGGTTATCAACATATTAGAGCACTGTCAGTTACTAAAAGGAAAATAAAACCAAAAAGAAAATACATATATCAAAGAAAAAGATATAAGCCAAAACGAAATTATAATCAGGAAAAAAGAAATTTTAATCAGGAAAAGCCTATTAAGAAAAAACCAAAATATAGAAAGTTTAAACCTAAGACTAATAAAAAAGATATAGTAATTTGTTATAAATATGGCAGGAAAGGACATTATTCAAGAGACTGTAGAATAAAGTAACGTATAAATAATTTAGATATCTCAGAAGAATTAAAAAAGAAAATAGCTAAAATTATAATCAATAAAGATTCAGGTAGTGATGAAGAACCTAGTGATTATTTAGAAAACGATTTAAATGCAATAAGCGAAAACTCTAAAACTAGTAGTGAAAATAATAATTCTGATTCTGAATCATGTAGTTGCTTAGGACCATGTCAATGTAATAATATAAATATGCTAAGTAATGAAAAAGAATTTTTATTAGACATTATTGATAAAATAGATGATCCGAAAATAAAAAAGAATTATTTACTTAGATTAAGAGAAATAATTAGTGCAAAAGAGAAACGAGATTTTACATCTTATAATTTAGTAGAAGGATACAAGAAATTTGAAATTAAGAATGAATAAACTATTCAACATCTTTAGGAAGAAATTAAAATATTAAAAAAAGAATTAAATATATTAAAAGAAAAAGTTCAAAGTTTAGAAGAAGAAAGTTTCAAACTTAGTCTTAGTAATTTTGTAAAAGAAGACAAAAAAATTAAATGGAATAGTATCTTCTAGTATTGTTATTAAAGACACTCAAGATTAATACATAAATAGTTTATCTCAAGTAAATTACCAAAAATGGTATGTCAAATTAGATATAGTTGTTAATGATGATTTTTATTTAACTACTTTAGCTTTAATAGATAGTAGAGCAAATCAAAATTGTATTCAAGAAGTTTTAATTCCAACTAAATATTATGAAAAAACTTTTGAAAGATTAGGTACCGCTAATGGATCCAAATTGATCATTAATTATAAATTATAAAAAGTTAAGATTTGCAATAAAGGATATTGTTTCAAAACCCATTTAGTTTTAGTAAAAAACTTAAATTCTGGAGTTATATTAGGAACACCTTTTATTACAATGTTATACCCTTTTCAGGTAGGAGATAATGGAATTAAGACAAAAATTTTAGATAAAGAAATTCTTTTCGAATTTGCATTTCCTATAATATCTAGAGATATTAGCCATGTAATAAAAAATATTCAAGAAATTAATTTATTAAAAAATAAACGAAAATAGATTAAATTTCTCATAAAAGAAATAAAATGAAAAAGGATAAAAGAACAATTAGATAGTCCAGAGATAAGAGAAAAAATCAAGGAATTTGAAAGTACATTTTCAAAAGAAATTTGTACACCAGTACCAAATGCTTTTTGGAATAGAAAAAAACATGTAGTAAAATCATCATACATAAAAGACTTAGATGAAAAGAAAATTTCAACAAAATCTCAAGCTATTAAAATGACACCAGATTTACAAAAAAATTGTCAAAAAAAAATACAAGATTTAAAAGAAAAAGGATTAATAAGAGATTCCAAGTCACCTTGGTCATGTTCCGCATTTTATGTTATAAATGCAGCAGAAATAGAAAGAGGAACACCTAGGTTAGTAATAAATTATAAACCTTTAAATGTTGTTTTACAATGGATAAGATACCCTATACCATATAAAAGAGATTTATTAAAGAAGTTATATGATGCAAACATTTTTTCAAAATTTGATATGAAATTAGGCTTTTAGCAAATACAAGTAGAAGAAGAAGATAGGTATAAAACAGGTTTTAATGTTCCATTTGGACATTATGAATGGAATGTTATGCCATTTGTTTTAAAAAAATACACCTTCAGAATTTCAAAATATTATGAATGATATTTAAGACCAATACATGAATTCTCAATAATTTATATTGACAATATATTAATTTCTTCAAATTCAATAAGTCAAAATATTAAACATTTAAAAATATTTTTCCACTTAATTCATTAAAATGGATTAGTAGTTTCTGCACCAAAGATGCAACTCTTTCAGACCAATGTTAGGTTTTTAGGATATGATATAGATCAATGAACTATTAAACCAATAAATAGAAGTTTAGAATTTACTAATAAATTTTCAGACGAAATAAAAGATAAGAAACATTTACAAAGATTTTTAGGATGTTTAAATTATGTTCATGATTTTTTCAAGGATTTAGGAAAATTATGTAAATCAAGATATTTTCTTACTCAAGTGAGAATTAATTAGTTTAAAAAGTAATTTAATTAATATGCATGAAAGTTTACATTGTTTTCATTCAAATGAATTTTGCAATTGTCAAAATTTTCATAAGAAAATAAATTTAATTCATATTTTAATTGATCTTCTTCCTAGTATTCCTGTAGATTATTTTTCGAATCAAAATACTTTAAATTAATATATGTAACTATAGAGATTTTCAAATTAACATAATATAAGAATTGTTTAATATAATGGATTATTTTAAGGATTTATTTAGACGATTAAATAATGAAATAAATAGGTTATATTTAGAAATAAAAAACATAAATGCTAGGAAAAAATTATTAACAGATATATATTTAAATTCTGAAAATTATACTTTAATGCTATATTGTAATAAACAGATATATAATAGAAATTATGAAATAAAGCGATTAAAAATATATTAAATAGGATATATTTAGGTTAATAATATGAAAAATATTAAAAAGAAAATTAAAAATATAGATAGATCAATAAATGAGTTAAAAGAAGAATTAAAAACTCTTGAACCTAGATTAGCAGAATTAGAAGCAAATATAATAATAATAGAAAATTTAAATTTAGCTTCATTTATAGACTATGATATTATTGTAGAAAGTATTACATATATGATCAATATAAATAAAAATTTAATTAGGGAATTAGAAAATAAGAAAAAATCAATCCCTATATGTTAATTATCATGACAGAGTTATAGCTTATATGTCAAAATTTAACTTTATTTAACCTATTTAATCCCCGCAACTAAGTAGTAGACCCGATCCTGTCGTCACTGGTATCAGAGCACCAGTAATCCTATACTTATCTCTCTCATCATAATTATGCTCTATTTCGACTGACTTAGTATCTACTAATATGGCTTCATAATACTCTTTTGTTTTACTTTGATCTTTCTCATGAAAATGCCAACTGTTTGGAAAAACATGATCTATTAACCCATAAAAACTTTGACTCTCTGATATATATATATATATATATATATTAGCATAATATTAGTTAATTTAACGCTGGAATTGTTTAAGCTAATTGATGATCTTAAAGATTTATTTAGAAGATTAAATAATGAAATAAATAGGTGACATTTAGAAATAAAAAATATAAATGCTAAGAAAAAATTATTAACAGATATATATTTAAATTCAGAAAAATATACTTTAATGTTATATTATAATCATAAGATATATAATAGACATTATGAAATAAAACGATTAAAAATATATATTAAATAGAATACCTTTAGGATAATAATATGGAAAATATTAAAAAAATTAAAGAGATAGACAGCTTAATAAATGAGTTAAAAGAAGAAATAAAAATTCTAGAACCCAGATTAATAGAATTAAACGAAAATATAGTAAAAATAAACAATTTAAATTTATCTCTTTTTTCATATTATTATGAAAATATTAATTATATGATCAATAGAAAGAAAAATTTAATTAGGAAATTAGAAAATAAGAAAAAATTAATACCCATATGTTAATATGACAGAGTTTAGCTTATATGTCAAAATTTAACTTTATACACACACACACACACACACACACATATATATATATGTGTGTGTGTGTGTGTGTGTATGTATGTATGTATGTATGTATGTATAGATATATGTATATATCTATATCTATATCCATATATGTATATACATACATACATATCTATATATATGTATGTGTGTGTGTGTGTGTGTGTGTATACACATGCATATATGTATATATGTATACATATATGTATACACATACATACATATACATATATGTATACACATATATACATATACATATACATATATGTATACACATACATACATACATACATACATACATACATACATACATACATATGTATGTATGTATGTATGTATGTATGTATGTATGTATGTATGTATACATATATATGTGTGTGTGTCCTCATTTTTATTATCATTTCATTTTTTTGGATATCATAAAATTTAGCTTAATATTAATTCCAATTTCATTAACATTTCTCTTCGAATTATATCATTTTGGGTGTTATATTTCTTTCCCTCTAAAGAATTTGCATCCTCGAAATTACCCGGTTAGAATAGTTATAGGTGTAAGACCCCTGGCATGATCCTAGTCAAAAATGCATGATTTTATAAGATGGTATGTGATTAAGAATTAATTAAAGATGTGAATTCCGTATTAGAGGCATAGGACTAGTGAAAATTTTATTTTATTATATTAATTGCATGAAATTATTTTGGTATAAATTTATTCAAGGGTGTAATTGAAGCTCGAAATATTAATTGAAGGGTTATTTGGTTAATATATAAATTCAAGGGTTAATTAGGAAATAAATTAAAGAAAGAAGGAGTTGATTTAAGAAAATAAAAAAGGAGAGAGTTTAATTAATCCCATGCAAAAATTATACAGAGAATTGTGAGACATGCAATTTCTTAATGGACTAAGAAGGGAATTTTCCCTACTATTATATATAAGCTAATTTTAGTGAAAAGAAAGAGAAATAGAAGAGTGGATAAAGAGAGAGGGACGACATCTAAGGCAGCTTTGAGAGATTTCTTCTTCTTCTTTTAAAATTCTATCTTAATCTCTCAATTTCTCTAAGAATTCTTGAAGAAAATTTCATGCATGTTGGTTGTTCAAGAAAATTTTTGTGTAAATTATTAAGGTATGGTTTTAATCTTTTATTATCATCACCATAATCTCCTTCTTATTTCTTTTATTAAGAAGTTAGCTGGGTAATATTCTAGAAATTATTGATTAAAGAATGAAATTAATTGTGGAAGAAGAAGGTGAAGGTAGAAGGAATAAAGGAAAAGGTCTTGCAAGGGTTTGGAAAGCTAAAGGAAATTTGACTAAGGTATGGAAATTAGGGATTCCATACTTCCACGTAGGTAATTAGAGTTAAAATGATTATTTAAATGTTTGATATGATTAATTGAAAAGATAAATAATTTTAGGAAGTGTTACAACAAATGAAGACATAAAAACCTTATGGATTAATAGCTATAATTTTAGCCTAAATTGAGTTAGAAAGCTCTAATTGAGGCCATTTTAATTTTTAATGTTACATAAGAAATATGTCTACAAATTTGTAAAAGGGACCAAGCACTAAAATTTGCCTTTAAGCCATCCAAATATTTAATTGAAATTCATGAGAGCTGTTGATTTTGATTCTGGAACAATTTGCAGAAATTATAATGTATTTTCGTGTACATTGGTTGGAATGCTATAAGGTCAAATTATTTGAAAAATAGACTTCTAAATATACATTTCATATGAAGAAAGTAATGCCTGATTTTATTTCCAAGCATGTCAACTTTTAGCACGAAACTTGTAGGAACTGTTTGCACTGTTAAGGTACAGATTTTGGTATTTTAGGAATAAGTCTTGGTAGAGGAGTCAAATTGCTATGCTGTAAAATTATGGATAAACTAGATACCTAGAAGCATGATTTTTATGAAGGAATGTTGACCTAATTCTTTCCTCAATTTATTCTATGAATTTTATAAGTGGTAATAAAAGAAAAATAGAACCGTTTTTGGTAGTATGAATAGTCTATGGCTTTTCTCAAATATCTCAAGTTACAGATACGATATTAGGATGAATATTGTTATTTTGAAAACTGAAAACATAGAGGAATAAGTTTGTAGTAGGACACTTAGCCTAAAAATGACGTTTTCCAAATCAAAAATGGCACACAAGTTATATCCAAAATTCTACCTCTGTGCAGAATTTTGAAGGCAGAATTTTTAATGTATTTTATATAAATGTTTAAATGTTGTTATGTTAAATGTGTGCATACATGGAAGCACATTAAATTATATATGGCATGTAATATAATTTTGATAAAGGTATATATATATATATATATATATATATATATATATATATATATATATATATATATATATATATATATAATCATATATATACATAAGTAAAGATTATTGATAATGCTATAAAAATATTCATATATGATCAAACTTATGTACATGTTTGTTATATGCAATTATTCTTACATGTTTATAATCTAATGATAAAGTTGGTTTTATTTGAATATGTACTTATACAGATCATTTATATAGTGATGATAATTATGGATGTTGAAGTAAATGTATGATTATTTTGTTGTTTAAAATTTCATACCTTATTATATACCTATTTTTAACATGTTTTGTTGAATGTTTCAATTGATGTATGATATATAACATTTTGACAATCACTGTGAGTGATTGTCTTCCATGTTTAGTATTCCCCACTAAGCTTTATAGCTTGACACGGGTTATTTTATCCGTGTAGGTTCTTCTGTAGTCAAAGCTTTCTTTTAGGAACATCACTGATGTAGGGACTTTTGGTTAATTTTGCATAAGTTAATTAATATACTTAAATTATATATGTAAGTTATATAACATATGCGAAGATAAGGTTATACTACACTAACTATGAAAATGAGTTGTATGTGCATGCACTTTAAGAGGTAGATTGATCATATGTCAATTGAAATGCATGATGCTATGTGTGAATATGCGCTTCTATCAATCTTGCCTTAAAGCTTCTCAAAGCTTTCTTGATATTTTTTGCTCCAAATAAACTTAATATTCTTCCAGAGTAATTTGGTCAGAGAAGCTGCAATTAATGACAACCCCTTAACAAATATTTTATAGTAACCTGCTAAGCTCAAAAAACTTCTAATCTCTATTGCATTTCTTGGTGGTTTCCACTCAAGGATAGCTTTGATCTTCTTAGGGTCCACTTTAATTCCCTTAGCTAACACAACATGGCCAAAGAAAGATATATGATTTAACCAAATTCACACTTGCTAAATTTAGCAAAAGGTTATTTTCCTCTCAGGGTTTGTAAAACGATTATGAGGTGTTCATCATGCTTTTGCTAATTCCTTGAATAGATCAGTATATCATTAATGAAGATCACCACAAATTGATCTAGGTAATTATGAAACGTGTGATTCATAATGAATGCTGCTGGAGTATTTGTAAGCCCAAAATGCATCACCAAAAACTTGTAGTGCCCATATCTAGTTCTGAAGGTAGTCTTAGGCACGTTTGACCCTCTCACTTTCAATTGGTAATAGCCAAACCTCAAATCAATCTTGGAAAATACACCAACACCTTTAAATTGATAGAAAAGATATCAATAATGGGTAATATATACTTATTTTTCACCTTGACTTCGTTTAACTGTCTATAATCAATACAAAGTCTCGGTGTTCCATCTTTCTTCTTAATAAAAAGCACAGGATGGAGATACACTAGAGAGAATGAAACCCTTCTCAATAAGTTTTTGCAATTGTATCTTCAATTTTTTAAGTTCTGTAAGTGTCATTCTATAAGGTGCAACAGATGTAGGTGCTGTACTAAGTAAAACATTAATGGAGAATTCAATCTCTCTCTCTGAAGGTAACCCTAGTAGTTCATCTGAAAATACATCTTAAAAGTTGCATACTATAGGAATATCCTAGATTTTGGGTTCTTCTTTTCTGGTTTCAAGGACACATGCTAGATAGGCTTCACACCCTTTTCTCATAAATTTTTTAGCCATAGCGGTAGATTTCACATTAAAAAGAAAATCAAATATCTCTCTTAGCACTAGGATTTCTTCATCATTATCAGTTTTACGTGTAATCCATTTAAGATGGCAATCCACTATGACTTGATGTGCATACAACCAATCCATTCTAAAAATCATATCAAACTTATGGAATGGAAATTCAATCAAGCTTGCAGGAAAGGTGTGATTTAGTACTTGAATCGGACAATCCTTATATACTTTATTTACTACTACATTATACCCTAAAGGATTAGTCACAAGGATTTCATGTTTTAGTTTTCCAACATCTAAACCCCTTCCATGTGCTACTATGATGCATATGTATGAATGGGTGGAGCTAAGATCAATTAATGCAAAAACATCACAAGGAAAGAGAGCAAATTTAATGACTATGATATCTGGTGAATCCTGCTCCTCCCGAGCTCTAGTAGCATAAGCACATGTTGGAACTCTAGCCTCTGATTCCAAAGCTATTTATGAGAAATTCCTTTGATTGGTAGCTTCCATGGCATCACCTCTACCTTTACCTCTACCTCTACCTCTACCTCTCTGAGTAGTAGGTCTTCTGGTCAGTAGAGTAGTTAAAGTCTGAAATTTAGGGCAATCTTTAGCAAAATGGTCCTTGGTGTTGCTTCTAAAACAAGCTTTTAATAACTTCTAGCACTCACTTTGATGTTGCTTGCCACAATGTTCACATAAGGAACTTACTATGTTTGTATCCCCAGGCGTATTGGCTATAGAGGTGGCCTATTAACTTGATCTACTTAAAGATTTTTGACTTTGAATCTGTCTCTATGAGTAAGCTTGGGACTGTGCTAAGCCTTGGGATCCTTTAAATCTTTTGCTAGGGTTAGAAGCTGAGCCAAACTGCCCTTGCCTGTGATTTCTCTTTTGTGGTCTTCTATTCTTTCTATTTTGTTCTTCTACCTCCACAACTTCATTCTCAAAAGCTACCTCTACCATCTCCCTAAGATTTGAGAATTTATGATCAACAATAACCCGTTAATTTCAGTATGCAACCCTTCTTTAAACCTTTGAAGTTTCATCACCTATGTAATAGTAAGTACTGGTGCATAGTGACTTAATCTATCAAACTCTCTCAAATATTCAGTCACTGACCTACCACCCTATTTAAGATAAAGAAATGTTTTTCCATGGCCTTTTTATATTAGACCATGACATATCTCTTCTCAAATTGGTCTAAAAAGAAATCCCAAGTGGGATTCGGATCAGGTATATCTCTAGAGATAGCTAACCATTCATGAGCTTACCCTCGAAGTAGCTCCCCACACAATCTAATTTATCCTTAGGAGAAATTTTCATGTGATTAAAAATTATCTTTATCTTCTGAAGCCACTCTTCAGCTATTTAAGGAGTAATAAATGCATCTCCATTTAAATGTGTTGCTCCTAACTTTTTCATTCTCTCAAATTTATCCCTTTACGGAGGAGGTGGTGGCTAGGGTTGGTAGTGGTGATGCAAAACCCTAGGATGTAAAAGCATCCCAAACCCTAAATCAATTCAGTTGTTCATAAACTTAACATGCAATCCGAACGGATAAATACTTCAAACCTTAATTCCAAAGGAAATTAAAACCTAAAGCAGAAATAAGATGAAGAATAGAACTACACAAGTAAAACTTGAATAACCCAATTCTTAAAACGACATCAAAGTAAGAACCCTCACCTTGACAAACTTAATTCACACATGAATCAATTCTTTGATTAATAATTAGAAAAATTCTACCATCAAGCTACAACAATACAAGGTATTTATAAGCTAAAAAATTAACCTAGAGTCATTAGAAGAATGGGCTAGGTTAATTAACTCTTTATCCTTTCTAAACTAGGATAACTTAAAGTGAATCTAAAACCAAATGAATAGGCTACTTGGAAGGCCCAAACAATAAACCCAAAACTAAATACACAAAGTTTAATTAAGTCTTATATAAAAATTAAAATAAAGCCCAACTTAAAATAAGCCCAAACTTAAACATTGCACATGCTCAAAACTTATCCTTATGGTCCACCATATTCTCAGCATGTGTACCATCTTCAAGCCTTGATAACCTCTTCTAGATTTGCTCTCAACATTGCCAATCCGATTTCAGTTGCACGTGCGAAGGATGCCGCACTCGCAATAGAAGACTTATTCCTTAACGAACGATTACATAAATGCTTGCAATTTCTCCTTAATCTTTTTGGCTTTACTTCTTGTAATTGATCCATCATGAAACCTTAATGAATCCTTTTATTTATCCAATCTCTTAGGAATGTCTACATCATTCCCTCCTTCCTAAAAAAGATTCATCCTCGAATCTGTATCCATATCAAATGGAGATAAATCAGAAACATTAAAAGTAGCAGAAACTTGAGACTCACTTAGTATATCAATCTTGTAAGCATTATCATTGATCTTTTTCAACACTTGAAAAGGTCCATCGCCTCTAGCGTTAAGTTTATTCTTCCTTTGATTTAGAAACCTCTCTTTCCTTAAATGTACCCAGACCCAATCGCCTGGTTTAAATACTATATTCTTACATCCCTTGTTGGCTTATTTAGCATAAGCTTGGTTCCTTTTCTCAATATGTGCTCGAATATTCTCATGAATAGATCTAACAATCTCGACCTTTTTTGTCCATCTAAGTTAGATATTTAATGCAAAGGTAAAGGTGTTAAATCTAATGGAGTTAAAGGATTAAAACCATAAACTACCTCAAATAGAGAAAAACCTATAAAAGAATGAACAGTTTGATTATATGCAAATTCAATCAATGGCAAACATTATTTCCACGTTTTCAAATTCTTACCAACAACAACATGTAATCAAGTTCCTAAAGTTCGATTAACTACTTCAGTTTATCCATTTTTTTAAGGATGACAAGTAGTTGAAAATAACAATTTAGTTTCCAATTTTCCCCATAAAGTTTTCCAAAAGTAGCTTAAAAACTTTACATTTCTATCTGACACAATTATCCTAGGTGTGCCATACAAACATACAACATCCCTAAAGAACAAATCAATAATATTCATAGCATTATTGGTTTTATGGCAAAGAATAAAATGTGCCATCTTGCTAAACCTATCAACTACAACAAAAATGCTTACTATACCCCTTTTTGTCCTAGGTAAACCTATCACAAAATCAATAGATATATCAACCCAAAGTTCATTTAGAATAGGCAAAGGAGTATACAAATCATGTGATTTAACTTTAGATTTATCTTGCCTATATGCAATACATTTCTCACATATTCTCTCAACATCTCTACATGTATAAGGTTGATAAAAATATTCATGCAATACATCTAAAGTTTTGAATACACCAAAGTGTTCTATTAAGCCCCCATAATGTGCTTCACAAATATGCAACTCTCTCAAAGAACATATCGACACATATAATTTTTCTTCTCTAAACAAATATCCATCATGCCTATAAAATTTCTGAAACGCAACATGTTCACATGCATCAAATACATTAAAAAAATCTGAATCTTTAGCGTACATATCATTAATATACTCAAATCTTAGTAACTTAGAACTTAAAGTAGCGATTAAGGAATACCTTCTCGAAATTGCATCCGCTACCACATTCTCTTTACCCTTCTTGGAATGGATCATATATGAAAATGTGTCCACGAATTCCATCCACTTTGAATGTCTTTTATTCAGCTTATTTTGAGACTTCAAATGTTTGAGCGAATCATGATCGGTGAAGATCACAAACTCTCTTGGCAAGAGATAATGTTGCCAAACCTTCAAAGCTCTCACCAAAGCCTAGAACTCTTTATCATAGGTGAAAATCTCAATTTAGCTCCACTAAAATTTTCACTAAAGTATGCAATTGGTTTCTTATCTAGCATCAAAACAACACCAATACCTAACCTAGAAGCATTACATTTAATTTCAAAATCTTTATCAAAATTAGCCAAACTTAAAATCGGAGCAGTACATAGCTTTTCCTTAAGCAAACTAAAGATATTTGATTTTATTTGTCAATGAAATTTGGATGAACAATACTTATGAAGAGTACACACTAACTTTTTTCTTATCAAACAATATTCAACTTACCTATGAATATAACAAAAAATAAAAATTGATAGTTTTTCCAAGCAGCAACCTTAAGCTCTGATACCAAATGATGCAAAACCGTAGGATCTAAAAGAATTTCAAATCCCAAATCAATTTTGTTGTTCATAAACTTAACATGCAATTCGAAAGGATAAATACTTCAATCCTTAATTCCAAAGAAAATTAAAACCTAAAGCAAAAATAAGATGAAGAATAGAACTACACAAGTAAAACTTGAATAATCCAATTCTTAAAACAACATCAAAGTAAGAACCCTCACCCTGACAAGACTCTATTCACACAAGAATTAATTCTTTGATTAATAATCAAAAAAAGTCTAACATAAAGCTACAGCAATACAAGGTATTTATAAACTAAAGAATTAACCTAGAGTAATTAGAAAAAAGGGTTATGTTAATTAACTTTTAATCCTTGCTAAACTAGGATAAATTAAAGTGAATCTAAAACCAAATGAATGGGCTGCCTGGAAGACCCAAAACTAAACACACAAAGTTTAGTTAAGTCTCACATAAAAATTAAAATAAAGCCCAACTTAAAATAGGCCCAAACTCAAACATTGCACATGCAATGCACATTCTCAAAACTTCTCCTTAAGGTCCACCTTAATTCCTAGCATGTGTACCATCTTCAAGCCCTGATGAACTCTTTTAGATTTGCTCTCAACATTGCCAATCATGTTTTGGTTGCACTCGCGAAGGATGTTACGCTCACGATAGAAGACTTCTTCCTCAACAAACGATTGCATAAATGCTTGCAATTCCTCCTTAATCTTCTTAGCTCTACTCCTCATAATTGGACCATCTGGAAATCTTAATATATCCTTTTATTCGTCCAATCTCTTAGGAATATCTACATCAAGTGGGGTATAGCCTCTGTCATCCTCCCGAATGCCTCAATCATAGCTTGGTAAAATTCCATTTAACTTTGAGGTATGGGTGGAACAAGTGGGGTAAGTGGAACAGTTGAGGTAGGCAAGGTCCCAGATAGGGAACTTATCCTTCCTGTACCCTCGATGGTGGTAAAGGCATAACTCTCAACCTCTTCTTGACTAGCCCTACTCGAATCTAGTTCCAAAGGCAATCTAAAATAATAGATGAAAATGGATCTTCATAAGATATATGTATTACTTCTTAAACCTCTAAATTCCATATACTCATAATTAAACAATTCATTTACGTTCCATTCACACTAAGAAAACCAATTTTTTCATATTCATTTAATATGCTCAAAGCATAGCCTATCAAATCCTTCATAAACGGGACGATTTCTTTTTCAATAAATAATTTATGAATGTGTATATGCAAATAAGGGTGTGCATGCTCAACGTTGGTCATATGCAATTTATGCAAATGCGCATGCATCATGTATGTTTTTATGCACTTCGCCCCCTAGATGTTCATACTTTTTATAAAAAAAAAAAGAGAAAAATTTGCCCGTATCAAGAAGGATCATTTGATAGGCACACGAAGCATATTTCTCCCATTCATTATTCTCCTTACTCCAATCTAGGTCTAAGATCGTCTAAATCTAAACTTTGATACCATAAAATGTAACACCCAAAACACAAACCATTGTGGAACCGAATATGAATGTTACAACCCTTATGATTTTAGAATTACTTATGAAATTCAAACCCCATTGAAAAACTAATAACTTGCCCAATCTGTAATACTCTAAAATTTTATAGAAAAATGGACAGAGTTTTTCCTATATGGGTCTTTAACCTCCTTGCTCACAAAAGACCATTTGTACTTCTATAATATCCAACTCAATTCCCAACTTCTTCAAGATCCATACAATATTGATTTATATCCCAACCTCCTTATTCCATCACAATATAGCAATGAACCCATCCACAAAATAACAGAAATTGAGTATTTTAAAATATATACTTACATACAAAAGAAAAATATTATCTACCATTTCTACAATACAATTATATTAATATAACTACTTTAATACAAAAATTATCAATTAGAGATCCATCTGTAAAATCATAAATATCTAGATCTCCAAAATAGCAATGTTTAACTTCCAAGGGAAAGTATCCATTGCGAAGTAGAAGAATTTCTTCTCACTACCCAATAGATTCTCGGTTTGCAATTATTTCAATATTCTTGTATACCTACGTGCAAAAATAAAAATTCCACGCTTTAAGCACAATGCTTAGTGACAACCACTAAATTTACCTTCCCAAATTATTCTATTTCCACAAAATATATTCGTAGAGCACCAAATCCTCGTCCTTGGGCAAACCGACATTGAAGGCAATATTCTTAAGCCATTTAAAACTTATAAATTAAATATTTAAGTTTTAATTAATTGTGTAAATAGTCCTTTTAAATTTATTATTTTGTTAATTTCATAGATCTATCCTAATTTAAATCATTTTCTTACTAATTCAAATTTGTTAATTAATTGTTAATTAATTATAATTTATTAACTAAATTGGTGGGTTAATTATCATATTGATTAATAAGTTGATGGTTTATTTATGTTAATTTGCTGATTATTTATGCTAATTTGCAAATTATACATTAAATTAGTTCTTTTATTTTATTTATTATTTTTTTACAATTATTTTAATTGTTAACATATTTTTTTAGCAATTTTAAATGAATTATCATTAATTTAATGTTTAATTATCTTATTTTTCTAATCTTATAATTATTACAAACTTTTTTTTTTTTTGCAATTGTTAATACATTGAGTTGTTAATTTATTGATTATTAGTTAATCTAGCATATTAGATAAATTAATTGTTCTATTAATTTGTTATTTTTATATAGTTATAATACTTTGTATTAGTTTTTTATATAGAATATTTAAGTTTTTTTGGTTTGTGGTGGTTTTGGGCCAAAAAATTGAAATTTTTTAGTTCTTACGCCAAGGGTGTCTTAAGGTCCTTTAGCGACGCTCATTTGTTTCCGTTAATAAAGATTTTTCCTTTTATTTCCTCTTATTTTTGTGGTGAACCTTTAGCGACATGAGTTTATGGCTACAGTCAAAAACTTTCATTGCTAAAAGTCCCTATCCAGTTACGTTTCCCCTCTATCACTCCTTATTCTCATGCTCGCTTCCTCTTTTTGTATTAATAAATAAAAGTAGAATCCATACTCTTTCTGGTTTCGGTATCACAAGGTATTAAAAAATCACTTTCCTATTATTCTATTGGATAACGACTCCTTGTGATGCTTACCAGATGTCTTGTAAGTTGATCGTTAGTAAATAAATAGGGATACTCCGGCACGTTATCTCATGCCTTTTAGAGGTCCTGAGTGCATTGCGTATTGGTTAAATCCCTATTCATTATGAAAAGATTAGCTTTCACGAGTCTGACGAACCTCATTCGGTCTTGAGCTCTAAAAGTGAATTTTCGAGAGTATACCGAATGTTTAAGGGTTCGACGCGCGTCACAGTGGTGACTCTACTAGGGGCCGTTAGATTTTTCTTTGAAAATACCTTTGGTTAATTTCATAAAAATGGGTTTATTGATTAAAATGTTTTTATCTCTTTTCAAAAAATTGCATTGCATTAATGCTACAGCCTTATAATTAAGTTAGATATCCCTCTTTTAGCCTCGATGTATTCCCAAAGCACAACTCTACATTCACTCAATGTAGAAAAGTGTTAGGAAGGACCATCCGTCTAAGCCTCGTACCTATTGGTATATCAAATGGCGATCCAATCGATAGTTATGCTTGTGATGAGCTAGATCCATTTGCTGAGACCATGCTTGGATAACCCTTAAGTTATATTATCAGACTCAAGCCCATGTAATGGCATAAATACTTCTATTAGGAGGCATACACCATAATACCTTGCTTGTGATGTAGGCTTTTATGTATTGAATAAATCTTAATAAACTTAGATATCTGCTCATCGAAGGTTTTCATACTTGGTGGGTGCATTTCAATTTTTTTTTGGAATTGTTTAAATACACAATCGTCAAAATCCATCTGCATGCGCTTTAAATAAATAGAGGTTATGCTGTTGATTTTCTACCGCGTACCATACGTGTTCATTGGATTCCCTGATGATCCATAAGCTAATCTTATCTAGGAAAGAGACCACACGATCTTTTGTGTGGGAGCAATAATATCGGAAGGATATTTTATTTCTCTTGCATGTGGTTGTTCATGCTGTATATATGCGTACATGTATTTTAATTAATTGTAAACTAGCAATAATAACCAACAAAATATGCATGTTCTGTGTGCACAATTTCACACAAGGTTCTTGTCTCCAAATTAATTAATTGGCACGTAGCAATTGCTATTAGAGAAATGAATTAAAAGATTTTGGATCATAGGAAAAAGAAAAATAAGTTATGTAGAAGAAAAGATTTGAATTAGAGTAAAATAGAAATTCAAAAAATCAAAGGGTAAAAGGGGACCTAATAAACTCAAAAACCAAAGTTCAAGGATTTAATCCAACAAAGCTAAAATATAAGGACCCAATAGCAAAAACTTGTATAATATGGGTACCTATGATGCATTTTCAATGAGTTAATTAAACGATGCGCAACTGCGCATGGTTCACTCGGGTTTATTCCTCTCTCCGTAATCCATTGTCCACATTTCTGTCGCGCAACTAGTCCGACTGTTGAACCTCGGAGGCTTAACATCTGAGCAAAGACCGGCGATTCCTTCTTTTTGATCTTTCGGCTTAATAAGGTGTTTCTCTGTCTTTCTTCTTTCTTTCTTTCTCAGTAATATTCAACTCATTTACATGAATTTCAGTTCCATTGATAGATTACTCGCGTGGAGCTCTATTTCTTTTCGTATTTTTTAGTAGTAAAAATACTGAAAAGTAATATATTTTAACCTGAAATAGAGATGGGAACCATAAAAAAGGAGAAATAGAAATGGGAACCATATAATAGTATTTAGAAGTTCTTTTTCTCATATTATTAT
This sequence comes from Excoecaria agallocha, assembly GCA_037975025.1. Taxonomy (NCBI): domain Eukaryota; kingdom Viridiplantae; phylum Streptophyta; class Magnoliopsida; order Malpighiales; family Euphorbiaceae; genus Excoecaria; species Excoecaria agallocha. The sequence goes on along the minus strand of CM075807.1, from coordinate 96,816,498 downwards.
GTTGGTATGCTTCTCTGTTTTAGCAAAATTACTTTCAGCAGTCATACTCTTATATCCACTAGCGTTATCCATGGTCCTGTCCGGTATTATTTTACAGTTACTTTTTCTTTTACTTGCAAAATCCAAAACTACTTATTACACTTATTGTTTGTCTGTTTTAACATATATTGGGACCCATATTTTTTTTTCCTTCCCTCCTTAATTAGTGTTGATTAAGTAATTAAAAAGATGATACTGTTTTTTTTTCTCTTTTTTTCAATACTCCTTAAAATTAAACAATGATGATTTTCCCCAATGCATCTGGAATTTTCTTTATACACTTCTTGTTGTTGATGCATTCACTGAAAAAGGAAGGAAGGAAGAAAGATATTAATCCTATCTGCACATTGTCTCAAAATGGAATGGATGGACATAGGTAGTTGTCAATGATCATGCTTTTATGTGTGTATAGTTGTTTTTATTGATACATGTTATGTTGCTCATTTGAAAAAAAGAAAAAAGAAAAATAGCTTGTTGATTTACTGTAACATATTATTTGCAGTTCAATTCTGTTTGTGAAGAATTTTACTTTTGGAGTAAGCATTATTATAATTTGCATTGGTATACCTTTATTGTATGACAACTTGCTGTTTTACGAATTCAATATCTAATGTTTGATTCAATTATCTGGAGTTCATACAGATCCTACATTAAATACCTTCTACAAACCTTTCCATATCAATGGAGAAGCTGAAATCTGCTGTTCCAGACAGTCTTAAACGCATGGTGGCAGATAGCAATATAGATAACCTTCACTCAACATCTTTTTCTCTTCTTCACTTTCTCATGAATTTGTCACAATTTCACCAAGTAAACATCACATGATGCTTTTCACACAATTTTACAATTTAAAGGATGATGTATCCATGTTTTTGAAAAATCAATATTTAAGATTTTTTTTTCCTTCTTTCCTTTTTGGATGCTGTTAGTTGGTTAGAGATTTGACAGATCCAGAAGTTGCTCTTTGTGCTAAGAATAAGGATGCAGCTATGGAATTGAAGCAAAAGGCTAATAAATGCTATACGAGTGGAGATTACAACACAGCTTTGGCTTGCTATTCCCAGGTACTTATTATGGAGAATTCTGTCTCTTTTCTTACTGCACTTTTTATTTTATTTTATTTTTATTTTTCTTTATTCGTAGCATGCTCTCATTTATTCTTATGTTCTAAACTTGGGGATTTGTATTTTACCTTTTGACCCTGTAGCCATTGCAACAGAAAAATAAAGAGGAAGGCAAATTGGATTATTGGGTTGATTTTTCTATTATTATCTGCTTATTTTTCTTATGTTTATGTAAATGTTTTTGTGCCCATGTGTGCATGTGTTAGGTTCCGTGGTTATTGATTTGTCATTAGGTGATACTTAGGAAAATCTGCTTCTTTGATATTATTCATTCTCTTATTTTGATTTCTGCCTTTTGAAGAACTTATGGTGAATGTGAATGGAACCCATCAAAGCGAGCTCCAAACCTTTGGCTCAACAAGTAGAGATAGCCGTAGACCTCTTGGACTCATCAAATAGAGAGAATCCTGGACCTCTAGAGTTTTTGATACAATTTATTTTTAGTTTTATTTCATCAATTTATTCTCTTTGAATGGAGATTACATATTGAAGTTATTCTTTTAGAATAAGACAGCTATAAAAATGTCCTTAAAATAATTATTTTAATTAGGAATACTAGTATTTCACTCCTTGTTGGATGAGATAGTTCATAGGATGGTATGGTATGGTGTGGTAGGGTGGTATGGTATGGTGTGGTAGGGTGGTATGGTATGTTTGGGAAGATGGTGTAGTATGGTAGGATTTTATATCATTTTCTTATTTGGTTTGATGGTATTGTATTGTAATGAAAATTTAAATATTACCAAAATGTCCTTAGCTTATAAATAATCAATATACTTAACAACTATAAAATGGAGATTATAATTTAATAAGACATTTTAATTTTATCAATTGATAATTGAATTCGTGTTTTGAATTTAATTTAATTAATTTATATATCAATATTATTAAAATTTATATATATAGTTTTTAAATTTATAAAATGAAAAAATCATGATTCATGTTAACAATTTTTTTTTGAACACATATTCATATTAACTTCACAAATATTAATAAAATAATCATTTATGATACTTTATATGTAGCATGGACTTTGATTAATGATTTTAAGACTTTAATATATAATTATAGACCAAAAATTTAAGATCTCAAAATAACATGCTATTAAATTCATTTAATTGAAACTTAAATATTAGTTAAATAAACCAATATTCCATAATATCTTTCAAATATTTCTAACATTTTTTTTGGAACAATTCCAAATATTCATCACATTAAATTCATACAACTCATATCATTAAATTGTTCCAACTAGTCAAAGAAATTAAAATTGCATGTTCTAATATTGTGCTTAATTATCACCATACATCATCATCAGCAAACATGCTTTGTGTCGTTTAGGTTGACGTCCAATAACAACATGCTAGAGTTCCACATCTTGAATGAGTCTCATATAGACTTCGGGCTTCATATTAGGCTCCAAACCCAATAATGATACTAATTGCCAAATCTCGCTCTCACTGACTGCTGGTTTATTTAGATATTTAATAGCAACAACAATATCATGTATTCTCTTTTTTATCCAAACCAACATATCCCCGATTGAGGTTGTTTCAACTTTTTTGCCCTAGATGTTAGTGCCTCAGATTATCTGATGCATGTGTATCACGAGTTGGTGAATCCAAAACATTATGCACTTGCTTGTTCTTTTCAGTAGCTCTCATATCTTTTTGACTTCATTCTCCTTTACAGTCAGCTGAACCAATTTTCCATAACTATGAGCCCACTTGTTTTTCTTTTCAATAGCTTCTGGTTTACTCTACACATGTTAATCCACAAATGAGATCAACTAAAGTTTTCAAAAACAAACAACCGGCTTCCACAAGTTACAAATTTATAGACACACAAACACATAAACTATATAACTAATTGGATATACCTGAATCAATTTTGCCCACACTTCAGGTTCAACATTCCATGTCTCTGTAGTAGGATCCCAAGCGAAACTGCTTCCTCCATTCTCAAAAAAATAAAAGCATTTAGAAAATTATCTTTTTATTTCACACTTTTTCTTTGTCAATTGGCTTATCAACAAATTTCTCCTTCAACTCAGTAACAATGTTAGATAATGCATGAGTGGTAAAGGATTCATCAACTCTATTCCCAAAAGTATGTTGATTCTAAAATGCATCAATCAAAGCATCATCCATTGTATTCGACGAAACACATGTAGAAGATCTATCCAAAGCATTTGCTCTTTTTGGCATGTTGTCTACAAAAAAATCTGTTAGGATTAAATCCTAACTTAGATGATTTTTAGAAGAAGTTCTGGTAAATATTTCGAGAACTGTAAAGAGAAGATAGAGGTTGAAGAAAGAGACAGAGATTACAGAGAAAAAAGAGAGAATAGAAGAGAGAGATAATGATTAATTCTCAAAAAGATAGTGGTCCTCCCAAGGAGGATGTTACAACATAAAGGCAAGAGAATGAGCCGTGCATAATGCCAAGGGAGCATGTGCAGCAGACCCAAAAAAATCTTCTCTGCCAGTTGCTAATACTGCAAAAATAATTAACAACTAACTGCTTAAAGTAAAATACAAATTTAACCCCCACCCCCACTTTCTTTAATTAATTCCTACTTTACCCCTTTTCTCTTATACATAACAATAGCTCCCCCTTGAGTCAATTCTTGCCCCCAGGAATTGAAAATATCTGGAAATTGATGGTAAATGAAAGAGGAGTCCTCCCAAGTGGCCTCAATAAAGGGTAGATGTTGCCATTTGATGAGCAATTGATGAACATGAGTGTCACCCCTGAGAATGGTTCTGGAGTTAAGGGTCTTTTCTGGTTGGAGCAGAAATTCACCATCTGAAAGTGGTGATATGGGTGGTATTGTCTCCTACCTTCTTTTTAAGTAAAGAAACATGAAAAACTTGGTGGACTTTGCAATCAGCTGGCAAATTGAGGTTGTAAACTACCTTTCCAATCTTGTCCACCACTTGATAAGGCCCATAATACCTTGCAGACAGCTTGAGGGACTTCCTTACAGTAAGGAAGCTTGCCTATATGGCTGCAACTTCAAGTAAACTGATGAAGAAGTTGCTAGCCAAGAAGAGACTCAAGCCCACAGGCCCACGATTTGGAGAGTTTATACTAGAAGATCCAAAAAGAAGGCTGGAGATGCAGGGGAGGCTGAGCTTGCATGCGTAGTTAGGAAAAGGGCAGGATAGAGGACTATATATTTGAGTTTTGTTAGAGGAGAGAGGAGGCGGAGAAATTATTGGCAAGTGGTATAGAGGAGTAAGGGAAATGAGAGAGCAGGTTGTTTGGCTTGTTAGGCTGCTTCTTCTTGTGGATTTGGCCCTTACTGTTATTTTTTTCTTCAATACAGTTTTTCTTTGATTGTTTGCAAGATAAACACTGATCAGTTGTATTTGAACTATCAGATATCAATATATACATTTTCATATTTCTTCCATTGTTGAGTCTTTTATTCTGTTTCCTTTATCAAGTTTTTATCATAAACCCAGTCCCCAATAGCAAATTCTCTCTCAGATCCGCCCTTGTCTGCAAACTGCTTCATTTTGTTTTTAGACATGGCTAGTTGCTCCCTAAGGTAGACAGTCATGTGCTCCCTTGCCTGTAAAACATCTTCAACAGCTGCACATCACTCAGTCCAGCAGGAATATCAGGTAAGGGAGGAGGGAACCCATAGTTAGCTTCAAATGGGCTCATTTTAGTTGCACTATGGTGGCGGGTGTTATATCAAAATTCTGCTAAGCTCAGCCACTTTGTTCACTGCTTAGGTTTGTGGAAACACATACACCTTAGATAGGTCTCATGGCATCTGTTTAATTGTTCAGTTTGCCCATCAATTTAAGGGTGATAGGCAGAATTGAACAACTTAGTACACCATGAGCTTCGTGAGTTCCTACCAGAAGTGCCTTGTGAAAATCTTACCTCTTCAGAGTATTGATTTAGTCATGCCATGGAGTCTAAAAACTTGATCCAGAAAAATCTGAGCAACTGTAGCAGCAGTGAAAGTATGAGATAGGGGTAAGAAATGGCCCATTTTAGTGAATCTATCTATTATCACTAGGAATAAGCCTTATGATTTAGGCAGCTTTGCTATGAAATCCATAGAAATTTCCTGCCAAGCCTATGCAAGAACCGGTAGAAGTTGAAGCAAACTGTGACTATGGGATATTCTTTTCTACCACGATACTTTGGGCCATCTTTTGTAGAAACTTTGATAGGTATGTGTCCCATCAATTGCACCAACAAAGTCCTAAAAAAGCAATAATTAACTTTGGTTACCTCAAGAAAGAACACGGTGTGTAAAAAGTGAGAGAATAGTTAGCTCTGGTCACCTTAAAATATGGGTAAAATCTGTGTCTATTGACCATCGTCAACGGAATTATCGATCCATCCTGTTGTTTGAGAAATCTTCAAAGCATGCAGAACATTGCGAATATGAAGGTTTGTTGATTCACTAGACTGTCGAAAATCGAAAGATAGCACTCAATTTCTTACATTATGCCCTAATAGCTTAAGTGTTTTCGAAACTTGTCCCTTGACCAACACTTGAATTGTTTGTCTAAGCCACCCTCTTTAACTAATAAACTACATAATCCAAGAAAAGCAGTAGGACTTATCCTAATTATGTTGCGATGCACATTACTAGAGAGCAAATCTGGCATTAGCTTATCTCTAGCTTTTTCCCCTTAAGCCTTAGGTCATCTGCAATCTTACTGCTCGCTTTTTTACATAGACATTTATAGGTCCAATAATGTATAAGAATCATACAAACAGCTTGTGCAGCTAAAGCACTTATGTGTCTAAAAAGAAAGTTCAATTAGAACAACCACTAAAAAACAATAAGTATTTGATACAACCATAAATTACATCAAACAATATTTGATGGCAGTAATTAGTAATACTGCATGTTAAAAAATTGTTCCACAAAGACTTTGGATGCTAGTGGTAAATTATTATTCACCAAGGCACAAATAAAATGTACTAACTAGAAACTCTAGGACATCAAACAGAAATATGAAAAGCCATATGAAGAAAAGCTGTAAGAGGATATATGCAATATAAGAAATAAATAAAAAAAAGGTATGCATGGTTTGAAAAATGAACAATATTATATAAGTCGGCAATAGAGAAGCAAACTCTGGGAGTTTGTTTTTCTCTTTTGTCTTCAATTGATCTTTTTGAGTTGAGAAAGAAATTTCCTCTAGATCCAGAATATTTTGAGTCCATAAAGTTTGTGCTGCTATTAAAATAACATAAGCTTGGCTGCTGTAGTTCAAAAATCAGAATCTGAAAATTTATTTTGGATAATGTGGAATCATACTTTATTTATTTTAATTTTTCTGTATTACGGAGCATTTGGATGGAGAGGACTTTGCGTCATGAATGATGGAGAAGAGGACTTTGCGATTTCTTTAGGTATACAGCTGTCTAATCCTTCTCCTAGATTCAGGTTGGTCTCCTGATTTGTAGCATTAGACAGCTGTAGAACTAATGAAATTATGGATGCTTTCTGAATCCAATGGATTCTTAAACCCATCAAAGGCCGGGAACTCTAGCTTCATGTATTGTGGCACTGTCCTGTTCTCTACCTGGGTTTCAGATCTAATATTAATTTTTTGATTGGTGATTTCTTCATCTTTAGTGCTGTTTTTATCATGGTTTGTTTCCCTATTGCGGGTTATATTGGCTCCATCAAAGAGCTCTTGCAGCTGTGAATTTTTTTTTTGTAGTTGAACCTCTAACTTGGATCCCATTTCAGCCAACCTAGCTTCTATTGCAGCATAACTTCTTGTAAAATAGCTCTTAATTCTTTTTTTAAATTGTTATCACCCATGGTGTTTGGTTGTGATACCAATTGTAATGATCCCTAATTGAGGATCAAACACAAATGATTAATCAAACTTATCAATGGGAGTTTGTACCTTCAAACTTGTTAAAGGGAGTAAGGACCTAGAACTCGTTAAAGAGTGTTGACTTTCTCTTGTACATTTTTTTTTTTGAAAATTCTGACTTCTTTTATTGATTAAATTCTGCCTCTTTACATCGAGGTTACAAGCCTAGGAAACTATGAATTCCTTCTAATTGGTAAATAATAAATAGTTGAATATAGAACAGGAAAATTTAAAATTAAAGACTAAATCAAGGACTCCTACCATAGTAAAATACTTGTTAAATAAGTAAAATCTTCTAATTATAGAAAATCTTGTAAAAACATAATTATTAATTGGCTGGTCTTCTTCCCATCGTTAACACAATTACTGCATCTACTGCACCTGTAACAAACAACTTTTTATTGGATATGAAATGAATTATAACATATTCTACTTGATGTGGGCATTTTCTTTTTGACATCCTAATTTTTTTCCTTATAGTGAATCTTTGCTTCATTTTGGCAGTTTAATTATCTCTAACACATTTTTCTTGTTCTATAATTGGTTGTGGGGGTGGCTAGAAAGCTTACTTTGTAACTAACATCCAGTTTCATAAATGCATTATTCTTCTTCTTCCTTCATCTCCTAACAGGCATTGCGCGTTGCTCCCATTGATGCTGCTGACATGGACAAAAATCTGGTTGCCACACTATATCTGAACCGGGCTTCTTTATTCCATGTGAGTTTGATTTCCTTCCTGTATTGCAAAAGTTGCTTACGAGTACCCTGATTTCTGTGCTGCACAGCTTTGATGAATTTGGATTCTTATCCACAAAACAGAAACTCCGGAACCAAGTAAATTTTGGTGTAACATTTAGGGTTTATACATCTCATTTGAATGATACCAAACTAATTTCTAAATCCAGTCTAGATTGGTTCAGCTAGTAGATTCTTTCACCATAGAGAAGCCACATATTGATGAAATGATCCATCCATATCATTTTGAATATCCATGTAAATCAAAAAAAGGAAAGAAAAGAAAAATTGCCCCAGAAACTGATAGATGACATTAATAAAGGAAAAGAGACTTGCTCATTGGCTAATTTAATTGAAACTTAAGAGTAACTTCTATTGGATCTCTGCTATGTGGATATATCTTTTTTTTTATTATTATTATTTATTTATTTATTTTTTTTACAAAAAGAAGCAACATATTCATGTACAATTATAACCTCCATAGGTTCCTATCATAATCAATGTGTAAGTTATAGGTGAGAAAGCTCAAAAAATGGAGAGGACTAGACTAATGAAGGAAAAGAGACTGATGCCATTGCTTGCCATGTATAGCTAGTGTAATTTTAGGAGCAGAATTATAAATTTCCTCAGATAGCTCTTTCATATTTGTATAAATACATATACTTTTTGAATACAAAAATAGAGAAAAAATATTTTCTCCCATTTGTGTCTTATTACAAATACTAACTCTAAAATAACAATCAACAATATTCTTTTAAACAAGAAAAACTTCATATTGGTTCAAATGATCTCAAGAATCTCAATACTGTAGAAAATTAAATCAGTAAATATCAAGAACATGTTCACAAATACCTAAAGCTCTGATGCATAGAGAGTTTAGTAGTAGTCAAATTAATAGGACAACTATATTCAATATAACCAAAGCAATTAAATAAATTATTTTGAAGAAAATTTACTAACGTAAATGGAGATTTTCTAAAATAAAAATTTAATTAATTCTCTTTATCTTAAAAATTCTAAACATGTACAAGCTATTTATAGAAAAAATAAAGGGAAACCTAATCCTATTTTTACAAGGAAGGATAAAGACTAAAAAATGAATTCTATAATAAAATACACACAAGATGGGAGAATGATTTTCTCTGTTTGATTTCATCAACGATACATCTATATATACAAGTATAGAAGAGTTTATCTAAGGTAACCTATCTGAATAAGGAAAGCTACATCTATTTCTAAGATCATGCTACCTATTTACATACTATATTTACATTCTGTAACACTCCCCTTCAAGTTAGAGCATAGATATTAATCATGCCCAGCTTGTTACACAAATAGTCAACTCGAGCCATTTAAAGCACCTAACTGTTCTTCTGTCTTCACATATCCTGTTGAGATGATATTGAAGAATTTCTAAATCTGAATTCTTATTTTTGCATTTAGGAATACAGGTATTTATACGGATTTCAAGTTACAAATTTAACAAAAATTGTCAAATAATTTTGCTAATTAAGTCAAATAATTTTGCTAACTCTGCTAACTAAGTCAAGAAATAGGAAAAATCTTCTCCTACAAATCTGCTCCTAAAATTGTGTTACAAACAGCTGTCAATAGCTATAATAGTCAACACAGAATTTATTGCTGTACATAAAAAAATGTTATTGATTTTCAACACTCCCCCTCAAGATGGTGAATAGATATTTTTCATTCCCATCTTGCATGTAATGTCTTCAAAGTTGGAAGTAGGTATTCATTTAGTTAAGAGATCTACTAATTGATTATTTGATGCTATATATGGAGCGCAAATCATGCCGCTGTCCAGCTTTTCTTTAATAAAATGCCTATCTACTTCAATGTGCTTTGTGCGATCGTGTTGCACTGGATTGTGTGCAATGTTGATGGCAGACTTGTTGTTGCAATAGAGTTTCATAGGTCCTTCCCACTTGATTTTAAGGTCATCAAGTATTATTTTAAGCCATAACAATTCACAGACTCCATGAGCCATAGCTCTAAACTCTGCTTCAGCACTTGATCTTGCAACAATTGATTGCTTCTTACTCCTCCAAGTCACTAGGTTCCCACCAAGAAATGTACAATATCCTGAAGTTGATCTGCGATCTACAACAGAACCTACATAATCAGCATCAGTATATGCCTCTAAGAATAATTCTTCATTTTTCTTGAATAGAATTCCTCTACCCGATGTCCCTTTGAGATAGGATAGAATTCTGTTGACAGCCTGCAAGTATTTCTCTCTTGGATCATGCATAAATTGGCTCACTACACTTACGACAAATGCTATGTTCAGCTTTGTATGGAACAAGTATATCAGTTTCCCAACCAACCGCTGATATCTTTTCTTATCTATTGTGCTATCATTCTTCCCTTTACTCAATCTCAAGTTAGGCTCAATGGGTGTGCTTGCTACCTTGCATCCAAGATTGCCCGTTTCTTTAAGCAAGTCTAAGACATACTTTTGTTGGGAAATAAAGATGCTTTTACTTGAGTATGCCACTTCAATGCCTAAAAAATACTTCAGTCTTCCTTGTTCTTTAATTTCAAACTCCTTTGTTAAGCATTTTTGAAGTTTTTCTCTTTCAATTTGATCATTCCCGGTGATGATGATGTCATCTACATATACAAGAAGAGCTGTAACTCCTTTTGAAAAAAGATGAGGAAACTTGATTAAAATAGTCTTTTACATTGTCCGATCTTAATTTTTTAATCAAACTTCCAAATTGCATATAAATCATTTTATGAAACATTGAAAAAATACTGCTTACTTTTGATTTTTCTTTCATAAGAAATAACCAAGTAGTTCTAGAACAATCATCAATGAAAGTGAAACCATTTTGCTCCAGAAATACTAGAAACTCTGCAAGGCCCCCAAATATCAGTATGTATCAAAGAGAAAGGTCTAGTAGATCTTGTATTACTCTAAGGAAATGATAGTCTATGATGTTTAGCAATTTCACATGTATCACAATGAAAACTACTAACATTTTCATTCTTAAAAAGTGAAGGAAACATGCTTTTAAGTAAAATAAAAGATGGATGACCAAGACGGAAATGATGAAGCCAAATTTTAGATTTATTTGGAGACAGGTTACTTGAGGAGCAGGTGAGGGATAACTGATTATTGTTATTCTTATTGCCACTCATTTCCTCAAGATAATAAAGCCCATCTTTCACCTTAGCAAGTCCAATCGTTCTCCCCATAACCAAATCCTGAAAAACACAGTGAGTAGGATAGAAAGTTACTTTACAGTTTAGATATTTGATAATTTGATGGATGGATATGAGATTGGAGGATAATTTTGGGACACGCAACACATTATTTAGTGACAGAATTTGATAGATTTACTGTTCCTTGGCCTGCAACAGTTATACGAGATCCATCCTCTATAGTAATTTTTCTGTTTCCAGGACATGGATTGTATGTTCTAAATCTGATTGGACTGTGAGTCATGTGGTCTGTAACTCCTGAGTCAATGATCCAAGAGCCTAGAGAAGACATACTTGAGGCACTTAAAGCATAAGAATTAAGGTACTTATCTGATTGAGCCAATGAACAGTACTAGAGGACTTTTCAAGGAAATTTAGGAGATTTCTTAGCTTTTCGATTTCATCTTTCTTGAATTCAACTATACCAGCCCGGATGGATTTTTCTTAGGTTTGGTCTTCTCCATCAGTTAAGTGGGCTTTTCCTCCTTTGAATCCTCTTTTTTGGCTAAGGACTTGTTCCTTCCCATGGAGTTTGAAGCAATCCTATAGCGTATGGCGTGATTTTTTGCAATATGTGCACCAAATTGTATCTTTATTTGACTCTGTTTGCCCATTACCTATCCTTACTTCCTTATTGGTTGGCTTTATAGAAATCATTGCTGACCCTTCTAATGTTGTAGGCTGCAACATGACTTCTCGCCTATTTTCTTCAGCTCGGATCAATGATATTGTCTCATTCAGAGATGATAATCTTTCCTTCCCCAATATCTGGACTCTGACCTGATTATATTCCACGTTCAGATTTGCAAGAAAGTCATAAACTCTATCCTTTTCGATAAAGTTTTTCAAGATAGCTGCATCTTCACTATATAGCATCTCAACACATCGATATTGATCCATTTTCTGGCATAGGTTTTGCAGAAGATTGGCATATTGAGTAACAGAAAGGTTGCCTTGTTTAGTGGCTGAGATCTTTGTTTTGATCTCATAGATTAGGGCCGCATCTCTTGCCTTTGAATAGATCTGTTGAATAGTAGTCCATATATCTTTAGATGTTTATAGGAACATGCATGTATCACTTATTTCAGGTAACATGGAGTTCCATAGCCATGACATAATCAAAGAATCTTCTTCATCCCAGGCAATGAATTTTGGATCACCAATTTTCGATCCATTTCCAAGCAAGTGGCTGATTTTGCCCTTTCCTTTGAGAAATGTTTGGACAAATTGTGACCACTTCAAATAGTTTTTTCCGTTGAGCCTATAGGCTGCCTGGATATTTTGCAAATCCCCTGTGTGTGGAATATTTGAGGTCTTTTCTGATTTGGTATTGGAATTTATTTCTGATGTTTCAATTTCAGATATGTTGGAGGTTTGAAAGAAAAATTTGGCAATGAAGGCCTAGTGAAAAATTCAGCAATGAAGGCTGGAAATTGCATTTGAAAATAAGGACTTGAAAAGAAAAAAGTACTCAGCAATGAAGGCTGACAAGAAGAGGTCTCGAGCAAAAGCTCGGATATCATGAAGAATTTCTAAATCGGAATTCTTATTTTTGTATTTAGGAATACAGGTATTTATATAGATTTCAAGTTACAAATTCAACAAAAATTGTCCAATAATTCTGCTAAGTTAAGAAATAGGAAAAATCTTCTCCTACAAATTTGCTCCTAAAATTGTGTTACTAACAGCTGTCTACAGCTATAATAGTCAATACAGAATTTATTGCTGTACAGAAAAAAATGTTCTAGATTTTCAACAGATATTATCTTGAATTTTTTCACGAATAAAATGACAATTAACTTCAATATGCTTGGTCCGTTCATGATACACTGAATTGGAGGTGATATGAAAAGCAGCTTGATTGTCACACCAAAGTTTTACTGGAGGCGAGGGATTTATACTAATTTCAGCAAGCAAATGATAAATCCCCAAAATCTCAAATGCGGATAGTGACATAGCTCTGTATTCCTATTCTGTACTAGATTTGGATCTTACAGTTTGCTTCTTGCTCCTCCATGACACTAAATTTCCTTCAACAAAAACACAATATCTTGTTGTTGATCTCCTATCAATCTTAGAGCTTGTCTAATCAACATCTGTAAAATACTCAATGTGAGTACCCATGATCACTATATAATATACCTAGCCCTAGAGCACCTTTCAAATAATATAAGATCTGCTTTAGAGCTTCCCAATGCTTGATTGTAGGATCAGCCATAAATTGATTAACAATACTTACTGCAAAGGCGATATATGGATGAGTTACTGTGAAATAATTCAGCTTTCCATCTAACATTCGGTATCTCTCTGGATTATCAAAAGGATCACCATCATCCTTTGTAAGTTGTACACTAGGAAACATAAGAGTACTGCATGGCTTAGCTCCTAATTTTTCAGTTTCTTCAAATAAGTTAAGAATATATTTTTTTGGAATAGAAGAATTCCCTTCTTACTTCTCGTCACTTCTACTCCCATGAAATATTTCAACTAGTCGAAGTCTTTAGTGTAAAATCTACCATGCATGAAAAACGTGAAGTGAAGAGATACCTGCAGAATCACTCCATGTAATCACAATATCATCAACATACTGACTCTTCTTTAGCTTAAACTCTTGAACAATCTTACTGAATTTGCCAAACCAAACACGAGAACTTTGTTTCAAACCATACAGGGATTTCTTCAGATGATAAACTTTTTCATACTCCTCTTGAGCAACAAAACCTGGTGGTTGCTCCATGTAGACTTCTTCCTAAATATCGCCATGAAGGAAAGCATTTTTGATGTCAAGTTGATATAAGGGCCAATGGTAGGAAGCTGCTAAAGATATGTAAAGGCAAATAAAACTCAATTTGGCAACTGAAGAGAAAGTATCGGAATAATCCACCCCATAAGTTTAGGCATATTCTTTTGCGACAATACGAGCTTTCAATCGAGCTACAGAACCATCGAGATTAACTTTGAATGTAAAGATTCATTTGCAACCCACAACCTTCTTCCTTTTTGGTAAATTCATCAACTCCCAAGTGTTATTTGCATCTAAGGCATTCATCTCCTCAATCATAGCATCATATCATTCAGGGTGACTAAAGGCTTCCGTAACTGTTTTAGGGATAGATATAGAATCTAAAGATGCAATTAAAGAGCATGTCGGGAGAGACAGGTGATCATAGGAGACAAAATTAGTAATAGAATAAATGGATTTACAATTACGTATACCTTTACGAAGAGCAATGGGAAAATCAGGGTTAGCAGGAGTAGGATTAGATGACGAAGGTGCTGTTGTAGGACACGTTTCATTGGTGTCTCTTCTTCTAGAATCGACCTGAATAATCTGTGGTTTTGCTGATGTTGAAGGAGCATCACTTGCTATCTGCTCAATAGTAGAAGATGCAATAGACACATCAACAGACTCTCTAGAAAATGACACCGTATAAATGAGCCACTCATCTTCCTTCCCTTGATTTGTGAGAGTAGGTGGAGATGAAAAGAAAGGTTTGTCTTCTGAGAATACTACATCAGCTGAAACCAAATGTCGTAGATTAGGAAAATAATATCAATATCCCTTTTGAAGATGCAAGTATCCTAAGAAAATGCACTTCAATGCCTTAGGATCAAGTTTAGTAATATGGGGACGTATATCTCGAACATAACAAGTACTGCCAAATATCCGTGGTTCCACTTAAAATAGAGTTTTGTTTGGAAACAAAGTACTATAAGATAGATCATCATTCAACGCCATAGAGGGCATACGATTAATCAGAAAATAAGCTGTAGAAATAGCATAAACCCAAAAATACTTAGGAACATTCATTTGAAACAATAAAGCTCTCGTTGTCTCAAGTAAATGTCTGTTCTTTCTCTCAACAACTTCATTTTGAGAAGGGGTATCAACACAAGAGGACTGGTGAAGAATAGCCTGTTGAGATATATACCGCTAAAAAAAATTTGACATATATTTTTTAGCATTATCATTTCGCAATATATTCATAGAGTTATTAAACTGGATTTTAACTTCAGCACAAAAAGCAGAAAAATGAGAAAATATTTTAGAATGGTTATTCATAAAATAAATCCAAGTCATATGAAAAAAATTATTCGCAAAAGTAACAAAATATCTGTATTCAGTTTTCGACATAACAGGACAAGGACCCCAAACATCCGAATGAATAAGTTGAAAAGCAAATTCAGCTCGTTTATTAATTTTAGGACCTGACGAGATACGATAATGTTTAACAAAATGACAAGACTCACAATTCAAAGAAGATACATCGTGAAACTGCGGACATAACTTCTTTAAAATAGGCAGAGGGATGCCCCAACCAACAATGTGCTTCAAAAGGAGAAACTATACTAGAACAAGCAATAGATCGTGGTACCCAAGAATCCAAAATGTATAAATCACTAGATACATGTCATTTACCAAAAATCTACTTCGTCATAAGATTCTGAAAAAGACAGTGATCGGAAAAAAATGAGATAAAACAATTGAGTTATTTGGTAAGTTTACTCATGGATATTCAAGTAAAGGCTAGGTTAGACAGATTTAGAACAGAAGATAGAGTAATAGAAGGAGATGGTTTGACAATTTCAGATTCCACAATGTTGTATGATGTCCCATCAGCTATAGTAACAAGTAAAGGAGTTTTATGAGATCAAAAATTAGAAAAAGTATCAAGATTACCTGTCATGTGATTTGTGGCACCTGAATCAGTGATCCAATTATTGCTAGAGGAGATAAGACATGTGTTACTTGCTCAGTAGTGACCGAACTCGAGGATCTCTTTAATATTTCCTGGTACTTAGCATACTCTTCGGTAGAAATAGTGACATTATGCTCAGATGATGAACCAGAAGTAGCAACATTAGTAATTTTTGCCATCTGATTGCGATTCTGCAATTTCTTACAATAGCGCTTCGTAAGACGTGGTTCTTTGGAATAGTAGCAGACAATGTCAGTATTTCGATTGTCATTGGATCTATTTTTTCCTTTTGATATATTTTTCTTTCCATTATTACCTCTACTTTTTTTTTTGCCAACAAAAGCACTATTTAATTGACTAGAAAAAGCATTATCTGCACACAATAACCTACTAAATACATATTCGAGAGTAGGAATTTCAGAACTAGAGAGAATTTGAGATTTGGCTGTCTCAAATTCAGCTGGCAAACCAGCCAAAAAACTCATCACGGTCATTTTTTTCTCTCTGAGCCCGTTGCTCTATAATATCTACACTAAAAGGTAGAAGTATGTTCAATTGTTCATAAATTTTCTTAAACTTCATGAAATAAGTGGTAAGTGATTTTGCTTCATTCTTAGCACGATAAAAAGCTTTACAGACATCATAAATACGAGATTCATTCTTTTTTCCGGAATATAAAAAGCCAAATAATCCATTAATTCTTTTAAACGTTCACAATGAGAAATTAAGTCAAGCATATTTCTTTCAATTGAGTTTCTAATCTGTAAAAGTAATCGTGAATCATTTCTCATCCAAATCTGCATTTCAATTTTATCAGTAGGGAGATCATCAGTTAAGTGATCATCTTTATCCATACTACGAAGATAAATCCTAATAGTCATACTCCAATTAAGGTAATTAGATCTATCTAATTTTTCTTTTGTAATCTTAGATAAAGGAATAATCTCACTAATAGTGTCCATGGCAATTCCTTTACTGTTGGCCATAATACCTACACATAATAAAATCAATCAAAGCAGCAACGTACTCTCAGTATATCCAGCCAAAGATAAAAGCCCAAACCTCCAATAAGGAACTTAAGAAAAGAAAGAACAAAGAACAGAAAAGGAGCAGAACCTTGTTGGAAGCAAAATAGGGAACCAAGCCAAAAATACACCGTGATCTGACTAGAAATGACTAGACGACGCCGGATACAAAATTGCAGCGTCAACGGACAAGCCACGCGTCTCCACTCGCTGGCGCATGAGAAGAGGGGCAGGAGCTTCTGTCTGCGCGTGATGCTCACTCCCAGGCCGGAAGGATGCTGGATTTTGTGGAGGGTCAGAAATTCCCCCGCGCTTCTTCTGATGCCGCTAGTGAGACAAGGAGCTCATCTGAAAAAATTGCCAATCCAAACAGTAGCGAAGAACCCTTCTCCCATAAATAAAACCCAAAAAATTCAAATTCCCAAGCCTAGATAAAATTTCAAATCAAGCCTAAAAGGCTCTGGTACCATGTAATAAAACACACACAAGATGGGAGAATGATTTTCTCTCTTTGATTTCATCAATGGTACATCTATAGATATAAGTATATAAGAGTTTATCTAAGGTAGCCTATCTGAATAAGGAAAGCTGCATCTATTCCTAAGATCATGCTACTTATTTACATATTATATTTACATTCTTTAACAAATTCTAACTAGAAATATAAAAGAGAATTCTAATCAAACTAGAAAATGTAAATTTTAATTAGGAAATATAAAGGATTCCAATCCTAAATAGGAAATTGATAGAGAAGATGCTACCAGTCATGATGAGCCTCAAGTCCATAAGCCACATTGTGGAAAGTGTATGCAAGGAAGCCCAGGCCCAAACACCGGATGGAAGAAACAGAAAAGAAATAAGCAGTTACACGAGATAGGGGAGGGGAGCTAATAAAAAGGGAGGAGAGTAGTGTGTGAGGGCATGCAGAAACGTATTTTGTAATTGATTGGTAGGAGTGAGGGAAAGGTTAGAGCAGCATTGGGAGGTTGTTTCTTTCCTTGTAGCTGAGGGCCCTTACTATAGTTGTTATTTGTTCTTATTTCTTTGTTATCCAAAAACTGAGGATTTTACTGTAATTGATTCACTAATACAGCAGTATACTCTTTTTTCTCTTTTCTTGTGAGTTGTGATTGTTGATTATCATTGTTACTATCATTGGTCCGACCTGCCGGATATATCCACCACGGAGAGCAAAAACACTGCAATGGAGACCCGTTTGCAATCTGTGAATGTCCGATTAGATGAAACAGAAAACCAGGTAGGAGAGTTAACGGCTTGTGTGAATATTCGTTTGGAAGAAATAGAGAACAAGGTTGGGGAATTAACCGCCTGTGCGAATGATTTAACCAGATCTGTCAACGAGATTCAAGCTCGTTTGGAAAGTTCTGAGCATCGTTATCAAGTTGATAAGAAGCAAAAGGATGAAAGATGGAACCAGATGCTAAACTGGATTAAAAAATCTGATAAACAGCCTACTCATGCAGAAGAAATTAATTCCCAGGCAGAAACGACCATGGAAGGAGGAGGAAGTCGGCAAGGGCAAGACTCAAACCGGCGCATGGATTATCACCTCCACACAAGCTATTTTGCAGATCCACTGGTTTCATTGAAGAATGTGACATTTCCGATGTTCAACGGTACAGATCCTAGAGGCTGGACAATGAGGATCAAAACTCATTTTCGGTTGAATCAAATTCCATCCGATATGCGCATTCATTGGCTAAGATGTGTATGGAGGAACCAACCATAAAATGGTTCTCGATGCTGCTCGAAGTATCGCCGATGTTGACTTGGGAGCAATTCAAAGCCGATTTAATGAGGCGATATGGTAGAATCCATGCCTCCAGTCCATTTGAAGATTCAGCATACTCAAAACAAGATGGGAGCGTCGAAGGATTCTTTGAGGACTTTGAGACGATGGCTGGTACTGAACTGCAATCTATGGGATGCTTAAATAGTGGGTTGAAGGAAGGGGTGAAAGATTGGGTGAAGTTTCACAAACCGACGAACAGAGTGGAAGCTAGGGGACTAGCATGCTCCGACGAGGCACTTCAGCAAATCTGCCTACAAGGGATGGTGTCATCCAGGTGTTTACAGAGCTTGGTGAAGGAGAAGGAGCCGATCTTCAAGCCGTCCTCCAATACTGGGCCGTGGGGGGGTTCTAACAACTTTGGGTCATCTCAATGGAAACCCAATTTTACTTTTGGGTCAAGCCCAAATAAGTATCCAATTTATCAACCAAACAACCATCCTACCTCTCTTCCTGTTTCATCAGAATCAAATCAATGGGGGCACTCAAGGCAGGGAGTTTGGCATCTCCTCAAGATCGAGTGGAAAGAGAGACGGAAAAAGGGGTCTCGCTTCCAGTTAGCGTCTGTCGGTACATCTCAATATCTGTGTGTTTCTCTGTTGATGGAGCCACAGAGGATCCAAGATCAAGGTCTCCCGGAGAAGAAAGGGCAGAAGCGGAAACTGGAGGAGGAGATCGACGAGGAGCAACGAGAGATCTCGCCGGCAGTCCCTTTCGGCGACGACCGGCAAGTGCTGTTATGCGAGGTTTCGTCACAAATTAATATACTTAATTCCGCCTGTTCTTGGAACGAGGCCGATCGTGCCGCCGCCAAACGTGCAACTCACGTTCTCGCCGAGTTTGCCAAAAACGAGGAATTTGTAAACGTAATTGTTAAAGGAGGTGCTGTTCCGGCTCTGGTTAAGCATCTTCAAACGCCACCGTTGAGCGATGATGATCGTAACCCGAAGCCGTTTGAACACGAGGTTGAGAAGGAGAGTGCCTTCGCGTTAGGATTGGACGCTGTAAAGCCAGAGCATCAGCAACTAATAGTTGACACTGGGCCACTTTCACATCTTGTGGACTTGTTGAAAAGGCACAGGGATGGGTCTAGTTCTCGGGCAGTTAGTAGTGTGATTACAAGGGCAGCTGATGCTATTACCAATCTTGCCCACGAAAACAGCAGCATTAAGATTCGTGTTAGGATGGAAAGTGGAATTCCTCCTCTTGTTGAATTGCTTGAATTCATTGATACGAAGGTACAAAGAGCAGCTGCTGGGGCCTTAAGAACCCTGGCTTTTAAGAACGATGAGAATAAAAAGCAGATTGTTGAATGCAATGCTCTTCCTACTCTCATTTTAATGCTACGGTCAGAGGATGTTGCTATACACTACGAAGCAGTTGGTGTGATTGGAAATCTTGTGCATTCATCGCCAAACATAAAGAAAGAAGTCCTTGCTGCTGGTGCCCTGCAGCCTGTTATTGGTTTACTTAGCTCCTGCTGCTCCGAGAGCCAAAGGGAGGCTGCTCTGTTACTGGGACAGTTTGCTACAATGGATTCAGATTGTAAGGTTCACATTGTACAAAGGGGTGCAGTCCAACCTTTGATAGAAATGCTTCAGTCTCCTGATGTACAATTGAGGGAAATGCTTCAGTCTCCCACCCTAATAAAATCGGACACATTATCCTCATTGTCAGCTTGGTTGTGAGAGTCAATTTGGAATGCAATTGCGTGCAAGTGGGATCAATAAGGCAACTTGGGAGGATGAATTTGTCATCCACCACCAGTTTCATCAGTTCAGTCTTGAGGACAAGACTGTTTTTCCACCCGGTGGCAATGATAGAGAAGATGCTACCAGTCATGATGAGCCTCAAGTCCATAAGCCACATTGTGGAAAGTGTATGCAAGGAAGCCCAGGCCCAAACACCGGATGGAAGAAGCAGAAAAGAAATAAGCAGTTACACGAGATAGGGGAGGGGAGCTAATAAAAAGGGAGGAGAGTAGTGTGTGAGGGCATGCAAAAACGTATTTTGTAATTGATTGGTAGGAGTGAGGGAAAGGTTAGAGCAGCATTGGGAGGTTGTTTCTTTCCTTGTAGCTGAGGGCCCTTACTATAGTTGTTATTTGTTCTTATTTCTTTGTTATCCAGAAACTGAGGATTTTACTGTAATTGATTCACTAATACAGCAGTATACTCTTTTTTCTCTTTTCTTGTGAGTTGTGATTGTTGATTATCATTGTTACTATCAGAAATCCAATACTTTCCTCAAGTTGGTGCATGGATATCATAGGATAACTTGCAAAATAAGATGTGACAAGTCCTGTTGCTAAATGCTTTAGTAAATGCATCCTTATAGTACAAAAATAAATGGCTATAGCCTTTGAAATTTTCTAAAGTTCTTGCCATTGTATGCTTAGCAATGAAAAGGCCTTGAATTAAGGAACAGATATTGAGCGTGAACATTAGCATTTAATGGAAAAGGCTCAACACTCAAGAAGTCTGATGACCGGATAGGAGGTGGCGATTGGAGAAGACTTCGCGTGCTAACATTCTTCGGTGCATGAACAATAACACCGGATGCTTTTGACGACAAGTGTGCGTAACTTACTATTCCTCTGGTGACTGGATTTGGTAGGTAAGCCGATCTACAAGTGCAAACCCTTTGGGAGTGGTGTTATAAGCCACCTCGTACGTAAAATAAAAAAACCCCAATTTTGGTGTTCTAGGGTTTTCAAAACCATACTAGGAAAATTAGGGACTTTTAACCAAATTTTTGTCTTCTAGGGTTCTCAAGCCACACCAAAAAAAATTAGGGAATTTTGTTTAAAAAAGTAAAATTTGTGGCTTTGATATAATGAGAAGAAGAAAACTCGACTGCTTGATACTTTTCTAAAAATGGTATTTTACTATTGTTATGAGGGAGAAAACTCTACCTCTTTTGAAGGAGATATCTCAACTTCTACAAAGAGTAAGGCTATGATATCTTAAGATTATTTAGAATAAAAATTTTATTAATGATCTCATGTTAAAAAATTCTAAGAACGTGCAAGCTATTTATAGAGAAACAAAAAAGAGTCCTAATCTTATTTTAATAAGGACAGAAAAAAACTAAAAGATAAATTTAAAATAAAAAATATAATATAGAATTCTAATTTAATTAGGAAATATATAAATGTTCCCAATTCTAAATAGGAAATCCAACAATAAAACATTTCATACAATTCCAAGTGATGAAGCAAAAAATAATAATAATAGTTAATAAATTCTATTTATTTAAAAATGTTTTCATGCTAGAAACTTCAAAAACCAATTTTTATAAAATGGTTGTGCACCTTGATTACGATTCACTTGAAATTCCAGTCAGAAGCTAGGTCCAAATCTCAACGAAGAGCCACTCCATCTACTGAACGAGTGTCGGAATTTCGTAATGAATAATAAAGAAAAGGAATATTCTAAGAATTTAAATTCTAGAAAAACTCAAGGTAAACATATATAATTAAAATCTTATTATAGAGTTGATAAGTACTTGGAGACTGAAGGAGAAATTTCATACTAGATAATCCTTATGAAATATGTTAGGCGACATCATATGTTGTTTATATAAATAAAAAAAAAAATCTGAAAATCGTATTTTAATGAATATATTTATAAGGTTATGTCTATGGGAGCATACGGCACTTCTTAGAAGTCAAATCAATCATTGAAAGGAGTTAGTTTTGAAGGGACGAAAAGCAAATATGATGGAGTAAAATACTGATAAACAATAATTTAAGAATTCAAGTACAATAACCTTTTCCAAGAAGGCATGTTAAAATGACCAAATCAAAGAAATTGGAAGAAGTGTTCATTTGTGTCAAAAGAAATGATGAGAGGCTCCATTTTCTAAGGAAAAAAAGAATAAAAAAAAAAAATTAACAATTACAATAGAATAATTCTCCTTCTTTTCCTTATAAAGTGTTATCGTCGGAATTTTTTTTTTTGTTCCACTTCAAGATCACTTTTCAAATTTAAGATAGAATTTAATACACTCTCCGAATTAAAAAAATTAATTTAATGCACTTTGTTCCAATTTTACCATTGTCTTGATATTCTAAATGCATTTATATTTCTGTTGTCATTTTTTTTTTATGTTAATTAATGAAAGGACAATACAGTAGGTTACTAACATTTTATGGGAAAAACTCATATTTAGGTCCCTGAACTATTTGACTTTTCCCGATTGAGTTCCTAAATTTTGAAAGCTACACATTAGATCTTTGTACTATAATTTTACTCCTTATTAGGTTATTGCGTGTTCCTTGAATTCGTTGAATTTATGATATTGTCTCAAAACTATTACTTTTCTTCCCAAAACTTATTTTTCTTCAAATACGTTAAATACTTATAAAATTACTTCAAAATATTTTATCGAAGGGTCTGTTATCATTCAAAGTGAGCCTGCTCTATTGTAGGAATTTTAAGTCACCTAATTGGAATTAAGAGCTATTATGGGATCTTTAAAATTATTTTAGAGGCTGGTTTTTGAAGTTTCAGACTTTTCTCAATTTTTTTATATTCATTAAAGTACTGGGAACTTGCGACGAAACTCAAAAGCATCCTGTTTTTGAGAAAATGATTCTCAAAAAGTTTTGTATATAAAGTTTTTCAGAACATTTAGAATAATTGGCTCTAAAACAGAGTGCGTTTGAGAATCATTTTCTCAAGAATAACGAGCCTTTGGGCTTCGTCGCAAGTTTCCAGTATTTTAATGAATATGAAAAATCAAGGGAAGTTCAAAACTTTAAAATTCAGTCTTCAAAATAGTTTTAAAGATCCTAGATTAGGTTTATAATTTCGTCTAAGTGAGTTAAAATTCTTAGTGTAGAGCAGGCTCACATTGAATGGTATTATAGCCTTGGATTAAATGTGTTGGAGTGATTTTATACACTTTGGTCGAGTTTGGAAAAAAGAAATAAGTTTTGAAATGAAAAAAGATTGATTTGGGACAATATTATAAATTTAAAGAATTAAGGGAATATATAGGGACTTATTAAGGAGTAAAATTAAAGTATAAGCATCCAACGTATAGTTTTCAAAGTCCAATGACTCAATCAGAAAAAAGTAGAATAGTTTGGGACCTAAGTATATGTTTTCAATTTTAGAATATTGAAATGTATTAATAATTTTTTTAATCTATATGCTAAAAGAGTCAAAAGTGACTCTTGAAGAGGAATGGAAGGAGTAAAAAATATGAAACTAACTCAATTACACAGAAAAATGAACTTTTCAGTACAAGATCATGGAATTTATAGAAGATGGAAAGAAATTATCAAAATTTCTCCTGATAAAATTTTCTAAAGCAAGGATTATATGGTACTAACCTGATTGCTTGAAGTAGAAAAGCAAAGAGATTCCATTATTAGGGCAGAATTTCAGGAACAGAAATAGAGAAGTAAACACATAAGAAGAGAAAAATAACTGATATATGTTACTAGGGTTTGGGTGCTAAAATTAGGAGAGAGAAGAGATTGAAATGTTTGGTTAAAGAAATAGTAGAGTGTATGTTGTTTGGTTATGAGAATAGTCGGAAGTAAATAATTGGTTGGTTAAGGGCATGCGCGTGCATCCACACATACATATATATACAAATACATGCATATATAAACACACACACACACACACACACACATGTCTAAATACATACACACACACCCTTATATATATATATATATATATATATATATATATATATATATATATATATATATATATTGTGCACGTGTACGTTTACATATGTATATGTATATATATGCGTGTGTCTACACACACACACTTGATTATATAGAAAATAATGCATTTGTGAATTAAATTATTTACCTTATGTGTTACATTAAGAAATCATACTGAATGCACTGTACTTTCATTTCACCTATTGTTTGTATGTTTGAATAGAAAATAGGTCTTCTAATAGAGGGTGTAAGAGATTGCAATCGGGCCTTACAAATTTTTCCTAGCTATGCAAAGGTCAGTATTCCTATCTTATTGCTTCATGCTTCCACTTCTTTTTGTCATGCTACTACCGAAGGGGGAGCAATGTCCTTTGTATCTATTAATTAGGGGTGAGCATTTGGTCGGTTCGGTTCGGTTTTGGACCGAACCGATCAAACCGAAAACCGAACTTCAGGAATTTTAGGAACCGAACCGAAACCGAAGTATATAGAACCGAGAACCGAATGGATCGAAATAATTTCGGTCGGTTCGGTTCGGTTCTTCCGGTTCTGGGCCATATTTGGGCCTCTTTTTTTTTTGTTTTTAACCTAAATAGGCCTATAAATCCAACAAATACACTATGCAAAACGGTGAGTTTTGATGGAAGTTCGGTCGGTTCGGTTCCTTCGGTTTTCCAATTTTAAAAACCGAACCGAACCGATAAAACCGAAATTTTTTTTCGGTTCTGGACCGAACAAACCGAAAACCGATGAAACCGAACCGAACAGACCAAAACCAATTCGGTTCGGTTCGGTTTTCGGTTCCGGTTCGGTTCTGCACACCCCTACTATTAATGATTTAATTAATTACTAGCAATTGCTCAATAGGCTAGGCACATTAACGTTTGTCTTTCCGTAAGGCAATTGGAAGATCAAGATCACTTGGGATTGGATCTGATGATGAATTTGATTCAGGCATTGTACTGAAGGTTCCATGTCTCCTAGAATAGATTTGTACAGTCAGTGGCTTTGCTTGAGCAAGAATAAAAACTGGTTGAGCCGAATCACATAAAATAGTAGGAACAATGTCACTTGGAGGAGGAGGAACAAAATCCCCTAGGGCAATAGGAGCAAGATCATTTGGGGGCTTTGTAGTAACATTGTAGACTAACCGACGATCGTCTCACCCTGATTTGTAGAATCAAAAGATGGGTAGCAAGGGTTTATTCTCCTAGAAAGTAACATCAACAGACACAAGATACTTGTTAAGTTTTGGACAGTAGCATTTGTACCCATATTGAAGACGAGAATATCCTAAAAAGATGCATTTCAGTGACTTTGGATCCCATTTAGTGATATGAGGTCGAACATATCGAACGAAACAAGTGCTTCAGTATATTCTTGGCTCCATAGGACATAATGACTTAGATGTAAAAAGAATAGAGTAGTGAGTCACACCAGGGAGCACTGAAGCGAGTATGCAATTAATTAGGAAGCAAGTAGTGGACACAGTATTGGTCAAGAATTGTTTATGAACTTTTATATGAAATAAAAGAGCTCGTGCTATCTAATGCGAATGTCTTTCCTCTTGGCAACTCCATTTTGAGGTGGTGTACTAGGACATGAGGATTGATGAAGTGTGCCATTTTTAATCACGTGTGTCTGAAAGGAATCTGAAAGTATTTTTTAGCATTGTCACTCTTTAATTTGTGAAAAGAAACACTAAATTAAGTTTTAACCCCAACACAACATGCACAAAAATGAACGAATAATTCAAAATGACTTTTCATAAAAAATATTCGAGTTGTATGAGAGCAATCATCTATAAATTGTTACGATATCTGTAAGCTGTTGCAGATTCTACAACTAATGTATAACTGTTAGATAGGGTTATTAGCATAATTATAGGGATTGTTTTTTCCTATTTTAGCTTTTGTATACTTGATAAATATCTATATATTTTCCAATAGAATCAAGTGAATATACGCTCACTTTCACATGGTATTAGAGCCTAGTTGAGCTTCTGGGTTTCTTGTTGGAGGGATACCTGGGTCAGTAACGTTATTTCTTTGGGTCACCATCTAGTGACTTCTTTTTTTTCTCACCACCACCACAGAGAGGTTTGCCTCTGTCAGTCCAGCCTTGCCACTTTTTCCGGTGACCATCGGAGCCGAAAGTGGACCTCACTCGCCGGCGAGTGAGAGCATGTGGCTTGCCCGTTGGAGCTCCGACTTTATCCCTAGTGTCGCCTAGTCATTTCAAGTTACCATTTCAGCGGATGAGTATGCTCGTTTAACTAATGCCCATCAGCAAAATTTTGCCACTTATGATTCACAACAATTATCTACTAGGACATCAGCTTTGGCTAATACAAACAACTCTACTGCATGTTTTTCGACCTCATTTCGTAGTTGGATTATTGACTCAGGTGCTACTGATTATATGATTGACAACATAGGTATTCTCTCTACTTTGAAGTCTACTGTTAATTTACCTTGTGTTACTTTAGCCAATGGATCTACTACTTTTGTAATTGGAGGTGGGACAACAAACCCAACAAAATCTCTCCTATTGTCATCTATTTTATGTTTATCATCATTCCCTTTTGACTTGTTATCTATTAGCCAAATTATCCAAAATTTTAACTGTTGTGTTATTTTTTATTCCAATTATTATTTTTTTAGGATTTCGGGACGAAGCAGATTCTTGGTACAAGGTGTATGGTGAATGGTTTGTATGCTTTTGAATCAACTTTCAAACTAGTGCCTTGATCCATTACCTGTACAAGCTCATCTTCTCTTTTGCAGCTTCATTGTCGTTTTGGTTGTCATCCTCTTATAATTTTACAAAAGTTATGTCATAGTCTTAAACGGAAATCTACTTTAGAGATTGAAGCTTATCAATTTGCTAAATACCATAAAGTATCTTATTCTCGTAGAGTAAATAAACGTGTTGAGTTTTCTTTTTACTTGGTTCATACTGATGTATGAGGTCCATGTTCTATGACATCCAAACTTGGTTTTCATTATTTTATGACATTTATTGATGATTATTCTCGAATACTTGGCTTTATCCTATGAAATCTTGATTAGACTTGTTTATTATATTTTGTGCTTTTCATGCTGAAATTAAGACTCAATTCAACAAATTCATCTGTATTTTGAGAAGTGATAAGGCTAAAGAATATGTTTTTTATTCTTTTAAATTTTATCTCTTTTAGCATGGTATTATTCATCAATCTTATATTGTCACTTCTCAGCAAAATGGTGTAGCTGAGCGGAAAACCGTCACTTTTTAGAAGTTGCCTGGGCATTAATGTTCCATATGCATATTCCTAAAGTTTTTTGGGTTGATGTTTCTACTGCTTGTTTTCTAATCAACAGAATGCCATCTTCTGTTCTTGACGGTCAAATTCTGTATTTTCTTCTTTTTCCCTCATCTACACTATTTTATATTGCTTCTCGAATTTTTGGGTGTACTTACTTTGTTCAAGACATGCGACCTCAGATTTCAAAACTAGATCCTAAATCTCTTAAGTGTGTCTGTGGCATACTCTCGTGAATGAAAGGGATATCGTTATTACTCTCCTTTTTTGGGTCGTTATTTGGTATTTGCTGATATATATTTTTAGCATAAATCTTTATTTGATTCCCTTGTGTCCTCTCCTTCGCACTCTAGCATTTAGGGGACGATTTTATTGTTTATACTGTCAGTGAACAGGTAGTATCTCATCTCTCTTGACCTAATTTTTATCAAGTTTATTCTCAACGTGTGCACCATTCTATTGAGATACCACTTGCTTCATCTTCAGATCCACTATTACAACCAGATGCTGGCCTTGACATTCCTATTGCTCTTCGCAAAGGTAAAAACATATGTATTTACCCTGTTTTTTCTTTTGCATCTTACCACGCTTTATCTTCCTCCTCAGAGTCTTTTGTAGCTTCCTTAGACTCTATTGTTGTTCCAGCATCCCTTGCTAAAGCATTAGCTCACAATGGTTGGCAAGCTGTAATGGAAGAAGAGATGATGGCCTACAGAGAAGTGCATAGGATCACTCAGTGTTCTTTGCATTATCTAGTTCTTGGTGCATTTTGTTAGTTGTGTATGTGGATGATATAGTGATAACCGAAAGTGATGAAACTGGGATCATAAGGTTGAAAGCATTCCTTAGGATTCACTTTCAAACAAAGGATTTGGGACCATAAAAATATTTGTTAAGGATTGAAGTTTCTCGTAGTCATTAGAGGATTTATCTATCTCAAAGAAAATATTGCTTGGATTTATTAGACGATGATAGTTTTATTAAGGCGAAAACATGTCATGCGCCTATGATACCAAATGTGAAGGTGAAAGCTACAGATGGAGACTTATTTGAGAATCCTGAAAAGTATAGGAAGGTTGTGGAACATTGAACCATCTTACTATTACTCGTCCTGATATTGTTTTTCTAGTAATTTTGTAAGTCAATTCATGTCATCTCCAAAAACCTCACTCAAGGATATTATTGTACATATTTTGAGATATCTAAAAGGTGCGCCATGACGTGGCATCTTATATCGAAATCATGATTACCATACTATAGAAGGTTTTACCATAGGCGGAGTTGGGTTAATTGATCCAAAAGAAATTGACGGAGTTGGGTTAATTGATCCAAAAGAAATTGACGGAGTTGGGTTAATTGTGATCATGAACTTGAGAAGTGGACCCATCTACCATAGTAATTGGAGAAAAAGATGCATGTGAATGAAAGGTAAAGAAAAACACTTAGGTTACATGTTATATGATCTGTAACATCAAAATCAATTACATATTGGGATAAGGAGGACAAAAGACTAGTACTTGGATTCATTGATCCAACCAAAGTGGAGATACATGAAGCTTTCAAATAAGGCAAAATCCATAATTTAGCCCTTGAACTTTAACGTTTTTACAAATTGAATTCTTATACTTTCAAAACTACACATTGAGTTCCTGAACATTTAAAAAAAACACATTAAGTCCAATATGAACGGGGCAAACGACAGTGTAATACATGCTCTATTAACGTCGCATGTATTTTAATGGAACATTATTGTTTTTAACGTCCGTTTGAACTTAATGTGTTCTAATAAATAAGTTTATGGACTCCATGTGTACTTTTGAAAGTATAAGGATTTAATATATAGTTTTGAAAGTATAGTCATCCAATGTGTAAAAACGTTAGAATTAAGGGATTAAATTATGGATTTTTCCTTCAAAGAATTTTGATATTTAGTGAAGTTTGCATTCTCATATGTAGAAATCATAATAAACTCCCTAGAGGTACTGATGGTATAAATGTTGGCAATTTAGACTTTTGATTATGCAATTTTCTACATTTACACTTTGTATGACCAAATTCATGACAATAATAGCAACTTACACAGGAATGTCCCCCTAAAGATTACAATTTGGCTAAAGAGGAATGTGCTTAGTTGTTAGCCCAAGGTTTAATTGAGGCCACAAAGTTAGATTGGGTTTGTCAAGCTTTTTATGTCAATAAACGTTTTGAACAAATCCATGGACGTAAATGACTCGTCATTGACTATACCCCATTAAACTATTTCTTGAAAGACAATAAATGTCCTTTACCAACAATATCCTTGCTTTTTTCTTTCCTCCACATTGCCCATATCTTTTCCAAAATTAACTTCAAAGCTGATTTTTGGCAACTTGGTATTGATCCTCTTGACCGATGTAAAATAGCCTTTTGCATTCCGGCCTTCCATTATAAATGGATAGTTATGCCATTTGGTCTTAAAGTTGCACCATCCCTCTTTCTAAATCTCTCTTTTCTCTTGTCATTACTCTTTTAAATATTAAATTAAGATCCTGATATTAGTTTTCCAAGATCTATGAGTTTAGATCAGGCCTAAAAGGACAGTCCGTCCATGGCATGTGAAGTCTTTATTTTGGATAGTCATAGTTGGCATGGTCTAGATACATAGTCCCTTGCTTTATTCTCTCTCTCTCGTTCTTCAAACTCCATCTTCTCTTACATTTTTGGGAAATATTTTCCAAAACTTCTAAAATTTATGAGTTAGGATTGAATCCTAATGCATTGATGATACAATTTTTTCATTAAAATAATTCTAGAAGATAAGGGTCTTTAAGATATTAGTGTTATTATTATTTTGATAAAATTTCTTCTTGCTATGGAGATAAATTACTTGTTTTCTTTTTGGTTTTAACTCTTGAGGCTACATTGTTTATGGTTGCACATTCATTTATTTATTACACCTATTTAATAGTACTTTTGATACAAGTTTTATGATGTATTTTGATTATTAGTTTATGTGTATTTGAAAAGGACTTTTCTTATGCTTCAGGCATGGTATAGGAGGGGTAAGGCAAATGCTGCTTTAGGTGATTTTGAAGATGCAGTTCGTGATTTGAATGTTGCTAAGAACGTGGAGCTGTCAGTGGGTGGAAAGAAACAAATTGAAAGTGAATTAAAAATAGTTACGGGCCAATATAAGAGCATGGGTAGGAGACTAGTCCAACATAATTGGAATAGCTTGAGCAACAACAGTAAGGATTTTTCAACTTTTTGTTATTTTCTTTATATAGACTTCTTTGTTGAAATCTGTACTTGCATCTATTCCTTCAAAAATTACGCCATTTTGTCCCCCATATATTGACATTATGCAATTTAGTTTTGTGTTTATTTATTGCATATTTATCATTATTCTGAATGAAGATTTTTGAGAAAGAGTTTTTTATTACTTTCTTATGTATTAACAATCAATTTACATAGATATTTATACAGAAAAATTTAATCTCGACTAGGAAAGATACAAGGGAGGTGATAATATCAAATCTCTATAAACTGGAGCTAAATATATCTGCTAACACTATCCCTCAAGTTGGTACAACGATACCCAAAGCATTTTGTGATAGGAGATTTTCTTGTTGTCTCACTTATGTATAAACAACCAACGTACAAGGGATTTTATATAGAAATCTTACGACTAATTAAGTATACTTAATTATAGAGTTAAATATTAAGCAAATAAAACATATAGTTAACACTTTCCCTCAAATTGGTGCAAAAATATTACACATGCTCAACTTGCAAACTAATGTGTGAAAGGCTCAATCATTGAGTCCTCTTGTGAAAATACCAGCTAGTTGCCTTTTTGACTTCACATGGAATAAGCTCAAGACACCATTTGTTAATTTTTCTTTGATGAAGTATTGCTCAGTCTTGATGTGTTTTGTCCGGTCATGTTGAACATGATTATGAGTAATACTGATTGCAGCTTTGTTATCACAATACAAGGATAGCTTGTCTTTTTCAACCAACTTTAGCTTTGCTAGCAACTTATTCAGCCATAAAAACTCACAAACACCATAAACTATAGCTCTGTATACTGCTTTTGCACTTGATCTAGCAACCACACTCTGTTTCTTACTTCTCCAAATGAGCTAGCTACCTCCCACAAGTGTGCAATAACTAGAGATGGATCTTCTGCAAACTAAAGATCCAACCCAATCTGTATCTGTAGAAGCTTCAATTCGAAGATGACTATGTTCAGAGAAAATAAGATATTTCCCTAAAGCTAACTTTAGATAATACAAAATGCGAAAGAAAACCTGCAGATGAGATTTTCTAGGATCATCCATAAACTGACTTACCAAGTTAACTACATATGCAATGTCTAGTCAGATGGAATAGAGATAGATAAACCTTCCAACCAATTTTTGATATCTGCCTTTATTAACTGATTTTTCATTTTTACCTGCAGCTTATGGTTGCTTTTAGTAGGCGATTTTGCAGGTTTATATCCTAGCATATCAATTTTATCACAAAAATGAAGATTCCTTTTGTTGATTTGGATACTTCAATTCTCAAGAAGTATTGTAACTTTCCAAGATTCTTGATCTCAAACTTTTGGACCAAGAGTTTCTTCAACTAAGCCGTTTCTTCAACTAAGCCATTTCTTCTTTACCATCTCTTATCATCGCTATGTCATAAACATAAACAATAATAAGAGTTATCTTACCCTTATAGTGTCTCATAAAGAGGATATGATAAACATTGCTCTGTTGATATTCGAAAGAGATCATGGTTTTTCTGAATTTGTCAAACCAAGCTCTTGGAGATTGTTTCCTACTCCATTCTAAAAAATTAGATCTATTTAGTTTATGCTCAGTAATTCTAGTAGGTACCGAAATAACTTTAGGAACACTAGAGTGGTGGTTGTTTTATCGTTGCTATTGCCACCAGTACTTGGGTTTTCTAGTTATTTGTCACTAGTTTTTGGATATTCGTGAGGTGTTTTTTGCTTGATTGTGTTCTTACGCTTTACGGCTTGGTATTATTTAATATTAGTTGGAATAAGAATAGGGCGTGTTATTATTGCTATAAACTTAGTTATACAAAAAGTTTTTGTGGAAAATTGTATAATCAGAAGCCTAAATTAGCAAATATTGCTACTACCAGTATCCCTGTTAAGTATATTATGATTTATGGAGGAGTATGCAAAATTCACTCGGTATTAGAATTCTTTGAAAGATTTACCCACCATTACTATTGCTAGGGTAGGGAATCCAAATACTTGTTTTTTATCTTTCTCACTTCAATGGGTCATTGATTCTGGTGCTACAGATCATATGATGGGTAATTGAAATGTTTTCTGTACTTTTTCAATTGACCATTGAGAGGCAAAAATAGACTTATTTTATTCTATATATCTCAAGATATTTATACAAAAAATATACATCTATTTAAGTCCATAAAACTATTTAAGGCAAGTCAACTATAAAAGAATATTACAGTTGTAATTCCTAATCAACTGCATAGCCATATATGTCAAGTCTCCCCCTCAAGTTGGTGCATAGATATCATACATGCCCAACTTGGATAATGATGCATATAACTGACCATTAGCAACAGCGTGGGTCATCACTTCAGCTAGTTGATTTGCACTCTTGATGTAAGGAACCTCTATCATACCAGAATCTAGGTTATCTTTGATATAATTCCTGTCAAGTTCAACATGCTTGGTTCGATCATGTTGTACCGGATTATTAGCTATCTCAATAGTTGCAGCGTTATCACAATAAAGTACCATAGGTTTCTTTGGACCAAATCCAAGTTCTTTTAAGAGAATTTTTAACCAAGTAAGTTCTGTGATTGCATGATGGAGAGCCCGATATTCAGCTTTAGCGCTAGACAATGACATCACATTCTGCTTCTTACTCCTCCAAGTCACCAAATTACCTCCAACGAATGACACATATCCTGAAGTTGACTTTCTATCTAATCTAGAGCCAGCAAAGTCAGAATCTGTGTAACCCACAATATCTACATGCCCATGTTTGGAGAACATAATACCTTTGCCCGGAGAGGACTTTAGATAAGCCAGAATAAGATTTACTGCATTCATGTGTCGATCACTTGGATTGTGCATAAACTGACTGACAACACTAACTGTATACGACAAATCGGGTCTAGTATGGGTTAAATAGATCAACTTTTCCGCTAGTCTTTGATATCTCTCCTTGTTAGTTGGAACTTGATTAGGATAGATAGATAGACCATGATTCACTTCAATGGGAGTATCTACAGGTTCACAGGTAGAATTCCCAGTTTCAGCTAAGAGATCTAAAATATACTTCCGTTGGGAGAGGAAAAGGCCTTGTTTGGACTGAGACACTTCAACATCCAAGAAATATTTTAGAGCCCCTAAGTCTTTCATCTTGAATTCCTTTGCCAAATAGCTTCGAAGCTTCTCTATCTCACTAGCGTTACTACCTGTAACAATCATATCATCGACATAAACAATAAGCAAGGTAATATCATCATGATCTCTCTTATAAAACAGAGTGTGATCTGCTAAAGCTTGCTTAAAACCATACTCTTTCATAAAGTAACTCAACTTGCCAAACCATGCCCTTGGTGACTGTTTCAGTCCATGCAACGCCTTTTTCAGTTTGCATACTTTACCTCTTCTAATGGGAATCTTGGAGGAGGATCCATATACACCTCCTCTATCAAATCACCGTGGAGAAAAGCATTTTTTACATCAAACTGCCGTAATGTCCAGTCTTGATTGACCGCAAGAGATAAAATAACTCGAACGGTGTTCATCTTAGCCACAGGAGCAAAAGTCTCTTGATAGTCAATCCCATAGGTTTGAATGTAACCTTTGGCCACCAATCTAGTCTTGTACCTTCAACTGTCCCATCTGACTTGTACTTCACTGTAAACACCCACTTGCAACCTACCGTCTTCTTTTCCGGTGGTAACTCAACCATCTCCCAAGTGGAATTCTTTTGGAGAGCATTCATTTCTTCTTCCATGGCAGCCTTCGACTTAGTATCTCCAAGGGCTTCCTGAAAATGGCTAGGAATAGACACAGAAGACAACTGAAGAGCAAAAGCTAGATGAGTTTCTGACAAGCGATGATAGGAGATAAAATCAAAAATGGGATAAGCGACATTAGAAGATGATTTGGAAAAGCCCAACCTATCATGTTCTTTATGTTCATGAAGGGGATATCTTCTACCATGATCGTGATCCGTAACTTGTGGATTCACAACAACATTCTCTAATGTGACAAGACTAAAATCAATATCTGAAGTTGAAATTTTAGGAGAGGGAACAAATACCTCAGAATTTATAGTAGAAGAGTCATTCGATGGCATGATAACGTCATCAAGAGGGGCATTAGAATTAGGAGTCTCTTTTCTTCTTGTATACTTGTTTTGGAATAATTGAGCTGGTCTTTCGTTCTTTATCTCCTCAAGTTTAGACTCAATCTTTATCTCCTCAAGTTCAGACTCAACTTCAATAGGACAAGTATCATCTAAAGATTCCTTATTCCCCACATCAAATGAATGCTCCCCCTTACATGAATTCTCCCCCTTTCCTGACATCCATAACTTCTTCTCTGCTAACCATAATCGTTCCTCTTCCTTACTACTAATCTCCCCCTGAAGAGGAACCATAGATACATCTCCAGAAAAATAAGATACCTGTTCACAAAATTGAACATCCATGGAAACATAATATTTACCTGTAGGAGGATGAAAACATTTGTAGCCCTTTTGAGAATTAGAGTAACAAAGGAAAACACACTTAAGAGCATGTGGATCAAGTTTATCCCTATAGATAGAGTGCACATGAACATAACATACATAACCAAAGACCTTGGGGCAAAGATGTAGAGCAGAAGGGATAGAGTGAAATTTTGACAACATTCTCAAAGGAGTTTGAAAATCAATGATACGAGCAGGCATCCGATTAATAAGAAAGACAACAGTCATGATAGCCTCAGCCCAAAAATGTTTAGGAACATGCATAGTAAAGCTTAAAGTCCTAGCAACCTCAAGGATGTGACAATTCTTACGTTCTGCTATACCGTTTTGTTAAGGTGTATAAGCACAGGTGGTTTGGTGGAGGATGCTATGTTCTAGGAAGAAATTAGTGAGAGACTGATTAACAAACTCATGACCATTGTCAGAACGAAAGACTCGAACCTGAGTATGAAACTGTGACAATCATTTTACAAAATTGAGGAATCAGATGTATAACATCATTTTTAGATTTCATCAAATAGACCCAACTCACACTAGTACGGTCATCAATAAAAGACAAAGTATTTGTGACCCGAAGCAGATGGAGTAGAAAAAGAACCCCACACATCAGTATAAACACATGAAAAAGGAATAAAACTTTTATTGAGGCTGGTTTTGAAAGAAACACGATGGTTTTTTGCATAAATGCATTGTTCACGCTTTAAACTAGAGGGAGTAACATTGCGAAATAACTTAGGGAATAAATGTTCTAAATAAGTAAAAGATGGATGTCCTAATTGACAGTGCCATAAAAGAATCTTTCTCTATCAAACGTCTCTCTCTCTACTTGAAGGCCATGACTATGTTCAGATTTAAACTCCTTAACCCCCCTCCAAGTAATAAAGGCCGCCTCTTATCAGGGTATATATGTATAGATTTGAAATAGGTTGGCTTACCTTGTATAGTTTAGCTGATTTTTAGGCTAACATATGTTAGTTTTCTTTCTTGATCTCTAATCATTTGTTATATTTTGAGACTTTTTTCAATGAGAGATAGCTTTTTCATCGTAAACTTTGTTACCTCTTTCCTTACCAATGCCAATCGTCATCTTCGTATGATTGTCCTGAAATACACAGTGAGAAGAATTAAACGTTACAGAACAATTGAGACTTTTGGTAATCTTACTAATGGAAAAAAGATTATTAGAGAGGGCGGGTGCAAGTAAAACGGATGACATAGAGAGTGTAGGAGAGACTGAGACATTTCCAACCCCGGTAATGGGCATAGAATTCCCATTAGCAACCTGTACAGACTTAACAGTAGACGACATGGGAGAGGTAAGTATGGAAGAATTACTAGTCATATGGTTAGTAACAGTGGCTTATGTTGAGACGCAATTTTCTACCTGCATAATAGTTTTACGATCAGACAATGGTGGAGAATATATTTCACATGATATTCATGGTTTCTTGCAACAAAAAGGTATTATATCTCAGCGATCATGTCCTTACACTCCTCAACAGAATGGGTTGGCTGAGCGGAAGAACCGTCACTTGTTAGATATGGTTCACACATTGCTTCTGCAGTTTTCAGTTCCATCTAAAATTTGGGTGGAAGCTTTGGCTACTGCAGTCTATTTAATCAACCGTCTTCCTTCTCAGTAGTTGAATTTTGATTTCCCTTATTATCGTCTATTTCGCATGCACCCGGATTATCATACATTGCGCACATTTGGTTGTGTTTGTTTTGTTCACTTAACTCCTCATAAGCGTCACAAGCTTATAGCTCAATCTATTCCGTGTGCTTTTATGGGTTATAGTACTGCTCACAAGGGATTTCTATGCTATGATGCTGTTGCTAATCGCATGCGTGTTTCTAAAAATGTGATTTTTTTTGAAGATGAGTACTCCTTCGGAATGTGTTCTTCTACCTCACTTTGATGACACCTCTCGCCCAATTGAACGTTTTAAGCCGGGAATGGTCTATTAGCGATGACAACCCC
This sequence comes from Excoecaria agallocha, assembly GCA_037975025.1. Classification (NCBI taxonomy): domain Eukaryota; kingdom Viridiplantae; phylum Streptophyta; class Magnoliopsida; order Malpighiales; family Euphorbiaceae; genus Excoecaria; species Excoecaria agallocha. The sequence goes on along the minus strand of CM075807.1, from coordinate 96,779,254 downwards.
CTCCATCATCACATGTTCTTTCCGATCCTGATCCGTTGCCATCTTCAGTGACCACAAGAAGAAGCACTCGTGTTTGTCGGCCTCCAGATAGGTATGATTTCTCTGCCACTTTATCTCATGCTATAGTTCCTATTTCTTATTCTCAGGCAACTAAACAAGCATGTTGGGGCAAAGCCATGCAAGAAGATCTCCAGGCTCTTCAGGAGAATCATACATGGGATCTTATTCCTTGTCCTGTTGGAATTAAACCCATTGGTTGTAAATGGGTATACTCAATAAAGCTAAGATTTGATGGCTCATTTGACCGATATAAAGTAAGGTTGGTCGCTCTCAGTAATAGGCAAGAGTATGGACTAGACTATGAGGAGACATTTGCTCCTGTTGCCAAGATGACGACTGTGCAACTCATTCTTGCTATTTCTGTTTCAAAGGGGCGGTCCTTACGACAGATGGATGTGGAAAATGCCTTTTTGCATGGAGATTTTCAGGAAGATGTATACATGACGCCACCATCTGGATTATTTTCTACTCCCTTTTCAGATGTATGTAAGTTAAAGAGGTCACTCTATGGTTTGAAACAGGCTCCTCGGGCCTGGTTTAATAAATTTGGTGCTACTCTTCTTAATTTCTCTTTTGTTCAAAGTTAGTATGATTCTTCCTTGTTCCTGTGCAAAACTTCTAAGGGAATTGTCTTGCTTTTGGTATATGTCGATGACATTGTTATTACTGAGGATGATTCTGACTTGATTTCTCAGCTTCAGGAGCGCCTTTAAGGTGCCTTTCATGTGAAAGATTTGGGTCCATTACACTATTTTTTGGGCCTTGAAGTGTGTTCTACCACGACTGGTATTTTTTTTACATCAACATAAGTATAAGAGCTCATTTCTTTGGCTGGTATTCAGGATGATTGTCTTGTTCATACTCCTTTGGAAGTGAATATTAAATATTGTCGTGATAAGTGTGATTTTCTTTCTGATCCTTCTTTGTATAGACGTCTCGTCGGCAGCCTAAACTATCTAATTATTACTCGTCCAGACATTTCTTTTGTTGTTCAACAAGTTAGTCAATTTATGCAAGCACCTAGGCATCTTCATCTAGTTGATGTCCGTCGCATCATCCGTTATTTGCATGGTACTTCTACACGAGGTTTGTTTTTCCCAGTTGACTCTCCAATCCGTCTTGTTGCTTATAGTGATGCTGATTGGGCTGGGTGTTCAGATACTCGATGATCCATTACTGGTTGGTGCATGTTTCTTGGTTCAACACTGATTTCTTGGAAAAGCAAGAAGCAAGATCGTGTATCTAAGTCCTCCACTGAGTCTGAATATAGAGCTATGTCGTCTGCTTGTTCAGAAATCCTTTGGCTTCGAAGACTTTTGGCTGAAGCCAAGCTAATCCTACATCTCTCCATGCTGATAATACTACTGCTATTCAGATTACAGCTAATTCAGTATTTCATGAACGTACAAAACATATTGAAGTGGATTGTCACTCTATTCGTGAGGCATATGATTCCCATGTCATTTCTCTACCACATATCACTACGGAGCATCAGACTGCAGATGTGTTTACTAAAGCTCTTTTTAATGGTCGACATCAGTTTCTTATTAACAAATTGATGCTTTTGGATCGCCCAACATCAATTTGAGGGGGGATATCAGTGTATATATGTATAGATTTGAAATAGGTTGGCTTTCCTTGTATAGTTTAGCTGATTTTTAGGCTAAAATATGTTAGTTTCCTTTTTTAATCTCTAATCATTTGTATATATTCTGAGACTTTTTTCAATGAGAGATAGCTTTTTCATCGTAAATTTTGTTACCTCTTTACTTACCAATGCCAATTGTCATCTTCGTATGATTGTCCTGAAATACACAGTGAGAAGAATTAAACGTTACAGAACAATTGAGACTTTTGGTGATCTTACTAATGGAAAGAAGATTATTAGAGAGGGCGGGTGCAAGTAAAACGGATGACATAGAGAGTGTAGGAGAGACTGAGACATTTCCAACTCCGGTAATGGGCATAGAATTCCCATTAGCAACCTGTACAGACTTAACAGTAGACGACATGAGAGAGGTAAGTATGGAAGAATTACTAGTCATATGGTCAGTAACCCCTAAATCAATAACCCAAGTGTTAGAAGCAATATAAGCACATGTCAAACTAGACTTACTTGCTTGAGGTGACACTTGAGAGACATGAGAAGCAGAAGGTAGAGAAGTATTAGCAATAGCTATCTGAGCAGATTTTTTGTTTTTCTTCTCAGTTTGCTTAAGCTTATACCACTCCAAATAACCATGCTTCTTCCAACAAACGTCTACTGTATGTCGGTTGCTGTTGCAATGGGTGCAGAAGTAAGAATTAGAGGTGGCAGAATCCACGGAGCAGTCTGAGGAGTGCTCTTTTGGACAGCCAGAGCTGATGCCTCGGAATGAGTTTTAGATCCCATGGTGACTTGTCTCTGCACTTCGCGACGAACTAAAGAATAAGCTTCCTCCAGGCTGGGTAAAGGTGAAGTAGCCAAAATACGACTACAAACTTGATCTAAATTGTAGTCAAGACCTGCAAGAAGCATATAGATTCGATCTTCAGCAATACGTTGCCTTTGTTTCTCAATATCAGTGGCACATGTCATGTCATTGGGCCTTCGATAATCAAGTTCCATGAAAATTGAGTTCAACTCATTGTAATATTCTGCTAGAGATCGGCCAGCCTGACGCAATTGAAAGGATTTTTTCATCAGTTCATAGACTTGAGAAGAGTCTGAAACATCAAGATAGCTCCTCTTAACTGCATTCCAAACTACTTTAGATGTCCCACACTGCACAAAGTGTGACATTAGATTATCAATCATGGAATTAATTAGCCAAGACTTGACAAATAGCCTGGTTCATCCTCTGCAGGAGCAGCCTTTCTTCCAGTAATATAACCCTTCTTCTTTCTGCCAACGATATGCATCTCTAGAATCTTGGACCAAACACGATAATTGGTACCATCCAATTTGATATGGATTGGAGAAGATGTCTCATGAATAGTCACAGCAGGAAGGTTTTTTCCATCTGGATTTTTGCTATCCGAAATCTCATTGTCAATTTTAGGAGACATTGATGTCGGCTAGGGTTTGAACAAAAGAAAGGCAGCGGCTAAGGTTTGAACAAAAGAAAAGAAAGGCAGCAGGTAGGGTTTGAACAAAAGAAAGGCAGCGGCTAGGGTTTGAACAAAAGAAAAGAAAGACAGCGGCTAGGATTTGAACAAAAGAAAAGAAAGGCAGCGGAAGAAAGTTTCTATTGCTCTGATACCAAATTGACCATTGAGAGGCAAAAATAGACTTATTTTATTCTATATATCTCAAGGTATTTATACAGAAAATATACATCTATTTAAGTACATAAAACTATTTAAGGCAAGTCAACTATAAAAGAATATTACAACTGTAATCAACTATACAAGAATATTACAGCTGTGATTCCTAATCAATTGCACAGCCATATATGTCAACTTTTTCAGTCATATATCTTCTTCTCCAGTTACAATGGTAGATGGATCACTTTCTCATGTAAGTAGGTCCGGTACAGTTAACCTAACTTCATCAATTTCTCTGGGATTAGTTCTATATATACCGAAGCTTGCTTTTAACTTGGTTTCTATAAGTAAACTCACACGTGATCTTAATTGTTGTTTCTTTCTTCCCTGATCATTGTATCTTTCAAAATAAATCGTTGGTAAAGGTTACGTCTTGAGAGGTCTTTATATTCTTGATGGAAAGATACCGAGGCTGGTTATTTGTTCTGGTGTTTTATCTCATTTTGAAGTGCACTGTAGGTTGGGGCATCCTACTTTGCTGTATTTGAAGAAACTATGTCCTCAATTTTCTAATGTTTCTTCTTTTGACTATGAGTCATGTCGGTTTGCCAAACACCACCATAGCTCTTCAAGTCTTTGGATTAAAAATCGAGCTAATTCTGCATTTGAATTAGTTTATTCAAGTGTTTGGGGACCGTGTTCTATGGTAGCCAAATGTGAGTTCATGTATTTTGTAACATTTGTGGATGAATACTCCAGTTTGACTCGGATATTTTTTATGAAAAGTTCTGAATTATTCGCTCATTTTTGTGCATTTTGTGCTGAAATCAAAACTTAATTTAATGTTTCTGTTTGCATATTAAGGAGTGATAATGCAAAAGAATATTTTTCAAATTCTTTTCAGACATACTTGACTCAGAATGGCATACTATATCAATTCTTATGTCCTGATGCACAATCCCAAAATGGAGTTGCTGAGAGAAATATTATAGAATGTAAATAGTTAGCATAATTTTAGGAATAGAATTATAGGTCTCCTTAGTTAACTATAACTTTTGTATAAATACATGTAACTTTGAATATTGAAATAGAGAAAATCATTCTCCCATTTTGCATTATATTACATGGTATCAGAGCCTTAGGCTCTTCTCTGGGTTCTCTGTTCTTCAATGAAGAATTTGCCTCTTCTTGGATCACCAGTGTCAGTGATCGGTTTGTTTCACCGCCCACGTTGGGAGGTGCGCTGGGTGATGTTCCAGCCTCCCCACAAAATCCTTTGTCCATCTTGCTAGCAAGTGAGCCAAACGTGCTGCCACAAGCTACTGCCCTTTCTCTCATGCGCTGGCGAGTGGAGGTGCGTGCCTTGTCCGCTGACCCTCGATTTCTTTTTCGGCATCGTCTGGTCATTTTCGGTCAGATCTCGGTGTCTTCTTGAGGTGGTTCTCTCTCCCGATGGTATTATGTCTTCAACATGGTACGTGTGATGGAGTCGTGGGTGGTCGTCTTCTCCAGCGTCGACTCACCATTTTCGGCCATATTTCGGTACTTTGGTGGTCATCTGGTTTTTGCTTGAGATAGTCCTCTCAGTTCCGTCTCGAGGTTTTGTCTCTTACCTGGTTTCTTGTTTTAAGGAGTTTTTTTTTGGTCTTTTGCGGCGTGGTTGGCTTAAGTTGGGGCTTTAGTTTTTTGTTGTGATATTTAGTGGTTGTTTTTGGTTTTAGTATTTGAAACCTTTTATTTACTGCTTATTGCTACTGGTTATTTGTCACTAGTGTTTTGATATTTGTGAGATGTTATTTTTTGCGGCTTTGGTATTATTTAATATGGGTTGGATCAAGAATATGATGTGCTATTACCGCCATAAACCTGGTCATATAAAAGGTTTTTGTAGTAAATTGCATAATCAGAAATCTAAATTAGCAAACATTGCTACTACCAGCACTTTTGGGAAGTATATTACAATTTCTGCAGATGAGTAGCAAAATTTACTCAGTATTAGAATTTTTTGAAAGCTTCACCTACCACTACTATTGATGGGTAGGGAATCGAAATACATGTCTTTATCTTTCTCATTTTAGTAGGTCATTGATTCTGGTGCTACAGATCATATGACAGGTAATCGAAATGTATTCTCTACCTTTCAGTCTCATACATCTTCTTCTCCAATTACAATGGCATATGGATTATTTTCTCATGTAGATGGGTTTGGCACAATTAACCTAACTTTGTCAATTTCTCTGGGTTCAGTTCTACATATACCAAAACTTGCTTTTAATCTGGTTTCTGTAAGTAAACTCACATGTGATCTTAATTGTTGTATTTCTTTTTTTCCTGATTATTGTATCTTTCAAGATCTTGTGACGAAACTAATCATTGGTAAAGGCTATGTCTTAGGAGACCTTTATATTCTTGATAGAAAGTAGTTCCCACTCTTGTTACTCCAAGTGATTCGGATCTTCATACTCCAAGTGATCTTAGTCCTATTATTGTGGGTGATTTAGCATTTGCAAACTGCTGTTTGAAATTTTATACTGACTTATCATGTAGATCCTAGTAGACTTATTGTTATTAGTGTTGTTAATGTTGTTTTACAATATCTGCTTAATCAACTAGTATTACTTTGCAAATAATATGCCTTTGATTATTTACTAGGTTGGTGAATTCTTTTAAGAGAATGCTTACATGTTATATTCATATCATTATTGTCGTCGTCGTTTTCTTCAATGTATGCTTAATCTACTATATATTTACTATGTTGCTAAATGTTTTTTTAAGACATTGCTTCTAGATAAGAATTATATGGATTGTTGATCTATATAATAGGGCATTTTTAGTTATTTGAAAATGAAGTGTGAAAAATTTTGATTGCAGATGAACAACTCCAACTAAAGTTATCATGTGTCACCATGCCAAACAAAGGAAGAGGCATGGTTTCACCATGTGACCTTCCTCAAGCGTCCTTGGTCCATGAGGAAAAACCTCATTCCCTGGTATAAAAATGAACCTATCCCTTTCACAATATCAGAATTCAAGAAAATGTTATTTTATGCAAATGAGTTGCAAGAAAAATGTGTGAGTTCTTTTTATTTTCTAATTCAAGAGTAACAGTTTGGATAACCACACTATGAAATGACAGGTCAAATCTCATCTTTTCCCTTATCCAACTATTTCAGGAGAATTATTAGTTGACTTAGTTGTGTTGTTCAACATTACTTATAATTTGTTTTCATCATTTGCTAGTCTTTCCTATGTTGTTGTGTTTCTTTTGGATAATTTTTGTTCAAAGAGCTATTAATTTTAAGATCCAAGGACTGAACATGCATGTATAGATTGTAAATATGGAGTGCTTCTCCTTCAATTTCATACACTATTGTGAATGGCAACCGAAAAACATAGATACAGAGGGCTTTTATTAGAAGTGAGCATTCGGCTAGTTTGATTTTTTGAGTTCAAGAATTGTCATAACCAAACTGATCGAACTTTATATCAGTAATAACCGAATCAACAAAACTTTCAATACATAATTAAATTCAAGTGAAAATAAAATTAAATATTTAATTGTTTAAACATTGAGCAGTAAGTAAACAATAAAAGGAAAAGAAACAAAAAGTTCAAATGGGAGTCGATTGAAGTTCAAGTTGACGTCATTTTAATTATTGTGTGTTTATATATATATTTTAATAAAATATATATTGTTAGAATCTCAAATTTCTTACATTTTGACTTTTTCTTCTCTTTTGTATTGATTATTCCTCTCATCTTGCCATCCTTTTTGTCTCACTTTATCTCTGTCGCTGTCGGCCTTGAAGTTTCAACATCAAAATGACTTGATTTTACTAATGGTTTGGTCGTTTCAGTTTGAGCAGTTTTTGAACATGTGAAGACTAAATTGACATAGCCGAATTTCTATTTCAAAACTAAACCGAATATATCAAATTGGTTTTGATCTGATCCGTTTCAGTTTTTGGTCCAATATGGTAAGGACCGGTTCGATTTTTTAGTCCTAATTTTTATCTAAGATCCGATCCAAATTTGTCCAAAAAATAAGTGGTCCAAAAATGATAACCTGAAAAACCGAACCTGAAAAGAACTGAATCGAACCCAACCTGACTTGTCTGCAAGGTTTATATAAAAGTATAGTCGGTTCGGTCTATTCGGTTTTTAATATGTAAAAGAAAATCAAATCAACCGAATAAAATGAATTTTGTGTGTAAAAATAACCCAACCAAACAAAATATCTTAACTAATCACAATTCAGTTTGGTCTTTGATTTTGGTTGGGTTTTGCACACCCTGTTGTGAGGGAAAGTCTATTTCCAACCCTGCCGAAAAAGTTTGCTGCAACCACCTTCTTTCCTTTGGATTTAAATAATCATATAAAACACTTGTATGGTTCCAAATTGTGGATTGAATAACCAGACAACTAATATGATAAATCGGCTCGTTAAAAGGAAATTGAAACCTCTCAGCTCATCAAAGGGAGATTGAAGCCTTAGATATCGTTAGAAAGAGCTCTGATCTCTTGTACTTTCGTACTAAAAAATTCTGACTTGTTTTATTGCTTAAATTTGTTTCTTTAAATAGAGATTACAAGATTAGAAACCTCTAATAAAATAGGAATTATAATCTAACTAGAAAACTATGAATTTATTCTAATTAAGAAATAAGAATCCTTTTTTTAACTAGGAAATAGAAATCCTCCTAAATAGAAAATAAATCACCAATTAAAATTAAATCCAATTATAACTAAAATACTACTACTAAATATAAATGTTATTATAACTAAAATATTGCCTTAATAAACTCAAACCTTATACCCATAACAAACACAAATGCAATTTTTTCTTTTCCAATCAAGAATTGTAATTAAGCAAAATAGAATCGTGTTTTAGGATTGGGTCCTAACTGGATTGTTAATTTTCTGGTAACCAGATTTTAAGGGATAGAAATTGGGAGGAAGAAAAGAAGAGAAGCAGAAGTAAGAGAAAGGACAAAATAGAAGATGGTAGAGATAATGAACAGAGAGGAAAGAGATGAAACTCTTCTATTGATGATTAGTGATCCCATACAAGGGATACATTACATATATGTATAGAGGAAAAGCTATGCTTAGCTGCACAAACTGCCAAAAAGGTGTGCCAGCTTTTTTAGGTTATTCTCCGCCGGCTTATAATCAGGCGGTACTAACTAACTTTGTCCTTTCCTGCTAATCAAAGAAACTCTTGCTTACTCTTTTACAATTTTGCCCTTGCTCCTGTGCCCCTGCTTTAACATTGATGCATAGTTAAAAAGGTTTCAGACTTCCATATTAACTTACAGGCTTTTTGGAAGCACATATATAACAATTGTTACAGCTATTCCATAGCGGCAAGATGCATTGGCAATAAACTCCTACAATTGAAGCCTAAAATGGATACTTTAGACCTTTTCTCCATTCATACAGCAAATAATTATATATGTTGCCCAAAAGCTATGTACATTAATTCATTCATTTTTTGTTTATTTGTCTTTATTAAGTTTTATGAAATTCTTCAAAATCTGTTTTCATTTGTTGTAGCTGGTTATTTGTAATTCCTTAAGAGTTTCATTCCACTGTCTATTCCCGTGGCATTTTCTACTCATTGTTCTCATTTGCATGATTGGGATTGTAGTCTCAAATGTGACTCATATGAAGATAGAGTTCAATTCCCCTCCTTGAGTCTGCTGTAGGGTAACTGCATATGTACAAAACCATATAAATGTATGTATCATTCATATGCAGTACCTGCATCTTTCTGATGGCAGTGCGAGTTAATTTAGTTGTCTGATTCTCAGGTTATATTGAAGAGTTGCCAAGAGTCACATTGTCATTACTGCTTGAATGAGTTACCTGCAGATAAAGTCCCTTGTATGTCATGTTCAATACCATTGTACTGTTCCCAACATTGCCAAGTACAAGCAAGCGGAGAAACAATCAGTTATTACAAAATGAAAGATGGGATTGATGAAAGACTGCCCAACAATGTCAAAGAGCATATGGCAGAGGTCACTTCATCTAGCAGCTCTGCACCAGATGTTGAATGCTTTCTTGAGCATAAACATGAATGCTTTGGTGTTCACTGGCCTGCAGTATTGCCAACTGATATTGTTTTAGCCAGTCGAGTAATAGCGAAATCTATATTTCAAAGAAGCAATTCTATGGACTCTAATCTTCTGGGAGCACTGGTATGTTTCAGACATATTATTGTATGTTATTGCTTTTAACAAGTGCCTCTATATGCTATTCACTTCGTGTTTTATTGCTGTGTAGGATCTTTCTCATAATTATTCACAAATTAACCCAGAAGGCAAATTGGAACTGCATATATATGCTATTGTAATGTTATTTTGTCTTCAAAACTCATTTGGCTTTGAACTTCCGATAAATGGAGTCTCTTTATCGCAGGTTCCTTCTCTCTTTGTCACTCCTTTTCAGCCACACAAATGCACATTTCGAGGTTGTCGAGGTAGACAAGTTTAGCACTACAACTCCCCATTGAATAGCGGAGAAATAGATATACAAAACTAAGGGTAGTTGTCGGTTCGCTAATGACACAATTGGCAAAAATTTAAGTCCAAATGAATTTTTTAATTTTGGAAATTTCATTTCTTTCCACAATCTGGATGTGATACTTCATTAAAATTAAAGCAGTTTCCTCAATTAATTAATTTTTGGGATTGTTTGTTAATCCATGATAGACAACAGAAAATAAAGAGAATGCTTTCTAATATCTTATTCTGTATAAGTCATAATATGTATACATTTAGAAGAGTTACAACTTAGGAAATTAGCTTCAAATTTGGTTTTATGACTGCTAAATATACAAGAAAAGTCAACTGGACAGGTAAGATAGCATAATTTACATGATGCAATGCTCCCTTCTTGTTGAAGCAATGATGTTAATTGTGCCCAGCTTTTTACAAAGTGTTATGATATGTACAGTTGTTAGCTTAATTATAGGAATTGATTGTTAGCTTAATTATAGGAAAATTGTTAGGGATTTGTTTCCTAATTCATCCCTTGTAAACAATATAAATACCTGTATATTTTCAATGGAAAAGATAAAAATTATTTCTCACTTTCACATGGTATCAGAGTCTAGTCGAATTTCTAGGTCTTTTGTTTCAGGATTGCGATTCCCTCTTGTCGGGATCAAATTTGTCCTTTTTAGGGTTCCCGGTTTTTTTGAGATCTGATTCTTAGGGAGATATTTTCCGATGACCGTCTGTTCTCACCGCCAACACAGGGAGGAGTGCCTCAGTCAGTTCGGCCGTTTCACCTTTTTCCGGCGACCATCGGAGCCGTGAGTGAGTCTCACGCGCCGCTCGAAGATCATCGCCATTCTCACGCGCCGGCGAGTGACGGCGCGTGGCTTGTCCAACGGCCTTTCGATTTCTGCTCCGGCGTCGCCTAAGTGTCTCCGACCAGACTGCAGTGTCGGTTTTCTCACCTAGTGAGTCCGCAAGTCTCCTTTCTCAGATTGGTTCCTGACTGCTGTTCTTGGTGAGGTAGTTTCCTCTATTGATGGTATTTTTTGTCTCCTGGCAATCTGGTTCAACAGGTTTTTTTTGTTCTTGTCCACATTTTATTATCGGGTGATTGATTTGTTGAGTAGTTTGGGTGTTGTTTTGTGTTGGGTATATTGATTTATTTGCTGCATTGTTATTTGTGACTGATTTAAATGGCAGATAATAGTGATAAAAAGACAGTTACTGAAATTATGTTTGGCTCTTCGAAGATTACAGATAGAAAATTGACTGGGAGTAACAATTATGCACAATGGAAAAGAACAATCCGTAGATTTGTGACAAGTGTAGACTTGGAGGATCATTTAACTAGTAATCCACCGTCTAAAAATGATGTTGTTAGTCGAAAGAAATGTTTTTTGAAAAAAAAGTGTGCAGGTTGAAGAAAGTTTTATATGGATTAAAACAATCGCTAAGGGCTTAGTTCGGAAGATTTACTAAAGTAATGATAGCAATGCAATACAAACAAAGTCAAGGAGATCATACCTTGTTCATAAAACATTCAAAAGGAGGAGTTACAGCTCATCTTGTATATGTAGATCACATCATCACCGAGAATGATCAAATTGAAAGAGAAAAACTTCAAAAGTGCTAAACAAAGGAGTTTGAAATTAAAGAACAAGGAAGACTGAAGTATTTTTTAGGCATTGAGGTGGCATACTCAAGTAAAGGCATCTTTATTTCCCAACAAAAGTATGTCTTAGACTTGCTTAAAGAAATGGGCAATCTTGGATGCAAGGTAGCTAGCACACCCATTGAGCCTAACTTGAGATTGAGTGAAGGGAAGAATGATAGCACAGTAGATAAGGGAAGATATCAGTGATTGGTTGGGAAACCGATATACTTGTCCCATACAAGGCCAAACATAACATTTTCCGTAAGTGTAGTGAGCCAATTTATGCATGATCCAAGAGAGACTTGTAGGCTGTCAACAGAATTCTATCCTATCTCAAAGGGACATTGGGTAGAGGAATTCTGTTAAAAAAAATGAAGAATTGTTCTTAGAGGCATATATTGATGTTGATTATGCAGGTTTTGTAGATCGTAGATCAACTTTAGGATATTGTACATTTCTTGGTGAGAATCTAGTGACTTGGAGGAGTAAGAAGCAATCGGTTGTTGCAAGATCAAGTGCTGAAGCAGGGTTTAGAGCTATGGCTCATGGAGTCTGTGAATTGCTATGGCTTAAAATAATACTTGATGACCTTAAAATCAAGTGGGAAGGACTTATGAAACTCTATTGCGACAACAAGTCTGCCATCATCATTGCACACAATCCAGTGCAACATGATCGCACAACGCACATTGAAGTAGATATGCATTTTATTAAAGAAAAGCTAGACAGCGGCATGATTTGCACTCCATATATAGTATCAAATAATCAATTTGCAGATGTCTTAACTAAAGGAATGCCTACTTCCAACTTTGAAGACATTACATGCAAGATGGGAATGGAAAATATCTATTCACCATCTTGAGGGGGAGTGTTGAAAATCTAGAACATTTTTTTCTGTACAGCAATAAATTCTATGTTGACTGTTATAGCTGTTGACAGCTGTTAGTGACACAATTTTAGGAGCAGATTTGTAGTAGAAGATTTTTCCTATTTCTTGACTTAGTTAGCAGAGTTGGCAGAATTATTTGCCTTAGCAGAATTATTTGATAAATTTTGTTGAATTTGTAACTTAAAATCTGTATAAATACTTGTATTCCTAAATGCAAAAATGAGAATTCAGATTTAGAAATTCTTCACTCTCATTATCAAAACAAGGAGGAATCTCTATATAAATCTCTTCTTACATGTCTCCATGAAAGAATACATTTTTCACATCAAATTATTGCAAATCTGATAAAGAAAAAGATAAACAGTCTAATAATCCAATCACACAACAATGGACAAATGTAATAATCTGGATATATTACTCTGTGAAGAGTTCAAGACAATGACTGTTACAATAAGAAGAACGAAAATGGAAATGAGAACAAGAAAAAGAAAACAAATAGTAAGGGCCAACTGTAAGAAGGGCAGCCAAACAACAATTCTGCTCTCCTTTCCCTCACTCCCCCTTTCCAGCCTCAAGCTGAAAATAACAGAAGATTTTCCAACCTCTTCGTCCCCTCTCTCCCTCCTCCTCTTATTCTATTTCCCCATAACTAACTCTAGGCCAGCTCAGCTTCCCCCTCAGCTGCCTTCTTCTTGGGCCTTCTGGAATAAACTCCCCACATGGTGGGCCTTTTCTTTGACTTCCTGGCTGATAGCAGTATCTCCATCATTGCCGCCCGGTGGGAAACCAGTCTTGTCCTCAAGACTAAAGTGGAGATGCCGAAAAAAATCTGCTTCCAGATTCCTCCTCCAATCCAGTAGCATTGCTTCAAAGCATTGTTCCATACACCCTGAATAAGACGTCTTAGGCTGATGGCTAAAATCAGCAGTAAGAGATGAAGCTGATGGAAAGCCTTCTTTAAAAGGGGAAACCCAAATTCTCAACTTTGGGCATGAACTCCGCGTATTTTGTGGATGCTTAGCAGGTGAGCCCAACTGATAACCTCGAATGCCACGAACCCAATGTTCACTACTCCTCCCCAGCCTGAGATATGTTGGAGGGGTTTGATCATGAGATAGCATGTAATAGGAGCCGTGGTGTTCTTCCCTGCAAATAATATGACCAGGATCCCAATGTCCCCTTGAAAATGACCGCAAACGAAAGTCTTGATAGTGTTGGAAGATGCAAGATGGAGAAAATGATTGACCATTAGAAGGGACATGTCGCACTGAATCGTAAGCAGCATTTGATGACCACTTCTTATCTGAAATACTCAAATGGGGCATCATCGTCCAAACTTCAATTGTTATTCCATGTTCAGCTGCAAGGTCCCATAGATTTTTCTCATCAAGTCCTAACCCCATGAGCATATTCCACAGGTCTCTTTGCGCTTCACGTTGATTTGGGATAATTTGATCCCTCATTGCCATTTCAAACTGAAGCTCCGTATTAGCCATTCCCAGAATCGTATATTGACTGCGAATCCACAAATAGGTTTTTCTACCATCCTCGGTAATGGCTTTCTCAATCATATCTTGTAGTTGGCACAGGTGTTTCTCATTTGCTGCAAGTTCCTTTTGGTAGTTGCTGCCAGCCTCATCATCGTCACGGATGTTATCAAGAATGACTTGTCGGCTCACTCTTAAAGCCTCCACAACTGTTCCCTCCTATTGATTTGCAATGGCATCATCATGATGCTGATGGTCAAGGCGGTTCCGAAGATTAGTATCCTTAAGTTCAAATAATGCCTTCTGTAAGTTTATCCTGTCCTGAACATTTTCACTGGTTTCACGACTTAAAACATCCAACCATGAGAGCTCATCATCTACAACTTTTTCAGCAGGTGTGACACTCAATTGAGATTCCTTGTCAGCAAGTTCGTTTTTCAAATGGCAAACTTCAATCTGAAGACTGTCAATCATCCTCTGGTAATCTAACACGTGGGCATCTATGGTGCCAATGGTTTTCTGTAATCGCAATATGAAGACCAGTTGACTGGATACAATGTTGTGGGTGGCTCCATTACCCACTAGTATCAGTGCAGGAATTTTGTATGTGGCACCCAGCAATAACTGCAACTGATCAAGCCCTGGAAGAACTCCACCATCACTTGATAAGTCGACGAGATGCAAAGTGCCATCCTTAAAACATTCCTTTATGTACTCAAATCCCTCCTCTTCATAATTTGCTCTAGAGGCAAAAGCGATGGCAACAAGCTTTGCACCGAGAGCATAAAAGCGTCCAGCACCAAGAGCGTAGTGCCCAACTCCACTGTTGCCCATATCATGAGCTCTAATCAACCTCCAATTCTCAGAGAAGTCTTTTTAAAGGAATCCACGGTGGTTGTTTCATCAACATGAACACTATTATATTGATCGGGTTTAGCCTCACTCCATCCATCCAAAGCCACCCATTCAATAGTCGTACCCTTGGGCAGTTTGGATTGATCAGCCAACTTCCATAGAAATTCACCTGGACCTCCCATCTCTCTCTCTATTTCCCCATCGTAACCCCCAACCAAAGTAGGAAAACTAAATCGGAAGCTCGTACCTAGATGACCCTTGCTGTGCAAATAGGTGGCCGCCAAAATGAGACCAAAGAGAATGGCCTGGTCAACTTTGATGAAATCAGCATCCCAAGTCTTCAGCTTGTCAATGGAGTTGTTAGCCAAGGTCTGACTGGTGACTTCAGGAAACAGAATGCAGGCGTTGGCACAGTCATCCTCCATTTTGTGCTTATTCGTTTGCGATTCCACGCTCATGGTCTTCGCCATTTGGAAAATCTCACCGTCGCTCCCCTTTCGGGCGATCTTCCTTGGTGACATCCTCCGTTCAGGCACAGCGATTCTCCGGCGACAACCAACCCCCTTCCAGCGTCGTTTTTTCCACTCTACTCTGGGTAGTCGACGGTCCCCTGTCTGCTGTTCTCCCCCACAATGCCGATCAGTTGAAGGGGAAAAAGTTTGATGCTGACGGGCTGGAAGATATTGGGGGTTTGTATGTTGGGTTGGGCCCAGTCTGGGGTTGGGTATTTGATTCAATGGGCCAAAACACCCAGATCCATTCCAGAGAACTTGGTCCACCTGAACTTTAATTGAGTCGTCTCTCTTCTTCAGGAAAATTTGTAGCGATGGAGTAGATCCTGCTTTTCCGATCTGCAGCGGCGCCTCCAAGAAGCAAGCCGATCTCATCGCTTCCATACCTTCTGCCAATTGTTGTACCTTCCACCACCTTCTTTCCTCATCCTTCAACCCACTATTTAAGCATCCCACAAATTGCAAATCAAGAAGATTTGGAGATGTAGTAACCACCTGCTTGCCGACTTTAATGATTTCTTCGACGCTCCCCCCTTGTTTCGAGGCTGTTTGAATTTCGAATGGATCAGCAAAATGGTTGGTGTGGACATAGTATTTTGTTCGCGGGTTTGATGCTTGTCCCTGTTGTTTTCCACCCTTTTCCATAGTTACTTCCTCTTGCGAACTGTTCTCCTCTAATTTGGATGATTGTTTGTCAAATCTTTTCATCCATGCAAGTAATTGCTCTTTAAAGGCATCTCTCTTCTCATTCTCCACTTGGTCTCTCAGTTGAGAAGCAGCAAAACAAGCTTGGAGCTGTGTCACAGTTTTTTTGAGCTCCCTTACACAACCTGCTAGCCCCTCTACTCGCTCCTCCGTTTTATCCAATCGAATTTCCAACGCCTGTAGTTCAGTTTCCATTTGCTTAGGTCCTTCAGATCCGGCAGATCGGACCAATTGATAAAGAAAAAGATAAACAGTCTAATAATCCAATCACACAACAATGGACAAATGTAATAATCTGGATATATTACTTTGTGAAGAGTTCAAGACAATGACTGTTACAATAAGAAGAACGAAAATGGAAATGAGAACAAGAAAAAGAAAAATAGTAAGGGCCAACTGTAAGAAGGGCAGCCAAACAACAATTCTGCTCTCCTTTCCCTCACTCCCCCTTTCCAGCCTCAAGCTGAAAGTAACAGAAGATTTTCCAACCTCCTCGTCCCCTCTCTCCCTCCTCCTCTTATTCTATTTCCCCATAACTAACTCTAGGCCAGCTCAGCTTCCCCCTCAGCTGCCTTCTTCTTGGGCCTTCTGGAATAAACTCCCCACATGGTGGGCCTTTGGCCTTGGACTTCCTGGCTGATAGCAGTATCTCCATCAAAATCCCTATCTAAGATAGCTACACAGAATAGCAAAACTTTGATTGTGTTCATTTTGGCAATAGGTGTTAATGTCTCTTGATAGTCAACTCTATATGTCTAAGCGAATCATTTTGCCACTAATTTGACTTTGAATCTTTCAATTGAACCATTAATTTTGTGTTTTATTGCGAAAACCCATTTATAACTAGCTTCTTCCGGGTAGGAGCAACTAGTTCCTAGGTTTCATTTTTTGTGAGAACTTTCATTTTTTATAGCATAGCTTCTTTCCACTTTGGATCTATAATATATTTCCTCCAATCTTGTGGAATAGACACAGAGGAAAGAGGTAAGACAAAAGCTCTATTGAAGGAAGACAATGAATCATATTTGGCAAAGTTAGAAATAGAATGTTTTGTACATATTGACAGATATATTTAGTTACTAATTTGTGGAGATTTGATTTTGTTCTATCTCTTGTATTTTTCCTAGTTAGACTTAAATTCTTCCATATAAATATTCATGTAAATTGATTGTTAATATATACGAGAGTTATCAAAAACTTTCTCAAAATCTTCATGGTATCAAAGCCTTGTGCCTTAAAAGATCGAGTTTACTCCCTCGTCCTAGGTTCATTTTTTCTAGTACACCTCTTTCCACAAGTTTCAAGAGGTCGAGTTTAGCTCCGTCTCTAATGATAGAACGCTCCTAGGAAGGAAACCCAGGCCTTGTTTGGCCTCTGCTTGGAGGCTTACCACCTTTCGACTTCCCGCATGGTCTTACGAGTTGCTTAGAACCCTAGCAACACTATTCACACGCTAGCTCGTGGGCCATGTGACATAACTTCCTGTCACCATTTGCCACCTATTTCAACATTTATCAACTCGATTCCCCTTTTTGCCTCTATCTAGATGGTTTTTGGCCTCAATCTATTATCTTAGTTTTTTGGGGTCTCATTTCAAGGTTTTTTGTTTCTGTTTCTTTAGTTGTCGTAGCCCTTTTTTTTTAACTACTGTGATGGACAAAGAAAAATTCATTGCCTCTTCATCCAGCATTATGAAATTAGGTGAATCATTTTCTTCCTATAATAATACATGAATTATAAATTCTAGTGCAAACAGTTATATGGAAGGTCTTTCCAAAGATTTTATTTCTTATTCTCCAACTAAAAAAAGGAAATAATGTCTAAATAGCAAATAGGTCTCTTACTCCGATATTTGGAATAGGTTTTATTGACTTTACTTCCATCATTAAACTCTTTTCTGTTCTTCATGGGCCTCATTTTTCTACTAATCTTCTATATGTTAGTTCTATAACTAACTCTCTTAACTATAAAGTAAATTTTTTCTACACATTGCATTTTACAGGACCTGAAAATAGAAAAGTGGATTGGCACTGGTAGATTGCAAGATTGCTTATATATCTTGGACAACAATAGCAGCCTAGTTTTTTTTGTAAGGCAAGCTTTTTTAGGTGAGAGTAACGATGTTAATAAAGAAATCATTCAATGGCATAGACGTTTAGAACATCCATCCTTTTTTGTTGTTGAAGAAATTGTATCTTAGCCTATTTAAGAATGCTAAGTTTGATTTTTTGGTTTTTGATGCTTGTGAAGTTGCTGAACATATTAGGAGTTCTTATTCATTGAATAAAAATAGAAGTTTGGTTCCCATTACTATCATCCATTCTGATGTTTGGAGACCTACTAAAAATGCTTCATTATCATGTAGTCAGTGGTTTGTTACATTCATTGATTGTTACACTAGAATGATTTGATTGTATTTGATAAAAGCAAAGAGTGGTCTATTTTCTTACATTCAATCTTGTTATAAGATGATTTGTACTTAGTTTGATGCTAAAGGCAAAATTTTGAAAACAGATAGCGGTATAGAGTACATGGATACTAGGTTTCGTATTTACTAATAGGATGATACACCAAACTAGTTCTTCCACTAGCGCACAAAATAGGGTAACTAAAAGATAAAATAGGCATCTATTGGAATTGGTTACATCTCTTATAGTTACTATGAATGTCCCAAAGCCTTATTAAAAGGATGCAATTTTAGCAGCTGTTTACCTTATCAATAGGATGCCTCTCAATACTCAACTTTAAAAGTCTTTTAGAAGTGTTACAAAGGAAAAATGCCTACAATTGGGTGTGTGTGTTTTGTTCATGGAATTTTGGCAAACCAGACTTGAGGGCTCCTAAATACATTTTTATTGGGTATTCTACACCCCATAAGGGTCACAAATGTTATCATCCTCAATCTAGAAAGTATTTTTTTAGTATGTTGACTTTTAGAAAAAATAAACCGCACTTTGGTAGTATACAATTACCTCTTTAGGGAGAAAGTAATGAAAGAGAATGTGTGGTACCTATTATAATTCTTGATAAACTTACCCTACGGGAGAGTTCTGCAAGGGAACATGTTTAGGAGGTGACTACTATCTAGGGGGAGACCATTGGACATTTGTATAGATCTAATTTGATGGGATATTCAAGGAGAAACAGAATAGAAGCTGTCATGCAGCCCACTCTATGTGAAGAATCCTCTTTTTTTTGGTCAGTCATCTTTAAATTATGATTCGACAGATAATTTGAATATATCTATTGCTTAGAAAAAGGATTGGATCATGTACCAAACATCCACTATCTTTGTCTCCTATAATTCCTTATCCCCCTCCTACAAAGTATTTGCCTTGCCTATTTCTTTTGTGTATATTTCACAAGATTGGAGGGAAGCTTTTACAGATCCTAAGTGGAAGCAAGCTATGATTGAAGAAATGAAAACTTTGTCCAAAAATGAGACTTGGAAACTAGTTACTTCTCCACCAAATAAGAATTTGGTTGGTTGCAAGTGGGTTTTTGCGATAAAACATTAAATTGATAGTTCAATTAAACGGTTCAAAGCTAGATTGGTGGCTAAAAGATTCACTTAAACCTATGGAGTGGACTACCGAGAGATATTTGCCCTTGTTGCTAAAAAAGAACTTATAATAGTTTTGATTTGAACTTATAATAGTTTGATGTGAAAATTGCATTTCTTTATGGGGACTTGGAAGAAGAAGTATATATGGTGATCCCTCATGGATTTGATGATGCACATAGTCAAGTGAAGGTATTGAGACTGAAGAAAGCCTTGTGTGGATTGAAGCAATCTCCTAGAGCATGGTTTGACAGTTTCAACAAGGTTATGATCTCTTTTGGTTACTAACAAAGCAACATTGATCATAGTCTTTTCATAAGACATAAAAAGGGTAAGCTCATTCATCTTATTATTTATGTTGATGATATAGTAATGACAAGAGATGACAAAGAAGAGATGACCTGACTGAAAAGTTGTTAGCTTAGGAATTTGCGATCAAGGATTTAGGAAAATTTCATTAGTTCTCGGGAATTGAGGTTGGCAGATCATAAAAGGAAATTTTTTTTCTTAGAGAAAATATATTTTCGATGTCTTGAAAAAAAATAGTATGACGAGTTGCAAACCAGCAGAATTGCTCATTAAGAGCAACAACAAGTTGCAAGCAGATGCTGGAGAATTCATTGATAAGGAAAGATATGAGGGTTTGGTTGGAACGCTCATTTATCTCTCACCCACTAGGCCAGACATAGCCTACTTAGTCAGTTTGGTTAATCAGTTCATGCATGATCTATGAGATTTTCACAAACAAGTAGTCTTCTACATTTTGTAGTATTTGAAGTCTTTTCTAGGAAAAGGTCTTGTTTTCTTCAAATATGATCTCTTATAAATAAAAGCCTTGATAGATGTGGATTGGGTTGGATTTATAGATGGCATCCGGTTATTATATGCTTATAGGAGGAAACTTAGTTACTCGAAAAAGCAACAGGCAAAGTGTAATTGCTAGATAAGTGTTATAGTAGAATAAAAAACTATGGCTCAAGGTGTCTGTGAATTTCTTTAGCTAAAAAAACTACTAGAAGAATTGAGATAGTTGGGAAAAAGGAGTCTATTTCTATATTGTGACAATAAAATCGCCATCAATATAGCTTATAATCCTATTCAACATAACCGAACAAAACACATTGAAATTGATTGATATTTCATCAAGAAAAACTCACAAATGGTGTCTTGAGTTTCTTTCATGTGTCATGAGAAAAGCAAATAGCTTATGTGTTTACAAAATGATTCAATCATATCCTTGTGTGCAAATTTAGCATGTGTGATATTTTTGTACCAACTTAAAGGGAAGTGTTGATAGATATATTTTGTTCCAAATTTGTAGAGATTTGATATTATCGCCTTTCTCATATCTTTCTATTTATATTTAAATTTTTTTTTTATAAATATTTATGTAAATTGATTGTCAATACATAAGAGAGTAATAAAAAAAAAACTCTTTTCAAAAATCTTCATTACTTCCCCAAGTCCTGACAAAAAATGAGTCCTTGAACACATTCACGTTCCTGTAGTTAGCACTTAATTCCTAGTTTATGCCATTTATCTTCCATTTTGTTTCTCTGCATGCAGACCATCTTACTTGTTTCTCAAATCAGAATAAATGCTATGGCAGTTGTACGAATGAAATCTATTGATGTTCACTGCCCATCAGATCAGTTTGGAAATTTTTCCTGCACCGGAGATGCTTTAACAAGTTGTGTGGAGCAGGTTCATTTTTACGCTGAGTTCTTCATCTCTGTTTAATGCATCATGTACCAAGTAGGGCATAATAGTCATTTATGTAGAACTGCCTGTTGCTGGAGTCCTTTTTAAAGTTGAAAGGAGAAATGCTCTGTTTATGCTGGACTGACGTGGTTATAATATTTTATAGGTGCCAGTGGGTCAAGCCATTTATACAGCTGGCAGTTTGTTCAACCATTCTTGCCAACCAAATGTCCACGCATATTTTCTCTCCCGTACTCTCTATATTCGAACAACAGAATTTGTTGAGACCGGTTGTCCTCTGGAGTTATCCTATGGTCCTCAGGTTCTGGTTTCAAGCGCATTTCTTATTTTGAAATATAATTATTTTGTTGTTGATGATGTTCCCATGTTCTTTTTAACTGTTTCTACTTCCACATTTTTTTTCTCATTTTTCATGAGCTTTAATTTTGTTTGAGGAACAGAAATTTAATAACGTAGGCAGTTCTTTTGGTGAGTTACAATTCTGTTTTGCA
The DNA here is from genome assembly GCA_037975025.1 of Excoecaria agallocha. Lineage (NCBI taxonomy): Eukaryota > Viridiplantae > Streptophyta > Magnoliopsida > Malpighiales > Euphorbiaceae > Excoecaria > Excoecaria agallocha. Next base: position 96,757,565 of record CM075807.1, on the reverse strand, counting down.
GGTTGGGCAATCAGACTGTCAAGACCGCCTCAAGTTCTTGGAAGATAAGTACTCGTTTAGATGTCAGTGCACTGGCTGTTCGAGATCAAATGTATCTGACTTGGTTCTAAATGCTTTTCACTGTACCAATCCGAACTGTTTTGGTGTTGTCTTGGATAGCTGTGTGATTAATGCTGAAACAAATAAACTCCGGAATTTTTCCAGTGTTCCTGCGACACTGAACTTTGGCCTGCATTTACAGGTCTGTTGCTCCACAATGGATTTTTGATGTTTGCATCAGATGCATCACGCAAGATTGGTTGTCCTATTGCATCCCAAATATTAGATCAAATCAATTCCTTTATGAGGCAATAATTATCTCATGCATCTTAAAGAGCTGTTAGCTATCTCTAGCTAGAATTTTGTGTGCTGCTTTATCTGGAATTAAATATTGGTGATTGATTCTGTACTCTTCTTAGAATTGCAGGTGGATGTGATTGTACCTATGCCATAATAATAGTAGATCCTTTTTCTTTGATTTTAACTCAATATATCAATAGGTTAATGGGCTCTATATAGTCAACATCAATAATGTGGGTCAGCTTGGACCTGAGTTAAGCAATGGGACTCGGACAATTGAAGCTGGATATTGTCTAAATTGCGGTTCTCATTGTGATTTAGAAGCTCTGCATGAAGCCAAGAAGAAAGCATGGGTTTATATCAAAAGGTGTGTTTTTAGTATACTTAATTTTTCCAAGTATGCTTAATCATAATCATATTGTCATAGTATGGATTGTAATTAGCTGTAGATTATTTAGTTTCCTTGTACTGAATAAGAAGTTTCCTAGTTAGCATTTCTATACTTATATAAATACTGTAGTTTTCTTCAATTCAAAACATGGAGAAACATAATTCCTCCATTCTTTTCACATATATCTGTATACAATACACTATGCATGCTGGAATATTTGCAGAATTGCATATTTTTTTGTCTGATTTTCTTTGACTAGGACATTTCTATTCTAAACAGGTTGCAGGATGCAATTGTTTCAAAGGAAATTTCAACTAGCGTTCTTTCAGACGCTGTTAGAACCCTTGGTGTTCTGAAGTCCATTCTGCATGCATATAACAAGCACATTGCAGAGGTGAATTGCACTTGTCCAGCTTTCAAATTTCAATTTTCAAGGGGCAATGTGGTGCATGATTATGTTGTTTTAGTGTGGCAATTTTTGTCGAAGACTATATAGTTCATCGTGGTACTAATTTTTTTTTGTCAAAGACTATATATTTCATTGTGGAATTTATTTGCTTTATTTTACTATGTTTTGGAATATGGCATCTGAATAAGAAAATTACATGTGGCTGACTACAAAATTGATTTTGTTTTTTGAGGGGATATTTGATCTATGCTTTTTGTCAATATAAAAGGTCAAGTTAATTGGATGCAATGATACCTTTTGTTCATATAGCCAGCTCAAATCTAATAGTGTGTTTAGCAGCGTCCTTTACTTCCTACTGTGTCATTTTGCAGATTCATGATAATCTTGCACAAGTATTTTGTATGGTGGTAGACTTTCAATCTGCAATATATCACTGTAAAGCATCTGTAGAGGTAACCAATTCACAGCAGAATGTTTCTGACATTCAACAATTGTGATAATAAATTGTTTGTATCATACAGAAATTTTCTTATATTAGTTTCAACTGATTGAAAATTTTCCCTCTGCATATCTCTACCATCTATGAAGATATAGGATTATAGTCATACTATACGAAGCTTTCATTTTGTTATTAACTGTTTCTGTTGTCCCTAGTTAACAAATCAAATAGGTAAAAAGATTTCAACTTTGGTCCCAAATTTGGAGGATGGTCAAAAGTTTGATCCTCAAAACTCTCAAAACTGAAGATTTTTGTGGAACAGAATTTTCTTTATTATCTCAATTACATACAAAATAATAATACAAATAGATTTATATATATAAAGCTAGTATAGATGAAAAATACTATTCTACCCTTAAATATAAAACTAACTTAACAAATAGATTAACTAACACTCCCTCTCAAATTGGTGCAAAAATATTACACATACCCAACTTGCAGATTATGGGATGGAAGGCTCGACTACTAAGTCCTTTTGTGAAAATATCAGTCAACTGTTTGTCCGATGTTACATGAAGTAAACCCAAGATACCATCAGATAATTTCTTTTTGGTGAACTGTCAATTAATTTTGATGTATTTCGTCGTGTCATGTTGAATAGGATTATGAGCAATACTGATTGCAGCTTTGTTATTAAAATACAAAAATAGTCTATCTTTTTCAACCAACTTCAATTCTGCTAACAACTTCTGCAACTATATCAACTCACAAATACCTTAAGCTATAGCTCTGTATTTTACTTCTGCACTAAATATTGCAACTACACTTTGTTTCTTACTTTTTCAATAATCCATGTGAGAAAAAGTGCTACCTGACTTGACAAAATTGGAGGTAGCACTAGAGGAAGGGTTAAGCTGAGACAGGAGACGTCTGAAATGCAAAGTTTCATCAGAAGAGAGACTTGCAGTTGGAGCTGACTTCTTAGATAATTCTACTGTTTACAACACGTTTGCTTGAGCCCTGGTTGGATTTGCTTATTTTTCCCCTCGATTTCCCATGTAACTTCCAGCAAATCGCTTTGGTATGCCTTGGCTTAACATAGTAATCACAGTGCAAATAATCTTTATCAGAAATAATATCTTTCGGCTGCTCAAGAGTAATATGAGTAGTTAAACCCGATTTCTCAATAGGTGCAATATAAAGGTCTCTTCCTGCTGGATTAAAGAATGTGCTCCTTAAGAGAAGGAAAGGTAGATCTACCAATAACTTGAACTCTCACTTGATCAAATTTAGTATTTAAACCGGCCAAAAAATCATAAACCCTTTTTTTTTCAATCATATATTGAATTAATACTGCATCAACACATTTTGGCTTGAACATCTTGTTAATAATCCAATTCTTGCCATTAGCTATTCAGCTCAGAAAAATAATCTGAAATAGTAAGCTCATCTTGTTTTGTGCCATGAATTTTTTTCCGAGTTCAAAATCCAAGCATCATTTTTCATATGAGAATAGATGATTTTTGCAGCCTTCCATATCTTCTTTGCATTATCAAGCAGTAAATATTGTTCGGAAATCTTAGGGTGCATAGAATTAACAAGCCAAGATATAACTAATGAGTTATCAGAGTCCATTGACTAAAAGTAGAATCAGTGACAGATGGTGATTTTTTATTTCCATTGATATACCCTGCAACCTTCTAGCTTTGATAGATAATAAATATGATCTAGATCAGACTCAATAAGTACTGGTTCCATCTAGTTTCACTAGATTAATTTGAAAATCTGGACTGTCATTAGTAAGATAATATTTCTTCACCTCTTTAGTATCTGATATAGTGGTAAAATAAAATTGAAAGGCAAGAAAAACACCCAAATACAGTAGAGACAACCCTAACAAAGAAACAGAACCAGTTCATGTGGGCCTACAAAATCAACCAAGTCAAGGTTGGCGAGATGATCGGAGGAAGAATCGGCAACGCGCCGATGAGTGAACAGTAATTGAGAAGAAGAATCGGCACGTGTTCTCACACGTAGGGTCGGATGGCGCCGAAATTCTAGGTACCGGCCGATATTCACCTGGGCTTTCCTCAAGTGGGGGTAGTGTCAAAAGAAAGAGGCCGGAATTCGACCTTTTAAACTTGAAAAAAAAAATAGCTACCGAAAATGACCGACTGCGGAAGGGAGAAAACTCAACCTTCAAAACGGTAGTGGCTCTATACCATAAAGATATTTGTGGAATGAAATTTTCTTTATTATCTCAATTACATATAAAACAATAATACAAATAGATTTATATATATACAACTAGTATATATGAAAAAATACTATTCTACTCTTAATTACAAAACTAACTTAACAAATAGATTAACCAACAAAAACATATGTGCATATCACAATGTTATAATATTTATCATGTAACAAATTCAGTGTTGAAAAAATTGCACATCAATCCCTGCAAATGATTTCAAACTAGACTTACTCCCAAGGAACTTAGCTATTCTTATATAGTTTTGATTGTGAAACTTAGCTACACCATTTTGAGACGGTGTACCAACACATGACGATGATGTAATATGTCATTCCACGTCATGTAAGTTTGAAAGGACTGAAAAATATTTTTTGGCATTATCACTTTTCAGAATACGAACATGAGCATTAAATTGAGTCTTTATCTAAGCAAAAAGGCATGGAATTGAGAACAAATTCATAATAGCTTTTCATGAATGATACTCAAGTCATACGAAAATAATCATCTACTAAAATAACGAAATACTTGAATCCAAATTTCAATGCCATAGGACACAGCCCCCAAATATTAGAATTTACCAACTCAAATCTAGGATCAGCTCGTTTATTAATTCTTGGTGCCAACGAGATACAATGAGTTTAGCAAAATTCACAATTATTGATAAATATATTTAGTTCCTAATTTATAGAGATTTGATATTGTTGCCTTTCTTATATCTTTTCTAATTAAGCTTAAATTTTTCTGTATAAATATCTATATAAATTGATTGTTAATATATAAGAAAGTATTCAAAAACTTCCTCAAAATCTTCAACAATCAAGAGAAAAAATATTATCAAATTGAGGGCATAGTTTCTTCAATGATTGTAGTGAAGGATGTCTCAATCTACAAAGTGCTTCAAAAGGAGATAAGACATTAGAGCAAGCAATGGGTTTTGATACTTGTCTATCAAGAATATAAAGGCCTCCCAACTGATTCCTTTGCCAATAATTTGTTTGGTCACAAAATTTTGAAAAACACAGTGATCGGGGAAAAAAGAAATATTGTAATTAAGGTCCCTTATAAGTTTACTTTTGTGAAAGTGATAATCTATTCACTTAATTCCATTGAAAAATATATAGGTATTTATACAATGTACTAGAGTTAAACTAGGAAAGAATCAAATTCCTATAATTATGCTACTCTATAGGAATATTAGTTGTATAAATATCTTAACACTCCCTCTCAAGCTGGAGTATAGATATTGATCATTTCCAACTTGTTACAAATGTAGTCAATCCAATTTCCAAGTAAAGATTTAGTAAATATATCAGCTAATTGACTCCTTATTCTAACATATGAAGTTGAGATTGATCCATCTTCTAGCTTTTCTCGAGTAAAATAACAGTTGACTTCTATATGTTTTCTCATGAAACACAAGATTACTTGCAATATAAATAGCTGATTGGTTGTCAAACCATAAGTTCATTGGTTTAGACTGAACAAATCCAATCTCACCAAGCAAATGATGTAGCCATATAAGTTCACAAGTAGTCTGTGCAATAGCTCTATATTTGGATTATGTGCTTGATCGGGATACAACACTCTGCTTCTTACTCTTCCAAGAAATAAGATTACCCTCAACAAAGACACAATAACCAGTGGTAAAGCTTCTATCTGAAACATCTACATAGTTTGCATCTATGAAATCTTCTATAGTGTGATGGCCATGGTTTCGATATAAGATATCACGTCCTGGCGTACCTTTTAGATATCTCAAAACATGTACAACAGCATCCCAATGTGAGGTTCTGGGAGATGACATGAAGTAACTAACAACACTTACTGGAAAAACAATATTAGAACGAGTAAGATAGTTCAATTTTCCCACAACCTTCCTATACTTTTCAGGATTTTCAAACAAGTCTCCATCTTCAGCTTTCAGCTTCACATTTAGTATTATAGGCGTATCATATGCTTTTGCCTCGATAAAACCAGCACCATCTAATAAATCCAGACAATATTTTCTTTGAGATAGATAGATCCCCTTACGACTGTAAGAAACTTCAATCCCTAGAAAATATTTCAATGGTCCTAAATCCTTTGTTTGAAAATGAGTCCTAAGGAATGCTTTCAACCTCGTGATCCCAAATTCATCACTTCCAGTTATTACTATATCATCCACATACACAACCAACAAAATGCACCCAGAACTAGAAGATGCAAAGAACATTGAGTGATCATATGCACTTCGTTATAGGCCAAATTGAATTACAATTGTACTGAATCTCGCAAACCAAGCACGAGGAGATTGCTTCAAGTCATACAAAGACTTTCTTAATTTACATATCTTCCCAGACTCCCCCTGAGCAACAAAATCAGGTGGTTGCTCCATGTAAACTTCTTCCCTTAAATCACCATGCAAAAAGGCATTCTTCACATCAAGTTGATGTAGAGGCCAATTATAATCAACAGCTAAGGAGAATATCAATCGAACAAAAGATAGTTTCGCAACTGGAGAAAATATCTCAGAATAATTCACTCCATATGTCTGTGCATATCTTTTAGCAACCAATCTAGCTTTCAATCGAGCAACAGAATCATCTGGATTCATTTTAACAGTAAAACACCCATTTATAGCCAATGGCCTTTTTCTGGGAGGGCAAAGGTATAAGATCCCAGGTATAATTCTGCTCTAAGGCTATCATCTCTTCTTTCATTGTAGCTTGCCAACTATCATGAGCTAATGCTTCAGTAAGGGACGTGGGAATATCAAGGGAGTCCAAGGAAGCTACAAAAGACTTGGAGAAAGGAGATAAATTATGGTAGGACACAAAAGAAGAGATAGGGTAAGTACATGTTTGTTTACCTTTGCGAAGAGTAATGGGAAGGTCAAGGCTAGCATCTGGTTGAGATGGAGGATCTGAAGACAAAGCAGGTGTCTCGATAGGATGGTGCATACGTCGAGAATAAACTTGACGAATAACAGGTCGAGAGGTAGAAGAAACAACCTGTTCATTGATAGTATAAATAAGGAAATCATCTCATGAATCGCTTGAGCGCGAAGGAGATGGCACAGGAGAACCAAAGAAAGGTGTATGCTTAAAATATATAACATCAACAGATACCAAATAACGATCTAAAGAAGGAGTGTAACAACGATATCCCTTTTGTGCACGAGAGTAGCCCATAAAAAAACACTTAAGAGATTTAGAATCTAGTTTTGAAACCTGAGGTTGCATGTCTTGAACAAAATAGGTACTCCCAAAAGTTCGAGGAGCAAGATGAAATAGTGTAGATGAGGGAAAAAGAAGAGAAAATGGAATCTGACCGTCAAGAACATAAGAGGGCATTCTGTTAATAAAAAAAAAACAAGCAGTAGAAACAGTATCTATCCAAAAAACTTTAAGAACCTGCATATAAAACATTATAGATTGGGCAACTTCTAATAAGTGACGGTTCTTCCGCTCAGTTACACCATTTTGCTGAGGGGTAACAATACAAGAAGCCTGATGAATAATACTATGCTGAGAGAGATAAGATTTGAAAGAATGTGAAACATATTATTTAGTATTGTCACTTCTCAAAATACAAATGGATTTATTGAATTGAGTCTTAATTTCAGCATGAAAAGTACATAATATAGTAAACAACTCAGAACTGGATTTCATAAGATAAATTCAAGTAACTCGAGAATAATCATCAATAAATATCATAAAGTAAAGAAAATCAAGTTTCGAAGTAACAGAACAAGGATCCCATACATCAGTATGAACCAAGTAAAAAGAAGACACAACACGTTTATTTAGTTTAGGAGAATAAGATACTCTATGGTGTTTAACAAATTGACAAGTTTCACACTCTAAAGTAGATTTCCGTTTAAGACTAGGACATAACTTTTGTACAATTAAAAGAGGATGATAAACAAAATGACAATGAAGCTGCAAAAGAAAAGACAAGCTTGTGCATGCAATGGATTGAGGCACAAGTCCAGAAGTTGATTCAATAGGATACAAGTCATTCACCAAACACCTTTATCAAGAATCTGTTTTGTCCCAAGATCCTAAAAAAGATAATAATTGGGATATGTAATAATTCTGAATTGAATCTCATTATATTTTCATTAACACTAATGTTATTTATACAAAGAAAAGCAAACAAAGTTAATAATTATAGTCCCTAATTAGCTCCCTAATTTGCTCCCTAATTAGCTCCAATTACTTTACAGCTGTATTCTAACACTCCCCCTCAAGCTGGAGCATAGATGTTAATCATGCCCAGCTTGTTACAAAGGTACTCAACCCGACTCCCATTTAAAGCTTTTGTAAATATGTCTCCTAATTGCTCGCCAGTCTTCACATAACTGGTGGAAATCACATTCTCTTGAATTTTCTCACGAATGAAATGACAATCAACTTCAATATGTTTAGTCCGTTCATGGTACACTGGATTAGAGGCAATGTGTAGTGCAGCCTGGTTGTCACACCACAGTATTGCTGGTGAGGAAACCTTGAATCCAATTTCTTCTAACAAATGACAAATCCACATGACCTCACAAGTAGATTGAGCCATGGCTCTATATTCTGATTCCGCACTTGATCTGGAAACAACATTCTGCTTCTTGCTTTTCCAGGACACAAGATTTCCACCAACGAAAACACAGTAGCCAGTAGTAGATCTTCTATCAACTTTTGATCCAGCCCAATCGGCATCGACAAAACACTCAATACAATTGTGTTCATGATTTCTATATAATAAGCCCAATCCTGGAGCCCCTTTTAAATAACACAAAATCTGTTCCAAAGCTGCCCAATGTTTCACTGTGGGCTCAGACATGAACTGGCTTACAATACTAACAGAATAGGCAATGTCTGGTCGGGTTACTGTGAGGTAATTGAGTTTTCCAACCAACCTTCTATACTTCTCAGGATCATCAAAGAGGTCACTATCATCTTTAGTCAAATGAACATTAGGAGTCATAGGAGCATTGCAAGGCTTAGCTCCTGTCTTTCCTGTTTCTCCAAGTAGATCAAGAACATACTTTCTCTGAGATAGAAAGATTCCATTCTTACATCTGGAAACTTCTATCCCTAAGAAATACTTTAGCTGGCCCAGATCTTTTGTATGAAACTTAGCCTGCAAAAAAGTCTTGAGAGCATTGATTCCTGTATAATCATCTCCTGTGATGACAATATCATCAACATAAACAACAAGGAGGATCACCCCAGTGGTGGATTGTTTGAAAAAAACTGAGTGATCACACCTACTCTTTTGTAACCCAAACTCTTGAACTACCTCACTAAACTTGCCAAACCAAGCTCGAGGACTCTGCTTCAAACCATACAAAGATTTTTTTAGATGGCATACCTTTTGATACTCCCCCTGAGCAACAAAACCTGGTGGTTGCTCCATATATACCTCCTCCAAAAGATCACCATGCAGAAAGGCATTTGTAATGTCAAGCTGATGTAAAGGCCAATGTTTCGAAGCAGCTAAGGAAATGAACAAGCGCACAGAGGTAAGCTTTGCCACTGGTGAAAAAGTATCTGAATAATCAACACCATAGGTTTGAGCAAACCCCTTTGCCACCAATCTAGCTTTAAGGCGAGCAATAGAACCATCAGCATTGCATTTTATTGTATAAACCCATTTACATCCAACTGCCTTCTTGCCTTCAGGTAGAGGAACTAGGTCCCATGTTTGATTATTTTCCAAAGCCTGTAACTCCGTAATCATAGCATTATGCCAGCCCGGATGAGATAAGGCTTCCTTAACTGTCTTAGGTACAGAAACAGAGTCTAGAGAGATAATTAAAGAGCTAGAAAGAGGGGATAAGTGTTTATAGGAAATGAAATTGGCAATGGGATATTTAGGAAGAGTGCACTGACGTTTACCTTTGCGAAGACTAATAGGCATGTCAAGGTCATTTGGTGAAGGATCTGATGACGAAGAAACTGGTGCGGGGCATGTATCTTGATGCTCTGATCTTCTGGAATACACTTGTATGATAGGAGGCTTGGCTGGAGGAGCCAAGGGTACAACAGCCTGATCAGTCAAAGAGTCTCCAACTGCTGCTTGCTCAATGTCAGGAGAACTAGCTTCAAGTGACCCAGAACTAGGTTCCTCAGCTGAAACTGGAGAGTAGACATGGTAAACTAGCCAATCATCTTCTTCCTGAATCTGTGTTCCAGTCTGTGATGAAAAAAATGGAATTTGCTCACAAAAACTAACATCTGTTGATACTACATATCTTTGAAGATCTAGAGAGTAACACCGATATCCCTTTTGAATTCGAGAATAACCCAAGAATACACATTTAAGGGATTTAGGATCTAGTTTTGTAAGTCCAGGTTTCACATCACGAACAAAGCAGGTACTTCCAAAGATTCGTGGTTCAATTGGAAACAAAGATTTGGTAGGAAAAAGGATGTTGTAGGGAACATCACCATTTAGGACTGTAGATGGCATACGATTGATCAAAAAACATGCAGTAGCAACAGCATCTGCCCAAAAGGCCTTAGGTACATTCATTTGAAATAACAAGGCTCGAGCAGTTTCAAGGAGGTGTCTATTTTTTCTTTCAGCAACCCCATTTTGAGCAGGAGTATCTACACAGGAGGTCTGATGAAGGATGCCCTGTTGGGTCATGTAACTTTGGATAGAAGCTGACATATATTCTTTAGCATTATCACTACGCAATATATGCACAGACACATTAAATTGGGTCTTAATCTCAGCACAAAACGCAGAAAAATGAGCAAACACCTCAGAACGGCTTTTCATAAAATAAATCCAACTCATTCGAGAAAAATCATCAACAAAAGTAACAAAATATCGAAAACCAGTTTTAGACACAACTGGACAAGGTCCCCAAATATCAGAATGAACTAACTGAAAAGCAAACTCAGCTCTCTTATTTACTCTAGGACTCAATGAGCTTCGCTGGTGTTTTGCAAAGTGACATGATTCACAATCCACTAAAGTGACATCAGAAAACTGGGGGCATAACTTCTTCAACACTGGCAGAGAAGGATGGCCTAGTCTGCAATGAGCTTCAAAAGGAGAAACAATACTAGAACAAGCAACTGATCGAGGTACCCAAGAATCCAAAATATAGAGCCCATTAGATACATGCCCTTTACCAATAGTCTGCTTCGTCATAAGATCCTGAAATAAACAATGATTAGGAAAAAAAGAGATAGAGCAATTGAGATCTTTAGTAAGACGACTGACAGACAAAAGATTAAATGCAAGACTAGGTAAGCTTAGTACAGAAGATAAGGTAATGGATGGAGTTGGTTTAACAGTTCCCGACCCTTCAATGTCGTAATGGGATCCATCAGCTATAGTAACAGGAGATGGTGGGTTGTGAGATTGAAAACTGGAAAAGATTTTAGGATTACCTGTCATGTGATCTGTGGCACCAGAGTCAATGATCCATTTGTTTGAGGATGAAATGAGACACTTTTTACCTGACTCAGCAGAAGCAACAACTGGTGAGGTTTGTTTCTTAGATTCTTGATACTGGGAGAATTGTGCATATTCTTCAGCTGATATAGTGACGTATTGTTCAAAGGAAGAAGCAACAGCCGCTGTAGCAGTCTGGGTTTTTTGAGTTTTATTTTGAAGTTTCTTGCAGTACTTCTTTGTGTGTCCAATTTCTTTGCAATAGTAACAAATGACATCACTTCCTCCTCGATTACTATTTCTTCGCCAAGCATCATTTCCTCCTCCTCTGGCAACAAGAACACTAGATGCTTGATTGGATGGTGTATTCTCAGTACGTAACACCCTACTGAACACCTCTTGAAGCGAATTAATCTCAGGACTAGAGAGGATTTGAGATTTGGCAGTCTCAAATTCAGATGGTAATCCAGCCAAAAAACTCATGATTGCCATTTTCTCTCTTTGAGCTTGTTGTTCTTTGATGTCGGCAGTAAAAGGTAAAAGGACATTCAACTCCTCATAAGTCTTTTTGAAATCCATAAAATAAGTTGTAAGGGACTTGGCTTCCTTTTCAGTACGATAGAAAGCTTTACAAACCTCATACATACGAGAAATATTTCCTTTCCCAGAATATAAAAATCCCAAATAATCCATTAATTCCTTTACCAATTCACAGTGATCTATCAAACCAAGGACATCATTATCAATGGAGTTTCTAATTTGTAAGAACAGCCGGGCATCATCTCGTAACCAAGATTGTTTATGCTTAGCATCAGTCGGAGGATCATGGGTCAAATGATCATCTTTATCAATACTAAGTAAATAGATCCTAATGGTTTTGCTCCATTGTAAAAAATTAGACCCATTCAATTTATAATCTGTAATTTTATTAAGGGTGGGAACTACCTCAGTGATTAACTGCCCTGTCCCGTCAGACATTTTTCCAGCCTCCATAATAAAATACAACTAAGCCAATAATACAATAAAAGGGCCAAAGGGAGCAAAGAGGTAGAGAAGGAAAGAAAAACCTCTGCCAATGCCACAAGTTCCAGCAATTGAAAGGAATAACCCAGTCACAAAAGCACCAGAAACAGGCTGGAGATGAAACCGAGAAGGGAGCAGAACCTTCAGAGGAGACCAACTACCACCAAGAGAGGAGACCACCCAAACAGACACCGGAATCTTACCGGAATCAGCGACGCGACGCCGGAGAAGAAGTCGGAGCTTCAACCACCTCTGCACGCGCCTCCACGCGCCGGAGCGTGACAAGTCGCCAGAAACTTCAACCGGCGCGTGAGCGTCACGCGCAAGGAATCCGATCACCGTACTCCGGGAAAAGGCCGATCGGGACCTGGCGCACCTTTCTCCACCGGCGGTGAGACAAATCGATCACCGGAAAATCTGACCTTGAGAGGAACAGAATCCGTACCCAGAAAATGAAACCCAGAAAATTTCCAAACGAGCCCCAGGCTCTGATACCATGTAATAATTCTGAATTGAATCTCATTATATTTTCATTAACACTAATGTTATTTATACAAAGAAAAGCAAACAAAGTTAATAATTATAGTCCCTAATTAGCTCCCTAATTTGCTCCCTAATTAGCTCCAATTACTTTACAGCTGTATTCTAACAGGATAAAAAATAATGCAACAGTTAAGATTTTTGGTAATTTGACTAACAGATAACAAGTTAAAGGGGAATGATGATAAATATAAAACAGATGATAATGGAAGAGAGTTTGTTGGGTTTGTTATCCCACGTCCAATTACAGAAGCAATATATTCATTGGCCAAAGTAATACAAGGTAAATTATCAGTAGATTTAAAAGAAGAGAATATCTGTATTTCCAGTCATGTGATCAGTAGCACCTGATTCAATAACCCAACTACGATATGATGTGGAAAGACAAGCAGTGGAGTTACTTGTATTAGCCAAAGCTGATATCCCAGAAGATAACTGCTGTGAATTATAAGTGCCAGTTAAACGAGCATACTCATCGGCTGAAATGGTAATAGAAGGGGAGGACGATTGGGGAATCGGTAGGATGCCATCCTGAGTAGCAACATTAGCAAACTTTTTATTATGCATCTGACCTGAGTTCTTAGGAGGTTTTCCATGCAATTTCCAGCAATTCTTTTTTATGTGCCCCTCAACTCCACAATAATGACATATACGAAAGTTACCACTATTTCCAGCAGCAAAACCACTATCATTTTCACTTTTGCCTCCACGATTACCATTCGAAGCATTACTAACCAATGTCACTATATCATTGGACACCATACCAGAAGGCAAATCACTGTCTTTACAAACTCGAAGTAAACGATCATAAACTTTAGTAAAAGAAAGAAGTGACTCATTAGTTAACAATTGTGTGCGTGCCACATCATATTCAGACCCCAATCCTGCCAAAAAACATTGTACCACAATTTTCTCGTCTTGTTCTTGAATTTGCTTTATGTCAGCAACAATAGGAAACATAACTCGTTTTTTTTCAAATGCTTGTTTCACTTCAGTATAATATTGGAATAGGGAGCGACTTTTTTGTTCCGCTCGATAAATTTTTAACAAAAGGTCATGAACACGAGATATATCTTGTTTGCAAGCATATAAAAATTTCAGATATTCCCACAATTCCTTGACACTATCATAACGATTTACAACATCATCAATAGCAGGATCTAATGTATTTTGAATTTGATTAAACAACCTATAATCATCCATTAACCATTTCTTTCCAACATTAGCAATATCCTTAGGTGGTGGATTACTAGTTAAGTGATCTTCCAAATCCACACTAAGCACAAATCTACGAATAGTTCTCTTCCATTGTGCATAATTAGTACTTCTAGTTAACTTTCGATTAGTAATTTTGGACATACATAGCATATTTTTCGTAACAATTTTCTTATCATTAGTCCCAGCCATTTAAAACAGTTCCAAACAACTAGAGAACAGACAATGTGTAACAATAAGGTCCCAACACAAATAAATAGTTAAACTCCTCAAATACTTCAAAAGGAATAGAATTCCAACACAACAAAATGCCAACAAATATCCAACCTTCTCAATTAGTCACCCAACAAACAAAAATTGGACAAAGAATAGAACCTGAAGAACGGAAACTGGAGCAAAAATCTAGAAGAATCAAACACCATCAACAGAGAAAACTACCTCAAGAGGACACCGGAAATGATAGGGCGACGCCGAAGATGAAGTCGGAGGTCCAACGAGCAAGCCACGCACTTTCACTCGCCAGCGCGTGAGGAAGAACAGTGAAATTGGATCAGCGCGTGAGGTCCACTTGTGGCTCTGATGGTCACCGAAAATTGTGCAGAGGCCAGACCGATGGAGGCGAACCTACTTGTGGTGGCGGTGAGGTAAACCGGTCACCAAAAAATGTGAACCTAAGAAGCAGAACGGGATCTTCACACCAAGATCCAGAAGAAGAAATCTGATATCAACAAGAGGAAATATAGCAAATCTCAAACAAGAAACCCAAAGTTTCTGATACCATGTGAAAGGAAAATATACAGGTATTTATACAATGTACTAGAGCTAAAATAGAAAAGAATCAAATCCATATAATTATGCTACTCTATAGGAATATTAGTTGTACAGATATCTTAACAACTTTCAAAGATCAAATTGAATGATAATTTTAGCAGATTTAACACAGATGATAAAGAGATGGATGGAGTTATGTTAACAGTATCCGAACCACACATTAGGGCATGAAATAGTAGGCAGAAAGTAAAACTGGCGCGTGAAGTCCATGCACCAATTGCCCAATCACTGGATTTTGAGGAATGGCTGATCGGAGGGAGGTGAACCTTTCTATGCTAGCTTTGAGTGGGTCACTTGCATAGATGACCTAAAGATACAGGAGAGTAACTGAAGTCTCCATCAGAGAACTTTAACAAAGCAAAAGCCTCAAAGGCAGAGGAAGATACAAACCCCATAAACCCAGGTGAGCCTAAGGCTCTGATATCTTGTAAACTAACAGAGACAAATGGGAGAATAATTTATGATATTATGTTCAAGAAACAATGGGTAAATATACAAGTGCAGGAAACTAGATGTTAGAAAATAAGGAATACAGCTGTTATACAGCTGTATATTGTAGTGTGTGACAGTTAGATTATAGCTGTAATCTTACCTTTCTCTTTGTATATATAGGTAGTATAATCTTAGTGTTAATCAATTGAATACAATCAATTCAATTCCCATTGTGTTTTCTCACATGGTATCAGTCTTTGGCTTTTTTCTAGGTCTTTTCTTATTTGAGGGTTGAGTTTCCCTCGTTTCTCATGGGTTTGTAGTTTTGGGATTTCTGGGTTTCAGCGGTAGTGAGTGAATCTACCCCACCTTGGGTCACCAAGTTCCGATAACTGGTTTCACTCACCGTCGACTTTAGAAGGAGCGCCAGTGGATTTTCGGCCTTCGCACAAAATCCGGTGACCAAAAGACCGGCGAGTGCATCTCACGCGCCACCACAAGGATCTGCTTCCGTCTTCACGCGTCAGCGCGTGGGAACGCATGCCTTGTCCTCCGGTCCTCTGATTTTGTCTCCGGCGTCGCCTGAGGATTTCCGATCAGATTCTGGTAATGTCTTGGCTTGATTTCCTCTTCTGCTGGTACTTTTGTCTCCTATAAGTTGCTGGATCTTGTGGTGGCTGCTTCAAGTTTTATTGTTTTAAAGTGCTAAAGTTGGTCTTCATAGTTTCGTTGAGGGTTGTAGCTTTTAGAAAGCTGCAGTGGTGTTCTTTATGGCTTGGTTGTTTTCTTTAGTCTTCGATTTGTTTTCGTAGCACAGGCTATTAGTTTGGGTATTGGTTTTAGGTGTTGCAGCAGTTTGGGTTTCTCTCTTGTTTTGTTTTGGGTTTGCTTCAGGCAGATCGCGGTGGTAGAAGGTGGTGTTGCAATTATTTTCCAACAACCGCATGGATCAACTCGAAGGCACCTCTTGGGGAATGTCTCAAAAGGTGTGCTCTCCGCATGCCTGCTTTGCCAGAGGGTCATCGAAGGCTCTATTTTTTTTCAAAAAAAAGTTGGCAGACAACATCTGATATAGCTGGGCCCAGCCCATATTACTGTCTCTGATTCATGGTAGTAGGCAGTTTGTTGGTTTAATTGTCATTTTTGTTTGTTGCTCTAGTTCTGTCCTCAGGCAGTGGTTGTGCTATTTTCTTTTATGGGTTGTCTTGCTTCTTCCTGGTTAGTAGATATGGGATGAAGAGTTATCTTGGATTAAGGTTTCTAGCTTCTCGTTGGCCGGTAATCTCGTAGCTGGACTGGAGGCTTTGCGTTTTTTAGTTTTCTTAGTTTGGCTGGACCTCATTATTTTGGAGGTTTCTTGGAGAATTAGCAGCAGCAATTGTTGGCGGATTGATTTCTGTAGTTGCCACTTTTACAGTTTTGGAGTAGACTATGAGCAAAGATGCAGGTGGCATTTTGTTCAGCAAAATTTTGGTGGCACATTTCTGTCATTTATTGTGGTCGTTGTGGATCACGATGGGGTGCTGGCTACTTTTCTTCTTCAGATCCGTTGTTTGAGCAGCTTAGTGTACCTGCTAGTTCTTACTGTTTCTGCTTCTTCTTGGTGTGGTTTCTGCTTTTGTTTTCGAAGACGTGTTGACTTATATTGCTGAGGGCGAGATTATTGGCCATGTGTAGCGGCAATTGTCCCATGGCAGAGTCCACATTGTTGTTTTATTGTTATCTATGGGTATGGGTGTTAAACTTGTTCTTCTTTTTGTTTTGAAGTCTATATGATAGGATATGTGTAGGCTTTGTTTGGAGAGAGTTACACTTGATCTCCATTCCGTGTTGAAGCCTATTCACAAGTTATTTGTAGGCTTCGTTTGGAGAGAGTTTGGCACTTGATCTCCATTTCGTGTTGAAGTCTATGTCATGGGTTATTTGTGTAGCCTTTGTTTAGAGAGAGTTGCACTTGATCTCCGTTTCGGATTGAAGCTTACTACATCGGTTATTTGTAGACTTCGTTTGGAGAGGGTTTTGCATTTGTTTTTCATTTTGTTTTGAAGCTCGGATTTATGTTTTGAAGTTTATATCAAAAAATAAATTTGTAACAAGCTGAAGCATAATTAAAATTTATGCTCCAGCTTGAGGGAGAGTGTTAGAAAATAAGGAATACAGCTGTTATACAGCTGTATATTGTAGTGTGTGACAGTTAGATTATAGCTGTAATCTTACCTTTCTCTTTGTATATATAGGTAGTATAATTTTAGTGTTAATTAATTGAATACAAACAAATTCAATTTCCATTGTGTCTTCTCACACTAGAAAAGGAAAGATCATGCACATTAGCCTAAAATCAGCTACCTATAATCAAGCTAACTATACAAGGAAAGAATCCTACAGCTGTAAAATACTCTAACAGATAAGTTCTATTGATTATATATATCATTTTATAAATTAACATATGCTTATGTTTCTCTCTGTTTGTAATATTTAAGTATAACAATCTAATATCAGTCACAAGAATAAGACCGTTTTTCTTTTCCTTTTTCTCATTTTTGTTTCTAAACAGATCAAGCAATATGTGACTGGAGGATTTAGATTTATAGATTTTAATGAAATTTGTTGTTTGGTGGAGCAAAAGTAAGATAAAATTCATGGATTTTGGTAATTCCTCAAAATGAGGATTTTGCATTTTGGTCCTAGCCAAAATGACTTTCCAAGCTAAAATCGTTAGTGGGATATTTTTGTTTTATAATTTTTTTTTTTACTTTTCAGTTATAAGTGTATAAATTCAGTAACCGTGGGTAAACTTAACCTCAAATGACATATATTATGAGATGGAGGTAGTAGTCAATTGTTTTGCACAAAATAAATTGTAACTATAATATGGGTCAGCAGTGGATGTTAACAATAAGTTGATTAGCATATCAAACTTTTAACACCTTATTTGTTCCCTATCAAGTAGCAGATACTAAGAGTGCTTTATGGCCCGAATCACATAGTCATTGGATCCGAGCTGGTTAAGCTTTCAAGTATTCAGCTGCCTATGGGCGATTCTTCTGAGGTGGATAGCATAAATCAGCTGTGCAAAATATTTCAGCGGTACTATGGACTGCACGCCTACTTCATTTTCCCATATTTGCAAATTCTGGAAGAGAGGCTTGCGATATAGCTCGGTAGAAGCTGATTCAGCAAGCAGTATTGCATTTATATATTCTGTATTAGTTGTCCTTTTATTGGGACTTCCTTAGGGGCCTGTTTGGACCTCCTTTTACAAAATTAGCATCCTTGTTCAAGCCTTCTCGTCTGGAAACTTTTGGCTAATATGAATTAGTTAACAATGTTATTTATGAAATGTATCTAATCTGCTGATCTGTTGTGATTGAGCTGTGTGGTTCATTGGATCATAAGAGAGGGGAGGAGATGAAGTAATTCAGTAAAGACAGGAAAGATAAAGTTCATCGGTTCATTGACAAGTTCTCTTTTAATTTTGGACAAAATGCATAATTTAATTCCTGAACTTTAATTTTTTCACATTGAGTACTCATGTTAGGTTCTTTAACTTTTACGTATTTACATATTAGATCCATATATTTTTAAAACTACATAATGAGTTTCTGAATTTATCTATTAAAAAATATTAAGTTCAAATGAACGTTAAAAACAACGTTCAGTTAAAATACGTGCGATTTTAACCGAACATATGTTATACCATCATTTGTATCGTTTATTTTGGATTTAATATGTTATTTTTAAAAAATTTAAGAACTCAATGTATATTTTTGAAAGTATAAGGATTTAATGTGTAAAATTGTTAAAGTTGAGGGATCAAAATATGGATTTTTTCCTAATTTTGTACAAAAAATCCCACATTGCTGTTTATTTTGATAATAGTTAATATTGAGCTAGGGACTTGAATATAATTTTTTATACACATATTATGAAGCTTAAACTCCTAAAATTTAAAAAAAAAAAGTGATATATGGCTATTAAATGCGTCATCTAAAAGTTAAATTTAACAAAAAAAAAACATAACTATTTGAGTAAAGCATCATACACGCCGAATAAATGGTCTTTTGAGAACCAAACCCAGTAATTTATTATTTTTATATATTTTATTTTATAATTTTTATTTTCTAAAAACATGAATACAAACTAATGTATTAAAAAAAAAATTTGTGTGGTTACTTCACCAGACTGATTAGATATGTTTGGGTTCGTGTAGATATAGGTTGATCCTGTTCCAACTTTTGACTTTTTGAATTGAATCAGATACGACTTTTCTTGAGTTGACGTTAGATTCGGATCAAATTTGGTATCTCTAGCCAGAATTGAATTAAATTCCTAAAATGTTGCCTTAAGGACACAAATAAATGGAAAAAGTTACACCTTTAAAATTAAAAGTCATGTACAGATCCTGTCAGTCGGTCTCATGGAGGCCCCATTCAGTTTAGTAGCTGATAACTGTTTTTTTTTTTTTTTTTTGCTGATTGTTAATAATCGATATTTAAAAAAAATGATAATCGATAACTGATAAATGATTTAGATTAGTATTTAGTAAAACTGTATAGAGCTAATTTGAATATATTACAAAATTGTTAATATGAGCGCATAAATAAATAAATAAGAATATAATATAAAAGTGATAGATGTTTAAAATAACAATTAAATGTATAAAAATATTAATTAACAAATATAAATTTCAACAAGTTTAGTTAGATTTGTCGAAACTTTACAAAATTGCAGTCATAAATTATAAAATCTTAAAATTCAATTTTCGCTCTCCTTAAAATTTGAGCAATTTTATTCCTTAATTCATTCATTTCATTTTCATTACTTTCGTTCATTTGAATGTCATCTAAATTATTTAGTGTACCATATGGTACGAAATCAAGATTTTGATCTAGCTGTAAAAATGATGGATCCTCTAATTGTAATGCTTCAAATATTTAGATTACATGAATAGCATTTTTTCGATAATAAATAGTGCTAACACGGTAAATAGTATATGTGATGTTCACATTCGGATCATCAAAAATGTACTTTTAAGGATGAATAGCATCATCTGAGATTCGTAAAGTTTTTTATCACCACTGAAAAGTATAATTTATGACAATTCTGGTGGTATAATTTGATATCAAATAGATTTTCAAAACAGACACAAAACAAAATTCAGGACTGTATTTAAAGTTTGACCAAATTTTGATTGATCCGAAAATATTTCACAGACCTTCAAATATTATTTCGTTCATATGGACCTACTTTAAATAATCTCAATTAATATTTAGGAGTGAAAAATAATTTTTTTGACAATTTTGAATTTTCAAATTTTGGACCAGTGGTTTTTACTTCCGAAGCTATAATTATATTGAAACAAAATCAGATTGACTCGAAATTTTAAACATGGCTCAGTAAATATTTTTATATAATTTTAAAAGTTATTTTGGTGGTAAAATAATATTTAAAATAGGTAGTCAATGATAGGATGACGAGTGGTTAAATATTAGCATTTATATTAAATAGTAAGTGATCTAATCTTGATAATCCATTTTTGTTCCACTAAAAGACAAAATAGAAAGCTGTAGAAATATCTCCAAAATACAACCATTTTTCTCTTCTTTCTAAGTTGACCGAATTCTTCCCTAAAGAATTCCTCCATTGTAGTTTTCTTTAAGCTTTCATTTTCTACTACTTTCCTACCTCAAATTTTATCTAGTTTTCAAATATATCATCCTCTCAACCGAAAAAGCAAGTTTGGAGTGAAACCAAGCTTGAAAAAGTAAGAAATTTTAGTGAGAGAAATTGATCAAGTGAATTTATATATTTTTGTTAGAATTAAAAGAGGAATTTAGTAGATTAGTGTTTTCTTATGATTTTGGATGAAAAATTTAAGAGAATTCATGAGTATACAGTATGTCCATTTCGGTTTAGGTGAAGAACAAAAGGAGGAGGAAGAGAAAAGAAAAAGGAAAAGAAAAGGAGATTTGAAGAAAAACAAGTGAATTAAGGTATGTGGATACTTAAACTAGGTCATTTCATTAATAACTTAATTTATGTAATTTAGGGGTTTTAGTGTATATTATATCTAAATTCAAATTAAAGGTAGAATAATGAAATTGAATGTCAAAGAATTGAATTGGCATGAAAAATTGTATAAAAGAATGAATAAGAGGGTAACATTAGTTTAGACACATATTATGTAACTTAAAGAAAAATGGTGTAATGTGAGTCTTAATTCAAATTTATGGTAAATTCATGTAATTATATGATAATTAAAGAGATATTTGATGTTAGAAGTAAGAAACTATAGTTAAAAATAATACATTAGTTAAGTGACCTATTATGCAAGTTTATGAATACAAGGTTGCATAATGAATTAATTTGATTTAATGTTAGAATAATGTTTAAAATGCATGAGAAACATAGTTAGAATGAGTTTTGTGAATTAAATAAAAAATATATGCATGTGGACTAGTATAGGCCGAATGGTATGGCATGAATTTCCAAAAGAATATGTGATGAAATGATGAAATAATGTTAGATATGAGTAATTTAGAACTTAAGAATATGATGAGAATCTTAAATGATATGAAAAGAAATGTGGAAGGTATCTAACTATATATGGCCGGATGGTATATTGGGTTAGATTAATATGATGATAATGCTTTAACATGTGGAAATGAAGTTCTATGATAAATAAGTGAAAGATGATGTATATAGTATGAATTTAGTTGATACATAATGTGAAAATGTGAGAAATGTGGAGTTAATGGTTTTATTACGTGATTAATATAAGAATAGTTTTTCCTTAGTATTTAGAAGCAAAACCGGAGGTAGTAGATATAATTAGCTAGCCATAGGGACATTTACTACGGTACACTTGTAATAGTGGGCAAATGACTATCTTACACCATGTCAAATGGGTCCACATCTCACATATTCAATTCGTGGGTTTCGTTTCCTAGTATACTACTAGGGGCAAAACTAAAATAATGAAACTATAATGAAAAATGAGAAGAAATGATGAATAATGAGTAAAAATGAACAATTAGAGTTAAAATGGAAGAAATATTGTTAAATGGGTATCTTAGGGCAAAATGGTCAAAAGATAATAAAAATATAGTTAGGAAGGGTAAAATTGGAATTAGGTAATAAATTTGGTAAATGAAAGAAAAAAATTATAATTTAGTGAAAAATAGGTAAAAACGGGAACTAAAGTGTAATTTTGGTTAATGAAATGAATTTAAGAACTAAAATGAAAGAAAATGAAATTATAATGGCAAAAATGCGAAATTGTGGTAAAAATGATTAAAGATGAAAAATCAGGTGTAAAATGGTAAATATGGCAAAATTTGGGACAGAGATATCATTTTGGCAAAAGAAGGGACATAGATGTCATTTTGGCAAAAGATGAGGATATAAATGGAAGTTTGATAAAAAGATGTGAAATTAAGTGTAAAAATGTAATTTCCCCCAAACCTTAAGGGTAAAAGTGAGAATTGGGAAAATAACGTAAATACATGAAAATTAAGTAGTTAATTTGATTAATTTAGGAAATTAAGTGAAAAAAAATGTTGATAAATAAATTCAATAAGTGAGATTAATTATACTAAGGTAATTAAAAGTAATATTTATTTAAACTAAAAACTATGTAGTGTAGTAAAATTTTTGAGTTGGGTATCTAACACCAGGCTTTATGCTTAGCATATAGTTGTTTGTTGCGTACAGGGATGGGTACTCAAGATTAAGGATACAAGACAAGTGGAGAAAAAAGTTAATTTTTGAGTAGTGTTTGATATATGATGTATGTATATTATTTTGTATATATATATAAATAATAAGTTGTGATTCAAAAATATTATGGCATATATATGTGCACTTAATGTACACTATAAGAAAATTCTCAAATACCGACGAAAAATTACAGATGAAAAATTTTTCGTAGGCAATTACCGACGAAAAAATCTTTCCCGTGGGGAAAATTGTCTCAAAATATTTATATTACGATGGAATAATAAAGTCGTCGTAAATAATGGAGGAAAATTTTGCCACCCAAATTTATCGACGGAAATTAGAGATGGATTTGTAAAAATTCGTCGTAAATTTGGCACCAATATTTTCCGGCTAAAATTTCACACGAAATTTATCGACGGACTTCTTTTTCGTAGGTAAATTACCGATCCATAGGTAATTTACCAACGGAATAAAATTTCTACGGAATTATGGTTTCGTAGGTAAACTACCGACGAAATCCTCCTTCCGTAGGGAAATTCCCTACCGAACATTAATTTTGTAGGTAATTTACCTACGAAAATTCCATTTCGTAGGAAAATTACCTACGGAAACATAATTTTATAGGTAATTTCCCTACGGAAATTCCATTCCGTAGGGAAATTGAAAAAAAGTGAAAATTTATTTTTATTCTCCGACTTTAATTTAAAACCATGAAATTATAAATTTTAGTTTAAGTCAATTAATTAATTAAATTATAAGTTAATCTAAACTAAATTCATGTAAATTTTTATTTAGTGATTATATTAACAATAAATTTTTTTCTAAATAATTTAACCTATAAATATATAATTATTATGAAATTTTCTTTTTTTCCTAGAAATAAGTACATAAAGTCGGTTGAAATTTTATTTTTTCACACACTTTGGTAATCAAATGACTTAAAAGTTTAAAGATTCAAAATAATAAAAAAAATGACACATATAATAAAATAATTAAAAAAATAAGATAGGATACAAATTAAGGCTAAGCTTAAAAAACCAAAAAATTGAAAAACTGATCCGAGTTTTTAAGTTAATCGGATCGAAAAAATTGTTAAGGTTTATAAAGTATGGAATTTTTGATTTTCGATTCGGTTTCAATCCATTGTTTGGAAAAAAGCCCTCAATTTTTTTATAATAAACAATTAAATGTCTTTATATGCATATCTTTGCCTTCTTGCTATGAAATTGAAAAATCAAATGGATGTATAAGAGAATTAGTAGAAGATTGAAGCTAATCAAGCAAGGCCCCTCTTTAATTATTTACTTAAACCTTAATCTCTATTATTTTATTAATATTTCAATCAAAATATTTATGTCACCGTGAAGATAATTGGAATCAACTAAGTTTTTGGTTTAGGTAATAACATGCTCAATTCTTGAACATGGCAATTTATACATTTTATATATTTCACATTCAGTTTCTAAAATTAACCAATTCGATTAACATAACTAATTTATTTTAGCCTATTCTAGAATATAGAATTATAAAGAACAACAATTTTAATAATTTAATTAACATATTTGATCAATTTGTAATGCCTCAAAACTTGAGTTGACTGAGAATATGTTGTTTATATGTGTGAGTAGTATTTTTGATACTAGGTTATAAGGATCAATTTATTTAGGATGTGACATGAGTGAATATTATTTTTAAATTTTTGAATTAATAGTTTTAATTAAAGTATGTTTTAGAAACCAATAAAATGAAATCTAAAATAAATAGGTGGTGTTGGGATAATAATAATAATAATAATAATAATAATAATAATAATAATAATAATAATAATAATAATAATAATAATAATATTATTATTATTATTATTATTATTATTATTATTATTAATTAATTAATTAAATTAGTGACAAATTAAGTATGTTAACATATTAATATTTATTAAAAATTTAGTTGTATATTCAAAAATAATAAAAAATTTAATTAATAAAACTGTAAATAATAAAATTTTAGTTGTATATTTACAAATAATAAAAAATTTAAATTAAATCAAGAAAATTAAAAATTAAACTTTATGGAGGGAAATAAAAATTAACAACTTTATGGAGGGAAACACAAATTAACCCTTAAAATTTAAGTTATGATTTTTTGGGACTTGTAACAGCCTAACTATAATGTTAAGGATAATATTTATGCTTTTAGAACTTGTAAGAAAATGATTTCATATGTTGAATATTATAAATTTTATATTATATTATGAATTAGGTATCTATTAATTTATTAGTATAAATTATATATATATTTTTTAGTATTGCAATATATAGAAAAAAATAATTAAAATTTTGTAATTAAAATTTCCCGACATAAATACATCAAATTGTTGCTAAAAATATAAACAAAAATTACCAATGAAAAATTTTCATCGTTAATTTGCCAACGAAATTATCATACTGTTGGTAAAAATATAGACTAAAATTACCGACGGAAAAAATTTTGTCCTTAATTTGC
Organism: Excoecaria agallocha; assembly: GCA_037975025.1. Taxonomy (NCBI): domain Eukaryota; kingdom Viridiplantae; phylum Streptophyta; class Magnoliopsida; order Malpighiales; family Euphorbiaceae; genus Excoecaria; species Excoecaria agallocha. The sequence goes on along the minus strand of CM075807.1, from coordinate 96,732,088 downwards.
CTACGGGTATTTTTATTCGTCGGTAAATTTACCTACGGAATACTATTTTCCGTCGGTAAATTTACCTACGAATTTTCAAATCCATCGGTAAATATGGCAAATTACGATAATTTTTTGGTCTGAACTTCCCAATGAAATTAATGATGGATCATATTTCCGTCGATAAATTTAGCTACGAAAATATTTCCGTCAGCGAAAGTGCCAACAACCAATTCTCTAACGCCAGTTTTTATCGGTAAATTCCGTCGGCATTTTCATTTCCTACGGAAATTTACTAATTTTTGTCGGAAAATTGGATTTTTCTTGTAGTAGTATATGTAATGGTATTGACGACTTACAACTGTGATGGATGTAATGAATTATAGAAGTGTTGTGTTGTTACCTGAGTATTGACGTTGGAGGTTGAACATTTGAGAGTGTGTTTTTGATAGGTTAATATTATAACTATTATGCTCCCAAAATTTTTTACCAAATAAATAGTAACTCTATGGTAAAATTTTAAATTGGCACGTAATAGGCCAGGGAAATAGCAAAAAAACCAACTTCGACTCACTTGTAGATGAAATGGGAATAAAATGTAATAATAGAAAATAAATGTCCAATTGGTAACTCAATTGCGATTAAATGATATACAGATCTAGAAAAGTTTTAGGTATTACAATACCACTTAGAGCTCATAGATACTTTTCTTAACCACTGGAAAGTACAATTTATAGGGAGTCCGAAACTATAATTTGAGATAAAATTGAGTTCAAATAGATGCTAAAGTTTAAAATAAAAATAGAAAGTTGTTTGATATGAATAGTAACCGAAGTTGATCGAACTTTAATCGACCATAAAAAATTGTTTCAGACTCTAAAAAATTATTTTGAGCATAGGGATCCATTAAAGATATTTTGAATGAAATTTTGGAAGTGAAAAATTAAAACTCAGCTGAAGTAAAAAAAAAATCAATTTTCGAATCGATTAGGGGACCATTGGACCAAAATAATTATCAAAATTAGCTCATTTTGACACAAAAATTTAGACACTCTAAGAAATATTTTTTTCATATTTTTGAAATAATTTTGATAAAAGAAATTGACAAAGAAACAATGAAATAATGATAGATGGCTTAATTTAAGCTCTTAGATCAAATAGTGGCCAAATGAATCTTGGCCATTTATTTGAGGACTATATAAAGAGCTAAAATCATATTTTTCTAGAGCATTTTGCACTTCCTCTCCGTCCTCGTCCTCCTTCTCAAATGGCAGAACCACTCTTCCTTTCCCCTCCACCAATTTTGCTTTGATTAAGTCTTAAATTTCTCTCTAATCAATCTCTAATTTCATTCTATAATAAGAATTAGAACTCCTCTCCATCTTAATCAAGTAATTTTAGAAGAAGAAAGGCTTGAATTTGGAGGAATTTTTAAAGATGAAACTTTGGTCAAGTAAGTATAAATTTATATTTTTGTTACATTTAAGTGGGAAAGGCTAGGATTAAGTATTTTAATGTGAATTTGGGTTGAAAATTGAAGATCAAATTGATGTAAACCTACCTCATGGTTTTGGTTAAGTGGAGATTAAGAAGAGGAAGAGAATAAGAAGGAAGACAATGGTAAGAAGAAAGTGAATTGAAGTGAAATAAGTGGGGAAAAAGGTTAGTGGATACTTATACTAATGTATTTCACATATTTAGGTTATATAACTTGGAAGAAAATACATGATTATTGTGCAAATTTTAAATTGCTACCTAAAGAATATAAGTAGACGTTAAATAAGTAAAATTAATGTGATTAAAATGAACAAATCAAGCTTGATTGTTACTACATAGATTCGGTCTACATTAGGTAAGTTAGAGAAGATTTTATACTACTAGAATTAAATTAATAAAATAATAAAAGATGCATAAATGATCTTAAAAATGTCCGTGGAATGAAACACATGAATAAAAAGAACTAATGAGTGGATGTATTCCCTATGGCCGAATGAGATACCAATGGTATACTTAGGGAAATTTTGATGGGACAATGATGAAATTGCATGATACATATATTTAAGCATGATTGACACAAGCGTAATAAAGAAAAATGGAAATCTTAACCATTTGCATGTAATGGCTATGTGGTATTAAAGTGTAAACATATGAATATCTGATATAAAATTGATGAATTTAGCTGAAATGATTATATATGATGGGTATCGCTACAAATAAATAGATTTTACAAACAGAAGTTATTGATGGACACAAATTAAGTCGCTAAAAACAAGATATTACCAACGAATTAACTATGAAACAACAGAGGCATCAATAAAGATATAGAAGTTGTAGAATGGCGATATTTTTAGCAATGGATCAGAAAAATGGTCGGCAAAATTGGTAAGAAGTAGTGGTGCTATTTTGTAGTAATGGAACTTGCGTCTGTAAAGATATCAAACATTTTTAGTTTATGTACCGACGAAAATATAAATGTTATTTTATTTTAAATGTTTTAGCAACAAATTAGTGATGGTATAGCTGTCTATCGGTAAATAATGGTGGCATATTTTTGGCATAGCCTTTAGCAATAGAAATAGGAACGGAATATGGGGATGGAACTATAAATGTTTGCGACATTATTTTTCGTCATTATTAGTTTTATTAATACAAAATAAATGTTTAAAATTTATTTTTTTATTTTGTAATAAAATATTATTTTTGTCCAAATAAATCCTAGACTAGATATTTTTCCATTTTTATTATATATAATTTTTTATGTAAATAATTAATATATTTTAGTCATAAACATACATTTTAATTATATATACAATTTTTTTTATTTTTATGAATATTTAAATTAAATTTTGTTACATTTTGATATGATATACAAACCCAATCCATATGACATATTTTTTTATTATTTAAATTCGAATCTATTAGCATATAAAGCAACTCATGTTACCCTAAAAATTTTAGATCAGATTAAGGATCAATCCATAATAATTTATAGTATGAAATTTAATTTAATTTTACTTTTATTATTATCATGGATAATGATTTTTTTATTTAAAAATAATAATAAATTTAATATTTTTTATACAACTAAAATTTAATAGATACATACATTTTTATATAGAAATGTAGTTAGACATCTGTTTGTATAGTCAACGTTTATTGGATTCGAAAGTTGTTTATGTTTAGAAAATATTTTAAGCATTTTACTACTTTTTATCGGTTAATTTCATTGTTAAATAAATTTTATTCTAAAATTTTTATCTTTTAATAAATGTTTTATTATAAATGTATATTTTTCCTTCACTTCTATTTAAATAGCTTTTCCAAAATCCTTTGGTATTATCAACGTATACAGTTTGAATTTTTTAGTTTTTACAGATTTTGAAGTGATGCGGTCACATTTCTTCAGCGCCTTCTGTTTCATTTTTCTTCTTAAAGCTTTTTCAACCTTCTTCTTCACTTGATTTTTACGTGCTTTTTGTAAGTATCCCATTCAATATCCTCATCTTACTATGCCATTTTCCCTTTGCCACAACCTCAAAAAGAAGTTGTTAGTTCTTTTTTAGGTTTACTTGCTAGCTATAGATCTGTTTAACCGTAATGTGTTATTATTTTTCTAATTTAATAATTCTCATACATGATTTTCTTACAACCTTTCATTTTTTGAACTTATTTGCATTCTCTATTACATTTAATTTGGTATTTACTGTCTTTTATTTCTTTTTTCTAGGTTTGGTCCATTGATGTCATGCAATTTAGCATAGCCATTTTGTTTGTTATTGCATCATTTCTTTAGTTTAATATATGTATTTTGTTATGTTTTAGGTTACTTTTTATGTTTTCTTTGTTTTGTAGGCTAAATGTGCCTAATTGGATAAATTGAAGCATAAATGAGAGGAATTTTGCTGAAGTATTGAAGAAAAAGGTGTTAAAAAAGTTCAAGAGCCTATGCCAACTCGTTACAATTCGTGTCGACTCATCACAGTGACTCAACATGCTGACTCGTGCCATGTTGAACCGAGTTGTAAAGCAGTTGAAGGTGTGCTAACTTGTTATGTTAGTGATGACTTGTTACAGAGCTTGGCTCATCAACTTATCCAACTCGGCACCAGTGTGCCAACTCGTCACTTAAACTAACAATTGCAACCCTTTATATACCTTTTCAAATTTGCAACCCTCTCCAAAAAGATACCAATTGCAATAACTTTGGATCTATAAATACATAAAGATAATCTCTAAGGAAGATGAGAGACTAAAAGCGGTCAATCAACACTCAAGTATTTTTCTAAAGAAGCATTGAGGAGTCTCCTACCATTATTTCTTCTATTTTCTCTTTAGATTTTTCTTGATATTAGTTTCTCTTCCTTGTGTATTTATTTTGCCAGTATGTATCTTGGCTAACTTTATTTTGCGAGAATTGTAAGTATGAATTGAACTTTATTAATATAATTATCTTATTTTAAATATGTCTAGACACTGGGCCTAAGTTAGCCTCTATCGGAGTTATCTAATAAGGATAATGTTGTTTTAGATACAGTCATGAAGTATACTTGCATCGATTTTTGTTTTGAGAAAATGTTTTTGTCAAGTTTTTAAAGAAAAAGGTTTTTTTAAAGGCTTACTTTCATTCCTTACCTGAAATGGAGGAAAGTGGCCACAATCAAGGTTGTTGGAAGACTCAGGACTGATTCACTGACTCGACTCACAGGCCAGGCCATTGACTCGCCTCTAAGTCAAGTTCTTGAGTGATCGGCTCACCCTCCCTCTTAGGGGTGAGCAAATTTCAGCTCAAAATGAAAAAATGAATCGAATCGATCAATTTTTTAATTTGGTTCATGTTTTTTTTTATTTTAAATTTTAAAAAAATTTGGTTTTTAAAAGAAATAACTATAGAAAAACCAAATCGAACCAAAATTTTATATAATTATATAATTTTTTTAATTTTTTAATTGAATAATTATTTTATACATGTAAATTATCTTATTTGGAGTTGTAAATTATATGAGTACGTTTATCAATTATTAATATCTATTTTTAGGTGATAATTTAGAATTTTAACGATTAAATTGAAAATCGATTAAATGAAAAAATTTATTTAACAATTTTATTGTATTATTTATTATATATTTTGGGATTGTATATTTAATTTGAACTTTTAGTTTGTACAATTTAGATATTTATACTTTAGTATATTATGATTTATAATTTTTTGACATAATTTTTTTATTTTTTTAAATAGTTTTAATTTTTTTGTTTTTCGATTAACCAAACCGATCAAAAATTTTGGTTCAATTTGAATTTGATTATTGTATAAGTTTGGTTAGTTTTATAAAAATATTGAAAGTTCTGTTTTCGATTATTTTGATTCGGTTTATTTATTGAGCCAAACCGACCATTGCACAAGGCTACTCCCTCTTTTCTCCGCTACTCACCAACGAGTCACGAACTCAAGCCTATAACTCACAAATGAGTCACAATCTTTGGTCGATTACTCACTGTTTATTTTGCTAAAAATAATTTTAGGCCCCGCTGAGTCGGGATCGTGAGTCACGGTCCATGACTCGCTAGTAACGTCCGTGACTGGGTTTTCTTAGCCAAAAGCTCCTGTTCTTCACCTTATGAAATAGGGGATAATTTCAGTAAAAAAATCTTTATTTTTCCCTCATTTTAATCCAAAATAATTAAGGATGATAGGATGTTTTTCTTGGGATTAAGGGATAATGATCAATTTCTAACAAACAGGAGAGAGAAAAAGAGAAGCAACTAGTTTTAAAGGAAAAAACTTTAGTTTTTTTTGTTTTGAAAAAGCACGAAAGAAGCAGAAGAAGAGGAAGGAAAGAACGCTCTCATTGGCCTTTGAATGAAGCTACACTAAAGGAAATATAAGAGGTTAAACTCTAGTAAAAAAACATACTTTAAATCTCTAAATTTTTAAAAATCTATTTGTTTACATTAGCCTCTGTTCTTGCTTTCCTCCCTATAAATATGTTGTGAATTTTGATTTGTTGATTTATTTGTGTAAATATTTTGTCATTGATATAATTGTGTGTATTTTAATAAATTATGCATGAATATGTGTTTTATTTGTGAATTTGAATGAGTTTTATGTGTTTAGATGCCATTTTCTCTCTCTCTTTATGAATTCATGAAAATTGCATGATTTGATATTTTTCAATTTTTTAAGATTTTAACATGTTTTTAGAAAGTTTAGTGATATTTTTATGGGTTTTGAGCTTTGGAATTGAGTTTGGTGACTTTGAGTTTCAACCATGGTGACATTCCAGTTTGTTGGACTGTCCAGAGTTGATTCATGGACTCAATCCATGAGTGAGTCCATGAATTACCTATAGGCAACCCATGACTTACTAGAATAGGGGCATGACTCATCCCATTCAAGGCCGCGACTTGATCCTTTTAGCCCGTGACTCAGTAATCACCTTGAGTGGGTCTGTGACTCACTCTCACCTATTATTCCTTGATTTTTTTTGTTTCTTTATTTGCCATATATTTTACTTAGTTTTTATTCTCTTGTATGCCTTAAGTACATTTTGGCCTGAACAATTTGTTTCCCTTTACAGTGATATCTTTATCCTCTCCTATTTTCTCTTATCTAATCAACCAACTATTTCACTTTTTTGATGTATGAACCCATAGGATTTACATTGGAGAGACTTGGAAAAAACAAAGGAGACTCAAAGAATTCCATTTAATTAGTTTATTTATTTTTTTGAATTAATTATATTTTCAACCTATATTATTATCCGTTTGTAATAATGTAGTAAAAAAGGTATTTTTTTGGCACGATGATTAAATAAATCGCATTAAATATTTTTTGTTTATCCAATTGATTTGGATTTTCTTAACAAATGGACCAATATCCCATTTTGTCCTAAAACTTACATTAAAAAGGGGATTTTGTAATTATGCATAGGAAATAAACATTTTCAAATTAAATGAATACCCCGATTTATGTATGTTTATACTTTTCTTTATTTACATTTTGGCGTATGTTTAAATGTTATCATTTAATGCCATAAAAAATAAATTAGCTATAATCTTTAACCCACACATATTGGGACCAATGTCCTTAAATACCCATAATTTATGTATGATATTAGTATTTTCTATGTGCCAATGTGTTTTTTTATTTATCTATTTACTATATTATTCCTGAATGGAAAACAGACTAAGATAATCAATTGCAAGCATTGACCATTGATCAAGTAATGCAAGTAGGAATGAAATCCGAACTCTCTCTGATTTCGATGTCATAAGGCTAAAAAAGATCACTAACCGAAATATAATTTTGTTGCTATTTTTAATTGAACATGAAAATTAGCAATGAAAATTTGATTCCGTTGCTATTTTTAATTGAAAATGAAAATTAGCAACAAAAATCCAATTTCGCTACTATTTTTCAATGAAAATGTAAATTAGCAATGGAATTCTACTTCGGTTGCTAATTTAGCAATGAAATTATATTTTGGTTGCTATTTTAGAAACCAAAATAAATTTCGTTGTTATTTTTAATTGAAAATGAAAATTAGCAATGGAAATCCAATTTTGTTACTATTTTTAATTGAAAACGAAAATTAGCAACGAAAATTCAATTTTGTTGCTATTTTTAATTGAAAATGAAAATTAGCGATGGAAATCCAATTTCACTGCTATTTTTTAATGAAAATATAAATTAGCAACGGAACTCTATTTTGGTTACTAATTTAGCAATGAAATTTTATTTCGGTTGCTTTTTTAGCAACCAAATAAATTTTGTTCCTAATTTTAATTGAAAATGAAAATTAGCAATGGAAATCCAATTCTGTTGCTATTTTTCATTGAAAATGAAAATTAGCAATGAAAATCCAATTCCATTGCTATTTTTCGTTGAATATGTAAATTAGCAACAAAATTCTATTTCAATTGCTAATGTAACAATGGAATTTCATTTTGGTTGCTATTTTAGCAATCTAAACAAATTCTGTTGCTATTTTTCATTGAAAATGTAAATTAGCAATGGAATTCTATTTTGATTGCTAATTTAGCAATGGAATTATATTTCGGTTGCTATTTTAGCAACCAAAATAAATTCTATTGCTATTTTTAATTGAAATGAAAATTAGCAACAAAAATCCGATTTCGTTGCTACTTTTCATTGAAAATAAAAATTAGCAACGGAAATTCAATTTCGTTGCTATTTTTCATTAAAAATAAAAATTAGCAATGGATCCAATTCCATTGCTATTTTGAAATCGAATATATATATATATATATATATTATTCAGCAACAGAAATTATATTCCATTGCTAAATTATCAATGAAAATTTTTTCCATTATGTTTTTTGTTCCATTTTTTTTTGCCATCTGTTGGTACATTATTTAGCAATGGTATAGTGATTCTGTTGCTAAATTTTAGCCCTAAAAATTTTCTTCACTTTTAATGATGGAAGATAACCAAATATATTTTTGTTGCTAAATTTACAAAGTTTAACCAATTTTTGCAATGGAAATTATTTTTCGTTGCTAATTTAGCAACAGAATCAATTTCGTTGCTATTTTTATATTTTCTTGTAGTGAACATGGACTAAACCATTGACAGTTAGGAATTGGATAGAAGATTAGATGAGTTCGAGAGAAGGATAAGATCCATGATGACTGATATGATAAACTCTCTGACATAGTTTGCCAGCCAACAACCTCTAACAATTGCTATAGTCCATCGATAGCCTATGACCGTTGGAGGTACTCCTATTGTTACCCAAATAGGTCCTTCTTTAATAGCTAATTCAAGGGGAACTAGATCAAGAATTCAGCTTGCTAAGCTGCGAAAGGATAAAGGTACTATGCTTGAGGAAGATTTCATTCTTGAGGAAAAGGAAAAATCATCTATAATTAAAATTCAAAAAGGAAAGCAATTTAAGGTGGATGACCTAGTTATTAAAATGATGGAGGAGAAGATAGAAGCAATGGCTCTGGTATTATTAGTAGGAAAAGGGGTTAGTTCGAAGGATAGAGATATGAAAAGTGAAGACGTACACCCTTAAAGATTCAAAAGGCCTAACCTACCAAAGTTTGATGGCACATCTGACCCATTTGCCCATATTAAGTAGTACACCTTGGTTATGAAGGATACCACTCTTACCAAAAGGCTGAAGGTTGAATATTTTAGCCTTAATCTCACTGGTCCTACTATTATTAGTACCATAGCCTGGATAGATGAGCCAACAAGGATTGGCATATGCTGATGGAGGAGTTTTTAAGGTAGTATGATTGTAGTATAAGAATCGAAATTACTCTGAAGGACCTCGAGTTGTTGCAGCAAAAATTAGATGAATCTTTTCACGAGTATCTCACAAGATAGAGGAACCAAGTAATGAAAATGAAAAGAAATCCTGATACCCATGATCAAATTAGGCTTTTTTCATTCGGAATGCTAGTCCCTACATGAAGAGAAGCCTGAAGATGAACGAGTTAAAGGATTGGGAGTCCTTGAAAGACATTACCATTGAGGCTGAAGGGGAGTACCTGGCCAAGAAAACAAGTTCTATGAGAAGTGGCATTTTTGGTGCTGGGCACCGAGGATATGGAACTACAACTAGGAAAACTAGTGGCACTATTGCTATAGGGAAGACTTCCGAAGTATCAACTATTGAAGGTACTCAAAGGTATTACTTAAATTTGGGTAGGTATCTATCTTAGGTATTAGATCAATTAATAAAGGAAGGGAAGCTATAACCTTTGCTAGCCAAGCTAGCCAGGACCCAAGGCTAGCCCAACCATCGAGCTAATTAGTATTGCATATTTCACCAGCATACAGGTCACCTTACAAATCATTATAGAACTCTAAGGGATAGAATTTAGGATCTCATTGCTAGTAAACAGATTATCAATCTAGAGAAAAGGAAAAAGAAAAAAGGGAATGACTACAAAAAAATGTAGAATAGCGACAAAAATTTACAACAACAATAAAATTCGTTGCTAAATCACAATATAGCGACAACATTGCGACAAAAAATGACTTTCATCGCAAATCTTGAAAGATTTGGTGGAAAAACAAATATTGCGACAAATTAGCGACAACAAATTTTTATTGTTGCTAATATCAGACGCCAAAAATTTGGCGCAAACAATTGCGACAACAAAAGTAGATTTGGCGACAACATTATTGTAGCTAATTAGTGACAACAAAATTGTAGCTAATTGGCAACAATAATGTTGTCACTAATTTTGCAAAACATACGATTTCGTACATATGGCCCTATTGGCGACAACATTGTCGTAGCTACTTGGCGACAACAATATTGTAGCCAATTTGGCGATAATAATGTTGTCGCTAATTTAGCAAAATACTATTATGTTCATATATCTATCTTGGCGACAATATTGTTGTAGCTAATTAGGACAATATTGTTATAGCTAATTTGGCGACAACAATGTTGTAGCTATTGTTGTCGCTAATTTAGCAAAATAATATTTCATTCTTATACCAATATTAGCGATAACATTGTTGTAGCTAATTGGCGACAACAATGTTGTAGCTAATTTGGCGACAATAATGTTGTAGCTAATATAGAAAAATAATATTATGTTCCTATACCAATATGTTGTCGCCAAATTAGCTACAAAATTATTGTAGCTAATGTGGCGACAACAATGTTGTAGCTAATTTGGCAAAATACAATTATATTCCTATACCAATGTTGGCGATAACATTGTTGTAGCTAATTGACGACAACAATGTTGTAGCTAATTTGGCAAAATACAATTATATTCCTATACCAATGTTGGCGACAACATTGTTGTAACTAATTGGTGACAACAATGTTGTAACTAATTTGGCGACAACAATCTTGTTGCTAATTTGGCAAAATACAATTATATTCCTATACCAATGTTGGCGACAACATTGTTGTAGCTAATTGTTGTTGCTAATTTATCAAAATACAATTATGTTCATATACCAATATTGACGACAACATTGTTGTAGCTAATTTGGCGATAACAATGTTGTCGCTAATTTAGCAAAATAATATTATGTTCCTCTACCAATATTAGTGACAACATTATTGTAGCTAATTGGCGACAACAATGTTGTAGCCAATTTGGCGACAACAATGTTGTCGCTAATTTAGCAAAAAACAATTATGTTCCTATACGTATAGTTAATTTGCGACAACACTACTGTAGCTAATTTGTGATAATACTATTGTAGTTAATTGTTGTCGCCAATTTTGCAAAATATTATTCTCTTCATAGCCCTTTATTGGCGACAATAGTGTTGTAGCTAATTAGCGACAACACCATTGTAGCTAATTTGTGATAGCAATGTTGTCGTCAATTTTATAAAATATTATTCTCTTCATATCCCTTTATTAACGACAACATTGTTGTCGCAAATCGTTGTAGCTAATTTGCGACAATAATGTTGTCGCCAATTTTACAAATATTATTCTCTTCATATCCCTCTATTGGCGACAACACTGTTGTAGCTAATTAGCGACAACACCATTGTAGTTAATTTGCGATAACAATATTGTCACCAATTTAACAAAATATTATTTTCTTCGTATTCCTCTATTAGCGATAACAATGTTGTAGCTAAATTGGCAAAAAAAAATGTTGTAGCTAAATTGTTGCTAATTGGCGATGACAATGTTGTCACCAATTTAGCAAAATGCTATTCAATTTAATTAGTTAAAAATATATTCTAACTATTTTTATATGATTTTAATTTTTAATATTTAAATTTTATTTATATTTAATTAGAGTATTTAATTTAATAAATTTATCTAGTATATTTTTTAGCAAAATTTAGAAAAATTAATTGATTTTATTTAAATTAATTAAATTAAAATAAATTATTATCTTTACACGTTATCTCGTTTGATTTTATTTTTTCTAAATTTGAAATTATTGGCATGCTATTTGGTGAGAATTTAATTGAATTAAAATTATTATTTTAATTATCTTACAAAAATATCTATACATTATATTTCATATTTTACATTTAACTATATATTTTTATATAATTTTTATTTTTAATATTTAAATTTCATTTACATTTAATTAAACCATTTATTTTAATAAATTTAACTAACTAAATTAAACTAATTATTATATTTATTTTCAATATTATCAATTGTGATCAATTATTATAAGTTATATAATAAAATAATTAAATTGAGAGAATATAATTCTCATAAAATTAGCTTGGAAAAAATATTGTAGCCAAATTTGCAATAACATGTTGTAGCTAAATCCATAAATTTTTGAGCAGGACAAAAATAAAGTGTTGGCGGGTTTCATTTTTTCTAAATCCCCAAAATCTTACCCTTTTATGCCGCTGCCCTCTTACCCCCTCTCCCTCTCTCCCATTTTACTTCAAGAGCGGCGCTTGTAAGATCTTCACTTCACGTCTCCTCTTCTATTTAATTTTCTTTGCTTGTTTTATATCTTTGAGTTTCTTCTTTGATTGTTTTATATCTTAGATATCCTGAAATTGTACAACTGTATTATAATTTGTTGCTTTTTTTGGCTCTATTTTCGGTAATTAGTTCTTAGACCAAATACTCAAACTATCAATGGCTTTAATATAGAATTTGATTGCTTATGATATGCTATTTTCGGCAGATGTTAACGTTGGTAGAAATACGACAATGGCGGAGCTAAAACAAGCAGTGGAGGTGGTTTTTACTTCGGGATCAAGGATGGTGATCAGGTGTTGTATGATTATGGGTCTCTTTTACAATTTTAAGCTATCAACATCTCATCCTTTTGTGTTATGAACAAATGTCAACTTGCTGATCTTAGATTTTTTGATTGTTGAGTGAGAATCTCAAAGAAGGGCTTTAGATGGACAATATCTTGATTCCTGATCACTAGTAGGCTTTAGGTTTTGAATAATTTCCAGATCCCAACCAATAGGAGATCAATAACCCTGGAATAATTCTACCTCTATTGTTTGAACAATTGGTTTATTTTGCCTCATTGACTGAGTGGAAAAACTTTTTGGAGCGCATGGAATGCGAGCAATCAGATGTATTAAAAGAAGCGAGTAAGAAGGAAGATTTAAGCAATTAGGCCTCTTTCTGAGGGCAAACATTAAGTAGAACAGGTGAAAATAAAAAACACTAGTCATATTTATATTATTGTCTTCTGATCTAGGTCAGAAATATATTGTAGTTTCCATGGATATACTGATCAATAATGTTGTTTTTGGTTGTGACAGTTAGGGGAATGATGTACTATAGAGAAGCGTTGAGAATTCAAGCATTTCTTGATATGGCTGAGGATGAAGGTAGGTTGTATTGACATTATACACTGCTCAAATTACTTCATCTAACTAATTCTGATTTCACAGATATTCTACAAGGCTATGATGCTGCTTAAAGAAATAATCAGTCATTATTTGCTAAATTAGATGCGCTAGCAGACTTGAAATTCACTTATATAATATCTTGTCAAATATATGGATCACAAAAGTCCTCAGGAGATCCCCATGCAAATGACATTCTTGAATTAATGAACAGGTATGGCCTGACAGAAAGTAAAGAAATTGTGGAAGTGATAAATTTACCAAATCATCTAATATGCCCACAAAATTATTTCTTGAAGGTATCCATCTGTTCGTGTTGCTTATGTTGAGGAGAAAGAAGAGATTGTGCCTGGTAAATGTCAAGATCCGGTTTATTCCTCTATATTGGTTAAAGCAGTCAATGGTCTTGATCAGGTAGCATTAACTAAGCTCTGTTATGACATTCTGAGTGATTTAAAGAATTTTGCTAATGAAATTAATTGGAGGAAGATGTGTTTTCCTTCTTAAGTCTAATTCTTTGCCAAATTTTGCTTTTGAGACAAATAAATAAAAGAAAATCTTGAAGCGAGCAATTCTTGGAATTAATAATTGTTGGATTTCCTAGTTAGGATAGGAATCCTTTATATTTCCTACTTAGATTTTTTTTTAATATTTCCTAATTAGAATAGGAATATTCTTTTATATTTCCTAGTTAGTTTTTTTTAGGATATTATTTGTTTCTCTATATAAATAGCTTGTAAATTCTTTGAATATAAAAAAATACGAGGATTAATAAAATTTTTATTCTAAAAAATCTTCAATTATTACAGTATACTGAAAATCTCAACAGCAGATGGCAAGATGGGGGAGTTAAAATCTCCTACTTAGATCTTCCTTGCATAAAATAAATAAACAATTGAGGCAGTTTTGATGGAAGAATAAAATTTGGATATGGTGAATATATAGGGCGGAATGTATATTCTAACTCAATTTTGGTGAAAATAATTAAGGATATTCAAGGAGCCAGAACCTACCTTCATGGCCGAGTACCTCTTCACTAGTTGGTTGGTGGTTTTTTCGCTTTTTTTTTGGGCTTTGGATCAGTAGGCATTAGGTCCTTTCCTTCATTTATTGAGTTTCCAAATTGAAATTAAAAGACTTATTTGATGCTGCAATAAGCTACAATAGCTTTGAATATTTGAAAAAAAGTTTAAGAAGGCTGATGGAGCATTTCATATTCAACTCCTTGCACAAATCATGAATAAGCACGTCTTCAGGAGAAAATATGCAGAAATTAGGTTTGGGAACTTGCAAAAAATGAAGATCCGTTTGCTCAGTTTCATACTATCCAATATTTAGAACATGGAATTTCTATTTTTTTTAAATATCTAAATATGTAAAGCTATAAATGAGTTGGTTAAAGGGAAAAATGATAATATGGATTTTTTACCATTATGTCATGAATAGAAGAACTTTTGGTTGAATATTTTGTTGTCTTTTACAGGAGATTTATCGGATAAATCTCCCTGGCCATCCTAATATTGGAGAAGGGAAGCCAGAAAACCAAAATCATGCCATAATATTCACACGTGGTGAAGCTCTTCAGACAATTGATATGAACCAAGTAAGGTCATCATATAACACCAAACTTAAATATCCTTGAACCATCTTATCCTTTTGTTTTTTAGGAATTACAAGACAATTATTTTGAAGAAGCTTTCAAAATGAGAAACCTCCTGCAAAAGTTTTGTCAGCAACAAGGATGACAGCCTCCAACTATACTTGGTTTGAGGGAGCACATATTCACGGGAAGGTTCAGTTTTCTTATTTTATTGTTCTGTTTACTTCATCATGCATACATACAACTTTAAACTATTGAAAGCCACGTTATGTCATAGCGGACCACAATCATTAGTTACAGAATAATATCAATGACTGTCATTAACAATTGATGTAAGGGTGCCAGCTATCTCGTCTTTCATATAGTTTTCTGAAAACCAAAAATTTTGACTCGATGCTTCCTTTCCATGGTTGAAATTTAAGGAGCAGGAAAGCTATGCACCCTTTTGTAGCTAATCAATGCAACAGAGGCCTAAAATCAATGTTATATTTTGGGCTTATAAAAGAAGTACATGGTCAAGCAATCTTGTTATAATTGTGGAGAGTTTTGAATTTGCCAAATCAATCTTTCTTTCTTTATCAGTTTCTTCAGGCATACGAATGTTATGCACAACTGATTTGGGCCCATGTGATGTAATACACAATGAAAATGATTTGGCCTTTGTGTTATTCACTAGACATTTAGTTTCTTGGACTTCCATTTTCCACAGGATAAGGTTCCACTACGGGCATCCTGATGTATTTGACAGGTTATTTTCGGATGCTATCTTGTTACTTCATAACCATAAGGTTCTACTTCAGTAACATGGTAATTTTGTTTGCACCTTCAATTAATCTCAATTCTAATTTTTGATCATTCAATCAATTTAAATATTCCTTGGTCCTGTTTAGTTGATCCAATTTGGTCTAACTGATATTTAAATGAAGTCAGAGTTGTCTTTAACGATCATGTCAGTTAATGGATGGAAATGAATTTATTGCTTTTGTTGGCTAAAGTTACAGAGGCCAGAATTTGTCTAATACCTGCATTCATTAACAAACACGCCAGCATATATATTAAGGGAGAAAATGTATGAAGTTGCATTTTGGTTTTTCGAATTTATGCATGATCCCCTTGAATTATTAAGAAACATGTTCAATTTTATTTTATGAATTATTAATCAAGCATTATTCTATTACCAGAAGGTTATGGATAAGTTACCATTCCAGGTAATTTTACTTAATTCATGAATCACGACTTCTGTTATGAATTCTGAAACAACTTAAATCTAATCTCCATAATGCAAGTTAAATGACTTGATTATAAAATCTTGAGTCACTATAAATGATCTAAGAGATAGATTTAAACAGAAATGTCAGACCTTAAATGATTTTAACTTGAACAGGAATATAATTCTAACTAATTTGTATGCAGTGATCTTTTCTATAATAATTTCACAGCTCAAAGCTTGTGTCAGCATTATTTGTTCGTTTACTGTGTTTACCATGCATTGAAATTCACTTATGGCTCAGTGGCTGGATTTTTTTAATACTTTGTTACATTATTCTTTTTGCAGTTCAATTTGAATTTTCATGATAGTTATCAAGTATATTCCCCAGGTCAGAATTGTTTCCTATTTGATTCTAAAAGCTTCATTTGGTTCGAGAATATATGGTGGTTAAGTCATGGTAAATTCTAATTAACCCATTTGCTGGGTTTGGTATTGAAGTTTATGCATGTTACCCATTAACCGCCACTTAACGCAGGTTGCATACTTTTAGCATCTTATTTAGAAATCTTAATTGATTTTGACATAAGGTAGCATATTATACTAGACTTGCTTATCATTCTCATTCCATAGCCATACAATTATTCTTAGAAATCTCGAAAAAAATGATCAACTATTTGTGTTTTTAGTGGGTTTGCCTTATGTTAATTCGTCACACCCTTGTATTAATTTTCTATTTATTTCTCATAGCTTGTACTTGCAATATTTGTCCACTATTCGGATTGAGTTTTAAGTTGAGATTTGTACCGGGCATGAACAAGAGATGGATCAGTGGGTCAGACAAATCCAACAATAAATGGAGATGCAACAACTTTTTTCAGCAGTAGATTTAGGAGCAAATGTATCTATTTACATTATAGTTATAAATATATAGTAAGACATTTTGGGTGACACTTTTTATTGTTATATATGCGTGTATTATTTTAGATATACAATTAACGATGATATCCATTTGTAAATAACAATCTTTTCATTAATATATATATTTTTGTATTAAATATAGTATATAAATATAAATTTGTCACCAGTGGCTTATCATTTAAATGATGAAATTTTTATATTAATTTAAAAATAAAAAAATAATTTTAATTTAGCGAGGATTAGCATGTTTGAACAGTGCTATTTAGTATCAACAATGTCATAGCAATATTGCAATAAAAATACTGTCATCGCAAAATTTTGCATGAACAATGTCGTAGCAATATTGCGACGAACATACTGTCGTCGCAAAATTTTGTATGAACAATGTCCTAGCAATATTGCGACAAAAATACTATCGTCGTAAAATTTTGCGTGAACAATATCATAGCAATGTTGCGACGAAATATTGTCGTCGCAAAATTTTGCGTGAACAATGTCGTAGCAATATTACGACGAAAATATTGTCGTCGCAAAAGTTTGCGTGAACACTATTGTAGCAAAATGGCGACAAATATTTAGCGACAACGCTCTGTTATCGCCAAAATCTGGTGACGACTTCTTGTTGTAGCTAAATTCTGCTACAACGACTTTTGTTTCAAAATGAAAGTCGTCGCTAAATTGATTTAGCGACGAAAAGTTATCAGTTAGTGACGACTTTTGTCGTCGCTATTCTGCATTTTTTTTGTAGTGAATTATAATATGGTCCTACCTTTTATGTCTATGATTGGGTTTTGTCGGAATGGTAGGTTTTGCTTGACTTATATGGTAATGAATATCTAGCCATTACTTATCTTGAATAGGTAAGTACGGAGGAGCAACCTGAGCCAGGGATATGTGTGGTTGACTATTGAGAATTGCCTGATGAAGATGAATGTTACACTAACCCCTTAGATTTATGGGATTCAAAAAATAAGGAAGACATGCAGAAGCCAAAATTGATCACTATAATGGTCTAATGGTACCAGAAGTGGAAAGACCAGTGATCCTTAGCCATCACTCATAGATAGGGTTCAAGAGGAGGATCATATCCTTAAGCAGTTGAAGAAAACTCTAATTCAAATTTTTGAATAGGATCTGCTTAGGTAGTCGCCTTCTCATAGATATAAAGTGGTGCAAACCTTATCTGAGTCCAATGTTGTCACCAATCTTACCTACCGAACTACTAGATTTGGTTAGGGGAGATGCTGGAGAAAATATTGTATATACGAATGGAGATTTGCCCATAGAAGGTCAGGAGCATTATCTTTCTTTATGCATAAAGGCCCAAGTCAATGGTAAACATACGGCCTGTGTGATGGTGGATGATGGCTCTTCAATTAATGTGTGTCGATTGGTGGTGCTTCCTACCTTTGGGTTGAATGAGTTGATGCTAAAAAATCTGACTCAGTAGTCATAGCCTATGACAACTCCCGTGGGCAAGTGATGGTTACCTTCAAAGCTGATTTTCAGACTGGGGAGGTCAGTTCTGAAGTGGAATTTATGGTGTTACTGATACTTGTAAACTTTTTTTGTGTTACTAGGAAGGCTTTTATTTTACAAGCTAGGAGGAATTCCATCCAATCTTTATTAGATGATCAAGATCCCCCATTAAGGTAGAGTAGTCACCATAAAATTGCCAGGGAAAATCAAGTTTCTATGCTGGGAATAGCCAATCAACCTTTTAGTAGGTTTCATGTAGCTGTCGTCAGTGTTGATGATGAAGGTGAGCAAGACTCCACTCCATAGGTAGTGAACATGATAAAAAGAATGGATTTCTTGCCAGGAGATGGATTGGGTAAGAATTCTCTAGGTCCCTCTAAACCTATTACTACTATAGGTCAAACCACCCAGACGAGATTGGGTTATAAAGGGCCCGATAAGAAGAAAAAGGGCCTAATAAAGCAGGAAGGTATACCATACATTTTGGATAGCTTTGTTCCTACATCAACTACCATTCAATATTGTGATGAGGCCGAGACCTTGATTATTAGAGAAGAAATTGATCCAAGTTTTGAGATCTTTAATGATATCTTTAACTGGGTTAGTTAAACCATTAAACTTTTCAAGGAATTTTAGGATGAAGAGATCATGATCAAACTGTCTGATTGGTATGAGGATCCTAAAGAGATTGTAACTCCTGAATTGTTGGCTTCCAAGCTTAAGGGTAAAGAGAAGATTGAGTTTGAGACTCATATGCCTGAATTAAAAGAAAGTACCGAGGGACCTGATACTGAGGCTAACTAGGAGGTTTTAGAAGATGCAAGAAATAGAGTGGGCTTGTTTAAGGCATCGAGCTCATCGGATGTAGACGATGATGCTTTTGTAGACACACTTTTTATACCTACACTTTTTAACAATGATGTATGTATCTCTACTTATATTAATAATATGAATGACTTTGCTTACTTGTGTGATTCGACATTAATTAAACAAGTACTACTCCATTCAATCTTGGTATGCTTGAAAATCCAAGAAAAATTTTGATAGCATCTAATATCACCCTCGAGGAGAGAAAATAATTTGAGAGAATATTAAAAAAATATGAAAGAGTCTTTGCTTGGACCTATGAAGACATGCTAGGAATTGATCATGCAGTTGCCAAACATGCCATTCCCACTAATCTTGGATATAAGCCCATCAAGCAAAAACTCAGGAGGCTTAGGCTGGAATGGGGAAAAAAGGTCAAAGAAGACATACAGAAGTAGATAAATGCCAAGTTCCTTGTGGAAATTTAGTATCTTACCTAGTTGGAAAATGTGGTTCTGTTAGCCAAGAAAGTTTGAAGGGTTTTAGTTTGTGTAGATTACAGGGACCTAAACAAGGCATATTCAAATGATGATTTTCCACTTTTTTCACATAGACATCCTAGTAGACAGTGCATTTGTTTGTGAAATATACAGTTTCGAAGATGGATATACTGGATACAACCAGTCCTAAATAAGGTTATGGATAGAATCAAGATGGCATTCATCACTGAATGGGGTACGTATGCTTATCGGGTCATGCCATTTGGGTTGAAGAATGAAAGGGCTACTTATCAAAGAATGGCTATAAAGATTCTGGATGATTTGATCTATAAAGAGGTGGAAGTATACGTGGATGATATGATGATCAAGTTGATTACCCACGAAGTTCACTTTACGGCCCTAGAGAAATTCTTCTAGAGAATCAACAAGTATAATCTTCATCTCAATTCAAAGAAATATGTATTTGGAGTCACTTCAGGGAAACTCATAGGACATGTAGTGAGTCAAAAAGGAATAAAAG
Source organism: Excoecaria agallocha (assembly GCA_037975025.1). Lineage (NCBI taxonomy): Eukaryota > Viridiplantae > Streptophyta > Magnoliopsida > Malpighiales > Euphorbiaceae > Excoecaria > Excoecaria agallocha. The sequence continues at coordinate 96,711,765 of CM075807.1, read as the reverse complement.
TAGATCCTGATAAAGTGAAGGCCATCATGAAAATACCCATACTGCAGAAGGAGAAAAAAGTTTGAGGGTTTTTAGGCAAGTTACAGTATATCAATAGATTTATTGCCAGGTTGACTTCAATTTATGAGCCTATCTTCAAATTGCTTCGGAAGGATCAATCAGTAATATTGAATAAAGATTATCATATGGCTTTTGATACCATCAAGAAATACCTTTTACACCTATCAGTATTGAGATGACCTAAATCTAGAAAGCCTCTGATCTTTTATCTAGCTATAAAAGATAGCTTAGTAGGGGCTATGATGGCTTAAGTGGATATATTGGAGTTGAATATGCAGTATACTATCTTAGCAAGAAATTCTTGCCATATGAAACCAAGTATATGGAGATAGAGAAGATGTACTTGTTAGTCATTTAGGCCTTTAAGAAGCTAAGACACTACTTTCATTCACAAGGTGTAGGCAATAGCCAAACAAAATCCTCTTAAGTACTTGCAAAAAGCACCCTCGTTATTAGGAAAAATGGGGAGGTGGTTGATTCTTTTACAGAAATTCAATGTCAAATACATAACCTAGAAGACTATCAAGGGAAAGGCTATGGTAGAATTTTTAGCAAATAAGCTGCCAAAAGGAGAAGAGATATCTTATGAGTTTCCTTATGAAAAAATTGCAGCTATAGCAACCCAAGGGTGGCAGATGCTCTTTAATGGAGCTATGAACAATAAAGGCATCAAAATAGGAGTGATCCTATTAACCCCTAAAGGAGAAAAGCTACCTTTAACTAAAAAGCCTAAATACAGGGCTACTAATAATGAAGCTGAATATGAAGCATGCATCTTTGGGCTGGAAGTTTTACTAGCTCTGGGGGCAAAGAGTGTTGAGATCCATGGTGATTCATCCTTGGTGGTTTACTAAGCGAGAGGCAAATAGATAGTAAAAGAAGAATGGTTGGTTCCTTATCTCAATTATTTAAATGCATTAGGTGATTAATTTGAGGTTTGTGCCTTGAAGCACATTCCCCAAGATGAAAATCAATTGGCTGATGCCTTGGCAATGGTGGTATCGATATGTGATAATTCAGAAGGGATAAATATAAAGCCTATACTAATTTTCAGTTTCGATAGGTCGTGCTATGAAGCACAACAAGTGATGGATGTTGAGGTAGGTGATGGAAAATCTTGGTACTTTAATATTCAAAATTACCTTAAAAGATCTGTATTTTTATAAGAGGCCATGGAAAAGGATTAAAGAATGCTCCGTAAGTTATCCACACAATTCATCACTGTTGATGGAGTTCTTTACAAGAGACAACCTGATGGGATACAACTAAAGTGTGGAGGTGAGAGATTAGCTAAAAAGATTATAGTGGAGGTCTATGCTGGAGTTTGTGGTGCTCATATGAATAATTTGGCCTTGGCTAAAAAGGTAATGCGTCAGGGGTTCTTTTGGCCTACTATAGACATAAATTATTCCAAGTATGTAAAAGAATGCCAATTATACCAATAGTATGTTTTTCTAAGGCATATGCCTATGTTAGAATTATGTAATCTTACCTTATCATGGCCTTTTACCACTTGGGGTATAGATATTATAGGAATGATCAATCCATCAGGATCGAATGGATATAAGTTTATTATTATGGCTATCGATTACTTCTCAAAGTGGATAGAAGCATAATCATACAAAAACTTGGGTGCAAAAGAAATGGCAAAGTTTATTGACAAGAGCTTTATATATAGATATAGGCTTTTGTATCATATTGTATTTGATAATGGGTCCCATTTTCAAGGAGAGACTAAATGGATGCTCAAGAAATATGGAGTTTGACACCATAAGCCTTTGCCATATCGTCCTTAGGAAAATGAGCAGTGGAAGTAGCCAATAAGAATGTCAGAAGGATTCTAGTTAAAATGGTAAGAGCTTTTAAGGATTAGGCTATGAAGTTACCTTTTGCATTATGGAGTTACAGGACCACAACCAGAACTTCAACTGGAGCCACTCCATTCTCTTTAATGTATGGAATAAAAGTTGTCTTGCTAATGGAGATTGAGCATCAATCGTTGCGAGTGGTCCTAGAAGTAGAGCTACCAAAAATGGAATAGGCTAGATAGAGGTTGCTATAGCTTAACCTATTAGATGGAGAAAGAATGCGGTCTTATTACCACAACCGAGTTTATCAGAAGAGTATAGCAAAGTCTTTTGGAAAGAAAGTTAGAAAGCATCCCCTGAAGAAAGGTGATCTAGTCTTGAAATAGATAAAGCCAGGCCTACCTAACATTAGAGGCAAGTTCAAATTGACATGGGAAGTCCTATTTATGCTGAAAAAATTACTGTCCAAAGGTGCTGCAATACTAAGTGATGGTGATAAGAATGAATTTAAGGAGCCAGTAAACATCGACATCCTAAATAGGTTCCATGAGAAGACTCAAAAATATAATAAAAATAAAAGAGAAAAAGAAGGGAATATAGCCCTGTGAGTTAAAAATTGGTAAATTGTGGCCTTGCTAAAATTGGGTGCATCATCAAGATGAAAGCCGAAAAAAGGCATCTTGGGCAAAAATTAGAGGCCGAGTGAAAATATTCGATTAAGAAAACCTGAGAAGGCTGATTGATAATAGGGGAGAGATGCTTTCAAAGTTTAATCCTATGATTGAATAGAGTTTTGTACTTATGAACCTAATATTAGAATAATGATCATATGTAATGAAATTATGTAAAAATATTATGATATGTAATGCAAGCTTGTACAATAATATAAACAAGAGCAATTTTATTGTAAATACTTTAAGTTTTTTAGTTCTATAACAAAAAGTGATGCATAGTTTCTTACACCATATATTTAAGTCTAAATATCATCCTCTACTACTTCCACTTAAGCTTTATCTTATCCAATATGCTATATTGTCAATTGTGGGTCTGGATATCCATTTTTTTATATGCAACGGGAGTGGTGAAATTGTAGTTAGTTGGGTTTTGAATGTCAACATTGGCATATAGTTAGGCACATGCTTGATGATGACCAGAAATGAAAGTAACAGATAAAATACCTCATTGAAATGATAATGGGCACCTTATGATATCCTATCATTCCCCAAATTGATGAGCATAATGGGAAACTACATAGAAAGTGGCTATAAGGCCCCAACCTTGGCTTTAACTAGATTACGGAAGATTAAGGATGATTATGGTTAAATAAGACAAAATTATATTATTTTGCATTTACTGAAGTTAAGTCCGATGAGGGGGTATTTTGGTAATTATGCATGTGTATAATATGGGTATAGTTATGGCAAGTATTTATGGCTAGTGATGTAATTTAATTAAATTAGAAGTCTCGGGGTTAAATTGTCAAAAATTGAAATGATGGAGGTTAAAGTGTATAGGGATAACTTTGGAAAGGTAAATTTGAGATATTTATCCCACTATCTTCTTCCTTAAAGCTTCTTGGAGAAGGAAATTATTTGATTTGAGAGATAGAGATTAGCTTAAGGATAAAAGAAGGGAGATACAACTTCATCTTCTCTCACTCTCTCTCTTTTGGTTTTTGATGAAAGAAGGTGTATAGCTTAAGGTTGATGAGTTGGTGTTCTTAAGGATAATGTTACCTCCCCTCTTGCAATCCTTCCTCTCTTATTTCTTTGATTTAATTTTTGGAATTAGGGATCTAAATGGATTATGTTTGTTATCTATCTTGTGTAAGGGGGAGGAAATCAATATTTATGAGATGGATCAAGAGTGGTGAAAGAAGATTTGAAGCCTTAATACCAGGTATGGAAACTAGGCTTACTACGTTGTTCATGTGAGTTGGTTACGGGAACTTTGTTCTCTTCTTGTATGTATATGTCTTCCTTGATGAGGTTAAGGATCTAGAGTTGGTTTTGTAGATGAGACATTAGTAAATCCCTTATATGTGTTTGGGTTGAGTCTTTGTGGTTTTAAAGAGGATGAATTAAATGGATATGTAGAATCAAAGGATTCTAGTAATGAAGGAAGAATAAACATCGTAATTACTGAGATTATAAATTCATCTACTTGAGTTATTGACTTGGTTTTGTCACAATGATAGAATGAATTATTGATAAGAGTATGGGAATGTCGGTTTGATCATACATTGCATGTGGTTGTCCCTACTATAAAAGAATATATAGTAGCTAAATCTAGGAGATTAGGGTCATTGGTTAGCAGTATACCCTCAATGTACTCTGGTACAGTGGAATCCCTATCTATAGAGTTGATTTAGTGAGTTATGTTGAAATCACAGGCAACGCTAAGAATGTTTAATTGTATAGCAAGCATTATTGGAAACTATTTATTGATATCTTGAAATGAGTTAAGGTTTTGATTTACAGAAATTGGGTTATATTTGATAGTGTTCTTTAGTGGTTGAACACTCCATCGAGTGGATCACCACTCTACTAAGTGGGTTTGGCCACTCTACCGAGCTCCCTATCACTCTATTGAGTGATACCCTACTACATTATCCTTGATTCAAACATTACACCTTAAGTCATCAACATATAAAGTCTATCTCCCCACAACTCAACCAAACACCTTTAGTACTCATTCAATGTATTATAACACTTTATAAGGATATATTTATGGTTTGAATAATCCCTATCTCCCTTGTTTAACAAAGTTATTAATCTACTAAAGCATAGTCAAATTGACAAAATGATAGCCTGAAAAGTGTGATGAATTATTGATTTCAAATATTCGATCTTATATCCTATTTTTGTATAAAAATGTAAGTAAATAGATGAGCTTATTTGTATAACAAAGCTTATTACTATTATTGGGTTAATAAATTATTTTAACAACTGTTGGTTATGATGAATGGGTTGTGTTTGCCATGAGTATGGTTTCCTTGCATGAGAAGCCTTGGATTGTCATACATGTTATGTATATACCCTATAAACAATTGATAGGCCTTATGTGCATCCTTTAGGGTGTCACAATATTCTTACATATACTCTTATAGTATAAATTCCATAATACAGACACAAGTAAGATGATTGATACATATATGATCATTTTAGAACATATACTTGGTTAGCCAGGATCTAATAGACTATAAAAGTAAATTAAGGTGTTAAGACATGAATAAGTGGTTATCAAAAGAATGGGAATAACCTTATCGATTGTATTATATTTATTTGCTATGCTTGGATATTATTTCACATGATTGTGTATCGATATAAGTAACTACAAAGATGCATGGAAACTACTCATGGTGATGTGACTATCCTTTAGTAAGTATCCTGACTCATTGTGAAATAACAAGGAGAGGAGTAAAGTTCAATACCCTATAGTTGATGTGACTACCCCTTGTAAGTATCTTGACTCATTATATAAGCAAGTATAAGTAGTGTAAGTCTATAAGTACCATGTATAGGGTTACTTTTATACATATGTATAGACATGTATACCACTCTATGAGGATTTCAAGTATTGATTGTTTGCACTTTAATATAGTAAGTTATCTAGTTTACAGAATATTGATATATGCATAAGCATTATAAAAACCTATTTATTGATCTATAGTCACATATATCCTGATTGAATGATAATGGAAATAGGGGTTACTTTGCTTGAATGCTATACTATCATATTATCCATACAAATTGTTAGTGTTGATGAAATGAATCAATTGGCTTAAATGCTATGTTTTATTATCATTTTGCAGAATTATGCAAATACATGTGATATGATTGAGGAACATTGATGCAACTATATGTTCATGTGATATGCCTCCATATCTATTATGGCTCTAAGCCAATATCACTCTATGAAAGAACAATGATGATAACCTAAAATGTTCATGGATATTGTTTAGCCTGCGGGTCTTAGTTCAGTCATAGATTAGATAGGCATGCCTAGAGGATATTATTTTAGCTGCTATTGTAGACCCCATTTGGGGTCTATTGTTCATTCCTTGATGCAACTATTGCTTGACCCTATTTGGATCTATATGATATCTTTGGATATCTATTGTTGATACCCTTGGCTATCTATTGCTGATACCAATTGGTATCTATTACTCCAGTTATCCACCCTTGGAATTAGAACTTAGGCTGGCTAATCCTAGTATTGTTGTAATGGTTCAAGTGCATCAATTATTAATATAGACACGAGATCTCATGTGCTTTTGAAATCGATAAAAGTATACCTATGATATTGTGCATTTTGGTAGTCTTATGTAGTAATTATATTGCTAAATGCATGCTTTATGTAATCATATTCTCATTACTTAAGTAATCTTCACATCATCTTATTGTTAATCACTGCTTGATATATGGATTAACATGATATTATGTGAGACATAATCCTTCATACAGATTTGGTATTAGTTATCTTATGCATATGGATATGATTATGCTTTCAGAATGCTTTCCAGGCATTCAAATGTAAGATGTTCACGCAAGATTTGTGCATAACAATGTTTCTATGAATAGCTATAGCTTATCTCTAGTTTTCACGGTTATCTTACACAACTAGCACTTTCGATGCCTGCAAGCATTGCTTATAAAACTTGAAAGTTACTATGGTTAACCAAAGTTGATTTGAATAAGTTAATTGTAAGGTTTTTTAGGATAAATGAGTGTTCCTAAAGTCTTAAAATATTATAAGCCCTGTATCTATCATTTTGTGATAAGCATATATGTTTTGGATAACCTGTAATGCTTGCTATAATTTATTGAAAAGTAAACTTGACTTATATATATATATATATTAGATCAAGGAATGGGTTTTAACTAAGAGATTAAATAATGCTTTTAGGAGCCAGATAAGTTTATTTAAAACCTAAAGTTTTATAAGCATGGAATCTATTATTAATGTGGCTAATGTACACATTTATTGTTTAATTTTGGGTGCTTGCTTGATGTGATGGTTTTGTATGAGATTTTTCATAGAGTATTGTTTCCCACTAAGCGTTATTGCTTAGCACATATTTTATTATCCATGTAGGTTGCAGAATAGGCTTCATTTCTAGTTGGAAAGTTACAGTGACTCGACCCTCCAACAGCAAAGAAGGTCTAGAAGTGTGCAGATTGCCCTTATAGTTTTATAGTTGTCTTAAGAAGTGTATATGTGAATTTTCTCTTATTTCGGAGTTCTATTTTGGCTAAGAAGCTTTATTTGTAATAATAGCCTTAAGCATTATTGTTTATATGATTATCATAGGTTTAATATCTATACAGGCAATTCTATATGTCTTGTAAATTAGGGTGTTACAGTGGCTCTATGCAAGCCATATAGTGGAATGTAACCAGACTGACCATCTTAGGTCACATAATGAGATATTAGCCATGTGCACATTAAGTTAATATCATGCTAACTCAAAGTTGACAACCACACAGAGCCTTTTTATGCTAACTCAAAGTTGTAAAGTCATCTTCTAGGAAGAAGATGGCTCAAAGAATATGTGTTGATTACTCTGGAAGGAGGTTCCTCGAATAGCCTCAATCTCTCTTGCAGCCACACCTAAAAAAATAAAAAAAAAATAAGATGAAAAATGTATGAAAAGAAAAGGAAAATGAAAAAAAAAATCATGAAAAAAGAAAAATAAGAAGAAAAAAAGAAATCAAGTTGATTAGATTCATCTCAGGAAATAAATAAGACATAGGATTTCATGAAAATTCAAAAGGATGAGTCTTCCGCTAAGAAAAGCTAGTGTGAAAACTCACAAGGGGCACACTACCTTTAAAATAATGATTGTACCTAGAGTAATAAAGGGCTTTCTAAGAAAGTTGCAATAGGATCAGAACATACAATATCTAAGCCAAGGATGGTTTCTGCCAAGATGATAGGGAAGGGAGTCAGGCATTTTCATATGCCATCAATGATGCTGAGTACTTGATAGTCACTGGCTAGGTTCCTTGCATTCACTATTAAGTATAGAGAGAAATAGATCCGTAAAATAATGCCAATTCGAAAAGTAGGTATGTTAGTGAGGTCATCTAGTACATCAAGTAGAGGCTCAAAAGGGATAGGTCCTAGTAGAGGCACTAATCTGGAAACAACAGAAGGCAGAATTCCCAGAATCTAACTCGCATCTCTCGGATAATTTGGTATACAGTTTGGAACACAGGGTAAAGTTCCTATATGGAAAGACATCGATGATTTTGGCAAGCTCCTCAGCTAGAGGGCATAACTCTTGATAGGTGAATTTGAAAACATGAAATTGAAGGTCACAATGACGGGCAGCTGCCAGTAAAAAGTTATTGTCAAACCATATTCTTTGTAAAATTTTCAAACTAGAATATGGGGTCAAGGTCAGATTTTTCAAAATCCTGAGGGCATCAAGCAATCTATATACCTTGGTATCATCTAGATCAAATAGTATGTAAAAAACCAAAAGAGATAGTCAATAAGAGTCATTGTATGTTGATAATATATTGTTAATATAAAACATTGAAACATTATAATAGTAATGCAATATATATATATATATATATATATATATATATATATATATATGAAAGATAAGACGACGATAATAATAATAATAATAATAATAATAATAATAATAATAATAATAATAATAATAAATAATGGTGAGATAAATGGCAGGATAATAAAAAATAAAAAATGAATAATAATAAACAAGACTAACTAAATATAATACTGAAAGTTGTGGAACATTTACCTAGAATGAGAGACTGCATGGAAGTGTCTAGATCAAATAGTATGTAAAAAACCAAAAGAGATAGGCAATAAGAGTCATTGTATGTTGATAATATATTGTTAATATAAAACATTGAAACATTATAATAGTAATACAATATATATATATATATATATATATATATATATATATATATATATATATATATATATATATATATATATATATATATATATATATATATATGAAAGATAAGACGACGATGATAATAATAATAATAATAATAATAAATAATGGTGAGATAAATGGCAGGATAATAAAAAATAAAAAATGAATAATAACAAACAAGACTAACTAAATATAATACTGAAAGTTGTGGAACATTTACCTAGAATGAGAGACTGCATGGAAGTGTTGGAAGCCAAATGATGAAATTCGGAGATATTTACAGGCTGAGAGTGACTCACTCCCTTAGACCTTGACTCGCTCAACTCACTCCCTGGGGCCTTGACTCGCTTAACTCACTCCTTGAGACCTTGACTAGCTCGACTCACTTCTTAGGACCTTGACTTGTTCAACTCACTCTTTGGGACCTTGACTCGCTTAACTTCCTATCTTGGACCTTGGGTCACTCTCAAAGTGCATGGGTGATTCATTTCCTTTGCAGGGACATGCATTTGCATAGTTACTTTGTTTTTGTTGCTTTGGTTTTGTAGGGGCGATACTGTTCTCATTTAAAGGAGTTTTGGACTTAATTGAGGGAGTAAATTATATACATGTAAAATAATAAAATAATAATAAAATTTTAGTTAATTAGGAATTATCAACCGTTATTTGTTATTTAATAATATGATAATAATAAAATGGTTAGTATATAAATATATATGTGCATAGATTAAAATTAATAATAAGATAATAAAGGGAGAAGAAAAATTTTAATTAAATCAATTAATTTTAAATTAAGATTGATTGTAATTAATTAGGGTATTAATAGTTATTAATCCCATTTGCATGATTTTCATGGTTGTCAGGGTTTTTTTACTGTCCCTCGTGACTTAAGGACTAGGTCCATGAATCGTTTTTTACTAACGATCTTCGGGACGGTGAGTTGCTGCTGTTTTAGTGATATGGCATCGTTTTGTCAGTGAGTCAAGCCCTTGGTCCATGGATCACTACGGCTTAAGATCTGGGTATGTGACTCGTCAAAATATTCATTTTTAAATAGTTTCTTCTTCTTTCTTTCTTCGTCCTCTATGTTACAATTCACATCCTCCAAAAATACATTTTTGCCTGTAATTCTTCGATATGAACTCCGTTTTAAGCATAGTTAATGGCATTGGATTCACGTTCAAGAGGTGATTGTAGAGGTACTAGTCTTGTCAAGTTTTACCCACTAAATTGTAATTTGCCATTAAAGCTCCAAGGTAGGTATTTCCATTTTTTTCCCATTTTTTATTTACTTATTTGATGTTATTATTTTTTTAAATGGGTTTCTTAGTTAAACATGTTATTAGAACTAATTTTGTTGCCATTTAATTTCTTTTGTTATTTTGATAGTTATACTGCCAAAGTGTGCTTTTTAAAGAGTTTTTTTTATTGTTTTGTTTAGGTTAGTTTACTCCTTTAGGTGATAGATAATAAGTAAAAAAATTAAGTTAAAGTGTAATGAAGAAAAGAAAGAATGAAAGGCAGTGAAAGAAAAAAAAATAGAAAAAAGAGAGAGAGATGAAGGAAAAACTGGCATATTGTTAACAAGGCAAGGCCTAAGTCGAAAAAAGAGAAGAAAAACATATAACAAACCTGGAAATCACATAGAAGCAATAAAGAGCAGGAGAAAAAAAAAAAGAATGACGAAAAGCAAAAGCAAATAGAGCAAAATAGGAAGACAATAAAAAAATATATACAATAAAATATATATAATAATGTAAAATAATAATAATAATAATAATAATAATAATAATAATATACTATAGGGTACCATAAAAAATGTTAGATAGTAGAAATTTCAATTGTAGTTAGTTTCATTTAGTGTTTAACCTAGATTTATCTCTATTTTTATTGATGAAATGTGCAATTTGTGGAGTTGTTATATTGAAATGTTATCTATTTTGTTTAATTAGAGATGAATGTTTGTTTAAATCTAGCTTTAGATGTGAAAATATTTATTTTGTTAGATAGCTAGAGTAATTTTGTTCTAGTTGCCTTTATTGATCTTAAGATCTTAGTCTTACCTATTGATTTTGATTTATGTTGCTTTGTGAACATAAATTAATGTTTTTGGTTGAATTTTTTAAAACTAATTCTAATTTGCAATTGATTATTTAATATAGTGTTTAATTAATTTGAGATTGCCTTTATCTTAGCAATTAAACTTGGTATATTGTCAATGTTTATTTAATGCTTAGGCTTATTTAATTTTTGATTAGGCATTTAGTTTAATTAATTTATTTAGATCCTTAATATGTTTATAATTGTAAATGTCCAATTTTAATCCCCTTGAATTTTTAAAGTGCTAAGTAGTTTGGATAATTTGATTCTGGATTTAATTTGTAAAAAAATTAAGGAATAATATTAATGGCATGTCTGTGTACACTACAAGAAAAAAGGCTTTCAAGAACGAAAAATCCGATCCTTAAAAGTGCCGATCCGGTCCCTAAAACCTAATACAGACGGGAAAATTCGGTCGCTATCTCGTCCTTATAGGCGCCGCCGCTAATGACAATTAAGGACGAGATATATCTACCGGTCCTTAAAATGTTTAGTGATCGGATAAAAAATTGGTCCCTAAAGAGTATTAAGGACCGATTTTTTCATCCTTAATAATATAAGTCACGTGATCATTAGAGTTAATAAGGACCAGAAATATGATCTGCAAAAATATAATGACGACCGTAAATGTTTAAGGACTAGTCTTCAATCCGGTCACGTAAAACCATTAATGACCGGATAAAAACTGATCCCAATGAGTATTAAGGACCGGCTTTACCATCCTTAATAATGTAAGTCACCTGATCGTTACGATTATTATGGACCAAAAATTCGATCCTTAAAAATGTAATAATGACAGTAAATTTTTAAAGACCAGACTAAAATCCGATTGTTGAAATATAAATAAGGAAAGGAAATGCCATCCTTAAAAGTAATAATCATATGACCATATAATACATTAAAGACCATAGAACTAGTCCTTGAAAGTATAATAAGGACCAGTAATATGATCATTAAAAGTAAAACTAAATCATATATATATATATATATATATATATATATATATATATATATATATATATATATATATATATATATATATATATATATATATATAATAAAAAACATAAATCAGTCTTTAAAAATTAAAAATAATAAAACTTTAATTAGAGACCATTTTTTTGACCCCGTATTTTTAATTTAGTATCACAACCAGAGCATCCAGATTAAGATTGCTCAAAATGATAGACAATTAATAATATAATACTTTCATAGATAATTTGTAATTGATACGTATATAGAATTATCGTCCACAAAATCAATGCATTGTTTATACAGCCCCTTTGCAAAAAACAAAAAAAAATCTATAACAAAATAAGATAATACTTCTCTATGTAGCCAAAAATCTAATGTTCTTTCAAATCTACGTATTCAATTTTATACTTCAATGTTTTGTCCATACCAAAAACTGCAAAATGTATAAGGAAACAAAAATGCAACCCTCTGCAATAGAACCTTCTTTACAAGCCTTATTACCAATGAGAGATTTCAAAAAATGCAACCATCTCTCCATAGGATACATCCACCGATAATGAACTGGACCACTAATCATGGCTTCTCTAGTTAAATGGATAGGCAAGTGCACCATCACATCAAAAAATGATGGAGGAAAGACCTTTTCTAACTTGCAAAGAATTACAGGAATTTGCGCTTTAATTTCTTCTAACTTATGCATGCTCAAGCACATTAAAAAAATAAGATAATTCAATAAGGGGCTCGTACATTAATTTAGTCATCATACCACGTATGGCAATAGCGAGTAGATGTTGTAAAAAGCACATGGAAATCGTGACTCTTTAAACCACAAATCTTGTAATCTTTAAGGTTTACACATTGAGAAATATTGGATGAAAATTCATCTGGGACCTTTAAATTCCTTAAGAAATGGCAAAATATGTGCTTCTCTCCAATTTACTGAAAAGACAATGCTATCAAATCATATGCAGTCTCTAAGAACTCATTATGACATATACAAACAAACACATTAGGTCAAGCAAGCTTCTGGATAACATGCATCCACTTAAAATGTCAAAACTTTTGGTAAATGCATATACAAATCCAAAAGTAGAAGTAAACCATCAAAGAAAAATTCAGAGAAATTCAGGAATGTAAATTTGAAAAAGTTAGCATACTGGTTTTTAAATATTCTCAATAGGCTCATGAAATAATAATCAAAGTCTCAACTAGAAGCAAATAATAATCAAGTTTAAATTTCTTTAAGAAGTTAATTACTGATTTGTGGAATACTATAGGATATTTAAGCATGGGCTGAAAGAATTACATCATACAAATTCAGTAAGTTCTTCCAAACCTTATTTTCACTGCATAATTTAATGTCTCGATACAAATTCTATAATAGAAATCTAATACACACAAAATAAACATGTCTGAAGCAAACATACAAGTGCAGAGAGCATTCTTTACATAGTTATCTATCAAGCTGATTCTCAACAATGAAGTTCTGCTTTTTATAATCTAAGCCTAATACTCAAACAGTTGAAGAAAATAACATTCTATTATTTCTAAGTAATTTCCAAGACAGAGTCCCTAAAAAATAACTCGCATTGTCTATATTGCAGTTTAGCTTCCACAAAGTATCAATATGATTAGATTAGAATCACTAACTACTTCAATCTAACTAAAAAAATAGCTAGCACAAGCATTTAATTATCAGAATGTAAGAAAAAAAAATGGCAATGCATTATACCAACTCAAATCAAAGCCTATATCCACATTATATTCATTAAAAAAAAGAGATACCTCCAACAAGATGCTTTCTATCCATAAAATAAAATAACAAAGCTAGGTAACCAAGGAAAGAAAATTATAAATTCATCAGATTCGTAGAACATTTAAGCCAATTAAAGAACCGACTAAAGTTAAAAAAAAAAAAAAAGGGCATGCCATACACAAGTGAAAAATCAAATTACTGTTTCTAAGTATAAAAACCACATATTTTTGTTTTGATAAGCTGTAGTTTTATTAGAGAATTTGATCTATGACCTTAAATAAGCTCCCCAACATCTAAGAATAACAATGCAGACCTCCAGCATGGTGAAGCAGACCTACTAAATGTCAGAGTCTATAAAAAATAAAACAATAGGGTCTGATTCAGTTTAAATTGCAGCAGAGCCTTTAACTAATGTGAGCTTAAATAACAGCACCAAAAATAGAGATAACCGAATGAAATATAAAAAGCACACATTACATCACAAGTTGACAAAGCAGAGGTTCAGGTTACTGTTCAAACCAGGCAAAACATCTGCATCTATCTGAAAATAGAACTCCCAACTAAGATTGTATATAAAAACTACATATAAAACAAATAATCCAAAAATAGAAATGAATAATTAAATTAAACAAAACAAAAAATGAATAAATAAATTAAACAAAACAAAAATTAAGTATAAAAGTTCTAAGTCGAACCATCCACCAGACCAAAAAAGAGAACTAGTAACATGAAGAGAACCAGACATAAAAAAAAAACCAACAGACTCATAAAGACAGTGGTAGGCAAAATAATAGGAACAGTGGCCCAAGAAAAATTCCCATCATCAGACAAACAAAGCAATCCTTGACCAGCAGAACAACTCAGCCTAAAACAAAAGCGATCTACCCCTGAAAAAAGTTAAAAAAACCCAAGGCAATAGCAGCAAGGAAAAAACCAAAAAAAAGACTGAGTCCAAACTCTGAGAGCGGTACCACAGTACAAATGACAAAGAGAAAATAAAAGAAAAGAAAGCTCCCAAAGAAAATCAGCGACACAAGTAGACAGTAAGATAACAAATGAAAACATCTTGATGCCTACTTTCAGCGAAGAAGACAACCCCCAGCTGGCAATATCAGGCAACATCAACAAAGAAAATCCACAAGAAAGCTACACAGTGCATAAAACCACCGCAATGCCGAAGAAGTCTGCTAATATGTTATTGCTATTTGTTTTTTCTTTTGACAAGCTATAGAGATCTTATTAAAATTTTAAGGCTGAAAGCTCAAGCCAGCTAAACTAGCAGCTAGAAGCAAGATAAAAAAGAAAACAGGTGCTTACAGCACCATCAATACCTGGCAGACAGCTAAACCAAAGGCATCGAAAACCCAACCACCTAACCTAAGCCAAACTAAAATAGAGAAAAAAAACCAAATTACACAACACAGACAAAACACCTAGAATCCAAAACTGCCAAACTACAAAAACAACTGAGCATCTTCAGCTGATAAGACAAGGCAACAAATCTGCCACCACTGGCTCCATTCCAAAGCAGCCAAGCAAAAAACCTTCCAAATGCCAAAAGCAAAGGACAACAAAGGCAAACTCAAACAAAAAATTACATAAGCCAGCTACAGAAAACCAGAGCCAGACTATGAAATAAAAAAACCCGAGAGTAGTACACCTACAACTCTTTTCGTTACAAAGCTCCACTAGACCAGCATGCACAACAACAAATGGCTTTTTGTCACTTATTTTAACAGAAATAATTTTTAGTTCAATAAAAACCTATCACATACTCTCTTATTGATGAATGCATAACCAATTCCTTTTTAACCCTAATCTAACCATACAAACATCCAGTTTAGACAAAGAAACTCAAACATGTAATTGCACTAGCAAAGCTAAAAGTGAAATAAGGTTATATGTATAAATGAATAAATAAGCCAGACTACAAAATTAAAAAGATAATTAACACTTCTTTTGATTAAAGATTAACTGGTCATACAAAATAACATGTATTTATGGTAATAGTTATCAATTACAACTGCATATTATACATTGCCAAAGGGGCCCCTCTGTTGCGGGGATTATACACAATATACTCTTTATATCACGAGCTACAATAAATAAATAATAATTAAATGGAAAAACCAAAATTCATTGAAGGCCTAACATGAAAAATGACCAACCCATTCTAATAAAACTACATAAAGCAATATGATAGAACAACCGAGATATGCAGGGAGAAAACCAAGGCCAATAGAATAAAATGAAGGAGAGATAAAATTCACCACCCTAGAGTAACACGGGCTAACATATACTGACATCAATTAATAACCAAAAACACATTTAAATCATCTAGCAACCATAACATGTAATTGGCTGAAAATAATTCGAAGAAACAAGAAAAATGGGATGAATGAATGAATTATGAGGAACAAAAACAAGGAATATAAGAGTTACCAGAATTGAGAACTGAAATTTCATCCAAAATGGAGACCAATTCCGACCCAAATGTTGAATCTCTTTCAAAACCGTCTAATAATCTAGTCCAAAGAATCGATACCCACACATAATTAAACCAAACCAAATAACAAAATTGAAACCCAAAAGTCGAAAAGAAATGAAAAGGTACCAAAGAAAAAAATAGGGAAAGAGCAAGAAGAATAGTTCCTCAGTAACTAGAGAAGAAGACTCCGTGGTGGAGCATGTCGCCTCGGAGCTATCGTTAGTGGAGCAGTTCGATGGTGAAGAAGACTCCGTCAATGAAAAGCAGCACCAGTATGGAGTCTAACACAGGTGAAACTGAAGACGTGTTAGGGCACAGGGAGTTTTGCTAGAGAAGACAACAAATGACCAAGCTTTTGTGAGAAATAGATAAAGGGTTTTTCTTTTATCTGCGCCCCACTTTATCCCGTAAAATTTTTCAATTTTAAGGACCGAAAATTAATTATTTTTAGGACTAGATTTTTTCCCCTCACAACTATTATTGGTTAAATTAAAAATTAATGATCATATAAAAAACTAGTCTTTATTAGTATATTTTTAAGAACTAAAAAATTGATTGGTCCTAAAACTGTGGTCTTTAATAAGTCTTTTTCTTGTAGTGATATGTGAGCAAGATGCGGTGTTGTTTTATGTATTTGTTCATCATGCATAAGAGCTATATATGTTCATGTGATGATTGAGATTTGTTTGGTGGCTGTTTTTTAAGTAGGAAGGTCTCCGATTTTAGCTGTTATGCTGCCTGATTGTTGTAAAAATTAGTGATTTTTTTATTTGTACTGCACATAAATGAATTTATAGACATTATTAAATAAATTTTGATTATACATACTTTTACAAGAGATGTGTGAATAATTTCAATACAATATTATTTGTTCTATAATATAAGTTAACTATCAGAAATAAAATTTATTAATTTTTTCTTTTTCCTTATGGTATATGACAGGCATAATATTTAATTAAATTTAATTTGATTGACTATATGGTCACTACCTTTGTTATTATTAATTTAAATTCGCATCTATGATTTAGGCTTGTTTACTATTGATATGGGTGAAGAAAGTAGAGGAATTAATTATCGCATGGTTATTGTTCTTGTTAGTTTAGACAAATTATTATGTTGTGATACTTTAGTTATGTTTAGTATTTGAATATGCACTCATAATTGAATGTTTATCAGACAACATATCCGACATGCTAATTTACTTCATAATCATATAGATGCCTCATCACAGAGAGCCTTAGCCACCTTAGCCATGCCCAAATATTCAGGTACCTGTATGGATGATTTCGGAGCAAGCTGACAGTTATAGAGCTTGCATGATATGCATTTTCAGGCTAGTCGATTCATGAGCGAGCACTTTCTACAAACTATGGGTATATATGAGGGTGTGTAATATTATTTTATACGGGTTAGATGGTTGGATTTCTATGCTTTTGCATTCGCTGCCTACCTTGATGGAGTCCGCCAGTTTTTGGCCACCTTCAATTATCGAGGTTATTAGTGCCCCGACAATGAAGTTGGGGTAGTTTCATTCAAGGTTTTTAACTACACATTTAACATGTCCTAGCACCGGTGTCTGAGGCTTTTGACCTTTTTATGGGTAAGGATGTGTTGATTCCTAAGAGGACAATAGGAGATGATATGTGGGTCGCTATCACTAGGCCAGGTATCCCTTATAATCTTGCAATAGTGAATGCCACCATGTTGATCGCATAACTATTGAGGTATTTGTAGAGGGTATTATCCTGCTCTTATACGGGTTTGTCAAGAAGCCCAGGATCCCTAAAAGTTACAGACATCTGGAGTCTTTAGGGGATGGTTAAAGGTCATCGCATCAACATCTCTCACAAGATTTTACAAAATATTGCCAGGATCACCATAGCCTTAGGTACTGCGATTGTAATTGGAGGCATCATTACTTGGTTTCTATTATCATTTAGGTTTTCAGAGTTCGAGATGGGAGCACAAATAGAGGGAGATGTATTTGTTAGTTTCGATATGGTAGTAGATATATGGATGGTTAAGCACTTTAAGATTGGTAGTTACAAGCATTATCAATAGAGGAGGCTGAGTGAGGATTCAATATTTGCAGACCTCAAGGTGTCATTTATGGTGGCAATGATCAACTAGCTGACCACACATAGGATATCCCTCATTCTCTTTAGGCTTAAAAATACCTTGTAGGCCTCCCACTTATTCATCCATAGGGTCTTCTCATTCAGGCACATATGGTATGAGATTTATCCCTGACCATCCTTCATGGCCACAAGCGATGTCTTTCGAGAGCTCCAGTAACTTACATATGCCGGCAATGCGTAGGGCTTATAGAAGGGACTCAAGAGCCTCAACTTTTCATGTTCCAGTTCCACTAGCCACTGCCTCCTCCAGTGCTCCCATAGATTTAGAGAGTTGATTAGCTCACTTAAAGGATGTTATTGAGGACATGAGGTATGACTTACATACTTTTGGAGAAATTGTCACTTTATCCCTCGATCTAATGGTAGGCCTACTCATAATTTGGATAAATATATATTCATCTCGACATGTGATGTGCATGCAGTTACAAAGGAGGTTTATGATCTCAAGCAGGTTGTGGGCCAGACTAGGGATCTGCACACTACTTGTATAACCCAGGTGGAGATTGCATTCTATCGCTAGGAGCTAACCATGAGGCTGGTTTGAGATAACTTACATCACCTAGCTGAGCTTATAGGATAGGCTCTAGCAACCTTATCCCGGGGCCACAGGAGTCAAGTTTACGATACATTGAGCTTTACCACCACCTCCAGTTCCATCTCAGGTAGGACTTTCACAACCTGCACAACTACACCCGGGTTATCAACCAGATTACTAGATTTTGCTAGATTAAGGTGCTATTAGGAGTTATTCATTTTTTTACTTTGCTATTAGGTTTACTTTCAGTTGTGTTTCCATTTTTGACTTTTAAACTTTTACTATAACTTTATTTGGATGATGTATGGATGGTATTATTTTCTTTAGCTTTTTTTATATATACATGCATGTTAATTTTCTCTCTTTAAATGCTATTACAACACTCAAATAATAATGGATTATGATAAAATAAAAGTGAACCAAAATAGGTAAAATAGTAATAAAAATCATAGTAAGCTAAAATGTAACACAATAAATAGCAAAGGAAAAATTATTCATATAACCATCACACATTTGACACACAGTTTGAATTACAAATTATTAAAAATTAAAATTGGAGATTAAATTAGGAAAATCAATCCAAATAAAAAGTAACTAATTAATCAAATAATATACCACCAACTGATTTATTGTATCTTACTTAAAGATAGAGGAAGGAAACATTCCACAAAATGTTACATTGACAACAGCTCAAGACTGTAGATGCTGAACAATCAAATCAAAATGAAGCTCAGTCATACTAGAGCTATATTGGTATCAGCAGCATGCTTGGCACATTTTCCAGAGGATGGCCTCCTTACTTCAAAATTAAATATGCATGAGAATAATCATGCAAATCAATAAAAAGAGTAAGAATTTTCTTTTGTTACCATAGTATATTAATGTAAAGATCCCTTTCATAGGTACCTAAATCCTCTTAAGAAGTGATACATCTATGAAAAGCAAGACTCTCGTAAGGCATTTAATTCCTTATCCTCATTGATTTTGCATGCCGAAAAACTGGTGTTAGTCAGATGTCATCCTCCCTGATTTTATACATCGACAAACTAGAGCCAAATCAAATGCTATACTCCCTAATTCTGCATGCCAACAAATTGGTGTTAATCAGATGTCATCCTCCCTAATTTTATACACCGATAAACTAGAGCCAAATCATATATCATTCTCCCTGATTTTGCATGCCAATAAGCCAAAACTAATTAGATGTCATCATTCCTGATTTTAAGCATCAACAAAATAAAGCCAAATTAGATGTTATCCTCTCTGATTTTGCATGCCAACAAGCTAACACTAATCAAATATCCTAAACAAGAGTTAAAACGTTGACAAACTGGCATTAATCACTCAACCAGGAATTCATTGGCATAGATGGTACATGTCTACATCTCAAGATTCGTTGCCTCAGGTGCACATCTTTTATCACTTTGCTTTGATCTTTGGCAAACCTAGAACTAGTGTGCTAGCTATCCCAAACTTAGGGGCAACTATAGACACTGAGCCTGAATCAACCTCTATCAAGGTTACCTAATAAAGATAATGTTGTTTCGGAGATATTCAGAAAGTAGCAGTACTATCTCTCACCTGCAGCGGTTTTCATTTCGAGAAAATGTTTTTATCAAGTTTTTGAAGAAAAACATTATTTTAAAGGCATGTTTTCATTCCTTACCTGAAATGGAGAGGAGTGGCCATAATCAAGGTTGTTGGCAAACTAAGGAATGAGTCACAAACTCAATTCACAAGCTAGGCCTGTGACTTACCTCTGAGTCACGATCTTGAGTGACCAGCTCACCCTTATTTTTTTATCCATAACTCGCAGCGAGTCACGAACCCAAACCCATGACTCAAAAACAAATCACGATTTTTGATTTGTCACTCACTATTTATTTTGCTCAATATAATTTTGGGCCCTACTGAGTTAGGACTGTGAGTCACGATCTATGACTCGCCAATAACATCAGTGATTAGGTTTTTTTACAGCCAAATGCTCCAATTTTTCACCCTACAAAATAGGGGATAATTTCAGTAAAAAATCTTTATTTTCCTCTCATCTTAATCCAAAATAATTAAGGATGATGGGATATTTTTCTTGGGATTAAAGGATAACGATCAATTTCTAACAAATAGGAGAGAGAAAAAGAAAAAGAGCTAGTTTTAGAGGAAAAGAGGAAAAAACTCTGGTTTTTGGTTTTGAAAAAGCATGAAAGAAGTAAGAGAAAAGGAAGGAAATAGCACTCTTACTGGCTTTTGAATGTAACTACACTAAAGGTAATATAAAAGGTTAAACTATAGTAAAAAAAATATACTTTAAATTTCTAAATTCTTAGAATTCTATTTGTTTAAATTAGCCACTGTTCTTTCTTTGCTCTTTGTAAATATGTTGTGAATTTTGATTTGTTAATTTATTTTTGTAAATATTTTGTTATTGATATAATTGTTTGTATCTTGATAAATTATGCATTAATATGTGTTTTATTTATGAATTTGAATAAGTTTTATGTGTTTAGATGCCATTTTTTCTCTTTAGAGCTTACTGTCTCTCTTTTCATAAATTCGTGAAAATTGCATAAGTTGGTGTTTTCCAAGTTTGTTTTAAGATTATAACATGTTTTTAGAAAGTCTAGCGATGTTTTTATGAATTTTAAGCTTTAGAATTGAATTTGACAACCTTAAATTTCAGCCATGTCCATGTTCAAGTTTGTTGGACTATCTAGAGTTGACTTACAGATTTACTTCATGAGTGAGGTCCGTTACTCGCCTATGAGCAGCCCGTGACTCACTAGAATAGGGGCATGACTCATCACATTCAAGGCTGTGATTTTGTCATTTTAGCCCATGACTTAGTAATCACCTTGAGTGGGTCTATGACTCGCTCTCTCCTATTATTCTGATGATGTGGTTGCTGATGTATCATGCCACATGTATCTAGGCATATGATATGGCATGCCACGTTAGTATTTCAATAAGGATTATCGTCGAAAATCAATTAAGATAACTTTTATGCAAAAATTTGATAAGTTCAGTGGCTTTTAAGTCATGAAAAATAAGTTAATTACTCTTGGACGATTAGATATAAATTCAGTAATCATTGATGAAATTGACTCTCTCTAAAAGTGGAAGCAAACTAAATAAAATGGTCCTTTCACAATACGCATCGCCTACATTAGGTGTTAGTTATACAACAAGTGTGGGATCTTATTGCACAAAATTCAACAATCATTAATCTTATTTAACTAAAATTATACAAGGACCTAAAACTAATCATGATTAATATGTTAATGAACCATATTAAGTCATATATATACATAATTACTTATTATAAACATATAAATAAAAGATTAGTCACCCTTGTCCTTTGGCATTTGTAATATACTTGGATTTATAACTAATATTGAAATCCACCTTGATGTTTCTAATTTTTAGTGATGGAACCAGCAATTAGGAGCAACATAGTGCATTGCTCAATTATAAGAGTCGATGTAGTAAGTTCTCCTTTGCTCTAGTCGTTGTTCCCCATGAAGAGAGTGAAGCTTTTTTGATATATATATATAAGGGTGTTCTGAACAAAGTAAGAACTTCAACAATTAATTATATGCATTAATTTTTTAATTTTTTCCACTTGGGATTACACATCAAACGATTTTTTTAACAAATTGTTAATTAGGTGAGATAACAATGAAGTGTCAATTTCTTATTATTTGCCATTAATCTAGTCAGCTTTCCATCCAAAATAAGGATAAAATTGAACATTTTATTACAAGGGTAGAATTCAACCAAAAAAAATCCTTGGATAAAATTGCTCAGTTTACCATAGTTTAGGGGTAACAAAGTGATATAATATCCATCATTGCAAATTTATAAATAAAAAAAATATTCTACAAGTTACATAACACCTAAAAATTAAATCACAAAATCTACAAATTAAATATATAATACCTGAAGACTAAATTACATTAATTTCATAAAAAACTATTATAAATTAAACTTGATTTAAAAGATTAATTGGAGTTAATTATCTTTGACTTGGTCAAAGTACAAATTTAAATTGATTCTGAATTGTAATTAAAAAAATAAGGATAAGCCAACTAAATATTAGGTGGCTCAAAGTTACCGCCTAAGATGAAGAACCGACTTTAATTGGTTCTATAAATATGGCCATGTATTGGCCATTATAAATGCATGCACTTAGAAAGAAAATTGTGCAAGTATGTAGGTGAGCCAAATAGAGAGCTTGGGTGGTTAGCTTTAAAAAGCTAACGTATAACGAGTTTTGGGTTCTATTAAGTTTGTAGTGTGAGTTTGTAATTGTAAAATTTGTGTTTTTTAATCAATAAAATTGTGTGTATTTGGATATTAAGATAGATTCATTTTTCTAGGCAATTTTATATTGCCAACATCTTGGTAGCAGAGCTCTGTTAAAGTGTTTAAGTAAATCGAGATGGCTTCAAGTTCAACCAATGAAATTATCAATTTTCAAGTTTGATGGCAAAAACAAATTTGCAACATGGAAACATGATGAAGTTATATTTGAAAAGCAATATTGGTATGGTGAAATTTTGGAGAAAGGCTTAGTAGAAAAAGAAAATTGACGGTCGAAGAATCACAACAATTGGTTTGTGATCATTCATTAAATGAAAAAATTTTGTTTTTAATTTGCCAATATGTTGAGTTTCCAATTTTCGAAAAGATATTCCATTTTAAAACAGCAAATGAGGATTGGAATATTCTGCTCAAAATGTATGAAGGAGCAGACATAGTTAAGCGAACAAGATCACAATGTTTGAAAAGGTAATATGAGCTTTTGGAGCAAGGAAAAGATGAAAGTATTCATGATTATTTTAACAAATGGAAAATTTAATTAATGAGATGGAAAATAACAATCATGAAATTACAAAAAAAAAAATATCATTAAAAAGATCATGTGCACATTGACAATTCAATTAGATTATATTATCACAACCATTGAAGAATTTAGAGGTTTAGAGGTTATTGTGAAATGAGAATGAATGAAAGATAGCCAACTATAATGAAGAAAGATCTAAAAACCCAATTAAATTTGAGAAATGAAAAGGAAACCATAATAGGCAAAACAGAGCACACTTAAAAAAGTTCAAATTTCAAGGGTAAAAGAGGTAAAAATTTTAGAACCAATTCTAGACCAAGAAAAAAAAAGAGTGAATCTCCTTAAGATAAATCCAAGATTCAATATTTCAAGTGCAAGAAATTTGGTAACTATCAATTTAAGTGTAAGTTCCTGACTAGATTTATGAGTCATGTGTAATGAAAAAAAAAACATAGCAATCCATTTCCTACAAAGTAGTCATTGAAAGCCAAACTTCTATTAAAGCTCGTACATTCAGATTTATGTTACATGGAAGTTCTATTAAATAGAGGTAACAAATACTTTATTACATTTATTGATCATTTTTTGAAGCAAAAATGGATAAGAATCTACAATGCACTAAAATGCCCTTGTTGATGATCCTTTACTTTGAAAGCATCTAAGGTTCCTCAAACAATGTGATATCTCACATTGGGTAAATCTTTAACCCTTCCCCCTTTTACGAAGACTACATAATCTTAGGCATATGAAGTACTTAAGAATTTTGTAGCGTATGTTGAAAAACAAAGTGGTTATTCCATCAAGACATTACGAATGGATAGAGCCATAGAATATATTATTTGTGATAAATTCTTAAGATAACATGGAATTAAGCATTAGTTGATAGCTAGATACACTCCTCAACAAAATAAAGTGGTAGAAAGGAAAAATAGAACTATTATGAATATGGTAAGAAGCATGTTATTTTGCAAAAAGTTACCTAAAAGTTTCTGGGTGGAGGTTGTGGCTTGGGCTATCTATATTTTAAATAGATGTCCTATTAAAAGTGTTTATGATAAAACTTCACAAGAAACATGGAGTGGCTGAAAGCCTAATCTTAGTCATATAAGGGTGTTTTGTTGCATAGCCTATTCACACGTGCCTAATGAATTGAGAAAGAAGGTAAATGACAAGGTAGAAGAATGTATATTCCTTGGTTATAGTATGGAAACAAAAGGTTATAACCTTTATAATCCAAAGACTCAAAAAGTGATCATAAGTCAATATGTTACTTTTAAAGAAGATATAGTATGGATTGGTCAGAAGAAGAAAAGAAATCATTGCCATCATGGGTGTTCATAAACAATGAACTGAAATAACTAATCAAACTGGACATTCATCTTCACTTTCAGTTCTTGAAAACCTAACTCATGTTGTTTCTGAAGCATCATCCCCTCATACTCCACCTTCACTTAGGCACTCACAATGAGAACTTCATCCACCCACTTATTTGAAAGATTATCAAGTAGGTGATGATGATAATAATGATGAAGTTGTGACCTATTATGTTTTCTTTGCAGATTGTGATCCAGTAATGCTCGAGGAAGCAGTGATTGATGGTCATTGAATTAAAGCAATGGATGAAGAAATATGTACCATAGAAAAGAATAAAATATGGGAGTTAACCACTTTACCAAAGGGAAAGAATCCTCTTGGTGTCAAATGGGTGTACAAAACAAATTATAAGCCTAATGGAGAAGTAAAATGCCTTAAAGCAAGATTAGTTGCAAAAGGATACAAGCAAAAACCAGGTATTGATTATTTTGAAGTATTTGCACCTGTTGCTAGATTGGATATTGTACATTTAATCATTTCACTTACTACTAAAAGTAATTGGAAGATTTATCATATGGATGTCAAATCAACCTAATTGAATGGTGTACTTGAAGAAAAAGCATTGTTGAGCACCTATAGAGATATATAAAGCGAAAAGAAAAAGATAAGGTTTATCGATTAAAATAGGTGTTGTATGGTCTTAAACAAGCACAAAGGGCATGGTATACTCATATTGATACTTATTTTATTGAATATGGTTTTCATAAATGTCTATATGAATGTGCTTTGTATATCAAGATCAACAAGGAAGGAGACATTGTCATAGTCCTTCTCTATCTAGATGATTTGACCTTTAATGGTAATAACTCGAGATTGTTGTTGGAATTCAAGAAGGATATGGTTGCTCACTTTGAGATGACTAATAAAGAATCAATGTCCTACTTCCTTGGTATCGAGAAAAAGCAAACAAATGAAGGCATATTTATTTTATAACAGAAATATGCAAAAGACATTTTAAAGAAATTCAAGATGGGTACGTGCAAGCAAATTTTAACACCCATCGAAGAAAGGTTAAAGCTTATGAAAGGTGGAAGTGGTGATTTGGTTGATGCAACAAACTTTAGAAGACCCATTGGAAGTCTGATGTATTTAACTGCAACTAGGCTAGATATTTTTAATAGAGTGGTAATCATGAGCAGATTTATGGATTCACCACGACAATCTCATTGGCAAGCCGCAAAATGAATATACAAATAGTGATTGGATTGGTGACGTTGAAAAGAGAAAAAGTACTTTAGGTTATGTTTTTCATCTTGGTTTTGGAGCATTTTCTTGGTCTTCAAAGAAACAACAGGTAGTTGCTCTTTGAATTGCCGAAGCAGAGCATATAGCAGCAACAAATTATGCTACTCAAGCAGTTGGGGTACAAATGATGCTTAATGAATTACAATACCAATAAGAAGGTCCAATGACAATCTATTATGATAATAAATCAGCAATCGCCTTAACAAAGAATATAATATTTTATGGTCAAATTAATATTGACATTAAACATCACTATATTCGAGATTTGGTTATAGTAGATATTTTCACAAAATCCTTGAAAAGCTGAACTATTTTACGAGTTGAAGAACATGCTCGAAATGACTAAACCAAGTTTAAGGGAGGATGTTAGAAATTAAGCATGGTTTAAAAGATTAATTGGAAATAATTATCATTAACTTTGTATATTTACACCCTATTCATGTGTACTCTGGTTATTCTATGAGATGTTGGTGGAGCTGAGCAAAATAAATCGAAAAAATGGTTAATCGAAAAATCGGTTCGATTGATCCAATGATTACAATTCAGGTTAGTAAATTTGAAATATTTCGATTTTCGATTTCGATCCACAGTCTGAAAAATCGACGATTTCGGTTAACCAATCGATTTAATTATTTTTTTAATATATATATTATTTTTTATTTTTATATCTTCAATGTTTTTCTATTTCTTTCTCTCTAAATTTTACATAAAATAATACTTTAAAATATATTTAAATTATATATTTATTTTTATATCTTTATTTTTTATATTTTCCCATAAAATTTATATAATGCTGCAAATTAAATTTATATTATGTCATTCTCTTTAATTATATAGTAATATTTATAGATAGTATCCGATTAACTTTTATATATGTTATTTTTTATCATATATTTGTGTTCATATTTTACTTAATAGCATTTAATTACGATTTCTTATATTTTATAGTTTATGTTATAATATTTAATATCATCCAAAATTTTATTTGACTTAGAATTAAAATATTAATTTTCAACAAATATCAAATCTATTTTATAATATTAACTATTAATTTATAGAAAATAAATTTTGGCTAGTAAATTATGTTTATTTCGTAATTTTTATATTAAATTACTTTGCACGTTTGAAATTGAACTGAATTTTATCTAATTTTTTTATAATTTTATGTTATAAATTTTAATGGTTAACCAAATCGACAAATCGAAATCGATGGACTGGTTAACCGAATGTAACGGCTGGTTAATGATTAGTAATTTGCTCATGGATCAGTTAACCAGTTCATACTCATCCCTAGATGTTGGTGTCTAGGCCTTCATAGTTATTCATGCTTCTTAATTTCTTTGGACAAAATGTAGTAAACTTTTCCTAATAATTGTATTTAATTTGAGAATCTTTATGGTAAATTCCGTGAATGTTGTAATATATTAGTTAAAAATAATTTTATATAAATAAAGGAAATATTACTTGAAAGTTTTATAAATTACTAATTGATGTTTTAATTAATAAAATGGAGTTTGAATTTTATTAATAAAAGTCGCAAATAAAAAGAATGTCTTAATAAAAGATTAATGTTCAATTTATGGATTCAATGACGTCAATTAATTAGTCGAATTTGTGGATGAAACATACATAATAATTCCATTTCATGTTCAATTTATTAATGTGTAAAGATAACTTAATAATTACATATCACATGAAAAAACCAATAGGGATTTAATAAACATCAAAAGTAAAAGATCATTAACATTGATTAAGAGCATGAATAAGATAAGGCTTTCGAAGATAAATATCTCTGAAAAGTTTGTCTCAAACTAATCTACTAGATGACGACTCGCAATTGATTCATAAACTCCTGATGAGGGAATGTATGGGCCCTGCATTAGGGGTGAGAAAAATATAATTAATCATAAAATTAGTTCGAAATCGAATCAATTTTTACTATTAATCGATTTAATGAATTTGATTATAAATTTTAATTTTTATATTTTTAATTAATAATTACGGTTTAAGTTTTTAATAAGTGGTTAACCGTGTGTATATATATATATATATATATATATATATATATATATATATATATATATATATATATATATATATATATATATATACCTTAATTTTTTATATTTTCTTATAAAATTTATATAATACTTTATATATATATATACACCTTAATTTTTTATATTTTCTTATAAAATTTATATAATACTTTATATATATATACACCTTAATTTTTTATATTTTCTTATAAAATTTATATAATACTTTAAATTAAATTTATATTATATAATTCTCTTCAATTATATAGTAATATTTATATATAATATATGATTAATTTTTATATATATTATTTTTTATCATATATTGGTGTTCATATTTTACTTAATAGTATTTAATTACATTTTCTTATATTTTAGGGTTTATATTATAATAATTAATATTATCCAAAATTTTATTTGACTTAGAATCAAATATATTAATCTTCAAAAAATATCAAATCTATTTTATAATATTAGCTATTAATTTATAAAATATAAATTTTGACTAGTAAATTATGTTTATTTCATAATTTTTATATTGAATTACTTTACATATTTGAAATTTAATTGAATTTTATCTAATTTTTTATAATTTTATATTATAAATTTTAACGGTTAACTGAAAAATATTGATTAACTAAATCGAAATCTATGGACTGATTAACCGAATATAACGGACTAGTTAATAGTTAGTAATTTAAAAAAATCAATATTAATGGAGTGTTTAATATTTTTACTTATAAACTTGTTAACTGATCCATGCTCACCCCTACCCTCCATATCCTTTAATGTTTTCTAACAATATTATTATTCTATATTTCATATAAATTTTTAATTTGCCCTGTGTTACCAATGGGCTGAAAAATAATTTCATTAAATATAATTAATCATCTATTTATTTCTACTCAAAATGTTCATTAACATGTATCTAATTATTCAAAATACACTAACTTCTAATTATTAAAAAAAAAAAAAAAAAGGTTCTTACGCAGGAGTTCACTGTAACGTTGGATTTACACCAAGATTCAACTTTGAGTTCATATCTACTTCCTATAGTGATGAATGAGTTGACGCGTAATATACAAGAGGATATACCATGGTAAATGCTTTTTACGGCTGATATTATTTTAGTATACAAGACAAGATAATGAGTTAACCATAAGTTAGAATTACGAAGAAGCACTTTAAAAATAAAAGTTTCAGATTAAGTAGAAACAACGCGAAGTATCTGCATTATATTTTCAACCTGAGGAAAATAGGCAAAGGGGTAGTGTACTTACACTACAAAAAAAATAATACAGAATAGCGATAAAAATTAACGAAAATAATGAAATTTATTGCTAAATATACCATTTAGCAAGAAAATTATGACGAAAAATGATTTTTATCGCAAATATTGTTAGGAGCTAGTGGAAAAATAAATATTACGATAATTTAGCGATAAATAAATTTTGTTGTAGCTAATCTTGAGCACCAAAATTTTGGCGTAAAACATAGCGACGACTTTGCAAGCCTAAAACCCTTCGCTAACTCTTAGTTCATGGCGCGAATGATATATGAACCATTTAATCCTCGCTAATTTTGCAAGAAATAAATTCTCGCTAATTTTGCAAGGACAAATCCCTAGCTAATGGTTAAATAATGTGGCATTTGATATATGAACTATTTAGCGAGGACATAATCCTCGCTAATTTTACGAGAAATAAATTCTCGCAAATATAGCGAGGACAAATCTCTCACTAACGGTTAAATAATGTGGCATTTGATATATGAACCATTTAGCAAGGACAAATCCCTCGCTAACGGCTAAATAATGTGGTATTTGATATATGAATCATTTAGCGAGAATTATTTTGCAAGAAACAAATTCCCGCTAATTTAGTGAGGACAAATCTCTTGCTAACTGTTAAATAATGTGGCATTTGATATATGAGCCATTTAGCGAGGACTGAATCCTCGCTAATTTTGTGAGAAATAAATTCTCGCTAAATTAATGAGGATAACTCCCTCTTTATTCCCTCGCTGATGGGGATTTCATGTTACAAGTGAGGTTTAAGTAGTTAGCGATGAAATAATCCTCGCTAATTTAGCTTGGAATACGGTTCTCGCCAATTTAGTGAGAATTATTCCCTCATTGATGGTATTTTCATATTCCATGTGAGTTTTAATTAGTTGGCGAGGACATAACTCCCGCTAATTTAGCTTGGACTGTAGTTCTCACCATTTTAGTGAGGACCATTCCCTTGCCAATTCTCAATTCACCTTATATAAATTAATAAATGTGTAATACCGAGACAATTAAAAATACAATTTACCTTTCCAAAGTATTAGAGAGAGCAATATTTTTTCGCTAACATTTTGAGATGACTATTTCTACTTGAGGGTCAATAATTAATTTTATTGTATTTGAGGTATAAAAAAATTAGCGAGAATAGAATTCTTGCCAAATTAGTGAGAATGTCAGCCCTTGCTAAATATGACCGGTAGTGAGAAAAATTATTCTCGCTAAATTAGCGAGAGATTAGGTCCTCACTAATAACAATGCAGATTTGTATGGATACAGTTATATAACCGTTAGCGTGAAATTATGTTCTTGCAAAACAAGCTCATTTAGTTAGGATATTTTCTCTAGCAAAAATTGCTAGAACTATTGTCCTAGCAAAATAAAATTACCAAATTTTACTATCCGGCGCCATTATTTCCAAAACTCCCTCCAGTTTGCTATTTATTCCCCATCCTCACTCTCTCTTCTCCTTGCATTTATTTTCCTCTCTTTCTAATAACCATAAGAAAGCCCTAGTCGTCCACCCCGCTGCCTTCACCGCCCCCTTGCCACCCTATTTTAATCCCATTTGCAAGTATTTTTTGCAGCTTCTACTGAGGGTTCAAGTTTAAGAGTATTACTTGTGCAATTTTCGTTAAATCAACATAAGATATTGCTATTGTTGTCTCGATCATCCTTCATGAGCAAGCAGATTCAAGGTAATTTATAATTAAATTTCATTCATGATCTGCAAATCAAGTTTTCATTTCATTTCATTTCGGCATTCTTCCCGCTTTCTTGCCAAATTTTAATTTTTTTTCTCATTTTCGCTGTGGTTTGCTTGCTGTTGTCGATTTTTCTTGCTTTCCTAGTTTGTTTTGGAGAGCTCCCCTATTTGCTTTGGTTTTTTGTTGGTTCTTGTATTTTTAGGTTTCAGTGTTAACCCTTTGGTGTTTATTTTAGGTTCTTTCTCTATTTCTAAGGGCTATTGTGGGTTGTTGTTGGTTTTCTTTGATAGACTAAGAGAAATCCTATTCCTTTAGATCGTGCTGCTAAATTGTTGATCAGTTCTCAAACAGATCTCGGTGATTTTCCTCAACAGGTAATTAATTGATTAAAAACGCATTGCTTTCAACATTTTAATTATTTTGTACGGCATGTTCATCAATTTTGGAACACTAATTTTCTTCTGCTATTTAGAAGCGGCTATTTTTTGGGGGGCAAAAAGATCTTATCTTTATTTATTTTTCACGAATATGCTTATACTACTTTGCTTTCTGTTTCGGCTTTGGACTTCAGAAATTAAATTTGAACATGTATGACAGAGATTTGAAGATGCTTCAGTAGGAAAATGTGAACGTTTAGTGGAAAAACTACAGAAAATAGGTGTTGAGGTAATATGGGATAGCATGATTAGTGGATATATCTTTGGTATTCTACTCCGTATAGGAAATCTTGGTTTGTATATATAAAGAAGTTTATTTCTAGTAGGGGTCTTGTATCCGTATATACGTTTGATGTTAATGAGAAGCAAGGGCATCTTTTATATCCCAATAATTTTATTTTCTTCAATAGGCAGAGGCAAACCAATGATTACATGAGAGCAACAGTTTCCAAAATTTACACTTACTTAATATTGAAGAGAATATGCCTTTAGACAACAGAAAATAGAGATAAAAAAAATCTATATAGCCGACCCCATCTAGCATGGGACTAAGGCATATTTTTATTATTTTTGGTATCAGATATATCTCTTTGTCATTGTTACTTTTATACCAACATCAAAATTAAAATATTAGTAAACAAGGAAAGTGAAGGAGCTTAGGATATGCCATAACTTACGAGATGAGAAATTAATCCTAATATAAATGAGAAAATATCGAAACAGAAAATAATTTATATGGAATTAATTCCATATTTGGATTTCTCTTAATAAGGGAATCTACCCATTTAATAAGCATTAATGAGGACAGTTACCCAATTTAAATTAGGTAACTGACATATTAGATGGGGAATTTATTTCCTTAATTAAGTTTTGTAACTGCCAATTTTTGAATTAATTCCAATTAAGGGAATTTATGTTACCTTAATTAAAGTCCTATAAATAAGCCAAAAATTCTGCATTTGGAAGGAAGAAAAATTCCCTCATACTGAAACTCTGCCGGTTTATCTCTGTGCACATTTTCTCTTCTTTTTGGTGGGATTTTTAGTTCCATGCTTAAATTTTTCAACTTGAGGCTTTTGAGATGTAGGTGAGAGCTAGACCGGTGATGCAAAAGCAAATGGTTTCAACGTCAAACGATCTGCGCTATGAGAGATATTTTATTCTTAGTTCCCGTGATATATCATGATATATATCTTTCATTAGTATCAAAGCTATAATTTTTTGCATTTCAGCTATTTTGTTTATGGATCTATTTTTTTGTGAAAATTCATACATGATTGGATAAATTTTTTTATGGTGTTCTGCATATTTTTTTTATTTGGTCTGTATTTGTTTTTTGTGTATTTTTACACTAAAAAATAATTTAAAAGTTCGTAATTAAAAGTTTCATTTAGAAATTTTTTATTTTTGACCATACCATTGGATTCAGAGATCCCAAAAACCCTCATTTGAAAAAATCAGGTGGCCTAAAATTGTCGAAAAGGTGGCACATTGCATGCGCACGCCACCAGTGCTAGGCACGTGCTAGAGGGTGCATCTCCAACAAGCGCCAGATCCATGCACGCTGAGTGAAACATCACTCAACCACATGGACCTATAGAGGAGCAACACGTGGCTTTATGGTGAAGTGTCACATATCAGCTGACGTGGCAAAGGGGTCCACATGGTGCCAAAAGTTGCCATGTAGCATCCACGTGGCAATCTATGATGCTGACACATGGCATATAAGGAGTCCTACCACGTGGCTTGATGAGTCATGCCACATGGTTGGCTGCCATATAATAGACTGTAATCATGACACATGTCAGTTTATCAGTCTAGTTGGTTGCCACATGGTATCTACGTGGACTAGTGAGTGGCCACCATGTATTAATGGGGTCACACCAATTGGCAACATATGGCCCAATACGGTCACATCACATGGCGTTGTGCCACAGCTGGTGAGTAGCCTCTTTGTCGTGCTTGAAGCCCACTCTCACTGGCGTGTGTGGGTACGTGAGCCCTCCTCCAGCCACCATTTTCCAATTTTTGCAATTATATTTTTCATTTTTTTTAAAAAATTTTTTGAGCATCAGAATAATTTTTGATAAATTATTTTATTGAAATATTTATGAAAATTTAAAGAAAATGTGTTTTCTGCCTTCTTTAATTTTCAAATTTGTTTGAAAATTAATTATGTGGATTTTGTTTTTAAATTTGATTAAAATGAGTTTCGATCATTTTTGTTTGTACATGAGTGTAGTAACAATTTTTTCTGTTACGTGTAATAGATATGATGATGATAAGGATGCCTACAGTTCCACACACTCCTTAAGGGGTTGCTCGGGCCAATGTATAACTGCATAAGATCCATCATATGAGGTTGCATAAAAAGGCCAGAATTGATGATATTGATGTTATTGTGCATCATATAGTCAGTATGTAAAAGAAGATGTAAAGCTGCATTTGGTTAGTGACCTACATAGGGGGAGGGATCAAAGGCTACTTTAAGATGTTATGTGTGACTCATTTAGTTACCATGTGGAACTCCAGAACTTGTTGGAGGAGTGTTAAAGTGATCTTTATGGTCATTCCATTATTCAATTTTTATATATGGTAACTAAATTAGGAGAGTTAAGAAGTAACACTCAGTCTGAGTTGGTGCTCAGGAATGGACATAAAGTGTATTGTCCATTGCTTAATTATCTATATTAGATAATATCCTCAATTAAGTTTATGAACTTAACTTCCAATAAATCATATTTACTATGCAATATATTTTAATCTGTAAGGTTAGATATTAGGACTTAAAGGGTAATTGGATACTATTAATAACCTTTTCGATTTTTAGCCTAATAGATAACTTTATTAGATTTTAATTTCAAATGCATAGTAAATAACATGTATTGCCCAATTCTTCTTTAATGATGTGCAATAATTATTCCATTAGTGATCAAAGGATCCAAATGGATATTGCTTTTCGCATCTAGAGTATTAAATCCAGTCTGTGCATGAAGTGCAAAAGGCTTTATAAACCTTAAGTTCGATTATCATTGAACCTAAGAATTGCACTACAGCTTAGCATAAGATGGATCGAGATGCTATGTGGCATGGAAAAAAGATATTCCATTGCTCGCATCATATTGCTAAGTGTAAATGGATGATGACGTCACCATGCAATTTCGCTCGTATCGAAATGTAATTTATCTATAGGTCACATTGCGAGAGAAGTTTAGAGGAGTGTCTCTAACTAGGCTCTGATCTTTAACGATCAAGTTCGATACTTATCAAAAGATGTTTGATTATTCAATGAGAAAATATCTCTGAGAGATGGAGAATATGATTTGTGAGCTTGGTAAAATAGGTCATAAGTTGATTGATGAGTAGCAAGTCTAAGTTGTTATCCATTCTTTACCTAGGAGTTGGGAGCATATGAAGATGCAACCAACTAATAAGGATTAAATAAAGACATTTAGGGATATTACTTGTCATTTGGAGCTTAAAGAGGACAATTTGGCATCAATTATGGTCAATGCCAAAATGCATATGGTATAGTCCTGTTCTGACAAAATGAGTTCTAATCACAGCAATAAAAAAAGCTTCAATAGGTAGGGTAAGGAAAAGACTCGAGATCTTGAAAGGTAAAAGCTAAAATAGAATTACTGATATGCTTTTTCTAGAAGCTTAAATATCACAAGTATATGGTGTACCGGTTATAGTACTTCAGATATCGATCCCACGAAGAAATGTTGATTTAAATTACCCATTATTACTACTCAATTTTAATCTTGTTTACGATGTCTGTAAGTGGAAATTAATTCTAAACTACCTTATTGTGTAAATTAAATCCTAGTTAAATATAATCAAAGAAGACAATAAATATAATGAAATTAAATAATCATGCACTTGATACCATTATTTTAATTAATATGTTTTAATCTTATTAGTAAGCCAAGTTGGAATAAATTTTCAATCCACTCTCTCGACATGAATTAAATTGCCTAAGACATGCAATTAAAGTGCTAAGTCTCAACTCTTGTTAATGAACTAGTTGATTTTAATTACATATTTTAAGATTAACTACCAACCTATAGCAATTATCACCACATGCGATCTTTCTAACTATGCTTTGATAATGAATTTCCTATTAACTTTCAATAAGACGTTGCTCTCGTTAACTCCCTTATTTATGACCATTATGTTAATTTTCAAAAAAGGAATTGCCATATAAGGTCTTTTTCCTCAACCTATAATAATACTAATATAATTTTAATAGCAAATTTTACATTCAAAAATCAATTAAGTAAATGGAAAAATAGTACTTGTTCATATATAATCAAATGCCAAAATAATATTCATATGAAGATTACAAGGAAGAAAATAAAAAGTAAGAATAAGAAGAAGGGGATCTCTCAACCCTTTTCCCTTCACAAAAGATATCTTCTCCCTTGCTTGCCTCCTTCTTCAAGTCATGAAAATTAAACAAAAGTACTAAAGAAAATTATAATTCTTAAGATCACAATATCAAATTCCAAAATTCATCATCAAAATTCTATTCACTTGGCATATGTATGCCTCCCTAAAAGATATGGCTCTTCAAAATAACTCTTCACAAAAGTTGCACTTGGTGGTGAAAAATTGCATCTCTTTAAAAATACAACTGCTCATATGTCCTGTGTCGCGCTCGCGACAAGACACGCCCATGCTTTGGCTGGCTCTGCTAGCTGTCACGACCTTTCCTTCATTGTCGCCTTTGCGACAATACACACTTCTTCTGCTGGCCTGGCTTTCTTCCCCGCTTGCTGTCGTGAGCTCTCTTGCATTGTCACGCTCGCGATAATGCCCTTGTAGCTCTCATTCTCCTCTTCCTTCTCCAACTGACTCCTTTAAGCCTCAAATAATTTCCTTTCTCCTACAAGACAACTAAAACAACCACAAACACACAAAACACATAAAAGCAACAAAATATAGATAAAATATCAAAATAATAAACACAATACTAAATAAAACTACACATTAAAACACACTATTTATGAGATTTTCAAGCTCATATCAACTCCCCACACTTGAACTTTTGCTTGTCCTTAAGCCAAACTTCAAAATGAATGAAAAGATCATAGCTCAAACAAACAAATAAATAAAACATAAAACATGGAATATGGAGTTCG
This sequence comes from Excoecaria agallocha, assembly GCA_037975025.1. Taxonomy (NCBI): domain Eukaryota; kingdom Viridiplantae; phylum Streptophyta; class Magnoliopsida; order Malpighiales; family Euphorbiaceae; genus Excoecaria; species Excoecaria agallocha. The sequence continues at coordinate 96,674,907 of CM075807.1, read as the reverse complement.
TCTTTCTTGAGATTGTCACAAGTTAACATATGCAAGGTTTCTTTAACATATTAATTATAAAGTCAATGTCAATAAATACCAAAACAAAATCTTGGATCTATAAGGTTTAATACTCATATGCCCCCAATAAGATAAACAAGAGAACGTAAAGTACAAATATATAAAGCTCATAATTTCTTACAACAAGTACTCTAACCTAGCAAGTATTACAAAATGTAGAGTTATTCTCTCATAATTTCTGCCTTACATCACTCAAGTGTTTAATGGATTTTGTTTAACTCGTATTTCCTCTTGTACCACCACATACCATAAGCTTGTATTAAATAAAAATCTCCATCACTAGCATAAAATAATGCACAAAATCAAAAGGGTCTTAAAAGGGTTGTAGCTTGGCTTAGGTTAGGGTAGGAACAATTTTGGTTAAGTAGCTCATTTATGTGAAAAAATATAGCAATTACTAAAACAAGTAAGACTTCATATTGAAAAAACTAAAGCATGATATCTATCTTTTCTAATGAAATTTACATATCCCCTTACAACATTTTTTACTTCCCACTAGCTTTTACATCATGCTCAACTTCAACTAGTTGCTTCTCTTACTTTAGTTTTCATTCTTTTTAAAGCAAACTAGTGTAGTAGTTTTTCTTCTTTTTTTTAAAAAAAAAATAGTGGACCTTAACTCAAGGGATAAAAAATGATTCATAAATAACTCATGCTTATAAAATATCAATATTTTATCTTACTCATCAAAGCATTACTACCTCTTCCACACAAGTGTTCAAAAAGAAAAGTTTAATTCATTAGAAATTAGTACAGGGCTAAAAATATGCTCATGAATCAAATGGTTATAGGATCAAAATGACTACCTAAAGTCAAAAAGGGTAGTTGTTTAAGCAAGCTAAAAGAGGTTATTTCTAATGCCCTTATCATTTCTCATGCATATTATACACTAAATGTGATCTCCAAAATTATCTAACACAAGTTCTAGAGTAATGAATACAAGAGGAATTCTCTCAACAAAGAATTTTTAATGTCGTTAAGGCTCAAAAGCTCACCATGGTTATGATAAAACTCTACATCATGCAAAACTCACTATGTTAAAGAACACGCTTAAAGAAACTTGGCTTAAAAGAAATGTATACCAAAGTACTTTACCTAAAAATGCCTATCCATAGAAGCATAATCATATTAAAACAAAAAAAAAATCCTTAATTCCATTTTAGTAAATGTATCCAATAGACTTATAATTAATTATACAAAGATTTCCTACATATGCTACTAGGCGATAACCTCAAAAAGAAAAACTCCATAACACAACAAAACATAAAAATTTAAAACTAATCCTATAGACAAACTAGCAGCTAGCTTCCCCACACTTAAAGGACACAATATCCTCATTGTGTAAGGGAGACACCACAAAAACAAACATACTACATAAACAAAAACACAACTCAAACAAGCACAAAATTATAAGAAAAAGGAAAAATAAGAGAGAGGAACATTACTCAGCTGGTCCACTTAGGGACCCCGAAGGAGGAGTAAATGGAATGTTCTGATGGCGAAAAAAGGAAAGGAACTTGCGGCTGAGGCTCTTATGACTTTTATGCATTTTTTGAACAGTTGCCTCAAGAGAATCCATCCAGGCTGCCATGCTTTGATTTGCAGCTTCAATGCCATCCAAACGAGACATGACTTGCTACAATCTAGCAACTTCCTCTTGCTCAGCTCCAACACTTGGCTCACCACTATCATCTCATCCAACACCCGAATCACCAGCACGGGCAGCTTCATCTTCATCATCATCACCTTCTGAATCATCAGATGCTGCAGCAGTTGATGATTCAAGTGTTTTTCCTTTGCCCTTTGCACAACGAGGACCCATTTCCTGCGCAAAACGTGAAAGAAACTGCGGAGGCCAAGCGCCTCTATCCAAAACATGTGAATTACGCAAATAATGGATATCCATTTTAGTAACAGGCTCATTATCATCCAAAAAAAATTATCCAACTTAAAATAATGCTGGTTACCATGTGACACATGCCCATTGTTTTTGTTTTAGCAATGGATGCATGATACAAACCATCAAATATAAAATCGATAGAATAGGGTGTTTTACGCATCAACAACAAATTAAGCACAAATAAATCCTTGGTTTGAACCTTAGTGCTTTCAACTCGTCCAAATAATGCATGACAAAGATACTTATGAAATAAGAACGTAGCATTATCCTTAATAAGTCTATTAGATGCATTTTTGTTATTGAATTCTTTTAAGCCAGTTATTGTAGTCCAAATAGGCCGGTGATCAAACAAATTGGCATTAAAATATTTTTCATTCAAAGGAAAACCAAACCAAGCATGCATCTCATCAAAACCAAAAATAAATTCAGCACCCTGGTGTCTAAATTTAAATTGAGTCTTTTTACTGTCGATATATGCCAAGGTGACAAAAAATTCCACAGCCCAATCCTTCCTAATAGGCAAATTCATACAAGAAAATTTCTCCCATTTTATATATTTGATAAATTTATCAAATGGTGCAGTGAGACCTAGATCTTTGAGCAATTCATTGTCTAAGTGTAACATGCCCATATAAGTTTTGGTAACAAAAAATTTAAATTTCTTTCCTTCATCTTCAGAGTATATAGGAAATGGACACTTAAACTTGGCTTGAAGATACTCAACCGGCGGCAATGGCGGAGAACTTGGCTCTATGACGGGTTGCTTATCCTTGCATCCTATTGACTTGGTGCGTACCATGATGGAAAATAGAGAAATCCAAGCTGAAATCACAGCACAAAGTGAAGAAGAAAAAGAAACAACACGGAATCTCGCAAATACTCTCCATAAAATCAAGTGAGAAATAAAATAGGAGAAGAAAACCCAAAACTTTGAGAGAAAAACTTAGAAAACTAGAGAGCAGCTGAATGTGGGAAGGTGAAGGTTTGAAACTAGGGTTAAGAAAAAGCAACAACACGGAATCCCAGCAAAAACTCTGCACAAAATCAAGTAAAAAGAAGAGAGCAGGAGAAGAAGAAAGATTTGAGAGAACTCCAAACCCAAAAAATTGGAGGATAGCTGAAGTGAGGAAGGCGAAAGGTTTAGATTAGGGTTTTAGCTATTTATAGGGGAGGTGAAAAGGCAGCCAAAAAATTGAGAAATTCAAATCCCATGGCCTGTCGCGACCTCGCGACAAGACACGATATTTGAACCTAATGAGCTCGCGATGAATTTCGTGCTCGCGACAGAAGCTAAATGCCTATTCTCCCTATGCATCAATCACGAGGGCAATATCATCACGCTCGCGACAGAACCTTAAGCCCACTATCATGATGAAACAGTCGCGAGGGTGATAATTTCACGCTCGCAATAGAGCCTTGTGATCCGTCCCACACATCCATATCGCGCTTGCGACAAGGATAATACTTCATGACTTAAACTTTTTCCTTTTTTTTTTGTAAATGGTAAACAGTAAAGGATAGAAAACACAAATAAATCATACATAAATACATGTAACATAAGATAAAAAATGTGTAAGTGTTCTAAATAAATGTGAAAATAAAACAATAAAAATAAAATAAAATAAAATAAAAATGGAAATAGAAATTAACCATGCAAATAACCACTAAGTCAACTTTAAAGATAAATATAAACAATCTGAAATCTATCCTAGACTTCCTTCAAACGTTCGCAAGGATTTTTCTCCGTATTGCTTGGTAAGTTTCCTTGTAAGCGGAAAGGTAAAGCCTTGGCAATTTGCCCTAATTGTACTTTCAAATTATGAATTGAAGAGGCTTGATTCTTTGTTATTTGATCAAATTTAGTTTCTAGCCTCTTTTGATTATCTTCTTGTGAAGTAAACTTTGAATTAAGCTCCCCAATAAACCTATCTACCTTCACCTCCAAGGCTCCAAACCTATCTTGAGGTTGTTGAAATCCTATACCTCTATTTTGATTGTTATTACTACCCCAAAAAAAATTTGGATGGTTTCTCCAACCAGGATTATAGGTGTTTGAATAGGGATTTCCTCGTCCTTGCCCTTGTAAAAAGCTCACTTGCTCATTTGTACTACCTATTCCCAAACTACAACTCTCATTACCATGACCTAATTGACCACAAATAGTGCACTCAGTTTGTGGAGTTCCTCCCACTCCTAGACTATTAATTTTTTGGGTTAATACAGCTACTTGGGCTTGCAAGGCCACAACAGAATCTATTGAATGGACCCCCCTTAATATTATCATTGGAATTAGAATTAGGGTCTCTTACTCTCTCGGTTGGCCACATACAATTATTCATGGACATTTCCTCCAATAACTCAAACGCAGCCTCTGTTGTTTTCCTTATAAAAGATCCCCCAGCTGCAGCATCAATGGTGCCTCAAGTAGTTAGATTCACACCATTATAGAATGTTTGCATCAGTAACTCCCTTGGTAAGTTGTGGTGTGGGCAACTTCGCTGCAATTCTTTGAATCTCTCCCATTCCTCATACAAAGATTCAGTGCCATATTGAACAAAAGTGGTGATATCCTTTATAATTTTTGTAGTTTTTGCTAGGGAAAAATATTTTGATAAAAAGGCTTGGGCTAATTGGTCTCAAGTTGTTATTGAACCCCTAGTAAGGGAATTCAACCAAGCTTTTGCTTTGTCCTTCAATGTAAAAGGAAAAAGCCTAAGCTTAATTGCATCAGCCGAAACCTCATTAATTTTAAAGGTATCACAGATTTCTAAGAAGTTTACCAAATGAGCATTGGGATCCTCATTTGCCAAACCATAGAATTGTATACTATTTTGAATCATTTGTAAGAGTGATGGTTTAATCTCAAATTGGTTTGCGTTTACCGTTGGTCTTACCACCCCTTGTTGAGCACCACTCAATGCCGACGTGGCAAAGTCCATCAATCGCGGTGGATTCTCTTCATCAGCCATGGTCAATCTTCTATTCCGATTCTTCTTCTTATTAGACTTGCGGTTACTCGAAAGAAATCTTTCTATCTCTAGATTCAACGGTTCAAGTTCTTCCTGTGAACTTTGTGTACGCGACATGAACTATCAAATCCTGAAACTTCAAAACAAAACAAACAAAAAAATAAATTAAATATCGTAATCCAAAATCTTAAATCAAGATTCATAATGCAATAATTAAATCAAACAGTTTCCCAAAAATGGCGCCAAAAACTTGATATGCTTTTTCTAGAAGCTTAAATACCGCAAGTATATGGTGTACCGGTTATAGTACTTCATATATCGATCCCACGAGGAAATGTTGATTTAAATTATCCACTATTACTACTCAATTTTAATCTTGTTTACGATGTCTATAAGTGGAAATTAATTCTAAACTACCTTATTGTGTAAATTAAATCCTAGTTAAATATAATCAAAGAAGACAATAAATATAATGAAATTAAATAATCATGCACTTGATACCATTATTTTGATTAATATGCTTTAATCTTATTAGTAAGCCAAGTTGGAATAAATTTCCAATCCACTTTCTCGACATGAATTAGATTGCCTAAGACATACAATTAAAGTGCTAATTCTCAACTCTCGTTAATGAGCTAGTTGATTTTAATTACATATTTTAAGATTAACTACCAACCTATAACAATTATCTCCACATGTGATCTCTCTAACTATGCTTTGATAATGAATTTCCAATTAACTTTCAATAAGATGTTGCTCTCGCTAACTCCCTTATTTATGACCATTATGTTGATTTTCAGAAAAGGAATTGCCATCTAAGGTCTTTTTTTTCAACCTATAATGATACTAATATAATTTTAATAGCAAATTCTACATTCAAAGATCAATTAAGTAAATGGAAAAATAGTACTTGTTCATATATAATCAAATGCCAAAATAATATTCATATGAAGATTACAAGGAAGAAAATAAAAAGTAAGAACAAGAAGAAGGGGATCTCTCAACCCTTTTCCCTTCACAAAAGATATCTTCTCCCTTGCTTGCCTCCTTCTTCAAGTCATGAAAATTAAACAAAAGTACTAAGGAAAATTATTGTTCTTAAGATCACAATATCAAATTCCAAAATTCATCATTAAAAAATTCTGTTCACTTGGCATATATATGCCTCCCTAAAAGATATGGCTCTTCAAAATAACTCTTCACAAAAGTTGCACTTGGTGGTGAAAAATTGTATCTCTTCAAAAATACAACTGCTCATCCGTCCTGTGTCGCGTTAGCGATGCTTGTCGCGCTCGTGACAAGACACGCCCATGCTTTGGTTGGCTCCGCTAGCTGTCGCAACCTTTCCTTCATTGTCACCCTCGTGACAATACACACTTCTTATGCTAGCCTAGCTTTCTTCCCCACTTGCTATCGTGAGCTCTCTTGCATTGTCGCGCTCGCAACAATGCCCTTATAGCTCTCATTCTCCTCCTCCTTCTCTAATTGACTCCTTTAAGCCTCAAATAATTTCCTTTCTCCTACAAGACAACTAAAACAACCACAAACACACAAAACACATAAAAACAACAAAATATAGATAAAATATGAAAATAATAAATACAATACTAAACAAAACTACAAATTAAAACACACTATTTATGAGCTTTTCAAGCTCATATCAATTACAAAAGGTCCAAAGGCAAAGAAAATGATAAACATATTTCAAGAGTTAAATGTTTCTTCAACTGCCAACAAAACGACACTATACGAAAGATTGCATTGTGCCCAGGTAGGTACACTATTTCAACTCAAGAGTGAAACTTGTGTATCTAATTATGTGTTTCTTACTCAATCTCATCCTTTGTGGGTGATAAATTTAGGAGTAATAGACCACGTGACAAAGGATCAAGATACTTTTATCTAGTTAGTTTTTATTTTTGCTTTAATGAAACTTGATTTCATTTACATTTCAAGGATAACAACATACGCTTATGTTTAGATGATGCTTAATATGGTTTTGGTTTTGTTTCGAATAATTTTATTGTTATGGATTTTGATCCTGACTATTCAAACAAAACTAGTTTTTCCTTTACCTCTATTTCTTCATATAGTTATGAGAATAATATAAAATTATGGCATGCTATATTAAACCATATCGGGCAGGATCGAATACATCGGCTAGCTAAGGTATGTTTATTGGGTGATTTAAATGAGGTTAAATTGCCTACATGTGAGCATTTCCTTTGCAATTAATTCATTATGATGTATATGGTCCAATAAATGTTAGGATAAGGTATGAAGCCTATTATTTTATCAGTTTTATAGATGACTATATTAGGTATGGTCATGTCTATTTGATATCTCACAAGTTTGAAGGTAAGACTTTTTATGAATCTTGTTGATAATCAATTGGACAAGAAAATTAAAGTTTTAAGAACCAACTATGGTCGAGAATATCTTTCTAAAGAATTTAAAGCTTTATGTGATGAAAAAATGATTGAACATAAATTGTTTATTCCTAGAACTCCACAACAAAATGGTGTTGCAAAAAGGCAAAATATAATCCTTTTTAGACATGGTACTTTCTATGATGGCACAAGCAAATTTTCATATCTCCTATTAGGGAGATGCTTTATTAATAGCCATATATGTTCTTAATTGTGTACCCATCAAATCTGTTGCTTTCACTCCTTATGAGTTGTGGACTAGTCGGCAACCCGACTTGATTCATTTACGCCATTAGGCTTGTGCTATTTATATCTATGATACCTCAAGTAAATTTGGTAAATTAGGATCAAGAGGTAAAAATAGTATCTTTGTGTGATATTCTGATGTATCAAAAGGATATATGTTCGTGGGTGAGCAAGAAAATGGCTCAGTAATGGAATGTGAATCATGAAACATCATATTTTTGGAAAATGAGTTTTCAAAGTTGGGCGAGGTAAGTGAAGACTTCACTTTTTATGAAATTCAAGAAGACGAACTACCTCGATCTCTCCATTTAACTGGAGAATGACCGAATAACAATAGAATAATGAAGGAGAATTATCGAATTTTGACAAAATAATGATAGAATAGTAATGGAATAGCAACAAAGTCCCAAAATTGTAAGGTATTTTATAGTTGAAGCCCTTTTTTGCAAGATTTAAAAATAGAGCCTAAAATTGTAAAGTACACTATAGTTGAGGCCTTTTTTGTAATTAGCTCTTTTTATTAACTAGTTTATTAACTTAGATTAATAGCTATGTTGATTTCGGATTTTATCTAATTTTTTAAATCGTTTAACCAATACATTTTGGTTAACCATGATTTTCTAGTTAACCAAAAGTTTTTTTCCTCTGGAATTTATCTCAACCTTAAAATATCACAATCAACAAAACTTATTTAATATTTAATGGGAATCAAATCTTTTAAGATACATAATTGACACATTAATTAAAAAAAATCATAAAGGATTCATAATTAAATCTATAGTGTGTATGTCTCTTTGATCTACCAAATGGAATACTGCAAGTTTTTTTTTTTTGGGAAAAAAGTAAAAAAAAAATAAACTTTCATATTTTTTAGGCTACTAAAATGCCATCATTCATTTTAGGGGATATGTGGAAAAATTACCCCGGAGAAATTTAAAAGAGAGTAAAAATACCTCTAAACTTTAAATTTTGAAATATATACCCTTAAAGAAAAGAGGAATAGTATCCCTAAACTATAGGAAAAAGAGTGCAAATACCCCCATCAAAAATAAAACTATCTTTTTAATACATTTTAGTACCTAAAACAATTAAAAGTTTTCAATCTAATCCAAGTTCGATCAAACATGTTAGAATAACAATAATAAGGAAACAATTATGTTGGAAAAAATAACCAAAAAAGATATGGAGTTAATAAACCAATTAGAAAACATAGAAAACACAAATGTGACTAATAGAAAATTAATACAGGAAATAATAATACAATTAAGTCCAAATATAAAAGAAGTAAAAAATCTATTAAAGCAGATAGAAAATGTAAAATATTTAGATTTGCTAAAATATAGAATATTTAGTGAATTAAAGTCAAAAAGTAAGTTGTTAGTTAAATTAGAAAGAATAGAAAAATCAATTAGATTTATGGCTTATAAATGGGATATAATGAATAGTCTCAAATATGGAAAAAATAAAAAATATACAAGAATATACATATGATGAACAAATTAACCAAATAAATAATAATTTAAAAATTCTAAATCAAAATTTGATAAATATGAATACTAAACCATATAGTTTTATTAATACTTTATATGAAAAAATAATTATATTAATGGAAGTCTAAGATTACCAACTAACGCATTCATGCAATCTAAAAATGAAAATATAAATGAAAAATTTGAAAAAATATTTAGCATGTTAAAAGAAATAAAAGAAGAAGTAAGTGAATTTAAAACTAGAGTACAAACTATAAAGAAAGGTAAGGAAAAAAATGAAAGAACCGGTACAGGAAGGATTAACAATAAAATCTCATATGTTAACTTTAGAAAAAGGATTAAAATTATATGAAGAAAACAAAATAGATGAAAAAGAAATTTTAAAATTAATTCATGAAATGAAAAATCTAAAAATGAATGTTAACCCAGCATTTACACAAGTAAAAATAGAAACAACTCAAAACTCGGGAACCATAAATTTAGAGAAAGAGGAAATAATAAAAGAAGATATAAATGTATGAGAATATGAAAAATATAGAAGAAAATCACCAAGATAAAGGATAATAATATTGATTCAAAATTTATAAAGAAATTAGACATAGAACCCGTATATCCTAATGGAGTATGGTTAAATCTAAATTGTGTACACGACATACAAAAATCTATAGTTGAATGGATAAAAATCAATAATTTAGCAATATTAACAAACGGATATAATTTGGAGAAAGTATACAAATTTTTAGTTAATACATTAAAAGGAAATGTAGAATTTTGGTGGAATCCAATTCTACAAGAAGATAAACAAAAAATAAAACATGAATATACTAATAAAGGGATATTAGGTGCTTTTTTGAAATAGCTATAAAATCAAATTTTTTTGGAAATAATTGGTTTAGTCCTTAAAAATCTTTAAATAAATTAGGACAAGAATACTTATGGATAATACAAAATCTAACAATATGTAATATGTGTTATTTATCGGAATATACATGTGAATTTAACAAATATTGTTAAAATATAGCTAAAACAGAAATACTCCCACAAGCTCAACATGAATGACTTAGGCAAACATATATATATAACTAAGCTACAAAAACCATAGAGATTAATATTATATAGAGAAATATAGAATACTCCCGAGATATTAAATGGAACTTTAGGAACTTATCAAGAATATGTTAAAAGGAAAATGAATGAAATGTGTAATCAAACTTATGAAATTATGAAAAAAAGTGTAACATCTTATACCCTGTCAGTTAAAGACCCGGATACTGGATGTCACATTCGGATTTAGGCTCTTTTAATGAAGGTTAAAAATACGCTTTTAGCTTAAGCCAATTATATTCCAAAATAATTATTTATTTGATAAAAATTTCGACAGAATTTTCTCTAAAATTCAAGAGAATCCCTTGAAAAGAATCCATCAAAAACACTTCTATTTAAGTTCACCCTGCTATCCATTATCCATTCAAACTTCAACATATAATTATTGCCCTTCCTCCGGCTTTTCATAAGCCAACTTAACAAAACCATACACAACACTTAATTATGATATTCTTACTTTAATTTATAATACCAATTGTCCAAGAATATTTACATCATATTACATCCCCAAAATTTAACAAACATGCCAAAATATGCTAAAGATAATCATAAAAAGCTATGGTGCATCCACCTCAAAATTTCTTCTCTTTTGTGACACAAATTTTGATGCAAATTCGCTACCAACTTTTTCTCAAAAAGTTTTGCAACCTACGCGTGGAAAGAAAACCAAGCGCTAAGCATAACACTTAATGGTATTCAAGCAATACTATTTTTTCACCACACAATATATATAAAAGGAATATAAAACATAAAATAAAACATAATTTAAATTCATAACATTAACATGACTAACCACTTACCTTAAATCAAACTTTGATTATTATATTTTCAAGAAATTCTAGTTAACTATTTCAATTTGAAAGAAAATTTAATTTACTTTAAAATAAATCTTAATAATTAAACTTGGTATTTGCCCCAAGTAAAATTTAGCAAAACTGTACCGAACAGGATAAACGAAAATAAACGTAGTACTGAGATCATCAAAACCATAAGGCCCATTAAATCTCGATTTCTCATTATTGATATCCAATTTTATTATTATTTTATTAAATATATATACACACACACACACACACACATGCATACATTTATATATTTATGTTTATACTTATACTTATGTGGATAGAGCTCTCGGAGCCATTTAGCCCATGACTCAAAATTAACCCATTACACTAGAAGAGCTCGCAGAGCCATTCAATCCGGTGATCAAATCAAAGCATAGTACTGCTAAACGTCCCTAATTGGTATGCTAACCTTATCCTATTTCTCCAATTCCTGTATAATTTTACTAAGGGTAAATGAAATAAATTTCTAACTCTTATTAATTTAAATTTTATCCTTGAAAATGTACATAAGTGATGTTTAACTATATTCACAACTAATTTTCACATTGAGTATACCTCATTTATTGCTAATTAATCATTTCAACCTTTAATTAGACCTTTCTCTAGTTCCGATGGAATGCTTAAACAAAAAAATTTGACCGTCACTTCAAAAATTGAAAGACTTAATAGCTTTACGTCATCAATTAGCATTCAATAAAAATTTTCTTTAATTATATTGGCTATTTCAAGGTCTTACTCAATTTATTTTAACTATAAAGCATACCTATTGGTTTTTAAATTCACAATTAACTATAAACATAATCTTTATTAAATTTAAAAACTAGCATTTAACTTCTAATTAAGTACCTTTGATATCAAAATTTATCAATTTCATAATGTTTACTTAAATCTTATAACTAACATATTGCAAAAATTAAGGAAAATAAATTTGCTTAAATACTTACCTATTTTTGTCGATAATTCTTTAATTATTCAACCTCAAGAACTCCAATTTATCAATTTCCTTCCTTGTCTTTTCCTTTACTGCTCCCTTTAATTTATTTTTCTATATAAACCCATACACCAGCAAGAATTCTCAACAATTAATACACAATTTCATAAGCTACAACAATTTTGAATAATCATTTACCCAAATCTCCAATTAACTAACAAAAACTAAATTTTTTTCCTTGTTTATAAAATCCCTAAATTAAATTTCTACCCCTTTCTCTAAAATTTTCTCATCAAAATTTAAAATTAAGGGAGTAATCAAAGTTTAACTTTTAATTATTGGAGAAAAACAACCAAGAGAAATGAAAAAGGAAGAGACCAAAGCAAGAGAGAGAAAAGGGTGACCTGCTTTCCTTGAGCGACAGAAAATGAAGAAGGAAAAGGAGGTGGCAGTGCTAGACGGCTATTCTAAAGGGATGACGACGGTGGCTGACATGACCTATGGTGTCAGATTGGGGAAAAAGAGAGGAGGGTGAAAGAGAGAGGCAACGAGTGGTTTTAGGACAAAAGAAAGGAATTCTCTGGTTCCTTAAAGAAGAAGAGGAAGACAAAGGCCAAAATGAAGCCGTTTTGGCCAACTTCCTCTTTAAGTCCTTCAACTTTACACTATTTATAATTTAGCCCTAAAACTTCTTTTTTTATGCAATTACACCCCCAATTCAACTATAATGCAACCCAAATTATTTCATATTTATTTTATTATCAAATTTACACATTATTCGAGTTGATTTATTTATTATTCGGATAATTTTTAAAAATCGGGGTGTTACAATTCTTTCTCTCTAAAAATAAAATTTCATCCTTGAAATTTACCTGTATTAAATAACTCTGGATAATTCTTTCTCATTGTGTCCTTTAGTTCCCAAGTAGCTTTTTCTACTATGTGATTTCTCCATAAGACTTTTATTAATGGCACCGACTTATTTCTCAGCTGCTTGGTTTCTCTTGCTAGAATTTGCACTGGTTTCTTTTCATAAGTCAAATCCGGCTGAACTTCAATATCTTTTAATGACGCGACATGTGATGGATCAAATTGGTATTTTCTTAACATCGATACATGGAAGATATTATGAATTCTTTCTAACCCTCATGGTAAATTTAGCTTGTATGCTACCGATCCCACTCGCTCAATGATTTCAAAAGGACCAATAAATCTTGGAGCTAATTTACCCTTTTTACCAAATCGAAGTACCTTCTTCCATGAAGAAACCTTCAAGAAGACCTTATCACCAATTGTAGATTCAAAATCTCTTCTCTTTAAATCTGCATAAGATTTTTGGTGATTGGAGGCAACCTTTAATCTTTCTTTAATGATCTTTACTTTATCCTCAGTTTCCTTTATGAGGTCTGGACCTAAAAGTTTGCTTTCTTTAAGGTTTTTCCAGCATAAAGGTGTCCTACATTTTATACCATAAAATGCTTCATAGGGTGTCATCTGTATACTGGCTTGATAGTTGTTATTTTATGCGAATTCAATCAATGAAAAATGCTTATCCCAACTTCCTTTAAAATCAATGACACAACTTAAAACTATTATAGCTTTTAAAGCTGAGGAGAAACAATTAAAACTGTTATCCATACATACTTTATTGTAAAATACATTTAGTAACTTAATTTAGTTATCTAAGATGTACCTGACAATGATTTCCTACTGAGGGCATCTACCACTACATTAGCTTTGCCTTGGCTATAGTCAATAATGCAATCATAATCTTTTATCAACTCCATCCATCTCCTTTTTCTTAATTAAATTCTTTTTGGGTAGGCAAGTACTTAAGACTTTTATGATCTATATAGATGTAGCATTTTTCTCTATATAAATAATGCCTCTAAATTTTCAAGGCAAAGATTATGGCTGCTAACTCAAGATCACGAGTCGGATAATTTCTTTCATGGGACTTAAATTGCCTATATGCATAGGCAATTACATTTCCCTCTTCCATAAGTACACAACCCAATCCATTATACGAGGCATCACTATAAATCACAAAGTCTTTACTGGGCTCCGACTCTGTAAAAATAGGTGTTTCAGTCAACATAGCTTTTAGCTTCTCAAAACTTTCCTAACATCTATCATTCTATACAAATTTCCTATCCTTTTGAAGCAATTTAGTCATAGGCGCTGCAATAATGGAAAATCCTCGTACAAATCTTCTATAATATCTCACCAACCCTAAGAAACTTTTAATCTCTATAACGTTCTTAAGTGGTTTTCACTCTAAGATTGCTTTTATCTTCTTGGGATCAACTCTAATCCCATCAACTAATATCACATGACCAATAAAGGAAACTTTATCAAGCCAAAATTCACATTTGCTAAATTTAGCATAAAGCTACTTCTCCTTTAAAGTCTACAGGATGATCCTCAAATGCTCATTATGCTCTACCTGGTTCTTAGAATAAATCAATATATCATTAATGAAAATAACAACAAATTGATCCAGTTAAGGATGGAAGATGCGATTTATGAGCTCTATAAATGCTGCTAGGGCATTTGTGAGCCCAAAAGGCATCACTAAAAATTCACAATACCCATATCGGGTTCTGAAAGCTATTTTTGGTACATCTGCTTCTCTTACCCCTAGTTGATAATATCCTAGCTTCATATCAATTTTAGAGAAAACACCTGTACCTGAAAGCTTATCAAACAGGTCATTTATTCTAGGTAATGGGTATTTATTTTTCACAATCACCTTATTTAATTGCCTGTAATCTATGCAAAGTCTGAGAAACCCATCCTTCTTTTTGACAAACAACACCAGTGCACCCTAGGAGGACACACTAGGGTGTATAAAACCTTTTTTTAAGAAGTTTTTGTAGCTAGATTTTTAACTCCTTGAGTTCTATAGGCGCCATTCGGTATGGTGTAATTGAGATTGGTGTAGTACCAAGCAATAAGTCAATGGAAAATTCCACTTCTCTTTCTAGACATAACCCTGGTAACTCATCAGAAAAAATATCCTGGAATTCACATATAGTTGGTATATCTTGAATTTTAGGTTTATCCTTTTTAGCTTCAAGCACAGGGGCTAAATAAGTTGTACACCCCTTTCTAACAAGCCTTTTTGCTGCCGTGGCTGATATAATATTAGAAAGAAAATTTAACTTTTCACCCACAACTATAAACTCACCATTATCAGGCATTCTAAAGGTTATTATTTTCAAATGACAATATACAATTGTATGATGCCTAAATAGCCAATCCATACCGAGAATTACATCAAATTCACAAAAAGGTAATCCAATCAAATCCCTTAAAAATTCATAACCTTGAATTTTAATTGGATAGTTCTGATAAACTTTATTTACCAGTATGCCATGACCTAAAGGATTAGTGACCATGATTTCATGTTTAAGGGCATCGACATGCAATCTTTTATCATTAGGCAGAGGAATACACATATATGAATGAGTGGACCCCGGATCAATCAAAGCATGAACAGAAATATCAAATATAGGTAAAGTACCAGCAATCACATCTGGTGCCTCATCATCCTGAGCTGGCATGGCATAAGCACGTACTGATGTGTGGGTTCAGACCTTTCAATTTTCTCTGATAAGGCCCTCTGACCACTGGTACCAGAACCAGTTCCTGTACCTCTGCCTCTACCCCTGGAAGCTCTAAGAACTGATCTCTCTGGTTGACTAGCTGATGGATTCTATCTGCTAGGACAATTTTTTATAGTGCTCCATAGAGCCATATCGAAATAAGCTCCTATCTTTCTCCAGCACTGACCCCCGTATTTCTTCCCACAATGCTCATATAAGGGGATTTCTCCTTTTCTTATTTCTCCTATTGTACTGGCCATAGATAAGGCTAGCTGCCCTAACTTGAAGGTTGATCCTTAACCCTACCCTGACTGATAGAAGGATGTCTGGGATGGTGCTTGAGTCTAGGATCCTGCCCTTTTTTGTTGTTTACTTGTCGTGAAAGATGAACCAACTTGACCTTAACCTTTCTTTTGTTGACCTCTGTTCCTTCATTTTTTTCTCCTCTAAATTGGCCCTTTTAATTTTTAAAGTTGCTTTCACCAGCTCTTTATAAACTCTAATTGGCGATATTACCAACAATTTCTTGATCCCATGATGGAGGCCTACCTCAAATCTCTGACATATGTCAACCATGGTAGGGATAAATCGTTCAACATAAGCACTTAATCTATCAAATTTCTTTTCATATTATGCCGTTAATCTGGATCCTTGCTTCAGATGGAGTCAGGAATCTCTCATTTCTTCCATGTAGGCTTCTCCAATATATTTATCTCTGAACTAAGATATGAAATACCCCCAATTAATAATAATAATAATAATAATAATAATAATAATAATAATAATAATAATAATAATAATAATAATAATAATAATAATAATAATAATAATAATAATAATAATAATAATAATAATTGGCTTTGCAGGCAAAGTTCCCATGTTGATTTTTCAAAATTTCAATAGGAGCTCAAAATACTAATTTTTAGCTGAATTTCAAATTGAAATCCACCAATCCGGTTAAGGTTCAGCTGATGTTGCTCTATTTTGCGTGCATATAAGAGATGAGAAATATATGTCTATTAAAGGATACTTAAGAGATGAGAAATAGAAATATACTTCCATATTTGGATTTCAAATTGAAATCCACCAATCTGATTAAAGTTCAACTATATTTCTATTTCCAATTTTTAGCTAAATTCTCCTTTAATCCAATACATTTCTATTTCTCATCTCTCAAGTATGCTTAAGTGAAAATTAAAATTGATTAGACAATAAATGTATATCTGCATTGGTTGATTCATGAATAGTTAAGTATGGATTTAAACATATAATCATTGGCTTAAAATTTTGATGATGGATTGCCTTTTATATAGTAGCTTTTATTATGTGTATACAATCATCAATACATTTATAAGATGGAGAACAATTACTTAAGAAATATAGTAAACCCTAGCAATGGAACCTTTTTAATTTCTTTGCATAACGTTGATTATTTTCTAAAATGTTTTTGGCTATTAATGGTTGTTGAGTACTGCTGATTCTGATTAAGAGATATGCATTGCTGGTGGTGTTTTTCTAACTTTTTAGATGCTATGTTCTTGGTCTTAGATTTTGCTACCTACTATATTTTAGTGTTCTTTAGACTCTCTGGTGGTTGGTGTAATGGGTTTGATCTTGATAGGACACTGTTATTACCTTTTGATTGGTATTCTTGTTTGCTGATTGTACTTCAGAGCTTGTATTAGTGTTGCAGATTGTGGATGCTAGCTTGTTTTTGAGTTTATTCTTTATCTAATTAGGAAGCTAGATTTGGTTGTTCTATTTTCTTCAGAGGGTTGTTTTTCTCGTTTGTGCTAATCTAGGCTCTTTGTCATGAAAGCAACTATTAGGATGCTGAAGTCAATATATAGTCAAATAGAATATGTTGGGAGATAAAGACTGCACAGAGGTATAAGGATTAAATTTACCATCTAAAGGTGGCCAAATAAAATCCGAAAAACTTCCCAGAACCAGTATGGAATAGCTGGAATCAAATTTTTAATCTCCCTACGTGCATTCAAATGTCAAATCAAAAGAAACTCAATCTTTATGGAGGAAATGAAGATAAAGCTCTTGAATCATACACTAGTGGAAATATTTCTATTGGCGAGCATATCTCATGAATGGTAAGTATGTAAATTATCATGTGAAGTAATCCTTTAATATTAGTGACAATCTTATTTTGCATAATGTTTTGTAATTGCTATCAGGATTTGAGTAAGCTAAAATTCTATTTTGTGCAACCACATGACTTTTAAAAGTCTCTTATTGTCTTTTGAGCAGTATAATGTACATGGGAGCATTCTTTATAACTATGTAATTGATGACATCTTGAGAACTTTCCTTTCTAAGGAACATTATTGCCTTTGAGCATGCCATCTAAATTATAATTTCTTGCATTTTGAATGCTCAAAATTATTGAAAATTTAATCTACCCATTATTATTTGTTAGCTTACTGCATCTTCACCTTTCACTTATCGTTGTCAAAGTAAAATTCTTTGATGGTTTACATGGATTTTTCACTTCAAATTTCTATTTACTGATGATTCTGCTTGATATTTGGTTTAAGTTTTTGAGCAGTTGCTCTATATGATTTCAGGAACAAAATAATGCTTTAAAATCTGATAAATTGCAATTAGTTATGGTACAGACATTAGGATTTGAATGGAGAGCAAATTAATTATTTTGATGGATCTTTCAGGTTGTTCTTGAATTCCTTATTTCAAACACGCACGCTTTTATTTTTTGTAGATAGGTTGCTATATTCTTAATTTGCTGTTGTACCTTGCTATGTTGTATGTATGCTTTCTGTGGGTCTTTGACAACCTGTAATGTGATGAAATGACATAGTAGTTTTTGAGGTGGAAAAAATTCTAGGTACCTAAGTTGCATGTGCTTTAATTTTCTTCATCAAAATAGATGATGGATGCTTAAATTCTTTTGTCATTAACAGATGATGGATGTTTGCACTTGAAGTTTGATGTGCGTTTATTTTGAGTTTACATTGTTTAAGTGCAGTGGTATTAAGTAGCATGCAATTGTATGTATTTTGGATTTTCATGATTTAGGTGCAGTGATTTTGAGTAGCAGTTACTTGCATGGCATTTTTTATGTTTATATCAGGATAAGATTTAGTGATGATGGTGGCAGTACTCTTAAAATAAGAGAGTATTGTTTGAGTGAAAAAATTAACATGATATATTATTTTTAAAACTTTGCTTATATTGCAATTGATATAGGAGAAAGAGTATGGCCGGCCATCTATAATTCCTGAGGCCTACCTACACACAGACACTATAAATCATCATGGGAAGACATATGTGGCCGATCGTAGTAGGGAGGTACATGTAAGTAACATGGAATACAATTATTTTAGTTTTCACAGTTATTTAAATGGCAAATTGTCAATTGTGAGTTGTTCTTATATTTACGCTTATTAAAAATTATTATGGTTTTATAGGAGAGTTATGAGCAACTCCAATCTGAGCAATCGTAAGATGAGTCATCTGTGGATGAGTTCAAGTTGTTTTTACATGCTACTCGATGTAATAAAAGGAACAAAATATATGAACTTGGCTCATATGTGACGCCTATTGTTTCTCCATCAGGTACATCATGTTGTGATGGTATTAGTAATGCCTCCAATTTGAATGGGACATTATTGACAAAGAAAGATGTCGAGGAGATTGTCGCACGAGCTATTCATTCTTTGCTTCCTTACTTGGGGGTTCAACAACCACCAGTTCAGCCTAATACAAATACTGCACCACCAGTACATGATGATGTTTCTCCTTCAGGTGCATAAGGAGATAATTCATATGATTCTCCATTCGGTAATCGCGATTCTGCCTCAAATTGACATCGCTACTGCTTATGAACTGTTTTATTTAAACATTATTGTTAATGTTAATTTGGATATTATGATGGTTTTTATTGTTTAGAGAGATACTTTGTAGGGTGATAAATGATACTTTGTAGGATGATAAACTTATAGACATATTTCAAGTAATTTTTAATTGTTTCTTTGTTAAAATTTGATATTATATTTTATATTATAAATTTATAAAATATATTATGACTTGCATTTATATACTTATGCATTGTGTACGTTCAATATTTGGTTAACAGTTAAATAATTTGTTATTCATTGATATATAAATAATAAATTCATAAATAGTAAAAAAATAAAAATTTTCAGATAGCGAGCAAAACAACGACGAAATTCTTAGTTGCTAAAACTATGTTAATTGAGTAAATAAAATCAAAATAGCGACTAAAATAGCGACAATTTTCTTAGTCACTAAAACTAAACACAAATTAGCGACAGCCACAGCAACTATATTTTTAGTTGCAAAATTTTAGCGATGAAAAAAATATTACGACACAACTATCGCAAAAATAATCAAGTTCTTAGTGACTAAGACAACGATGGTATTTTTAATCGCAAAATTTTAGCAACGAAAAAATATTATGACAAATCTGCCGCAACAATAGTCAAA
The DNA here is from genome assembly GCA_037975025.1 of Excoecaria agallocha. Lineage (NCBI taxonomy): Eukaryota > Viridiplantae > Streptophyta > Magnoliopsida > Malpighiales > Euphorbiaceae > Excoecaria > Excoecaria agallocha. The sequence goes on along the minus strand of CM075807.1, from coordinate 96,654,846 downwards.
TGCTTAGTGACTAAAAATACCGATGGCAAAATGTCATTGCAAATATTTTCTTACAATAAAAATGACTAATTTTAGGGATTGATTAGCAATGGATTTTTTTACCTTACCGACAGAAATTGTCGTTGCTATTATTAGCAACTATTTTCTAGTTTATTCGCAAAATTTGCCAGCGATTGATAGTCATTTCGTCATTAAAATTAATTAGGGACGGAATTTCTTAATATAGTGACGAAAATTGCTGTCACTAATTCCCTACTTTTATGTAGTGTAAAAAGTGAGCCAACTTTTTCAAGAGGAGAGATTTTTCATTTTTCTATAACTTTGAGAAAGAATAAGAAAATCAAACCCTAGCTGCCAAGGAAGGGAGCTAACACCTCGAATGATTTTGATTGTTTGAGTATGGATACTGATAGAGGGTGCTCATTTCGCATCAGGCAGCACCTGGAAAAATTATTTTCTGTGCTTCGAGAGGTTGGTAATCATTATCTTTCTTCTTTTGAATCAATTGGATTGCGTGGATCCTGAGGGGTTTCAATTTTTTTTTGTTGCCATTTTGTTTGTTTATTCTGTTGAAACCCAATAGGTTATATCAGTTTAAAAATCATGAAAGTGATATCTTATTAGGAAATAAATGGTTAACAAATTGTTATCCAATAAGTATAGAAAGTCAATATATAAGGTTAACAACTTCGTGTATACATAGGATAATTTGTCAAAAATTAGAAAAAACCTACATGGAAATCATCTCCTTTGGTTCCTCATATAGAAAACTGTGGTGAGAATAATATGCAAAAAGAACTAGTAAAAGCATGTATAACTGAAAATGAAAAAGAAAAGATAGAAATCCCTAAGGAAATAGAATATTTACTAGAACAATGTATAGGGAAAACTCATATAGAGAAATAGGAGAAAAATAAAATTTATTCAGAAACTAAATTAAAACATGATATACATATTAGAAGTAAAAGAATATGGTATAGCAGAGAAGATGAGAAAGAATTTGAAAATCAAATAAAAGAGTTATTAGAGAAAACAAAAGTCCTTATAGTAGTCCAGTATTTATGGTTAGAAATCATGTAAGAATTAAGATAAAAAAAGGCTAGAATTGTTATAAATTACAAAAAGTTAAACAACACTACAGAATTTGATGGATATCTAATACCCCATAAAGAGATTCTTATAAATAGTACAGAAGGAAAGACTTGGTATTCAAAATTTGACTGTAAATCAAACTTTTGCCAAGTAAAAATGCATCCAGATAGTATAAAATGTGCAACTTTTAGCACACTATGCCATTTGGTATATGTAATTCTCCTCAAATATTTCAAAGAAAAATGAAAAATATATTTAAAGATCTAAGGCATTTTTTTTTAGTTTGTATTGATGATATAATAATCTTTAATGAAAATTTAGAAAAATATTTAACCATGTTAACTAATTTTTGTTAAGGTATTTTAAGTATGGAATAATGTTATCTAAAGAAAAGGCAGATATAGCAAAACAAAAAATAAAATTTTTAGGATTTACAATATCTAAAAGAGAAATAGAATTATAATCACACATAGCATAAGCATTATTGGAATTTCCTGATCAATTAGAAAGTAGAAAAATGGTCCAACAATTTTTAGGATACATAACATCTACTAGCGACTTTATTCACAAGATGCAAAAAGAAAAAAGTACTCGAAGACATATTAAAAGGAAACAATCCATGGAATTGGACAGACAAAAACACTAAACTTGTAAAAGAAATAAAGGAATATTATAGGAATTTACCAAAGTTACCCCTTCCAGAAAAAAATGAAAAGCTAATACTAGAAACAGATACTTCAAATGATTATTGGGGAGCAATTCTAAAAAATAAAGATGGGAAAAAGATATATGTATCATAAACATTTATTAACACCGGAAAGAATTATCACAATAATGAGAAAGAGTTATTAGTTGTAAAATATGTAATAAAAAAATTAAACTAGTTTTATTAGCCAAGAAATTCATAGTAAAGATAGATAACACTCAAGCAAAATCTTTTATTACAAAAAACTATAATGGAAAACTAGGTCAAAGAAGAAAAAAGGGTTGGCAAGAATATTTTGCAAACTTTGATTTTGATATGGAATATATACATGAAAAAGAAAATATATTAGCAGATCTACTTAGTAGACCTAAATCATAAAAATTAGTTTACTAAGGTCTGAATTGCAGGAATCATAAAAAAAGTGCAGAAAAAATATTCAAGCTAACTGCAAAAAAAGAATGAAGTAATGGAATCCATTAAAAAATCTATATCTCGAATCCATATTCTAGAGATTGAGACGAAACAACGATTTGAAAATTTACAGAAATATATATCTCATTCTCTAGAATTGGATAACGAGATAAATCAGGTATATATGAATTACGTCCAGGCGGTTAACTGTCAAAAGGAATCTAATTATGGAAGTTTTAGCACCTAAAAAATGGCAATCCTTGGTACTATTGCCAAGAAGGAGCTAGAAGACAATATATCCATGAATTTATTGATGAGAATATCAGTTCAATATTTGGATTGTTTTGATCAACTTTCGATATCTATTCAAATATCTGAGGCATCTACATCTATGGAGAATTTCAATTCCAGAATGATAACTCCAAATGATCTATCTTTATTTACAAAATTATGGAATGATGACGAAAGATCTAAGATCAACTTCTTGAAATAAAAGAAGCAATGGGAAGGAGAATTTATCAACGTCCTACAACATATATCTAAATTTACCAATGCTATTGGAATTAGCATAATTCCAATAAATAGAAACTACAACAAGGAAGTAATCGAAAAACGAAGATTATCCAAAGATGGTGCAAAAATTATATCATTTTGGGGTTGATCGGTGTCTAGCAAGTATACTAAATCGGCTAGTAATATAGAAAAATATAGATTAAAATTTCAAATATCGTACCCAAGGAACATGGATATCTAAAAATAATATTTATGTGTGAATTAAATTAATATGAGATTGTTTCGTAAGTTTTTAATTTAAAGGCAATAACTAAACTAAAATAACAATTAAACAAAACAAAGACTAAAATTAAACTAACATGGATTAAAAATAAAGCAATAACTGGAATTCTCTTGCTAAAGGAACTATCCACCTCAATTTTCATTACAATGACTCAATAACAAAAGTAACAGAAGTGATTATGGAAAAACTAGTAATAAAGTCAGATATCTCATACAAGACTATCATTCTAAGTATTAAACTCCTAGACAAATCTAACACTTAGCATAAAAATTTAGTTTTAACTGCTAGACATCCATTAAACTCTTTTGCAAGCAAACTTAACTTTAACCTATTCTTAGCTCAATTTTTTTAGTGTTAATTCACTCTTACCAACACATAATTACACCTAACTCAGAATATAATCATGTATTAATACTAATGAACTAACCCAAAAGCATGCATGCATACCAATACTCATACATAAATCAATCATTAACTATTAATTAAATAAATTAATAATCAATCTCAATATAACCAAAGATAAGAATTTGTTCAAAACTAAGAAATAATCAAACTTGTATTGAATTAAAGCTCAAAATAAAGTCAGTACAATGAAAATATAAGGGTTTAAGTATCCATTAGCAAAAGAAGAAAAACTACTTACCAAACATGATAAAAATAAAAGAACAATTAAAGTAAAAAGATACAATACTCATAAAGTTCCAAACTTTATTTTTGATGAATTCAATAGAAAGCTTGAGTTTTTTGACAGAATTATAGACTAAGAATATAAGAAACTAATCTAAAGGCTAAGCTAAAACTACTATACAATTAATTAAAGAAAACTAAAACAAAAAACTAAGAAACTTCATAATTTTAGGTTGCTCTAATTTGTTTTAGGGTCTTTTTTGCTTTTATAACTGAATTATATTAACCAAAGAAGAAGTTTTGTTGCCTTGTTATTTCCTATTCTGAAGCTGGATTGGAGTTTTGGTTAATTTGGAAGTCTTTTATCGACAGAGCAGTGGAGAGACTTAGGAGAGTGGATGTTGGGCTCGGGTGAGTGCTTGAAATACTTATGTGCTCGGATGAGCATTTTTCTCTTGGATTTCATGATTTCTTTTTAAACCAACTTTCCCAAAATTACATCTATGCCCCAAAATTTCTCATTTCTTCAATTAAATCCTTCTTTTTTCCAATTAATCCTGAAAAATATCAAAACTTACAATTAAACTAACAAATACATAAATTAACTAATTAATCATAAAATTAACTAAATTAAATCTAAATTAACTACTTTAAATACCTAAAAATACATTAAAAATATAGTTTAATTCACAATTATTAGGGTTAATCCACACATTATCTGGGAGAAAAATTGGAAGAGATTCAACATTTACCAAAAATAATCAAGTTCTAAGTAGAAATATTTAAAAATATTACTAATGGAGCAAATACATATATATTAGAATCGTAAGTGTCATTCCTAAATGGGATGATGAAAATAATATAGAAATAAAAGCCAAAATAGTTATCAAGATAGGAACAACTAGCTAGGAAATAATACTAGATGAACAAAGAACATTTACCCTTTTTACCCATGGTTATTAAAATTCTACCTGAAATGAAGATGAAAAATATAGAAACAATTATTTAGGGATTAAAAGAAATATTAAATGATGGAAAAAAAATATTACGGCTGCTATCAATGAGATATATTGATCACAAATCCATCTAACGATTGACATAAAAAAATATTTACTAGAAGGTTATTAACCGGTGTCTAGTAAGTGTACTAGATCGGTTAGTAATATAGAAAAATATATATTAAGATTCCAAATATCATACCCAAGGGAACATGAATTGCTAAAAAGAATATTTATGTATAAATTAAATTCATTTGAGATTGTTTTCCAAATATTTTTGATTTAAAGGCAAAAATTAAACTAAATAAATAATTAAACAAAAAAAAACTAAAATTAAACTAATATGAATGAAAAACAAAATAATAATTGAAATTCTCTTGCTAAAGGAACTATCCACCTTAACTTTCATTGTAATGACTTAATTTCAATAAGAACACTAGTGATTATGGAAAAACTAGTAATAAAGCCTGATATATTCATGCAAGAATATCATTCTTAGTATTAAACTCATAGACAAATCTAATACTCAGCAAGAAAATCTAGTTCTAACTTTCTAAATATTCATTGAACTTTTTTGCAAGTAAATTCAACTTCAATTTATTCTTAGTTTCTCCTCTCTAAGTATTAATCAATAATTTCAATACATAATTACCTCAAAATCAGAAAATAATCATGCATTGACACTAGAGAGTTAACCCAAGAACATGCAAATCAGTGACAGTGCCTAACCAATTTTTAGTTATTGAATCAATAAATCAACAATTAATCTTAACACAATCAAAGATAAGAATATGTTTAAAACAAAGAAATAATCAACTGATATTGAAATTAAAGCTTAATCAAGTCATCACAATGAAAATAAAAGATTTCAAGTATCCATTAGCAAAAGAAGAAAAAACTACTTCATAATAAAAAATAAAAGAACAATAAACAACTAAAATAAATAGAAAAGCAAATTAAGAAAATAGAAAACTATTGTACAAAACTAACTAAAGAAAACTAGAGAGAAAACTAAAGAAAAATCGTAATTAAAACTTGTTGTGTTCTCTCTAATTGATGATTGATTTCATTAATTCCTTGATGTTATGTTTTGATCCTTTATTTATAGGTGTTGAAGAAGAATTCTGCCTTTTGTTGCTTCCCAATCACAACAGGAAAAGAATTCTAGCTAAAAAGGAAGTTTCGTCAAAATCTGCCTCTTATGCATGGCCAAGTAGGTTGAAGACTAAAAACATGCACTACCTTGTGTGAGAGGAAGAATAACTGTGCATAGCCAAGTGAAGATTTTGCCTTGGCGATGCACGGCCATGCACAGGCATACTGTGACTTGTACAATTTTCATCTTTTGACTCGTTTTCACAGTTTCTTTATATGCGGCCATTCAAAATTTCATGCAAAGTAGTATTAAATATCTATGGACTGAATGTTGAATTTCTGGCTTCAATTTCTTAAAATTACATATTTGACCCAAAACTTTTCATTTCTTTCAATTAAGCCTTTTTTTTCTTCAATTTAGCGCTGAAAAATGCCAAAACTTACAATTAACCCTTAGTATACAAATTTAACCAATTAAACCAAAATTCAACTAAATTAACACTAAATTAACTCAATTAAATATCTAAAAATACACTAAAAATATTATTTAATTCATAATTATCAGTTATCAAGATGGAGTCTTAGAAGGCAGCTTTCCAATGACTAAAGTGACCCAATAGCTTTTTGAAAAGGCACTGAAGAAGGAATATATGGTGGAGGAAAAAAGAAGGAGATAAGACTTAGTGGAACCGGACCCCTCTAAAGAAGTGAAAAACAAACCAATAATGTAAGAATATAGATAAATGTAGTGATATAAGGAATGATGTAATAAAGGCATGATTCACTTTCTATAAAAACCCATATTGTAATAGAGAATGGACACGGCTTAAGTTGGACAAGCAATCTTTTACTTGTATTCTTTCAATTTTGGAAATTATAATATTTGCTTAAGAAATAAAATCTATGGAATTCTAAAACCTTCATCTATTCTTTCTGAGTAACCAATTTAGCATCTAAGTCCTTTAAGAAATATAGAAAGCTAATAGTGATAATTAAAGAGAGTTAGTCCACTCAAAATCCTTTAAAAAATTTCTATTTGATAACTTACATGATCAATTTACTGCTATTAGCTTTTCAGTAATGCCTTTCGTTTTACCGGGCCCAATCTAGGAGTCAAGGGTAGAAGGTATTAAAGAGGAAATCACCTGTATCAATCTGAAATGTCTTCATCTAAGGGTGAATAGTAATCAAAATTTGTTAGTTATTAGACCTAGCAATAAAAAAGGAAGCGTGTTGGACCGTTAATAGAAAAAACTACAAGGTATATCTGAAAACCTAATTTTTGTTTAATTGTGGCTATAGTTTTCAATTCTATTTCTTGAAAGGATGATGTGCTCAATAAAGGTGAAAAGAAAGAATGCTTATAAAAATGAAATTGTTAAATTTTAAGTTAAAGAGGGTTTTAAATTCTAAGAAAAATAAGGAAAGTAAAAATGTTTTTAAGTTTCTACTACTCTAATTCTTTGTTATGAATACTATAAAGAAGTTTACGAAGAGAATATAGAATAAAGCAACTAAAAATAGCGACAGAGATTTATAAAAAAGAATTAAATAAATTATAAAATAAAGTAAATTTAGTAGAAAAAATTGAATTATTACCAACTATAAGAGTATACGAACAAATAGAAAATATATAATAAATCGAAATAAAAAATGGATAAATGAGTTATTAGATATAAAGAAAAGAATGCCATTAGGATAAAAATAGTAAAAGCCAATATATAACTTTTTTCTTAAGGATATGTGGGCTGAATCAATTCGATCTATGGATTATCGATCCAAACTATAACTTGATTACCATGACTGATTATTTCCACGTATCTTCTATTTTACAAGATAATTATTTTTAAAACTAAGAAAGATAACAATTTCAAAAATTTCAAAATTTTCCGTATCAATCTGGTATCAACGCCTAGGAGCATTTATTGCTAAATAAATCCAAATGTAATATATAGTAAAATGAGTGAAAGTATGATAATAAATGATTTAGAAATTTTTTTAGGAACTAAATAGTTATAACAATGAGGTCATTACAACGTTATATTATATGAAATATATTTAGAAGAAATAGAAATATTATCAGATTTAGAAAATGAATTTTACAAAGTAAATATTTAATATACATATATAATGCTAAGTTTCATATTAAGAGAAACTTGTGAAATAATATTTAAAGTATGTTTAGAAATAACTATAAAAATAAAATATTATAGCGACAAAATGAGAGATATGGAAAATGAATCTATGTTTATAGAACTAAATAATTTAAAAGAGGAATATGGGATGCCCAGATTACAACAAATAAAAGCAAAATTAATGGTAATAAAAGATAATTTAGAAAAAGATTTAGAGAAAATTAAAGAAGAGATAAATAAAGCTAGTAAAAAAATTAAATGAGAATTAGACGAATCAAGAATAGGAAATGGTTAAAGAAAAATAGATAGAGAATGAAGACAAAAAAAGGATATATTGAACATTTAAGAAAGAGAATTCTCTATTTAATACTCCCTCCATTTTTTTATGTGTCACTTGTGAATAAAATCCAAATTATATTTATCTATCACTTTTACACTTTTAATGTAATTTAATTTGCTTTTTCAATTTATTTTTCTTTGCCAATAAAGTTAGAACCAATCAGATTTGATAATTTAGTCTTAATCACATAATTTAATACTAAATTTAAATCTATTTATTATTTCTTAATTTCAGTGAAAACAACAAAAGTGACTGATAAAAAAAATGGAAGAAGTATTCATAGATGTCCATGAAAATACTATAAAACTATTAGAGAATGATCTTAAATATAGTGAACGAGAATTACAAAAATTATTAAGTATTAGAGATAATCTTTAAAAAGAAAATAAATGGAATATTAAAGAAAAATTTGGAGAGTATTTAAGTTTATTAAATTTAAGTAGTAAAGAAAATATGAATGAAATAATAATAGAATTAAATGGACAATTAATGGCCTTATATTAAATGAATTAATAGGTGGAATCCAAGAAACTTTAGAAGAGATGGAAAAGATGTCTATTTTATTGAAAAATATAAGATATAAATTAATAAAAATAAATTTAATAATTAAAAATGGGGATAATTGAAAGAAAGGAAAACTTTAGGTATTTAAAAGGACACCCAAAAATTGAAAAGTCAAAATAAAGGCAAATTTCACCTAAAAACCATAATTCAAGGGCATAAATTTAAAAAATTAAAATTGAAGGGCATTTTTACACTATTTCGGAAAGTTCTAGGGTAAGAATACACCATGTCCTTTTATTTTAGTGCATAATACACCTGATATAAAGAAAATTCATAGAAAATACCTTTATAAGTAACTTTCATCAGCTCTAAATTAAACTGATGTAATGTTGACTCACGGTAAAACATGCCAATTCTTATTATTTTTTTCAGTTTTACCTATTGAAAATGTATTGGCTTAATGCATCTTTTTGTACCTAAACTTGTAAAAAGAAGTGCATTACATATTCTAACTTTTTTATTCGTTACTTTTATCACTTAAAATTGTATTAATTGAATCATATATATATATATATATATATATATATTATACATAATCAACCGCGTATTATTAAACAAATAGCATGATGTGTCAAAAAGAAAATATTAATGAATAAGACAATGACAAGTATCCATATAAATAATAGAAAAATACAGTTATTAAGTTCTTAAACTTTTAACAAAATCCATTCTAAATTGAATTATTAAATTTTAAAAATTTTTCACATTGATTTCCTTTATAAAAAAGACTCACCATTTAACTTTAATTAAAATACATACGTGTTACTCCGTTTATGAAAAACTGTAAGTTATCTCATATTAAAATATATGAATCTAATCAAGAATTTTTTTCATAAAGGGATCCAATGTAGAAAATTTTAAAAATTCAGGGACTTAAAAATGGATTTTACCTAAATAATAAATATTTTCTTTTACTTTGTTTTTACTTAATTTTAATTCTCCACCCCCCTTCACAAAAAAAGAAAAAAATTTGTGATCTATTCAACCATGAGACAGATCATTTGCCACCCCCTAATATGAAAATAATTATATATTATTCTCATATCGGCAGTAACTTCAAATAAATCATATATTAAGGGTCTGTTTGGAATAAAAGAATTAGAATTGTGAAATTCATTCACGTGAAATTTATTTGCAAATGTATTCTTATGCTTGGAATAAAATAACTAAAATATAGAATTGAAAATAAATTTCTTATTTTTATTCTTGAAATGAATAAATAAAAAAATTCATATCTATTTTATTTCCTAAAATATCCTTAATACCAATTTGATGCATTTTTCGACAATAACTCCCAATAATAAGCAAAAAATAAAAAAAATAAAATTCACATGCCGTCAAATTAATTTTATATTTATGGGATAAAATGTAGATATTTTTAGCATTAAATCAAGTTTATAACATATAAGTGACCTACTATATTAAAAAATAATACCCTTATTGATATTTGAGTCAATTTACCAAAATGTAGTAATATTAGATTTCTAATATTTTTAAAGCATTTCAATTAAATAAATTTATTCATAATTCTGTTAGAACTAACTAAAATATTCATTTTTATTAAAAAATTAAATTTTAGATTTTTATATTAAAAAATTAATAATAAGTTGTTATTATTCAGGATTACTTTGTTTACTTTTTATTACTTTAAATAATAATAATAACAATAAACATAATGATGATGATGATATTTATTATAATCATGTTAATATTAATTGCTTAAAAGAAATCAAATTAAAAAATTATATCTTTAAAAATCAATAAAAATTGATTTTAAAAAATAAGCACATAATTGTTATTCTAAAAAATACATGAACATATAATATACGGTGACAAATCTTGAAAATAACAATTTAGTATGTATACTACAATAAGAGTATTATAGTCTTTCAAAATTTAACTTCCTAAAAATAAAGAATTCATTTACAAATTTTACCTATTTTGATAAAATTTAAAAAAAAAACATAATGAATTTCATGGCATTTAATTCATGAAATTCAATTCTTTTTTTTTTTTTTTTTACATTTCAAGCATGAAAAATTGAAATTACAAATGAATTTTATAAAATTTTATAAAATTCATTCATTCCAAGTATACCATTTCTCTTTAAAAATATAGAAAAAATGAAAATGATCGCTAATATCTACCATAAAAGGGCCAAGCGATAACAAATGAGAGGTTAGATAACTGAATTCCAACATAATTACTCTAATATACCCACATCTTTTTTAGGCACTTGAATATATCCTTCCAGTTCAAGACCATTTGTTGTTATTGCTTATGTGAATATAGTAGCCAAATAATTCAATCATATTACATACGGCAAATATTGTATAATTGTTCAATTTTTTTGCAATTTTTTATATTCCTATGTGTAAATAACCTAATGTTGATTCACAGTTAATAACATTCTCACAGTTTAGGGTAACGATGAATCGAAAAACACAATGCATTGATGGATGGTGGGGACCTATAGTCGCGTAGCATTGACATCTTTTTTTTCATTTAATAAAATAGAGAAAAAGATCTTACAGTTCGCTATTAAGACAACAAAAACTAAAAATAAATCCTTCACTTAATTTTATTCACTTCTTTTCCTATTCTGCTAAGTACCATAAAGTTTGTCAAATCATGCAAAAGCTTCATTTCTGTAAATCATAGCAGATAAATCTCCACTCAAACCCAAAATTCAGTTTCCTTTCTTTCTAAATTGCTTGCAAATTTCACCAATTACTGTCATGACCCATCAAGAAGCACCTACACTAATATTTGAAGTATCGAAAGCATTAGTTTGGTATACAAAAAAAGACATAATTTTCCAAAAATCATAGCTGAAATCCCTTTAAATGGTGCCTAGCTTTATGGGTTAGACATTCCTAACAATGTTGGATCATCTTGAGCATCCATTTTTGGAGAATTAATAGCCATTATGGTCAAACTTTATTTAATGTTTAAATCGTAGGTAAAGAAAATAGAAAAAAAAGTTGGTGTTTGGAAAGTAGAAAAATATGGGTATTGATTGTATTGGAAATTGTTTGATATTGGAGAGAATGCATATAGAGGAAGAGGGAGGGTGGTTACAGAGGGAGGTAATTGCTTTAATTTTTTAAGAGAAATTTAAACAGAATAGGAATTTGCTTGGTTTAATAATGTTTCTTTACTTTTTTTTTAATTATTTTTCTTTATTCTTATTTTTTTCTTGCTATCTTCAATAATGGCATAAGAATGAAGAAAATAGAAATGTAAGAAAGGAAGTCTTGCTTCATACAATCAAGAACGTGTAATAAAACTACAGTCTTAAATTAGCAAATAGGGTTTAAAAGTTATAGTTAATATAAGTGCAGGTAATAAAAGTAAATGCTAAAAAGTGCATGTAATGCACTTTCTTTTACAATTTAAAGTGTAAAAAAATGCATTAAATTAAATATATTTATTGACCTAGTAAAATGTGCCACAGATGTAGCATGTTTTGCTATATGTTACTGTCATTTCAACGCCACATTAATATTGTTAACTCAAAATTGTCGAGAGTTACTTATAAAAATATTTTTGCACTAATTTTTATTATGTTAGGATCGTTTTAATTTGCCACAAAATAAAAGATGGTGGTATTTTTATAGTTTTAGCCTTTTTTATTACGATTGCCAAAACTATTCCATAAAAATCCAAACTTCATACTCACAACAAAAATATGACTTTTAATTCCAAAAACATCAAATATTATGGTACTAATAAGGTTTCAAGATAGCCTAATGTCCAATTTTGCCCTTGATGTTTCCCAAAAAGAGCAATTTTGCCCCAATATTTACTTTCTTGCAATGTAGCCCCTAATGTTTACAAAAATGTGCAATGTTGCCCTTACACAAACAATTCCATCTATTTGACCCAAAATTGTGAGTTAATCGCCTACAAGGAGACACGTAAGATGACACATCAGCAAAGAATGACACATCAAAAGGCGACATCATCGTCTTGTGAAAGTCATATGACCTTGTAAAAATAAAATAACTATTACCCAAACTCATAGTCTCTCTCTTCACCATTACCATTGATAGCTTCATCTTCTTTCCTTCTCTCCTCTGTTCATATGCCGTAAACCTTGGAAAGCTTCATCTCCTTTCCTTCTATTCTCTCTTCTGTTCATATGCCATAAACCTTGGAAAGCTTCATCTCCTTTCCTTCTATCTTGATATCCAGTTGATTCACTAGCTACCATACCTTCATCTTCTTCATCGGGTTTGCATTCTCGGAGGCTGGAAACCATTGACGATTTCAGAAATGAAGGAGCTACGCCAAGTGTTTTTGTGGTGAGAAAGCGATTAGGTTAGTTTCTTAAAGCATTTCAAATCCTGAGAGGTGTTATTACAAGTATTGTAAATTTTGTGTAAGAAATGAATTATCATTCCATAATTATTTATTTTTTTATTTGGATTTTTGTGTTATGTGTGAATGATGAAAGTACTTTATTTGATATCCTCAATAGGTGATGGAATGCCAATTTTTTGCTTGGCATGATACGACAGAAGGAATGAAGGATAAATCTAAAGTTCTACTATATGACAAGATAGAAAGATAATGAAAATGGAAAAAAAAAATTGAGATTGAATAAGAGGATTGAAAGCGGTTTAGAAACTAATGCAGAGACGATCATGGAAATGAAGGAAAGGGAAAGGCATTCAGAAGTGATGAGGAGAATGAAGATTGAGATGGAGAATTTATTGAAATCAAGAAATGTAACACCCTTATCTGTAAAAGTCTTTTCCGACTTAAGTGAATTGCTGAAAAAAAAATTTTCTACATCATAAACTTAACCAAACCAATCATTGACTAATAATACTTATCCATTATTAAAATTCATCAATAACTTGTTGTTTATTTATAACTATCTAAAAATACTATTCATTCCACCAAAAATTCAACAGCATAAAAGCTATAAACTTACTAACTTCCTGAAAAACCAGACAAACTACAATCCCTCAAAGGCACAACAGTTCATAACAGAGCAAATATAAATTCCAGATATTCATTCACATATTAAATACATCCATTTAAAATCACTTCCTGACAAAACACATTTTCGCAATCACATCAATTTACTGATCAATTACAGTTCAATCTTTTACTTCAGATAGCTAAATATATATACATGCCAAAACATAAAATAATTATAACTATTTCTTTTTCTTCAGACTTTGCTCCACCGTGTACCATGCTCCGACTACTCTTCAGAACCTGCACGCAGTAAATACTACATGCTGAGCACTAAACATGCTCAGTGGTAACTATGAATCAAAGAATTTTTCAAACAAGCATAATCACATTAATTATGCTAAATTTTATTCATTTCTTATCAAAAAGCACTTTTCAATATTTCTAACAGTATTTTCAAGGCATTACTAAATTTTTGATAAACTTTTTACTTTGATCCTAAACTTTTCAATTTATTACAAGAATATTCTTTTTGTAATTTAATTACAAAATTATCATTACTTTTCTTATTTTCACTTTTTAATTGACTTTTGGCATATATGATAATTTATTGGGCTTCGGATACAATTATCATTTCATTCGACATTTTACACTATTAATTGCCACTAATATTGAAAATTTTTAATTAAATTTTCAATTTTTCAATTACTTACAGAAATATCCTTTTTATATTTTAATTATAATTTTGCCATTAGTTCATTTATTTTCACTTTAATTTTTTAATTATTTATAAAAATATAATTATTAATTATTTTAATATTCAATGTCAAGTAATATCATTACTTTGGTAAACCTTTCAATTAAGTCTTTAATTCTTCATTTTATTACAAAAATGTTCTTTTTACACATTTATTACAAAATTGCCACTTTTACATTTTAATTGTAAAATTGTCATTGGTTGACTCATTTTTACTTTTCATTTGACTTTTGGCTTCCAAAATTTCTGTTTGGTCCTTATTTGAATTTTTTATATAATATTTTATTTTGGTCATTAATTTCTCAATTAATCACGGAATTGCCATTTTGGACTTAAATTATGATATTGGTATTATTTTACTAATTTTTTTTAAATCATTAATTGGCGTACAATATATCAATTAGTCTTTATTTTGACTTTTTATATAAAATTATATTTTAATTCTTTTACTTTACAAAAATTCATTTTTGGACTGTTTGATCATTAATTTACCATTTTACCCTTATAAAATATTTTCTTATCTCTTTTGCTCATTAAGTACAATTTTTGAAAAAATTATGGTTTTATCCTTAAACTTTTTATTTCTTTCAATTATGTCATTTTTCACTTTTGACTTTCACTTTTAGCTTTTTTTTTTTCACTTTTAACTTATTCTTTTCATAATGCCTCTAATACAATCTCGATAGAAATTCTCAGATCAGATATACGGAACGTGGATCCCACAGGGCCATATACAAACTGAGAAATGATCCTAAAGGACCAAGTCTCATAGATTAGATATCAGAATAGATAGATGTTATGGAGATTAGAGATCCTACCGTAGCAAAGTAAGTTGTCATAACTTGCACCGCGGTATAGGGTGTCCATATGGCTAGCCAATCATATCCTAAGCCAAATTTTAACTGTCTGACTATTGCTAAGGAAAAAAAATCACTTACTTTCAAAATATTTTTCAGATTTTAAATAATTTTCATTAATTTTCAAAACAGTAAATTTTGTCGGTCAATATTTTCCAGTACTTTTTACTATTCAATAGCTTTTTCTTTTTTATTATTCTGGTAGTCACCTTTTTAATGCTTTATATACAATTTGTGAATTATGTCATCATAATTCATCACTTTCTCATCGATTTATGAATTATTTCTTAATAATTCAATATTTTCACTTTTCACTTTACTTTACCTTTCAGACTTTTAACAATTTTCTTACTTTTTTAGTCCAGTTACACAATCATTTAGAATTTCTAATACTTTGATACGGTTTGTGAATTATTTTACAATAATTCATCATTTTCTTATCAAATTATGAATTATTCCACAACAATTCAATATAATCATTTTACAAATTATCATTTCATTGTCTTTTCAGTTCAATGCATTAATCAATCAATCTTTTCATCACCTTTGAATAGTTTATGAATTATATAAATATAATTCATTGTGTTTCACTTAAATTATGAATTATAACTAAATAATTTAACCAATTTATTTTGTACATATTCAAATATTTTCTCTAAAATATTCAAATAAATTCTACAAAAATTCGTGGGTACATATTTCACTTATTTCATGATTTAGTTCACAATAAATCAACATTTTCACTTGTTACATAATCAATTAATTACTCAAAAATATTCAAATAATTTTCATAAATTCTACAAAAATTCATGGATAATCTATTGCATATTTATTATCATTCTAAGGCTTAAATTATCAAAAATAATCAAAATACACATTGTTTCTCTTTAGGAATAATTTCGGCCACTACAAGAATTCTATCTTACAAAATCATTTCAATCAAATTAAACTTATAATTAAGCATAATTAAAGTCCAATTTCATTTTTCTAAAGTCAATTTCAATTATTCATATTTTTCTTATATTTCCATAAGTTACATAAAGGAAATTACATGCAAAATAAGGGAAATTGGATGATTTCATAATCACTTACCTTTTTTCTCTTGCTTCACCTTCCTTTAACTTCTTTTTCCACACCATAAGCTAAAGAAATCATCCATCTCCATGAACTTCCATAAGAGGCCAAATTCTTCATCCAAAGAAACATCAAAGATTTCAATGCTTTAAGCTCAATTTGATCTCAAAATTTAACTCTATGCACCTAAAACTACATATAGGCATCTTAAAACAAATTTAAGACCTTAATATTCACATACCTCAATTTGACCCCTAAACCTTTTCAACTTGATTTTTCTTACTTTCTTTCCTCAAATCAAAGGATTGAGGCTATCAAAATGATCTAGAAAGGTAGTAGATCATTTCTCATACTTGGATCTAAAGAAAGAAGTGAGAAATTTGAAGGGATTTTGAGAGAGAGAGAAAAATGGAATTCGATCACTAATGGAGGAAGAGGAGTTGAAGAAGAAGATGGTTCATGAAATTTCTTGTTCCCAATCTCCTTTTATAGTGGCCTTGGGTGGGTTGGGCTTGGTCCAACCAAAGCCCACTCACTTAAGGCCTAATAACAAAAAATCAAGCCCGTTTTGCTATTTTCCTATAATTCTTTCTATTTTCAAATCCAAATCACTCTAAAATTGATTCCATCATTCTTATCACATCAAAAATATGTTGAACATAAAATTTCAGCCCAATCGAAGTCCGTTACTAGTTCAATTCGATCAGATCGATCCGGTTTAAAAATACCGGTGTTACCAAAAAATTTACTTTTTGCAGCCAAAATAATCTACACATTATTTTAGGCATATATGAAATTTTTGGCAATTTTTAGATTTCGTTTACTATTTTTAATGGCTTGATCAAATTTTGGCCAAACTAATTAACCTAAACCTGAACCGCTTCGTTTTTTATATTTTTTATTTTTGGAGGCTTATTTAACCTCAATTTTACTTCAAATTTTAATTCCGAACTACCTGTGACCCATATTTTTCAATGGTCAAATAAAATATTTTTCACATCCGGATGTACTTTTCAGACCAGATGCACTATTTACTATCGAAAAATTCTATTCATGGCTGACTCGGCATTCAAGTCATTACAAGAAATGTTAATGGGGGTTGGTTTTGGTGGTTGTTTCAAATACTGTGTGCATTTATAGTTGGGTTCTTGTGTTGTGTAGTTTTAAATTAGATTGTACAAATGGTAATTTCGTGTAGTGTATTTTGTAATTGTTTTGGTATTTAGGAAATGAGTACCTATTGTTAACATATGGACTTAAGCTGTATATATGTTATTGAGACATTTGTGAAATGAGCATATGTTGTCATTAATCTATATGTGTTATTGAGTCATTTGTAAAATAAGTATTTGTTGTTGAATAGCCTTAATGATATTGAATTGATACCTGCAATCTTAACATTGAAATGTTTAAAGTCATTTTCAAACATAATCACCATATAAATCAAAATGCAGAAAAAGTTGTTCATTACATGAATAATGTTTACAATGTTCAATAGCACCTCATTTCCAATATACTGGTGCTAAGTAATACCCATTTCAAAAATAAAATTATAGCAAGCACATAGACAACCAACAAATACAGCATTAGATTTATATGTTTGTTGGTTATGAATTATAGTATGTATCAAAAACCATAAACAACAAGTATATAAACATCCAACATTACAAAAAGTTTCAACTACATAAAAAGATGTTTATTTTTTCCCATCTTTAATTTTCTCTTGTTCATCTGCTTCTCAAGATCGCTTAGCAACATTTGCCTCTTTCTTGGAGGCTTCAGTGGCAATTTACATGAATGTTGCACATCAACCCCATCGCCTTTTGATTGTATTAGTCTTAAACCAAGACGATTGTGAGATTTTTTTCTTGCATTAATTATGATTTTCTTCTCACTTGCCATTTGGAATTTTTTCTTGGCATCCGGATCATGGTCTGGCTTGATTGGTTCTAGGTCCTCATCATCTAAATTATCATTACTAGTTGTAAAGGAACCAACTACATAGCTTGTTTCTAGTCCTGACTGTATGAAAGTTATAAAAATATGAATTACCATCATAGCATCGCTTAGATGTTTTAATTCAACTAATAATACAAGAATTCAAATTAATATCACTTACATTGTAAATGATGTCACCACCATCTTTATAGAAAATTCCATATCCTCGTTCCTTATCATTTGGAATTGATTCACCTCTATGTTGACAATTCTATTCCTCAATATAGCATTTGGTCTTCTAATAGCATGAGCTTAAGAATCTCCTATATGTGATTCACTTATTGGTTAACTTGTTGGTTGCATTGTTGCTATGTCGGGTGCTTTTACTAGTTGACTTATTGGATCCACTATTGCTATGTTAGGTGCATTTATTGTGTCATCAAGTACTTATGAACAAAAGAACATATATTAATGTCATGTATTTTAATAATAACAATGCAACAATTAACAAGCTTTTTACAACTTCGTTTGTTATGTCCCAAATTCCACATCTTCCATAAGTCTACAATTTCCCCTTCTTTGATAGTTTCTCAAGCTCTGGTCCTTTTCTTTTATTTTAGGAAGCTTGTGTTCCAATGTCTTCATTTGTTTCTTTAAATTTTATGGCTTATTTCTTATCTTTTTTTCTTAATTTCCTTGGTATCCTGGGCATTTTAGGAATTTGAGGTGGTTCAAAGGGCTGAAAATTCATAACATTCTAAAATCTCCTGCCTTTTAGTGGTTGTATTTTGTTCATGTATGTTGCAGAATAATTGTCTCTGTGATAATATACTAATATGTGATTCACTGGATCTTCAGAATTATGATTATATGCAGTAATGGTATGAGGGCATGGAATACCTGTTAAATCCCATGCCCTATAAGTACAATTCAACTTTTCTAAACTCATAGTATGCCTATCTTCACCTTATGTTACTTTGTAACCTCTTTCTCCATTCCATTCAACCCTACATCCAAAAGCTATATCAGCCCAATCTTAAAAAATCTTCATACATTGTGGACTATATGAATTGATCCTTTTGTTCAACTTCTTCTCATTCTTTCTCAGTAAATTCATTATTTCTATTTGAATTTCATCTATCATTTTTACAATAGGTTTGAATCTTACTGAAACAATCCATGAATTAAATGTCTCTGAAATGTTATTGTCCACCATTGCACTCTTACTTTTGGTACTGAAAAATGCTTTATGCCATGTTTCAGGAGCATATGAGATAACATCACTGGAAACCTTCTTACTTATCTTACCCCGTAGCCTTCAAATTATCTTGGAATTCCTTTTTAAATGTGCTCTAAGCACATATCAAGAAGCTTTTTCTCAATACTTCCCCTCTCTTTTTTTTATTCCAATTTGCATAAAATGTACCTAGCATACCATCGATGCTCTGCCAATGGCAAAATGTACATGACAGCTGGTATAAGGCCTTAATATAACAATAAACCATTTAACTAATAGCAACTATAAATAGCAATAAAATGCAACTAATAGCAACTATAAATAGCAACACCACGTAACTAACAACAACTAAACAACTAGACAACAATTATGTAACTAACAGCAACTATAAATAGCAACTAACATCAACAAAATATAACTAACAGCAACTAAACAACTAAACTACAACATAACAACATACTTCAATTTGATTTATCTTTAGCAAGACATCACAATTACAGCATAAATACACTATATTATAAGTAAAAATAATAAAAAAAAACAACCAAAGAAGCAACTAATAGTAAATAAAGTAACTCACAGCAAAAATTAGTTAATTATCAGCATAAGTAAAATTAAATGAAAAAGTAGTAAAATTAACTACTAATTAATTGATTATCAGCATAAGTAAAATTAAATGAAAAATAGTAAAATTAACAACTAGTTTAAGTAAAATTACCTTTTTCATATCAATCTTTATGGTGTATTGAAGTCCTTCTCGTAGATCTTACTCTATTTATAGCAGTTGAAGAAACCAAATCCAGTTTTGTTTATTCTTTTTGCTAACAACAGCAAATGCAATAAGGTACATCTGAATCATTGCATCCACCCCTATTGCTATTAGCATCATCCCTTTAACTTTAGTTTTCAAAAAGCAACCATCCAATCCTATAATAGGTCTACATCTAGCCTTCCATCCCCTTTTACATGCTTTAAAACAAAAAAAACAAACATCCTCTTAAAAACTCTCTTTCCTTCCTCAAGTCTATATTTGGATAACTCAATCCTAATATTACTGCCCCGATTTGATACCCTTAATTTATTCATGTAAGCTTTAAGAATTCCAAAATCATCCTTATAATTACCTTGCATTTCATTGAGAATCATTCTCCTATCTTTCTTGCACTTGTCTTGCGACATATAGACTCTTATCTCTTTCTCAATGTCAGTTTGCATTCATCTCACCCTAATCTCTGGATTGTCTTGTATTCTCTCTCTCCACTACTCTGCAATCCATCTAGTAGTGACTCTAGTATTCTTGAATAGCCTATAACATTTGCATTGCATGCATAGAGTCTTAATTTTTAAATCAATTTTCCTTTTCTCTCTTGATACAAAAATAAAATAAAATAAAAGGCCATTTTTCATTAACACATTTAACTCTAATTCTAACACCCCTATACTCCCTAGGAGGATACATGGGTTCCAGAACCAACTCATTAAACATGTTAATTAATATGCAAAAATTCCTAATTAACTTTTGGTAGCTTTCCAATCCATGAAATTAAATTTACAGATGACCTTTATAGATATTACAATTTAGGTTCTAAAATAAATAAATAAAAACTTAAATCCTAACTTTCTACGTTGGCCAATTACAGTTGTTCCGACTTTAACTTGCACCTCAATCAAGTTCTAATGCCTGCACACAAGAAAAGCTATCGCACTATGCATAAAGCTTAGTATAGGTTATTTATGCATAATAATGACTACTTATAGTAAGCGCATACAAATTCCAATCAACCGAACTACAGTATTTAGATAACCAAAAAAAATATATATTGTTAGACACCCAAAAATATTAAGCAGATATTAATTCTTGGCTACTTAATTCGAGAAATATTCAAAATATAACTTGGAATAAACCAAAATAATTACCAGAGTCTTATTGAATTTTATCAAAATCTGGTCAGATCAATAAATTTAATAGAACAGAACAGAATAAATATAATCAATACAACCAGAAAATTGCCTATTATTATCTGAAGATGCGGGTAATAGGTAACGGAGCGTAAGATACCATTGTTATCCGTATAAAAAAGGCATTGCCTCTAAATTAAAATTCATCAGAATCAGAAATCAGAAGCGATATTACCTCTAATAGAATAGTTATAAACTTTAATAGAAGATGCCAAAGTGTTTAACAGAACAACAGCTATAACCCTTCTAAGTATGTCTATTTACCCACTACTCAGACTCTAGCAAATAATTCTTCTATTAAAACATAACATATCAGAACATAAGCACACATTGCTCCATAACCATCACATGCCAGATATACACAATTAATTTCATGGTTAAAATACACATTGCATGGTTCTTTAGCATATTTATGATCACCTACACCTAAACATCCAAGATACAATTCAATAGCATAAGCATTAATGTAAGATCTATTAAAAATCTTATAATATCCAATGTTCACCTTATATACTTTGTTTCAATCTATATTTTAATGTTAAATCACTCGTTTCATATTAATTACAACATATATTAATCCCAACTATGTGTTTGTAAGGTTTCATAAGCATTCGAGAAAGTTTGTGCAAAGTTCGATGACATTTCGGGACCTAAAAATCAAGTACAAGCTATAACAGAATGGCATACGGCTAAGATAAATTGGTTTCAGTTGTGTAAAATGGTTCAAATCGATATAGAAGGGGTCCATATGGCTGAGACCAAATGGTCTTAACAGTGTGCACTATTCTACACCACGAATTCTGTAGATAGCTTTTCCTGGGGCAAATTGCATATCATTTTAGACCTATCAAATGGCATTTTCAGGCAAAGTTATCTTCTACAAAGTTGTTTTGCTATATTTCTAGTTTTTAAAACATCAAAAATAAATCCAATCATACTTTTATATCATGAGATATGTCCATAACAACCTAGATTGCTCCTATTGACAAGGTAGCAACTATCATCCAAGTTCAACCCAAATTTCAAGGGCTTTAAAGGCATAATTAAGCTTAGTTTCCTTATCAAAGTTGTAGATACATGATTTAACTTTCATTTTACATTAGAATCACTCCATTTGGACATTTCTAGGCTGAATTATAGCCATCTAAATAAAACTAGTTCAAGTGAACCAAACCAGAGTATGAACTAATCACTCACTTCAAGGCTCAAATTGATTTCATCAATTGGTCTAACCTCAATTATCTTATCCATGATTATTATTATACCATAATTTGCATTTAAAACATCTAATTCATACTTGTAAAATGAATCAAAATAATAAATTCCTATACCTCTTGTAGTCTAGTTAATTCCATTTCTACTTACCTCCTTAATCACCTTTATTTTGCTCTTTCTTCTGCTAGAGAACTAATTCACCTCAATAAAAACACAAATAAAAATCCATATTTTCATTCCCATATCTTGAATGATAGGAAGAAAAAGAATAAAAACTTCACATATAATGCATAAATTACTTACCTAATTCACCTCTTGAACTTAAATTCTTGTTTCCCCTTTTTAGTTCTCTCTTCAAGATTAATCAAAAGCAATTTAGATGTGAGAATACGAAAGAAAAGTTGTTTGAAATTCAGCCCTCTCAAGGTGGCCAGCCCTCTCTCTTGTATTGAATAAATACACATTTATCTCTCCCCCTTTCTAGAAGCACTACATGCCAACATCTCATTAGTGGTGCTTTTAACTTTCTCTTATTTACACATTTGGCCTCTAGACTTTACTTAATCACTTAATTGCCTACATTATTTCCTCATGTTAACAATCTAATCCATATTTAACTTATTTCCATACATAGATAATACAATTGGTATAATTTACCAAGCTACCCTCAACAATTATATTAATACCGGTTATATCCCTAACTTCATATTAATTATAAGATTGGTTGTTCACCAATTCTTAAATTTCCATAAATATATTTTATTCCTACTAGGGTATTATTTGGGTTATTACACTAACCCTCCCAGGTTCACTCCTTATCACTTTAAAATCCTTGCCAGTGCTCACAACATAGGCAGCAATAACTTTTCTTACATTTTTAGTATCCTTGAAAGTCATCTCTTTGTTACCCTTTTTAGGATCATACCTCACTATCTTCTTTGAGGCTTGCCACTTTATCTCTCTCTCATTAACAACATCACCTAGATATGATGAGTCACTATCACTTCCACTTAAATTTGAGTCACTATTACTTTCCTCATCATCACTCTTAACACTATTGTCATACTCAATTCCACTGTCCTTTTCATTTCCTGACTCAGCCCTAGATATTTCCAAACTATCTACTGCCGAACTATTTAATCCCACTGTCTCATTAATGGGCTCTAACCTATCTGCTAATTTTCTTGAAACTTTCATTTATCCAATGATATATTACAAAGCAAATAATAAGCTAATGGATAAGGTTTTGATCTTAAATGATAAATGTTAATTTTTTTTGTAATTAACAATTAAAATTATAGCAAGGGGCAAGTTTGATTTTCCGTAGTGGGACAATCATAATGGAGCTATCTCCACCTCCGACCACCTCATGATTTTTGGATTCAACAAATTACTGTATTTTCCAGTTGGTTGGAAATGTTAGTTAAGAATCATTAACTTTAAATTCTTGATTTAAACATATTACTATTAGCAATTAAATTTATATGTGAGTGTGCAAGAGTTGTTGCTTAGCAATGAAGGATATATTAAAAATCAATATATTATAAAGTGACATATTACTATTATTTTCCGCGGTGGGACAATCATAAAGTGATATATTGATAGAATTATCTTTTTAGCTCACAACTAATCCCTAGCTGCATGTCCTGATTTTGCCGACCTATAAATTATAGAATTGTCTTTTTAGCCAATTTGTTTTTTTAATTATTATTATTTGGCTAATGTGCACATCTGAAATTCTTTAGTTTAATGAATTTAATGTTTGTATAGATGCAGCTCTAAAAGGTTGATTTTGTCAGGAGAATACATCCAAAATTATGTTGTATTAATTTAAATGTATTTTTTTTTTAAATTGGAGGATATTAAATTTATTTTTAATTATGAATTATGTTGTATTTATTTTTAATTTATATTTTTTAGTGTAATTTTTAAGTTATATTGTATGTATTTTTAATTTATATTTACTTATTATGGAAAAAATTTATGTATATTAATTGGTTTTATTTTTTTGGATATATAGGTTCATTTAGATTAAAAATCCAAATAAAAAAGTTCAATTAATTAAAGTTCAGAACCAATTGAACCAAATTGAATCGATGAAAATTATTTCGGTCCATTTAATTTTAGTTCCATCAACTTTGATTTCGGTTTGATTTCTATATTTTTTAAATTTTAATTTTTGATTTTTCGGTTCAGTTAAAAAGCGAATCGATTATTTGTACATTCTTATTTCGAGTTATCTTTTTAACTTTTCCTCGTTCTTGGGGAATGGAGGCGTGGGCGAGAAAATGTGGCAGGAAATCCAACTTCCAAGTGGAACGGAATGGAAAGCAACAAATTCAAGCACACCTGAATTAATGAAAATGCATAAAGGATTATTATTATTATTATTAAGTAAAATAAAAAAAAATAAATTAAAAATATAAATATCAACCAGAGGTTCCCCGAAGAACTGGGCAGGAGAGTATGGTCAATTCCCTAGTCAACCCAATCCACAAATTAGAAAAGAGGCCCATCCTCAACTCCACATTAGGGGTGAGCAACGGTCGGTTCGGTTCAATAACCGAACCGAACCAAAATAACCAAAAACCGAAATTCTCTTATTTTTATCAACCGAACCGAAATTTTAGAATAACCAAATTTAAACCGAACCAAAATTTTCGGTCGGTTTGGTTCGGTTAACCAAAAAACCAAAATTTAAAATTATTTTTTAAAAAATAAAAAATATTGTGTTTAAAAATTATAAATTATAATATACTAAAGTAAAAATATGTAAATTGTACAAATAAAAGTTCAAATTAAAGAAATAATCTCAAAATATATAATAAATAATACAAAAAAACCATTAAATTTTTTTTTATTTAATCGATTTTCAATTTAATCGTCAAAATTTTAAATTATCACCTAAAAAATATATATTAATAATTGATAAATGTACTCATATAATTTACAACTAAAAATAAAATAATTTATATGTATAAAATAATTATTTAATAAAAAAATCAAAAAAAATATATAATTATATAAATTTCGGTTCGGTTCGGTTTTTATGCGGTTTTCTCCTTTAAAAACCGAACCGAATCGAAATAACCGAACAGTCTTAAAAATATAAACCGAAACCGAACCGAAAAACCGAACCAAATTAAAAAAATCGATCGGTTTGGTTCGGTTTTACCCATAGTTTGCACACCCCTACTCCGCATATGGATTTCGGTATTACCATAATTCTCTTGATTTGCCCAAAAACTAATTGTGTCTCAATTGTACCCCTCAAGAAGAGTACACAACCTACGGACTTTTATTACTAATTATAAAAATATAATAATTTTTATAAAATGTTATTATAGTTCTCATTTTATATATTAAATTTTACTGTTGAGTTAGATAAGCCCATTTTTTCAAATAATACGAAATATATTAGTTTTTGACTATTAGCGGATGTTCAATCTTGCAGATTCCGTACTTCAATTTATTTATTTATTTATTTTTATACATTTAATTTTAAAAATAAGAGGGTGTATTAACTATTAATTACAAAAATATAATATTTTCTCGTAAAGTTTGAGGATTCTTATATTACCAAATAACTTTTTGGTATTAACTTAGGTCCGAATTCATTTTCTTTACATTATATTTTAATATCAAATTACAAAAATATCATTAAAAATAATTTAATTTGAAATTTTTGATCGACCGTCCATTACTGGACCAATTGCCACCAAGCTAACTACGGGTGGTAGATAACCTCTAGTTTCGATTTTCATTATTTATTTGATTTATATTATTTATATTTAATTTTTTTAA
Organism: Excoecaria agallocha; assembly: GCA_037975025.1. Classification (NCBI taxonomy): domain Eukaryota; kingdom Viridiplantae; phylum Streptophyta; class Magnoliopsida; order Malpighiales; family Euphorbiaceae; genus Excoecaria; species Excoecaria agallocha. Next base: position 96,628,312 of record CM075807.1, on the reverse strand, counting down.
TATTTTAAAAGCACGTTTTGATTTACTGTATTGTATTAGCATGTATGATATTAATTTATATAGTATTAGACTGTATAATATTAATCTGTATAGTATTAACCTGTACATCATTAGGCTATATTATATTATATAGTGTTTGATACAAAATTATATTAATATATAATATTTTATACCGTATTTAATGTATAATATCAAAACATATTATTTAAAAAAAATTAAAATAGCTACAATTAAATTATTTTTATTATAACTAATTTAGATTGAAAATTATAATTATAAAATATAATTTTTAATACATACATCAATTTTTTATTAAAAATAAAAAAATTTAATGAAAAATAACTACATATTATTAGAAAAATCAGCATTTCTAAAAGCAAAATTAGATAAAAAAATAAATAAATGTAAACAACAAATTTAATGAAATATTTGAGAAAAAAATGAAAGAATTTATCAATTATAATATAATTTTTGTATAATAGCTATTAAGTTATATATTAAATATTATAAGTTTGAAAATTTGATCACCGTGTGTTAATGGTGGTGGTGGTTATAGTGGCGATGAAAGCAGCATTTGAGCCAGCGGCGAGGTGGTGGTGGCGCGGTGGTAGTGGTGTGGTAGTGGGGATGGCTATAGTTTAGTGGTAGGGGCAATGGTGGGACGGCAGCAGTAGTGTCGCCGGCGACAACAATGGTGTGGTAGTGGTGATTACAACAATGACAGTGGTGCGATGGTATTTAATATTAATACGATTTTTACCATATTATACAAATTTAAGAGTTTTTGACAAATTATTTTATACAGTGTATGTGAGATAATAAGATATATAGTATATTATATTATCTTTACATTATTTTTTCAAAAATATTTTTAAACATCGTATTTATATTAACTTGTATTATATTATATTATTTTATATGCAATTTAGAAAATCTTTTATGTGTAATTCATAAAATAAAACACTAAGGGTGAGTTTAGGAAGAATTTTATTTTTAATTTTTAATTTTTTTTAAAAATCAAAATATGTTCGAAAAATTTATTTTCGTTTTTATTTTTCTAAATATTTAAAAAGTGATTTTCACAACAAAACTAAAAAATAAAAAATTTCAAAATGTAGTTTTTATGATTTTATTTTTATCAACAATTTAATTACTTTATTCTTATTATCTACATCGCTACCCCCACCATTACTGTCACCATCACCACATCGACGTCACTGCAGCCGTTGCCACCACCACTACCACACCGCCACTACCGCCATACCACCACTATCACCACACCACTGCCACTACCATCACCAAACTGCTGCTATCATTGCCACTGCTGCCGCCACCACCACAACACCGCTACTGCTGCCGTTACCACCACCACACCGTCGCCATTGCCACCACTATCACTACCGTCGCCGTCACCACCGCTATCGCCGCTTCCATCGCCGCTACTACTGTTGCTATCACCGCTACTGTCGTCGTCATCATCGCTGCTGCCACCGCTACCATCAGACTACCACTAATGCTATCATCATACTACCATTGCTATCACCACCACACTACTACTGCTAGCGCCGCCACCGCCATCACCACCACCACACCACCACTTCTACTACCACTACCTTCGTTATCGCCATCATCGAAATCATTATCATAATACATATGAATAATTAAAAGTTATTATATAATTTTTAAATATATAAAACAGTTTTTTAAAAAATAAATAATAAAGATTTAAAATAATTTTTAAATTTTAAAAATAAAAAATTAAAATTATATAGTTTTACGTAAGGCACCCTACCCGAATTAATTTCTTGATATATTCATCATCTAAACATAATAACAAGTACCATATGAGCCAGAGCCAGAGCCAGAGCCGGAGCCGGAGCCGGAGCCGGGCAGAGAGGGGAGGGAGAAAGAGAGGGGATCTTTTTGCTATTTTTGTAAAAAGCTACGTTTTTCTTTATTTTCTTTATTTATTTTCCTGATTTTCAATTTTCTTTTGTTTTTCTGGCCTTGTCCCTATAATCCTTTTTCCCTTTCTCGCGCTCTCTCTCTCTATCTGTCTCTCTATTTCTGAAAATCTATTGGGACAGGCACAGAAAGCATATTAGGGTTTATCAATTGCAGATCAAAAGTCCTAAAGCTCAGATTTTTAGGGTTTTTTCTCGTTTCTTCTTTCATTCTCGCACTTTTCTCAGATCTCCCCGTTCACCATCTTATCGATGTAAGTTTGTTTCCTGTTCTGTCACCCATCAATTGAAAATCCCATTTGTTATGTGATTTCTTATCTCAAGATTGTAACTTAGATTTTTGGGGCGGTACATGCATAGACTCATTTATATGTAGATTTTGTTTTTTCAATGTACAATTGGAAAGGGGTTGTATCTGTTAGCTTTGAGAATGGCCTCTTTTTGACGTGCTTAAAGGTGGAGCTTTGGTTTGTTATTGAGGGAATTTAGGATTAGGGCTTGGGGTTAGGGTTAGGACTGTTGATAGTAGATATGATCAAACAGATATTGGGTAAGCTACCTCGAAAACCCTCAAAATCATCGAATAATGACTCGAACAATGACGCAGGGGTCAATGCCTTTTCGCCTCTAAACTCCTCCCATGGATCCAATTCCACAAACACCTCAAAGACATCAACCATTTCTTCAAAGTCTTCGAATTTGGCTTCAAGTGCTTCACGCATGAACAATGGGACTCTTGTAACACAGAACAAATCTAATCAAGGGAAGAAAACCGCTGCTAGTGCGGGCCAAGTTGGTCCTGTGGTGGCTTCAGGGGCTTATGAGCCACTGCCTAGCTTCAGGGATGTACCGAACTCAGAGAAGCAGAATCTCTTTATTCGGAAGTTGAACATGTGCTGTGTTGTGTTTGATTTTAGTGACCCCTCAAAGAATCTTAAGGAGAAGGACATTAAGAGGCAGACTTTACTTGAGCTTGTTGATTATATTTCTTCAGTTACATCCAAATTCAATGAGGTGACAATGCAAGAGATTACTAAGATGGTGGCAGCTAATTTGTTTAGAACACTTCCATCTGCAAATCATGATAACAAGATCTTAGATATGTTCGACCCTGAAGAAGATGAACCGGCTATGGAGCCATCATGGCCTCATCTTCAAATTGTGTATGAATTTCTGCTTAGATTTGTGGCTTCAGCAGAAACCGATGCCAAGCTTGCTAAGAGATACATTGATCATTCATTTGTGTTGAGATTACTGGACCTGTTTGATTCTGATGACCAAAGGGAGAGGGAGTACTTGAAGACGATACTGCATCGCATTTATGGGAAATTCATGGTACATCGACCGTTTATTAGGAAAGCTATAAACAATATTTTTTATCGCTTCATATTTGAGACAGAGAGGCATAATGGGATCGCCGAACTGCTTGAGATTTTAGGCAGCATAATTAATGGCTTTGCTTTGCCTTTGAAGGAAGAGCACAAGCTCTTTCTTGTTCGTGCCTTGATTCCTCTTCACAAGCCCAAGTGCGTTTCCATGTACCATCAGCAACTCTCATATTGTATCACTCAGTTTGTGGAAAAAGATTTCAAGCTTGCAGACACTGTAATTCGAGGACTTCTAAAGTACTGGCCGATAACGAATAGTTCCAAAGAAGTTATGTTCCTTGGTGAATTGGAGGAAGTTTTAGAAGCCACTCAGGCAGCAGAGTTTCAACGCTGTATGGTCACTTTATTTCGTCAAATCGCTCGCTGTCTAAACAGCTCGCATTTTCAGGTACTGAATTTAGAATGGATAAACTTTTATGTTTTACTAGCATCTGCTGCTGTTGATGAACAATTGCATTTATCGTCACCAATGATTAGTTTATTCCCGATTGTTCTTGACCTATGTGATAACTTTGCAACTGGAGCTTCTTTAGATGCAATAATATAAATTTTCCCAGTAGTCTTAAAATACATTGAAAAATAGATCTATGAATGCAAATCCCTGCTATATGGAGGAATACAGCAATCTTAACTAGTCTGTGATTAATGCATGGTTCAGCAGAGTGTATGACCATAAAAGTTCTCAGGATCACCAATTATTGTGACAAAGGAAAACAAACTTTATGCTAGTTTACAACTCCATAGTGTTCTTTCACCATTTGTTAGACCAATTTAAAGCATTTGTTTATATGGCATATATATATATATATATATATATATATATATATATATATATGAGCTGTAGAATGCCTCCTTGTTCATGCAACTTCCTAATCTATCAACTTTCACTTTTATAAATCATGAAAATTAAACAAACATTTCCTTCTTTTTATACATATATATATACATGTATGCATATATGTATAAGAGCTGTAGAGTGCCTCCTTGTGCATGCAGCTTCCTAATCTTTCAACTTTCACTTTTATAAATCATGCAAATTAAACAAACATTTCCTTCTTTGCGTCCCAGGTATGTAATGTATTTTTGATTGAGCTCATATAATTTACATGCCCATATTCGTTCTGCTGTCTTTGTGTTAACTCCTTTCATGGCCTCTATTTATTTATTTGTTTATTTATTTTTAATTTTATTTTGTGCGCGCGTGTGTGTTTGTGTATGTGCAAATTTGCTGAGACATTCTGATTATTGGACTATGTTAATGCTGGGAAATTTGAAACATATTTAGATACGATAGAACTTTTACTATATTAGCAACTGTTTGCACCATTTCTTTCTCTAAACTTTAATAATCTTATGTAAGAAATTACACACCTTTCATATGTGCTCAAATGCTCATTTAAGTATTGAGATTTAGAAGCTGCTGATTCAAAGTTTTGTAGATTTTTTTTCGTGTTGTAGGAAAACAGTGATCTGCTTTATGTTCATCCATTTTTAAATCTGTGTTTTTAATTTTTGCTCAAACTGTTGAAGTAGAAAAGAGCTTTTCGGATTGGTTAATGACTAGGAAAAGTGACTCCTATGAATAATAAATTTTCTAAGAAAGATGTGGGTGCGCTCAAGTATGTTGAATTTTTGAATGCAAAAAGCAACCAAAATATGTGGAGAAAAATAAAGTAAAAAAGTACTATAAACTTCATATTGAAAGGATATATGTGAAGCTTAAATAACTGAAAATGAAATGAATTGCAAGGATCTACCGTATAAAGACATTGGAAACAGCAGCTATAGCCTTTGTTTCTCTACTCCAGAAGTGCAACTATTTCTGTTGCATCAAAGTTGTACAAATTATGCTCAAAGAAATTGACCTACACCTCTATTCCCAGGCTCCCTGAATTTCTTGCCAACTGTTTGGAACTTGCAAAACTTATTTAGGCATATCTCAGTAAATTGGAAACCATTGAAAAAACTGGCAATCAAAAATCTTTTTAGCTACTGACTTTTGCAACAGCATATGTTTTACTGGCTCTTCACTGTTCTTTCATTTGCATCATTAATCAATAGTAATGTCCTTTATAATTAAATTATTAGGAGCATTGATCTTCCTGAAGCAGCATCCTTAGCAAAAAGTGACTATTGTGGCACCCATGCCCCCATGGGAGTGTTTTATCACCTTAACAAAAAGCCTTTTTCTCTTGGAACGTGGATGCCTCTTAGTTAGAAAGAGTGGCCATATGGTGTCAACAATTACAATTTGGAAGAGATTGATGTACTAAAAATCTATTAAGTGACAAAACCTTTGAAATTTTATCTTTTTAGAAATAATCCAGCCCTTGTTTTCTGCATTTTTATGGTTCTAGATAATAAGAAAGGTTGCTGTATGTTCTAAGTATTAGGAAAAATGGATACTTAAGCCTCTGAACTTTTCAGTTTTTTTTTTTTTAATTTTTTTATTGCACCCCTAAGTTGAATTTTTGTTCTGTTAACCACTCTGATTTTTAATATTGATTCTGTTGAGGACTTACTTAACTGAAAGAAAAAGAGGATAAATTAACATTTTTTATTCTAATGGCAATAAATTAAATATTAAAAAGTTGAATAACAATTGTTATATTTTTCAGCCCTTACTTTTGAGTTGGCTTTTTTGAACCCCTTGACGGGATTTTTTGTTCTGTTAAGCTCTCAAGACTTTTCAGTTTTGAATTTCTGCTCTATAATACAAATTACAATGTCCAAAAATCTAAAGAAAAACCACAAAACTTGTGTAGTTTCTTCTCCTTGATCACAATCTCACAAAAATGGCAATCTTTTGGGTTTATTTATTTAGTTTTTAGCACATTGACATTTCGATGTTTTTGGTTTTGCAACTTTTGTTTTGGTTTATAAGTCCACACACACACATTCTCATATTTCTATATACATTGCAAAAGTTTTTCTTATTAGATTTTCCTCCCAGAAACTCATATAAGGTTTTCCTATTCTTTTTTTCTTGCTCAGAAATCCTATTTAGGTAATATCTTAATATAAAATACGGAAATCATTGAGCAAGGTGTTACATGTGTTTATTTTTTCATTCAGCCTTGTGCGCCTATGTTTGTGTGGATGTATTATTTTCTAATATATGTGTCTGTTTGCGAGGCAAATGAAATATTTTGTAGTACAAGCAATTGACTTTGTGGACCGTAGTTGTTAATGGTTCAAAACTGAAATAATGATGGATTTTTAGTTAACCAATTTTAACAGTCATCTTTATGTTTGGAGTTTTCAAAGACTGAGTGTTGTGGACTAGTAAGCAAAAATGCATCATTAGCCAGTTAATTGGTCCATAAGATTGCCTACCTGAAATAGTTGACTGATGATAAAATTTTGTTTGTTGTTTGAGTGAGAAGTCAAACTTTTATCTATGTGAGTTTGAAATTAATGGATACTCCTTGTCTGAAAGAGGGGGTTAACATGTTGTGCTACTGAGTGTAAGGCACATCTTTCTCAACGGATATTTTATTTTTGTAACTTCCAGTTAGGCAAAAAGTTAGTTTCATGTTACATGGATCCATGTAAAGGATTTTTTATTTATATGGATCTTGGCAGGTAGCTGAACGTGCTTTGTTTTTGTGGAACAATGATCACATAAGGAATTTGATCACGCAAAACCGTAAAGTCATACTACCTATAATCTTCCCAGCCTTGGAGAGAAACACAAGGGCTCACTGGAACCAAGCCGTTCAGAGTCTGACACTGAATGTGAGAAAGATATTCTCAGATGCAGATCAAGAACTTTTTGATGAATGCTTGGTTAAATTTCAAGAGGATGAAACCAAGGAAAGAGAATTACAGGAGAAGAGAGAATTAACATGGAAACGATTGGAACACGTGGCAGCCTCGAAGGCCATAAGCAATGAGGCTGTACTTGTGTCGAAGTTTGCCTTCTCTGTAGCAATTACTGCTGGGACAAGTCCACGCGCTACTGCAGGTGGTTGAGAGTGTCATGAGGGTTTATACTATTGGAAATCACTCCTATTTTGTTGGATACAGCTGAACCTTATAGGCATAATACAGAGATTGTATGGCCTTGCTCCGCTGGGGTTTCTCATATTATCTCATCAATATAAAAAGGTGCAGGCAAGGGTTCTGAGGGGACATGGTGAAACCTATTTTTGGGTTTTGGGCTAATTCAATTTTATTTTCTCTTCTGCCTTTAAAAGCGTAAGTGTGTGTATTATAAGGGATTTGATTTATAGAGGTAGTGCTTCAGATGTTCAACCTGCCTGTAATGATGCAAAGGAGATTCTTCTCTTGAAGCATAGATGATTCCTTAATGGTTTTAGCTTATTGAAATTTCAGATGTTATTATTTCGCATAGTATGTTATTGCTTGTTTTTTCTTGCCACCTCGGAAATATGTTCATAAACTTTTTCTTATGAGTGACTGGTTTGTGATAGTTTCAGCAAGAATATGAAGAATGGTTTGAGTACTGTGCCCATTGCTGGTGGGAGTCTATGATGGGGATGTTTCTGCAGTTGCCTAACAAATACAATTCCTATAAAAATACAAATTTTGCAATTCCTGCGGAATATTTCCTTTCAAATTGGTTATTTCTAATATTGCTAGTAGCGAGAGGTGTAAGATTGAGAGCATATATTGGGTTCAGCTTTTGAGAGCTCAGTTGGCATTCAACTCGGATATTTATAATATCGAACTAAAAACGAATTCCAACTTGATGTTTTTGGAATTTGTAGTAAACCTAGTTTCATACAAAACGTTATGATATTTCATTCTTTTATAATCAAAAAATAACTTAAAGGGGTTTTAATATCTTAGAATAACTTTCCTTGTGTTTCGGTTTATATTTATATTGATATATAATAATTAAAAATTTAAGAAATTCACATATACACTCACAGAAATACACACACTAGATTCTCATACTAAAATTGAAAATGCAATGAAACTTTCTTCCTGCGGAAGTGATATTACAACAAACTCTGGAAAATTGGTATCTAACTTTTCCAGCAGAAAGTAAGTTAAGCTCACTTGATTAATATAGAAAGTTAGGACCTGTATTGTGCTTTGTGAAAAGTAGTAGAGTATAGCATGATTTATTTAAATCTACTTCTCTGTCTCAGGTCTCAACATTGCAGTAAACCTTGGAACAGAACCATTTTAGCAAATAATTTTCACTTGAAGCTAAAACAGTCTTTTCTATTTCTAGAACAGTTTCTCATAATCAATATAGCCTGTCAATGGCAACGCCGCAGATAACTGATTCTCATAATCGTAAGTTCCATTCTTTCTGAACTGGAAATAGACAAACAACCAGAAGAAAAGATTACATCGCATAACCAGCATCAACCTACAAATCCCGAGGACTAACTAACCAAATCCCACAGGCAATGAGCTTGAGCTAAGCCTACTAACCCTTTTAGCTACCCCGTGGCTTACCTTTTGTACTCACCCACAACACCAATGATACTAGATCGGTTCCACAATGGCTTCATGTTAGGTTCGAACAAAACTCACTATGATCTAGCAGTTGAACTTGCAGCTCGTGGGTTAACATTACTTGTTCAAGGATGCAATGTAGGATTAATTATCATCACCATATGCTCGGAAACTGTAACGCTCCTGGTATGGACCATTGAAGAAGAGATCAGCCTCGAACCACTTGGGGTAACGAACCAAGTCACCAGCCACAAATTGCATGTATCTTTCGCTTCCTTCGGGTACTACCCTCACCTCTCCTTCTTCAATGTAAACTAACTGGTCTACCTGCCAGTCCCACGGCATCTTGCACTTGCCAGTCTTCCACATTGACCATCCTGAGACCCCGAGGTCTTCTAATCGCTTCGGTGGCACTTTGCTTTCCACCCTCACATTGTATAATTCTTCAAGAGGTTTCTCATGCACTGCCTTTATACTATGACACTGTCCATTAGAGCTTCTGAACTTGCTAGCACCTCTCTTGCTTCTGTTTGCAGCTAAGAGGCCAAAGGTTGGGGTTATGATCATGCCTACTGTAGCCATGTTTGATTTTCTAGCTTGTTCACCTGCTAAAAAAGGTCAGAGTAATCTTTAAACAACTTCCAAAGTAACTAATTTGCTAGATTCTAGCGACTGCGATTCTAATCTCATAAAAATTGTGCATAATCAGTACCAGCAACAGGCAACTCAACTGAATTGCAGTCCAGGAGTTTAAGGAGCGCATAATATGATAACATTTAAGATGGGAACTTTTTGAATTTAGCATCAAGAAAAGAGTGGGAATCCTTTATGTGATGCTTGTTAAAATAATTCCTTGGATTTTGTTTCTACAGTGTAATCACTGTAGATTTAATTTGTTGTTTCAAAGCAATCGAAACATTTAAACATTCTGCTAATTCTTAAAATGGAAATCGTTTCTTTTATTTCTCATATTTTAAAGTTAAAAGTTCTTAAGAATGCAGATTTAAGGAATGAATGAACAGTGAAGGAAAGCTTTAAAATTGACTCGAAAAAAGAAAAATTATTGCCTAAAGGATAGCACTTTCGAGTGTGAAAAGGTTCTACCTTTGCGGTGGCGGTGGCACTTAACTGGGAAATTGCCGGAAGTATAAGTTTGGCCTCCAGCTGGGGAAGATGCACAGTGGGCTAAAAAAGAGAGTGAGATGAGAGACGGGGCATAGATTAGTTAAAAGAAAGCTAAGAAAAAAAAAAAAAGAAATACAAGGTTTTAGAGTTCCCAACAAACTACGTCGTTTTGTAAGGCCGAGAAAAGAAGCAAGAAGTACATGGGACATTTTTGGTCGTTAACGTGTCCAACTCTGTGACGCATGACATTCGATTTTCTGGAGTAAATAAATTGATGATGATAAAATTGAAAGAAAGCTGAGACAAGTTCTTGATTTCGCCTTAGGCTTAGCACGGGAATGGCTCTGCTTCTGCAATGTAATGGGGTGTTTCAGTACCAAAATCCGAGTCCACTGGTTCAGATAACAAAGGAGAGTACTCGAAGGAGAATGTCCTTTAAGGCACAAGCTGTTCCCTCTAGAACCCAGGTAATTTCTTTCTAAAATATTCTGTTTGTAGAAATGGTTTCTGGATAATACGAGCAGAAGTAGATTGTCTGTGTTTCATGGAGTTTGTAGGAAGTTGAGAAACTTTGAAGCACTCCGAAGTATCATTGTTCTTCAAGTTGGAATTTTCTTATTAAGTTAAATGTGCATTAGTTCTGATTCCTTAGCAGATTATTTAGAATGTGTAAAGTATACTTGGGTCCATTTTTGAGTTTCTAATCACTAACTACCGAGTACCACAATTTCATGATGGTAGTTGGTTGCTAGAATCAAGTAAAAATAGTTCTCTACTTGCAGTCTTCTGTGCTTTTTAACATGGACATCCTTATCCAATTTGTAGAGGATAATGGAGAGCATTTCAGCAAGTGACGAGGTTGGTGGTGCTGGTGGAGCATGCTCATATGATGCCTTAAAGAGATTGGACCAGCTTTGGTCTAGTGTTTGTTCTGCTCAAATGGGTAAAATTCATTCTACTCTGATGTTATAATTGAATGTCCAGGATATTTTTCAAACTTCAGTAGATTTTACATACATTTTGCAGTTTCACAAGAGCCTCAGCAAGTAGTTTCAAGTAATCCATTTGTATCCAGCGACTCTAGGCAGATTGATGAAGTGGGAGATCCATTTGATGTGGTAGTTTGTGGAGGTACTTTGGGAATCTTCATTGCCACAGCACTGAGTGCCAAAGGTCTTTGCGTAGGCATTGTGGAAAGAAATATATTAAAAGGGGTATAATGTGTTAAGGAGTTCATTCTTTAGATAATTTAGAGCATAAATAATTGCTTACAAAAGATCGGTTGTTCTGTATGATTAGAGGGAGCAAGAATGGAATATCTCAAGGAAAGAGCTTTTGGAACTTGTAGAAGTTGGAATTCTTTCTGAGGATGACATTGAACAAGCAACAGCTGTAGAGTTTAATCCTGTGAGTTCTTTAACTTTATGAATTCATTAATATTTTTGTAGCTCATTCTGATAACAGGATTGCAATTGCACTTGTCTTGAAAAATTTACTTTGTTCAAATTCTGGATAAATATGTGTTTGTACTGATCCAACAGTCTGAGGCCATGTTTGTTCACGAATTACTTTCCTTCTGGGTACTTTGAGCAAACATTATATGTTGTACATATTCTATCAAGCTCTGCAACTAGGACAGCTATGCTATCACAAATTTCAACTGTATTGGGTATCAGTGGGTAACTATAAAAGAGGTCCGTCCATGTTTTTCTCTGACCACAAAAAGATAACTTCCGGTTCCATCTTTGCAATAAATTTGTGTCTTTAATTTGTCGTAATCTTTAAAAAATTAGTCTTTGACAAAATGGAATAAGAATTTTAAAGAATTGTTGATATTTGGAGTTGCTATATATTATTAGTGTCTGTTGGGTCACAATTAAGATTTCAAGACCATTGTACTTTGCTGGAAGCATGGATGAGATAATTAATCACATAAGAAGATTGAGAGTTTTACAGCTCTGGTGGAAAATTGAGAGTTTTAAAGCTCAAGTGGAAAATTAAGGCCATTGAGATAATATAGATGAAATAATTTTGATTTTACTGAAACATGACACGGAGGTTTCTCCAACAAAATTGAGTTTAGTTAATGCAGTCATTATCTTGCATACCATCTAAATGCCAATGTTGTCTTGTCATTTCTTTGTTTTTGACATCTTCAAACTTATATCTTTTGGAATTTCATGAACTGTGTAGAACAGATGTGGATTTGCAGATAGAGGCGAGATCTGGGTTGAAGACATTCTTAATCTTGGTGTTTCGTGAGTTTTCTTTTTAATTTCAGCATTCACAATTGACATAGATGTTTGAACAGCATAACTATTTTTTGTCTAGATAACACATCCACACCAGTTATGTATGCCCCAATGGACTACTGGATTTTAATTAGATTAATCCATTGTTCCATGTGTTTTTGTTTTGTTGCATTCCAATACAGTCTATGACATTATACAGAAACATGGTTGTGCTGTTTCAAATAAGGTGCAACTAAGGCTCTGATCATATGGCATATAATTCTGAAAGCATATATGGCGAAGGAAAGTTCAAACATATATGATGAATATCTTAGCTTATTTCTCTGGTGTTCATAGTTATGTGCTTAAGGTGAATTCCCACTATTTTGGAAGCTTGAACTAAATCTCAGATGTAAATTGTTTTTAATTTACTTTCGGTTGTTCCCCCTCCTTTTTTGTGGCCTTTGAAGACTGATACTGCAGTTTGAAAAGAAAATTGACTTTTTTGGATACCTCTGTTGTATGAGATGATAACATTTTGATGTGCATAATTCTATCATTTCAGGCCTGTAAAGCTCATAGAGATTATGAAGAAACGCTTTACTTCCCTTGGTGGAGTCATCTTAGAAGGCTACAGTGTCTCTAGCATTTGTGTTTACAAGGATGCTGCAGTGAGTCTACGAATGCTTATGAGTAGCATAATTATAATTAATCGAAAAATAGAATTTAATATGACAAAGTAGATGTAAAGAACTGATGCTGCCAACCCCAAACGGTCTTGGGGTAAGATCAACAATTGAATTAAGTTAATAGTTGGCTGACGCTGTCATCTATCCAAGAACAGTTATAAGCATATGAAATAATCAAGATGTTTGGACATCTTGACTGGACATAATGAAAGCGACCTTAATGGGATGGTGATGTCAAGATGACAATAGTAGAATACCAGAACCATAAATGGACTTGAGCATGTTCTACAAATGATGAAAGTAAAACTTGATTTTATCGCACTCAGCAACTGATAAAAATAAAACATTGATTTTATGGCATTCTACAACTGATAAAAGTAATACATGGATTCTATGGCATTATACAACTGATAAAAGTAAAACATGGATAAAAATGGCAATAACTAGAAAATTATCAGAGCAATTGAAGGCCAAACCTTGACAAAGATATGGATTAGAATTTGAATGGGGATTATGCCTCCTGATGATAGTGAACTGTAATTTTCCTCCTCATGACTGTGACTGGCGAGAATGCCCTTTAAGATTGCATAGAACTTTTGTCTGGACAATAGTAGCTGCAAAAAATTAAATAATTAAATTTAATTAGCATTGTGATTTTCCTAGTTGATAAACAAGTGTCGTTCTTCTGACCTTTTTTACAGGTGTTGCAACTTACAGACGGTAAAATCCTATCATCCCGCCTTATCATTGATGCAATGGGGAACTTTTCCCCTGTCGTGAAACAGGTTAGGCTTCCTTACTTTCATTATGGTTCTGCAAGCAAATTTCTGTATTAAATTGACTATTTTTCACATATAAATTTGCAGTGTTAAAATATTTCTTGTAAATATCCGGTGGATATTCTCTAAGAGAGTGTGGGTGTGTATAGAAATAGTGTAAGATCCCACATGTTTCATGAACATAAATGCCCAGGGTAAATAACAAGCCATACATATGGTTTGGCTTCACAGATACGAAGAGGAAGGAAGCCTGATGGTGTTTGCCTTGTTGTTGGGTCTTGTGCTCGTGGTTTTGATGATAATTCTACAAGTGATGTCATATATAGTAGTCGATCAGTCAAGAAGATTGGAGACTCAGAAATACATTATTTTTGGGAGGTATTGGACTTTCTGGTGCAATGTTAACATATATTGGCAATTCATTTCCTCTACAGATGAGCTCTTTTTTGAAAATCTGATAGGCATTTCCAGCTGGCTCAGGTCCTAAGGATCGCACAACATATATGTTCACCTATGTTTATCCTCAACTTGGATTACCGAGATTGGAAGAATTGTTGGAAGACTATTGGGACTTGATGCCAAAATATCAAGTAAGCTTTTAAATCTCTTGTCTGCAATCTCATTTATCTTTTATTTTGGCTTGATAATCCTTCATATAGACGAGTGATTCCTCTTCATCCAGAGTCAGTTAATCCTTTGACTTAGTGGTACACACTTACAACCTAGTTGTCCTATGCATAAGAAATCTTCTGTTATGGTCAGTTAATTTGTGAAAATTGTTCTCTATCACCTTGATTGGTTGTGTTTTTAAGTACATATATGGAGTCCATCAAAGGTGCTAGCTTAGTTTTTAAGTTTAGTTCTCATTTTTCATTCTCATAATATCTTGATAAGCATAATAATGACCCAAAAAAAATATTGACCCATTGATCATCTGAGGTTTCATTCACTTCATAGTAATAATGCTGTTTCTAACAAAGTTGGACCCGTATGACATCATAATATTTATAGGGGCCTCAAAGTTATTGTACTTGAAATTTCTGGTTAGGTTTACATGGTCATTAGATGGGCAATAAGTGTACTTGTACTCTTCTGAGGTTTGGTGTGGGAAAGGTGTTAGATTATGTCAACTTCAATCTTCTCAGTTTTAAGAATCACTGCCTCAAGAATTTGAAGGCACTTTTTCTTATGATTAGATCCAATGTCAATTTTGTGCTTAAGAATCATGCATTGAAGTAAGATGAAGTTATTAATTATAATCCTAAAAAATGAAGCATCCCACTTGACTTTCTGTCCCCAAATTTTGCATCTTTACTTCGTCAGTTAGTACATGTATTTGTTGATTAGCATATAATTCTGCATCTTCACTTTTCCTTGCAGTTGATGTCCTGTGCTGATTTGCTGGTAATAGTCTGCATTTTTCCACTTTGCAGGGCGTCTCTCTTGACGGGTTGGAGATACTGAGAGTTATATATGGAATTTTTCCTACATACCGTGACAGGTAACCTTGCAAGTAACACTGGAACTCTAAGGTTTACTTATATACTGCCAAAAGGCTCATACACCTTTCATGATTCGAATATGCTGGGTAATTTGGGTCTTCATATCTAACATCTGAAATTCTTATGGGGGAGGATCAACTTTTCAGCCCGTTGCCTGCTGCATTTAATCGTGTCATACAGGTGGTTTATATCACGAACTTGTAAATCTTCAAAAGGATTATGGTTTCATGATGAGTAGGATGCAAATATTTAAAATTTTATTCTCTGCAGATTGGTGATGCTAGCGGCATACAGTCACCTGTTTCATTTGGAGGTTTTGGAAGCTTGACAAGGCATCTTGGGAGATTGTCGACTGGTATATTAATTCTATGACATTATATTTATTTGCTAATTTTTGAGTTCTGGTGTATTTTGGTTGGTGACACCATTAGTACATATATGTCATTTCAGATGAATATATCTGCATCGCTTGTTTTTATATAGAAGAAATGAACTTACATGATGCCGAATTGAAAGTTATGTGAAAAAAGAAAAGAAAACATTATAGAAGAACTTAATTTTAATCTTTTTGGTCTCATAATGAAGGAATATTTGAAGCAGTCAATGGTGATTTTCTGGACAAATACAGCTTATCCCTGCTAAATCCGTACATGGTTGGTAAACTGTATTTTCTTACAATATGGTTGAGCAGTAGGTCTTAAGATTATCTGAATGAACTTCTGTTTTGCAGCCCAACTTAAGCGCTTCATGGCTATTTCAAAGAGCAATGTCCGCTAAACAAAAGTCTAATGTTTATCCAGAATTCATCAACGAGCTTCTTTATGCCAATTTCCAGAGCATGCAGGTAGGCTTATACTCCTATGTAACGAAACTGACTTATTTAGCTCTCCTCAATCTGTCCATGATGATGGTCTTTACTGCACGTAATGAATTATGCATCTCCTTTCTAGAGGCTGGGAGATCCTGTTCTAAGACCATTTCTTCAGGTAAATTTGATGTTCCTTTTCTCAAGTTTGTTGCATTTGATGGATTCTGAATTCATTCCTTAATGTTGCATTTATCACATAGAATAAAGAAACTGATTTTCTTCTGGTTCTTCATGCAATAACAGGATGTGGTGCAGTTCGAGCCTCTTGCCAAGACATTAGGCCTTGTCATGCTAACAAAACCTCAAATCATCCCATCAATATTCAAGCAGGTACGCACACACACATGCACACATATATGCCATCTGTGTGATTTATCTAAAATTCAAGATGAGCGTTGTCTCTCTGAAAAATTGTTCACCCCAGTTGTTTTATGATTATATTCTAGCAGTTCTGCTTTAAATTTTGAGACAAATTCTTTTTGTTTGATCCCATTTACTTATAAATTTAATGTGCTTAAATTCTTTATTTTATTTTCATGGTATGGATTATATAAATCCAAGAAAAAGGAGAAATGTACTTAGCATATGAAACCATATGTAATTTGTTGGTGATTTTTGTTAGCTGAATTAAAACAATTTTCTTGTCAAAATTTTCTCTCGTGGATATGCTATATTGATGTATTATGAGTAACTCACAATTGACTTATTACTCGTAATTCAGGTTGGCATTGTTGTGCTTGTTGATTGGTTTGGCCATTTTTTCATGCTTAGTTACTACACATTTCTCTCCAGCTTTGCTGACCCTTTTATCAGGTAATCTAACAATGTTTCTTCAATATTTACTCGAAGTCAAGTTTGTGATTATTTTGTGATTAGTAACATATTACTATGCAATTGCTCATACTCTACCAGACCATTGTTAAATGTATTCCCATTGAAGATGAAGTATGAGTGGAAGCGGCGTCTTGAGGCTTGGAAATATGGATCTGGTTTAGATTACAAGCTCTAAGAGCCATACAATACCAAGATATGCGTAAAAGTAAAATTAGTGGAAAAGGAGTCTTCTCCCTAATGCCATCAGTTTTTCTTTTGAGTCCTAAGTCCGTTCTCAGTATTTTAACCCAATTTTTCTTATTCAAATAAACTGAAATAGAAATTTCCCTTGAACTTATTATACAACACTAATATAACCTCAAATTAAGGTTATATCTATTTTGTCCATTGCTTTCATTTTATGATTGATTTATTTCAACTTTTCACAAATGCATGGGATTGATTTTTGTTGAAAGTTATATTTAGTTTTTAATTTGTAGAGATTTGATATTTTTGCCTTTCTTGTATCTTTTCTAGTTAGACTTAAATTTTTCTGTATAAATATCTATATAAATTAATTGTTAATACATAAGAGAGTTATAAAAAACTTCTCAATTTATTCCCTCCTGCACTAAGGTTCTTTTTCCAGTACACCGTTTTCGACAAATTTCAAGAGGTCGAGTTTATCTTCCTCTCTAGCGACACCGTCCCCTAGCAAGGAAGCTCAAGCATTGTTCGGCCTCTTCTCGGAGTCTCACCACCATCTGATTTCGTGCGTGGTCTCACGTGCCACTTAAAGCTTTGGTGACACTGTTCACACACTTGCTAAAAACGGTCATCCTTTGCAGTCGATTTTAGCTCTGATTATCTCAGGCATTGTTTCGTTTTGTTCTATTATTTTGTTATTGTGATGGACAATAAGGCTGTTAATTTATCTAAGAGAGAAAATTGCAGTGTCTCTTCATCTAGTCATAATACATGGACTATAAATTTTAGTGCAAACAATGGCATAGACAGTTAAGACATCCATCCTTTTTTTTTTTTTATCTTGGAGAAATTATATCCTAATCTGTTTAAAAATACTAAGTTTGATTCTTTGGTTTGTGATGTTTGTGAACTTGCTAAACACACTAGGAGTTCTTATTCCTTGAGTAGTGATAAAAGTCATGTTCTTTTTACTATCATCCATTCTGATGTTTCGAGACCTATTAAAAATACTTTATTATCAGACGGTGGTTTATTACATTCATTGATTATTGTATTAAAAGGAATTGGGTGTATCTAATAAAAGCAAAAAGTGATGTGCTCTATTGCTTTTAATCTTTTCATAAGATAATTTGTACTTTATTTGATGCTAAAGTAATAATTTTGAAAATAGATAATGGCACAAAGTACATAAATCCTAGATTTGGTATTTACTTGGAATATAATGAGATAATACACCAAGCTAGTTTTTCTTACACTAGCACAAAATGGGATAACTAAAAGGAAATATAGGCATTTGTTAGAAGTACTAGATCTCTTATATTTACTATGAATCTCCAGAAACCTTACTGGGGGATGCAATTTTAGCAGTTGTGTAGCTTATTAATAGAATACCTCTCAGAACTTTCAACTTTAAAAGTCATTTGGAAGTGTTGCAAGGAAAAAAATACTTATATTGTTTCCCTTAAGGTGTTTGAGTATATTTGTTTTGTTCATACTAAGAATATTGACAAATTAGATATGAGGGCTCGTAGATGTGTGTTTATTGGGTATTCTTCAACATAAAAGGGTTATAAGTGTTACTATCCTCCATCTAGGAAGTATTTTGTTATTATGGATGTGACTTTTAGAGAAAATGAACTTTGGTACTATCTAATCTCCTTTTTCAAGTGAGAGTAATGAGAAAGAAGAGGTGATACCTATTATAACTCTTGATAACCTTATCCTAGAGGAAAGTTCTGTAAGGAAACAAGTTCAGAAGGAGACTATTAAAGTTACCTTAGGGCAGAGTTCTGTAAGGGAACAAGTTCAAAAAGAGACTATTGGAGTTTAAGATGAGATTACTATCCAGGGGGAGACTATTGGACGTTTGGATAAACCTTATTTGATGAGATATTCAGGGAGAAATAGGACAGAAGAAGGCATCATGCAGCTTACTCTATGTCGAATACTTTTTCTTCTGGTCAGTTATTTTTAAACTCTAATTCCATTGATAATTTGGATATGCCTATTGCTCACAGAAAAAAGGGTTAGGTCTTGTACTAAACATGCTCTAACTTTGTCTCCTATAATTCCTTATTTTTTTCCTATAGAGCATTTGCTTTATCAATTTTTTTTTGTCTATTCCACAAGATTGGAGGAAAGTTTTACAGATCCGAAGTGGAAGCAAGTTATGATTAAAAAAATGAAGGCCTTGTCCAAAAATGTACTTGAGAACTAGTTACTTTGCCATCAAACAAGAAGCCGGTTGGTTGCAAGTGGGTTGTTAACATGAAACAAAAAATTGATGGTTCGATTGAGAGGTTTAAGGCTAGATTGGTCGTCAAAGGATTCATTCAAACTTATAGAGTGGGTTACCACGAGACATTTGCCCTTTTTGCTAAAATGAACACAATCAAAATTTTGTTATCCTATGTAGCTAATTTTGATTGGGATTTATAACAAAATTTAATGTGAAGAATACATTTTTTCATGGAGACTTGGAAGAAAAATTATATATGTGAAGAATATTGTTAACTCAGAAATTTGAAATCAAGGATCTGGAAAAAATTACAATACTTCTTGGGAATTAAGATTGCCAGATCAAAAAAGGCATCTTTATTTCTTAAAAAAAATATATTCTGAATTTCTTGAAATGAACTAGTACGACGGGTTGCAAGCCAATAGAATCGTCCATTGAGAGCAACTACAAGTTACAAGCAGAATTTAGAGAGTCGGTTGATAAGGAGAGATATTAGAAGTTGTTTGGAAGACTAATTTATCTCTCACACACTAGGTCAGACATAGAATATTTAGTCAGCTTGGTGAGTCGGTTCATGCATGATTCACGAGACTTTCACATGCAAGCTGTCTTCCGCATTTTATAGCATTTGAACTCCACCCCAGGAAAAAATCTTCTTTTCTCCTAGCATGATCACCTCCAAATAGAAGCCTTTGCGAATGTGGGTTGGGCTAGATGGCTAGATGAAATAAGGTCTACATCCAACTATTGTAGGCTTGTAGGAGGGAACTTTATTACTTGGAGAAGTAAAAAGTAAAATGTAGTTACTAGATTGAGTGTTGAAGCAGAATTTAGGGTTATGACTCAAGGTGTTTGGAAACTTCTTTGAATGAGAAAACTGCTAAAAGAATTGAGATTATCTGAAAAAAGGAAACTATCCTAGAATTGAGATTATTTGAAAAAAGGAAACTATCCTTATATTGTGACAATAAAATTCCTATCGTTATAGCTCATAATTATGTTTAGCATGACCAGACAAAATATAATGAAATTGATCAGCATTTCATCAAGAAAAACCTTACAAATGATGACTTGAGTTTGTTTTATGTGTCATCAGAAAAACAACTAGTTGATATGTTTTTTTAAAAAAAACTCAACAAACGGACCTTTCATATGTTGGTGTGCAAGTTGGACATGTGTGATATATTTGTACCAACTTGATAGTGAATATTGATAGATATATTTAGTTCTTAATTTGTAAAGATTTGATATCGATATGATATTGTTGCCTTTTTTTGTATCTTTCCTAATTACACTTAAATTTTTCTGTATAAATATTTATGTAAATTAATTGTTAATACATGATAGAATAATAAAAAAATTTTCAAAATCTTAAATTTTACTGTGAACGGCTACTTTAATGTAAAAATAACTAAATTAATTCACATGGGACGTTAAACACCAAAAATTGATTTGAAAACTAACACTTGATTAAAAATGCATAAGTTATAAAATTGAATTCATCACAACAACATTTAAAGTTATAATTAAATATTATAACTCTTTCGCCTTTGTAGTAGCAGAAATCGTAGTAGTAGTAGTAGAAATTGTTAGATGTTGGGATATTTTGATTTCAAAATTGCCTTATTACACAGGTAATCTTAATTATTTTTTTCGAATTTATCCAACTGCGAGTAATGAATCAGACAAACTTCTTAGTTTTGCAAAATGTACAAGACAAGTTTGAATTTTGCGGAGAACCCAATCTTTATCTCTCCACAGTTTTGCCAATTCAAATCCATAAAGCAGTAAGCAAAGAACTTTCAGATTCATGGTCCGGGAGGTAAACAGGGTACTAAGGAACCAAGTTGAGCAGCCATTATGTGAGAAATTCACCATCACAATAACTTAAGATGTTAACGATGACTTGCAAATAAAGATGTAGAACCCTTTTTTGATTCATTCTGCCACATCTAAATTATAGAACACTTTAACCATCTTTTTGTTGTTTCCAGCAAATACACATTTTTCAACTCCTAACACCATCTATAAACAAAATACACAAAACGGGATACGCTTCTAACATAAAAATCAATCAGACGTTCTCGCACCAAAAAATTTAGAGAGCTCCTTCACAATGGGCCTCTCTTTAATATCTTCCTCCCTAATGAGATGACATGTCTTTGATGTGTCTTCAGCCTGAAAATTAGGCGCTCCAACTTAGCACTGCAGAGTAAAAATAATACTATCACAAACAAAAAATCACAAATTGGCATACCCATATTTTTAAAGGCGCCAATTGCTCTTTGATATTCTCAAGTTTTGGTTGGAGAAGATCCTTCCCTCTAGTTTTGATATCATCACTCTGCCAATATAAGCATAAAACAAACTAAAACTAAAGATAAAACTATCACCAATGGCAGAGGCAAATAATAAACTTTACACATACATTTTGCATCTCTAGCTTGGAGACTGCCCAACTGAAAACCAAAGTGGCTCCACCAAACACAATTGCAGTAGCAACTGCAAATGCCTTTCCAACTACAACGCCACCCAAAAAAAAAAAAAAAATTACAATACAATCAGGTTGGACTACAAGACATTATATGCATAAGTTCAATGCAGTATATTCCAGTTTTAATTCAATAACATAATTAACTCGAACAATTTAGCAAGAGGCACAGCGATACATGACATGTTTTTATCACTTAGCGATGCTCATATTTACCTTTTTTCTCCCCTTGATTTCCCTGTTACTTCTGTGTCTTTTTTGGGAATTTTTGGTTACACGTTTTATCACTTAGCCATGCTCATTTTTACCCTTTTTTTTTCCACTTAGCCATGCTTATTTTTACCCTTTTTTTTCCTTGTTACTTTAATGTCTTTTTCGGAAATTTTTGGTTTCACTTGAGTATCTCAACCGTGGCAAGCTTAAATACTTATTTGAAGCTTCTTGTGATTAAAGGAATCTGAAATTTTCAAAAAACACAAGGATCAAATTTGCCACCTAACCGTACGAAATGGTGCAGATTTTTCCTTAACCCTGTCTTTTCTTTTTTCAAAATGCCCCTAATTATGAAAAATGTTTCACCTTTGCCTTTATTTGTGATGGCAAAAGCAAATATGTACCATTTTTTTCAGGGCAACAAGGGCAAAAATGAACAGTTTGGTTTAGTGATGGCAGTAACACATAGTTCAAGAGCTACTTTGCTTAATGCAGAGCTAAATCTGACCAATTTTCCCTTTTCATGATAGGTGCCTTCGTATTCCAAAATTGCCAATGCAACAGCAGATTAAGAAAAAAAAAAATGATGCAAGGGACTAATTAAAAAACTGAGTAGAACTGCCTAAGCAAGATCATGAATTTCTGGGGCAACGTGAATGTTTTACTTGTGCTAGAAAACAAAGAAAAGGGATTTTTTTTTTTTTCCAAAAAAAGTACCGTAAGTGAGGCCTTCAGCTGCAGCCTTCAATTTCTCTGGATTGATAGGGGTATATCTGTCTTTCCTTAATTCATTCGCCGTCGACGCCACCACCGAATTCTCTTGTGCGGGCAATTCCCACCTGCAATTCTCCACCGAGGAAAATTGTAATAAACCAAAAACAAAAATCGAGATTGAAAGAAGTAAATTGCAATTATATTGCTTTACCTTTTGGGGCCAAAGGTGACCTGAGGAAGAGAGACATAAGCTCTGAGAGGATTCAAAGCATCAGGGAAAACAGAGGAGGGCTTATTATGATCGGAGTGCAAGGCCCATTTCGAGGCCGTGGAGAGTGAAGATGAATCGGACGGCTTACCGTAGATGTAGGAGGGAAGAGAATGCCTCAAGATCTCCGGCAGTACATCAGCTGGTGATTGGTGGTCAGTTGAAATAGGAGGAGAGGGTGAGTTCTTGGCGGTGGAAGATTTCTCGGCAAGACGATTAACAGCTTGTTTGGATTCGCGGAAAAAATAGGCTGCTTCTTTCCCTGCTAATCTTCCCGCAAAAAAACTCATTTCTGTGTATATGTAATGTTTGAAGTGAATTTTGACTGATTTTTGATCTGGTCGCCGTGTGTAGGTTTTCAATTTGTCCGGTATTTATAGTTTCTCTTGCACTTGATGTCCCGTGGCTAAATTATTAAAATGGGATAAGATCAGTAATATATTAAAAACGCTTCCTGAAGTTGTATTCATATTAATTTTAAATAAAATTTAAATTTTATTTATTTATCATATTTATTTTTTTAATATAATTTAATTTTTTTAATAAAAATTAATTTATTTTAAATTAATTAAATTTAATAATTTAATTAAAATTACGTAATTTGATATAATATTTAAATTTAATTAATATTTTTAATTTTTATGAAAACAACATAAGTGGTATAAAAAACGAAGAAAGTAAAAAAGATTAGACCTGGCAAAATTGACCCAAACTCATGGATCGATCCAAATTTACACAAAAAATTTTGATCCAAACCAAACCCAACCCAATCCATATAAATACCCATTGGGTCAACCCAAAATTGATCCATTTTATTTTTCAACCCAACCTAACCCAATCCAATACCCATTGGGTCAACCCAAAATTGACCTATTTCACTTTCCAACCCATTGGGTCATTGAGTATTAAACCAATGGGTGTTTTCAAGATTCAAAGATCTTGACCCATTGGGTATGTAATGACATCAATACCGGACCAGCCCTAAATAATACTTTCCGGCAGTAAATAGTATTTTTCGGGCTCGAAATGACACCCGAAAGTTAAAATTTTTTTATTAAACCATTTGAAAGGAATAGTCAAGGTGAGCCTATAGTTGAAATTTGAAGTGAATTTGAGGTTAAATAGGCTTCCAAAAGTCAAAAATAAAAAAAGATAGCGAGTCCATAATACGAAAAATATATTTTAAATAATTTACTTTAATGTTAAGAATGAACAAAAGAAAAAGAAAAAATTGATACAAAAATTTACTTTTATTATAATCAAGTAAAAATATCATTTTATTAATTTTTTATAATTAGATAGGATTGCTTTATTAATTATTTTTCTTTTTTTTTTAATATATGTAAAGATAAAATAAAAGAATAAATATTTCTTGAAATTTAAGTGGAAGGAAAAAAAAAATATCGTTGTTTGAATTTCGCAATTCTAGTAACTTCAAAAACAATAACTCTGTATGAATATGTTTCTACCAAAAACATCCCGAGACTTTAAACAGTCCCTGAATAAAAGAGGATTTCTTCATGAAAAAGAAAAAGAAAAAAAGAAGTAAAATTCCAAATATGCACACAGATGAAACGAAGAAGAAAACAGAGAGCCAGCAAAATATGATCAATAAATCAATGGAATGAACACAGTAACAGAGGCAATTCATATTCATATATCAAGTTACCTGAGCAGGAAACCTGAAGGCCAAGGAGAAGAGACTATCATTGCCAATCCCAGCAGCGTAGAAAGCAGCATTACCAGTAGGATTGAAGCTAGCCCCCCCAAAGAGGTCAGCGATCAAACCAAACAAGAAAACAAAGACAAAAACAAGAAAAGTAGTGATTAACAAATTGGCCCAAAGCAGGTGCTGAACCCCAATCGCGGTAGCTATCACAGTGGTAAGAAAGCCAAAGAGTGAAGAACAGAACACCCACATAAACGTCAACACTCCATCCCCAATCGCTGCCTTTATCGCACCCATCGTTAATTCTGAAGCTCTTGATAGAGAGATTTTTAGTATGTATAAGTAGTTACAGACAGACTGCAAGGCAGCAACTGGGTAGTGGGAATTTTTGCGTTCGGTAGGATTTGGGATTTTGTGCAGATGTTGGTAGGGACTTGGAAAAAGGATTGAACTTTCCAAATGGGATTTTGAATTTTTTGCTTTTGGGGTTCTGGGTTTGAAGGGTTATAAACTAGAAAATATTGGTAAAACAAATGGGGTGATTGTGATTTACCTAACACAAAGACGAGGAAGGTGGACGAGCAGAATTGTTAATCATGATGCATTAGATAAGCTCTCACTGCTATTCAAAAGAGAAAAAAAAAGGAGTTTGGTAGATCTTTTTAAAAGATGCACATTTATCATTTTTTAAGGTATAAAAAGAGTAAATGTGTCTCTAATTATTAAAAGTTGTATAATTTTAAGGAAAAAAATGTGTACATAAATTGTTTCAAAATATATTTAAAAGATAAATATACATGATTTTTAATATTTTAAAATTAATTTTTTTTATTAAAATGATACAAATTTATATTTAATTTTTTTAAAAAAATATTATTAAAATATTGAAAATAATATAATTTTAATTTTATGGTGGTAGATATGAAATATTTTTAATATTTAAAAATAAATATGGATTAAAAAAAATTCATAATTACGCTTAATAATCTATATTTTATTTAAGATATCTAATTCCCTCGAGTGAATCTCAATAAATATATAAAAATAAAAGCAACATCAATTCTACCACTACTTTATCTCCGTTCTGGTTTTAGCTAATTATGGATTTTTTTTAAATAAAAAATACTAAATTTTCAAGGAGACTGTAAATTACCATAACATATTATGGGTTAAATTAAATTAAATGATCAATTACTGGTCTATTTAATTACGATAAATAAATTTTTTTGGTAAAAATTATTATTAATAAATTAAAACAATAAGACATGTTAAATGCACTAATACTAATATATAACTGAAAGAAAATATACGACTCAGAATTCTAATTTCGCAAATGTTCGTTTCAAGAGTACATGCTTAAATAATAACGTGGCTGCTTAATTAGGAACAGTAGACTTTTTTTTTTCTTTCAATAAAAATATGTAAATAAATATATTTTGCTAATTGAGGAATTACTTTAGAAACAATTTGCAATCATAAATGTTATTTTAATTATATAGTGGATAAATTTCACATTAAATTTTTTTTTAGATCAACTCACATTAAATGCTATTTAAATGGATTGGTAAAACAAAAAGGCACCTTCTATCAATTTTACTTGAAATTAACTTAACATACTTTAGAACTCACTAAAACATTAAAAATTAAAGAAAAAACCAATTTATCACATTTTGTATATTTTAAATAATTGTATTTTGTTGATTTGGTAGGTCATATAATTAATTTAAATAAAATTGAATATAATATAAATAATCTAAAATTATAAGGATATAATGTAAATTTTTAAAGGTAAAAAAATTTATGTAAAAGAAAAAAAAAAGTTAAAGTTGAGTCGGTCCCTAACGGATTTTTTCTAAATTTAATATCAATTCGCGGAGGACACTCCAACCGTACATTTTGGTTGTGAGTGTGAGATTGAGGCATCATCCATAATCTAATTAGTCAACTTGAGCGGCCATATGTAAATGAAGTTGAAAGGGGCTTTTCAATTATTGAGGATTTAAAAAAAAAATGCAGCAATATGATTATCGAGAATCAAGCAGTTTCAGGCATATCCTTGATGTTCCTTGACAAGAAGTATTTTGGATGATTTATGTAGTCATTTCATAAAACTAAAAAAAAAAAAAAAGGTCAAATTGAAAAATGTCAATTAGTAGATGGCTTAGGGGTTTAAAATTGTACATATGTACTTAGGGGTGTTCATCGGGCGGGTTCGGGTGAACCCGACCCGAACCCGAACAACCCGAAACCCGAATTATCTATAATATCTCAACCCTACCCTACCCTACTAATATTTCGGGCCCCGCCCGAATAACCCGAATTTATTTTTTTATTTTTAAAATTATTTTTTCTTTTATTTTTAATAATTTAAAATGAAATTCGGGTCGGTTCGGGTCGGGTTGACCCGACCCGACCTTGCCCCGTTTGCCAAAACGCAGCGTTTTGGAATAAAAAAATTCTTTTTCGGGTTGTTCGGGTTAATGAGGGTTTAACCCGAACAACCCGAAACCCGAACAGTTTCCAATTCCCTAACCCTACCCGACCCTAATAACCCTACCCGAATTCCTTGTTCGGGTCAGATTGTTCGGGTCGGTGCGGGTTTTGAACACCCCTATATGTACTTGTATACATCTCTCTCTATCTATATGTTTTAGAGCCTAGGGGATTTTATATTTATAAAATAGATTATTGATAATTTTAAGAATTAATTATTCTTGAAAAATTAAAATATTATCTGGGTAGAAGATAACTGCTGGTTAGTAAATCCATATTAGCCGTTGAGTGATAGACATTTAGGACAGAAAAGTTTTTGCAAGGTTATTTAGATAAGAAATAATATTTTTCAAGAATCATTAGTTTTTTGAATTATAAATAATTTATTATGTAAAAATACTTTTTTTAAAGCTCCTCTACCACAAATTTTGTAGATCAAAACACAAAAAATATCAATGGTGAAGAGATCAATATTGAGGATTTTTAAAAATACATTAATAACTGGATTTTTTTTTTGTTAAAAAGATCAGGTTTATGAAAGTAATTTTTTTCAAAATCTTTTTAAAACTTATTTTATAATCAAAGTATAAGAGAGATGTTCAAACCTCAAAACCTTTTGCAACTATTGATTTTTTCTCACAAAAAACTTAATAAAAACATCGAGATAGGAAATATAATTTCATACGTATAGGTCTTATCCAAATAAAAATCAAACCATTAACAAAAGAAGGTTTAAATATATCAATCATTTGTGTTTTGAGAGATGTAAGGTTTTTAAACTTTTAAGACTATAATAAGTTTAGTTGAATTGAGCTTTTGTCAAGGTCCGATTTCTTTTGAATGTTATCCAGATTTTTCATTATCTTTAAAGGATACAAAATTTTTGAAATCTCCTATTTTACAAATTAAAACTCATAATTACAAAATGCTAGAAGAATATATTCTAGTAGCCATCAGTTTCAAAAGGCATTATAAAGCTATGGTTTTTGCTTTTACTGGAACAAAAAATGTTGAAAATAAAAAGGGTGAAACCCTATTTTTACAAATAGATTTATTAAAAGCTAATACAATAATTCCAAGAACCATACTTTGGAAAGACATAAATCTTCCTTGAATAGTCAAAACCAAATACTTATTTGAGGGAAATAACCCTGTATAATGACGAAATGGTAAAATTAAGTTTTACAAGAACTTCTAACTGCAGCTATTTTGATGCTGATTTCTCCACGAGTATTGTAGATTTGGGAAGAGCCTTAAAACTATCCCCCAGTGATTCATATTTCTGATAAGACGGAAAATTTTCAAAAACCAAAATTGTATTGTTCAAGCATTCCAAGTGCTTCTTTTCAAAATGTTGATTATTCAACAAATGTGCCTAATTAAATTCTTACAAAATCTCAAATTTTTGATAAGTAACCATAAAATGTTTCACCATCAAGTTCACCATCTTTTTCTGCAATAAGCAAGAATGTTATTAATGAATTCAATGTCATTGAAAAAGAATTCAAAGTTGACAAAATTTCTTATATGAAGATTTTCATGCATATCACAATATAGAAAAAAAGACTTGGTCCTTCAAAAATTTTTTTAGAAAAGAGGAAAGAAATATGAATGAGTTTTACAAATTTGTTCTAGAAAATAAAACTTACATTCTGTTCTTTGATTGGTTTGAATTTTATACATCCTAAAAACAAATTTCATACCCATTTAAAGAAAATTCAAAATCTATTAGCCCTAAAACTTCTAGAAATAAGGTTACAGAATGAAAAATATCGGATGGTAGGAAAATCCAATTAGATTACCTGCCATTAAGACATATAAGCATAGCTTACCTAAATCAAATGGTAGATGCTGCTCCCTACAAAATCCCAAATGAAAACATAGATAGGGATAACAAAAATATCCTCCAATAAAATAATTTTACAAACACTCACCTTATTAAAATTGCAAAACAATTGACTAGAATAGAGGAGAACTAAAAAACCACTGTTGTTTCCTTTGTTGAAATAACAAATTTAAAATTGAAAAGCCTTATTTTCAAACCTTTTCATATTTCAAAAACCAGCCAAAAGCTATTCAAGGAGGGTAGATCAAAATTTACCTAAGCCTTGCATGACCAGTTTATCAAAATAAAGCATTCCTCTACCTCATCACCTATGGTCACACAAGACACCCTTGATAAAAATAAAACTATTAAAACTTTAGATTAGATCTCTGACTTTAAAAAAGTACAACAACAAATCCAAAATTTAGAGTTATACAGACTTCATTGGCAAATAGACCAACATCTTGCTATTATAATAGCCCCAAATTTAGTCATAGAAAATTGACCAAATATTTTATCACAGTTTAAGTTCAATGCTACTACTATCTATGAAGGAACATAAATGGTATGTCTAAATACAATATCCTTAATCTTTTCCAGTAGAAGGCTATAGCTTCAAATGCTTACAAAATCCAAACAAATACATTTGATAGAGCCATAACTGAACTCTTGATAACATGTTTTACTAGTCACTTGAAGGGATGGTAGGATTACCATCTCACTTTGCAACAACAGTTAGAAATCTTAGGTGCCATTCAAACTATAAAGGAAGAAATCCCCATCCTCGATGATATTGGAAACCCAATTCTAGATGTGGTAGCAATCTTATTTCACACAATTAGTTTGCACTTCATAGGTGACCTATTTCACTTAAAAGAAAAAAATACAGAATTACTTTCAAACTTTAGATGCAAAAAATTTCTAATTAAAAAATTATTAAAACACTTTCTTAATTAAGGTAATGCATAAAAAAGATTCCAACCAACCATTTTGGAAAGAAAATACCTTAATAGGCTTACCTACCTTTCTAGGAGAGAAAATAAAAAACAAAATTAAAAAAGTTTTTGGATTTAACCAAATCTCATATAATCAACTGACTTATAGAGAATTGGTTAGTTTCAACCAAAAAGAAGGTTTGAAAATCTACTAGGATTTAAAACTTTAAAAACATTTAAAATGGGAAATGAAGAAAACTAGACCAGAAATAGGGTCTTTCTGTAAACAATTTAAAATCCCTATAAGAAATCAAATAAAAGATTATGAAGGTTCTCATTCAAAACCTTACAAAAAATCTCACAAAAGATTTTCTTCGAAATCCAACAAAGAAGAATTTTATAAAAAATTCAAACCATATAAAACCTACAAAAAATGTAAAACATTTAGAAAACCTTTTTAACCGACAAACCCAAAATAAGTTACTTGCTATAAATGTGTCAAATCTAGTCATATTTCAAAATCAACAAAAAACTACATGAGCTACAAGTAGAAGAAGAAATAATTCAAAAATTTTGGGCACTCCTACTTGAAACTTTAGAAGGTGAAAACCAAATAGGATCTTCAGAAAATGATAAACCTTTACAATTTGATGAATTGACAGCCCTAGATTCCTCCAGTATTGAGTCTGATACCAATTCAAAATTTCATAAAAATTTGTTAATTTTTAACAAAAGATCAAGAATTAATTATTGAAATTGTCAAACAAGTGAAAGATTCAAAACTCCAAAAGGATATCATTGAGAAGCTCTTAAAATCCTTTAAAATAAAATCCAATAAAGCTTCCACACCTTCATCATCATTGTGAGGCCCTAACTCATATCCTAGTAGAAATTGGAAATGTTTGGCATGCATTAGGAAGGTGATGTTAAGAGGTAAGTGCTTAGAGAGTAGTAAGGGATCTAAATGAAATTAAGTTGAAAGATCAAGAGCAAAATGGTCATTTTATATTAAGTTGTACATGTGCATAATTGAAAGAAAATATGGCATTGAGGGACTCAATTGAAAAGGAAAAGAGAAAGTTTTAGGGTAAGAATAAAAAATTAAAGAAGACTAGGGAGTTAAGGGCAATTATCTAAAGTTAGCCAAATGGACCAATAGGATGCTAACACTTAGTCTCTCTAGATTTCTCAAAAAATATGAAGAGAAATAATAGTTTTTAAGGGAAATTTGCTGTCCACTCAAGGCTGGAATTTCAGCCATTCTAACCCCTAAATATCCTATAAATATTTCCTTACAAAATTCCAACTTGATTCTTTTGAAGAGAGAGAAATTAGTGGTTAAGATTTTAAGTTAAAACTACACTCTTCTTCTCCATTTCTTTGTATGTATGATGAGAATTCAATTGAAGGAAGATATATATGTTTATATTTGTATTCTTTCCTATATAGAAGGAGAAGTAAGCAAAAAGAATGAGAAGGAAGTTGAGAGGGATTGGAGAAGTACTTTTGTTACATCAAAGAGGTATGGGAGTTTATATTCTTGTTTTATAAGTTTGTAATTGATTTAAGTTGTTATATGTAGTGTAGATGATCTATAATTGATGTTAGAATGAAGAAAATGGTGATATAATGCATGGAAAAGATGACTAGTGTGTTAGAAAGTGATATAGTGAAAATCTATTTATGGTTCACTTGAACCAATTTTAGTGTAAAGAGCATAAATTTTTCTATAGATGTATAAATAAAGTGATTAAATTTTTAAGTGAATAGTAAGACATAGATATACAACTTTGTAGGAGACCCCAAGACCTGAATCTTCCACTAAGGTTCTTGAAATTGGGCTTGAAGTTGTCAAACCCTTGTTGTTTTGTCATTTGGACCAGTTTGTAATATTTTAGTGATATCTTGAGATTTAGAAGTCATAATTGAGTTATTTTTGATGTTTTGGAAATATAGGCATAGAGGAACAACTTTGTAGAAGACAATTTTGGCTAAAAATACCGTTTTATAGGTCTAAAAGTGCTTACAAACCAAGATTGGAAATCTGCCTTTGGGCAGAATGGATCTCACGGTTAGCAGGTATGATCTATTGATCATGACATATTTTAAATTTAGTCCAAAACTGAAATGGAACTTATGTCATAGTCAACAGATATTACCTATTGATTGTGATCTCCTCCCATAATCTAGATCAAGGTCTGCACTCTTTTGATACTGACCGTGAGGTAGTCAAGAATTAGTACATAATCGAAATGACATCTATGTCATGGTCAGCAGGTATAAGCTATTGACCATAACCCTTCCTTGCCCATTTCTAAACTTGATTTTAAGATTCCAAATTATTACCAAAGCACACCTAGACCTCCCAAAATATGTTTAGAGTGTTTTAAGTGTAAAAATAAGAGTAATAAGTGACATAAAATGAGTGTAAAATATAATAAACTAGTGAAGTAAAGTTAAATACTAAGTCTTAATGAAAAAAAACTTATAAAGTTAATAAACATATATGAATATAAACAGTTATATTAGCAATGTTATATACAACTAAATGAATGATGAGCATGTTATATTGTATCCTTTGGGTACTTGAATAAGAATGATATGATATAGTGAAATGATTGCATGTTATATTGAGTGTATTAGTGCCATGATTTTAAATGTATCAACTGTGATATTCTTGAGTGATTAGTGATATATTGAGGCCTAAATTTCAATAGTAGTGGATAGATAGGCATGCCTATAAAGGGGATAGTGATTATAGCTGCTAATGTTATCACCTAAGGCTGACTAGTGTTTCGATACCCATTGGTATCATGTAACTCGAGACTTTTATGTCTCTAGTGCTTGATATTACTCATCAGTATCTAGTGTTTGTACTTGTATCCACCATTTATGGGAATTTAGGAGTTCGAAGTGTTTTTGATGGAATATGACATGGTATGTACATAAAGATCACACAGCGAAAAACAATAAAAATTTGATCATACATGCCATACAATTCCATGACAAGAATTGAAACATGCAATTTTAGGGTTTTAAAACTTACAACTTTAGATGCCTTTAAAACTTGATTTTGATGATGACCAGCAATCAAGGAGGATATCTTAGCTTAGACCTTCACCACCAATGCCAAGGAATAGCCTTTACGCCACTCCTCTCTATTCTCACACACACACTTGCAAAGATAGCTTAAAAATCGAGATTGCTAGCTCTCAAATTAAGTATTGTATAATGGTTATGGTTTGAAGCTACAAGACTTGATCTTGTACTTCTTTTAGGTGCTATTAATGCCCAAAAACACAAGAGTATGAGGAACAATCCTTTCTTCTTGTGAAAATTGGCCAAAAGAATTTTGTGAGAGAGAGATGAGAAGTTCACGCTAAAACCATAGAAGAACTACTAGGGTTTCACATTTTTCTCTTTCAATATATATCATCTCATTATGTAAGTGATTAATCTAAAATCTACTACCTCAAGATAATTTATTTTAGCCTTAATCACTTCCTTAAAATAAGTAATATATATTAATTCAAACTCTTTTGATTTAATCCAAGATAAACCATAAGACATTATAATCAAATTAATCACTTAATTTGGAAATTCACATGTGCCGAAATTCCCTTAGTATTTAATCTAGGAATTTCGGCTATGTAATCTCTTAATTAAGTGTTTTAATTTGATTTAAATATCATTAGGATTTAATACTCAATTAACTTAATTAATACAAGATAATTAATTAATTGAAATTAAACCATATGGGCTGAATTTCTCTCTCTCATGGGCCAAGGTCCAATAGCATTTATAATGCCCATTACATACATTAATTTGACTTTAATTAAAAGCCCAAATTAATGCCCAATATTTTATTTAAATATTTTAAGCCCAATGCTTTGTGTGCGATCCTATAGGTCCATTTAATGTTGGCAATGAATTAATGAATTAATTCAAAGGCTATATATATTCTCTAGCAAGATATTATAGCATTCCAAATTAAATGAAAATGCATATGGCATTTAGTGACCTAATATAATTTTGCATAGTCCCTTACCCATAAATATCAGAATTAATATAAGGCATGGAACTAGTCATCCTTATATATATTAATTCCTTTCGTGATATTCCAGTGACACTGAACTCTTAGATAAATAATGATTACTCATTATTTTATCTCGGTATGGCCATACACTTCTCAGTTCACTGATCAAGTGGCCGATGATATTTTCTCTCTTATAGAGAGGGATAATCCCTTCACTTCTCTCATGCTTTCTAACATGAATCAATGCATACCTAAGCATACCCGTACTTGTCACTCTGTTACGAGCACGTTAAGTGTATGTCAAAGCATACAGTAATTCATAAAGAGTTTCATAGAGATTTTAGGTCTAAGAACTCCGATACAAAACTTGCATATGAGAAACACTTATGACTTATACCATGTAGTGTTCTCATGAGTGGATCGAATCTAGATACCATGTTTTAAACATGTATCTATGATCTCTGATTGACACTCTTGTCCTTATGATCCGTAAGACAGAACTTAACTTATCAGAGAGAGTATACTAGTCTTAATTCATTTGCTATTCCCATAACAATGACTGGCTAGGGATATTTAGAATGAAGTCTCATTTGTTTTAAGGTCTTACAACCATGTGCCTCACACATGATAACTTAAACTGAAACAACATTCTTGGATAGTTCTATCAATT
The DNA here is from genome assembly GCA_037975025.1 of Excoecaria agallocha. Classification (NCBI taxonomy): domain Eukaryota; kingdom Viridiplantae; phylum Streptophyta; class Magnoliopsida; order Malpighiales; family Euphorbiaceae; genus Excoecaria; species Excoecaria agallocha. The sequence goes on along the minus strand of CM075807.1, from coordinate 96,593,757 downwards.
GATATGCACAGAATACAATAGATAAAATAAATGCCTCATTTATTAACTAAAGTATTTTATTACAATGTATTGGGGCTAGGGCTTACACTAATAGTTTTGGTTAGTGAATAATGAAAAGTGATAAATAGTTTAAGTGTTTCAGTACCTTTTGATAATGATAGTGCTTCTCATTGAACAATAAAGTGAAATGAGAAAATCGCATTGAAGTCTTATTTAACTGTAAAAATCAATTCAATTTCGGATCGATTTTACGATTAACCATATTTTTGGCTAGTAAATTATGCTTATTTCATAATTTTTATATTAAATTACTTTACACATTGAAAATTGGATTAAACTTTATCTAATTTTTTTATATAATTTTATGTTATAAATTTTAATGGTTAACTGAAAAATATTGGTTAACCAAACCAAAAAATCAAAATCGATAGACTGGTTAACCGAATGTAACGGACTGGTTAATGGTTAGTAATTTTGAAAAATCGATATTAATAGACTGGTTAATTTTTTTGCTCATGGATCGGATAACCAGTCTATAATCATCCCTAATTCATAAATGGTCATCAAAAGTAAAACTGAAGCTTCTATAAAATATGGAATTATTTCAATCAAAACTTGTAATGGCCCAAATACCGGGTTAGTTAAAAATAGTATTTTTCGATGGTGAATAGTGATATCAGGATTAATAGTACCTCCAGGATTTAAAAAATATTTTATTTGATTATTGGAAAGAGCATGTCAGCAGAAGCCTATGATTCATATTTGGGCTCAAACGAAAATTGTTTGAATCTCAAAAAGGCGTGAGTCACTCCCAAATTTGGAACATTACTAGTTTGACAGGACCATAAAATATGCTATGAATCTCAAAAAAATAATTCAAAAATATGGAAATGCTTGTATTAATGATTAGAATTATATGGTAATGAAAAATTAATTTTTCAACGATTTTGAAAAATTGAATTATCGGATTGGTAAAAAGTGAACCAGATTGAAAAATAGTCTCTGATTGACTCAAAAATATTTGTGAAGCCTAATGAATATATTTTTAGAATTATAAAAGTATTTTTAGGAAGGTTTGAACTCAGGAAATAAGGAAAAAATAATGATTTTGATTTAAATAGTAATTGAATGACTGTGAATTTGATCGAGATTTTAAAAATAGTAAATGATATTTAAAAATTATAGAAAGTTCTAGTTGGGATCTAATTAGTGTTTAGAATTATTTGATTGTAAAAAAGTTATTTTACGGTAATACCAAAAATTTGCTAATCGAATCAACTTGAGTGAATTGGATCGAAAACGAACTCCGATTGGGCTGAAAATTTATATGTAAGCTAAGTTATATATATTTTATGAATTATGAAAATGATTTTGAGTGAATTTGAGATTGGGAAGAGAGAGAAATAATTTAAAGTACATTAATTGGGCTTAAAAATCAAATTGGGCTTAATAGGTCCAACCACTTTGATTGAACCAAGCTCAACCCAAATCAGCCCTATAAATAGACTAAAAATCTATACTTTTTTAGAGAATTTACCAAGCTTCTCCCATTCTCTCCTCTTTTCTTCCTGGCCGAATTGGCCATTCTTTCTTCCATGGCTTTCTTTATTTTCTCTCTCCAAATATTCCACCAAATTAACTCATCCCAAGTGATTTTTAGCCCTTAAATTTAATTATCTTGAACACTAGAGCTTATTTAAAGTGGAGGAAATCATAGAAATCAAGTGGAGAAAAGAAATATTCAAAAATCAAGTAAGTGATTTTGATGAATATAAATTGATTTAATGAGTTTTATGGATAGAATTAGGAATAAATATTATTGTTATGTGATTATATTTAATTAAGGAAGAAAGAAAATGGGGGTTCCTTATGCTTATGGATTCGACTTTTATAGGTTTAAGAAAGGAGGAAGTGATTTTAAAAGGAGAAGATAAAGAAAATGAGGAGTAGATATTAAAAAATAAGAATTTAAAGTTAGTGGATGCAATATCCCTTAATTTTTTAATAAATTTTGTATAGTGGTATGATTATATAAGTTATGTAATTATGTGTATAATTCATGTTAAATTGAAATAAGCCTTATAAATATGTTTAGGGGTGTTAGAATTGATGATTCAAATGCCTAAAATAAGGAGAAAGAAATTATATGGCATGGATAAGATGCAAGCCAAATTGAATATTAAGAGATACTAGGATATATTTGATGATTTAATATAAATTAAATGCATAAACATGTTAACTAAGGGTATAGATATGTGAATAGAGCTTATAAATGAAAGTTTAAATGCTTAAAGTAGAGGAAAGAAATTTGGTACTTGAATCTTAGATTAGGCTGTGTATTTACATAAGGGTATATTTTGATGATTAATATAAGTAATTATGTAATCATATTAAATAGTATGTATATTAATGGAATATTGGATAAAGGAAGAAAAAAATAAAATTTAAGAAAAATTCATAGGTGGTCGAATGCATTGAAGTATGGAGGTAACTTAGGTTAATTTAATAGTTAGAAGGCCATATAAGCATAGTAATTGAAAATAGAGTACATAGTGATTTATTGAGAATTATTAAAGTTTAATTAAGTATAATGTACATTGATATCATATTATACTTTAAATGAATCTATTAGAGTATAATATATTCAATTGAAATAATAGTGAAGAATTAGTTAAATATTGATAAAATAAAGATAAATGAACATTAAAGAGATAGAATGGTAAAGTTAATGGAGCTAAATTACCATTAACGATATTGGTATTAAACGAAAAGCGAAAATATAAAATGAAAAGGTATATAACAAATAATTGAATTAAGAGGGATAAATAAGTCTATCTAAGTGATGAAATTAATAAAAATGAAATGGTAACGATATGCATCTTATTACCAACTTAAATGCAATTAAAGTTTATCAATATAAAAGGTGATAAGAAAATATCTGCAGTGATAAGTATGAAAATAAATGCAATATTTATGAATATGGAATGATAATTGTATAATAAGATTAAGTGAAATAACACTTATATTTTATTTAATATAAGCTTGAAAAAATGATTAAGGGCTTTTAAAATAAGTTTAGACATGAAAAGAAGCGTTCATGGATTTATTTAGAAATTATAGAATATGTATGGATATTTTAAAGTGTGAAAATGCATTATGCTCAAAGTGAAAATAATGAGTTATGATGAGATAATTCATGAAATATGTAAAAGTGATGAAAAAGTCAAGTGACTAGTGTATTGAAGTGTAAATGCAAGTGAAAGTGTTAAAATGTGAAAAGTGGATTTAAGATAAGGAAGTAACTTTGCCCTTAGTAGTGGTTTGGCAGTTTAAATCTAATTCAAAATATGATTGGTTAGCCATAGGGATACCCATACCATGGTGCAAGTCATGGTGAATTGCTTCACTATAGTAGGATCGTAATTATCTACCATAGTTCAGTGTTCAGTGAAAGTAATGGAGTGATCCTTCGAGGTCATTTCTTGGTGCAGCGCTATGGATAAGTAGGGTCCACATCTCATATATTCGATCCGAAGATTTCTACCGAAATTAAACTAGAGGCATAATGGTAAAAATAAGTTAAATGTGTAAAAAGTAAAATGAAAATTAGAATGTGAGTGAAAAGGGACTTAATTAAAATAAAATAAAAAGTTTAGGATCAAAATGGTAATTTTCCTAAATAATAAATCTAGTGGGTAAAAATGATAAAGTAATGAATAAAAGGGTAAAATAGTGACTAAATAGCTTAAAAATGGACTTTTGTAATTTTTGGAGACCAAAATGTAATTCGATATGAAAATGATAAAATATTGACCATTTGGTAATTTGTATGACAAATAATGAGTTTATAGTGAAAATAAGTGAACTAGTAGCAAAATTGTAAATAAGGTTTAAAAATGATAATTTTGTAATTAATTGAAAATAATTAATAGATTTAATGATTAAAATGGTAATTGTGTAATGAATAAAAATATGAATGTTAATTTCCAAGTGGAAACGAAATATAGATGAACTTATTTGTAAAGAATAAAAAGAATTGGTATTAACGTATAAAGTGGTGAGAAAATAATATTTGTGATTAAATGATAGATTGCTTGTCAAATAGAGAAATTAAGTGTGAAAGCAAAGATAAGTAGTAGCACTATTGTAAATAAGTGATAAAAGAGAGTACCATCTTAATTTAGTAAAAGTGCAAGAAGTAAATCGTAATTTAGCAAATAAAATGTTAATTGATGGATGAAATTTTAAATGAACCCTATTATATTGTGAAATAGGGACCAAAAGTGTAATTTTTGTACTTAAGTAAAAAGTAAGAACTAAATTGTAATTTTACATTTCATAGCATGTATTTAAACTAAAAGATAAAAAAAATGAGCTATAAGAGTGAATAGTAAAAAATATAAGGTAAATTGACAAATGTACAACTTTAAGGACCACATTGTAAGTTGCCATTAATAATAGTAAGGAAAGGACTAAAATGAAAATTTAGAAATAGTAGGGTCCATCAGTGTAATTAAAAGTATATTGAATATTGTTTAAGAAATGATAAAAATAGTAATGTTTGGCAAGTGAAAGGTAAATTGTAAATTAATGAATTTTAAGGAGGACTTAATTGAAAATTAGTCCTTATAAGATTAAAGAAAAATTAGCCTACAAGTTGAATTAGAATGTGATCAGTAAGTGAAATAAGTCTGAAAATGTTAGGGCCATTAAGGATAAAAATGTTATAGATAGTGTTAATGTATAGGTTATTGATGTTAGTATTAATGATTAGAATAATAGCAATAAATTAATTAGTAATGCTACTGTAATGTTAAATAATTAATCAAAGGGGTTAGCAAAGCAGAAAGATTGATTAGGAAAGTAAGGTAGTAGTATTGCTAAATAAGATCCTATCACTTAAACGTAAATGAATAAGAGTGTAAGCATAGTAATAGCTGATTCTAGTAATTGATGGATAATCAAAGTAGCGATATTAAAATAATTAATTACAGTATAATATGCGAAATGAATAAGCTTGTGTATGCATGCATGTGATTAGGATAGGAAAGTTTGGGATATGTATCCTACCACTGGGCATTATGCTCAGCGCGTAGTATTGTGACTGCGAGCAGGTTTTAAAGATGGAAAGATTCAACAAATTTTGCAGACAAACATAGAGAATGATGGAAGGCTTAGGCATGGCATGTATATTATCATAAGAAATATGAATGTAAGTGTTAAAATTATGGTTATATATTTGTATAAGTTCTAACTGTATTAGTTTTGCATATGATTCTTTTGTTATTATAGTGCTTGAATGCCGATGATGTTGGAAAAAAATTTACTGGGCTGCCTGGTATAATGCAATCAGGGTGATTTTAACTCTGATGTGACATTTAAGTTAATCAGTCTCTATATGTATAGTGCTGTATTATAAGGGTGTTACAAAACTCCTTTCAATTTACTAAAAAATATAAATAATAGCATCATTTAAGGGACTCTATTCATTAACATGATAACTCCCTATTCTGTCAACTATGACAATATTTCTTTTAAAACAAAAGGAAATAAAATCATTTTTCCTTTTATTGAAAAGGCTAGAATAATAAATTGAAACATTTTAAAAGCTTGTTTTGTTTATAAAGGTGAGTTGAATTGTATAATTCAAGGAAAATAAAAACATTTACATTTTCTTAAATAATAAGTTACTTTTTTCAAAAATAAAAAACAATTGGAAAATTATTTGGTAAAATAGAAAATTTTTGATTTTCAAAATTAATTGAAGAAGAAATTTGTTTCGATTTACCAAATATTTTATGGAATAAAAAATAACATATGGTAGATTTACCATATGAAAATGAATTTTCAAAAAAATAAATTTCAACAAAAGCTAGACCAATCCAAATGAGTCGTGAACTCGAAGAACACTGAAGAAAGAAATTAATGATTTAGAAAAGAAAAGATTAATTACAAAACTAGATCTCCTTGAAGGCGTGCAACTTTCTATGTTATCAAAAACTCAAAAATATAAAGAGGTACACCGAGTCTTATAATAAACTACAAACCTTTAAACAAAGCTTTAAAATGGATTTGGTATTTGATTCCAAATAAAAAAGGTCTTTTACACAAACTTCATTCTGCATTTGTATTTTCAAAATTTCGCCTAAAGTTTGATTTTTGACAAATTGAGATTGACCTGAAAGATTGTTACAAAACTACTTTTATTATTTTGATTAGACAAAATGAGTGGACAATAATGCCATTTGATTTAAAAAAAATGCTTTTTAAAAATTCTAAAGAATTGTGAATGAGATTTTTAATCCATTTTCAGAATTCTGCATTATTTATACTGATGATGTTCTTATCTTTTTAGAATCAATTAAACAATATTTCAAAAACCCTAAAACATTTTTCTATGTTGCAAAGAAGAATGGTTTAGTTGTTTCAATAACAAAAATCTTGCTTTTTCAAACTAAAATTCGTTTCCTAAGTCATTTTATTTCCCAGGGAACAATCACACCTATTAAGAGGTTTTTAGATTTTGCAAACAAATTTCCTGATAAAATCTTTGACAAAATCTAGCTTTAAAGATTTTTAGGGAGTCTAAACTAAGTTTTAGATTTTTGTCCAAACATCAACTATCTAGCAAAACATCAACATGATATGTTGAAGAAAAATCTTGTTGCATGGTCTGATGAACATAATAGGATTATTCAACAAGTTAAAAAAATCCTATTCTTGCATCTAGTAGACCCATTAGAACCTAAAATTGTTGAAATAGATGCATCATATATAGGGTATGGAGGAATTTTAAAACAAAAGGTCAATGGTAAATAATATGTTATTCAGTTCACATTTGCACATTAGAATGATTGTTAAAAGAATTACTCGATAATTAAAAAGGAAATTCCTTCAATTCTCATCTACATTACAAAATTTCAAAGTGATTTACTCAATCAAAAATTTTTAATTCGCATTGATTGTAAATTTAAAAAAGAAGTTTTACGAAAAGATGTAAACAAATTTTTAAATTTTTGCTAGATGGCAAGCAATCCTTAAGATTTTTGATTTTGAAATTGAATTTATTAAAGGAGATAAAAATATAATCTTGGATTTTCTAAACAGAGAGTTCCTCAAAAAAAGTCCTAATTGAACTTACAAAATTCCCAAAAAAAATCAAAGGAGAAAGAGAATGTGGTCCAAAAGGACTAAGAAAAAGAATTACAAAATTCGCCGCTATTTCATCTGCAGTCCAAATCAAATCCTGGGCCAAAGCAGTCGAGGAGGAAGAAAGATTAAAAACCTAAAGCCTTCGAGTCTAAGAATGGATTGAAGCTATCAGAGAACAACCAGAGCTAGAGCTCATCTTTCAAAAAGCTATAGAGGTGGAAAAACTTAAAAAATCTCTTAACATAAAAGAGCAACCTGTAAGGACCCAATCATGACCTTAACTAGGTTATGGTTAATTAAGGAGGATTATGGTTAAATGAGATAAGACTTGATTTCTTTGTATTGATAAAGTTGGGGTATTTTGGTAATTTTGGCTTGTAGGTAAATGAGTATGGTTAAATTAAATGAGAAAAGGATACAATTGAAGTAAATTAGAAGTCTTGGGGTAAAATTGAAAGAAATTGAAATAATAGGGGTTTAATTGTGCTTATAGGCATTGTGAGAATTTTCTTAGGGAGATATTTACCCCACTCATCTATTTAGGGTTCCTAAAAACTGAGGAGATTGGCACAGGAAGGTCTCTCTCTCTCTCTTATTCTCTCTTCTCTCAGTTACTGGTTGAAGAAGATGATAGCTTAGGGTTTTGAAAGCTAACATCTTTAAGGTAATGTCTCATTTCTTCCTCTTCTTGGTTTGAGTTAGGGATTTGGGGGATTAAGAAATCCTGTTGTTATCAATTTGTGTAAAGAGAAGAAAGAGAGCTAGATCAGTAGATTTTGAAGGAGATGAAGCTTGAATATCAGGTACGAAAATTGTTTATGAGTTGTTACTGAATATTTTTCCCTCTTTTGTTGTATGTGTTTTCTTAGCTGAGATTAAGGGTTTAATCTCGTAAATTAGATAAGTTAAGAATATTTTAAAGCTTTAATGTTCACTAGTGTAAACAATTCGGGTGAGATCTGGAAATTAAAACACTTGGTAAATATCTACCTGACCTCCTAACTGGAGACTACTAGTGCTTGATTAGTAATTTTGAATACACTAGCAGCTGAGGTGATCTGCTAAGAAGCTCATCAAGATATACCTACATATCCATCTTGTAGTTAGAGTCTACACCTACCCCTTGAGGCTTATATGGCTCCTTTTAATGATCATCATACTGAACAGGCAGTGCTGGAGGTGCTTGAGGTTGCTAAGGTAGCTGAGGCTAGTCCTGATACTCCCCCTCTACTGATGGCTCTAACATAATAGGATCCAGGCCATAGCTCTATCTGGTCTCAGGGATAGTTAATAGTTTATATTAGCCCTCTTACCCTTGTATCAAGTCAACCATCCTTATAGTGAGAGCAGCTTGTATGTCTAAAAATATGTCCTCCTAGAGTGGCAGACCAAATGTCCTCTCATCTACCCTTAAGTTTAGCAATAGTTGGATCACCACTCCTTGGATACATATCTGCGATGTTAAATGGGTAGCAACTCTAAGCAGGGTAGCAATGATATCATGTGTAATATCTACCTTTTTGCCTCTATAGATGGCCCATAAATAAACTATATTGACCATGTTAACTAACCCAGGACTGTTGATGCAGTCGAGGTATGATGTTGCTAGAACTCGCTAGATGTACCTTAGTATCTATATGGCTAGTAGTGTACTTTTAGCTATGTCCGACTGGTACACAGCTCGGAAAAGCATGATAGCTACCCAATGCTTTATGTCTACTCCCCTATTTAGGGTCAGGATATTTGGTTCTCTCGAAAGCCTCATAGCTTTCATGAAGCACCAATGTGTAATGTTTTACTGGATGGCCCCTACTCTGAACTGGACTACTTCCTCCTCTATTTCTGATCTCTGGTAGCCCTATATTATAGAGTGGCTAATAAATTTCTAGTTGTATCGAGATATGTTTAGAAAGTTGGAGAAAGAAACACTGTCCACCCCATAACAGCCAATAGTTTGTTAACCTCCTCAATCGTCCTTTCACTTTGTAGAAATTGTCTGGACATGAATCAGCTAGACCAAACTTATACTCAAGATAAGGCACACTATCTATTAGCTTGTCAGGGGGTCATCCATCCTGGTGTGGGTGGAGCTTGTGTAGCCTAAGCGAACCTGCATGGCATCCTACAAAAATTAAGTGTTAGTTTTTTGAAATTAACTTGGGTCACAAGTTAAATAGAGAATAAACAAGAAAAAAAGAGCATGGAGAATATATAAAAAACTCAAAATTATAATTTAAAAGAACAAAAAGTTCTAAATCTACAAAAGAGTTATGAGTTTGTCTCTTATATTACCTTCAGTAGATCTATCTCAATATGTGAGGCCCCAATCCTGGCCCTAATCAGATTATGGTAAATTAATGAGGATCATGGTTAAATAAGATAAAATTTAATTATTTTGTATTATTAAAGTTAAGTCTTATAAATGGTATTTTGATAATTATGCACATGTGTAATGGAGTATAGTTAAATTATAAGGAGAGATGCAATTAAATTAAATTAGAAGTTTTGGGTTAAAATGTAAGAAATAAAAGTTAGTAGGGGTTAAAGTGTATAAGGATAATTTTGGAATTTTCCTTAGTGAGATATTTACCCCACTCACTCATTTAAGTATCCTGGAGACCGTGGAGATGGGATATAAGGCAGAGAAGGGAGATGAATCTCTTTTTCTCTCTCTCTCTCACTCTCTTTTCTCTCCCTAGTTTTGAATTGAGGATCAAAGAAGGTTAAGCTTAGGATTTATGAGTCAGACCAAGAGTAAGGAAGGAAGAAATCAGAACTAGGAGCTATAGGAGATGAAGCTTCAATATCAGGTATGAGAATTAGGTTTACTATACTATTTACCTAAGTTTGTTATGGGAACTTCCTTCTTTTCTTGTATGTGTGTCCTCTTTGAGGAGGTTAAATGTTAAATCTTGTAATGTAGAAGAGTTGGAAAAGATCTAAACATTATAGTAAGTTGTTAGGTTGAGATCTTGAGTTTAAGTGTTTGATATGTGTAAGCAGGACCTTGATTTTAGTAGACACCCATTATATGGCCATTCATGGCTTTTTCACTTCCTTTGCACGGCCATTCATGTCTTTTTCTCTTACCTTGCATGGTTGCTCATGGCTTTTCTCATTTTCCCTATATGGCCACGCAGAGCCTTTGTATTTTCCCTGCATGGCTGCGTACATCCTTTGTATTTTCCTGGTATGGCCATGCACAAGCCCTTGATTTCCCATACACGGCCGCTCAACCCCTTTCTTCTTCCTAGCTTGAACGGCCGCTCAGGCTTTTTTGCTTTCCCTTGCATGACTAAGTGGCCTTTTATTTCTTGCAGTGCATGGCTAAGTGCCCTTATTCCTCTATCAGTGCATGACCATATGTTCTTTTTGTACTCATTCTCCTAAATAATAAATCACTCATAAATCATGAACAAGGTATTATATAGTCTATAAGTTTATTAAACGAGCCACACAATCGGGGTAAATGAAGCTAGTAGTGAGTAATGTTGTCGATAATTATTATTTAAGGGTGGTTAGCATGTTATATGATCATTGAGGGATTAATAGATTTGTACAGCCTTCCCAATGCTAAAGTTTACTAAGATATGGTTCAAAAAGTATAACTATAAGATAAGGTATTACTGGAATTTGAATGATAGGAATGTCTTTATAAGAGGGAGTAGATTGAATTAAGTTGTGAGTTACCTAAGCCACCAATATGCTATATATGGTATGGTCACTTAATTGGAGAATCCCTATGTATACATTTATGTATATAGAAAGAGTGAGAAGTTTTAGAGTAATAAAACCTACTGAGGTAAGGTATGGGTTTCACTTGAAAGCTGATTTAGAAGGACTTGCATAGGGCAATACTAATGTGAATAGTTTTGCTTGAATGTGTTTTGGTGCTTCTCGGGCATAGAATTAAGTAGAGTAAAAGGAAACATTGTAACATAAAAATTATATGCTATATAAAGTGTCATATAAAGTTAGTATAAGGTATATAACCATAAAAGTAATTTGTTTTGCCCAAATACTATGCATTGATGTGTCTTTACAGTGGCATGGAAATACTACGATGTGACCTAGTGTTAACAAAAGGATAGTTAAAATGTTATGATGTCTAAGTTAAAGAGATGGGATATTACATTTTATGCTTAGTCATGAGACCACAGAAGTTGGGTTATCCTTTAAGTCATAATGGAAAGTAGTGATTAGTCTTGTTGTAAAGGAATATGTTTGCCTATATGCTTATGCCCTATATCCTATTATGAAAACACATGCCCTCTAGTGGCGTGCTAACATTGAGAGGGAGTAATCTTACGTAAATTTACGTGGGTATAAAATGTTATAAGATGCAAAGTACATGTAAGATGATTGATGCATATATGATCACGTTAGGGTATATAACCTGTTGTCTATGAACTAAAGAGTTAATATGAATAAGTGTTGACCTTAAGAGGAAAATAACATAGTCATTTTATTATATTGATAATAGATGCTTAAATGTTGTTCAAGTGATCATATATTGATGTGAATAGCTATGATGTTATATGGAAGCTACTCACGGCAAATAGCAATAGGGTACGTCTTGAGAGCTATCAATGAGTTAGGTAAGTTCCATATCTTATCTTAATATAACTATGCCATGATGAGTAGTCTGACTCAGTATGTGAACAAGTATAAGTAACAAAGCATGTATTGCCATGATTTAAGTTGCGCATATATATATATATATATATGGACATGCATTTAACCTTATAAAGACTTTTAGGAGCAAGAACTACACTTTCATTTTGCCTCATTGAATTCATGCATAATGTTGATTATGACAAGATAGATTAATGAAAGATTATACTTTATTATTGATTGCCTAATCATGCAACTACTATGATATGTATGAATAAATGCTGATGCAACTATTTGATCACATGGCTGGCATCCATATGTATTGGAGCTTAGAGCTCAGTATTGATCTATGATAAGAATAATACGCATTCTTATAAGAATTGTGGCTTTAAGCAAATGTTGTAATGAATAAAGAAGAATATGTTGAATCAAAAATGTTCTTAAATATGGTACAGCTTACGGGTCTTAGTTTGGTTGTGGATTAAATAGGCATGCCTAAAGGGATACAGTCACACCTGCCATAATTTACCCCGTTTGGGTCCATTGTTTGTTTCTTTAATGGAACCATAGCTCGGCCCTTTTGGATCCATCATTTGATATCTTCGGATATCCATTGTTTGATATCTTCAGATATCTATTATTTGATACCTTTGGATATCCATTGCTCCCATTATCCACCCTTTGAACTAATGCTTAGGCAGGCTATTAAAGATTAAAGATTAAGAAATGTGCTCGAAATAAAGAAATATATATATTGATTACTTCACTTATATAATGTAAGCATGATGAAAATGGGCCTATTATATTGTTTTATCTTAAATTCATTTTGGCTATGAATTATTTCAACGAAATGTATGCATGTGATATTCGGACGTTCTCGGGTAATCATGATATGTAATGCCGTTCTATATAATTACATGAAAATTTGTTAGTCTATATACATAAATATTTATACATTTTTATGCATATTGATAACTTCGACATAAGCCAAAGGACTGTGTATGATATAATATGAGTTTGTATGATATCTAGTTTGCCAATCTAAGATAGAATTAAGGAATAATGATTATGAACAGCATTGTGAATTATAAATGTATTCCATACTTAAGATTTCGTGATATATGTGAAGTAATTATGCCTAATAGTATCTCTTATAGATGTTACATGACATATGCACTCCCTTATGCTTTGTTTGAACAATAAATATATATCTTATGTAACTAATGTGGTTAAATGCCTGAAATTGAAGTTTTGCACTATCAATAATCATGATGACTGGATTCATAAATAATAGAATTATGAGATGCATGAATTATGCTAGTTGAATTATAAGAGGTTTGATAACAAAAGTGAATTGAAAAGTCTTTAGTAACTAGACAAACTCATGAAATGCTCTAGATTATTGTGAAAATAGTATTTATTGTTCAGGTTGAAGACTCCTCCAGCATATTCATTGTGAAATAAAATTAACATTGCAAACTCATGCGTTTTCTTTAATTGTAAAAATAGTATTTAAGAGTATATCTATAGAGTTTTGTTTCCCCACTAAGCTTTATAGCTTAGCACGAGTTTGTTTATCCGTGTAGGTCTCAAGATAAGTTCCACTCTGGTTTGATAGCTATAGTGAATCGTGTTAGAGAGTATGCCCTAGAGCCAATGTAATAGGAATGTATTTCATATGTATGAACTCATATTCTTAATAAAAGGCATCATTCATTTATTAATGCTATGTTTAAATACATGAGTTTGTAAATCTTAAATTAATAAATGAAGTCCTAGATATTATGAACACAGTGCAAAGGCAATCATGAAAGTGTTCATGATGTGAGATGTCTATTGCATGCAAATGTGTTAATATCTGAATATCCCTAGTCATAGAATTGACAAGAAAGGACATTGTTAATTCGGACAAACTAGCACATGTTGTGCTTCTTGAATGGTTCAAGCAGTGGTTCTTATAACTGTGATTATGGAAGATAATCAAAGCTAACATGTGGATACTTGTTAGAAGAATAAATTCATTGGAGACCTGCAAAGAGAATCCTTACATGGATATTAAATCTATGTCATTGAGGAATCTCTTCATAGCGGTTGTGCAAGTATCCTTAGACTTGAGATCACCAAAGTTATCTTAAGTAGCAAGTGGTATACTTTGACTCCATAACTGATTACTTCCAACTAGGGGTGAATATAGTTAGGAGGTTGGGTATATCATTACCTACTTGAAGATATTTGAGTGATTGACAAGGGATTCACCATCCTATATTTATTAAGGGAAGTTATCTCGCATGATTCTATAATTGTCTTGTTCAAAAAATCTCTGGCCAGAGTAATATGCCAAGATGGATAGGGATCCATGAAGGGCATTTTGGGAACAATGGTCAAATTAATAGAACATACATATTTAGATTTATATGAGTTAATAGAAATCTATACTCAGAATCTAATTGAGATAAGAGTGGTGAAAGGAGTAATTGCATAGTAACTATTTCTATAGAAGGGTATAGTCAAACCACTTGACTTTCCTGACATTTGGGTAGTCATGATGCCTAGCTAAAGGCCAATCATGACTTGTATAATAGTGTATCATAAATATCAATAGAGATTGATAAAATTATTTAAAGAAGTTTAAATCATGTGAGTTTTGAATAGAACTTACAATTACATATTATACTGCCAATATGGACAGGAACCCAATAGATCACACACATATAGAGAAAAGGATTAAATGGTAAAATGACAAGGATAATAATATTTGATATTATTATGGGAATAAAGAAGTGAATAAGAGAATAATTAATTAAAGAGTTTAATTAATTATGATCAAGTAAAATTGTTTGCAGAACTTTTTAGAAATGTTATGTAAAATGGACCTAATTGAAATTATGCATTTCATAATTAATTATATTATTGGACTATATGTGTTATAGGGCTAATATAATAATTAATAGATCCATTGGAGAAATTAAAGAGGCCCAAAGAATTGATTTTGGCACATAAACGCTCCAGAGGAAGGTTTTCACGCCAACTTCAGATAGAAGGCCTTAGAGGCCTAATTCTTGGACCAAAGAAAATTAAATATATTTCATAAGTGTTATAGAGTCTACATATTTAATTTTGATGGATTTGGAATTCATTTGGGTGATTAAATCCAAGTGTATGCATGAAGGGCCTAGTTTGTGGGTTTTATGCATAGTTTTTTATGACAAGATTTAAATTGGATTTAATTGAGCCCAAATAAATTATTAATAATTCCAGAAGCCCATTTTATATTTCTCTAGCAATTTTAAAGAGCCCAATCCCATTTTGAATTTGAATTTTTTAACCTAATTATAAAAAATCCAAGTGATAGGGATTTTAGGGTTAAGTGAACATTAAGAGAAAAGAAACATTCTCTCATTCTTTCAACCCTAGCCGCCACCCCCTTGCTGGAATCACGGGGAATTCGGCCAGCCCTGTGGTTCCTCCATTGTTGGTTCATTCAATCTTTCTCTAGTGTGGCTTACTAATTGGAGGTGTTCAATTTTGGACATTGTGGTTTGCGACAACCCGGTGGGAAGAAAAATTAACTGTTCAACAAAAATCAAAGGTGATTTTTCTTATTCTCATTAATATGTATATTGTAAATTCATGGCAAGATTAGATCTATTGGTTAAAAATTTTAAATTCCTCTTATGTATGAGATGCGTGTAACCAATAATTCCCAACATGGTATCAGAGCCTTGATTTTGCCATGAATCTACAATTCTATATTTTGCGAAATAGTTATTATTTTTGAATTATTTATTTCATGAACTTTAAAATATCAGATTTGATTGTTCATGAATGAGAAATATTGATTTCTGGATGTATGTGATCAAATATATAAAACGAAAAATAAAAACGATTCTTTTGAGAAAGGAATCATTGTGTTTGGCGTGAATGGCTTTTATTTTTCAATAAAGTTTAGGGGCTGTTCTAAATTAATTTTTCATTGATCAACTTTAAAATTATTTTGATGATAATTTATGTATTTAATATGTGATATTAACCCATAGGATCAAACAAAATTAAAATTGAACAAGTTTTGCATGAAAACTAGTTTAGTCGAAAAGTTTGATAAATTGGTGTTCTTGGTGTATTCTTATTTTGAACGATTTTTAATCTTCTAAATCTGATATATCTAATATAATAATGTGTTTTTAATTAATTGGATTAATTAAAATGGGCCTTGAATTAATTGGATTAATTTTAATTCATTAAACCACTTAATGAGCTTAATTATGTTTACGAACTTGGTTTAAATTAGTGAATGACTTGGTGGATCCAAGGAGCTGATTTAAATTAAATATTATAAACTATAATTAAGTTTATTAATGGGTTTTAAGGGCTGGAGTGGGCTTGGCTTATTTCAAAAGGCCCAAATGGTCCAATAGACACAAAACTAGTTTGTGTGTGAGCACATTTTAGGGTTTATAGTGTGGGTTTCGGCCTACCCTTTGTTTTAAGCCCAAAATTGATTTTTTAATTAATTAAATAATCAATTGATAATCAATTAATAATCAATTGGATTGATAATTAAGGCAAGAACACATACATGCAAAAAGGTTTCCTAAAATGAAAGTTTCCAAAATGAAAAAAGTTTCCTAATTTGATCACATTATTAAAATAACTCAAAAATATGTTTCAAGAGTTGAAAAAAAGTTAGTAATCCATTATATGTTTTACTTTATGCATTAGAAATGCATATAAGGGTGTATGATTGACATTATGGATAGTTATGGACAAAGGCCCAATGTGATTGAGCATAATGCAGTTTCGGTCCAATGAGGACTTTCATGTCCTGGCCACTTGTTTTTGGTTTGTATTTCTTTTTCAAATTGTAATATGTAATTAGATTACTTAGATTAGAATTAGATATAGAAATGGAGACCACTATCAAAGAGCAAGATTGGCCGGATGGAGATCCAACAAGTTTGAAGATAATGTAATTATTTTTACTTGTTTGAATCATGTGTATTACCTAGGTTTGACCTTTTGATTTCCCTTTTGGCTCGAGGAGATCAATGTAGTAAAGTCCATAACTATACCATATTTGTATGCTTATATTTATGTGATAGATATAGGATACATACCAATGTATGCCAACCATGAATGATGAGACTTAATTAATTAAAATCCCTCAAACTAATACTAAGGTATATAAGCCTTCCATTAATTTTAGGAGAACCAGAGTTCTTTATAGTGTGGGTTGTTGACCACAATCAAGCTCACATTATATCGAATATGTTCGAATCTAATTAAATGGGTCATCTTAGTTAGCCCATTAGCTTGTTGACCACAATCAAGGCTAATGGTTCTAGAGGCAAGATTAGGGAATGCATATATGATATGCATGTATCAAGAGTTGATAACCTAATGATCTAATAGTTGTGTAGAGACATAATTGGTATAGAGATACCTACCTTTCAAGGGTATGGAGTTTGATTTGTTGACCACAGTCAAGGTCAAATTTCATATCAAGGATTGGATATTGGCCTACTAAGAAAACCATCGGGTTTTCTCGGATTATATAGTGAGGGCTATTAATTCATAATAAAATAGTGGGAGTAAATGGATTAATTAAAGACCTAATTAATGCATACATATATATGAACATACTCTCATATATTTTCTTCACATCTAGGTCATTATCATGAGCACATCAAACATTAACATACAATCAATCTTGGATACAAGCTGGTGGCAGCAACTTTGACTGGACAAGTGAGAATGTCTGTCTCAGGCTGAATATCATAGTCTGGATAAAGTCAATTGTTCTCCAGAGCTGAAAATATCCATTATGTCTTGGATAAAGATCCACCATTACTTCCATCAGATGATGCCATTGATGAGATCTAGGACATTTATCGAAAATACATGGATGATAGTGAAGCAGCTCATGTCTGATGTTGGGTGCTATGTCTTCAGAGCTTCAAAAGCAACATGAGATGATGGATGCTAGAACCATCATTTGCATCTAGAGGAGTTTTATTCTTCTCAGGCTAAAATTGAGCAATATGAGATTGCTCGAGCTTTATTTAGCTGCAAAATGGTGGAAAACACTTCGGCTGCTGCTCATGCATTGAAGATGTATGGGTATATTGAGCATTTGAGTAGACTTGGATATGTAATGGATAATGATCTATACATAGATTTAATCTTATACTCGTTGGCTCCAAGTTATGCACCTTTCGTGCTTATTAACTTCAACATGAACAAGATCCAAGTAACCATTCTTGAGTTAATCAACATGCTCAAAATAGATGATGGATCCTTCAAGAAGGATTCAAAAAGTGTCATCTTTGTCACATTTGCTAAAGGCAAAAAGCAGAGAAAGAAGATGACCAAGGCGCAGCCAAAAACATGGTAGGGTTTCCAAGAAGAAGGTTGCCAAGAAAGAGAATCCTAAAGGAACTTGCTTCTATTGTGGAAAAGATGGTCATTGAAAGCGTAACTACAAGGCCCATCTAGATTCTCTTAAGGAGAAGAAGCAAGCTGATGCTTCTACTTCAGGTATTCATATGATTGAAATTAATACTTATTCTATTACTTCAAAACAATGTTGGGTATTAGATATCTGACGTGGATCTTATTTGTGTAATGATCTATAGGGGCTTAAAAGCATTATAAGAGTTATAAAGGCAGAAATATATCTACAGTCAGCTATTGGACAAAATATCTCTACAACAGTTGTGGGGGACTTACCATTTGACTCTTCCAAGTGGATTAATACTGGAGTTAAATAATTGTTATTATGTTCCAGCATTCTCCAAAAGTATTATTTCTTTCAGTTGTTTATTGAACAATTATGACATTTCTTTAAAAAGACAAATGTTGTTACATTTTTAAGAACAATATATTTTTATGCTAAAGCTATCGTTGAGAATGGCATATTTGTTCTTGATTTAATTAAAGAAGTGTATAATGTGGATACCAAGAGAATTAAACAAGATAATCTAAATACCTTATATTTATGGCATTGTCGTTTAGGCCATATATATGAGAAACGCATGACAAAATTACATAAGTCAGGTGATTTGGGATCATTTGATTATGAATCATTTGATACATTTGAATCTTGTTTATTAGGAAAAATGACAAAAGATCCCTTTATTGGGTAAAGGAGAATGAGCTAGAATGGTTTTGGACTTAATACATTCAGATGTATGTGGTTCAATGACTACACATGCCAGAGGAGGTTACTCCTACTTTATTACTTTCATAGATGATTACTCCATATTTGGATATATCTATCTAATGAAATATAAATCAGAAGCATTTGAAAAAGTTCAAAGAATTCATAAATGAAGTATGGAGGCAACTTGGGAAGAGTATTAAGACACTTAGATTATATCGAGGTGGAGAGTACTTAAATCAAGAATTTTAAGATTATCTTAGAGATAACGGGATTTTATCTCGATGGGCTCCACCATATACACCACAGAATAATGGTGTATCTGAGAGGAGAAATCGAACACTATTAGATATGGTTCGATCCATAATGAGTCGAGCAGACTTGCCTAAATCCTTTTGGGGATATGCACTAAAATTGCTATTTATGTGTTAAACAGAGTTTCTAGTAAATCGGTTGATGTTACTCCATATGAGATATGGAATAACAAGAAACCCACACTTTCTCATATGAAAGTATGGGGTTGTCCTGCTTATGTGAAGAGGATAATGTCAGACAAACTAGATGTTAAGTCTGACAAATGTTTATTTATGGGATATCCAAAAGAAATGTTTGGATATTATTTCTATCATCCCTCAGAACAAAAGGTGTTTGTTTCAAGGCATGCAGTCTTTTTGGAAAGAGAATTTGTCCTATGAGAGGATAGTGGAAGTAAAATTGAACTTGGTGAAGTTCAAGACCCACAAATAGAAGTAGATCAACCGAATGCACCCAAGACTGAATTTCATAATGATGAGATTACAGTTGAACCTGATTATACACAAAATCCTAGAAGATCTACTAGGATGCGTTATGTCCTTATGAGATATGAATTTCACATTGATTTAGATAGAGGCATAATTGTAGTAGAGGACAATAAGCCTACAAGCTATCAAGACATTTTGAACAGTTCAGAATGTGATTTATGGCTTAAGGCTGTGTAGTCTAAAATGGACTTCATGTATGAGAACAAAGTATGAACTTTAACTCAACCACCTGAAGGGATAAAACCCATAGGGTGCAAATGGGTCTTCAAAAAGAAGACCGATATGGAAGGTAATATAGTTACCTATAAGGCTTGCTTAGTAGCAAAAGGCTATCATCAAAAAGAAGGTATTGACTATGATGAAACCTTTTCTCCTGTAGCGATGCTTAAGTCTATAAGAATACTTTTAGCCATTGCAGCTCATTAGGATTATGAGATTCCAAAAAAATGGATGTTAAGACAGCTTTCCTAAGTAAAAATCTGACTGAGGATGTGTATATGACACAACCAGAAGGGTTAACATTAGGAGATGGCAAAAAGGTATGCAAGCTTCAAAGATCCATTTATGGATTGAAGCAAACCTCTAGGAGCTGGAACATACGATTCAATAAGACAATCAAAGAGTTTGGTTTCTAACAAAATGAAGATGAACCTTGTGTGTATAAAAAGGTCAGTAGGAGTGCAATTGTCTTCCTAATTCTATATGTGGATGACATATTAATCATGAAAAATGACATTTCTCTTCTCCAATATGTTAAAATATGGTTATCCAAGCAATTCTCCATGAAAGACCTTGGAGAAGCATCCTATATTCTGGGAATAAGGATCTATAGAGATAGATCTAATAGGTTGCTAGTAGGTCTTTCTCAAAGTACATATATAGATAAAGTATTGAAGAGGTTCAATATGGATCTCTCTTAGAAAGGGTTTATACCCATGGTGCATGGAAAACAACTTTTTAAGTCTATATGTTCACAGACACTAGAGGATAGAGAGAACATGAATAGAATACCATATTCATCTACAATTGGTTCTATCATGTATGCTATGTTATGTACACATCCAGATGTAGCATTTTCTTTGAGTGTCACAAGCAGATTCCAATCCAATTTTGGAGAAGAACACTGGGCAGCTATCAAGAATATCCTTAAATACTTGAAAAGGACTAAGGATATATTCTTGGTATATGGGGAGGGTAGTTTGGAAGTAAATGGATATACGGATACCAGCTTCCAATCTGACAAAGATGATTGTAAATCACAGTCTGGTTTTGTGTTCATAATGGGAGGAGGGGTAGTTAGTTGGAAGATTTCCAAACAAGAAATAACTATTGATTCCACGATAGAAGCTGAGTACATTGCTACTTTGAAAGCAGCCAAAGAAGCAATTTGGATCAAAAAGTTCATATCTGAACTAAGAGTGGTACCTAGCATTGTTGATTTGATTCCTTTATATTGTGACAACAATAGAGCCATTGCACAAGCAAAGGAACCATGGTCTCATCAGCGATCCAAGTATGTTCTCAGACACTACCATCTCATAAGGGAAATAGTAGTTAGAAATGATGTGAAAATAGAAAGTCCCCACAGATGATAATGTGGCGGATCCCCTCACTAAAGCACTTTCCTAGATAAAGCATGATCACCATATAAATAACATGGTTTAAGACATATGAGTGATTGGCTCTAGTGCAAGTGGGAGATTGTTAGAGAGTATGTCCTAGAGCCCATATAATAGGGATGTATTTCATATATATGAACTCATATTCTTAATAAAAGGCATCATTCATTTATTAATGCTATGTTTAAATACATGAGTTTGTAAATCTTAAATTAATAAATGAAGTCCTAGATATTATAAACACAGTGCAAAGGCAATCATTTCATAAGTGTTATGGAGCTTACATATTTAATTTGGATGGATTTAGAATTCATTTGGGTGATTAAATCCAAGTGTATGTATGAAGGGCCTAGTTTGTGGGTTTTGTGCATAGTCTTTTATGAAAGGATTTAAATTGGATTTAATTGAGTCCAAATAAATTATTAATAATTCCAAAAGCCCATTTAATGTTTCTCCCAGCAATTTTAAAGAGCCCAATCCCATTATGAAGTTGGATTTTTTTAACCTAACTATAAAAAATTCAAGTGATAGGGATTTTAGGGTTAAGTGAACATTAAGAGAAGAGAAACATTCTCTCACTCTCTTAACCCTAGCCACCACCCTCTTGCTGGCATCAAGGGAAATTTGGCCAGCCTTGTGGTTCCTCCATTGTTAGTTCATTCAATTCTTCTCTAGTGTGGATTACTAATTGGAGGTGTTTAATTTTGGGCATTGTGGTTTGCGATAACCCGGTGAGAAGGTAAATCAACTATTCAACAAAAATTAATGGTGATTTTCTTATTCTCATTAATATGTATATTGCAAATTCATGAGAAGATCATATCTATTGGTTAAAAATTTTAAATTTCGCTTATGTATGAGATGTATGTAACCGATAATTCCCAACAAATTGACCTACTTTGATGGGAAGATCTGGCAGGTTGCAGGTGTCCTTTAGGTTTTCATAATGCATTGAAGGCCATCTATGTTATGTCCTCCTTATTTTTGGAGTTTGCTTTGGTTATATATTGGCATGTAATTAAGGGCTATATTATTATTATTATTATTATTATTATTATTATTATTATTATTATTATTATTATTATTATTATTATTATTATTATTATTATTATTATTATTATTATTATTATTATTATTATTATTATTATCATTTCTATCTGATCATTACTAAGTTTATGTTGGTATTGATGATTTTACATGTCTGGTGGATTAAGGTGTTACAATTAATGGTATCAGAGCGCCCTGGTTTAGTCTTTTCTGGGCAATAAGAAATTAAAGATTTATTCTTGAAAATTTAGATTAATTGGCCTAGAGCAAATAACCATATTCTGTGTTATTATTATAGGGATACAAATTTTTTATCATTGCGTTTAATGATTACCCTATGATTGATTTATATTAGAGCACTAGTAGGATTTTGGTTCGGAAATTATGAGGTGATATTAAAGGAATTGCCAGTATCTCTCACCTCCTGATATTAGAAGTGCTTAAATGCCTTAATGTTCTATGATTGAAGTATAGCATAAGTCTAATTATAAGTACAACTAAATTGATTATTAAGGTGTTTGAGGAAAAGTTTATATAATTAGAAGAGAACTTGATTTTGGAATTAATGATGATGCGAGATGTCAAGGTTATTAAGATACTCTCTATATATTTATCGGAATTTTCCTAATCAGCATAGGCAATTGAACATATTTCATGGTATTGGGATGGGATAAAAACATGTACAGTATATGACAATACACATTGGTGTTCAATTGCATACATGAAATCATTGACACATTGCATAGCATCCCATAACATCTCATAACACATGAATAACACCGCATGATATTCTAGCCCAGCTGAAAGGGAAAATTGATAGAAAGTATAACGAGCATAAGAGTATATAGAGATCAAGGACAGGAACTAATGTTATAGATGGATGAGTTTGTTATGGTTATATAATACTTATGGTTATAGTTGCTTACAGCTAAAGCAGAGTTTGGAAATTTTGGTAGCAATAAAGATAAATATTACGAGTTTAAGGGTAATTTTGGAATTTCCCTTAGTGAGATATTTACCCTACTTACTCATTTAAGTATCTTAGAGAAGGTAGAGATGGGATATAGGGCAAAAAAGGGAGATAAATCTCTCTCTCTCTTTTCTCTCCCTAGTTTTGGATTGAGGATTGAAGAAGGTAAAGCTTAGGGTTTGTGAGTTAGACTAAGAGTAAGGAAGGAAGAAATTAGAATTAGGAGCTAGAGGAGATGAAGCTTCAATATCAGGTACGAGAATTGGGTTTACTATACTGTTTACCTAAGTTTGTTACGAAAACTTCCCTCTCTTCTTGTATGTGTGTCCTCTTTGAGGAGGTTAAACATTAAATCTAGTAACTTAGACAAGTTGGGAAAGATCTAATCATTATAGTAAGTTGTTAGGCTGAGATCTTGAGTTTAAGTGCTTGATCTTTGTAAGCGGGACCTTGATTTTAGTAGACACCTAGTGCACGTCCGTCCATGGCTTTTCCTCTTCCCTTGCAAGGCCGTTCATGGCTTTTCCTCTTCCCATTGCATGGCTATTCATGGATTTTCCTCTTCCTTTGCATGGCCACTCATGGCTTTTCTCCTTTTCCTTGCATGGCCATGCACAACCTTTGTATTTTCCCCTGCATGGCTATTCATGGATTTTCCTCTTCCTTTGCATGGCCACTCAATGGCTTTTCTCCTTTTCCTTGCATGGCCGTGCACAACCTTTGTATTTTCCCTGCATGGCTGTATATAACCTTTATATTTTCCCTGCATGGCCACGCACAAGCCTTTGATTTCCCATGCATGACCGCTCAACCCTTTTCTCTTTCTTATGCACGCTGCTCAGGACTTTGCTTTCCCTTTGAATGGCCGCCCAGGCCTCTTTGCTTTCCCTTGCACAACTAAGTGGCCTTTTATTTCTTGCAATGCATGGCTAAGTGACCTTGTTCTTCTCTCAATGCATGGCCACATGTGCTTTCTATTCTCATTCTTCCAAACAATAAATCACTCATAAATCATAAACATGGTATTATATAGTCTATAAGTTTATTAAAAGAGCCACATAATCGGGATAAATGAAGCTAGTAGTGCGTAATATTATCGATAATTGTTATTAAAGGGTGGTTAGTATGTTATTTGATCATTGAGGGATTAATAGTTTTGTGAAGCCTTCCCAATGCTAAAGTTTACTAAGATATGGTTAGAAAACTATGACTATAAGATAAGGTATTATTGGAATTTGGAATTTGAATGATATGAATGTCTTTATAAGAGGGAGTAGATTGAATTAAGTTGTGAGTTACCTAAGCTACCAATATGTTGTATATGGTATGGTCACTTAATTGGAGAATCCCTATGCATAAATTTATGTATATAGAAAGAGTGAGAAGTTTTAGAGTAATAAAACCTATTGAGGTAGGTATAGGGTTCACTTGACAGCTGATTTAGAAGGACTTGCATAGGCAAGACTAATATGAATAGTTTTTCTAGAATGTGTTTTGGTGCTTCTCGGGCATAGAATTAAGGAGTGTAAGAGGCAACATAGTAACCTAAAAATTATATGTTATATAAAGTGTCATATAAAGTTGGTATAAGGTATATAACCATCAAAGTAATTTGTTTTGACAAATGCTATGCATTGATGTGTCTTTACAATGACATGAAAATACTACAATGTGGCCCAATGTCAATAAGAGGATAGTTGAAATGTTACTTGTCTAAGTTAAAGAGATGGATATTACATTTTATGCTTAGTTATAAGACCACAAAAGTTAGGTTATGCTTTAAGTTATAATGGAAAGTAGTGATTAGCCTTGTTGTAAAAGAACATGTTTGCCTATATACTTATATCCTGTTATGTAAACACATGCCCTTCAGTGGTGTGCTAACATTAAGAGGAAGTGATCTTACATAAATTTACCTGGGTATAAAATGTTATAAGATGCACAGTACAAGTAAGATGATTGATACATATATGATCACGTTAGGGTATATAACATGTTATTTACGATCTAATAGACTATAAAAGTGAACTAAGGAGTTAAGAGGAATAAGTGTTGACCTTAGAAGGAAAATAACTTATTCATTTAATCATATTGATCATAGATGCTTAAATGTTGTTCAAGTGATTATGTATTGATGTGAATAACTATGATGTTGTATGGAAGCTACTCACGGTAAATAGCAACAAGGTATGTCGTTGAGAACAATCAATAAGTTACATAAGTTCCATATCTTATCTTAATGTAACTATGCTATGATGGGTAGTCTGACTCAGTATGTGAACAAGTATAAGTAACAAAGCATGTATTGCCATGATTCAAGTTGCATATATATATATATATTTACATATATGTATATATATATGGATATGCATTTAACCTTATGATGACTTTTAGTAGTAAGAACTACACTTTCATATTGCCTCATTGAATTCATGCATAATGTTGATTATGACAAGATACATCAATGAAAGATTATACTTTATTATTGATTGCCTAATCATGCAAATACTACGATATGTATGAATAAATGCTGATGCAACTATTGCTAGTGTAAGCCCTAGCCCCAATACATTGTAATAAAACACTTTAGTTAATAAAATGAGGCATTTGTTTTATCTATTGTATTCCTGTGCATATCAATTGATAGAACTATCCAAGAATGATGTTTCAGTTTAAGTTATCATGTGTGAGGCACATGGTTGTAAGACCTTGAAACAATAGAGACTTCATTCTAAATATCCCTAGTCAGTCATTGTTATGGGAATAACAATGAATTAAGAGTAGTATGCTCTCTCTGATAAGTTGAGTTCTGTCTTACAGATCATAAGGACAAGAGTGTCAATCAGAGATCATAGATACATGTTAAAGAACATGGTATCTGGATTTGATCCGTTCTTGAGAACACTACATGGTACAAGTCATAAGTGTTTCTCATATGCAAGTTTTGTATCGAAGTTCTTAGACCGAAAATCTCTATGAAACTCTTTATGAATTAGTGTTTACTTTGACATACACCTAACGTGCTCGTAACAGAGTGACAAGTATGGGTATGCTTGGGTATGTATTGATTCATGTTAGAGAGCATGAGAGAAGTGAAGGAATTACCCCTCTCAATAAGAGAGAAAATATCATTGGCCACTTGATCAGTGACCTGAGAAGTGTATTGCCATACCGAGATGAAATAATGAGTAATCATTATTTATCTGAGAGTATAGTGTCACTGGAATATCAAAAAAGGAATTAATATATATAAGGATGACTAGTTCCATGCCTTATATTAATTTTGATATTTATGGGTAAGGGACTATGCAAAATTTCATTAGGTAACTAAATGCCATATGCATTTTTATTTAATTTGGAATGCTATAATATCTTGCTAGAGAATATATATAGCCTTTGAATTAATTCATTAATTCATTGCCAACATTAAATGGACTTATAGGATCGCACACAAAGCATTGGGCATAAAATATTTAAATAAAGTATTGGGCATTAATTTGGGCTTTTAATTAAAGTCAAATTAATGTGTGTAATGGGTATTAAAATTGCTATTGGACCTTGGTCCATAAGAGAGAGAAATTCATCCCACAAGGTTTAATTTCAATTAGTTAATTATCTTGTATTAATTTAATTAAATGAGCATTAAAGCCTAAAGGAATTTTAATCAAATTAAATCACTTGAATATGGGATGGTGTGACCGAAATTCCAAGATAAAATTCAAGGGAATTTCGGTACATGTATAATTCTTTAATTAAGTGATTTATTAGATTAAAATGTCTTATATTTTATTTCAAATTAATTTGAATTTTAAATTCAAAGGAGTTTGAATTAATATATATTACTTATTTTAAGGAAGTGATTAAGGCTAAATTAACTATCTTGAGGTAGTGGATTTAAGAATTATCACTTACAAAATTAAGTGATATATATTGAATGAAAAAAAAAAAAGAAAAACTCTGAGTGTGTGGCGTGAACTTGTTCTCTCTCTCACAAAATTTTCTTTGGCCAACTTTCACAAGGAGAAAGGATTCTTCTCATTATATTGTGTTCTTGGGTGGTAATAGCAACCTAAATAAGTGCAAGATCAAATCTTGTAGCTTTAATCCTTTGCCATTACACAATACTTAAATAGAGAGCTAGCAATCTCGATTTTAAGTTGTCATCGCAATTGTGTGTGTGAACATAGAGAGGAGTGGCGTAAAGGCTGTTCCTTTGGCATTGGTGGTGAAGATCTAAGGCTAACATATCTTTCTTGGTTGCTGGTCATCATCAAATCAAATCTTGAAGTGCATCTAAAGTTGTAAGTTTTATAACTCTAAAATTGCATGTTTCGATTCTTGTTATGGAATTGTTTGGCATGTATGATCGAATTTTATTATTTTTTCGCTGCATGATCATCATATAAATGCCATGTCATATTCCATCAGTGGTATCAGAGCCTAAAAATGCTTATTTTAGTGCTTTATATGCATGAAATAATTAATAAAAAATCGTTATTATAAAAACATGCAATGCTGAAATTTTCTGTTTTGAGTTTTTTGCATTGTTTTGGTGTAAAAAACGATTTTAAATGATTATATAGGTATTATAATTAATATGAAATGTTAATATACTATCCTAAGATGTTCTTAGAGCTGTTAATGGTCGGATTTGATTGATAATACCTGATGGTACATGTTAATATTGAAACTAGGTAGTTGGCATGTTAAGTGCTAGTTTAACAACTAGTTTTCAAAATTAAATGTAAAAAATGATTTTGGCATGTTTGTAAGTGATTTTTAAAGATTAAATATCAGGTATGGACATATTTTAAATTTGGTTTTAATTCTGTTCCATGACAATTTAATTGATTAATTTTAAAATCACTTAAAACTATGACTAGTTTGTGTTTGTTACATGTTTAATCAACATTGTTTGTTTTGGTTTGATTAAAATGGTATAAACACATTTAGATCAAAATGGTATAGAACATTAACTCAATATTTTTGACCTTATTTAAATCATTAAATGACTCATAAAATTGATTTAAGTGTTTGTGCATTTTTGTGGTATCATATAAGCATTAAACAACTAGTTTCATTGTTGTTTGTTTGTTTTTCATGAATGCCTTGTATTATATATATGTTCTTCATGATTTTATGTTTTAATTCATGTTGGTACATATTATATTTATTTTTAATGTTTATGGGCTATATGACATAAAGTTAAAAATGGCGCAAAATTGGAAATTATACTAGAGTTGATTTATGGCACAAATCTAACTAGTTAGTATTTTGGGCTTTTAAGAGAACTTATTCAATAAGAGGATTTAGTCCATTGGGTTTCGGCCCAGGCCCATCATGGGGTCTTCTCTTAAAGGTTCAAGTACACAATTTCCATTAATGGGCTTGGCTAAATTAATTAAAATTGGACTTTGTTTTATCCATGAATGTTATGTATATTTATTTGCTTGTTTGGTGTGATAAATGGATATGCATGGTGCATTCATGGGCCCTGGGTTTTGTAATTAAATATGGCCTGTGAGCCATTATGTTTTATTGTAAAAGTTTCATTTATTTCTCAGAATAGAATTTACTTGAAGACTTTGTAAATCAAGACGAAGCCCACCGGAGTGGAGAAGCCCAACTCGAAGATTCTTATGTAATAGTATAGAATCTTAGTTGTAGGTTTTTGGGCCCATGTTTATCACGCTTTACTTTATGCAATTATATATGCATGCTATGAATGGATGACAAAGCGTATGCCATGTAAGTCGTAGTAAAATGAATCCCTAAAATATTAAGTCACAAAGTTGCATTCCTAATTCGAAACATGTCAAGGCATCAATCATCGGTCACATAGACTAGGAGTCCTAGATGCACCCGATTATCTTTGTGAGACATGGGTTGTGAATGTAGGTTGGACTTAACATGGAAACGGATGCCCAGACCTAGGCAAATAATAAATGGGTTTGTGCTATAACATCTTAAGATGTTAGCCCATTTGATCCAAGAGTCATGTACGAGACATGATTGGAGTTTTCCTACCTAAGTAACTTAACTTGTTAGGTGTACAAGCTCAGCTTGACTAATAAGTTGTTGTGAAAAGTTGATCTTGGCCCACATTAAATCACTAATGCAAATTATTTAAAGGGATATTAATTTGGTTTGTGGGATTATAAATAAGACCTCATTTAATCTTGCTAAATTTTATTGTAGATTGAAAATAGCATCTTCAAACAACAATTTCTCATTGCGATCGATCATTAAAAAGGACAAATTGAATGGCACCACTTTCATAGACTGGTCTCGAAACTTAAGAATAGTTTTTAAGCAAGAGAAAAAGTCGTATGTTTTGGATGCACCCTTGCCTGAAGAACCTGGTAGGAATGCCTCAGCGATTCAAAAGGAAGCTTTTGAGACCCAGAAGAGTGACTCTAATGATGTGACCTGTTTGATGCTGGCCACTATGGTGCCTAACTTACAAAAACAATTTATGGACCAAGAGGCTTATGCGATCATGGTGCACCTCAAGGAGATGTTCCAAGAGCAAGCTCGTCACTAGAGGTTCGTGACAACAAAGGCCTTAATTTCTTGTAAGATGGCTGCGGGTACTTCTGTTAGTACTCATGTACTCAAGATGAAAAGGTATCTTAATACTCTTGATAAGCTTAAGGTACAAGTGCCAAAGGAATTGGCCACTGACTTGATCTTAGGTTCATTGACTGATGATTATAATCCATTTGTTATGAATTATAACATGCATGCAATGAACAAGACAGTCACTGAGATTCATGGGATGCTTAAGAATGTTAAAGAGAACATTCGAAAGACAAATCCCCGTATTGATGGTTCAAGGGGGCATTAAGAAGGGACCTGCTAAGGGAAAGTTAAAGGGATAGGCAAAACCCAAGAATGACCTGGCTCGATTCAAGTTAAATGGGAGTGCACCTCAGGCCCAATCCAAGCCCAAGGCGCAAAAGCTCAAAGAGAGTGAGAGCACTTGCTTTCACTGTAACAAGATAGGGCATTGGAGGAAGAATTGCGTTCTCTTCAAGGAAGAACAAAAGAAGAATGAAGAACAAAAGAAGAATGGAGCCAAGGCATCCAGTTCTGGTATTTTTGTTGTTGAAATTAACCTATCTATTTCTACCACTTGGGTATTGGATATCGGTTGTGGTTCTCACATTTGTTCAAATGTGCAGGGGTTAAGAAATAGACAATTACTTGGGAAGAATGAAGTGGACCTCCATGTGGGGAATGGAGCACGAGTTGTTGCCATGGAGATAGGCGACTATCAACTCACTTTACCTTCCGGACTTTGTTTAGTTTTAAAAAATTGTTATTATGTGCCTGCTATGAGCAGAAAAATTATTTCAGTTTCTTGTTTGGATTTGGATGAATTTGATTTTGTTATTAAAAATGGCAATGCTCATATTCGTCGCCAAGGCATTTCATATGGCAATGCCATGTTGCAAAATGGTCTTTATATCCTTGATCTACAAAATAAAGAGTCCATATACAACATTAATACAAAGAGGGTTAAATCAAACGAATTGAACCCTACTTACTTTTGGCATTATCGTTTAGGGCATGCAAACAAAAAACGCATTTCAAGACTCCACAAAATTGGAGTGCTTGGGTCATTCGGCTTAGAGTCTTATGACACATGCAAGCCATGTTTGCATGGAAAAATGACAGAGTCCTTTTAACAAGAAAGGTGAGAGGACTAATGACTTATTGGAACTAATACATACCGATGTATGCGGACCTTTAAGTACACAAGCTAGAGGTGGTTTTAGCTACTTCGTAACATTCACAGATGACTTCGGTAGATATGGCTACGTCTATCTAATGAAGTACAAGTCCAAAACTTTTGAGAAATTCAAAGAGTTTAAAACGAAGTAAAAAACCAACTTGGCAGAAGTATAAAAGCCATTCGATAAGATCGAGGTGGCAAATACTTAAGCCAAGAGTTTGATGGTCATCTAAAGGAGTGTGGTATTATTTCACAGCTCACTTTTCTCGGAACGCCACAATGGAATGGTGTGTCCAAAAGGAGAAATCGTACTCTGTTGGACATGGTTCGATCTATGATGAGTCAAGCTAATCTTCCTGTCTCTTTTTGGGGTTATGCATTAGAAACTGCTGCATTTTTACTAAACCGTACTCCAACTAAAGCAGTTGAGAAGACACCATACGAAGTATGGACTGGGAAAAAACCCAATATGTCATTTCTTAGGATTTGGGGCTGTGAAGCACATGTTAAGAAATTAACATCTGACAAACTAGAGTCTAAATCCACTGTTTGCTTGTTTGTGGGTTATCCCAAAGAAACAAAGGGATACTACTTTTACTCACAAGCCGAGAACAAAGTATTTGTTGCTCGCAAGGCTGTTTTCTTGGAAAAAGAGTTCCTTCTCAAGAAAGACAGTGGGAGTAAAGTAAAACTTGGAGAAATTCAAGCGCCACAAACTCCTATAGAGGATGAGTTGGAAATGGGATCAAGTTCACAACTAGTTGTGGAACAAGAACCCATTACACAAGAACGTAGAAGGTCCGGTAGCGTACGTCAGGTGATTGAGAGATATGGATTTCTAATCACTGACAGTGACACTATTGAGTTAGTAGATCGTGAGGATCTTACTACCTATCGAGAAGCTATTGAGAGCCCAGACTCGAAAAATTGGCTTGAAGCCATGAAATCCGAGATGCAATCAATGTACGATAATCAGGTTTGGACCTTGGTTGATCCATCGGAAGGTTCTAAGGTAATTGAATGCAAGTGGCTATTTAAACTCAAAGCTGATAAGACCTACAAAGGTAGACTAGTAGCAAAAGGTTTTTGACAAACTCATGGTGTAGACTATGATGAAACCTTTTCGCCTGTAGTCATGCTCAAGTCCATTAGGATCTTGCTTGCCATAGCTGCATATCATGATTATGAGATATGGCAAATGGATGTCAAAACTGCTTTCCTCAATGAAAATTTACTAGAGGATGTGTATATAACACAGCCTGAGGGTTTTATCAATCCCAAGCATCCTAAGAAGGTTTGCAAGCTTCAAAAATCCATTTATGGATTAAAGAAAGCATCCCAAAGTTGGAATCTTTGTTTTGATGAGGCTGTCAAAGAATTTGACTTCATCTAGAACGAAGATGAGCCTTGTGTCTACAAGAAGGTTAGTGGAAGCATAGTAGTATTTCTGGTCCTATATGTGGACGACATCCTTCTCATTGGGAATGACATTCCAACATTGCAAAAGTTTAAGCAATGGTTGGGGAAATGTTTCTCAATGAAAGACTTAGGTGAAGCCGAGACAATACTTGGTATTCATATCTATAGAGATAGATCGAATCGGCTTTTGGGACTAAGTCAAGAAAAGTACATAGATAAATTACTAAAACATTTTAGTATGGGAGACTCAAAGAAAGGGTACATACCTTTGGCTTTGGGAGTTCCTTTGATTAAAGAACAATGCCCTAAAACCAAAGAGGAAAGGGACAACATGAGTAGAATCCCATATGCATCTGCTATTAGATCTATCATGTACGCTATATTATGTACTAGGTTGGATGTTGCTCATGCACTGAGTATAACCAGTAGGTTTCAGCAAGACCTTGGTGAGAAGTACTGGTCTGCTATAAAATGGATTCTAAAGTACCTGCGAAGGACTAAGGATCACTTCTTGGTGTATGGTGGTCAAGAAGAGCTCGTCATACAAGGTTATGCCAATGCTGCTTTTCAGACCAGCACTCAGGACTCAAGATCACAATTTAGATTTGTTTTTGTTTTGAATGGTGGTGCTGTCAGTTGGAAAAGCTCGAAGCAAGAGACCATTGTTGACTCAACTACAGAATCTGAGTATATTACAGTAAGTGAGGCTGTTTGGATTAGAAATTTCATTTCTAGATTAGGAGTGGTCCCAAGCATCCTAGATCCATTAGAAATTTTCTGTGATAACAACGGGGCCATTGCATAGGCCAAAGAGCCTCGGTCACACCAGAAATCCGAACACATACTCAGGAGGTACCACCTGATCAGAGAGATCATTGATCGTGGGGACGTCAAGGTTAGCAAGATAGCAAGTGAAGACAATGTAGCAGATCCTTTGACGAAATAGTTGCGTCCAAATCTGCACGAAGCTCATTTGAGAGCATCTGGTCTTAGGGCTATGCCCAATTGGGACTAGTGCTAGTGGGAGATTGTTAGTGTAAGCCCTAGCCCCAATACATTGTATTAAAACACATTAGTTAATAAAATGAGGCATTTATTTTATCTATTATATTCATGTGCATATCAATTGATAGAACTATCCAAGAATGATGTTTCGGTTTAAGTAATCATGTGTGAGGCACATGGTTGTAAGACCTTGAAACAATAGAGACTTCATTCTAAATATCCCTAGTCAGTCATTGTTATGGGAATAACAATGAATTAAGACTAGTATGCTCTCTCTGATAAGTTGAGTTCTGTCTTACGGATCATAAGGACAAGAATGTCAATCAGAGATCATAGATACATGTTAAAGAACATGGTATCTGGATTCGATCCTTTCATGAGAACACTACATGGTACAAGTCATAAGTGTTTCTCATATGTAAGTTTTGTATCGGAGTTCTTAGACCTAAAATCTCTATAAAACTGTTTATGAATTAGTGTGTACTTTGACATACACCTAATGTGCTCATAACAGAGTGACAAGTATGGGTATGCTTGGGTATGCATTAATTCATGTTAGAGAGCATGAGAGAAGTGAAGGGATTACCCCTCTCAATAAGAGAGAAAATATCATTGGCCACTTGATCAGTGAACTGAGAAGTGTATGGCCATACCGAGATGATATAATGAGTAATCATTATTTATCTGAGAGTTCAGTGTCACTGGAATATCAAGAAAGGAATTAATATATATAAGGATGACTAGTTCCATGCCTTATATTAATTCTGATATTTATGGGTAAGGGACTATGCAAAATTTCATTAGGTCACTAAATGCCATATGCATTTTCAATTAATTTGGAATGCTATAATATCTTGCTAGAGAATATATATAGCCTTTGAATTAATTCATTAATTCATTGCCAACATTAAATGGACCTATAGGATCGCACACAAAGCATTGGGCTTAAAATATTTAAATAAAGTATTAGACATTAATTTGGGCTTTTAATTAAAGTCAAATTAATGTGAGTAATGGGTATTAAAATTGCTATTGGACCTTGGTCCATGAGAGAGAGAAATTCAGCCCATAAGGTTTAATTTCAATTAGTTAATTATCCTGTATTAATTTAATTAATTGAGTATTAAAGCCTAAAGGAATTTTAATAAAATTAAATCACTTGAATATGGGATGGTGTAACCGAAATTCCAAGATAAAATTCAAGGGAATTTCGGCACATGTATAATTATTTAATTAAGTGATTACTCATTAAGTGATATATATTGAATGAAAAAAATAAAGAAAAACCCTGAGTGTGTGGCGTGAATTTGTTCTCTCTCTCACAAAATTTTCTTTGGCCAACTTTCACAAGGAGAAAGGATTCTTCCTCATTCTCTTGTATTCTTGGGCAGTAATAGCAACCTAAAGAAGTACAAGATCAAATCTTGTAGCTTCAATCCTTTGCCATTACACAATACTTAAATAGAGAGCTAGCAATCTCGATTTTAAGTCATCATTGCAATTATGTGTGTGAACATAGAGAGGAGTGGCATAAAGGCTGTTCCTTTGGCATTGGTGGTGAAGATCTAAGGTTGACATATCCTTCTTGATTGCTGGTCATCATCAAATCAAATATTAAAGTGCATCTAAAGTTGTAAGTTTTAAAACCCTAAAATTGCATGTTTCGATTCTTGTTATGGAATTGTTTGGCATGTATGATCGAATTTTATTGTTTTTTCGCTGCATGATCATCATATAAATGCCATGTCATATTCCATCAATTATGTGATCACATGATCAGCATCCATATCTATTAGAGCTTGAAGCTCAATATTGATATATGATAAGAATAATGCGCATTCTTATATGAATTGGGGCTTTAAGAAAATGTTGTAATGAATAAAAAAGAATATGTTAAATCAAATATGTTCTTAAAAATAGTAAAGCTTGTGAGTCTTAGTTTAGTTGTGGATTAGATAGGTATGGCTAGAGGGATACAGTCGAAGCTGCCATAGTTGACCTCGTTTGGGTCCATTGTTTGTTCCTTTAATGGAGCCATAGCTCGGCCCTTTTGGGTCCATCATTTGATATCTTTGGATATCCATCATTTGGTACCTTTGGGAATCCATTGCTCCCATTATCCACCCTTTGAACTAGTACTTAGTCAGGCTATTAAAGGCTAAATTTTAAGAAATGTGCTCGAAATAAAGAAATATATATATCGATTACTTCACTTATATAATGTAAGCATGATGAATGGCCTATTATATTATTTTTTCTTAAATTCCTTTTGGCTATGAATTATTTCAACGAAATGTATGCATGTGATATTCAGACGTTCTTAGGTAATCATGATATGTAATGCCATTCTATGTAATTACATGCAAATCTCTTAGTCTATATACATAAATATTTATGTATTTTTGTGCATACTGATAACTTTGACATAAGCCTAAGGACCGTGTATGACATAATATGAGGTTGGATGATATCTAGTTTGCCATGCTAAGATGGATTTAAGGAATACAAGATTATGAATAGGATTGTGAATTATAAATGTATTATGTACTTAAGATTTCATGATATATGTGAAGTAATTATGCCTAATAGTATCTCTTATAGATGTTACATGACATATGCACTCCCTTATGCTTTATTTGAACATTGAATGCATATCTTACGTAACCAATGTGATTAAATGCATGAAATTGAAGTTTTGCACTATCAATAATCTTGATGACTGGATTCATAAATAAGAGAATTATAAGGTGCATGAATTATGCTAGTTGAATTATAAGAGGTTTGATAACAAAAGTGAATTGAAAAGTCTTCAGGAACTAGATGAACTAACGTAATGCTTTAGATTATTGTCAGAATAGTATTTATTATTAATGTTGAAGACTCCTTTGGTATATTCATTATGAAATAAAATGAACATTGCAGACTCATATGTTTTCTTTAATTGTGAAGGTTGAATAAATTGATGATATTTTTATTAAGAGTTTATCCATAAATTTTGTTTTCCCACTAACTTTTATAGCTTAGCACAGGTTTGTTTATCCGTGTAGGTCTCAGGATAAGTTCCATTCTGGTTTGATAGCGGTAGTGACTCGACCTACTTTGATGAGAAGATCTGGCAGGTTACAGGTGTCTTTGAGGTTTTTATAATGTATTAAAGGCCATCTATGTTATGTCTCCTTATTTTTGGAGTTTGCTTTGGTTATGCTGTGGCATGTAATTAAAGCCTGTATTATTATTATTATTATTTTTGCCTGATCATTACTAGATTTATATTGGTATTGATGATTTTGCATGTCTGGTGGATTAGGGTATTACACAACAATCTAGTGAGAGCACCCAATTCTTACACTTCTTACTTCTTTCATTTGAACCCAGATGAAAATAGAGGGTGTGTTTCTTTGCTTTCTCTTTTTAGATTTTTTGGTATTTTTTCCAAAAATAATAGTTATTCATTTAAAGAAATCATTACCTTAAATGATTTGGATTAAGACTAAAAGAGGTAGAAGATTTTTATCTTAAGAATAATCCTCTATTTCACAAGAAAATCTACAGTTTTGAATGGAAAAAACCCAGTCATAGCCTAAACTAAGATGTGGGCCCCTTAGAAAAGTCCAAAAAATAATTTACTAGCATAAAAAGGTGAGTCATAATCTTAGGTTACGACTCATTAGAGTCAAACCCAGTGACTCAAATCAGGTTCAAAGGGGGAAGGGGAAGTGTGTCAATCCTTAAGGCTATGACTCAAAAGCAAGTCATGGTCTTAACCAATGAGTCAAGGCTGTGACTCATTTTTTAGTCAATCCAGGGTCTACAAATGTGCTCATTTCACCCATTCTAAGGAGAAAAACACATGCATGCTAATAAAACATTTTTTTTTTTGCTTTCAAAACTTGTGATGGAATATTTTTAAAAATTCTGTGCTGAAGCCGAGTAGAGTGGCATTGCTTTTAGGTTGTTTCTAAATTAGCATTATCATCATTAGTAACCCTCTAAAAGGATGAATTAGGCCCAATGTCTGCATTTGCGCCTAAGTTTGGGAAAATTAGTGCATTAGTGTCTAGGTTAGCCAAAGCTCAAAGTGTAGTGACAAAAGATGCGTACCAAAGGCAACAAATTTCAGAATGTAGACACATACCATTTGTGGTAGTGAATTTCTGGTTGAGTAATTACCACCAGCTTATCAATATTTGAACTCCTATTTGAGTAGTTACCATCAGTTTGTTCATGTTTTAACTCTTAATTTAGTGATAACCATCAGCTTGTCGACATTTTAATCTTGGATCAAATGAGTAATTACTGTTAGCTTGTCGATATTTTAACTCTTGATTGGATTAGGGTGGTTACCATTAGCTTGTCAATGTTTTAACCCTAAATTGATTGGGTGATTAATGTCAGCTTGTCAACATTTTAACCTTGGTTAGGACATTTGATCAGTGTCAACTCATCTATACACAAAACCAAAGAGAATGATAGATTGTACGTCCCATAGGGGAGTTTTTTTTTCTTTTTTTGTGGTCACATCACTTCTTGGGTAGGCACCGGTACCTACAAAAGGCTTGACATCAAAAAATTGATGCAATAAAGGAAAATAATTACCTTT
Source organism: Excoecaria agallocha (assembly GCA_037975025.1). Classification (NCBI taxonomy): domain Eukaryota; kingdom Viridiplantae; phylum Streptophyta; class Magnoliopsida; order Malpighiales; family Euphorbiaceae; genus Excoecaria; species Excoecaria agallocha. The sequence continues at coordinate 96,555,634 of CM075807.1, read as the reverse complement.
TATAGATTTGTATGATTGCTTCCATTTAAACTTATTCTTAAGAAAAGAAGGTCATCTTTCCACAAGGTATGCTTGAGCATATTTCTAATATTTGCACAGTCTATATGTGAGAGTGCTTCATTTTGATATGATTTCATAGCATTTACAATGTTTAAGATATTATTGATATGGAATTTTTGGGATGTAATTATTTGTCATGATGCCCTTTATTCAAGTGAGACATAATAAATCAGATCATTGCATACACTACAAGAAAATTAGCAAATAGCAACGAAAATTAGCAACCGAATTTGTTGAATTTCCGTTGCTAATAAAAATTAGCAATGGAAAATAGCAACAGAACATTCGGTTGAAAATTTGACGGTTGGTATTTTTAGCAACAGAAATTTTTTTCCGTTGTTAAATTTAGCAACGGATTTAATTTCCGTTGCTATTTTTACCAATGGAATTAAAATTTTCGTTGCTATATTTAGCAACCGAATAAAAATTTCGTTGTTATTTTTAGCAATTGAAATAGATTTTCGTTGCTTTATTAGCAACCAAAATTAATTTTCGTTGCTAAATTAAGTCAGTATTATAAAAAACATTAAGACGGAATTATTGTCGCTATTCCGTCACTAAATTATTATTATTATTTACACAAAATTTATGTAAAAGCCTATATCTGCCAATTGAAATAAATGTGCACCTGCAATCCAATCAATATTAAATCATTATACTCATCCTCAGCTTTCTCAAACATTGCCAATCACTGCAATATTAATGGCTTAATTTATAAATGAATTGAATCTAAATCAAAAACTTCCTAAAATTCACTATGCATGCTTCAAAACTAAAAGAAATCACAATACGTTTTGTAATAAACTAAAAGAAATCACAATACCTGGCACTGAATTTGTCGGATACTGTGGGTATATAATCCTATCAAGAACAAATAGAAAATTATTAGAGAGTAATTAAATCCCTTAAGATTTAACCTACTAAATTGTATAAACCTAGAAAAAGAGAGAAACCCTGTAATGTATTTTGAAATTAAAATATGAAAAAACAATCCATTGCAATAGCTATACTTCTTAATTCAAGATGTGCATAGGACTCTTTAAAAAACCAAAAATTCTTGCCTAAAAAGGACTCCAAACAAATAGCAAGAAGAAAATGGGGGAAGAACAAAGAAGTATACACCAACACTGTACAAAAAGACCAAAGAAGAGTTACATTGCTATATGTCACCTCCATTTATCATCTAAATATCCATGTGTAAGTAGGTAATTCTGGTAACTTTACTCATTGTACCTTTCTAAGATCATTCCAAAAGCTGTCCAACGCAAAACTTGACCCAAGAACCCACGTGCCATACAAATACAAGTTTTCAAAATTTTGCTAAACAAAAGTTTTGCAATTAATAAGACAATGATAACATTTACAATCTAAAGAAATTTACAGTTAGCAAGTTATCTTGAAATACAAAAGCTTCTGGAATTACTGCACAATCTAAACTAGTATATTACTATTACTAATATAATAGTCAAAGATGGTTTTTCATAAATTATTTTACAAGAAAATATATAAAATATAAAGAACCTACAGCAGCCAAGAAATTGAATATATATATATATATATACTTTACTCATTGTACCAATCAAAGATATGAAAATTTATTTAAAGTCAGCCTAATAAAAGAGATTGGAAAGAATTATTCAATCATGGATATCTACATTCCCACGTCAATGAAGGGAAGCGAGCTTATTTCAGATCCAACTAAGCGACAAAAAAGACAAATATCAAAAACTAAAAAAGTTATCTCCCCCTAACATACGCACTATGTTAACGATAATGCCATTAACATTGAATAGTTATATGGACCTTCCAATTCATTTATTTCACTTTTCACATAATGTCGTTCTTCACCGTTTGTTTCCCGAGAAAAACAAACAAGAGATATTAAAGGCATAATTTTTCTCTTATCCTCAACACTCGCAAATTTTCCAAAAACAGGAAAATATTCACCAGCAAAAAAAATAGTGATAAAGAACTGAAATAAGAGACAAATAATATTAAAGAAAAAGGAAGTAAAACCTGGATGCTTCATTTTTTCTTTTCAGCCTCAGATCGTTTGAAGAGATCAGCTACCATACAAAATTCTTTGTTATCAGTAATAACAACAAGACACAGAACAACTAAGACAAACAAACTACTATCACAGTGAGGAACACAAAGCATAGACACAAAATCACTATTAAACATTTTATCAAATCGATTAGCCACAAGAATAATAAGCAGAATTAAATCACAAATTAAGCGAAACTATTACTGCATCGCTTTCATTGCCTGCATTGCCTTAAGCCTTTAATAACACTATTATTGCATGAGCATTAAGGAAATATTTTACTCTTAGAAGGGGCTCAAACTATTTTCAAGCTTAGAGCCATACAGGTGTAAAATTAGAAACCATAAACCCCGTCTCTTCTAAACACAACAACACCCCAAAGCACATAACTCTTCTTTTTGTTGATAGAAAAATAAGTAAATAAAATAAACTAGTTATAGTTTTAATAAACCATTTCCAAAAATTTCAATTGAGCTTCAGTATTAACTCAAGACTGAAAAAGTAAGCACCGACTGATAGGAGAGAATCTTCCATGCAGCTACCAGAGTTTTTGGGAGATAGGAAAAATATTCAACAAATTGACACAACGATTTTCTCTCTGTTTTTCCACTTGGGAAAAATAAAAGATTTGTTGGGACAACTTGATATTAAACTAGTAAAGCCAAAACTATATCAGCTTCCCTCACATCCTCCACCCTTTATATGGAAGGAAATTGGGAAAGACAAATGGTAACATCTCTAACACAACATTCAATCTAAAATTTACAAACAAGACTGAAATGTGCAACTTAAACTATGAACTGCCAATTTAGCTAAATCATTTCACCAATCGGATATACCTTCTTTCGTAGGCATGGCAGGAAGCACTCTGCAGCAAAGATCATGCCATTTACTAGTCATTCACTATTCCCTGGCTGCAACAGATCTTCTATGAGATTCGCTATAAGCTTGGAGTTAAGTTTTCAAAAGCATCCATCCTCCAACTTCACAATGGGAACTCAAAGAAAATCATAGCTCAAGAATCTATAAAAATTTAGCAACATGCGATCAGTTAACTATGTAATCTATGAAAGAACCTAATTCAAAAAAAAAAAAACAAAAAAACAACTGCAAGGGGCTTCAATATTTGAATATATAATAAACAAGGATTTATCGACCTCAAAAATGCATGGCAAGGCAGTGGAAAAAATAAAGCTAATCTTAAGGAACATGCAAAGTCTAAATAAAATCTTATAGATCAAAATATAATTTTCATGTTTATATTATAGTTACTAGTAAAAGAATGTATGATTTAAAAAAAAAAGGAGGAAGAAAGTGCAAAAAATAATCATGACAAACTAGTGAGAGAGAGAGAGGAGCGTATCAAAAATGGTCATCCATGAAGCACAAATAAAGTGACATAATGCATTACAGCTTGAGGTGAGATATGTTGAAAGTTGAATGCTCTGAAGATAGAAGAAAGCATCACATTCCAAAGCAAGAAGAAAATGATCTATGTATTTCCCATTTATATCATATTTACTAGGAAAAGAATGCACAATCAACAAAAAAGAAAGCACAAAAATAATCATGACAAACTGGTGAGAGCAAGAGAGTATCATGTTCATCCACGGAGCACAAATAAAGTAACATTATGCATTATAGCTTGAGGTGAGATGTGTTGAAAGTTGAATGCTCTAAAATAGGATAAAGTACCATTTTCCAAAGCAAGAAGAAAATGATGTAACTCTAGCTACAAAGCAATGCAAGAAGAAAATGATGTAACTCTAACTACAACTCACCAATTCCCTTCTGCATTAAGAACTTGTTTTCCTACTCCCTTACATTACCACCAGCTATGCTTACATTGATAGCAACTGAAGTAGAGTGGCACTTGATCTTTCGCAATGCTCACTCTGCATTACCCCCTCTCCTCCAACTTTCTGAATAGTACAAATATCACCATTTGTCTTTGTTGTAACAGATAGGACAGTAAGATGGGAAATTCTTCCATGGAAAGAATGCCAATTACCATAAGGAAGGAAAACAAGTCATAGAAAACCATTTACCTCTAAAAATATGCTTAAACCACCATTCATAACCATGAAGACCCTTGGCAACCGATTCCTGTGTCGGGGTTTGTTGGGTCATGTCCTGAAAAACATATACACATGAAATCAGTAAAAAAAGAACATATACATATGAAATCAGTAAAACAATAATATTGAGATCAAAATGAGCAAGCAATAATTGGCACAACACAAGTAAAAAGTTACCATAATAGACCATGCAGAATTTTCAAAGCTTGGGATTAACCACAACAAAGATATGCATCACTTATCGAGAGTGTAAAACAAAAAGATCAAAGATCTAACCTAGTTTTATAGTCAAATAAGCAATTCAAAATCCATAATTTCAATTTTATTTGCTCCAACTCAGTCCACAATGTTCTTTACACCTTATTTGAAGCAAATGAAGAAGACACTGGCAATGCAGAGACCTGGAAGTGGGATTCTAGTTCTTAGTCGTTCATGTGTATTTCAAGTTTGCAGTCTTTCAGCAAACATACTAACGTTAAGCAAAACATAACTATCACTTTCTCACTTTATATTTGATCTTGTCTAATGATTAGCCCATGTGAAAAATCTCCAGTTAGCTAAGCTACTTTTGCTAGCAATTAAAAGAGATATACACTTCCCTTTGTATAGTCCCAAATATTACAAAACCACTCAGTTGAATCTTAGATAAAAATAAAGTAGAATTGCTATTGTCATTCTAGCAAAACTGAATGAAAGGAGTAACTGACAAAAGGAAAAGAAAGCACAAACTAAACTTGGTACTTATAGGATTTGCAAAAAACAAGCATTAAGATCAACCTAATATTTTATTCTTTTAAGTGATTGTCTGACAGCTTTCTTGCCTGACACACTTGCTATATCCTTGAAGAGAAATTTTTGACCTACTAAGTGGACGTAACCTGATAATAACCTATCAAAAATTGAAAAAAAAAAAGAATTAAAGAATAGAGTTGGAACTACTTTTTTGAGTATATCTCGAAATTTAAAAACTCAAATACTCAGCAACTTCAAAAGAATTTTGTGTTTGTAAGTTCAATTAGCAAATAGAAATTTTTGAATTAGCAAAGACAAAGATGTAAAGTGCAAATTTTTCCATAATCATTATCAACATGGATTCAAACTGCATCATAATCAACTATTATATAAATTCCCAAATTTTGAAAAAATTAATAGTCATTTACTTTTGAAAAAGCAACAAAATCAGTTTTGATACATCTCATTACCTGCACGTTATGATCCTTCCAAAAAGACAGATCTTCAGAGAAGTCAAAGCTCTGAGTCTGCCATGGAGGAGCAACAGATTCATTGCTAGCATCAACCGCATCCTCCCACTTACCAATACTTCGAACTGCTAATGAAGAAAACTTATCTTGAGTCATGGATTTTAGCGGATCTGGAGTATTCGGCACAGACTCCGATGTTGAATGGTCATGGAAACCAAATCGGATCTTAATAGTGCTAGCAGCTTCTGAAATGAACGGCATCTTATTTCAAAGTAAAAATTTCTGTAGCTTTAGGGTTTCTGAAACAAATTAAGAAAAACCTAAGTGCAAGATTTGCAATTTCGAGATAGAAAATAATAGAGGAGTAATCTGACCGGTGCCTTATGGTGAAGAAAGCGATGGCCTGAAAGAGGACAGAGAGACCTGATAGAGAAGAGAGGAATAAGGCTAGCCATTGGTGAGGGAGAGATCGATGGCTCATGAAAAAATGAAAGAACAGCAAAAATGGACTATTTATACTTAGGGCAATATGGAAAAAATGAAAATAGCAGCCGAATTTATTTCGATTGCTAAAATAGCAACAAAGTAATATTTTTGTTGCTATTTTAGCAACTGAATATGAATTCCATTGCTATTTTTCATTGAAAATATAAATTAGCAACGAAATTCTATTCGGTTGCTAATTTAGCAACGAAATTTAAATTTGGTTGCAATTTTAGCAATTGAAAAATAATTCCATTGGTATTTTTAGACCCAAAGTTATTCCACCTTCTTGGCACCAAAAATACCAACCGAATTCAGTTTCCATTGCAAAAATAGCAACGGAATTTAAATTCGGTTGCAATTTTAGAAACGAAAAAATTTTTTCGTTGCTATTTTTCATTCCAAAATTTCTCCGCCAAACATTGGCACCTTTTTAGCAACGATTTAGGGATTCCATTGCTAATTTCCGTTGCTAAATTTTGGTGGTAATAATTTCCTCCACTTTTAGCAACGAAAAATAACAAAATATATTTTCATTGCTAAATCTGCAATGTTTAACCAAATTTAGCAATGAAATATATTTTCCATTGCTAAATAGCAGCAGAATTCATTTTTCGTTGCTAATTTGATTCCATTGCTATTTCCAGATTTTCTTGTAGTGATATTGCTTAAATTGTTTCAATATACATGTTATTCTTATGCATTAGTAATAAGTTTAAGATTTATTATTGAATTATCATGATCATATGATAACAATCATTTTTTCTTCTTTCGTTGCCCATTGTGTATCACATTAGTATCTGTGAAAAAAATCAACACATGCATGTCTAAACAAATAGCATAAGGAAAATGAAAATAACATCCATCATCATTCGAACAAACTAAAAGTAAAAGGTTTAAATAATGAATGTAAATATAACAAAAAATAAATAATAATCTAAACAATCCATTAACATGATAAAGATAATAAGCACCTCCTTGAAGGTCATCGATGATGCCTCAATTTAGAGGGACTTAAAAGCCTAAGTAAAGGATCTAGTGGCAACTATAGAGGTTTTGAATGCCCTACCTAAGATGGATTTATAGGTAGTGGTAGTGGCTGAGGTACCTCAAACTCGAATCCCATGGCCTAAGCTAGAAGAGTTAAAATCTGATATATAAGGCCCACTAGGTTGACCATTGCTTTCGTTGACTTATCTGATGGTGAACTCCTGCCGATGCACCATCATCTTTATCCATACAAGTCATTTGGCATGGTGCTCACAACCCTTTGTCATACTGTTCCTAAGGCCAATAACCCAAGTCTTGAGTCTCTATACTATCTGCCCTATAATGACTATCAATTCTTGTAAGGTCTGATAGTTGTGCTCAGCATGATGTGTGGATGTGGTAATTATCCCCTGCATGCCTCATATGTCTCATCTAATAACCCCGATAGTAGCCTTTAAATAATCTAACCTACTTTCTAAATTTTCACTGAGTGAAGCTAAGGAAGTAGGAGCATGTGGTGAAGGTCCTCAAGAATAAGATGCACCAAGATTACCCTGAAGATGAAATCTATATGCCTCAAGTGGAGCAGGTATCTATAATCTACTATAAACTTGAGGTGGTGTGGGCTATGGTCCTATAAGCCTTGTGGAATAACTCGTAATGGACCTCGTACTAGAAGTCTGAGTCTAAGATATATGTGCCTGATAAGGGTGAGAGTAATCACTAGATGCACTATCATTTGACTGCTCATCCTTAGGCTATTGCCTATTAATTCTTAAATCTCCTTCTACTTCTTCTATTAAAAGTAGGTTTTACTTTCCAGGTGCATGCCTGATCGTATGCATGTCTAAGGCCATATTAAAGTCCACTACTACACTACCTTTAGCCTATGGACCCATCTGTAACTCGGGAATGCCAAAGGCTATCAATAGCCAAGTGACCACTCCTCCAATAACCTCTGATGTGCTAGGTGTCTAAGCTACTACTGATATTTTACAAAATTTTATGGCTAAGATTAATGTACTGATAGATAGTTATAACCCAAAAGCTCCATATATCCACAATATTAAGTGAACCTAGATTGCATGAACGTCACATATAAGAGCATGATAGAACCTGGAAAACGAGCATGGTGGCCTTTGTATTTGTAGGATTATAAGGAATGTCTTGTTTGGCTATAGCAAGCCACTAATTTGGCCTAAAATTTCTTCTGGCAATGATAATGTCCTCTACCATAGGTAAGCCTAGAATGCTAGATACTTGTGCTCATAACAAGCTAAATGGATGCAAAAAACTTTGTATGTGATGACCCTTGCCTCGATGTCAGAATGCTGATATCCTTCATACTGAAAAGTAACGAGGGATTGCCTAACTGTTTTAGAATAAGTGGCAAAAACTGGCTCATAGAAATCTAACCACTTGACTCACCCTAATAACATCTGTGCTTTATGCCAAACACCCATTGTCTGTAAGAAGTGTTGACTCATAAATCTGTTTACCTGGATGTTTACATGGTGTAAAGCCCAATACCTTATGGCTTATATCAGTTGTCATCCATTCAGGTGCCTAAATATTCAAGCTGCGGCTATATGTCTCTTTGTCAAGGCATCTGTATAAACATAAAATAAATTAATATACTTGGCAAAAGCACACGTTGAATAAGCATTTAGCTATAATTATAAATCAAAAGTTAACTACGATCGAGATATTATATTATAGCATAATATGATAATAATTGGTTGAAAAAGTAATGAATTTGAGCAATAGCACAATTGCTAGCTTGCATATCAAAAATACCAAAAAAAACTTGGAATGAAGGCATATTATGATAAACCATTATGGTTGGGAATATAAACTTCAACAAAATCACTTAGACTAAACAATTAGGAAAATTAAAATTGGCAATTACATAAGCATAGAAGCTTAAACTTGTTTAAATTTCATTAACATGTTTGTTAATTATCATGAAACAATTTATGTGGGAAGGCGCACAATGCATATTATGCTTTAAATTTAAATAAAAAAACCAACTTTATAGTTATGTCGAGATTTAGTTAATATTAGACAATTTTCATTAAGATTTCAAGCATAAATTATGTGTGAACATGAGAAATTCGATAAAATTTTAACAAAATTTGGGCAGCATAACGGCTAAGCATTTGAGGCCTCCTTACACAAAAATGGAGGAACCAACACCCATAGCAATCCACAAGCAATTCTATACATAATCAATCATATTAAGCAATTGTCTGTGCATATAGCTATGTCATCGACTTAAGCACAAAATATACATAATGTCATGGACAAAACCAAAATCTTTCTCTTTTATCAATTTTACTACTTCATATTCAATTAGCAAATGATCTTTGTCTTCGCAACATGCATTGCACAAATATTTGCATTATCGACAATTACTATTTATAACATGTTTTAAAAACAATTACCAATCCTTTATCTAATTCACTAATATACATAACTATTGCCTTGTGAAAAACTAATCTCAAAGGCTAAACACATCAAGAATTAATGGCTTTAAAAAGAAATTCAATTCTGCCTACATATATGAAATTTAACTAACCTAGATAATTTATTTTTCTTTGTTTTTCATTTTTTCTCTTTACTGCCTACACTATTTTTTTTGTAACTATTGCTTTTTTTTTATTTCTCATACATGATACAAATTTCTAATTTTAAATAATAAATAACAATAGACAACAATTAATTAAACGAATAATATTTACAGTAAAAAAATAAAATAATCAACTATCAAAATAATTCTACATGGGCAGATTTTAGTGTAAATTAAACAAAAAATTAAAGAAAATAACTAAACAACACTTACAATGCCATAAAAGACAAGAAAATTTGGAGATAATTAAGAAAACTAACCTTTACTCTTTAATGGTGAAATGGAATTGATGGAGAAATGCTTAATAAAATTTGTATCCATATGTTTTGCAATGTGACTGCGAGTTCAATAATGCAAACGATGCATGAAATAGAGTTCAGAGCGAGAAAAAATGGGGAAAAACACCCACTAGAAATTGTGAGTCAAGTTCCAGAAGAGGGAGAAAAGAAAAAATAAGGAAGAAGAAAAAGATATATGGTTTTAAATGAAAATTTGGTGAGTTACGGCTCAAGATCGTTAGTCATGGCCCGGGGGCATAACTCATACACAAAACGATGCAAGATCATTTAAAAGGAATGAGTCATAGCCTTGGGGCGTGACTAAGCAAGTGAGTCGGGATCTTAGGAAATCACTCAGCCAAAACGGTCAAAAAACCCACTAATAGTCATGAATGGCAATAAATTAAGGCATATATATAGATAATTTTAATGGTTAAATATCAGTTACTATATTAAGGCATTACCAAATTAACAAGTAGGTAAAAAAATATAGAATTGACTCAATAGTGATATACAAACCAAAATTGTGCATGATGGGGTAAGATGCATAATGTTTACAATATTATGAACACATTGTCTGCACTTGATATTTTCTTATTATATGTTTAATTGTATGCTTATATTTGTGTATGTTATTGATGACTCTTGTAAGGGGTCGTCATCATAATTTATATTCCCTACTAAGTTGTATAGTTTAGCACGGGTGTTTATCCGTGTAGGTATTAAAAGCCAGGATCTGTTTTGAAGGGATAAGATTTGTTGTTGCCAAGCCAACATGAGAAACAAGAATAGTCATAATATGAAGTTATATTTTATTTTGTCCTTGTAATCTTATAATATGCTAAGTAAAACATAATATAAAAAATAGTGTAAGGGTCATGTAATGTATCCAAGAGCCTTGTTTATAAAGTCTTCACTTTATACTGATATATGTACATGTATAAACAATATGAATTAAAACGACAATAGCACAAAAAATTTGATCATAGAAAGAATAGTATATAATATGACAGGAATCAGGAGGGGTAGAGTAGTCCTTACACTTCTCTTCCAGGTAAGTGCTCTTTTTTTTTCCTTATTTCTTTCTTTCTTTTTATATATTTATTTATTTATTTATTATTTATTTATAGTCAATTAATTATATTTTATTTATTTTATCTCATTCTTTTCATTTTCATTTTTTTTCCACTTCATTTTTTTACTTTATATTTTCCATTTCTTTAGGGATATCACTTTGCTGGTATTATTAAAATTACTTTTTATTATTTATTTGTTTGTTTATTTTATTGTAATTATCCTTACATATGCTTCACTTATTATCCTAATTAGAAATTTTTCATATGCTTACATATTTTACTATACAACTTGTTATTGGCAAATTAATTATTATAATTACATATTGTTCATCAATATAAAACCCTTTATTATTAATACAAATTTTCCTTTCATAGGTTTTATAAGCTCTCATGGCTACCACTCTCCTTACTAAGGTGCATAGGTTGCTCGATGCCCCCAAAACTTTGGAAAATCTGGTCTTAGCTCCGTATTCTAGCTTATGGTTTCTAAGGAGAATCCATCTTGATATGAATCTTTTGTAGTGGTTGCCCAAAATTGGGACCCCAGATTCCACATCTTCAGGTATATCTATCAGGAGTTGTGTCCTCTTTTTGAGGAACTTACTAAAATTATCCGTGTAAACTTCATTTTTAGATCTTTGCCTTGCATTCCAAATTGCATATCGGATTATCTGAGAGATACAAGCTAAATATTATGAGTTTTTCCCCTCTAAGATCATCATATTAGTACCTCCCTCAATAAGGACTTATCCCTTTGGAACCATTGCTTAATGCACTAGATAACTTCTCTAACATTCCTACTTTTCATGTTAGCATTATTTTGCCGATCCATCTTACTCTGTATTTACCAGTGAACTCAGGGGAACCAACTTGCGATTATCAACAACTCACCATCATCAAAGGCATACACAATGGTCTGACTCCCTTTCCTATTATTTTAGCAGAAACCATCCTCAGCCTAAATGCTATCTGCACTGATCTTGTTACACTTTTTTCTGGGAGCCCTTTATTACTCAAGGTATAGTCATTATTTTGGAAGGTAGTGCACCCCTTAAAGGTTTTCGTACTAGCTTTTCTTAGTGGAAAATGTGTCTTTTTGGATTTTTATGTAACCATATTATGATGCACGTCGGACCCTACCACTTATTTCGGTTGGGTTCATCGAGGCCCATTTTTAGGGTTTGAGATCGAATAAGACTGGCTTAACTCATAAATTGACCACTTTGCCATAAAAGGGATCAAGCCTAATGTATGGCTAGTAGTCAACCCATGAAGGCATCTATTGATAGCCCAAAAAGTTAGGTGTCATAGAGTCACCATCCAACAGAATGTCAGAAAATAAATCTCAACCTTTTGATTCCTAAATAGAGCTTGGTGTTTGAAATAGCACTCTTATTAGACATTTTGGTTAGGTGTTTGTTTTATAATTTGAGTTTTTAAAATTAATCCTCTCTCCTCTCTCACATGATGCATTTATGATAAAATTAAGTAAACATCCCATCCAAACAGATAAAGAAATAAAAAAAATAAACCCACTTAATTATTACATGAGCAAATCATCTCATGAAATGATATATAAAAGGGAGGTTAATATCATACACAAAATAGGTTATTGATTAGTTTAGACGTATTAGTTCCCTTATGCATACTTACAAAAAAACTTTTATAATAGTGTGAATTTAGGCTAAAAAATTAGACATTGGTCCATATTTTATAAGAACCCAATTAATTTGATAAAAATATTTTAAGTATCTTTTCCTCTTAACGTGCTTAAAAAATCTTTTTTTTACTAATTATTACATCCCCAAAGAAATACATCTAAAATAAAGAAAATCAAATGAACAAATAACACAAGAATAAATAATGAAATCCAAGAATAAAATAATTAAAGGAAATGATTAACCCAAAATAACTAGAATTGGAGATGAATGCCTAGGGTGCATGATTTCCCATATAGAAAATCACATAAAGGACTCTTCGAAATAACAACATCAAACACTCGAGAACAATTACAAGAAGACATAGAAATTAGTATAATCAAATAACATAATAGAAATAATCATAGGTTCATGCAAACAAAATGAATTAGAATACAAAAACATATCAGATGTCATCAAAATTTGATAAACAAATGCACAAATATCATAGGAAATAAATAAATGATGTAAAAATACATGAAAGCACAAAATATACAAGAAATATACCCCAAAACATGTTTATAACTGCCCAAAACAGGTGAGGGATGACTATAAAGAGGCGAGGGACGGGATAGGATGATGGATCGGTGACATCCCATCCGTTAAGTGACAAACAATCATCCATTAATTCATCCTTCCATCCATCACCTCTAGATAGAACCAGAATGCAGGATCCATGGCAAAATTATAGAAAAATATGAAAAATAGATTTCTACTCCTATACATGCAATATTTAAACACTAAATCTTTAATGCTCGCTCCTATAATCTTTTATTTATTCATTAATTTATTAATTTTCTAGTATAAGTACACATATATATGAAAACATTTAACATGTTTAAAGTATAATTTCAAATTTATTCATTACATAAGTTCCAAATCTTTTACATTAAGCAATGTACAAAAATAACTGTACACCAACATTAGTTTGCATTAGCTATCCTTTCTAATAGCTATCCTTTCTAATAGCCTGCAGATGTTGAGTTGAACTCAGTACTTGTACTTTACACCTATGTACCTATATGGGAAGAACAACCATGTTGAGCAATGGCTCAGTAGGGAGTAAAATAATGCAATTTCCTTCTCATCGAAGTCTCAAATACAAATAACATAACATGCCAATGCACATAACATAATATCATATATTCTCATGTTAAAATGTTCATATAGTTATAATAATAATCCATGCATCAAAAACCACTTCAATATAATTTTCAATTATGCATTCAATAGCACTTTAATACAGTCCTTCAATTATATTTCATTATTCAATGAGAAACACTAATACTACCATGAAGCACTGAAACACTTACACTATTGACCACTTATTAAAATTTATAAATCAAATCACTTTTATCGCTTGAATTTCCTTCAATGGTGGATATAGGTACAAACACTTGATACTGACAAGAAGTATCGTATGGGTAAGACATAATAGTCTTAGATCGGGCAATATTGATAAATAGTATCATACAAGTAAGCCATAATAGTCTTAAATCTGGCGACACCCTTAGGTATCGTATCACTAGGCAGCTACTATCACTATCCCCTTTATAGGTATGCCTATCTATCCACCACTATTTGAAATTCAGGCACTCATTAAATCATTTAGTCATTCAATAGTAATACACTTGATACATTTAATATCATAGTATCAATACACTCAATAAACTATGCAATTATATCACTATATCACATTATTCAAGTTCAATTACACTAGAAACATAGTACAACTTGCTCATCATTATTCAATTATACTTTACTATAATTATCAATTATTTTGCTAACATGTAATACTATGCATATCAATAATCATATTTATCTACATTCATTAATTGTACAAATTTTATGCTTATATGCCCATGACTTTATTTTAAAATTTCTTTATGCTTTATACACATTCCATACTACATCTTACCTTTGGTTTTATATTTAAAATGCTTTAACAGTATTTAAGGAGGTTTAGGTATGCTTTGATAACAATTTAGGACCTAAAAATCAAGTTTAGGAAAAGTATGGGAGGGTCACAGTCATCAATAAATAGGTACTAACCATGACATAGGCATTATTTTTGTTCTGGATTGATTCTGGACTACCTCATGATCATTACCAGAAAGGTGTTGACTGTGAGGTCTAAAAATTGCCGAAGATAGATTCCAAATTTCAACTTGTGTGTCATTGTAGACCTATTAAACGATGTTTTCAAGGAAAATGCCTTTTAAAAAGTTGTTCCATTATGTCTATAGTTTTCAAAAAATCAAAAATACTCAATTATGACATCTAAATCTCAAGATATCCATAAAATGTTATAGACTCCTCCCATTAGCAGGGTAGCAGACATCACTCCACTTTAAGCTAAATTGTAAAGGCTTTAAAGATAGAATCAAGTCTTATTTTCTTCTATAAAGTTGTAGATATATGTCTTATATTTAATTTCCAACTAGAATCACCCCAATTAGACAACTACGAAGGGGAGTTATATCCTTTACACTGAAATTGGTTTAAGTGAACCTTAAATAGATTTTTCACTATATAATTTTTTAATGAAAAAATCATCTTTTCCATGCACTATAACATCATTACTGAACCTCAGTATAAATTATAAGTAATATACACTATAATTATCAACTTGAATCAATTTAAACACACGATAAAAGAATATAAACTTGCATACCTTGTTTTGGCTAATTTCCTTCTCTTCCTTTTTACTTCCTTTTTCTTTCTCTTATTGGATTCTTCTTCTTCTTCTTTTATATGTATTGGATTCCATAATTAAATATTTAATTCTTTTATCATTTCAAATTTCCCCATATACATCCAAAGAAGGAGTAGGAAAAGAAGAATACTTTACCTTTAACTGCTTAACCTTAAACTCTCTCTTAACCCTTCAAGAAAGCTTGAATATAAAAATTTTTGAAGAGGAACTTGATGAGAAAGCACAATGATTTTCTATATTTTTGGGACCCTAAATGGCCGACCACCTTTCTATCTTTAATTCCTAAGAAATCTCTTCCATTTTCATGAAATTTCTAGAAACACACTATTCCTTATTTCATTGGTCCATTTGCCAAGCTTAAATGAATTACATCTTAGCCCATCTTTCTTTTACACTTTCTTAATTTCACCTTAATTCTTTCATTATTTCTAATTTAATCCATGCCTCTATTTCTTATATAATCCCTAATCATGCATGTGTATATCACTTACTCAATTTACCATAATGCCTTTCACTTTTGCATTAATACCTATTACATCCCAATTGCAAAATAAATAATTCTTTTACACTGGAACTCTTTTTGATCTCTCTCTACTATTTATTAATCCTATCAGGGTATGTTTTGAAACTTTATAAAATCACACCAAAATATGTGAGGAAGACATAATCATACATTAACCACATTAAAATCATGAAAACACAGAATTTAAAGCATGAAGGAAAGGCTTTACATATTCAAGAATGGAGAAATCTCAATCAACCTATCACAACTTTAGCAAATTAAGTAATCCAAAAATAAGTCACACTTTAACAAACATGCATATCATTCAAATATAGCGATTAAAAAATGTATTTAACTAGTGTTTATTGATCATGTGAATAAATTATAGATAGAGTAAGAAAAAACCTAAAATAATATCCTCAGGAGATATACAAACTTTATGATTCCTGTAATCCAGATCTTCACTTTGATTTGTGTTCTTTTATTCTAAAAAAATAGTATAAAATTAATTTATATGTGGTGTGTGTGTTCAACAAAGATTTATAGAGCAAAGAGCTTTAGAGAGAGAAAGAAATTAAGTTTTCTTCTTCTCAAAAGGTGGATCTCTAAGAAAGAAATGATTCTGCCTTTAGAAAACCCTAGTTATTGTTTTTATAGCTCAAGAAGAGTTTGAGTTGAAATCCAACTCAAAACTCCCTAAATCTAAAGATAAAATCCCCCCGCTCCAAAAGAAAATCTCTAGATTCAAAAAAGTTTTTTTCAAAATACAAAAAATATTGGAAAAACTGGGTTTTAAGCCATTGAGGGATGCCAGTCCCTCATCACTAACCAAGGATTTCCTAAAATACCCCCCAATGCAACTTGTGCAAGTGAAAAAGACCCATAGATGGGCACCCTTCAGGTGACAGATGGCCATCTATCACCACTGGAGGTCCAAACCAAGGTTTTTATACATATTTTACTAAAACACTTAAAAATATTTGCAAATATTTGGAAATCTATGAAAATCTTTAAGAAAATGTTCAAAATTCATGATCAAAGCCTTGGGATTTAAACCTGCTATCAGTAATATATTGTATCCTCATCATCGAGTAACCTTAATCTAGGCAACCTTGGGTCACGATGTCTGTAGCTACCCCTAATTTTGGAAAGCTGGTGCATTAGTGCCAAAATGAGCTAAAATTTAGAGTGAAAGGAAAAAGATGTGTACCTGAGGTAGCAAATCTCTTGGTTTGCTTGTCATTTGAAGTCTTTCACTAGCACCTAGGGCATGCAAAATTAGAGTTTGAGACTAACTCCATAGAAGGAATTGAGTCTCAAGTTATCCAATTAGCACCTGAGGCATGCAAAATTGAGAAAACAAAATGTCTTGCTTGATTAGTACCTAGGGTGTTAGTGTAAGCCCTAGCCCCAATGCATTGTAATAAAACACTTTAATGAATAAAATGAGGCATTTGTTTTATCCATTGTATTCCTGTGCATATCAATTGATAAAACTATCCAAGAATGTTGTTTCGGTTTAAGTTATCATGTGTGAGGTACATGGTTGTAAGACCTTAAAACAAATGAGACATCATTCTAAATATCCCTAGTCAGTCATTGTTATGGGAATAACAATAAATTAAGACTAGTATGCTCTCTCTGATATTATGAGTTCTGTCTTATGGATCATTAGGACAAGAGTGTCAATCAGAGATCATAGATACATGTTAAAGAACATGGTATATGGATTCGATCCGCTCATGAGAACACTACATGTTACAAGTCATAAGTGTTTCTCATATGCAAGTTTTGTATCGGAGTTCTTAGACCTAAAATCTCTATGAAACTCTTTATGAATTACTGTGTGCTTTGACATACACCTAACGTGCTCGTAACAGAGTGACAAGTACAGGTATGCTTGGGTATGCATTGATTCATGTTAGAGAGCATGAGAGAAGTTAAGGGATTACCCCTCTCAATAAGAGAGAGAACTATTATCGGCCACTTGATCAGTGAACTGAGAAGTGTATGGCCATACCGAGATGAAATAATGAGTAATCATTATTTATCTGAGATTTCAGTGTCACTGGGAGATCAAGAAAGGAATTAATATATATAAGGATGACTAGTTCCATGCCTTATATTAATTCTGATATTTATGGATAAGGGACTATGCAAAATTGCATTAGGTCACTAAATGCCATATGCATTTTCATTTAATTTGGAATGCTATAATATCTTGCTAGAGAATATATATAGCCTTTGAATTAATTTATTAATTCATTGCCAACATTAAATGGACCTATAGGATCGCACACAAAGCATTGGGCTTAAAATATTTAAATAAAGTATTGGGCATTAATCTGGGCTTTTAATTAAAGTCAAATTAATGTGTGTAATGGGTTTTATAATTGCTATTGGACCTTGGTCCATGGGAGAGAGAAATTCAGCCCACAAGGTTTAATTTCAATTAATTAATTATCTTGTATTAATTAAGTTAATTGAGTATTAAAGCCTAAAAGAATTCAAATTAAATTAAATTAAATCATTTAGATAATAGATGAAGTGGCCGAAATTCCAAGATGGAAATCAAGAAATTTCGGCACATGCTATTTATTTATATTAAGTGATTTCATTTAATTAAATGTCTTAGTTTTATTTCAAATTTGAATTTTAAATTCAAAGGAGTTTAATTCAAAATATATTACTTATTTTTAGGAAGTGATTGAGGTTGAATTAATTATCTTGAGGTAGTAAATTCAGATCAAACACTTGCAAAAAAGATAATGATATATAAAGAAATAAAACCCTAGGAAAAAATGGAGTTGGTTTTGGCGTGAAACCCTAATCTCTTTAGGTTTTGGCGTGAACTTCATCTCTCTCTATCTTAATTCTTTTAGTCCAATTTTCACAAGGAGAAAGGATTGTTCCTCATTCTCTTGTGTTCTTGGGTAGTAATAGCAACCTAAGAGAAGTGCAAAATCAAATTTTGTAGCTTCAAACCATAGCCATTACACAATACCTTAAAAGAGAGCTAGCAATCTCGATTTTAAGCCGTCGGTGCAATTGTGTGTGTGAGAACAGAGGGAGTGGCGTAAAAGGCTGTTCCTTGGCATTGGTGATCAAGATCTAAGGTGGATAAAGTCATCTCGGTTGCTGGTCATCACCAAACTCAAGTTTTAAAAGGCATCCAAAGATGTAAGTTTTTAAACCCTAAAATTGCATGTTTCGATTCTTGCTTTGGATTTGTATGGTATGTATGATAAAAAAAAATTTGTTTTTCCATCGTGCTATCATCACAATCATACCATGTCATATTCCATCATAGGGCATGTAGAATCAAGGTTTGAGACTAACTCCATTTAAGGTGACAAGTCTCCACTTGTCTAATTAGCACCTATGGTATGCAGAATTGAGATAAGAAAAAAGTTTTTACCTAACTAGCACATGGGGCATGCAAAATTAGGTTATTTGAATGCATCTGATTAGTGCCTGTGGCATGCAAAATTAAGATGGCTTGATGAAGATTGATTATGTTGGGAATTATCGGTTACATACATCACATGTATAAGCAGAAATTAAAATTTTTAACCAATAGATATGATCTTGCCATGAATTTACAATATAAATATTAATGATAATAAGAAAAATCACCTTTGATTTTTGTTGAACAATTGATTTTCCTTCTCACCGGGTTGTCGCAAACCACAGTACCCAAAATAAAACATCACCAATTAGTTATCCACACTAGAGAAAGATCAAATAAACCAAGATTGATGGAGTTACAAGGTGTTAGAGAGTATGCCCTAGAGCCCATGTAATAGGGATGTATTTCATATGTATGAATTCATATTCTTAATAAAAGGCATCATTCATTTATTAATGCTATGTTTAAATACATGAGTTTGTAAATCTTAAATTAATAAATGAAGTCCTAGATATTATAAACACAGTGCAAAGGCAATCATAAAAGTGTTCATGATATGAGACGTCTATTGCATGTAAATCTGTTAATATCTAAATATCCCTAGTCATAGAATTAACAAGATAGGGCATTGTTAATTCGGACAGACTAGCACATGTTGTGCTTCTTGAATGGTTCAAGCAGTGGTTTTCATAACTGTAATTATGAAAGATAATCAAAGCTAACATGTGGATGCTTGTTAGAAGAACAAGTTCATTGGAGACCTGCAAAGAGAATCCTCACATGGATATTAAATCTATGTCAATGAGGAATCTCTTCATAGCGGTTGTGCAAGTATCCTTGGACTTGAGATCACTAAAGTTATCATAAGTAGCAAGTGGCATATTTTGACTCCATAACTGATTACTTCCAACTAGGAGTGAACATAGTTAGGAGATTGGGTATATCATGACCTACTTAAAGATAGTTGAGTGATTGACAAAGGATTCACTATCCCAAATTTAATAAGGAAAGTTATCTCGCATGATTCTATAATTGCCTTGTTCAGAGAATCTCTAGCTAGAGTAATATGCTAAGATGGATAGAGATCTATGGAGGGCATTTTGGGAACAATGGTTAAATTAATAGAACATATATAATTAGATTTATATGAGTTGACAGAAATCCATACTCAGAATCTAATTGAGATAAAAGTGGTGGAAGGAGTAATTGCACGGTAACTATTTCTATGGAAGGGTATAGTCAAACCACTTAACTTTCTTGACATTTGAGTAGTCATGATGCCTAGCTAGAGGCCAATCATGAATTTTATAATAGTGTATCAAGAATATCAATAGGAATTGATAATATGATTTAAAGAAGTTTAAATCATATGAGTTTTGAATATAACTCACAATTACATATTATACTGCCAATATGGAAAGGAACCCAATAGGTCACACACATATAGAGAAAAAATATAAAATGGTAAAATGAAAAGGATAATAATATTTGATATTATTATGGGGATATAGAAGTGAATAAGATAATAATTAATTATAGAATTTAATTAATTATGATCAAGTAAAATTGTTGGCAGAACTTTTTTGAAATGTTTTATAAAATTAGACCTAATTAAAATAATATATTTCATAATTAATTATTATTGAACTATAAGTTTTATAGGGCTGATATAATAATTAATAGGTCCACTGGAGGAATTATAAAGGCCCAAAGAAATGAAGTTGGCACAGAAGCCCTCCAGAAGAAGGGCCACACACTAACTCCAAAACAGAAGGCCTTAAAGGCCTAATTATTCGACCAAAATAAATTAAATATGTTAAATAAGTGTTTTTGAGCCTACATATTTAATTTGGTTGGATTTAGAATTCATTTGGGTAAGTAAATCCAAGTATATGTACAAAGGGCCTAGTTTGTGGGTTTTGTGCATAGTCTTTTGTGAAAGGGCTTAAATTGGATTTAATTGAGCCCAAATAATTATAAATAATTCCAAAAGGCCAATTAATAATTCTCAAGAAATTTTAAAGAGCCCAATCTCATTATGAAGTTGGATTTTTAACCTAACTATAAAAATCCAAGAGATGTGGAATTAGGATCAAGTAAGTGTGAACAATTAAGAAAACACTCTCTCTCTTTTCTCTCAACCCTGGCCGCCACCTTCCCTAGCTAGAATCTAGATATTTTGGGCAGCCCTTGTTCCTCCCAATTGTTGGTTCTTTCAATCCTTCTCTAGTGTGGATTACTCATTGGAGGTGTTTGATTTTGGACACTGTGGTTTGCGACAACCCGGTGAGAAGTAAAATCAATTGTTTAACAAAAATCAAAGGTGATTTTTCTTATTCTCATTAATATGTATATTTTAAATTCATGGAAAGATTATATATATTGGTTAAAATTTTTAAATTTTGCTTATGTATGAGATACATGTAACCGATAATTTCCAACATGGTATCAGAGCCAGGTTTTGCCATGAATATATAATTCTATATTTTTCTGCAGAATAAGTTTTATTTTTGAGTTATTTATTTCATAAAATTTAAAATATCAGATTTGATTGTTCATGAATGAGAAATATTGATTTCTGGATATATGTGTGATCAAATAAATAAAACTAAAACAAAAACGATTCTTTTGAGAAAGGGATCATGGTTTTGGTGTGAATGGCTTTTAATTTTAGGGGCTGTTCTAAATTAATTTTTTATAGATCCACTCTAAGATCATTTTGATGATAATTTATGTGTTTAATATGTGATATTAAGCCATAGGATCAAACGAAATTAAAATCGAACAAGTTTTGCATGAAAACTAGTTTAGTCGAAAAGTTCAATAAATTCGTGTTCTTGGTGTGTTCTTGTTTAGAACAATTTTTAATCTTCTAAATCTGATATTTCTGATATATTAAAGTGTTTTTAATTAATTTTATTAATTAAAATGGGCTTTAAATTAACTGGATTAATTTTAATTCATTAAAACCACATAATGGGCTTAATTATGTTTACGAACTTGGTTTAAATTAATGAATGACTTGGTAGGCCAAAGGAGCTGATTTAAATTAAATATTATAAACTATAATTAAGTTTATTAATGGCTTTTAATGGCTGGAGTGGGCTTGTCTCATTCCAAAAGGCCCAAATGGTCTAATAGACACAAAACTAGTTTGTGTGTGAACACACTTTAGGGTTTTGTTGTGTGGGTTTCGACCTACCCTTGTTTTAAGCTCAAAATTGATTTTTTAATTATTTAATATGATTAATTAATTAAATAATCAATTGGATTGATAATTAAGGCAAAAACACATACATGCAAAAAGGTTTCCTAAAATAAAAGTTTCCAAAATGGAAAAGTTTCCTAATTTGATCACATTATTAAAATAACTCAAAAGTATGTTTCAAGAGTTGAAAGAAAGTTATTAATTCATTATATGTTTTAATTTATGCATTAGAAATGCATATAAAGGTGTATGATTGGCATGATGGCGTTTGGCTTGTTGACCACAGTTAAGGTTAAATTACATATCAAGATTCATTGGCCCACTAGGAAAACCATCGAGTTTTCTCGGATTAAATAGTGAGGGCTATTAATTCGCAATAAAATAGTGGGAGTAAATGGATTAATTAAAGACCTAATTAATGTATACATATATATAAACATACTCTCATATATTTTCTTTTTCAAATCTAGGTCATCATCATGAGCACATCAAACATTAATATACGATCAATCTTGGATAACAAGCTAGTTGGTAGCAACTATTCTGACTGGATTAGGCAAGTGAGAATTGTTCTCAGAGCTAAAAAGATCCATTATGTCTTGGATATAGATCCACCACCACTTCCATCAGATGATGCCATTGATGAGATCAAAGGCACTTATCGAAAATACATGGAGGATAGTGAAGCGGCAGCATGTATGATGCTGGGTTCTATGTCCTTGGAGCTTCAGAAGCAACATAAGATGATGGATGCTAGAACCATCATTTTGTATCTTGAGGAGCTTTATTCTTCTCAGGCCAGAACTAAGCAATATGAGATTGCTCGAGCTCTATTTTGCTACAAAATGGTGGAAGGCACTTCAGCTGCTACTCATGCATTGAAGATGTATGGGTATATTAAGCATTTGAGTAGACTTGGCTATGTAATGGATCATGATCTATACATAGATTTAATCTTGTACTCGTTGGCTCCAAGTTATGCACCTTTCGTGCTTAACTTCAACATGAACAAGATCCAAGTTACCATTCCTAAGTTAATCAACATGCTTAAAATAGCTGATGGATCCTTTAAGAAGGATCCAAAAAGTGTCATGGTTGTCACTTCTGCTAAAGGCAAAAAGCAGAAGAAGAAGAAGAAGAAGAAGAAGAAGAAGAAGATAACCAAGGCGCAGCCAAAGAATGGTGGGATCTCCAAGAAGAAGGTTGCCAAGAAAGAGAATCCCAAAGGAACTTGCTTCCATTGTGAAAAGGATGGTCACTAGAAGCGTAACTGCAAGGCCTATCTAGATTTTCTCAAGGAGAAGAAGCAAGCTGATGCTTTTACTTTAGGTATTCATATGATTGAAATTAATACTTATTCTATTGCTTCAAAAAAATCTTGGGTATTAGATACCAGATGTGGATCTCACTTGTGTAATGATCTACAGGGGCTTATAAGCTTTAGAAGAGTTGGAAAGGCAGAGATATGTTTGCAGTCAGCTAATGGACAGAACATCTCTATAGCAGTTGTGGGGACTTACCATTTTCCTCTTCCAATTGGATTAGTACTGGAATTAAATAATTGTTATTATGTTCCAGCTTTATCGAAGAGTATTATTTCTTTCAGTTGTTTATTAAACGATTATGACATTTCTTTAAAGAACAAGTGTTGTTGCATTTTAAGAACAATATTTTTTATGCAAAAGCTATCATTGAGAATGGTATATTTGTTCTTGATTTAATTAAATAAGTGCATAATATGGATACCAAGAGAATGAAACATGATAATCTAAATACCTCATACTTATGGCATTGTCATTTAGGCCATATAAATGAGAAATGCATGACCAAATTACACAAGTCAGGTGATTTGGGATCATTTGATTATGAATCATTTGATACATGCGAATCTTGTTTATTAGGAAAAATGACAAAAGCTCTCTTTTTTGGTAAAGGAGAACGAGCTAAAATTGTTTTGGAATTAATACATTCAGATGTGTGTGGTCCAATGGCTACACATGCCAGAGGAGGGTACTCATACTTCATTACTTTCCTAGATGATTATTCCAGGTTTGGATACATCTATCTAATGAAATATAAATCAGAAGCATTTGAAAAGTTTAAAGAATTCAAAAATAAAGTAGAGAAACAACTTGGCAAGAGTATTAAAACACTTAGATTAGATCCAGGTGGAGAATACTTAAGCCAAGAATTTCAAGATTATCTTAGAGATAATGGGATTTTATCTCAATGGAATCCACCATATACACCACAACACAATGGTGTATCTAAAAGGAGAAATCGAACACTATTAGATATGGTTCGATCAATGATGAGCCGAGCAGACTTGCCTAAGTCTTTTTGGGGATATGCACTAGAAACTATTGTTTATGTGTTAAACAGAGTTCCTAGTAAATTGGTTGATGTTATTCCATATGAGATATGGAATAACAAAAAACCTATGCTTTCTCATATGAAAGTATGGGGTTGTCCTGCTTATGTGAAGAAGACAATGTCAGACAAACTAGATGTTAAGTCTGACAAATGTTTATTTGTGGGATATCCAAAAGAAACATTTGGATATTATTTCTATCATCCCTGAGAACAAAAGTTATTTGTTTCAAGGCATGTTGTCTTCTTGGAAAGAGAATTTCTCCTACTAGAGGACAGTGGGAGTAAAATTGAACTTGGTAAAGTTCAAGATCCACAAATAGAAGTGGATCAACCAATTGAACTAAAGACTAAATTTCATAATGATGAGATTATAGTTAAACCTGATTATACACAAAATCCTAGAAGATCTACTAGGATGCGTTCTATCCCTGTGAGATATGGATTTCTCGTTGATTTTATAGAGGCATAACTGTAGTAGAGGATAATGAACCTACAAGCTATCAAGAAGTTTTGAACAGTTCAGAATGTGATTTATGGCTTAAGGCTATGCAGTCTGAAATGGACTCCATGTATGAGAATAAAGTATGGACTTTAGCTCAACCACCTGAAGGGATAAAACCCATAGGATGCAAATGGGTCTTCAAAAAGAAGACCGACATGGAAGGTAATATAGTTACCTATAAAGCTCGCTTAGTAGCAAAGGGCTATTGTCAAAAAGAAGGTATTGACTATGACAAAACTTTTTCTCATGTAGCGATGCTTAAGTCTATAAGAATACTTTTAGCCATTACAGCTTATTATGATTATGAGATTTGCCAAATGGATGTGAAGACAGCTTCCCTAAATGGAAATCTGACTGAGAATGTGTATATGACACAACCCGAAGGGTTCACATATGGAAATGGCGAAAGGGTATGCAAGCTTCAAAGATCCATTTATGGATTGAAGCAAGCCTCCAGGAGCTGGAACATATGATTCAATGAGCCAATCAAAGAGTTTGACTTCTCACAAAATGAAGATGAACCTTGTGTGTATAAAATGGTCAGTAGGAGTGCAATTGTCTTCCTAGTTCTATATGTAGATGACATATTGATCATGGCAAACGACATTTCTCTTCTCCAATCTATTAAAATATGGTTATCTAAGCAATTCTCCATGAAAGACCTTGGAGAAGCATCCTATATTTTAGGAATAAGAATCTATAGAGATAGATCCAATAGGTTGCTAGGTCTTTCTTAAAGTACATATATAGATAAAGTATTAAAGAGATTCAATATGGATCTCTCTAAAAAAGTATTTATACCCATTGTACATGGGAAACACCTTTCTAAGTCTATGTATCTGCAGACACTAGAGGATAGAGAGAGCATGAATATATACCACATGCATCTACAATTGGTTCAATCATGTATGCTATGTTATGTACATGTCCAGATGTAGCATTTACTTTGGTTGTCACAAGCAGATTCCAATCCAATTTTGGAGAGGAACACTGGACAGTTGTCAAGAATATCCTTAAGTACTTGAGAAGGACCAAGGATATATTCATGGTATATGGAAAGGGCAGTTTGGAAGTAAATGGGTATACAGATGCCAGCTTCCAATCTGACAAAGATGATTGTAAATCATAGTCTGGTTATATGTTTATAATGGGAGGAGAAGTAGTTAGTTGGAAGAGTTCCAAACAAGAAACAACTGCTGATTCCATGATAGAAGCTGAGTACATTGCTACTTTGAAAGCAGCCAAAGAAGCAGTTTGGATCAAAAAGTTCATATCTGAACTAGGAGTGGTGCCTAGCATTGTTGATTCAATTCCTTTATATTGTGACAACAATGGAGCCATTCCGCAAGCAAAGGAACCACGATCTCATCAATGATCTAAGCATGTTCTCAGACGCTACCATCTCATAAGGGAATAGTAGCTAGAAATGATGTGAAAATAAAAAGGATTCCCATAGATGATAATGTGGCGGATCCCCTCACTAAAGCACTTTCCCAGATTATGCATGATCACCATATAAATAGCATGGGTCTAAGACATATGAGTGATTGGCTATAGTACAAGTGGGAGATTGTTAGAGAGTATACCCTAGAGCCCATGTAATAGGGATGTATTTCATATGTATGAATTCATATTCTTAATAAAAGGCATCATTCATTTATTAATGCTATGTTTAAATACATGAGTTTGTAAATCTTAAATTAATAAATGAAGTCCTAGATATTATAAACACATTGCAAAGGCAATCATGAAAGTGTTTATGATATGAGATTTCTATTGTATGCAAATGTGTTAATATCTAAATATCCCCAATCAAAGAATTAACAAGATAGGGCATTGTTAATTCGGACAGACTAGCACATGTTATGCTTTTTAAATGGTTCAAACAGTGGTTCTCATAACTGTGATTATGGAAGATAATCAAAGCTAACATGTGGATGCTTGTTAGAAGAACAAGTTCATTAGAGACCTGCAAAGAGAATCCTCACATGGATATTAAATCTATGTTAGTGAGGAATCTCTTCATAGCGGTTGTGCAAGTATCCTTGAACTTGAGATCACCAAAGTTATCTTAAGTAGCAAGTGGTATATTTTGCCTCCATAACTGATTACTTCCAACTGGGAGTGAACATAGTTAGGAGATTAGGTATATCATGACCTACTTGAAGATAGTTGAGTGATTGACAAAGGATTCACCATCCCAGATTTAATAAGGGAAGTTATCTCGCATGATTCTATAATTGCCTTGTTCTGAGAATCATTGGCCAAAGTAATATGCCAAGATGGATAGAGATCCATGGAGGGCATTTTGGGAACAATGGTTAAATTAATAGAACATACATAATTAGATTTATATGAGTTGACAGAAATCCATACTCAGAATCTAATTGAGATAAGAGTGGTGGAAGGAGTAATTGCACGGTAACTGTTTCTATGGAAGTGTATAGTCATACCACTTAACTTTCCTGACATTTAGGTAGTCATGATGCCTAGCTAGAGGCTAATCATAACTTGTATAGTAGTGTATCAAGAATATCAATTGGGATTGATAAAATGATGTAAAGAAGTTTAAATCATGTGAGTTTTGAATAAAACTCACAATTACATATTATACTGCCAATATGGACAGGAACCCAATAGGTCATGCACATATAGAGAAAAAGGATAAAATGGTAAAATGAAAAGGATAATAATATTTGATATTATTATGGGGACAGAGAAGTGAATAAGATAATAATTAATTAAAGAGTTTAATTAATTATGATCAAGTAAAATTGTTCGCAGAACTTTTTTGAAATGTTCTGTAAAATTAGACCTAATTGAAATAATGTATTTAATAATTGATTATTATTGAACTATAAGTGTTATAGGGCTGATATAACAGTTAATAGGTCCATTGGAGGAATTATAAAGGCCCAAAGAAGTGAAGTTGGCACAAAAGCCCTCCAGAAGAAGGGCCACACGCCAACTCCAAAAAAAAAGGCCTTAGAGGCCTACTTCTTGGACCAAAATAGATTAAATATGTTACATAAGTGTTGTGGAGCCTACATATTTAATTTTATTGGATTTGGAATTGATTTGGGTAATTAAATCCAAGTATATGTACAAAGGGCTTAGTTTGTGGGTTTTGTGCATAGTCTTTTGCAAAAGGGCTTAAATTGGATTTAATTGAGCCTAAATAATTATAAATAATTCCAGAAGCCAAATTAATAATACTCCAGAAATTTTAAAGAGCCCAATCCCATTATGAAGTTGGATTTTTAACCTAACTATAAAAATCCAAGAGATGTGGAATTAGGGTTAAGTAAGCGTGAACAATTAAGAAAACACTCTCTCTCTTTTCTCTCAACCCTAGCTACCACCTTCCCTAGCTAGCATCTAGGGATTTCGGCCAGCCCTTGTTCCTCCTAATTGTAGGTTCTTTCAATCCTTCTCTAGTGTGGATTACTCATTGGAGGTGTTCGATTTTGGACACTATGATTTGCGATAACCCGGAGAGAAGTAAAATCAACTGTTCAAAAAAAATCAAGGGTGATTTTTCTTATTCTCATTAATATGTATATTGTAAATTCATGGCAAGATCAGATATATTGATTAAAAATTTTAAATTTCGCTTATGTATGAGATGCATGTAACCAATAATTCCCAACACAAGGTTGGCCAAAATTCCTTGATGCTAGCAAGGAATGAGGGTGGCAGCTAGGGTTAGAGAAATAAGAGAGAATTTTCTTTTCTCTTAATTTTCACTTAACCCTAAATCCCTTTAACTTGGATTTTTATAGCTAGGTTAAAAATCCAACTTCATAATGGGATTGGGCTCTTTAAAATTACTGGAGAAATATTAAATGGGCTTCTGGAATTATTAATAATTTATTTGGGCTCAATTAAATCCAATTTAAATCCTTTCATAAAGGACTATGTACAAAACCCATAAACTAGGCCCTTTATACATACACTTGAATTTAATCACCCAAATAAATTCCAAATCCATCCAAATTAAATATGTAGGCTCTATAACACTTATGAAATATATTTAATTTGTCTTGGTCCAAGAATTGGGCCTTTAAGGAACAATGGTTAAATTAATAGAACATATATAATTAGATTTATATGAGTTGACAAAAATTCATACTCAGAATCTAATTGAAATAAGAGTGGTGAAAAAAGTTATTGTACGGTAACTATTTCTATGGAAGGGTATAGTCAAAACCACATGACTTTCCTGATATTTGGGTAGTTATGATTCTTAGCTAGAAGCCACTCAAAACTTATATAATAGTGTATAATAAATATCAATAAGGGATTGATATAATGATTTAAATAAGTTTAAATCATATGAGTTTTGAATAGAACTCAATTACATATTATACTGCCAATATGAATAGGAACCCAATAGGTCACACACATATAGAGTAAAGAATAAAATGACAAGGATAATAATATTTGATATTATTATGGGAGAAGAGAAATGAATAAGAGAATAATTAATTAAAGAAGTTTAATTAATTATGATCAAGTAGAAATGTTCGCAGAACTTTTTAGAAATATTCTATAAAATGGACCTAATTAAAATATCATATTTCATAATTAATTATAATTGGAATATAAGTATTATAGGGCTGATATAATAATTAATAGATCCATTGGAGAAATATATGAGGCCCAGAGAATTGACTTTGTCGTAGAAACCCACTAAAGGATGGGTTTCACGCCAACTTCAAATAGAAGGCCTTAGAGGCCTAATTCTTCAAATAAAATAAATTAAATATATTTTATAAGTGTTATGGAGCCTATATATTTAATTTGGACGGATTTAGAATTGATTTGGATGATTAAATTCAAGTATATGCATAATGGGCCTAGTTTATGGGTTATGTGCATAGTCCTTTATGAAAGGACTTAAATTGGATTTAATTGAGCCCAAATAAATTAATAATATTTCTAAAAGTCCAATTAATATTTATCCAGCAATTTTAAAGAGCGTAACCACATTACAAAGTTGGATTTTTAACCTAGCTATAAAAATCCAAGATAAGTGATTTTAAGGTTAAGTGAGTTTTCACAAGAAAAGAAATTCTCTTTTCTTCTAAACCCTAGTCACCACTCCATTGCTAGAATCAAGGAGAATTCAGCAAGCCTTGTAATTCCATCATTCTTTGGTTCATTTGATCTTTCTCTAGTGTGGATTAAAATTGGAGGTGTTCTATTTTAGACACTGTGGTTTGCGACAACCCGGTGAGAAGGAAAAATAACTGTTCAACAAAAATTAAAGGTGATTTTTCTTATTCTCGTTAATATTTATATTGTAAGTTCATGGCAAAATCAGATATATTGGTTAAAATTTTAGATTTTCGCTTATACATGTGATGTATGTAACCGAATAATTTCCAACATGGTATCAAAGCCAAGGTTTTGCCATGAATCTACAATTCTATATTATTCACAAAATAGTTTTTCTTTTTTATTTTTGAGTTATTTATTTCATGAACTTTAAAATATCATATTTAATTTTTCATAAATGAGAAATATTTATTTCTAGATGTATGTGATCAAATATGTAAAATGAAAAATAAAACGATTCTTTTGAGAAAAGAATAATTCTTTTTGGCATGAAAGATTTTTATTTTTCAATAAAGTTTAAGGGCTGTTCTAAATGAAATTTAAATTGATCCACTCTAAAATTATTTTGATGATAATTTATGAGTTTAATATGTGATATTAAGCCATAGGATAAAAAAAAATTAAAATCGAACAAGTTTTGCATGAAAACTAATTTAATCAAAAAGTTTGATAAATTGGTGTTCTTAGTGTGTTCTTGGTAAGTTAATGTTTAGAATAATTTATAATCTTCTAAATTTGATATATCTGATATATTAATGTTCTTTAATTAATTAGATTAATTAAAATAGGCCTTGAATTTATTGGATTAATTTTAATTCATTAAAGTCACTTAATGGGCTTAATTATGTTTATGGGTTTGATTTAAAATAGTAAATCACATGGTGGGCCCAAGGAACTGATTTAAATTAAATATTATAGACTTTAATTAAGTTTATTAATGGGTTTTAAGGGCTGGAGTGGGTTTGGCTCATTCCAAAAGGCCCAAATGGTCTAATAGACATAAAACTAGTTTGTTTGTGAACACACTTTAGGGTTTAAATTGTAGATTTTGGCCTACCCATTATTTTAAGCCCAAAATAGATAATTTAATTATTTAATGTGATTAATTAATTAAATAATCAATTAATAATCAATTGGATTGATAATTAAGGCAAGAACACATGCATGCAAAAAGATTTCCTAAAATGAAAAGTTTCCAAAATGAAAAAAGCTTCCTAATTTGATCACATTATTAAAATAACTCAAAAGTAAGTTTCAAAAGTTGAAACGTAGTTTGTATTCCATTATATGGTTTTACTTTATGCATTAGAAGTGCATATAAGGGTGTATGATTGACATGATGGATAGTTATGGATAAAGGCCCAATGTGATTGAGCATAATGCATGTTTTGGCCCAATGAGAACTTTTAAGTCCCGGCCATTTTTTATTTGTATTTCTTTTTCAAATTGTAATATGTAATAATATTACTTAGATTACAATTAGAAATAGATATGGAGACCACTATCATGGAGCAAGATGGGCCGGATGGAGATCCAACAAGATTGAAGATAATGTAATTATTTTTTACTTGTTTGAATCTTGTAAATTACCTAGGTTTGACCTTTTGATTTCCCTTTTGGCTTGGGGAGGTCAATATAGTAAAGTCCATAACTATACCATATTTGTATGCTTATATTTATGTAATAGATATAGGATGCATACCAATGTATGCCAACCAGGTATGATGAGACTTAATTAACTAAAATCCCTCAAACTAATACTAAGATATATAAGCCTTCCATTAATTGGAGGAGAACCAGAGTTCTTTATGGTGTGGGTTGTTGGCCATAGTCAAGCTCACATTATATCGAATATGTTTGAATCTAATTAAATAAGTCATCTTAGCTAGCCCATTAGCTTATTGACCACAGTCAAGGCTAATGGTTCTAGAGGCAAGATTAGGAAATGCATATATGATATGCATGTATCAAGAGTTGATAACCTAATAATCTAATAGTTGTGTGGAGACACAATTGGTATAGAGATACCTACCATTCAAGGGTATGGAGTTTGACTTGTTAACCACAGTCAAGATTAAATTTCATATCAAGGATTGGATATTGGCCCACTAAGAGAACCATCGGGTTTTCTCGAATTAAATAGTGAGGGCTATTGATTCGCAATAAAATAATGGGAGTAAATGGATTAATTAAAGACCTAATTAATGCATACATATATATGAACATACTCTCATATGTTTTTATTTTTACATCTAGGTCATCATCATGAGCACATCAAACATAAACATACGATCAATCTTAGATAACAAGCTGGTTGGCAGTAATTATTCTAACTGGATTAGACAAGTGAGAATTGTTCTCAGAGCTGAAAAGATCCATTATTCTTGGATAAAGATCCACCACCAACTCCATCAGATGATGCCATTGATGAGATCAAGGGCACTTATAAAAAATACATGGAGGATAGTGAAGCAGCGGCATGTCTGATGTTAGGTGCTATGTCCTCAGAGCTTCAGAAGCAACATGAGATGATGGATGCTAGAACCATCATTTTGCATCTAGAGGAGCTTTATTCTTCTCAGGCTAGAACTGAGCAATATGAGATTGCTCGAGCTCTACTTAACTACAACATGGTGGAAGGCACTTTGGCAGCTACTCATGCATTAAAGATGTATGGGTATATTGAGCATTTGAGTAGACTTGGCTATGTAATGGATAATGATCTATACATAGATATAATCTTGTACTCGTTGGCTCTAAGTTATGCACCTTTCGTGCTTAACTTTAACATGAATAAGATCCAAGTAACCATTCCTGAGTTAATCAATATGCTTAAAACAGCTGATGGATCCTTCAAAAAGGATTCAAAAAGTGTCATGGTTTTCACTTCTGCCAAAGGCAAGAAGCAGAAGAAGAAGATAACCAAGGGGCCACCAAAGCATGGTGGGGTTTCCAAGAAGAAGGTTGGCAAGAAAGAGAATCCCAAAGAAACTTGCTTCCATTATAGGAAAGATGGTCATTGGAAACGTAACTACAAGGCCTATCTAGATTCTCTCAAAGAGAAAAAGCAAGCTGGTGTTTCTACTTCAGGTATTCATAATCTCATGCCTCAACAAGCTGGTGCGAGTCGGATGTCATACTTTTTTAATTTCATGCCTTGATAAGCTAGAGCAAGTTAAATGTCATACTTCCTTGATCTCATACCTTGATAAACTCGAGCGAGTTAGATGTCCACTTCTTTGATCTCAAGCCCCAAAAAATTAGAGCAAGTCAGATGTCCATTCCCTGATGTCATGCCCCAACAAACTAGAGGGAGTCAGATGTCCACTTCCCTAATCTCATACCCCAACAAGTTAGAGCAAGTTAAATGTCCACTTCCCTAATCTCATACCTCAATAAATTGAAGCGAGTCAGATGTCATACCTTGACAAATTAAAGTTAGTCAGATGTCATACTTCTCTGATCTCATGCCCCGACAAACTAGAGCGAGTCAAATGTCCATTTCCCTATTCTCAAATCTTGACAAACTAGAGCGAGTCAGATGTCCACTCTTCTAATCTTATATGCAGAAAAGCTGAAGCTGATTAGAGGCCTTAATTAAGAGTTGATCCACTAACAAGCTGGCAATAATCACTCAACTAGAGACTCACTTCCCAAAAGGGATACATGTTAAACATAATCAGAAGCTCACAGCCTTAGGTATGCATCTTATGTTCTTTACTTTAAATTTTGGCAAACCAGACACAGTATGCTAGTTTTCAAAAATTAGAGGCAGCTGTAGTCACTGAGACTGGATTAGCCTCTATCAGGATTACCTGATGATGATATTGTTGTGTTTAGAATTGTTAGGAAATAACAGTGCCTTCTTCTCTCTTCCATGGAAATTTTATTAAACGTTGAAAATGTTTACATTTGGGTTTTGAAGGAGAAAATACTTTTTATAAGCCTTATTTTTGTATTTTAGCAAATGGTGGGAAATGAACCTTTCTAAATCATGACTTTTGGCTTATTGATGAGTTTGTCATGGGCTACTATCATGGGCTGAGCCTATGATAAACCACTAGCTTGGGGATAGGACCGGTTATCATGGCATTGCCTATGATAGGCTAGTTATCATAGCCTAGTTTGTAATAGGTTGATTATCACACTAGCCTATGATAGATCAATTGTCAAGGCCTAGCCAGTGATAGACAGATAGGTCTTGACTGTTGGTCCTATTTTTTTGTTTAAGTACCCGTGTGGCCTGTATGTGACACCCTTATCATAGGCTCTACTCGTAACTTTCCATTTTCAAGCAAAATTTTTAACTCTCATCCGTAAAACATAGGATTATTTTCAATCAAAAAATCTACTTTGCCTAATCCTAAAAATTAATTAAGGATGGGACACTTTCTTAGGGAAAAGGCAGGTGGTTAACAAAATAGAAAGGAGACTGGTTTTGAAGGGGGTAATTTTTTTTGGAATAGAAAATAGGAGATAGGGTTTTGTAGAAAAATAAAAAATAAAATAGGAAAAAGCTTTTACACACAAGGAAGAAAAGAAGAAAAATAGCACATAGAGCTGATTTTACTGGCATTAATCAAAACGACACTGAAGGTAATAAAAGAGGTTGTCCATTTATTAAGTTAAAAGCCATTTTTTCTAGGTCTTTGTTGGTGTTCTAAGCTCTATTTTTTTTGCATTTTATGTATAAGTGTGGTGGATGTTTTTCTAACTCTTGTATGTATTGTTTATTCTCATGTATTTAGTGTTTTCCATGTCAATTTTCTTATCTTGTTCATGAATATGTGTTTATTTGTGAAGTTTAAGCTTGTTTTCATACCTTTCATAGTGACTTTCTCTCTCTAGAATATAATTTCCCACTCTAGATTTAATATTTAAAAGCATGTTGATTTTGGTGCTTTGGGTTTTACTTAAGCATTTTATATGATTAAACGAGATTTGGGTGTGTTTAATGTGATTTTTAGCCTTAGAAATAAATTTTGAGTTTGGAGTCCTTATTCATGGCATTGTTCTGGAGTTGATGGTACAATTTTAGATATATCAGAGGCTTAGCCTGTGACACAACCCAAAATTGGATCGTGACTCCTGGGGCCTAGGTGTAATTCGCCTGATTTAGCCATGACCTTCCCTTCTTTGTATTCCCTTGACCTATCTATCTTTTAGGTGAACCTATGATCATCCCTCTTTGCTCTTTATTCCCTTGTGCTTTTTACATAAATGGCTTTTAACTTGCATACTTATATGTTTACAATTGTTTTTACTTTATATCTATATATGGTATTGTCTTTCATTTCATCTGAATGGTTATCCACTCTGTGTATATGTCTAATCCAATTTGATTTTTTTGGCTTTTAATGCATGAATCTATGAGAGTTGTTTGGGATAATGAACATAACTAGACCAAGAGACCTGCATTTTAAATTTTTATTTGTTGATTTATTTTAATTATTTATGTATTTTGGCCTATATAATTATTATATGTATGTAATAATATAGTAAAAAAGTGTATTTTTGGCATGAAGTTAAAAGGAAATCTTGCCAAATTATTTTTATTTAATTAATCAGGATTTATAAAATAAAATGGACCGATGTCTTGATTTATTACCCCTATCAAAAATAAGTTTTCTAAAATTATGCATGGGAAACTAACATTTTCGGATTAAGTGAATATCCTGATTTATGTATGTTTATTATCTTAAGCATTTTATTCAATTAAATTATTCTTTTATGTTGACATTAGTAAAAGTTTTTTTCATTCAAAGCCGTAAAAATGGGTGATTTATCTCTGATTCTCACATACCGAGACCAATGTCCCAAAATACATGCAATTTATGTATGAATTTCATCACTTTCTATGTGATAACATGTTTATTTTGTTTTGTTTTATCACATCGTAATGCATGAGGAAAGTGTTAAAATAATTAAGACATGAGTAGGCATTTACATTAAACATTAACCAAACATTACAAGTAGGAATGAAACTCGGACCCTCTCTGGTTTTGGCATCACAAGATACCAAAAATCTCTTTCCCAATATTCTATTGGGTGGCAACTCCTAAATACATGCCTTGTGATGCTCAATAGATGCCTCACAAATTAGTCATTTGTAAACGAATCATAATTCCCTAAATAGTATCTCATCCTCTCGAGGATTTGAGGCATTCTGTTTTGGGTTGAGTCCTGGTTTGTTGCGAAATGATTAATTTTCATAAGTTAAATGAATCTTGTTATGGCCTCGATCCCTAAAAGTGAGCTTTCAAGAATGAGCTGGACGTAGAACGGGGTTCGACGTGCGTCACAGCATGTTAAAAGAAAATGGTCATTAAAATAAATTAAAATGTTAGATAGAATAATCATGCTAAAAATATAAATATGCATAGAAAATCAAATATACACTTGTAAAGACATAGAAATGAATTAAAAATAAATACCAAGAAAATGCCTTAAATTAATATGAAAAGGGGATTAAAAACACATCAAAATGAGAATAAATCTAGCCATGGATGCCCTACGCCAGAGGAGAGATGGGATAAGGAGAAAGCGTCATAACATCCTGTCTGTCGCATTAAAAGGTGGGCATTTGAGATGCTTTTTTCCTGTCTGTCACCCGAAAATAGACATAGAAAGCAATTTTTCCAAACAACAAATATGAAAGATCTGAATAATTCTTAAAAGTATAATTTTATGGTTCTAAACAATGATGAATCTAAATATAACTCTTAAAACAAACTTTTAATTAAATAATAACAACAAATAACATATGAAGCAAGATTTTGACACAAGAAATCAAACATGCATTCATGGATAAAAATAAACCCTTACATATTTTTTTGACACATAAAATAGCTTTAGATTAGTATGGCATCTCAAAAATCAAGCAAATTTAAGTAAACAACACAAAAGAATGCATCAAAGCATCATTAAACATCAAGAATATTTGCATGATCAGGAGTA
Organism: Excoecaria agallocha; assembly: GCA_037975025.1. Taxonomy (NCBI): domain Eukaryota; kingdom Viridiplantae; phylum Streptophyta; class Magnoliopsida; order Malpighiales; family Euphorbiaceae; genus Excoecaria; species Excoecaria agallocha. The sequence continues at coordinate 96,518,306 of CM075807.1, read as the reverse complement.
TGAACTAAAGATAGAGAGAGAGCTTAACCTAGAATATTATCCTTAGGATATTTTGATTTTGTAAATTTAGAAACATCGATCTCTGCTTCGATCCTCGATGTTTGTGTTCAAGAAAAATAAAGAGATTTTTATGTGTCTTTTTTCAATGAATAATCTATGTCAAACTTTTGATTTTTAAGAGAAAATAATTAATTTCTCTCTCTGCAAAACTCTATTCCTTTTTAAATTCTGAGATCCTCTCTTAAAACCGTAATTTTTGGCCTTTTATGTCTAGAGGAAAATTGGAAACCCACTTCAACTCTAATTCTTTAGATATAAAGGGATTAAATCCCCTAAAATGCATAATCAAATTCAATCATCCTTATCTTTGCATTTTTAAATTTGAAAAATGTAGAAAATCTAGAAATAACCCCACAGATGGACATCCATCATGGACAGATGCCTGTCCCTCTCATAATTTCTTAAAAATTACAAAAATGCCTCTATTCTAACCTAAACTAGAGGGAGGTCCCCATAGACGGCTGTCTCTCTTATGAGAGACATCTGTCTATCACAGCTGAAGGCTAAAGTCAAGGTTTATTATGCTCTTTTACTAAAATCTTTCAAAAATACTTAGAAAACTGCAAAACTTCTATAAAAATGCAAAAATTAAGGTCAAAGATTTGATACTTGCGCTCTCTATCAGAAATATACTATTTTTTCATCATCGGATAATCTTAATCTAGGTTGCCTTAAGTCATGGTGTTTACAATACCAAGGTTTTGGTGTTTGTTTTAAACCATATAAGGCCATTTTGAGTTTGTAAACGTATTATGGATGATCTTTATTTGCAAAACCAGGAGGTTGTGCTACATAAACTTCTTCATTTAAAAAAACCTTTTAAAAAATCACTTTTTACATCCATTTGATAAAGTTTGAAAATTTTAAAACATGCATATGAACATAAAATTGTAATTGCTTTTAATCTAGCTATTGGTGCAAAGGTTTCATCAAAATCAATATCTTCCTTTTGTTTGTAGCCTTGAGCAACTAATCTTCCTTTATTTCTCGCCACATTCCCTAACTTATCAAGTTTGTTTCTAAACACCCATTTAGTATCAACAATAGAATAATTTAAAGGTTTAGGAACTAGATTTCAAACTTTATTTCTCTCAAATTGATTAAATTCTTCTTGTATGACAAGAATCTAATTTTCACCATTTTGAGCATCCATAAAATTTTTGGGTTCTAGCTGAGAAATAGAAGTTATATTACCAAAATATTCACGTATTGTGCTTTTCGTCATCATTCTTTCTGATGGTTATATTAGTAGGTTCTCCTTTGGGTGATATCTACCAAGTTTCCAATCTTTTAGCAATTCTACTAGTTGTTCTACAATTTGTTGCTCTGCCAGTATTTTTTTAGATTGTTCTATTTGGCTGTCTAGAGACTTATCTTCTTGCCTTTCTGCTGGTTGATATACTTCTGGTTGACTAGATGAGTTTCCAGCTCTAATATCCTAATCTGTTTGCTGATTTGGTGACTCTTCTCTTTAATTTTTCTTTGCACTGTTTTTGCTTATATCATTTCTCTCTATACTGTATCATTATTAGATTAACTCCTTTCTCTGGTATAGGTGTCAGTATAATCAAATTTAACATTTATAGATTCCTTTACAAGTAAACTTCTTTTATTAAAAACCCTATATGTTTTACTATTTAACGAATAACCAAAAAAAATTCCTTCATCAGATTTTGCATCAAACTTACCCAAATTATTTTTATCATTAAAAATAAAACACTTATAGCAAAAAGGTTGAAAGTAGCTAAATCGAGAGTCCTGATTCCAATTATTTTTCCTTTTCTATTGTTACCAAAACTAACTTTTCCACCATCTCTCATGGCTAATTTTGAAAATTTCAATTTTTCCCCTGTCATATGCCTAAAATGTGACACGCTAACTCTAAGTTCTAACCTTAATACTACATCTAACATTCCTAGGCACATCATATCATGCTATCATGCCTTTTAACAAATATTATTCACACTAGTGATTCATCAATTTAACCATCATGTATATAATTTAGGGTTACCTTACTCATGATCATATTAAGTTCCACTGTAACACCCTTAATGAGTGCACAAAGCCTATTAACATATACATGTCTGGTGCATGTATAACCTGTAGGTTAACCTAGAATTTCATGGAAAAATAATCATATTTATGGTAATCATATTCTAGCCACCCACAATCTAGAAGGACATGTAAGCAAAGGCAATTAAGTAAATTTTACAGTCCTCCATATTACAATTCTTGAATTAAATCATAGCAAAATATAAGACTCGATAAAAAGGAATTATCCACATAATGTCCTACATCCAAAATCTAGACCGACTCTTATTGGCCAACTGATGCAGAACTAAGTTCCCGAGCGATCTCCAAACAAACCCACACAGATATAAAACAACCCATGCTAAGCTATAAAGCTTAGTAGGGAGACAACATTCGAAGATAACATGGTTGACCATAAGCATCTACACACTAGCATTGCAATAAGAATATCAACATAATTATATCATGATTTCATTTCATATTAACAGTCTATAGCCAAAGGAAAAAGAAGATGAAACATTGTAATATGTCATTCACCATGCATTACATTATGTGGATAAAGAAATTGATACATGCATTTCGTATTTCAAACACATCTCCTAAACTTTAATAGCCTGCCTAAGTGCTAGTTCAAAGGGTGGATAATGGGAGCAATGGATACCCAAAGGTATCAAACAATGGATATCCAAAGATATCAAATGATAGACCTAAAAGGGATCGAACTATGGTTCCATTAAAGGAACAAACAATGGACCCAAATGGGATTAACTATGGCAGCTACAACTGTATCCCTTTAGGCATGACTATCTAATCCACAATTGAACTAAGACCTGCAGGCTTAACCAATTTTAAGAATATTTGATTCATCATGCTCTTCATTACACAATGCAATATTTTCTCAAGCCATAATTCATATATGAATTCACATTTCATATTCATATAATGGCATCAACATTTGTTATCACAACTCATATTTCATATACAATAAATTTAAACTTGCTTAAGAACAAATTTTATCATACTTCACATAAACATACATATATATATATTTAGCAATTTAATGCAATCACAACATTAATACACTTACAACCATAAGTCTAAACAAGTTGCCATTTGCCCTTACTTGATAAACTTGATATGATCACTTTTTACTTTGATAGTTAATGCTTGATAGTAAAGGCATAGCATAAAACAGTCATATTTACCTTTAGAAAGGAAATACTCATTAAGTGTGTGTCAATTAGATTGCATTAGAGGGTTAATTGTCTCTACAAGGAGTGTGGCTTATTCAAAAATTAATGTGAAACATTTTGTTAGATAATCCAAGTGAGTGTATAAGACAGTGATGTAAAGAGTAATGAAGTGTCAATTGGCCATGCATCATATACAAATATACCTTGAATGGTCATGCATCACAGGGCAAGAAACCATGTATGGCCGCGCACCACAAGGCTGGAAGCCTTACATGGCCGTACGCTACAAGGCTTCTAGGCTTGCTTGGCCGTGCACCACAAGGCTAGAAGCCATGCATGGTCGCAAGCCAGAAGGCTTCTAGCCTTATGTGTCCATGGACCACAAGGCTGGAAGCCTTGCATGGCCGCACACCACAAGACTTCTGGCCTTGCGTGGTCGTGCACCAACATGAACAACATGAGCAAATCTAATTACCAGATCAAATTGAAATAGAAATGCTTAGTGAGCCAAATAAACCTCTTAAAACTCATCTTAAAGCTCATCACTACTCAATAAGCTCAACCCTAAATTGAGGTTTTTACTGATTTTTAAGAATCCAGTTCACATAACCCTAATTTCTATAGATCCATCTACAGACAACCTTATACACAATGAAACCAAATATTTTTCCATACCTAAACATCGTGACTTCTTCACTCCTTTAAGACCCCTTTGCCCTTATCCTTGCTTGTCTCTGCTACAATAAACCATATAAAAACACTAAATTTCTTTCTTGCTTTCATGAAATCTTTCATTAATAGAAGAGATAGAAGAGAGAAATTCCTCTTACCAAAACCCCAATTCCAAACTCAAAGAGAGAGAGAGATGGTCTTTATTTGAATAGATAATGATATTAATCACTGAGCATGTGAGAAATCCTCTAGAAGACCAATAATTACCATTTAACCCCTTTTCTCAATTTCTCTCTCAAAGCTAACCCCTCCAAACTTTTTAATTTCTACTTTGAACCCACAACAATCTTAAATCATAATTCTTACCCCTACACCACTTTTATCAATCAATTAAACCCTTATTTATTAACTTCACTGAAATTACCATATTACCTTTCATGAAACTTTATTCCAATGTGTCTATAACCATATGAACATTACTTTAGCATGCAAATTCATCTAATTAAATATAATTTCTACCAAGGTCAAGATTAGGCCCGCAAAATTATCCCCTCTTAAAATAATTTTGCCCTCAAAATTCATACCTAATTTAAACAACTGAGGGTATTGGGACCTCATCACTACCTTTGGTTCCCAAGTTACTTCTTGAATGTTATGATGTTGCCACAATACCTTGATAAGAGGAACCTATTTAATACTTAACTACCTGATTTCCCTAGCCAGATCTCTTTAGTCTCTTCATTATAGGTAAAATCCGTCTGAACTTGAATGTCTTACACTTGCAATACATAGGATTCATTTGAACGATACCTTCGAAGCATAGAAACATGGAACACATCATGTAACTTCGATAATTCCATAGAAAGCATTAATCTGTATACCATTGGTCAAACCTTTTGCAGAATTTCATAAGGACCAATGAATCTTGGACTCAATTTTCCTTTCTTTTCAAACCTCAAAACTTTCCTCTAGGGTGACACTTTCAAAAATACCTTATCCCCAACTTGATATTTGACATCCTTTCTTTTCAAATCTGCAAAAGATCTTTACCTATCACTTGCTTCTTTTAATCTCTACTTAATAACTTGAACTTTTTCTTTGGTGTCTTTAACTAGGTCTGGCCCAACAATCTTGCGTTCAGTTAACTCGGACCAACACACTGGGGTCCTACAACTTTGACCATATAAGGCTTCGTATAGAGCTATACCAAGACTAGTCGGATAACTTTTATTATATGCAAACTCTATCAAGGCTAGATATTTGTTCCAACTACCAGAAAAATTCAAAACATAACCCCTTAACATATCTTTTAAGACTTGTATAACCCTTTTTTATTATCCATCCATTTGAGAATGAAAAGTTGTACTAAACTTTAACCGTGTTCCTATGGACTTCTGTAAACTCTGCCAGAATCTAAAGATGAATCTGGGATATCGATCTAACATTATAGATATCGGAATCCCATGAAGTCAAATGATCTAATTTACATACAATTCTTCCAATTGGTCCATGGAATAATCCATTCTAACCTACAAGAAATGAGCCGACTTAGTTAACTTATCAACAATTACCCAAACTGCATTATGCTTTCTCTATATAGAAGGTAGTCCAATAACAAAATCCATAGTAATATCTTCCCACTTTTACTTAAAAATTGGAATGGGATTCAACAATCCAGAAGAGAGTTGATGCTTGGTTTTCACTTGTTGACAAGTTAAGCACTTAAAGACATAATTGACCAGGCATAATTGACCACATCTTTCTTTATACCTGACCACCAATAACATCGCTTAAGATCCTGATACATCTTATTACTCCCAGGGTACATAGTAAATATTATATTATGAGCTTCATGCAACAAGGTTCTTTTTAATTCTTTGTCATCTGGATCATATAATCTATCCTTGAAGTATAAACTTCCATTTTCCTTGATTGAGTACCCAGATTGCTCCCCATTGTGCATAGATTGCATAACTTGCTGCAACTTCTTATCATTTTTCTGTGTATCCATCACAGCCTTCCTCACACAAAGCTTAGCTCTTAATTGGGCAACCAAAGCACCATCTGAAGCAAACCTCCATCTACCTTGTTGTAACACCATAGATGCCATCATCCTTCTGTTTAAAGCATCTGCTACCATATTAGCCTTACTCGGATGGTAGTCTACTATACAATCATAGTTTTTAAATAGTTTATGCCATCTCTGCTGTCTCAAGTTAAGTTTTTTTTAGTAAGTAGATACTTATGGCTTTTAAAGTCTGTGTATATTCTTCATCTTTCACCGTATAAGTAGTGTCACCAATTCTTTAAGGCAAAAACTACTGCTGCCAACTCTAAATCATGTGTTGGATAATTTTTCTCATGTGGTTTAAGTTGGAAAGATGTATAAGCCACCACTCTACCATCTTGCATTAAAACATAACCCAACCCAACTCTAGAGGCATCACTATACATGGCATACTCCTTTCTAGAGACTAGTTGAGTCAAGATCGGAGCTTTTGTTAGCATACTCTTTATCTAATCAAAACTTATCTCACAACGGGCAGTCCATTCAAATTTAACATTCTTTCTTAACAACTTAGTAAGTGGAGATGCAATAACTGAAAATCCTTTTACAAAGCGACGATAGTAACCTACCAATCCCAAGAAACTTCTCACTTTAGGTACACTCCGAGGCGATCTCCAATTGACAATAGCCTTAATTTTTACTGGATCAACTCTAATGCCTTTCGAAAATACTACATGGCCAAGGAAGGAAATCTCTATTAGCCAGAACTCACACTTGCTCAATTTAGCAAACAATCGATTCTTCCTTAAGGTGTATAACACAATTCTTAAATGCTCAACATGCTCTTCTTCATTCTTAGAATAGACCGATATGTCATCAATAAAAACCATCATGAACTGGTCTAAATATGGTCTAAACACGCTGTTCATCAAATCCATAAGCGGATGGTGTATTCGTTAACCCGAATGGAATTACTATATCTTATTTTAAATGCCATTTTTGGAACATCGACATCCCTAACTCGGAGTTGGTAATTCCTGGATCTTAGGTCAATCCTTGAAAATACTCTATCCCTTTCAACTGATCGAACAAATCCTCAATTCAAGGCAATGGATACTTATTTTTCATGATCACTTTATTTAACTATCGATAGTCAATGTACATCCTCATAGAACCATCATTTTTCTTAACAAATAGGACTGGCAAACCCCATAGTGATACATAAGGCTTGATAAAACCCTTATCAAGTAGTTCTTGTAACTATACCTTTAACTCTTTCAATTCCTTTGGAGCCATTCTGTAGAGGGCTCTTGAACTGGGTGTTGTGCCAGGCAAAATCTCTATAGATAATTTCACAACCCTCTCAGGGGGAAGACTAGGTAAATCTTCAGGAAACACATCAAAAAATTCATTCACTACCGGCATGACTTGGAGCTTAACCGTGTCCCTCTTCAAATCAAGAACTAGGGCTAAAAAGGCTTTACACCCCTCTTAAGATATCGTCTAACTTGTATGGTAGATATTATATTTGCCAAAGGTTGTATCGAAATACCAGCAACTATTATCTCATTACCATCCTCATCACTAAGAGTTACTATTTTAGCTCTATAATTCACCAATGCATGATGCTTAGACAACCAGTCCATGCCCAAGATAACATCAAATTCTTGAAAAGGCAATTCTATAAGATCGGCTAAAAATTCTTTTTCTTATATCAAGATGGGACAATCAAGGAATATTTTATTCACACATACATTGTGCCCTAATGGATTAGTCACACAGATATCATATTCCAGCTGATGCACCTTAGACACTCTCCCACTCATACTTTTAATGGAAATATATGAATGAGTGAATCCAGGATCAATAAGTATATAAATATCAGAATCATAAATTGAGAAAATACTAGCTATGACTTCAGAAGCATCTTAGTCCTCTTGCGTTTTCATGGCATAAGCCCGCCCCGCAACATTTGGTGCTGTAGGTCTATCAATCGACTCAGATATATTATGAGACTGAGATCCATGGCGACCAAAACTACCTCACCCCCTGCCTCTACTTCCGGTTCTAGCAGCTGAAAATATATTCAAAGCTCCTCTGCTACCTTGCTGGGTAGAGCTTTGTGCCCATTTTAAGGGATAATTAGCTATATAGTGGTCAGTAACACCAAAATTATAGCATGCTCCTTATTCTTTTCTACATAAAGTTCAATGCCACCTTAAATAATAAGGGCACTTAGGTGGCTAACCCCCTTTCTGCTCTGATAGGGTATGTTGACTTGACTTGGACACTATTGAAGATCCTTGCCCCTTTATTTTACTAGCAGGAAGGTACATTTCCCCAGCTTGCTGGGCATTCTATGCTCCTTTAAACCTCTTCTCGGTGGACCATCTACCCTTAGCCCCCCTCCCTTTGCACTCTCTTTCTCTTTTAGTTGACTCGTGCTTCTCCACCTTCATAGTCGCCGTAACTAGTTAATGAAAGTTCACATTCTGAAGAGATGTAGCCCCTATCAGTTTCTCCTTAATCTAGTGATTTGGTCTATCCTCAAATTGCCTACTCTTAAAGGCATCAGTCAAAAGCTCTTTGGGAATGTATTTGCACAGCCGGCTGAATTCCTTCTCAAACTCTGCCATAGACATAACTCTCTATTTTAATGTCAAAAAATATCTCAGGTTCTCCTCTTTATAGGCCTCAGTAACATATATCTTTTTAAATTCAATTTCAAAGAATCCCCAAGTAAGAGGATCCGACAAAAGAGGTTATCCGAGTACTAGCTTTCACTAATCATACGCTGATCCTTGAAGTAAGGATACAATACATGATACCTTATAATGAGCGGGATAGTGAATATCGTCTAAAATCCTCTCCAACCTTTCTAGCCAGAATTTAACTTCCTCGAATTACTCCAATGTGGTACCCGAAAATTCTTCCCCACCATATTTTATAACTTTTGAGATTGGGGCCTTAGGTGGTGTCATCCTTTGCATAATTTGAGCCATATCCTGAGAAATTTTTAATAATGCTTCTCCAGGAATAATAGCAGGGATCTCATTTTGATTGGATGATAAAGATCTCATATCAGAGGAATCTATTGTAGCTGGTAAATTAGTTTCAGTCGATTCCTCGATAGCATCTCTAGAATCATCCATCTTCGATCTATATGAAAATAAGGACTACTGCATCATACCAACAAGATATTATACCATACTAAAAAATTTCTAGACCTTCATTGCCCAGAAAAGACTAAACCTGGGCAATCAGGAACATATCACTTTTTAAATTCAGTTTCAAAAAATCCCCAAGTAAGAGGATCTAGCAAAAGAGGTTATCTGAGTACTAGCTTCCACCCATTATACTATTGTCCTTGAAGTAAGGATACAGCACACGATACCTTATAATGAGCGGGACAGTGAATATCATTTAAAATCCTCTCCAACCTTTCTACCCAAAATTAAGCTTCCTCGGATTGCTCCAATGTGGTATCCGAAAATTCTTCCCCACATAATGTGACACCCTAACTCTAAGTTCTAACGTTAATACTGCATCTAACATTCTTGGGCATATCATATCATGTTATCATGCCTTCTAACAAATATTATTCACACTAGTGATTCATTAGTTTAACCATCATGTATATAATTTAGGGTTTCCTTACTCATGATCATATTAAGTTCCACTATAACACCATTAATGAGTGCATAAAGCCTATTAACATATACATATCTAGTGCATGCATAACCTGCAGGTTAACCTGGAATTTCATGCAAAAAAAAATCATATTTATGGCAATCATATTCTAGCCACCCACAATCTAGAAGGACATGCAAGCAAAGGCAATTAAGTAAATTTTATAGTCCTCCATATTACAATTCTTGAATTAAATCATTGCAAAATATAAGACTAGACAAAAAGAAATTATCCACATAATGTCCTACATCCAAAATCTGGACCGACTTTTGTTGGCCAACTGATGCAGAACTAAGTCCCCAAGCGATCTCCAAACAAACCTATACGGATATAAAAATAACCCATGCTAAGCTATAAAGCTTAGTGGGGAGATAACATTCAAAGATAACATGGTTGACCATAAGCATCTTTACACTAGCATTGCAATAAGAATATCAACATAATTATATCATGATTTCATTTCATATTAACAATCTATAGCCAAAGGGAAAAGAAGATGAAACATTGTAATACGTCATTCACCATGCATTACATTATATGGATGAAGAAATCGATACATGTTTGAGAGAAATAATTGTTCTTAGATGGAGAGAAATTCAGCGAGAAATAATCAATAAGATTCAAATTAAGAGAAGTTGATAAAGATATTTTGGGGAAAAAATTATAAATAAATTGAAGTATCTGCTGTTAGGGATTTAAGAGTGGTTAACTTTTTACCATTAAATTATGTTCTTTTAGTTAAAAAAAAATAGAAATTAACATGCTTTAAGCACATATGATTCACTCAATATACTAGATGAGCATTTAAAGAATTATCATGTATGGATATTAAGAATTTATGCAACTAAATGATCCAAAAATAATAAAATAATAAATATTTACAAGTTCAAATAATCGGTATTGTATTAAATATTTGAACCAGAGTATTTTATTTTTTTCATAAATATGCCGAATGTAAATTTAAATTATTCCGATCATATTTTGGATACTAGAAAAAGACAACGGAGGAACAGAAAAACAGAAGTACAACAATTGGCCAAGGAATAAAGGAATATATGTCGCAGACAGGTTCTCACGTGGCTTTATTTGTGTCACCATTTCTTTTTCTTTTTCTTTTTTTTTTTTTCTCTTTTTGAAATTTCTGCAACATTGTTTCCATAATAAGGCGAGTTTTTCAACTACGTAATAATTTGTTGGCAAATAAAGTCCCAAATGTTACATACATGCGCATTTACACAAAACCTAAAAAGCCTTCGTGGAGTGTAATAACCAGTTTCTGCACTTACAACATTATGGACCACACCCACCACCATCCATCTTCCTTGAGAACATATTTGTTTATTTCAAGTCTACTCCTATAATAATAATAATAATAATAATAATAATAATAATAATAATAATAATAATAATAATGGAGCAATTAACCAATAAGTTATATAGTCTTCAAAAATTATTTAGAGTTCAAACAATTAAAAATATAATAATTTCTCAAGTTACCGGAATTCAAATTTCAATTAATTCCGAAAATATAATTATAAAAGAAACGAAAGTTATATAGACCTTGAGGAATAACTATAAGGAACAATTTTTCATCTCAATTCTGAAATTCCAAGTCTGATCTTTAATCAGAACTAAAATTCCGTATGAATATGAGTCAAATGATGGGTTTAAAAATGCAATTTGTAAAAGTTAGAGGTACGCACAAGCATGAGAAAATGCAAAGGCTGTCTGCAATTAATTTCTTCCACTTGGGTCTGGAGTATGATTATATATGTATAGTTTGTGGACCAAATGGGTAGCTATACCCAAAACAATATATTGTATTCCATATATTTGTAAAAGACTGTTCCCTTTCTTAATTGGTGGTGGTAGTATGAAATAATGACACTATTTAAACTCCCCATTAAAATTTTGGGTCTATCGCTCAGGAGATGAGTGCATTATAAATAGATAAAAAAGTATTTTTAGAAATTATGATTTTTTTCTGTTGAATTCTTTAATTTTTATTGTTATATTAAATTTTTAAATCTTTATATAATTAATGTACATTGATTCTGATAGAATCAAAATTAATATATATATATATATATCTTTATAGAAGTAAGTGAGTCTAATGCATATATAAGTGTATATTAATTAAAACATTTTCTATATATCTTACAATGTAAAGAAATAAAATATAAAAATAATTCTGACCAAAAACTTCATAGCCTGCGCTTGTTGTGTAAAGGATTGGATCCAGTGGGAACTCTCCGTTTCTGCGATAGAAATTCTTGAGAATTAGCATGAAAATAGTATTGGGTTTTGGCAGCAGAAGGTGAAGGAAAGCTTAATCTTCTTGCGGTCGCTTCACTCTTTGCACCAAATAATATCAGGAAACAAACAACAAAGCAGCAGATCAAGATTGTCTTTTGAAACACCAAGCTATTCATCTTTTTCTTTTCAAGAATATTATTTTCCTGAAAGACAAATTATAAGATCATTAGCCTCACTTCTATTATATATATATATATATATATATATATATATATATATATATATATATATATATATATATATATATATATATATATATATATATATATATATATATATATATATATATATGGACAACGGTGAATATATTAATTTATTTATAAAGTCAAACGTGTAATCACAGACTAGGAATGGCCGTTGGGTGGGGGGGTGGGGTTTTGGGGTGTGTGGTGGAGGTCACAATTTAATAGCTATGTGAACAATTGGGAGGCCAAGGTAAAGGGTTTGCTGCCGCTTTGAATTTTCTTTTAAAAAGACCAAAATGGCCAATGCTTCATATTCAAATCAAGGAAATTTGCAAGTAATGATATTTATTTTGCAAGTAATGAGAATTTTAGCACTTCATCTCAAAATATATGTCTCGTCGAATATGAATTATTTTATGCACATTCATTAATTTTTAATCTATAAATATTTGAATGTTATTAAATTAAATTTAAATATTTATATAACCACAAAATTTTAATTTGGCGATTAGCATTTAATTAAAAATGTGTAAATTCTAGTGACATTTGTAATTACATTTAGATTATATTACTTTCATTTCTAATGAAAATTGAGTTTTAAATTAAATACATGGGACAAACCGACTTAATCCCTCCAAAATTTTATTTTCAATGCAAAATTATTGATAAAGCAAGATTTATCTTTATCTGTAAGAAGAAGAGTTGACAGCTGATAATCCGATTGGATGACGGAGCCTACAAGAAGGGGTGCCCGGTCAGACCCGGACGTTAGCACTCCGAAGCTTAAATTAGTAGCTTTTAGAGAGAGAGTGTTTAGAGAGAGAGTCTCAGATAGTCAATACCTGGAGCCATTGTGTTTTAGACTATTTATAGGAGTTCTTTGGAGAGGTACTCGAATACCTTGGGGCGTGATAACCGGTAGTTGGAGCAGGTGAGCGACGATGTGACATGAACAGGTGAAAAGTATGGGCGTTATCTTATATCAGTGGACTGACAGGACGTGCAGTCCCATCAGTCCGATCGGACATCACGTCTTCATATCTTGTCTTCCAGCTCACGCTTTGCCTTTTTGTTATTGGGTTTGGGCCATGCCAAGTGTTGTTGGGCCAACCTAATTAGGCCTTTGGAGATATATATTCCATAGTTATCACTTGTCCCCCTCTCCAACGGGTCCGATCGGGCGATTTAAGCCTTTTGGCCGGATTTTTGAATTTTTAGGATGCGCCCATTTGAAGAGACGCGTCCATTCAGATAGCTATTTTGCATTTAATGCCGCACGTATTTCTAGAATGGCGCTTCGTTCTTCGTAACCGCAGTAACGAGTTGAGAATATGTGGCATCCATCTAACGGAAAGGCTTCAGAGTATTTTGGAAGCTTTTTGCCTATAAATAGACAATTTTAAAGCGATTTTTTCTCACTTTTCAGTGATTCTTAACGAAACTCTGCCAAACTTTCTTTGTGAACTTTGCTATTTGAAACCCTTGCCAAAAACTTTATTGAGGGAAGTACTTCAAATTTCGAAGAATTTTAGAGTGTCTGCGAGATCACCCAAGTAAGTAAGCAATCACTACCTTTGATTTTATTTTTCATTTGTCGCATATACTCTTTTACTTCTCCTCCTCCACCCCAAATGGCTTCAAGCAGTAGTTAACCAATAGACAGAAGTTTTCTAGAAGATTATGAGAATCGTGAGCCGTTTGGTCATCCCTCGCGGTTGATAGAAGTGGAGGTGGTGAGTATTCCTTCACGGTACCACCTTCCTGTAGAGGTGTATGGTCTACCCTAATTTCATGGCAGTGACAGAGGGGTCTTTTGGCCATGAAAGGAACGAATGGTTTATTTGCCATTTGTAAAGCTTGGATGCGGGAATGAGGCTTCCCTTTGGTGCATTCAAATCATCAATGCTTAGAGGTTATGGAATTATCCCCAACCAATTGCATCCAAATGGATGGAGGATGGTAGCTTGCTTCAAGATCTTTTGCAAGATAGAAGCAGTGGCCCCCACTCTAGACCTCTTTACTCACTTTTTTTATATTTTCGGTCGGAGTGATGGGTCGGAGTATTACTTTACCAGCCGACAGCATCGAAAGCTCTTTTCTATCCCATCCTCCATGAAGAGTTTCAGGGAAAGATACTTCTTAGTGGGGATGGCTGGTGGTTTTGGGGTTCACTTGTCCGATCGACAGATGCCATAATTTTGAAAGATCATGCTGTTGGTCGATCTATGTATGAAACCGACATCAAGAAATTGATGGATGCTATGGCAAGGAACGGTCAACCCTACAATTCCAATTACCTTCTGAGCACTCTGTTCGAGTCTTCAAGCTCCGATGCTGGCATTAGCACAGAATGTGAGCATTAATATTAGAGTGTGAGGAAGGATGTCTATTTTGCCAATTTAAATATTGCATGTGCATTTATTACACGTATCAATTTTTTTAAATGAAGTACTTATCTTTGTTTGGTTTTGCAATGCAGCCGTAAGCGAAATGACGAGAGGAGAGGAGGCTGCAAAGAAATTAGTCAATCAAGCCAAAGCCAAAAAGGAGGCCAACCATTTGGCTAAAGAGGAAAAAAGAGCTAAGAAGAGGAAGATTCTACCTGCTTTTGAGGTCCAGGCTTCTAAGAGTGCAGCGAATGCTCCTGCTCCTCCTGTTACAACAATGACTTCCTCTTCTGTTACCGTGGTTGTCCCCATAACCCGTCCTTCCTTAACCATCTTAGGCCCGTCATTACCCCCTCCGAACATGGCAAAATAGCGTCCTCTTAGGCGATTGCGGCTAAAGGAGGAAATTGACGAGGAAGGGTCACAACCGTCCCTCATCACCCGACCATCTTCTCGACAAATGGGGTCACTGGTAGATGAGGCAGTGCATAAAAAGATTGAAGAGGCAACGAGGAGGAAAGCTGCCAAAATCATAGCCGCTGTTAATGCCCGAATTACTACCAAAGGTAAGGAGATAGCTCAAAGCAAGTCAACCCAACGGCCTTCTGGGGGAGCTCAAGAGGGTCAAGTTTTGCCTTTGGAAGATATCTTAAAAGAGCGATTTGGTGATGATTGGTCCGTGACCAATAGAGGCGTGCCATCCTTCATCTGCCAAGGCCTTGCTCAAGAGAGTGATTTGAAAGCAATGACGGAGCTCAACTTGCTCTCTCGAGAATTTGGATTATTTCAGCAGCAAAACCTGGAGGTGATACCTGCATCCTTCTTTTCTCCTCCTCCTCTCTTTTTCTTTCCCCCCTTTTTTTGACTATTTTCTTCACTTTCTTTTCATAGCTAATCAAAAGAGGACTTCGTATGCACTGCATGATGGCCTATGCTCAAGCGAAGTGGGAAGATGTCGTTCGGCAAAGGAAGGAAGTTGAAGCCGCCAGCGATGCAATGAAAAAGGAAGTTGTGCTCCTAAGGTCTGAGGTAAAAGAGATGAAGAGGAAAGAGCTCGACTAGCCCAAGACCTCAAGTCTCAACAGAGCGAGATGGACCACTTGAAGGGAGATATAACGTGCCTTACCGCTGATAGTGCCTTGTGCAAGAAGTATGAAGAGGAAGTGGGCAGGCTGAAGGGTGAGTGCACACAGCTTACCACCGACTGTTTTAAAGCCAACATGGACAAGGACAAGGCACTAGTAAAGAAAGATGGGGCTCTATCAGAATGCGACCTTCTCTGGCGATAAAGAATTCCCTCTAATAAGGGTTATTTATATGATATTTTTAGTATGTTTTTAGGTATTAATTGAGTTAATTTTATGTTAATTAGGTTAAATTTGAGTTTAATTGGTTAATTTTATGTTTTTGGAGTTAATTGTAAATTTTGGTATTTTTCATGGTTATTTTGTTAAAAAGGACTTAATTACAAAAAGGCAAGTAATTGTGGGCTAAAATTGTAAAATTGAAAAATTCATGCAAGATAATTGACGTGAGGTTTAGAAGTTCAATGCGTGGCCGTGTGAAAGAAAATGAGTAGCAACGTGAAACACGACAAAGAACTTATGCGTGGCTGTGTGTCTCAAAGAAGCAAAATATGTGTGGCTGTGTGTTCTCAAGGATTGCTTATATGCATGGTCACGTGAATGTTATCAAGAGAAATTGCATGGCCACATGAAAATGAACTAAGAAGATTGCATGGCCATGTGAAGAATAACAAAGGAGAATGCGTGGTTGTGTGTCCCTTCTTGCTGAATTATGCATGGCCACGTGAAAATTAACAAAGAAACTTGAGTGGTCGTGTATCCCTACAAAGAAGGATACAAGTCAGTGCATTACCAAAGAAGAAATGATGAGTGGCCACACATGATTTTCTCTAATTCAGAGAAGGATTTTTTCAAACTTCCCGATCAAGGAGAATTTGCATCCTATTTTATTTCTGGAGTTTAAGAAGGATTCTATCACTAATTTGGCCTATAAAAAGGAGTCTGAAACACCAAAGAAGAGGAGAATAAACTAGAAGAATCAAGTAGAATAAATTAGTAGAATTCAATAGTTTTAGTTTTACATTGTTTTCTAGTTTTTCTGTTTTTATTCAATATTTTCCTGTTCAACTTTGTTTTAGTTTTTTTTTTATGTTGTTTTAGTTTTTAAACATGTTTAGTAAATAGTTTTTCTTCTTTTGCTAATGGATTCTTGAAATCTTTTATTTTCATTGGTTATGACTTAATTGAGCTTAATTTCAATATCGGTTGATTATTTCTTGGTTTTAAGCATATTCTTATCTTTGATTGTGTTGAGATTGATTGTTGGTTTATTGAGTAAATAACTAAAAATTGATTTTGACATAGTTATTGATTTGCATGTTCTTAGATTGGTTATTTAATCTTTTTGCATGATTATTATCCGAAATATGAGATAATTATGTGTTGATTTTATTGATCAATACTAAGAGAGGAGGAACTAAAAATAAATTGGAATTGAATTATTTGAAAAAGAGTTCAATGAATTTTTAGGAAGTTAAATTGGATTTTGATGCTGAGTATTAGATTTGTCTATGAGTTTAATACTAAGAATGATATACTTGAATAAAGATATCTGGCTTTATTACTAGTTTTTCCATAATAACTGGTGTTTGTATAAAATTTAAGTCATTACAATGAAAATTAAGGTTGATAGTTCCTTTAGCAAGAGAATTTCAGTTATTATTTTGTTTTTAATTCATGTTAGTTTAATTTTAGTTTTTGTTTTGTTTCATTGTTTATTTTATTTAAATTTTGCTTTTAAATCAAAAATATTTGAAAAATAATCTCAGGTTAATTTAATTGATACATAGATATTATCCTTAGCAATTCATGTTCCCTTGGGTACGATATTTGGGGTCTTAATCTATATTTTCCTATATTACTAGCCGATCTAGTACACTTTTTTAGACACTGGTCAAGTTTTTGGCGCCCGTGTTATTATTGTATTGCCAAAATCAAAGCTAGTATGAAAAAAAGAAAGAAAAAAGAAAAAAAAAAGAAAAAAAAAGAAAGAAAATATTGAAATAAGCTAGCATGTATGGCAAAATCTTAAGTGTGGGATAGTTACAAGGAAAAACGGTTATGATTTCTTAAAAGGGTATGAATTGTGAATGTAAGAGAGTTTCAATTATTATTTCTCTCTCATAAGAGCTTTGAATTGTGAAGGATTGATTGAGTTTTGGCTAAATTCTTTATTGTTTAAGATTTCAATTTTCAGTTTGAAATTTTAAGGGCAATTTTTATTTGTTTTGAATATGCTCAAAACTTCAATTTGCTTGCTGAGATTAATATGCATGAATTGGTGTGGATTTATTGTTCTTAAATATAGTTTTGTTTAGAGTTTAATTTTGAATTGAATTGAGTTCATCTGCATTCCATTACTTATAGCAACCTATTATTTGAGAATAAACTGTATTGTTGGCTTGATAGATGTTGAGTTTGTATTTGAATTGGCTTATTTTCTTTTGTGCTTACCATGACCAATTAAAATCTTTCTCTTCTTTTGATTTAAGCCTAACCCTTACCAATTATCTTTACACTTCATTCACACACTATCCACTTTGCAACATATGGATATTATGCATTGCAAGCAAGTTTGGCCTAGTTGCATTTCTTCGCTTAGTTACCACGATTATTAAGCCTTGTTCATTGTACTTTATTGGATTTAGAGGAATGATTGCTTGTTAACTCAATTTCATTGGACCAATGCTTTATTTTTGGCTTGATTATGGTTCTAAGTGTGGTAAGCTTATAATTTCTCTTGGGCACTAACTTGTTTCTCAAAAGTTATATAGTGAGCTAAAATTTTTCATACTTTGCTGAGGACAGTAAGATTTTAAAGAGGGGTATAAAGCTCAGCTGAGCTAGAAATTGAAGATCAATTTAAGGGAGTTTCTCTTACCTTGCCCATTTTCTTACTCATGACTTGTTTTTTAGTCGATTTGTTTTTAGTTGTTAAGTTTTGTTTTTAGTTTGCATGCTTAGTTTTTATTTTGCATGTTAGTTTAGTTAATTCAATTATCATTTATTGTACATTTAGCTTAGTTCACCCCAATTTTTTTTTCTTCAAAATTGAATATTTTGAACTTAAATTTAGAATGTGCAATATTTTAAAATTCTTGTTTAGCAGTAGAACAAGTATGTTGTTTAATGAATTTTTGACTAGTTTAATATTCAACTTGACTTATATTTGTTAGTTTCCATCTTTTTGAGCACTTAAGACCAATTTTTGAATTTAAAGAAAAATAATGCATTGAAATAGTTGTGTAAGAAATTTTAGAATACTAGAACCTTTCTCATCACCCTTCAAAACATAAAAGCAACTCAAAATAATTTGGAAAGTGATCTAGGCAATGTTTTTATTGTTAAGCCATATTTTAACTTATTTTCCTAACCTTTATGCATATTTATTCTTTGTTAGCCATTTAGAGCCTAATGAGGTATGTTTAATACATGCCATATTTATTTTTCTTGTTACACTCATTTATTTTATCATATAGCCTAAAAAGCTTTTATCATCCCTTTTAGAATTGGCCACTCTAAGATTGGATGGATTAATGGGAATTAAGTATCTTGATGAGTGTAGTAAGACAATTTTGAATTTTATTGTCAATGGCTATTGTTGAAGTCGAGTGAATAGTGAATTATGACTTTGTGATTACCCGTGTTATTATTGTATTGCCAAAATCAAAGCTAGTATGAAAAAAAGTAAAAAAAAAAGAAAAAAAAAAGAGAGAAAGAAAGAAAGAGAAAGAAAATGATATAAAGCTAGCATGTGTGGCAAAATTTTAAGTGTGGGGTAGTTACAAGGAAAAACAGTTATGACTTCTTAAAAGGGTATGAATTATGAATGTAAGAGAGTTTCTATTGTTATTTCTCTTTCATAAGAGCTTTGAATTGTGAAGGGTTGATTAAGTTTTGGCTAAATTCTTTATTGTTTAAGTTCATGGGATGAAATTTATGAATTATTAGTCTATTTTATCTTAAAGTGGCTATTCTTATTGTTGATCTTTTATCTATTCTTTGATAACCAATACCTTAGCCCCATTACAACTTTTAAAAGACCTAAGTGATTCTAAATTTTATTTTTGAGTTGTTTAGCGGAGATGATCTTTGGGTTCCGGTGTTAAATGAGAGGCTTATGGTGTTTCTAGAGTTTCAAGCGTGAAACCATTTGTACACTTAGGTGTATAATCATTCTAAGCTTGACTATAAATTTGCATTGGTGTTTTGGATTTTGAAAATGCTTAAAATATTTTGGTCTTGCAGACACACAAGGAAACTAACTCATATTGTCTTGGTTGAATTTATTATAGTTGAAAATTTTATTAAGTGCTCTTGTTAATTGTTAAACTTGGTTTTGAAATGCATGATTCTTTATTTGAGTTTGATTATTTTGAGGAGTTGGATTGTTCTAATTTGCTCGAGGGCGAGCAAGGTTTAAGTGTGGGTTATTTGATAAGGGTCATTTATCTGATGTTTTTAGTATATTTTTAGGTATTTAATTGAGTTAATTTTATGTTAATTAGGTTGAATTTGAGTTTAATTGGTTAATTAGCCAATTTGAACAACCATGCCTTTCGCAAGTGTCCTTGTCTTTCCGCTGGATCCATTCTCCAATCCTCCGCCTGCTCAAGTCGCTCTAGACCTAGTTCTACCATTATGGCCTCTTTATGGTGCTTGATCATAGCGATATATGCCTCTCTTGATGCCTTTTGGTCACCTTTCAGGATGGCAATGCCTCCCTTTATCGGGATTTTAATCACCATATAACGGATGCTGGTGACAGCTCCAGTTTGAAAGAGTAGTGGCCTACCAAAAATAGCGTTATAAGCAAAAACCATATCAATAACCATGAATGTTACCTTGCAGGCATGGGCGAGGGATTCCTGGCCAAGCTCAGCAAACAAATCAACCAATCCTACCACTGACACTGTGGCATTGCCCAATCCGATCAATGGCGTGGTGCTCGGCTTAAGCTCTTCGATCGGTAAACCCATTGCTCTGTAGGCTTGCAATATGTAAGCACATTCACAGCACTTTCATTGTCCACCAGTATCCTTTTTACATCGAAATTATTGATCCGCGCCCTGACGACAAGGGCATCTTCATAAGGAAACATTACATTTCATGCATCCTCACTAGATGTGGTGACTGGGGCTGGTTGTTCGGATGTATGAGAGACGTAGACGCCTTTTTCCTTTCTTTTTTTAGAGAGATCATCTCCGTAAGACGATCCACCAGTGATCATATTTATAACACAGGCATATAGTCGGCGTGAATCCGCATTCTTTGGCTTTCTCTACTCATCGTTATTGTCGTCACCATCGGAATTATCTTTCTTATGGTCCGATTATCTACAGGGGCTTTCCCCTCGGGTCAGACCTACAAATCTCTTGAGATACCCTCTTTACAAAAGTCGTTCAATTTCTTCTTTCAACTGGTGATATTCATCGGTTGTGTGACCGACATCCTTAGGGAATTTGCAATACTTATTATGGTTCCTGGTCCTTCTGTTTTTCTCGTCCATCTTTTTCGGCGAGTTCATCTTTTGATGATTTTCCTTGATCCACATCAATACTTGCACCGGGTTGGTGTTGAATGGAGTGAAAGTTCGAGCCTGCTGACCAGCATCCTGATTGAACCTTGATCGTTCTGCCTCATTTTTTTCCCAAATTTCTCGAAGTAGAGGCTCTCTCAGGGCTCCTCGCAATCCGCTCGAACATTGGAGCACGGTTGAATGATCGCCCATCTGGGTGCTGTAGCCTATCCATAACGTTGCTCTTTCTGCCTCGGCTGGACCTCAAGGTATCATCCAGTTGAATGTGTTACCTAGCTCTTTTCATCAGATCGAAAAAGCTGATTGGCGGCCTTGTTGTAATTAATTCAAATAATAGCCTATCAACAGTGCCATTGGTTAAGGCAGTAGATACCATTTCCACGCTTACATTCCTCACTTTCGATATTGTGGCTTGGAATCTATCGATGTAGTCTCAAAGACTTTCATCGGTCCTCTGATAGAGGTTGTATAAATCGCTCACAGATTTTAGCACTCCTGTCTGTACAATAAACCGTGTAATGAACAGCTCTTTTAGTTGTTAAAAAGATGTGATTGAACCATACGGGAGCTCATGAAATCATGTGAGAGCATCTCCTCCCAGCGTAATAGGAAATATCCTGCAGGCAATCCTTTCATCGTAGGTGTATACCTGTACTTTCATTAGATATTCTGCAAGATGAGTAGCAGGGTTAGTCTTACCTGTATACCTGTCCATTATCACATCTCGCCATCTGTGAGGTAGCTCTGACTTCGTGATTTCCCTACAAAATGGTAAGGTCGTGTTGCCGCAGGTGTTGTCCTCAAATATGCCTTTTTTGGAGCCTGTCAAGCTAAACTGCTTGAGCTTATACTTGAACCATTTGTCCTCCTTGCTTATGGCTACTAAGGCAAATTTATCTCTTTGCCCCTTCATGCGGCTGTGATTTTGCATGCACATGAAAGACAAATCGTCCCCAATGAACGAGGTGGAAGATCTACTAGGGATATATGGAGAATCTCTGCTTGAGGACATTGTGTCCTTCCCCTTGTCATATCTACATGGGGTTCTAGCCCTCATCTTCCTACTATCATGAGCTCCTGGCTCGTTGATGGAAATTCCCTTGTTTTTTCTTCTTTCGAAGTCTTCGGCCATGAAATCCATTTCATGACCTCTTTCATAAGTTCTGGGTATTTTTCCCTTTTTCAAAGTTTGGACTATGCTTTTAATGAAGTTACTAAGGATGGCGCGCATGTCCTTGATGGTGATAGGGATATCTTTTGATTGCCGCATGGCTACGTCATTGAATTCTGGAAGGAGGCTAGCCCTAGTAGGGAATCTGGAAGACCTTTCTCTTCTTTCTGAGGGCCTAGATCTGCCCTGGCCGTTGTGATTATACTCTTCCGAAGTTGCGTGTTCATTAGATCTCGAACCTGCCATTTTTCTCTCAATGAAAGCACCAAATAATAAAGCAATATTTGTCTTTATCTGTAAGAAGGAGAGTTGACAATTGATGATCCGATCGGATGATGGAGCCTGCAAAAAGGGATGCCCGGTTGGACCCGGGCGTTAGTACTCCGAAGCTTAAGTTAGTAGCTTTTAGAGAGAGAGTCTCAGATAGTCTAAACCTGGAGCCATTATATTTTAGGCTATTTATAGGAGTTCTTTGGAGGGTTACTCAAGTACCTTGGGACGTGATAACCGGCAGTTAGAGCATATGAGCGGTGATGTGATATAAACAGGTGGAGAGTATGGGCGTTGTCTTGTATCAGTAACTGACAGAACGTGCAGTCTCATCAGTCCGATCGGACATAACACCTTCCTGTCTTATTTTTCAGCTCATGTTTTGCCTTTTTGTTATTGGCTTTGGGCCATGCCAAGTATTTTTGGACCAACCTAATTAGACATTTGGAGATATATTTTTCATAGTTATCAATTATTATAAGTTTTGTAAATTAACCTTTAAAAATTATTTATTTTTCAATTTGATCTTTCTTAATTTTCCTTATTTTAAATTCTGGCTCCAATATCGTATTCTTCTCATCCTATGTCTGCCCTCGTTTAAATATATCATATAGCTTCAAGTATATTTTAATTACAAATGCTCCAAAATCATTATTAAAGTGCATATAATAGCATTATTTCAAAGATTTTCTCTTGAAAAAAAAAAAGAAAAATTAAATAGATCGAGAATCACAATGTAAATATCTCATTCCATTACAAGATAATTTTGTGCATGAAAACAACCTTCTATAAAAAAAATATTACTTCCATTTATGGAAAAAGAAAACACTCACACAAAGAAAGAAAAACCTTAAAACCAGGAGTTCATTTGGTATTTATATATATAAATGATATTGATAGCTTAAAAAAAACAAAAAGGAAAGGGCATTATAGTGATATTAAAAGTGGAAGTCCCAAAAACCGACCCACTCGATTGCTATTGCAGAAAACTAGAAATGGTGGTAAGAGGCGCGTGATGCCACGCCATCAAATTAAACAATATTAATTAAGATAATATGTATGGACGCGTTTTAAGAAAAGTCGGCGAATCTACGTTGAAATTTTTGTCTCCATCTCCATATGTGTTTTGGAGAAAAAATGAGTTTTTTTTTATTCTTTTAATAAATTATAATTTATTTAAAAAAGTCATATAAAATAAATAAATTAAAAAAGCAGTGAAATAGTGATTATCAATCATAAATGACATTTTACCATTTATTTAGAATTTTAAAAAATATATAAATACCCACTTCATATTTTTTATTAATCACTTTTATTATTTTTATTAAAATTAAAAAATAATAAATCGACTTAAAGTTAATATTAAATTATGTAATTAAAATTAAATTATCAAATTTGATTAGTTATTACTTTATTGAGAAAAAAATTTAATTTAAAAAGTAAATTAAATTACATTAAAAATTTAAAAATAATAAATAAATAAAATTTAAATTTTATTCAAAAAATAACAGATAAAAAAGAACGAAAAAATATGATTTAAATAACAAATTTTAAAAAGAAAAAATCAATTTCCAACAAATAGTGTGCCTATTTATATATTTATATATATCATATGATGCGAAAATATTAAAGACAAATTTGGTTGCGAGAGAATAGTATTAGTAGACATGATTATAAATTGGATTTTAAATAGAATTTTTGATGGATATACATAATATTTTTAAATTTTTTCTTTGAAATTGGATATACTATCAGTTTCAGTGCTGGATGCTGGCTAGCCAATTAGATTTGGTAACACAAAAGGCAAGGGTTTCATAATAAGTGGTTGCTCATTGAAAATTTAAGGAAAATGCATTATTTTATTCCTCGGTATAAATGATGTATGATTTTGAATTTGAAAAAAAAAAAAAAAAACCCTACTGAAATTTATGTAGGTGAAAAAGAAAGGATATAAAAACTATAAAGTATACCCTTTTTGGTGCACGGGTAGGAAAAACTAAATAAAAGTTGCTACTTTTCCTTAATTCCTTTTGCTTGGACCTTTTTACGGGGTTTAATCATAGCCATACACTATTTGTTTTGATTTTTTTATATATCAATTTGAAAGGAACTACTCTTGACAAATTAAGCTTAGTGTTCAAGAACTTTATCAATTATTTTTGGAGAAAAAAATTACACCATTAGTTGCTTAATTGGCATCAAGATGTCATAACTTCAAGAAACAGGATATATATATATATATATATATATATATATATATATATATATATATATATATATATATATATATATATATATATATATATATATATATATATATATATATATATATATATATATATTTCTTAGAGATATTATACTTATTCAATTAATCTAGTATATTGTCCGATACGATAATCAATATATATGTTGGTCATGTAATTAAAGTGTGCATAACCCTCGGTGCATCACCAACTATATATCAAATTATCTTCCATTTAAGCCGACGGCGAAGACAACAATGACGATAATAATAATAATAATAATAATAATAATAATAATAATAATAATAATAATAATAATAATAATAATAATAATAATAAATATGACATTGATATTAAAACTACTTAATACGTTGATAGAATAATCTTAAGTTATTTTAAAATATTTTAGGAATCCTTAGCTCTAAATGTTAGTTTAGTGACCATTTTATAGTGTAAAAACTCAAAAATTAGTGATGTATCTTTTGTTTTCCCTAGTAAATTATGAAATAGAACAAATAGAAGCCAATGCAAATTCTTGGCAACTATCAGAACACCTAAAAACCCTAGTATGATCATGATGATAAAGCTATATTTTTATTTTAGGTAAAAGTACCCCTAAATTAAAGTATATTACAGAAGGGGTAAAGGGATGGCGTTATTTGTTAATTGTACGGCCATGTGCAAATTTGCTATAGGCAGGTCATAGCTTTCTTATTCAACCATATATAACAATCTCCACCCCACACATAATGTTCTTATTCAAAGCTGCCTTCATTGGGCCATTTTCATTCTCACCGACTCTACTCATCATTTGAGCATAGTTATTAAAACCGGACCGGATGGTTGAACCGGTTTAATCGCGAACCGATAGGTCAACCGATTGGTTCAACTGCATAAAATTGAATTGGCAAAAAATCAAATTGGACCGGAAAAAACCGGGTTGAACCGAAAAACCGGATAAAATCGAATTTTTGGCTGAAACTGCAAAAAATTATATATTTTTTGTATTTTTTCAGCCCCTATATATATATTTGAAAAAATTAGTATTTTAAATTCTAAATATGTCACTTGATAATTTAATATACTTATTATATATTTGGTTCATTATAATCAAATATATGTGTGTATATATATATTAAATTTTTATTATTTATTTATTTGAGAAAATGAGTATTTTAAAGTTTAAGATATCACTTAATAAATTAATATATTTATTATCTATTTATTTCATTGTAATTATATATATATATATATATATATATATATATATATATATATATATATATATATATGAAATTTTCATAATTTATTTCCTTGAAATAATTAGTATTTTAAATTTTAAAGATGTCACTTAATAATTTAATATACTTATTATCTATTTGAATTTATTGTAATTAAATATAATTATACTCATATATGCAAGGTTAATATTTTTTGTGTTTTCTTCATTAGTACTCTATCTAAAAACGAAATTTTTTTCATAATATGATTGTATTTTTATGTTTCTAATATATAATATTCAAAAATTCATAATTAATTACTTGTAATAATAAAATTAAAATTATATTTCATAACTTATTATTAGGATATTTGTGACATATATTAATATTTGATGAATATTTTGTTAATTTTTATACAATAATATTTATAAAATTATAATAATTTATATTATTTTAAAAATAAAAAAAATCCGGTTGAACAGATCAAACCACGAATCTCCAGCCTTGTCGGTTCTTTATCCGATCCGCATTTGAGAAATACTTTTTTTTTCCATAAAATAAAATCCTTACAAATTATTAAATAACAAAAAATATATATTAGGATTTGCTTTTCATCATAACCAAACTATATATGTGTCAACAGGGCCAAAGGACGGCAATTGCCCCACTTAATTTTGTTGAAAACTAAAATTACTATTGTAGCCTTTGGTATATATCCTTAAAAATTTTATTTAAGATAAAAAAAATAAAAAAAAGGTCCATTTCTCAATTACTCAAACCCTTCAGCCACATATCTCTATTCTTTTCTGTGTAATTTCTGTTTTCCCTGCCACTTAATAATTGCTCCAATGATTTCTTCAATTCTCTCAACTGCAATACCCGAAAATTAAGGTAATTTCTAACAACAATTTGGACTGCTAAAAATTAAAATTTTAAGTATATCACATGGAAATTATTTAATCACATATATTGACCAGGAGGTAAAAACATAAAACAGTACAATTCATCCTCCGCGACTCTACCATTCATCACAAATCTTTTTATTTTTTTTAAATCATCATATCAATATTCATCGCAAGTTGTTGGCTGTGGATATAATTTTGGAATAATTCCTAATAGGACGTATGTACCTTCAGACCTCAGTATGTTACTTTGCATCAATTTTATTAAAATCGGACCGGATAGAGAACTGGCAAGGTTGGGAATTTTTAGTTCGACCGGTTCAACCGGGTTTTTTTTATTTTTAAAATATTATAATTATTATAATTTTTTTAAATACTATTGTATAAAAATTAAAAAAATATTCATCAAATTTTAAATATATATCACAAATATTTTAATAATAAGTTACGAAAATAATTTTAATTTTATTATTACAAGTGATTAATTATGGATTATTGAATATCATATGCTAGAAACATAAAAATACAATCATATCATGAAAATAATTTCATGTTTAGATGGAGTACTAATAAAGTGAATACAAAAAATATTAACCTTGCATATATGAGTATAATTATATTTAATTACAATAAATTCAAATAGATAATAAGTATATTAAATTATTAAGTGACATTTTTAGAATTTAAAATACTAATTTTTCAATAAATAAATAATAAAATTTTAATATATATATATATATATATATATGTATATATATATATATATATGTGTGTGTATGTATGTATGTATGTATGTATGTATGTATATTTTAAATTTCCATTATTTATTTATTTAAAAAAAATTAGTATTTTAAATTCTAAAGATATTATTTAATAATTTAATATACTATTACAATAATCCAAATAGATAATAAGTATATTAAATTATTAAGTAACGTATTTAGAATTTAAAATATTAATTTTTTCAAATAAATAAATAATAGAAATTTAATATATATATATATATATATATTTGATTACAATGAATCAAAAATATAATAAATATATTAAATTATTAAGTGATATACTTAAAATTTAAAATACTAAGTTTTTCAAATATATATATATATATATATGTGGGTGGGTGAAAAAATTCAAAAAAAAATTGATTTTTTACATTTTTAGCAAAAAATCCGGTTTTGTCCGGTTCACCGATTTTCCAGTTCTACCCGGTTTTTTCCGGTTCAATTCTGTTTTTTGCCAATCCGGTTTTCAGTAGTCAAACCAACCGACTGGCCTGCCGGTTCGTGGTTAAACCGGTTCAACCGGTCGGTCCGGTCCGATTTTAATAACATTGCTTTGCACTATGCATGCATATACAAACCCAGAATGCTCAAAATTTATTTAATCAACAAAATATTAATTTTACTAGTTTCTAAATCAATTCGATCATTGCAAGACTTCAGACGTTCTTCTATAGCATACTTGTGTGGATATCTCAAAAGTGCCCAAACATTTGATGCCGATGGTTTACAACGACCTAGTGAAATGTTTTCAACTATTTAAATAATAATATGACAATAGTTTTTATAAACCTTTAGTTATGTTTTCCAATTCTTTTGACACGACCACAAATCAAGCATTTAGTTTTTGCTATTTGATACATGAGCTTGGTTCGAAACCAAAAGGCAGACCATTTATAGTCTCAAATATTTTTGTCATAAACTCAAAACATTAGCCCGCCAAAAAAAAAAGACATGCCTTTGAATTTTAGGTTAGTTTCACTCGTGGTCAATAAATTTGTGATCAAATTACGCAATAATCATAAAAGAAATTTTTTTTCATAAAAATTACTAAACTTTACAAATTTATACAATAAAATCACTTTGACCGGATTCCAACGAGAAAGT
The DNA here is from genome assembly GCA_037975025.1 of Excoecaria agallocha. Lineage (NCBI taxonomy): Eukaryota > Viridiplantae > Streptophyta > Magnoliopsida > Malpighiales > Euphorbiaceae > Excoecaria > Excoecaria agallocha. The sequence continues at coordinate 96,489,445 of CM075807.1, read as the reverse complement.
TGCTGAAAAGTCTACATGTTATTATCTGGACTTGCCACGTCAGCATGCTACGTGTCACACTGTGCTGACACGTGAATTTTTCGGTAACTTTTTCACCGACATCTGGTCAAAATAACTTTATTGTATAATTTTTCAAAGTTTAGTAATTTTTATGAAAAAAATTTTTCTTTTATGATTATTGTTTAATTTGGTTACAAGTTCAGTAACCATGGATAAAACTAACCCTTGCATTTTCTATCATTCAATTTTTTATTGTAAAGAGGGATAATAGCCAAAATTTCCACTAAAGTATTGAAAATGGTGCGTATTTGCCATTTAATTATGCCTTGAGCTAGATTTGCTCTTGAAGTATAAAAAATGATACATTTACACCTTTAATATGTTTTTGGGCCACAATTGACTCTATTATTATAAAATTAGCTCAAATTTTCCACTAAAGCTAACGGAAATATAAGTAAGCAAATAAAAATACACATGATGGGCTAATTTAAGTGATATATGTGCACTATAAAATTGATGTCTTATTTTAACTCTCGAAAAAATGTTAAAATTTCTTACCATCAGATATTTTCTATTTATTTACCTAGAATCCAATCATTATAACAACTTTAACATCATAAAGTTTAACTATTTTTTTGAGAGTTAGAAAAATATATCAATTTATAGTCTACATGTGGCAAGCTTATATGATTTTAATCAGCTTGCCATGGATTTTTATGGTTACTTACATGAAGTCTTGTTCTTTTTAGTGGCAAATTTAAACCGGATATATAATAACAAGGGTACTTTTAACCCAAAAACATATCACTACAAAAAAATGCATTTTACCGACGGATTTTTATCGACGGATTTATGCTTTTACCGACGGCATATGACCTTACCGATGGTTTTTTATTATTTTACCGACGGAAGGTATCCGTCGGTAAAACGCTCGTAGGTACCACTTTACCGGCGGAAAATTCCGTCAGTAAATATTACCGACGGATTTACCAACGGATCTGTAAAAAACTTTCCGTCGGTAATTTTATTTAAAATCCGTCAGATGTTTCGTCGCGTTGACCGTCTACCGACGGAAATTATTGTCGGTAAACTGTCGGTAATATTTAATTAATAAATTAATAATTTATTTAGTATAAACAGCGACAAATATTTTCGTCGGTAATTGTGTTGGTAGTAATTAGAATAGCAGCGACAGCGACGAATTGTCCGTCAGCAATTTGTCGGTAACATATTATTTTTTATAATTTTTTGTGAAATTATATATTTACTATTTTGTAAATCCTAAATTAAACACAATAAAGTCAATATAAAATTATAAAATCTAAATTCAATATATATATATATTAATTAATAATTTTAATATATATCAAAAATAATTAATACAAAAAGTTATATAAAATCTGTACAAATAATGTGTAAATTACAGTATCAATTAATGCAGAAAACCGAGCTTTCCTAATGTTAAGATAGCGATTTGCTGCTCCACAGACATCGATCACTTCAAATGCAATGTTTTCTCCTTCTCTATCACAATCAAGCCACAGAACAGGCCATTGACATTTTCTTGCTTCTTCCTCCAATGTTCTTTTAATATCCTTCGTCCTACCCAAAAACCAGTTGAAGACGTATAGACATATATACATAAATTACAAAAGTATAAGGCTAAAATAGCTGATTAGCCACACAACCGAGTACAATTCAAAATGAAAACCTCAAAACAACAGCATTCATACTTGCCAGAGTGAAGAATCATTCTAACTAAGCCAATTGAGCAATTTTTAATGGGGACCTACAACTGATTTCAACAGTCAGTAAACTTCAATTTGAATCCACAAAACCATTTAGTTTAACTTTCAAGAAGGTTAGTTTCCACATAATATCTAGTACATGTTCAGAGACATTGCCACTTGAGTTGTTTACCAATATGCTAAATGCTTCAGTCACTATAATGCTAAATGCACTCAGAATGGAGACGTTACATCCAAATCCATTGATCCACTTGCCTATCAGGATGGATGATGATGACACGTAATAGATCATGCGACCGAAAAGAGAAACATAACAGGTAAATAAGTCAATATTTAATGTAAAGCTATATTTCACCATGCATCCAATGGATATAGGTACTGATCGAATGCAAAGGCACTAATGTTAACATTTTCTACAAAAGAGCAAAACAATTTCTTAGGGCTTGAGTGATGCCATTGCTTCAAGATGTTAGTACAAATGCAAATTAATATGATTTTCTTTATAATATTCTAGGTAAGGCATAATGCTATTACCTTTGTACAAAGAATTCCTCACCTGCAAGAATTTTGTGTATTTTGATATGCTTGACTCGCAAGAATCCAATATAAATTGTAATGCTGATTCCTCAATTTCAGGGTAGCTAACATCCTTTTTGATGGATGTCTTATTTGATGCTGGAGCAACCAGCTGGAGCAAGACACGAAAACTTACAGGCAGATAGATTGGGAAACTTGGTTCCAAGTTCAGAAAGCAATATTAACAAACCTCTTCAAACTGTGTTCTCATGCTTGGATGACTAACTGCTAAATATGCATACGTCACTAACTCCATATGCCAACCAGTGATTCTCAAAGGAAAACATTGGGATCTACCAGTTGAGCAAAAGAAATCATACTGGTGTGCAGAAACATTTAGCAGAAACAAATATGAAGTAGCATTTTATTTTTAGTTCAAATACTTGCAGGCATGCAAGACAAAATTTAGAAAATGTGCAACTGCATATTACTGTTTATGAATTGACTAAAAGATGAGGTAATTTATGGAAGCTGATTGTGTTCACTTGTTGGTACTCACGCTGACAAACCATGCTTCTTGAAAGCTTCTAACTTCTCCTTGTAACATTTGTCAGATTTGTTTAGAGATTGTGAGAGCTTTACTGAGTCACTGGGGTTGGTCCCCTCCCTTGGAACAAATCCATATGATAGCAACAGCTCTCCATTAGATTTCTTGCCATATGATATAAAAACTTGCATGAAGAAGCATTCCTATTAGCCATCTTCTCTAGAATATTTGTCGTGTCTTCATATTTCTTTATAATTTATAGTTTACTTTATTTGCTAGTAGTATTAGACATTCATGCTTGGGATCATCAAACACTGAGGCTAAATAATCTTCGTGGATTTGCTCATTGAAGGCAAAAATGAATCCTAAGAAAGATCGGAGTGGCGTATTGATCATTTTTTTCTCCTCTTATTCCATTATCTCTGGTGGCCATACACTTCTATAGGTAATATATTAAATTCCAAATTCAAAATTAATTTTCTGGCAAACATCTGCATTCCAATAAAAGATTCTTTTTCAGAGACGTTTAAAGGACCATAAAACAATAAATAACAATACTTCTACTTCCTCTTTCCTCCTGATATACTCAGTTTGCAAGTAGTTTTAAACCAACACTGAATCCAATATCCAGTTTTTCCAGCATTACACATTGCAAGCTACTGCTTCAAGTTTTAAACAGAAAGCTCTTTATATATATATTAAATTTTAGAAATATGACTACTTATGGTTGACATGTTCATTAAATCATCCCAACAGAAGCAGAACTGTGATAGGAAAAAATAACAATGCCTTCACATTAAGTCATTATACCATTTTTTATCATAAAAAAATGGCACATTTGCATCTTGAAGGCAGTGAAAGAACATCTTTATATATTTACCTTTCATATATTTCAGTATCCATTGTTGTAGTTGTAGAAAAAACAGCTGTGATTTTATCTTTTTGCTTTTCAAGTAATGCCTAACAGTCCCTGTAAAAAAGTAAACGAAAGATCAATGCACACATAAATGAACCTGCAAAAAACAACAAACATATATATATATATATATATATATATATATATATATATATATATATATGTAAAAAATAAGTTTCAGTAATTAATTAGTATAGTATATGATGATAAAAGATAAGGAAGAGCAAAGAAGGAAAAGAAAATGAGGACCACCATAAAAAGAAATCCTAAAATCAGGGTTATACCGAAAACTATCATTGAATGTTTAATACATATTTAAGTATATTACATTCTATAAGCAATTTAGTTTAAGAAATATAAACTGATTCTTCTGCCCAAACTTTAATATTTCACAACATTTTGTTCTCTCTATAATTTTAATTTCTCATACATGTTTTACAACTAATACGGATTATTATGATAACAATAGGTTCTATAAGTCAGAGTATACAAAATTATAAAGAATATGAAAATTAATGGAAAAATTCAGAACATTAGAGCACTACAATTGACAAAAATTCTAAAAATTATTCACTTCATATAAACTGCAATGACTATAGAGAATTTTTATTGTTTCTTAAACATGCATGTAACTTTAAAATCTAATCTAGCAAATCTCATTCTTTTACCAATATTGATAAATTGTGGCTTGTCTACCAGTTGTACTGTTATTATATTGCTCGCAAAAACAGGACTAAGGAGATACTAATCTAGTAGGATTTCAGAATTTGTTTAAATAAGCTAATTGGAGTAAATTAGTAACTACGTACCATTAGCTAAAATTTCCAAAGCCTTTCTCAATATCGTCCCTCACCGGAGCTTCGCCGGAGTTTGGTCGGAGCTTCATCGGTGCTTCACCGGTGCTATCCACCATAGAGATCAAAGCCCCAGCATCTCGCCGCAGGTCACCACGCGCTCAGCCGCTGTCATAGTTGATCAAAAATCGAGGTGGAAGACCACAGCACTACAGCTCCGATTTCCTCATCACCGGCGTGTGGGGAGGAACAACAGCCCAAGTAATGATCCCCTTACCTTTGGGAACTCACCGGTGTCGCCTGGTCACCGTCCAACATCGTGAGTCGTCGGAGAGGGAGGATGAAGCTTCCATCGTGATAAAGAGAGAGATGCAGAAAAGGCGCCATGTACGGAGGATCAGACCAGCAATTGACAGTCAACAGCGGTAGCGAAGAAGACACCGGTAGCCTGCGCCGTCGATCGGCGATGAAAGAGGCGGCGTTGTGCCCTTCTCCTCCCACCGTTCTCCATTTTTCCTCCCCCCCTCTCCCTGCGTTTTTCATTTCTTCTTTTCATTTTCATTTTTTTTTGTGGCCTTAATAATTTTATCCCGAAAAATCTAGGGAAAGCAACTGGCATTTTAATTTTTCACTTTCCCAAAACGACGTAGTTTTGAGTGAGAATAGAAAAAATTCAATTTAGTCCCTCAACTCTTCCAATTTAAATTTTTAAGCCTCCAATTCAAGTATAATAAAATATATAATGCTATCTTTTTCTTTTAAATTATTTAGATAAAAATTTATTATTAATATAGTCACTAAATAAAAATTTAAACGAATTTAGTTAAAATTAATTTATAATTTAATTAATTAATTAATTGACTGAAACTAAAATTTATAATTTCATAATTTTAAATTAAAATTACAGCCTGATCACTAATATATATATATAAATTATTATCAACCAACTTAGGGGTGGGTAATTTTACATTTGGGGCTTCCATAATTTTTTTGAATATTATTAATTAATATTAATTTTGTAAAATATTTATTATAATTTATTAAAATATTATTTTATCAATTATCTATTATTATATTATTAATTATTTTTAGTGTATATATAAAATTAAAATAAACAATATGCAATTAGTTTTTTTATTTTTAAAATATACATTTGAAATGGAATAAATAAATACGTTGCAGTAAAATTATATATAATCTAATATCTTAAATAGCTATTGGTGAAACCGACCAAGAATGGCGAACAGCAAAGGGAATTGCAACCGTTGTCCAGCAAAAGGAGGAAGAAAAATATATTAATTATTTTACATAAAAAATATATATAATTAATTAAAAAGAAAAAATATTTAGTCTAGGCTTTATTTGGAAAAAATGATATTTAATAAAAAAAACAAAATTTTAAACATTTATTTAAATATAATCATAATAACGACGGATTACCGACGGAAACGACCGTCGCAACTATTCATATTTCCATTTCCCTATTCCGTCGCTATTTCGTCGGTAAATAATGTGCCAAAATATGCAGCCATTATTTACCGACGGAATTTCCGTCGGTACATAACAAAAACCATTGATATCCTTACCGACGAAGTTGTTTTGTCGCTAAACCGTCGCTATAAAACGGCGCCACTATTTCCCGCCAAATTTACCGACCGTTTTTCATTTTGGTCGCTAAAAACGTCGCCATTTTGCATTTTTTATTTTTACCGACACATTTGTGTTCCGTAGCTAATCTGTCGGTAAAATCTTCTTTTAGCGACAGATATTGTGTCTGTCGGTAAAATCAATTTTTTTTGTAGTGTATCTAAAAGGAAATTATATACCATTTTTAATATTTCATGGAAAATTAGGCTCAAAACATACTTATAAGGCAAATATAAACCATTTGTAATACTTTAGGGGAAAATTTGGCACTTTTTCCTCATTTCAATTTCCTTCTTACAATTCATTATACTTATGTATATCATCATTAATATTTTTAACTTGATTTTATTTTAATTGATGAAATATCCCACAAACTCAAAAAAGAATCCGTAATCTGCCAAAACAAAAAGAAGAAGAAAGAAGGAAAGAAAGAAAGAAAGAAAGAAGGGAAATAATTTTTTGGGTGGATTAAAGAGGTTATATAGAAAAAAGGAGATGTTATGGCAGGTTGAGTGAAAATAAAGGTTTTACTAAAAAATATTTTTTTTTGAAACTAAAATTAGAAAAATATATTTTTAAAAAGGGAAAAAAAAGTGGTATTATGTGCAATTTCTTCTATTATTTGTTTTGTGATGGTAATCCAATTAAACAAAACACATTCTCAAATATGCCAATAAACAAAGATGGTGGCCCATTTAAAAAACACCATAAGAAAGAAAAAAAGCCAAATGAACCCTTATTTTTTATACAAACCCTTTTTTATTCACACTATTTGAAACAAGGATGGCTTATTAGTGATTATGACTTGGGATTTTAAATAAAATATGGTTGTAAAGAAAGATTTCAATATTACAACAAATTAGTAGAAAATTTAAGGTAATTGATAGTTGTCTCTTAAAAGTCTTTTAGTCTCGAGATTGGTTATTTTGTAATGGTCAAAAAATTCAACCCAATTTGCCCAACTCGAGTTCTTTAAAAAATAAATCTAGCTTTTTGGGGTATCCTTATGCCATTGTCGATGATCAATATCATTTTCCATTGTTTGGGCATTGCAAGGTAAGTTGATGGAGTCATCACCCAATAAAATATAAAAAAGTGGTTCAATCTTATCAAGCCAAATCAAGATAAAGGTTTGGAATCTCACTCTTATTCATACCATTAATTCATGTCATGTTTAGTTTGAACTTTTAAATTAATACTTTTATCTCTTTTCTCACACGTATAGGTCATAACATAAAACATAATGCCAACTCAATCATCTTGGAAAATGATTTAAAACAGTTGATATAACATGCCTCTTAACTTGAAATTAAATCTATACTAGCATGGCATAATCAAACATCAAATGGGCTATTTATTTATTTGGTTAAGGACTTTGGTCCTCTCATGCAAATTAGAAAAAAAATCCTTCATTGTAAATTTTATTGGATGAAACCAGGACATCGGTCATATTTTATTAAGAAACTTCCATCTTTAATTATTTAATATAAAACAGTTTATCATTTATTAAAAATATTATTTTTAATGTGAATTTTGGGTGAGAATTGGAGATTTGTTCATTTTATTAATGAAAAGTTCTATAAATATTTTTGTATGATTTTTCATTAATCATGTAAAACTCATTCACACTAAAAAGAATATAGATGAAGATTTAATAAATAAATGTATAAAATAATTCTAATCTCCTCCAAAAGGCAGTAAAAATCAATAAATAAGTAAATGGAAAAAATTAAATATGAAAAGTAAATAAATACAAAAAATTAAATAAATGTGAAATTTAAATAAATAAAGAGAAAATTGGAAAAACAAGAACTAAAAGCCCAAATTTTATTTTTTTATTTTTTTTGTGAAAACAGAACCTTACAATCGTGAAAAATAAAGTCACAACTGTGAAGTTCTCGGCAGTCCAAAACAGAAAAAAAGAATAATTATACAGAGTCATGAAAGGGAGATTGCATCCGGGAGATACCGTGTAAATAATGTTTTCTTCAAAAGTTCCAATATTAATAATGGCCAATGGGATTTTTGTTGTTCATCATCAATGAACAAAACTCCAATTTTCAATGTTAAAACCACAAAATGCAATTGAATCAATTAAAACCATATTATTTGATTTTCATAAAATTTATCCATTTTTATTCAAAATCAAAACATTTTTATTGAACACAAGCATTGAAAGCATGTAAACAAACCCAAGCAATTCATCTAGAAAATATGCTTAAAAGCCATTTGAAATGGGGTGCACAACTTAAATCTAGCTTATTATTCAAAGTATTTTTATTGAAATAAAGCAATAAACAAGAGATTTATGGGTTGATTTACAACATTCAATTAGTGAATGCGTGAATCAGGAGCAGAGCTACATGGTGGTCCGAGGAGGCAGCCGTCCCCCTGAATTTTTTAAAGTTAAAATTTTACCTATCAAATTTGATATATTTTTTTCCAAAAAATTACTATTAGGAATTAGCCACTTGAATTTTTGGTACTATATTTTTATCCATGAAACTTCATATTTTTTTTCAAGAAAATTAGTATTGATCCCTGAAATTATATATAATTTCATTATAACCATTATATATTGACATACAAAATATTATACCCACTTAAAAAAAAATTCATATGGAAAGAATACTTTACATTCATTTTTCACTCTCTCGGATATTAATTTCTAGTTCCACTTTTGGGGTGAATTAACCTTTTAAGGGATTCGAGAAAGAGTCACCTTAAATACTTATCTTTAAGCTTTTACCTTCAAAGATTCAACGAGAAAACTTCCAGAAAACCAAAATCAAATGGATTAATGAATCAAAAGGGGTTTCTTGTGATTTTTTTTAATGAACTATAAGAAAGAAAAAATGTAGATTTTGGGATTGTTTAGAGAGAGAAAATTGTACTCTTAAAATATAAAAATCCAACTATTTATGGAATTTCCAAATCTAGAATCTGTGTACTTCGCGACTGTAAAGAGCAAGTTATGGTTGTGAACTACCTTGCGTCGTTGACTGCATCGCAGGTATTTCAAGGGTGCAAAAACTCTCTTCATGTGTGTGAGAGCTCTTCATGGGCGCGAACTAAATTTTCAACTCTTTTTTTTTTAAACGCTTTATTCCAATCCTTTAATCCATAATTTCATGTTAAAAGATTTTTTCATCTTCAACTTCATCCGGATTAAGGAGCCCCAAAATCCATTATCTACAAACATAACAATCATTTTTAGCAAATCACAAATCAATTTAGGAATTAATGCACTACAAGGAAAATCCTGATTCCCGACGGAAAAATATATTCCGTAGAGAAAGTCATCGAAAAAATATTTATTGCGACGGAAACAAATCCGTCGTAAATAATGAATGGAAATTTTCCCGCCAAACTTTACCGACGAAATTTAGCTACGCAATCGGAAAAACCGTCGTTAAATTGGCGACAATATTACGCGGCTAAAATTATAGACAAAATTTACCGACGAAATAAACATTCGTAAATTCCCTACGGAAATTGAATTCCGTAGGGGAATTACCGACGAAATGTTTGTTCTTCGGTAAATTAGCGCCAATATTACGCAGTTAAAATTGTATGCAAAATTTACCGACGGAATAAATTTTTCGTCGGTAATTTTTCTACGAAATCGCCATTCTGTAGGTAAATTCCCTATGTAAATTGAATTCCGTAGGGAAATCACCGACGGAATGTTTGTTCTAGCGGTAAATTAGCGCCAATATTACGCGGTTAAAATTTTATGCAAAATTTACCGTCTACGAAATCACCATTTCGTAGGTAAATTCCCTACGAAAATTGAATTCCGTTGGTAAATTAGCACCAATATTAGGTGGTTAAAATTGTATGCAAAATTTACCGACAAAATATTTAAATTAGCGCCAATATTACGCGGTTAAAATTGTACGCAAAATTTACCGACGGAATAAATATTATGTCGGTAATTTTCCTACAGAATCGCCATTCCGTAGGTAAATTCCCTACGGAAATTGAATTCTGTAGGGAAATTACCGATGACATGTTTATTCCGTCGGTAAATTACTTACGGAATTCAATTTTCGTAGGTAGCTTTCCCTGCAGAATTCAATTCCGTAGGTAATTTTGCTACATAAATAATTAAGCAAAAATTAAGAATAGTTAATTTTTTATCACTCTATTAATTCTATTTAACTTTTTTTATTAAAAAAATCCCAATATTTATAAACAGTTAAAATATTTTTGAATAAATATATGAGAATTTTATTGTTTCTGGTTTCTTTCAATAGTAGAACATGCCTTGTAAGCGATTTATTGGTCCGAATTTGTTAACAAGTCTCTTCTTCTAACTTATTTGTATATTTCTTTTATCCAAATACAAATACACATACAAAAATAAAAATAAAAACACAAATAATAAATTTTTATCTAAATAATTTAACCTATAAATATGTAATTATTATGAAATTTTCTTTTTTTTTTCTAGAAATAAATACATAAAGTCGGTTGAAAATTAATTTTCTTATACACTTTGATAATCAAATGACTGAATATTATTATTATTATTATTATTATTATTATTATTATTATTATTATTTAATTAATTAAAGTGACTTAATTAGTCACTTTAATTAATATGTTTTATTCTAGAAATAATTACATATTATTATTATTATTATTATTATTAATTAAAGTGACTAATTAAGTATGTTAACATATTAATTTAAAAATATGTTAACTAGAATTAATATTTATTAAAAAAACATATTAATTAAAGTGACTAATTAAGGGACCACCTATAGTTTAAAGATAATGGTAATTAGCAAATAGATTAATCAGTTAGGAATTCCTTAATTTTATGGTAATGGTAGATTAATTTCTAAGTCTACATACGTAGAAATGCTTAATCACTAAGTTTGCTAATTTATTTAACACTTGTTTTGAAATCTCTTCAAGCAATTCTCATAATTTTTATCACTAATCCATTTTTAGGATAATTTTTACATTATCAATTTTCACATGGAATTGGATCATTGATTATTTTATTACATGTATAAATAAAATTATCAATTCACATGGTGCAGTAATATATTAAAGAAAGCTATACAATTTTTTAGCGTGCAGTTAATAACCATGTTTTGGATAACTTTATAATTATATAATGTAATTGAATGTATGGTATAAAAATTAAATGGCTATATTACTCTTTTTCGTATATAATAATATAAAAAACTAATAATAATATTAATATTCTAAAATATAACTTATTTTTTTATTAGTCATAATTATGTATTACAATTTTCATTATTTAAAATTTTTTTTGGCGATGTTCAATTATTCAAAAACCGAATACATTCAAAACCCACAAATAATCATCAAATTAGAATAATATTGGAACTAAATAAATATTATTAATTGAACTAATAAATATTGAAGTTAAGGGATATTATTAAAAGATGTAGAGAAAGAACGAATAGAAAGGGAAAAAAAGAGAGAAGAAAAAAAAAGAGGAGAGAGCGTCGGGGGGAACAGGGAAGCAAGTTGTCGGCGCTGGTGACCATCCAACGTCGACTCCATCGTCGGTCACCTCTTGCAGTCCCTTGTCTCCGTCAGGACCACCGCCCCGCCCCTAATCCGTCACAACTTGTAGATCGCGACATCTTTCTTCTTCATCCAATTTTTACTTCTATTTTTTCCGATTAGCGCCGGCATCAGGAGGTGATGGAGCGGTGTCAGAGGACTTCTGAAGGCGAGGCGCATCTCCGGTGTTCTCTGTCCTTCCTTGCTCATTGACGGCGTATAGATCGAAGAAAGGAGAATCGATGATTTTCGGAGCAGATCCCGATCAAATCGTGAGGCGATTGGGTGTGCGATCACCAGAAATGGGAAGCTGGGGTTTTGACCTCCATGGAGGCAGCGCTGGTGCACCTCTGATGAAGCTCCGATCACCGGTCCGATGAGCATAGTGACTGTCAGAGTTAGTGAAAAATGCAGAAACTTGTTTATTATGGTTTGCTTTACAGTTTCATTCATTTTGCGTTTTTGCTATTTTAGCATTGTTACATATAAGAGAACATCTAATGTAAGTAATAAAAATTCTTTTGCTTTGTGTATCTCTTTCCTTTTTCTTGGATTTAATTTGGGAGTGGTTCTGGTTTTGTTGTATCTTCTCCTTTATTATGATTGCTATTATATCATTTGGTGTCTTATAGGTATTTGTTAATCCTCCTTAATTTTTTATGTGGTTTTTATGCAGAATAACATTCTTTCATATCCACAAAATGAGTTATATGTGAAGCAAATATTGCCATATCACTTGCAAAAAGGACTTTATGAACTTTATGGCATGCGAAAAAAATAAAAATAACTTGAAATTCATTTAAGGACATTGTTGAATTTTTCTCATTTGTGGATATTGATTTTGTATTTCTTTCCACACACTCACTTGATTATGTGTGCACAATTAACATAACACCTTCATGTTTAATTTTGTATTTAATGTATTTCTTTTATTTTTAGAATAAAGGTATTTATTTTGTTTATTAATATAAGTTATCATATTTGTCAATGGAATATTTCTGTTTATGGACTTTTGGCTCTCCTTCATGGCTGTTGTGAGCACTTTTGTCTATCTAACTACCATTGATGAAGCCTATAAAAGGACAATTCAAACCATTGTTGCCATCCTTACAGCCTTCATGGCCATAACAAAGGCTACCAGGTACACACTGGTATAGATATCTTTATTATGTTTCCTTCTTGTGAACGCGGCTAGTGCTCAAGTAATTAACCACGATAAATTCTGCAAATCTTCCAATATTATTCTTGTACTGGCAATTGGAGCAATTGGTCTTCTTATTGGATGGCTAATAGAGTTCTCCACGAACTTTAGGTCATATTCCTTTTCAGTAGACTTCTGTTTAAATATGCCCACGAGGTGAGTATTTTCTTTTAACATATAATGATGTTTCACTTTGATAATATGTTATTTGAATATGTAATGCAAGGTAGATGATAGTATATAAACTATAGTGTATTATCCATTAGCTTGAATTTAATAAAATTAATAGAATAAAAATTAGTTTTTTAACATATGCTTGGATGCCTTGCTGTGGTGTGACTGCTAGTGAATCATAATTTAACTTAAGCTAATAGAATTAAGCTAGAACACATTATATCATATGATACTGATAATTCTTAAGTCTTGCCTAGATTAATGTCAAATGATGTTCAGTTTTAAGATATGCATACATGTGGATGGTCTTTTGGGTCTCTTATATGTCAAGTGGGGTTACTGATTGTTTTAATATGTGCCAAGACTTAATACAACATATCTAATATGAATGGCTCACCAAGTGATAAGAAGGCTTTGCGTGAAATGGTTGATTCTTTTAATTTTTATGCTGGTGGTGTATGTCTGCTTGAATCTATAAAATAATGTTTACATGTCTCTACAAAATATGAGTTAGTCATAACTTTTGTTTCAAAGAAAGCTGAGAATGTTTATTAACATAGATGGCAAACAATTAGAGGATGGTTCAAAAATTTACTCAAGACATTATGGAGAAGATTTCGATGGGGTTTTGTTCTTGCTAGGTCTGCTGCACTAGCCATGGCAGCTATAAGCTGGAATTTGGAGAGCAGTGAAAGCTACTGGATATGGCACAGGTAAAGTGGAGTATATTTTTTCCTATAATTCTCCTTTCTCTATCACCTTTTTCTAGTGCCAGACTGATATTTGGCACGCAAATGGTTTACAACATTGCATCAAATATGTTTTTTTTAATTAAGCTCTTTATCAAAATTCCAATATTGAATGCTTGAATTGCAAAAATATTAGTCTGTGCCATACTCTTTTGCTTTTCTTCTAGTTTTGATCTGAATCAGTTGATAATTTCGAATTACTTATTCAATGGCATTGTTCCAACTGAATTAATTATGACCAAAAAGCTCTTTCTGTTGTTTACAGGGCTTGAATGTTTTTATTACTATTTTTATTTTTTTGTTCAGGTTTTTAATTTTGACCAATTTACTAGGATAACTATCTCTGCTAAAATACTAGATAAACTTAATTTCTGTTTTCCCATATTTTTTTTCTCATCTCCTAGTATTTGAACTTTCTCCTCTTTCATTTCCAAGTCTTCTTTTATAATTTATGCTTGGTGATATTTCTACATTTTCAAAATTTTATCTTTCCACTGGTACATTGTTAATTGCTGTTAGATTTATTAGATAAAGGATGGAGATACAGAACATATTTATTAAATAATTATTAGAAAATTGTAATATTTTTAGTAACGGAATAGTGACGAAAAAATCCATCGCAAATTTTTTTATCATATGGCAACTTTACCGACGAAAATTTATGGACCGTTGGTAAATTTACCTACGGAACATATTATTTCGTTGGAAATTTGCCTACGAATTTGTTATTTCCGTAGGAAAATATAGTGACGAAAAATATAGTTCCGTCGGAATTTTTAACGACGAAATATGATTTCGTCAGTAAATATGGCAAATGCCGACAAATTTTGGTTTGCATCTCCCAACGGAATTACCGACGGACAATGATTTTCGTCGGTAAATTTACCGACAGACTGTAATTTCTGTCGCTAAATTTACCGACGGAACATTATCCGTCGGTAAAAGTACCTACAACTAGATCTCCAACACCATTTTTCGTCGCTAAATTTCGTCGACAATTTGGTTTCCCTACGGAAATTCACTCAATTTCGTCGGTAATTTCTGTCGGCAAATTGAATTTTTCTTGTAGTGATGGAGTTTAATCATCTTAAATTATTTGTAATTAAGAAAATATAAATTCACAAAACATCACATATTAATATTATATTATATAAAAAGATATATATATATATATATATATATATATATATATATATATATATATATATATATATATATATATATATATATCCACTCTTGAATCAACATATTCTAAAATAATTGAATATTTGTGCTTATAATTAAATTTTAACTAGCTTAATTATTGTTTTAGATTAAAAAAAATGATTTATTGTTCTAGATAAATAAAAAATAAAAAAGAAATAGGAATTAATTTCTTATTTTTATTTGATTAGTTATAAATGACCAAAAAGCAAAAAAAAAAAAAGAAGAGTATTTAAATAAAAACCATTGAAAAAAAATTAATTCAAAGACATTTTACTAACAAAAAAAACTATAGAATTTGTTAAAACAAAATTGTTAAAAAAAACATTTGTTAAAGAAAAATTTGTTAAGGAAGAAGTGTATTTAAATATGTAAATACGCATGAATTTTTTTATTAAAACAAAATTCAAAAACATTAAGCCTATACTTTCAAATTGAATTCAAAACAGAAAGGAAAAAAAAAGACTTAGTTATCGAATGGAATAAAGATGCAATTTCCCACCAAAAGCTAAAACCTCTTTTGCATCCACTTTTAGAAAAAAAATGGTCATTATGAATGAATATTAAAAAAAAAACTCCATATTTTCAATTTATCCCTTAAAAGTATTGAACAATGGCAAATCCATGCCATTTTCATTCTTTACGGACATTTTAAAAAAAAGTTTAATGACAATTTTATCCCAGGCAAATTGGGTCCTTATCTTTCATTAAACTACATCAATTATAATCTTTAAATTCACTGAACTTCAGCTTACAATGTGGGAGTTTTGACCTTAATTGTTACACTTTCCTTTTGATCCTTTGTTATTGGAAGGATTAGTAGTACGAGATGCAATCATTTTCTTGCAGTGCCGTTTTGGATATGTCTTTCTCAAGTGAATCGGACTCATTGGTGCTAATACAATTTATTTAGCAACAAATGACCATTTGTCTCTGCAATCCGACCTATACATGTTAGAAATTAAACTTGGTTTAAAAGAATAATTGGAGATAATTGTCTTTGACTTTTGATCCATGTTTAACAAGTGTATTAGATTAGTTAAGTAATGTACAAAAATAAAATTAAGAACCTTTAATATCGTATCATAGAGATTGTGTATTCCAGATTTTATAGCAAACAAAGTGTAAAAGAATTCCCAAATTTTGAATTGAGTATAAACTAACTAATCTAAAATTAACAACTAAAATAATCAACTTAAAAGATACCGAATTAACTGAGTGAAAAAACTAAATACAAAACAAAATTTAAAAGATGATAAAAAACAATAATTAAAGCAATTCTACTAAGAAACACTATAAGAAAATTGTAATTTAGCAACGGAAAAAGTTAATTTTCCGTTGCTAATCAAAAATAGCAACGAAAATTTCGGTTGCTAATTCGGCAGTTGCTATTTTTAGCAACGGAAATTGAATTCCGTTGCTAAATTCAACAATGCAAGATTCGGTGAATTGGTCAAATTTAGTAACGGAATATAAATTCCGTTGCTAAAATTAGCAACGGATGATTTCCGTTGCTAATTTTAGCAATGAAAATTTATATTATGTTGCTATTTTTAGCAACAGATCCATTTCCGTTGCTAAATTCACCCATAAGTAAAAAAATTAATGATGGTCCTGTCCGTCGTTAAAAATTATTACAATTTTTTAATATCAGAAACCCATGATTGACAGGAAAGAAAGTTTGTGAGATTGCATGCCTGAAAGAGCCATTAACTGCCAAAAACATAAAGCATCATGTCACAATACCTAAAGCAACCTCATTTTCCAAATAGAATAAATAAATAGAACAACATATGATTATCAAGAACTATTAGCTATTACAAACAATATAATAGTTTATTTTCCTTGTCATGCAATACCAATAAATAATTCAGAAGTCAATGATGATGATGTTAAAAATGAATATCAGCCAATAAAAAAATTATAGATACAACCTCTCCAATCCATGGACTGACAAAATTGAATTCTTCTTGTAACCCATTCAATGGTGGATCATAGGAATCTATAAATTGAACCAACCTAAGATATGAACATAATGAAACCCCATAAATTTGAAACATATAAGATATATTATTAGTCACATTATCGAGTTTTTAATAAAGAACCAAAGAAATAAGCAAGACACTAATAATACTTCTACCGTGCATGAATTCACGTTTTGCATTCTCTGTATGAAACTAAATTCTTTGTTATTGAATTAAACTATCAAATTCACAATAGAACTAGTTAGAGAGACTTATGCAAGGAAATTGACCTTACAAACTTAATCAATACAATGCAATAATTGTTCTTAGAGCAACTCAACTAATGTTGATAGCCAAACAGTTTTAACATACAATTAAACATCCTTAAAATAAGACGATTCGGGAGACGAGAAAATTCAATCGAAATCAATAATAAAGAGAAAACACATAAGTGACACCCAAAAACATTTATAGGAAACATAGAGCATCTATTGACTAAATTATACGATTCGATTTCTCTACTATTGGTATAAACTAACATACAACATCTATTAAATAAATTATATGATTCAATTATAATCCAACATCAAAGAAGGCAATTACAAAGCAGACAAAACCTCATGAATATAACAAAGATTATCTTTTAGAGATGGATCTATCCTCAAAATACTAACAAAATGGATCTATCATCAAATGCACAAATAAATCTCAAACCCCTAGCAAATAAAATTAAATATACCCTTTTTAGTAGTAATTGATTCATCACACCATGCAAGATCCCAATACCTTTATATTACATAGAAAACTGAGGCATTAGTTTTATCTTATGATTTTTCAATTACTAGTTAGACATTTAAAATTGTAAGTAAAAGCATAATTATTAACAACCCACCTGTCTCATCTTTAAGTATAGATTATACACATATATAAGCAAGTACATTTAATGTGTACCATAAAATATAATTACATATATACTAATATAAACATTTTTTTATATTGGTATATATATAATTACATGATATTGCCACCACGTTGTATTCCAGAATCATTTTTTTTAAGGAAATAAGACAAATGAGGAAAATAGGAGAAAAAAGAAAATTATGGCTGGCTATGGTTGTGCATTTAACCAAACCAATAAAAACATATTTACTAATATAAACAATAAATAAAGTCTTTAAATACGAACAGAAACTTAGAGCAAAATAGAAAAATAGAAACTACCTCCATTGTCCTTCTTTCTTGCAATTTTTACAAAGCCCGACCTTGACTTTCTTCTTTAAGTCAGAAATGGAGAAACAAGTTATCGGAAGAGAGCGAACTTGAATCATCATTCCCCATTTTCAGGCTGGAAATGTAATCTTAAAGCATATCAATCACATCCTTGAATCTTATAATTATATTCTTATAAACAATTTTACCCATACCCTTACCTACCAAAAGACCTTGCACTTTCAGAAACTACATTGTCATCCAAAAAATTTCTCAAAGAAGTCCAAACAATGGTTATGGATAATGAAGAGCTCAAACATTCTTATGAAAGCAAGGTGCTAGATAAAATTTAAATAGACAAGTAAAGAGGACACAGAAAGCTTCTAGCTAAAAAAAGGGTAGCTGATTCATCTAAGCCTTAATTTCTGGGACACAGAGAATAGAACGTTACAGTCACATGGAAGCTTAATTGTCAAGGTAAGATAAAAATAAGAAAACATGAATTGCATAGTTACTTCTTGAAATTTT
This sequence comes from Excoecaria agallocha, assembly GCA_037975025.1. NCBI lineage: Eukaryota > Viridiplantae > Streptophyta > Magnoliopsida > Malpighiales > Euphorbiaceae > Excoecaria > Excoecaria agallocha. Next base: position 96,470,699 of record CM075807.1, on the reverse strand, counting down.
ATTATCATCGCTATCCTAATTGTATAAATGAGGTGCCTAAATAGAATTATGACAGTGACAGGACAATAGAAGCAACAATGCGATCTAGAAAATTGTGCTAGCATCACTAATGAGATGCGGATAGTTGCTCACCAATGAAACACAACAGTGATATGCTCAATGGCAAGGAAAGGCCAGCTAATTCTATCTTGACCAGTGATCTCTGCTAATATTTATCAACTCTGTTTGGCATTTTAAAATAGTGTCAATGGTTCCATTAACAAGAAATTGGAGCCCTACCTTCTTGCCTGGAAATCAATGTATCCATATATAACTAAAATTTGGTTAGTATGCTGAAGTAAATGCAATTAAGATGCATAAATGTTCACAAAAACTTTGTAGAATATTCACCATATGTGAACATGCTAATGTTCATTTATTTTAACCCATTAAGTTCTCAAAGCACAATGGAACTAAAAAAATATATTAGTTAAATTGTTATAAGAAATACAACTCTGTGCATCTACCTTCTAATAAATAATTCACCACACCGATCTTGAAGAATCCCTAAACCATCTATGAGGTAAGCTAGTTGTACAAGACTTGATGCCCATGCCAAAGAAGCCTATTATTTTACAACATATGGATAATTAATAAATAGATCATCAACAAAATTATCAAGATGAAGTTTGCTATCATTAAAATAGTCACAGATGAGCATACAGACCAAAATAACGATCCCCCTCACTATGAACAACTCAAATACCAAGTAACCAGTAGAATTGACAAATAGAATTAAGAGAGAAACAAATCACGTGCAGTAGAAAGTGCACGTGAACGCACATACACACGCACGAAAAGGCCACACATTAAGAACAAACCTTTGAATGCAAGTCAACAGTTCAGGAACCCTACAACACCTCCTCAAGGATCCAATATAGTCTTCCTTTTTATTAACCTTCCATTTTTTTGAGCTCTTCTTGATAAGTTGATACCTGAAATCACCATTACAACTTAAGAATTATTTGTAACCTTTCAACTTTTAAATAAAATTAAAATACAAAACATTATAAAAAAAATAAAGATGACAGACAATGTAGTTAACACATGATATTTCCATAGGTCACCCAAATTATAGTTATTGATAACTACATCATCTTGATATAAGATGACAAACTTTTTTTCACGATATGAGCATCTTGGTTTAGCAACCTCAGTATTTGTTGCTTTTGATTTTGGAACAATGTGTGCATCACAGATCAATAAGCTTATTCCGATAAATTCAATTCCAAAAACTTCATAAAATTTATTCATATAAATCAAATTCTATTGTTTGAAGCAATTTCGCAAATCAAATAGTTTCATTCACTTTTATAGTCTATACAATTAGCTAAAAAGAAACAAATAAATTAATGAATTGAAGTTATGCACTCTTAGACTTTTTGAACACATATATAGAATTGAAAAACTAGCAATTTTGATTCAAATAAATCATACCTGGGACTTCTTATTAGAGCTTGTGAGATCGATAGACTTTTTGAGATATTTAAAATTCCAAGGTCCTTAAAAAAGAAAAATTACAATGAATTTACAGTTTCTTAACCTCTCCATAAAAACAAATAATAATAGAAAATAAAAAGGGGAAGAAAAGCTTCAGCACCTGGAAGCGCTTTTTATTTGCTTCAAGGCGTTGCTTGCGAGCCTCCTCGTAAGTATTGGAGTTACCATTTTCAGCCGCCATTTTTTAATATTTTGAGGAAGATAAAAAATAACTGAAACAGAAAAGGAAAATCAGAAAGTTGGGATAAGGGTGAAAGAAAAAAAGGAAATCTGGCAAGATGGAACTGAGAAAAAAAAAGGAAAACCAAAAAGTCTGGCAAGACGGAGCCGAGAAGCATTCCGACAACACGTTCTGCTTGGTCAGGTCGCAGCACGTAGCAATAGCAGATGTTGACGATAACCAAAGGATGCACCTTAACTGAGAGACTCAACGAAGATGGCACCGTCAATTGTATGACTGTTTTCTCGCTTGCCGCCATTCTTCGATCTCGATCGAGCCAAAGGAGTGAGAAAGACCGTATGAGAGAGCACTAGGGTTTTTTGGCAAAAGGACGAGTGTAGTAGTTTTTGTTTGATTGTTTGTTGGGCTAAGTTAGGAGGAAATGGGTTTATTGTTTTTGTTTGATTTTTTCAACTTTTTTCTTTTTTTTATGCAAAAGTTTTCAACTTTGTACAAGACTGCAAATCCATTTCAGACCCACTTTGTTTTCTTTTTCTTTTGTATATATTTTCTTATTTTCATATATATGATGATAGGAAAATATAATATGAATTTTGATCTTAGACAAGGAAAGAAAAGGCCAAAATAAATTGATGTTGCCAAATTAAATCTAAATATTGACTTTTAAGCTTATTTTGTCTTTTTTCCCCTCCCTCTCAAGTTGCTCTTATTTCCCAATTCCAATTTAGATTTGCAACATCTTTCGATTTTAGTATTATCAAATTAAATATGGAAAATCATTTCAGAAAAAATGGTAAGAGTAATTTATTTATTTATTTTTATTTTACGAAACCTATTGCCCATGGGATGCTTTGTGATGAAAGTTGTTCCTTGGAAAAAGGAAAATATTTGTTCATGATTTGCTCGCGGGTTTGATTTTTATGCCACTATTATATCCTCTAACACGTGAACTGTTAGCTGTATTAAATAAAAAATTACTTAAAAATTCCTTAAAATAGCAACGGAATTTCATTTTCGTTGCTAAATTAGCAACCAAATTGCACTTCGGTTGCTAAATTAGCAACGGAACCTACATTCGGTTGCTATTTTAAGGAAAGTTATTTAGCAACCGAATTTAAATTCCGTTGCTATTTTTCATTGAAAATGAAAGTTAGCAATGAAAATCCAATTCATTGCTACTTTTCATTGAAAATCCAATTCCATTGCTACTTTTCATTGAAAATGTAAATTAGCAACGAAATTGTATTCGGTTGCTAATTTAGCAACAAAATTTCTATTCGGTTGGTATTTTAGCAATCGAAACTAAATTTCATTTCTATTTAGCAACGGAACAAAATTTCGTTGCTATTTTGGAAACGAATTTTTTTAACCCATATTATTTAGCAATCGAATTATTTTCTGTTGCTAATATAGCAACAGAAAATTAATTTCGTTGCTAAATTAGCAACGAAAAATTAATTCCGTTGTTATTTTTCATTCCAAAATTTTTTCGCCATCTGTTAGCGCCTTATTTAGCAAAGGTATAGTAATTTCGTTGCTAAATTTTGACGCTAAAAATTCCCTCCACTTTTAGCAACGGAAAGTAACCAAATATATTTTCGTTGCTAAATCTAAAAAGTTTAACCAATTTTAGCAATGGAAATTATTTTTCGTTGCTATTTAGCAACGAAAATGCAATTCCGTTGCTAAATTAGCAACAGAATTAATTTCGTTGCTATTTTTAAATTTTCTTGTAGTGAAACTATCCATCTCAACTTTTATTAACAATGACTCAATTAAAAATAATACAAGTAGCTATAGAAAACCAATTAAAATAAGATATCTTGTTCAGAATATCATTTTAAGTATTTAATCCTCAAATTATGAACAATCTAATATCTAGCACATTAATTTGGTTTATAAACTCCTAAACCTTTGCTAAATCCTCTTTCAAGAAATCTAATTCTAGCCTATTCTTAATTTAAATTCTTAGTTTTAATCAACTCATGAACAATAAATTACTGTTTCAATTTCCAGAACATAACAATGCATTGACATGAGTAAAATAAGCTAAGAACATGCAAATCAATGATAAAAAACCAAACTAACATTCAATTATCTATTTGAAAAATCAAACATCAATCCAACCATAATCAAAGATAACATATTTCCCACAAGTAAACCTTTGCTTGACCTCAAGCAAAAACTTAAAATGCAAGAGACAACAACACAAATACAAGACACAACCAAACAACATCATAACAACATGGAGCTTTCACACTTGATAAATACTTAGCAACAAATGAAACAACTTCCATCTCACAGTCCACTAGTATATGTCAAAAAATTCCCAAGCAATACCATAGACCATCAAGCTTGAACATTCATGTACACCTAACTAAAGAATTATAAGAATGCTAAACACAAGAATATAAGCCTCTTAAAAATCAAAATTTTTGCAACATGTATTAGTAATTGCAAATGTCACATTGCCTAAAGTAACTCTCTCGAAGCATACATTTTTCCTCACATCACTCAAGTATTAATTAGGCTAGTATTTCAATCCATCCCTTAATATACCAATACATACATAAGCTTGTAAATGAGTAAATATCTCCATTACTAACACAAATTAATTCACAAAATAAAAGGGTATTCACATGGGTTGTAACTTGGCTTAGGTTAGGATAGGAATAACTTTTGGTTAAATAGCTTAATTTGTTGAGAGGAAAAGTAGTACCATATCACATGAGAGTAACAAACTAAAACATAACATGATACATAAGAATCTTAAGACTTATTTTACTCTAGTCCCCTTTATTCATGTCCACAACTTTGCTTTCTTTTGTATTATCTTTTCTTATATATATATATATATATATATATATATATATATATATATATATATTAAGGGACCAAAAACTAGTATCATGCATATAAACAAATCAAATTTGTCTCAAATGATATAATAAGAACTAATCCTCCCACAAATAGATTGCCAAAAGAAAAGTTAAGTATTCAAAAAGGATTTAAGGCTAACAATGTGCTTATCAAACAAGAAAATGGCTAATGGCTCAAAATTAGCTACCTAAATTCAAAAGGTAGTTTTTAAGCAAGTTAAAATGGCTAATTATAATGCCCTCATCATGTTTCATGCATAACTCATACTAAATATAGTCTTGAACTTACTCAAAATAAGTTCTGGAGTATATGATATGAAAGGGTTCTCTCATAAGAAATGTATATCACCATTTAGGCTCAAAAACTCATAAATTAAGGTTCAAAGCCACTTTAAGCAATGCTTTATTAACACAACCAAAGATACATGTATAAAGAAAAAATAAGTTAAATAGAACCTATACCAAAGTGCTTTGCCTAAACATAACCCTTCATAGGTGCAAATACAATCCTAAAGCTCAATATTCAACAACATTCCTAAAACATTTCATCAACTAGACCAACAACCGCAAAATGTAAGAAGTTCATGAAAATGTTCCTAAAGATGCTCAAATATAAAGACTCCATAACACACAAACACGCACTAAATCACAACCTCAAATCACAAACATTAAAAACTAACACACATAATCTAGCACACCAATATTAACAACAAACCTAGCTTTGCGGTATTTAAAGAACACAATGTCCTCATTGTGTAAGAAATATGCACAGCTAAAACCACAACAAAAATAGGTTAAACAAAACATAAAACAAATAAAAAATAAAAACTTTAAGGAGTAAAGAGAATATTCCATTAAGAAGTGCCACTTGGAGAATTAAGTGGAGAAGGTGTGAACTCAATATATTGCTTGCTAAAGAATGACATTGATTGAATGGTAGTACTCGAAACAAAGAGCAAACTTAAAATATGCAATGGGGCTCACACTTACGATTAAAGTCGTGCTCACGTTAGAGATAAAACATGAAAAATCTTTTAAAGTTTAACCAAGTGAAATTATACCAATTTTTAAAAGCATAAGCAACTACTGTGGAATGCACACAAACTTTATTAGTAATTAATAATAAAAACTAAATAAAAATATAAAATTAATCAACATAATTAAATATAAATTGAAATAGAAAGACTATCTAATTAAAATTCAAATCTGTGTCATCAACCACACCAAGAGGGATACATAAAACCTCTCTCCCATGGAAAGTACCTTGCATAGCTGTTGCATCCATTTGATCCCTTAGATTATCTTTCGTATCGCTTAAAAGACATCATTGAATCCTTAAAGGCAAAGCATTTGTAATCTTTCCCAACTGAACTTCTAAGTTATGAATCAAAGATGCATGATTCTTTGCTATTTGATCAACCTTTGATTCAAGCCTCTTTTGATTTTCATCTTGAGAGTTTATCTTCAAATTGATATCCTCAATAAATCTATCCATCTACATTTCAAGTGCTCCAAAACAATCATATGGTTGTTGAAATCCCACTACTCCTCTATTTTGGTTATTATCGTATGAAAAATTTGGATGGTTATGCCAACCAGGGTTATAGATGTTAGAGTAAGTGTTTCCACTACCTTAACCTTGAACAAAACTAACTTGCTCCTCCGTACCAACTAGTACCAATCTACACTTATTACTATTATTCCCTTGTTGACCATTTAACACTTATGAATTTGGTGGAGATACTCCCATGTTTAGATTGTCTATCTTATGAGTTAAAATTACCACTTGTGTTTGCAATGTAACAACAACATCAACAGAATGAACATTTTTAATGGGAGAAGAAGGTGATACCTTTGCCCTCACAGTTAGCCACATGCAATTGTTTGTAGTCATCTCCTTAAGTAATTCATATGCCACATCCATAGTTTTTCTCATAAGTGATCCTCCAACCATCACATCAATTATTCCTCTAGTGGTATGGTTCACTCCATTATAGAATGTCTACACATTCCTCTGAAGTTCCTTGAATCTTTCCCAAGCTTCATATAAAGATTCATTGTCATGTTGAATAAAAGTAGTAATATCTTTAATTATCTTTGCAGTTTTGGCCAAAGGAAAATATTTGGACAAGAAAGCTTGTGCCAATTGGTCCTAAGTAGTTATAAAACCTCTTGCATGGGAATTAAGCCAAGCTTTTGCTTTATCTTTTAATGTAAAAGGGAAAAGTCTAAGCTTAATTACATCAGCTGATACCCAATTTGTTTTAGAAGTATCACATATCTCAAGAAAATTTGCTAAATGAGTATTTGGATCCTTATTTGGCAATCCATAAAACTAAATACTATTTTGTACCATTTGTAGCAATTAGGGCTTAATTTCAAACTGGTTAGTATTTACCGTAGGACAAATTACCCCTTGTTGATCCCCACTAAGTACGGGTGTAGTAAAGTCCATTAACCTTGGTTGGTTTTCCTCTACCATGGTATGTCTCTTTTTCTTCTTTTTGGGTGGTTTTCGATTTCCTAAAAGAAATATTTCTATCTCCGAATTTAATAGTTCAAGCTCTACTTTATACCTCCTTCTTCTAGGCCTAAACTTAAACTATCAAATATGTAAAACAAAATAAACAAATTAAAAACTAATTAAATATTGTAATCCAAAATCTTAAATTAAGAATTATAATGGCAATAAACATAAATCATGTTCACTGGCAACGACGCCAAAAATTTATTGCGCTAAATCCGTAAGAGCACAGTTTATCATTTAGTACTTAATATATCATTCCTACGAGGAAATATTTGGTTATTACACACTATGACTTGAATCTCAATCTTATTACAAAGTTCATTAATTTGGTTACAAAACTAAACTATTAATATTTTACTTTAACTAAAATATTAACTAACCCTACTTTAATTATGATGAAAGAAGACAAATAAAATAAATGATATACATTAACAAATGTGTAACTTGAAATTATTCTCTTAGTCTGAAATTAATCTTTAAGATGCGAGTCAAGTTGACATAAATTTCTAAATCACTCCCTCGGCATGAAATAGAATGCCTAAAACATTCAATTATAATTTTTAACCCTTAACTCTCATTATAAAATTAGATCATTATATTTTCATATTTGAAGAATAGTCATCAACCTATAACAATCATCTTAACACTTACACAACATGCTCTATTAAGTTCACATCAGTTCAATATGAGAATTAAAAAATAACACACTTTTATTAAAATTAAGCTTAAATTAGAGTCATTATAAGTAAGAGAATGAGGGTTCAAGTTTCTCTTAGCAAAAGTAGAGAATTTACTCACTGTTCATCATTGAAATAATTGAAAAATTAAAATAAAAAGATATTGTACTCATAAAGCTTCAAGCTTGCTCTTTAAGTTTTTACATAACAATAAAGTAAAATTAAAAAGCCCTAAGAGAATTTAACTAAGAAGAAAGAAATCTAGGCATAAAATCTGAAGTAAAATTGTCTAACCCCTAAAATCTTTTGTTAAACAAGCTTAAATACCATAAATAGAGGGTCTAGCTACCACTGAGCTTCCTAAAATAGAGAAGAGCCTCATTTTATCATAATTCTAGACACATGACTCGGTTGGGAAAGGAATCTTCCCTACTGAGTTGAAGTAAAATTCCTCCAAAACAATAGGGCACTCGATTAGGATAAAAATCATCCCTATCGAGTTGATTTCTTCTGCTTGACAGTGGTGACTCGATTGGGATGTTTTTCATCCTTACCAAGATATTGCTCTTTGTACTAACTTCATGAAGCACTCAGTTGGGATGAAATTCATCCATACCAAGCTTATGAATATGGGAACTCTACTCATGAATATGCCTCTTAAGCAACTTGGTAGGGATGGATTTCATCATTACTGAGTTGATTTTAAAATTTCTTCGAAATCTTTTTCCAAAAATGCATAAAACACATTTAAACATACTCAAACAATAATATTAAAAATGTAAACATAAAAATAATTAATTTAACACTAAAAAATCCTAAACAAACTAAAAAATACACTGAAAATTATAGTTATAATTCAAAGATATCAAATACCCCACACTTGGTCTTTGCTCACCCTCGATCAAAATTAAACAAACCAAATTTTCGAAATAATCAAACTTCAACAAAAAATTATACAATTCAAAATCATGCTTAATAATTAATAGTGTCACTTAATAAAATTCCAACTAGATTAGATTTAATCAAGAAAAATATGAGCCAGTTTTCATATGTGTATAAGACAAAAATATTTTAAGTTTTCTCGAAACCAAAATGTTAGAGAGTATGCCCTAGAGCCCATGTAAAAGGGATGAATTTCATATGTATGAATTTATATTTTTAATAAAAGGCATTATTCATTCATTAATGCTATGTTTAAATACATGAGTTTGTAAATCTTAAATTAATAAATGAAGTCCTTGATATTATAAACACAGTGCAAAAGCAATCATGAAAGTGTTCATGATATGAGGTGTCTATTGCATGAAAATGTGTTAATATCTAAATATCCCTAGTCATAGAATTAACAAGATAGGACATTGTTAATTTGGACAGACTAGCACATGTTATGCTTTCTGAACGTTTTAAGCAGTGGTTTTCATAACTGTGATTATGAAAGATAATCAAAGCTAACATGTAGATGCTTGTTAGAAGAAAAAGTTCATTGGAGACCTGAAAAGAGAATCCTCACATGGATATTAAATCTATGTCAGTGAGGAATCTCTTCATAGCGGTTGTGCAAGTATCCTTGGACTTGAGATCACCAAAGTTATCTTAAGTAGCAAGTGGTATATTTTGATTTCATAAATGATTACTTCTAACTGGGAGTGAACATAGTTAGGAGATTGGGTATATCATGACCTACTTGAAGATAGTTGAGTGATTGACAAAGGATTCACCATCCCAGATTTAATAAGGGAAGTTATCTCGCATGATTTTATAATTACCTTGTTCAGAGAATCTCTGGCCAGAGTAATATGCCAAGATGGATAGAGATCCATGAAGGGAATTTTGGGAACAATGGTTAAATTAATAGAACATACATAATTAGATTTATATGAGTTGATAGAAATCCATACTCAGAATCTAATTGAGATAAGAGTGGTGGAAGGAGTAATTGCACGGTAACTGTTTCCATGGAAGGGTATAGTCAAACCATTTGACTTTCCTGACATTTGGGTAGTTATGATGCCTAGCTAGAGGCCAATCATGATTTGTATAATAGTGTATCAAGAATATCAATATGGATTGATAAAATGATTTAATGAAGTTTAAATCATATGAGTTTTGAATAGAACTCATAATTACATATTATACTGCCAATATGGATAGGAACCCAATAGGTCACACACATATAGAGAAAAAGGATAAAATGGTAAAATGATAAGGATAATAATATTTGATATTATTATGGGGATAGAGAATTGAATAAGATAATAATTAATTAAAGAGTTTAATTAATTATGATCAAGTAAAATTGTTCCCAGAACTTTTTTAAAATGTTCTGTAAAATTAGACCTAATTGAAATAATGTATTTCATAATTGATTATTATTGAACTATAAGTGTTATAGGGATGATATAATACTTAATAGGTCCATTGGAGGAATTATAAAGGCCCAAAGAAGTGAAGTTGGCACAAAAGCCCTCTAGAAGAAGGGCCACACGCCAACTCCAAAACAAAAGGCCTTAGAGGCCTAATTCTTGGACCAAAATAAATTAAATATGTTACATAAGTATTTTGGAGCTTACATATTTAATTTTTTTGGATTTGGAATTCATTTAGGTAATTAAATCCATGTATATGTACAAAGGGCCTAGTTTGTGGGTTTTGTGTATAGACTTTTGTGAAAGGGCTTAAATTGGATTTAATTGAGCCCAAATAATTATAAATAATTCCATAAGCCCAATTAATAATTCTCCAGCAATTTTAAAGAGCCCAATCCCATTATGAAGTTGGATTTTTTAACCTAACTATAAAAATCCAAGAGATGTGGAATTAGGGTTAAGTGTGAACAATTAAAAAAACACTCTCTCTTTTCTCTCAAACCTAGCTGCCACCTTCCCTAGCTAGCATCTAGGGATTTTGGCCAGCCTTTGTTCCTCCCAATTGTTGGATCTTTCAGTCCTTCTCTAGTGTGGATTACTTATTGGTGGTGCTTGATTTTGGACACTGTGATTTGCGACAACACGGTGAGAAGTAAAATTAACTGTCAACAAAGATCAAAGGTAATTTTTCTTATTCTCATTAATATGTATATTATAAATTCATGGTAAGATCAGATATATTGGTTAAAAATTTTAAATTTCGCTTATGTATGAGATGCATGTAACCGATAATTCCCAACATGGTATCAGAGCCTGGTTTGCCTTAAATATACAATTCTATATTTTTCTGCGCAATAAGTTTTATTTTTGAGTTATTTATTTCATGAACTTTAAAATATCAGATTTGATTGTTCATGAATGAGAAATATTGATTTCTGGATATATGTGTGATCAAATAAATAAAACGAAAACAAAAACAATTCATTTCACTACAAGAAAAATGCAATTTAGCAATGGAAAATTAGCAACGAAAATTGATATTTTTCGTTGCTAATAAAAAATAGCAACGAAAATTAGAAACAGAAATTTCCATTGCTAATCCGGTAGTTGATTTTTTTAGCAACGGAATTTCATTTCCCTTGCTAAATTTAGCAATGGAAAATGAAATTCCGTTGCTAAATTCAACCAACTCATTTTCGGTGAATTGGTAATTTTTAGCAACGGAATTGACTTTTTCGTTGCTAATTTTAGCAACGGAATTGACTTTTCCGTTGCTTAATTTTAGCAACCAAAAGTCAAATTTGTTTTTTTTTTATAAGCTACAAAGCCAACTTATAGTCATTGACCCATATGTTAAATTAACAACATAACTTGGCATAAAAAAGCACTAAAAGTTTATGTCAACAAACACATATAATTCAATAGATTATGGATAAAATCAACAATTACCAACAATTTATCATCAGAAATATAGATAATAAAAACCCTAAATTAAATTAGAATTTGAGAAGAAATGAAAAAATCTAACATAAAGCCTAAATGGATTATTTTTATGGTACAAACTATTTTGGTCATAACTTTTGCTACAAGCATCAGTTTCTTATTATAATATGTTTTCGAAAAGCTTGTTTCGAGACGGTCATTTATTTTAAAGCAAAGCTCTTGTAACGACATTTTTTGGGCCTAAAAAATGATGTTTAGTTTGTCATTTTTCAGTTTAAAGTTTTTAGGTTTTTTCAGGGACATTTGGTCTTTTCTTGTTTTCACTCATATAAATTATTTTGTTTTCCTAGTTCAAGTGAAAGGAATCCATATCTTAATCACATAATTTAATAATAAATTTAAATGTAATTATTTATTAGTTTTAATTAAAACTATGAAAAATCCTAACCATTATTTTTTATATACCAAAACTATGGATCAACAAATTACATTTAAAATAATTAGCCAACAAAGCTCCCACCAAACAAACCAGCTAAAGCAAAGAAAAACATCAGACATGCCACCATAATGACACTAAAACTACACAAGAAACTCAATTTGGTGTGAGGAAAAGGTAGAGACTACTAAGAAGAACCACCCAACTAAATTAAACCAAGGTAGAAATTAAAACCACATAGTAGCAAAGATCTAAATACATCACCCCTACACATCTAGGATTTCACAACCAATTTTTAATCACTTTTGAACTCCAATAAGCAAAGAATATTTCATATGTAGCTTATTACATCAAATCATGTATAAGAGAAGAGACAAAAAATGAAGGAGGAAGGAAGAAAGATTTATTGGTCACCGAAAAGGAGCAAATCTAGGGAAGATCGAACGGCAAGATCTGACCAAAGAATTGACCAAAGAATAGAAAACGGCAGAGAGTAAAAGAGAAGAAGAAAAATGAAAACGAAAGGACAAATGGCAGATCTAAGGAAGAATACTTACCGCTCATCGAAAATGGCAGATCTAAGGGAGAATGGATGGCCACAGAAATTGCAGTGCATGAAGAGAAGAACAATAGTGCCAGATCATGAAAATAATAAAAAAATGACAACAAAACGATGAAACACAAAAGATCAAGCATAAAACTACTTACCGGTCATCGGAAAGTGCAGATCTGAGAAAGAATGGATGGCCACAGAAAATGGTTGAGTGTGGAGTATGCCAGATCGTGAATGAAGAGAAGAACAGAGAAATGAAAGAAATAGGGTTTTTAATTTCTTATATATAATATTTTTTAGCAATGGATTTAATTTCGTTGTTATTATAACAACAATTTCAAATTTAGCAACGAAATTTAAATTTCGTTGCAATTTTATGTGTGAATTAAGTGAAGGCATTATTTTTTGTGCAACTGATTTCAGATTTCGTTGCTATTTTAGCAACGAAAATTAGATTTCCATTGCCATTTTAAGTTCAATTATGTGAACACATTATTTTTAGCAACAAAAAATAGCAACGGATTTTAAATTCCGTTGCTAAATTTCATCTTAAAAATTTCCCGCGATCAAATGTCGCCATTTTAGCAACGAAAATTAGATTTCGTTGTTATTTTAGCAACGAAAATTAGATTTCGTTGCTATTTTAGCAACAGAATTTAGATTTGTTGCTATTTTAGCAACGAAATTTCGATTTCGTTGCTAAATTTCATCACAAAAATTTCTCGCTAACAAATGCCGCCATTTTAGCAACGGAAAATAGATTCCGTTGCTATTTTAGCAACGAAATTTAGATTCCGTTGCTATTTTAGCAACGAAATTTAGTTTTCGTTGCTAAATATCATCCCAAATTTTTTCTGTTCCCATATTTAGCGACGGAAATTGCATTCCATTGCTAATTTTCGTTGCTATATGTTGGCGCAAAAATCTCCCTTCCTTTTTAGCAATGGAATACAACCATTTTGTATTCCGTTTCTAAATCCCTAAAACTTCAACCAATTTTAGCAACGGAATTTATTTTCCGTTGCTAAATAGCAACGGAATTGGTATTCCGTTGCTATTTTTCCGTTGCTATTTTGATATTTTCTTGTAGTATTTGAGAAAGGGATCATGGTTTTAGCGTGAATGGCTTTTAAATTTAGGGGCTAATCTAAATTAATTTTTTATAGATCCACTCTAAGATCATTTTGATAATAATTTATGTATTTAATATGTAATATTAAGCCATAGGATCAAATGAAATTAAAATCGAACAAGTTTTGCATGAAAACTAGTTTAGTCGAAAAGTTTGATAAATTGGTGTTCTTGATGTGTTCTTGTTTAGAACGATTTTTAATCTTCTAAATTTGATATATATGATATATTAAAGTGTTTTTAATTAATTGGATTAATTATAATGGACCTTAAATTAACTGGATTAATTTTAATTCATTAAAACCACTTGATGGGCTTAATTATGTTTACAGACTTGGTTTAAATTAGTGAATGACTTGGTAGGCCCAAGGAGCTAATTTAAATTAAATATTATAAATTATAATTAAGTTTATTAATGGGTTTTAAGGGCTTGAGTGGGCTTGGCTCATTCCAAAAGGCCTAAATGGTCTAATAGACACAAAACTAGTTTATGTGTGAACACACTTTAGGGTTTTGTTGTGTTGGTTTCGGCCTACCCTTGTTATAAGCCCAAAATTGATTTTTTAATTATTTGATATGATTAATTAATTAAATAATCAATTTATAATTAATTAATAATCAATTGGATTGATAATTAAGGCAAGAACACATACATGCATAAAGGTTTCCTAAAATGAAAGTTTCCAAAATGGAAAAAGTTTTCTAATTTGATTACATTATTAAAATAACTCAAAAGTTTGTTACAAGAGTTGAAACAAAGTTAGTAATCCATTATATGCTTTACTTTATGCATTAGAAATGCATATAAGGGTGTATGATTGGCATGATGGATAGTTATGGACAAGGCCCAATGTGATTGAGCATTATACATGTTTTGGCCCAATGAGGACTTTTATGTCCCGGCCACTTATTTTTGGTTTGTATTTCTTTTTCAAATTGTAATATGTAATTAGATTACTTAGATTAGAATTAGAGATAGATATGGAGACCATTATCAAGGAGCAAGATGGGCCGGATGGAGATCCAACAAGCTTGAAGATAATGTAATTATTTTTTACTTATTTGAATCATGCATACTACCTAGGTGTGACTTTTTGATTTCCCTTTTGGCTCAGGGAAATCAATGTAGTAAAGTCCATAACTATACCATATTTGTATGCTTATATTTATGTGATAGATATAGGATGCATACCAATGTATGCCAACCATGTATGATGAGACTTAATTAACTAAAACCCTCAAATAAATACTAAGGTATATCAACCTTCCATTAATTTGAGGAGAACCAGAGTTCTTTATAGTGTGGGTTGTTGACCACAGTCAAGCTCACATTATATCGAATAAGTTCAAATCTAATTAAATGGGTCATCTTAGCTAGCCCATTAGTTTGTTGACTGCAGTCAAGGCTAATGGTTCTAGAGGCAAGATTCGGGAATGCATATATAATATGCATGTATCAAGAGTTGATAACCTAATGATCCAATAGTTGTGTAGAGACACAATTGGTATAGAGATACCTACCTTTCAAGGGTATGGAGTTTGGCTTGTTGAGCATAATTAAGGTCAAATTACATATCAAGGATTGGATATTGGCCTACTAGGAAAACCATCGGGTTTTCTCGGATTAAATAGTGAGGGCTATTAATTCACAATAAAATAGTAGGAGTAAATGGATTAATTAAAGACCTAATTAATGCATACATATGTATGAACATACTCTCATATTTTTTCATTTTCAAATCTGGGTCATCATCATGAGCACATCAAACATTAATATATGATCAATCTTGGATAACAAGCTGGTTGGCAGCAACTATTCTGACTGGATCAAGCAAGTAAGAATTATTCTTAGAGCTGAAAAGATCCATTATGTCTTGGATAAAGATCCACCACCACTTTCATCAGATGATGCCATTGATGAGATCAAAGGCACTTATCGAAAATACATGGAGGATAGTAAAGCGGTAGCATGTCTGATGCTGGGTGCTATGTCCTCGGAGCTTCAGAAGCAATATGAGATGATGGATGCTAGAACCATCATTTTGCATCTTGAGGAGCTTTATTCTTCTCAGGCTAGAACTGAGCAATATGAGATTGTTCGAGCTCTATTTGGCTGCAAAATGGTTGAAGGCACTTCAGCTACTACTCATGCATTGAAGATGTATGGGTATATTAAGCATTTGAGTAGACTTGGCTATGTAATGGATAATGATCTATATATAGATTTAATCTTGTACTCATTGGCTCCATGTTATGCACCTTTCGTGCTTAACTTCAACATGAACAAGATCCAAGTTACCATTCCTGAGTTAATCAACATGCTCAAAACAGCTGATGGATCCTTTAAGAAGGATCCAAAAAGTGTCATGGTTGTCACTTATGCTAAAGGCAAGAAGCAGCAGAAGAAGAAGAAGATAACCAAGGTGCAGCCAAAGAATGGTGGGATCTCTAAGAAGAAGGTTGCCAAAAAAGAGAATCTCAAAGGAACTTGCTTCCATTGTGGAAAGGATGGTCACTGGAAGCGTAACTGCAAGGCCTATCTAGATTCTCTCAAGGAGAAGAAGCAAGCTGATGCTTCTACTTTAGGTATTTATATGATTGAAATTAATACATATTCTATTGATTCAAAACAATCTTGGGTATTAGATATCGGATGTGGATCTAACTTGTGATAATGATCTACAGGGGCTTAGAAGCTTTAGAAAAGTTGGAAAGGCAGAAATATATTTGAAGTCAGCTACTGGACAAAACATCTCTACAATGGTTATGGGGACTTACCATTTGCCTTTTCCAAGTGGATTAGTACTGAAATTAAATAATTGTTATTATGTTCCAGCTTTATCCAAGAGTATTATTTCTTTCAGTTGTTTATTGAACGATTATGACATTTCTTTAAAGGACAAGTGTTGTTACCTTTTTAAGAACAATATGTTTTATGCAAAAGCTATCATTGAGAATGGTATATTTGTTCTTGATTTAATTAAAGAAGTGCATAATGTGGATACCAAGAGAATGAAACATGATAATCTAAATACCTCATACTTATGGCATTGTCGTTTAGGCCATATAAATGAGAAATGCATGACCAAATTACACAAGTCAGGTGATTTGGGATCATTTGATACATGCGAATCTTGTTTATTAGGAAAAATGACAAAATCTCCCTTTATTGGTAAAGGAGAACAAGCTAAAATTGTTTTGGACTTAATACATTCAGATGTATGTGGTCCAATGACTGCACATACAAGAGGAGGTTACTCCTACTTCATTACTTTCATAGATGATTATTCCAGGTTTGGATACATCTATCTAATGAAATATAAATTAGAAGCATTTGAAAAATTCAAAGAATTCAGAAATGAAGTAGAGAAACAACTTGGCAAGAGTATTAAAACACTTAGATCAGATCGAGGTGGAGAATACTTAAGCCAAGAATTTCAAGATTATCTTAGAGATAATGGGATTTTATCTCAATGGACTCCACCATATACACCACAACACAATGGTGTATCTGAAAGGAGAAATCGAACACTATTAGATATGGTTCGATCAATGATGAGCCAAGTAGACTTGCCTAAGTCTTTTTGGGGATATGCACTAGAAATTGCTATTTATATGTTAAACAGAGTTCCTAGTAAATCGGTTGATTTTACTCCATATGAGATGTGGAATAACAAAAAACCCACGCTTTCTCATATGAAAGTATGGGGTTGTCCTGCTTATGTGAAGAGGACAATGTCAGACAAACTAGAAGTTAAGTTTGACAAATGTTTATTTGTGGGATATCCAAAAGAAACCTTTGGATATTATTTCTATCATCCTTTAGAAAAAATGTCTTCTTGGAAAGAGAATTTCTCATATGAGAGGATAGTGGAAGTAGAATTGAACTTGGTAAAGTTCAAGACCCACAAATAGAAGTAGATCAACCGATTGAACCCGAGACTGAATTTCATAATGATGAGATTACAGTTGAACCTGATTATACGCAAAATCCTAGAAGATCTACTAGGATGCATTCTATCCCTGTGAGATATGGTATTCACATTGATTCGGATAGTGGCATAACTGTAGTAGAGGATAGTGAGCCTACAAGCTATCAAGAAGTTTTGAATAGTTCAGAACGTGATTTATGTCTTAAGGCTATGCAGTCTGAAATGGACTCCATGTATAAGAATAAAGTATGGAATTTTACTTAACCACCTAAAGGGATAAAACCCATAGGGTGCAAATGGGTCTTCAAAAAAAAGACCGATATGGAAGCTAATATAGTTACCTATAAAGCTCGCTTAGTAGCAAAGGGCTATTATCAAAAAGAAGGTATTGACTATGATGAAACCTTTTCTCCTGTAGCGATGCTTAATTCTATAAGAATACTTTTAGCCATTGCATCTCATTATGATTATGAGATTTGGCAAATGGATGTGAAGATAGATTTCCTAAATGGAAATCTAACTGAGGATGTGTATATGACACAACCAAAAGGGTTCACATCAAGAAATGGCGAAAAGGTATGCAAGCTTCAAAGATCCATTTATGGATTGAAGCAAGCCTCTAGGAGCTGGAACATATGATTCAATGAGACAATCAAAGAGTTTGGTTTCTCACAGAATGAAGATGAACCTTATGTGTATAAAAGGGTCAGTGGGAGTGCAATTGTCTTCCTGGTTCTATATGTGGATGACATATTGATCATAGGAAATGATATTTCTCTTCTCCAATCTGTTAAAATATGGTTATCCAAGCAATTCTCCATGAAAGACCTTGGAGAAGCATCCTATATTCTAGGAATAAGGATCTATAGAGATAGATCCCAATAGGTTGCTAGGTCTTTCTCAAAGTACATATATAGATAAGGTATTAAAGAGGTTCAATATGGATACCTCTAAGAAAGGATTTATACCCATAATGCATGGGAAATACCTTTCTAAGTCTATGTGTCCACAGACACTAGAGGATAGAGAGAGCATGAATAGAATACCATATGCATCGGCAATTGGTTCTATCATGTATGCTATGTTATGTACACGTCCAGATGTAACATTTTCTTTAAGTGTCACAAGCAGATTCCAATCCAATTTTGGAGAGGAACACTGGGCAGCTGTCAAGAATATCCTTAAGTACTTGAGAAGGACTAAGGATATATTCTTGGTATATGGAGAGGGTAGTTTGGAAATAAAAGGGTATACAGATGCCAGATTCCAATCTGACAAAGATGATTGTAAATCACAGTCTGGTTAAGTGTTCATAATGGGAGGAGGAACAGTTAGTTGGAAGAGTTCCAAACAAGAAACAACTGCTGATTTCACGACAGAAGCTGAGTACATTGCTGCTTCGAAAGCAACCAAAGAAGCAGTCTGGATCAAAAAGTTCATATCTAAACTAGGAGTGGTGCCTAGCATTGTTGATTCGATTCCTTTATATTGTGACAACAATGGAGCCACTACACAAGCAAAGGAACCACGGTCTCATCAGCGATCCAAGCATGTTCTCAGACACTACCATCTCATAAGGGAAATAGTAGCTAGAAATGATGTGAAAATAGAAAGGGTTCCCATAGATGAAAATGTGGCGGATCCCCTCACTAAAGCACTTTCCCAGATTAAGCATGATCACCATATAAATAGCATGGGTATAAGACATATGAGTGATTGGCTCTAGTGCAAGTGAGAGATTGTTAGAGAGTATGCCCTAGAGCCCATGTAAAAGGGATGAATTTCATATGTATGAATTTATATTTTTAATAAAAGGCATTATTCATTTATTAATGCTATGTTTAAATACATGAGTTTGTAAATCTTAAATTAATAAATGAAGTCCTTGATATTATAAACATAGTGCAAAGGCAATCATGAAAGTTTTTATGATATGAGGTGTCTATTGCATGAAAATGTGTTAATATCTTAATATGCCTAGTCATAGAATTAACAAGATAGGACATTGTTAATTCGGACAGACTAGCACATGTTATGCTTCCTGAATGGTTCAAGCAGTGGTTCTCATAACTGTGATTATGAAAGATAATCAAAGCTAACATGTGGATGCTTGTTAGAAAAACAAGTTCATTGGAGACCTGTAAAGAGAATCCTCACATGGATATTAAATCTATGTCAGTTAGGAATCTCTTCATAGCGGTTGTGCAAGTATCCTTAGACTTGAGATCACCAAAGTTATCTTAAGTAGCAAGTGGTATATTTTGACTCCATAACTGATTACTTCCAACTGGGATTGAACATAGTTAGGAGATTGGGTATATCATGACCTACTTGAAGATAGTTGAGTGATTGACAAAGGATTCACCATCCTAGATTTAATAAGGGACGTTATCTCTTATGATTCTATAATTGCCTTGTTTAGAGAATCTCTGGCCAAAGTAATATGCCAACATGGATAGAAATCCATGGAGGGAATTTTGGGAACAATGGTTAAATTAATAGAACATACATAATTATATTTATATGAGTTGACAGAAATCCATACTTAGAATTTAATTGAGATAAGAGTGGTGGAAGGAGTAATTGCACGGTAACTATTTCTATGGAAGGGTATAGTCAAAACACTTGACTTTCTTGACATTTGGGTAGTCATAATGCCTAGCTAGAGGCCAATCATGATTTGTATAATAGTGTATTAAGAATATTAATAGGGATTGATAAAATTATTTAAAGAAGTTTAAATCATGTGAGTTTTGAATAGAACTCACAATTACATATTATACTGCCAATATGGATAAGAACCCAATAGGTCACATACATATAGAGAAAAAGGATAAAATGGTAAAATGATAAAGATAATAATATTTGATATTATTATGGAGATAGAGAAGTGAATAAGATAATAATTAATTAAAGAGTTTAATTAATTATGATCAAGTAAAATTGTTCGCAGAACTTTTTTGAGATGTTCTGTAAAATTGGACCTAATTGAAATAATATATTTCATAATTGATTATTATTGAACTATAAGTGTTATGGGGCTGATATAATAATTAATAGGTCCATTGGAGGAATTATGAAGGCCCAAAGAAGTGAAGTTGGCACATAAGCCCTCCAGAAGAAGGGCCACATGCCAACTCCAAAACAAAAGAATTTAGAGGCCTACTTCTTGGACCAAAATAAATTAAATACGTTACATAAATTTTTTCGAGCCTACATATTTAATTTGGTTGGATTTGGAATTCATTTGGGTAATTAAATCCAAGTATATGTACAAAGGGCCTAGTTTGTGGGTTTTGTGCATAGTCTTTTGTGAAAAGAGCTTAAATTGGATTTAATTGAGCCCAAATAATTATATTTAATACCAGAAGCCCAATTAATAATTCTCCAGCAATTTTAAAGAGCCCAATCCCATTATGAAGTTGGATTTTTCAACCTAACTATAAAAATCCAAGAGATGTGGAATTAGGGTTAAGTGTGAACAATTAAGAAAACACTCTTTCTCTTTTCTCTCAATCCTAGCTGCCACCTTCCTTATCTAGCATCTAGGAATTTTGGCCAGCCCTTGTTCCTCCCAATTATTGGTTCTTTCAATTCTTCTCTAGTGTGGATTACTCATTGGAGGTGTTCGATTTTGGACACTGTGGTTTGCGACACCCCGGTGAGAAGTAAAATTAACTGTTCAACAAAAATCAAAGGTGATTTTTCTTATTCTCATTAATATGTATATTGTAAATTCATGGAAAGATATGATATATTGGTTAAAAATTTTAAATTTTGCTTATGTATGAGATGCATGTAACTGATAATTCCCAACACAAAACACCAGTGCAATCTTATTGCCAAGCATTAGAATTAATGTACACCGAAATGTACAAACGATTTTGCACTTGAAACTCTAGAAATACCATAAGTCTCTCCTTTAGCATTGAAACCGAAGGCCATCTCCGCTAAACAACTCAAAACAAAAATAAAATCATTAGGACTTCATTAAGGTTATCATGATAGAGGTAACACAAATAATAGACAATGGTAAACAAGAAGAATAGACACTTTTTGACTATATAGACCAACATATTCTAAAGTTCACATCACTCAATCAAAACACCTCAATTAACCATGCTTGCTCAAATAAGCACTCAATACAACAAAGTGCTTTGAAAGACAAGACTGAAATTCCTTTTAACTTTCACAACTTAACCAAACTCAGAAATCACATACCCTTTTCTTTCCCTTATAAATATGCCACACTTAAAATTTTTCCATAGATCGCTAGCTTTTGATTCAAACTTTATTTCTTTTATTTTTTATATATATAAAAAATAAACTTTCTAGATTAATGGTTGGCAACGTATATTACATGGGTATTCTCAAATTCATCTTTCTAATAAATTCCCAACTTCAAAATAAACCTTTTATAGCAGTATCCCATGGATCCCTTTAAAATGTACACTCTTTTAATTTACCAAAAATATTGATTAATCCCAATCCTAGAGTGGCCAATTTTTAAAAGGGAAGATAAAGATTGTTTAAGGTAAATTGTATAGAGATGAGTGTAATAAGAGAAATAATTATGGCACACATTAAGCATGCCTCACTAGGCTTAAAAGGGCTTACAAGGGAGAAACATAAATAAAGGGTAGGTAAACAAGCTCAATTATGGCTAAATAAGAAAAATATACCTATATCACTTTCTAGATTACTCAAGTTATTTCTATATTTTGAAAGTTCCAGCGTCCTAAAATTCTTTGCTAAACTACCTTGATGCACTTATTTTTCTTCTTATTTCAAAACTGGTCTTAGTGCTCAAAGTGTAAAAGCTAACAAATATTGTTTAAGCTGAATTCTAACCTAGCTAAGATCCATTAAGCAACATGCCTATCTTAATGCTAAACATAAATTTTGAACACTGCACATTCTAAGTTAAGGTTTAACAAGTTCATTTTTTAGAACAAACCAGGGTAAACTAAACTAAATGCAAACTAAAACATAATTGAACTATACTAGATCACCAGCACAGACAAAAATTAACCACATAACTAAAATTACCATGAGAACACAAAATAAAAATCATTAATATTACTACTTAATAAAAATAATAAAAAGTTAACTATGCTTAAGAGTTACAATTAAGACAAAAATAACTAAAACACAAGAAAAGATAACTAATTAAAACATAAAACATAAAATAGAAAACACAAAATAAAAAAAAAGACTTTTATGAACATAAAGGGAGGTTGAGATTTTTAATCATTTCCTAAATCTCAATAAGCAAAATTGAACTCAAATAAGCTTTACCCCCCTCTAAACTTGCTGTCCTCAACAAGGTGACATGGATACAAAATCACTATGATGGTGGTGGTGGCGAAAACCACTCCCAACAATGCATGGTGAAATGCTTGAAGCTCTTCTGCAGCTTATCAATTAGCTCGGCTTGAATACCCAAATAGGCATTCACACTATTCATAATGTCCAGCATCTACAGAGAAAGTTCCTCCTCAACTGCAGCTATCCCTTCTATGTTATTTATATCTTCAGCCTCTTTTTGAAGTAGACCTATATGACTAATGACAATCAAGCGGAGATATTCAACCCTATCAATCCAATAGCGATGAGGCTTATCCCATAACACCTTCATATTTTTTAGAATTTTATAATCAATATATCTTTATGTGCTAAGAGAGTACCCCAAATCCAAGTGCTTTACAGCTTTTGCCAAAATTGTTACAATTCCCCCCAAAAAGATTTTCTTTACAATGTATGCCTTTCTTTATAAGTATTCTATCTTCCTCCATAAAAAATAAGCGCCATTCAAATGAATACCCTCAACCATGCATCTCAGAATAAGCACCTTTCCTACATTTACTCCACTAGGGCTACAAGTATGATTGAAAAATGCTATAGCTAAAAACCAATGAAGCACCCTTAAGGTATGATTTTTTAGATGCTATGCCTTAGTATTCTTAGCATTAAAAACAACAGGCTCAATAGGGTCTCTAATCACTACCTAATTTGCACTCGAGGTTGAATTTGGTAGACCCCGCACATCGTCCTTAGGAAAACCCAAATGCTTGGTGAATTCCTTGTGTCAGACCCTTACTTGACCCTAAATGAATTTTATGTTTTGAGAGGAGTTTTTATTTGATTAAGATTAAGAATTTAATGAGAAATTCATATTAATGGTGATTAAGGGATAAATTATGTCTTATTTATTTTAATGGCATGGAAAATAAATTGATTAGTGTGATTTAATTTTTAATTGAGGGTTTAATTAGAGTATAATTATTGATTTGGGGTAAATTGGTAATTATGACATTTTAATGGGGTCAATTGAGAATTTGAGAACAATGGAGAGGCAAATGTAAGAAAGAGGTTAAATGATGAGGTTGAATTAAGAATTAATTAAATGGTGGGGTATAATTTGTGACATGCAAAGAATTAGATGTTATTAATGTGACATGCAAAATCTTGAAGGACTAAAGGGGACATTTACCATAGCATTATAAATAGATTAATCTTAGTGGATGGAAAGAGAAAAGTGAGAGAGGGTGAAGGTGTGGTCGGCATTGAGAGAGGAGAAAAACCAGAAATTTACTTCCTTGCATTTTCTTTCAAGTCTTTGAATCTTCAAGCAAGTTAAGTGACAAATCTTGATGGTTAATTAAGGCATTTAAGTGCTTAACTCTAAGGTAAGTGGTTTCTATTGAATTTCATCATCATCATCTTCTTCTTCTCATATTGGTTGTGGTAAATGATGAACAAGTGCTGGAAATGATGGAATAATGGGGAATGAATTGTGTTGTAGTTAAAGAAGGAGGAGATAGAAAGGATAAAGGGAAAGACATTGCAATGGATTGAAAGCTTGGGTGTGATAGGGGTCGGCTAAGGTATGGGATGGTACTCTCGATGCATGCAAGTGATTGTTAATTGAATCAACAAGGTGTTTATGTGTGATAGATGAAACAATGGGAATGAGATATGGATTTAGACTTTGTATCAATAGGTATTGTATGAAGATTTGCTGAAAAATTATTGACTGTAATTTAAGCTATAAAATGAGCTAGGGTCCTTAATTTAAAAATTTGGTAATTTTGATAGTTCAATATGAGATATAGGTATAAAGGTGTATTGAAAAATAACACTAGTTTGGCCTTTAAATTTATCTCTACATGGAATGAATATTAGATACACCTATAATTCTAATTTTGAATAGCTTGGGATAAATCTTCATAATTGATTGTAAAATGATCGGAATTACATGAGGTTAATTCCTACTTAAAATAGACTTTAAAACTTACAATTCTTATGAAGAAAACGAAGTCAAATAATGTCTACAACATTGCCTAATTTTCACTTGAAAATCGGAAATTCTGTGTTGCCTACTATGATGAACAGTCTTTAGTAATTTCAACATATCTCGAGTTCTAGAAATGATATTGAAAATATATTTGATGTTATTGAAACTAGAAATGTATATCTACAACTTTGTAGAAGACAACTTTTTCTAAAAAGGTCGTTTATTGTGTCAAAAACGATGTACAAAATAAAATTATTAAGCAATTTGCAGGATTTTAAGAATAGGGTGAAAAATTCGTATGGCCAAGCATACTGCCGCGAGCGCAACAGCATGATTTTGGCCCACAACTATATTTTTTATTCTCCTTTATCAGTATATTAGGCTACCCCCATGTGTTGCACATATGACTGAACAAAATAGACCTTGAATGCAAGTATACGAGAGTCATATACTCGTATGTAAATAAATTGTATCACTTACATTGAAAATTTACCTATGAATGTATACCTATGCTATGAAATAGAAAACATAATAGTATGACCATGTCATATGCATATGCTCTTGTGTAAACATGTCGATATTTGTATAGCACATGATTTGAATAATGATAAAGGTATGCACATTGATGGACATGCTTATAAGAATAAGCCTACTATAAGCAAATGTACCTACAGGTATGTATATTTATGAATATGTATATGAGTGTATGAGCATGAATAAAGTATTGCCTGCAATAGAGTTCAATTGTGGATAGATAGGCGCCTATAGGGAATTGCAGCTGCCACAGTCGACCTTTTTAGGTCCACAGTATAGTTGATCCTGCTGGATCTTGCACAACTCATTTGGGTTGTTACTTGGCCCTTTTGGGTCCTTGACCGATCCACCGTATATTTGGCCCTAATTGGGTCCATAGTTTTGATATCTTTGGATATCCATAGTTTTGATACCTTCGGGTATCCACCGATCCCGTTATCCACTCTTAGAACCTAAGCAGGCTAAAGTAAAGTAATAATATTTCAAAGTTAATCACGGTATAAATTACGCATCTAATATATGATTTATCATGTTTAACAGTGATTATTTAAGCATGAATTGGTATCTGTTTACATTATATACATATCTCATTATAGATCGTATGAAATCAAGTATGCTGAATTAATTGTGAAGGGTTATCTTGTTATGCAAGCTATTATTATTTTTCAATTGTTTTGTTTATTCTATATTTTTGAAGACCACTGTGAGTGGTTGTCTTTCATGTTTAGAATCCCCACTAAGCTGTATAGCTTAGCACGGGTTATTTTGATCGGTGTAGGTTTTGGTAGGCATGGCTTTTGCACAGGAACTATTTCTGTATCAGGACAGGCCAACACCAGTCTATAGAAGTGGATGTAGGAAACTTTTGATAAACTTTGTTTAGTACCTTACATGTTTAATATGTATAAGAGTTTGTAATAAATATATATGTAAATTATATGGAAGTGAAGACTGTAATAAGCTCATAGTGAGAATACTAGTTTATGCATTTATCTAGAAGCTATGATACTTTATATAAATGTGCTGAAATGCTGAATACTATACATGAAAGATAAATAACTAAATTATGATGATATAGTATTATCAATAATAAGATATTGGGATTGCATATGAAGTCAACATGCTTGTTCAAATAAATGTACAGTAAGGATGTGATAATCCTGATTATTATGTTAGTCATATGATTAGATGGATAAAATGGCAGAGATTGCATTATATATAGTAAATATGTGGTATAGGGTGTTTCAATTTTTGGTATCAGAGAATAGGTTTAGCCTTGTCTAGGCAATGCAAGTATAGAAACTTTAATATGAGATAGTGTTGTGTTGGCCTAATGCAGAAGTTCCTGTTTTCTTATTGATTAAAGATGGAGAATTCTTCTAGGAATACTATAGAAGAATCGGCTGAAAGTAATTTGCCGGTTAGATCAAATCCTCCTAATCCAATGACTTCTTCTTCGCATCGAAATGAAATTCCTACTACAGTTCTTGGAGAAGCTTTGTTAAAAATTTCTCAGGATATGGCCCAGATTCTGCAAAGAATGACTATGCCCAAGGCTCCAATCTCTGAAATTAGAAAGCATGGGGCACAAGAATTTATAGGCACCAATCTAGAACAATCTGAAGAAGCTGAGTTCTGGTTAGAAAGGCTGGAGAGGATATTTTATGAAATAAACTGTCCTGCAAATCACAAGGTATCTTGTGCTGTGTTCTTACTTCAAGGCATGGCTTATGATTGGTGGAAGTTGATTTTGAGACAACCTCAGTTACCTGACCCACTTACCTGGGAATTCTTTGAGGGGGAGTTCAGAAAGAAATATGTTACTGAGGCTTACAAGGAGGAGAAATTGAAGCAGTTTCTGAGCTTGAGACAAAAAGTTCTATCTGTGGCTGAATATGAAAAAGAATTTAGCCGATTATGCAAATATGTTCCTAAGGAGATGTTGACAGGAGTGTTCAAATGCAGGCACTTTGAAGATGGGCTGAATGATAGAATTAAAGAAAAATTGTTTGGATTTACATCTCTAAATGTGGTAGATTTTAATCAACTGGTCACAACTGCTATGAAAATTGAAAAGTATGAGATAGCTAAAAGAGAGAGAGAGCATAAAAGAAGTGATTCCAGGGGAGGATCATCTGCTGGAAAAAGATTTAGAGGGACTAAAGGAGGCCAGCCTGCAGAATCTGTTTTCAATTCTTCTAGTAAAGGAAAGAAGCAAGAATCCTTTACCAAGCCTAAAAATGAGAGGGAAGCTTCAGGAAGATAGAGTGGGGGTCAAGCACCTGAGTGTCCTCATTGTTCCAGGCATCATTTGGGTAATTGCAGGAAACTGGCTGGAGAATGCTTTAGATGTGGTAGTATTGATCATTTCATGGCAAATTGTCCTTTGAAACCAGATCAAGGTTTTAAGCAACAGAATAGCAGGGGAGCTTCTAATGCACCTCCATCTGGAAGAGGTAAAGGCAGAGGAAGGTTTGGAGCAGCTCATCATGGATCCCAGTCCCAGAATATGTCAGAAACAGTTGATAGACCTTCTACTCAAATGGTTGCTAGACGGGCTTATGCCATAAAGGCTTGGGAGAAACAGGATGCTCCAGAAGTTATAGCTGGTACTTTCTCTCTTTATAATTGTAACATACATGCACTCATTGATCCTTGCTCTACTCACTCATATATTTGTATTGGGGTTTCGGGTAGAGATAGGTTTAAAACACAACGGTTAGATTTTGATGTATGTGTTACTAGTCCATTGGGACATAGTACAATTGTTAATAACGTGTGTAAAGACTGTCCTATAGTAGTTCAAGGGAGAGAGTTTCCAGCAGATTTGATTGTGTTGCCTTTTCATGAGTTTGATGTAATTCTGGGAATGGATTGGTTATCCAAGAATCATGCAGTGGTAAATTGTGAAATGAAAACAGTAACCCTCAGGAATGATGAAGGAAAGGAAGTGGTAGTAGAAGGCAATTGTTTTAAGCTATCAACTAATGTTATATCAGCAATGCAAGCTAGACGTTGTCTTAGAAAAGGATGTGAAGCATTTTTAGCTTTGGTCCTTGACTCAAAAAGGGATACATTGGAGCTTGACAAAATACCGATTGTGAAAGAATTTCCAAAAGTATTTCCTGAGGAATTACCTGGTCTTCCTCCAGAAAGAGATGTTGAGTTGTTTATTGATCTATTACCTGGTATGGCCCCAATCTCCAGGGCACCATACAAAATGGCTCCATCTGAATTAAAAGAGTTAAAGGTTCAATTACAGGAATTGTTAGACAAAGGTTTCATCAGACCCAGTGTGTCACCTTGGAGTGCTCTGGTTTTATTTGTTAAGAAGAAGGACGAGTCTATGAGAATGTGTATCGACTATAGACGGTTGAACAAAGTGACAGTGAAGAACAAATATCCTTTGCCACGAATAGAGGATTTATTTGATCAATTAAGTGGTGCTGGTGTGTTCTCAAAGATAGATTTGCGGTCAGGATATTATCAGCTCAGAGTTAAAGATGGGGATGTTCCTAAAACTGCATTTAGGACTCGTTATGGGCATTATGAATTTTTAGTTATGCCATTTGGGTTGACTAATGCACCTGATGCATTTATGGATCTTATGAATAGGGTATTCAGACCCTATTTGGATCGATTTGTTGTTGTGTTTATTGATGACATATTAATCTACTCCAGAAATGAAGCTGAACATGCTGAACATTTGAGAATTGTTTTGCAAACTTTGAAAGAAAATGGGTTGTATGCCAAACTGAGTAAATGTGATTTCTGGCTTAAGGAAGTTTCTTTCCTAGGTCATGTTGTATCTGCTGAAGGTGTTAGGGTTGATCCAAATAAAATTGAAGCTATTGTTAATTGGAGACCACCCAGGAATGTGCATGAAATTAGAAGTTTTCTTGGGTTAGCAGGTTACTATCGTTGTTTTGAGAAGGGTTTTTTTTGTCATTGCTTCACCCCTCACTAAGCTGTTGAGAAAGAATACTAAGTTTGAATGGTTTGATCATTGTCAAGCAAGCTTTGAAAGGTTGAAGAAGATGTTGACTGAAGCTCCAGTTTTGACTCAACCTGTGTCAGGGAAAGAGTATGCAATGTACAATGATGCTTCTAAGGTTGGTTTGGGTTATGTATTGATGCAAGATGGTAAAGTTGTAGCTTATGCATCTAGACAGTTGAAACCACATGAACAGAACTACCCGACTCATGATCTAGAACTGGCAGCTGTGGTATTCGCTTTAAAGATTTGGCGGCATTACCTGTATGGGGAAAAATGCAGGATTTATACTGACCATAAAAGCCTCAAGTACTTGCTTATTCAGAAAGAACTTAATTTGAGGCAGAGAAGATGGTTGGAACTATTCAAGTATTATGATTGTATAGTTGACTACCACCCAGGAAAAGCGAATGTGGTTGCTGATGCCTTGAGTCGTAAGTCAATGGCAGTGTTGATGTTAAAACAGTGCAGATGGAAATTTGCTTCTGATGGTGTTTTACTAGCACAGCTTAAAGTTAGGCCCATGGTTAGGCAGACAATGATTGATGGTCAGAAGGATGATGTCAAATTACAACAGATTGTTAAAGCAGTTTGTGAAGGTGATCAATCTAATTTTTCAGTGAAAGAAGATGGTGGTGTATACTACCATAACAGGTTGTGTATCCCTGATGACAAAGAAGTGAAAAGAATATTGTTGTATGAAGCACATAATACTGCATTTACTATGCATCCAGGTGGGAACAAGATGTATCAAGAGTTGAAACAGTTTTACTGGTGGCCTAGCATGAAGAAGGATATTGTTGATTATGTTTCTAAATGTCTAACATGTCAGCAAGTGAAAGCAGAACATCAATTTCCTTCAAGTCTCTTGAATCCCATTCCGATTCCACAGTGGAAGTGGGAAGACATTACCATGGATTTTGTTACGGGTTTGCCTCTTTCTCAAAGGAAATATGATGTTGTTTGGGTAATAGTGGATAAGTTAACAAAAGTAGCTCACTTTTTACCAGTTCGAACTGATTATTCCATGGATAGGCTTGCAGAATTGTATGTGAATGAGATTGTACGGTTACATGGTATACCTGTGTCTATAATTTCGGATCGAGATCCAAGGTTTACATCGAGATTTCGACAGAGTTTACAGCAAGCTTTGGGATCACAGCTCAAGTACCGTACAGCTTTTCATCCTCAAACGGATGGGCAATCTGAAAGGGTTATTCAGATTCTAGAAGATATGATGAGGGGATGTGCTTTGGAGTTTTCTGGAAGTTGGGATAAATATGTAGCCTTGATGGAATTTGCTTATAATAACAGCTATCAGAAGAGTATTCAAATGGCACCATATGAGGCTTTGTATGGCAGGAAATGTAGAACTCTAGTCTGCTGGACTGAGTTGACTAAATGTAAGTTAATTGGTCCTGACCTTGTTAGAGATACAGAAGAAAAAGTTCAAGTAATCAAACAGAGGCTGAAAGAAGCGAGTGATAGGCATAAATCTTATGCTGATCTTAAAAAAAGGGATATCGAATACCAGGCGGGTGACAAAGTATTTTTGAAGGTATCTCCTTGGAGAAAAGTGCTTAGGTTTGGGAAAAAGGGAAAACTCAGTCCGAGATTCATTGGTTCGTACGAAATTCTTCAAAGAGTCGGACCAGTAGCTTATAGATTGGCTCTTCCTATGGAGTTGGCCAAGCTTCATGACGTGTTTCATGTATCTATGCTTCGAAGATATCGCTCGGATGAATCTCACAAGTTACAAGTTCAAGATATTCAGTTACAGCCGGATTTCACTTATGATGAGGAACCGAAGGAAATCCTGGCTAGGGAGATCAGGCAATTGAGAAACAAGTAGATTCCTCTGGTTAAAGTACTTTGGCAACATCATGGTGTACAAGAAGCAACCTGGGAACCAGAGGCAGCCATGAGGAAGCAATATCCTCAGTTGTTTAATTCAGGTATGAATTTCGAGGACGAAATTCCTTAAGGGGGAGAGAATTGTCAGACCCTTACTTGACCCTAAATGAATTTTATGTTTTGAGAGGAGTTTTTATTTGATTAAGATTAAGAATTTAATGAGAAATTCGTATTAATGGTGATTAAGGGATAAATTATGTCTTATTTATTTTAATGGCATGGGAAATAAATTGATTAGTGTGATTTAATTTTTAGTTGAGGGTTTAATTAGAGTATAATTATTGATTTGGGGTAAATTGGTAATTATGACATTTTAATGGGGTCAATTGAGAATTTGAGAACAATGGAGAGGCTAATGTAAGAAAGAGGTTAAATGATGAGGTTGAATTAAGAATTAATTAAATGGTGGGGTATAATTTGTGACATGAAAAGAATTAGATGTTATTAATGTGACATGCAAAATCTTGAAGGACTAAAGGGGACATTTACCATAGCATTATAAATAGATTAATCTTAGTGGATGGAAAGAGAAAAGTGAGAGAGGGTGAAGGTGTGGTCGGCATTGAGAGAGGAGAAAAACCAGAAATTTACTTCCTTGCATTTTCTTTCAAGTCTTTGAATCTTCAAGCAAGTTAAATGACAAATCTTGATGGTTAATTAAGGCATTTAAGTGCTTAACTCTAAGGTAAGTGGTTTCTATTGAATTTCATCATCATCATCTTCTTCTTCTCATCTTGGTTATGGTAAATGATGAACAAGTGCTGGAAATGATGGAATAATGGGGAATGAATTGTGTTGTAGTTAAAGAAGGAGGGGATAGAAAGGATAAAGGGAAAGACATTGCAATGGATTGAAAGCTTGGGTGTGATAGGGGTCGACTAAGGTATGGGATGGTACTCTCCATGCATGCAAGTGATTGTTAATTGAATCAAAAAGGTGTTTATGTGTGATAGATGAAACAATGGGAATGAGATATGGATTTAGACTTTGTATCAATAGGTATTGTATGAAGATTTGCTGAAAAATTATTGACTGTAATTTAAGCTATAAAATGAGCTAGGGTCCTTAATTTAAAAATTTGGTAATTTTGATAGTTCAATATGAGATATAGGTATAAAGGTGTATTGAAAAATAACACTAGTTTGGCCTTTAAATTTATCTCTACATGGAATGAATATTAGATACACCTATAATTCTAATTTTGAACAGCTTGGGATAAATCTTCATAATTGATTGTAAAATGATTAGAATTACATGAGGTTAATTCCTACTTAAAATAGACTTTAAAACCTACAATTTCTATGAAGAAAATGAAGTCAAATAATGTCTACAACATTGCCTAATTTTCACTTGAAAATCGGAAATTTTGTGTTGCCTACTATGATGAACAGTCTTTAGTAATTTCAACATATCTCGAGTTCTAGAAATGATATTGAAAATATTTTTGATGTTATAGAAACTAGAAATGTATATCTACAACTTTGTAGAAGACAACTTTTTCTAAAAAGGTCGTTTATTGTGTCAAAAATGATGTTCCAAATAAAATTATTAAGCAGTTTGCAGGATTTTAAGAACAGGGTGAAAAATTCGTATGGCCAAGCATACTACCGCGAGCGCGACACATGATTTTGGCCCACAACTATATTTTTTATTCTCCTTTATCAGTATATTAGGCTACCCCCATGTGTTGCACATATGACTGAACAAAATATACCTTGAATGCAAGTATACGAGAGTCATATACTCGTATGTAAATAAATTGTATCACTTACATTGAAAATTTACCTATGAATGTATACCTATGCTATGAAATAGAAAACATAATAGTATGACCATGTCATATACATATGCTCTTGTGTAAACATGTCGATATTTGTATAGCACATGATTTGAATAATGATAAAGGTATGCACATTGATGGACATGCTTATAAGAATAAGCCTACTATAAGCAAATGTACCTACAGGTATGTATATTTATGAATATGTATATGAGTGTATGAGCATGAATAAAGTATTGCCTGCAATAGAGTTCAATTGTGGATAGATAGGCGCCTATAGGGAATTGCAGCTGCCACAGTCGACCTTTTTAGGTCCACAGTATAGTTGATCCTGCTGGATCTTGCACAACTCATTTGGGTTGTTACTTGGCCCTTTTGGGTCTTTGACCGATCCACCGTATATTTGGCCCTAATTGGGTCCATAGTTTTGATATCTTCGGATATCCATAGTTTTGATACCTTCGGGTATCCACCGATCCCGTTATCCACTCTTAGAACCTAAGCAGGCTAAAGTAAAGCAATAATGTTTCAAAGTTAATCACAGTATGAATTACGCATCTAATATATGATTTATCATGTTTAAGAGTGATTATTTAAGCATGAATTGGTATCTGTTTACATTATATACATATCTCATTATAGATCGTATGA
The DNA here is from genome assembly GCA_037975025.1 of Excoecaria agallocha. Taxonomy (NCBI): domain Eukaryota; kingdom Viridiplantae; phylum Streptophyta; class Magnoliopsida; order Malpighiales; family Euphorbiaceae; genus Excoecaria; species Excoecaria agallocha. Next base: position 96,436,865 of record CM075807.1, on the reverse strand, counting down.
AATCAAGTATGCTGAATTAATTGTGAAGGGTTATCTTGTTATGCAAGCTATTATTATTTTTCAATTGTTTTGTTTATTCTATATTTTTGAAGACCACTGTGAGTGGTTGTCTTTCATGTTTAGAATCCCCACTAAGCTGTATAGCTTAGCACGGGTTATTTTGATCGGTGTAGGTTTTGGTAGGCAAGGCTTTTGCACAGGAACTATTTCTGTATCAGGACAGGCCAACACCAGTCTATAGAAGTGGATGTAGGAAACTTTTGATAAACTTTGTTTAGTACCTTACATGTTTAATATGTATAAGAGTTTGTAATAAATATATATGTAAATTATATGGAAGTGAAGACTGTAATAAGCTCATAGTGAGAATACTAGTTTATGCATTTATCTAGAAGCTATGATACTTTATATAAATGTGCTGAAATGCTGAATACTATACATGAAAGATAAATAGCTAAAGTATGATGATATAGTATTATCAATAATAAGATATTGGGATTGCATATGAAGTCAACATGCTTGTTCAAATAAATGTACAGTAAGGATGTGATAATCCTGATTATTATGTTAGTCATACGATTAGATGGATAAAATGGCATAGATTGCATTATATATAGTAAATATGTGGTATAGGGTGTTTCACCTTGAACATCATGGTGTAATGTTTTTGACCTAACTAGAATCGAACAATGCTATCATTATCGTCATCATCCTCAAATTCACAATTGAATGTTGTTAGAAATCACTTATGATGGTAGTATGTACTTCAGGTCTCTTCTTCACAAACTTGGTCCATTCATTATTTTTAATCAATTAATTAACCTCTTCCCAAAGATTTCCAACATTGATGTTGAGATAGAATTCCTTCAGATAGATAGGTTTCATGTATTGTACTCCCAGCAAAGTATTCAAACAAAGCAATGTTCTCCTCATCAATATATGGTGGGATATAGATTCTAAAAGAACTGGAAGAGACTTCATTCCTAGTTCACTTTGGAGCCACTGTACATGTGATAAATAATAAATAAGTGCCCAAGCGAAATGAAATTAAAGCATCACTACAATTGAAACAAGGCAATACTATCACAATTGCTTCAATTCCAAATGCACAAAATCAATATTCTGAAGAATGGACATCAAGTGTAAGTAGTAGGATTTAAAATTTAAGATTGGTTAGAAATGGTTTATTGAACAAAATGAAGTAAAAGAATTGAAATTTCTCATTGATGCATTTTATCAAACACATGGTGGGCGCAAGAATAACCAAGCCAAAACTAGAGAAATCTAAACCAATCTAATGCCAAAATTGAAATCAAACCTATATATAACCCAACAAACAATGTAATTTCAATTTCATGCAATTAAAGTATCAAATCAACCCAAAATAAACCCTTAAGAACTACATTCAAAAGAATAATAAAACCTCTATTTAATTCATCAAAAGAAAAATAAACCAAAATAAAACATGAAGAATTCAATGAGAGATATTAAACGTACTTGTTGAGTTATGGATGCCAAATGATGAAGAAGCAAAGTGTAAAATCTTGATTGACCCATATGGGGTGAGTGTGTCTAGGGGGGAAATAAAAATTGGGAAGAAATAAAATAAGCCTTGATTGGGAAAGAATTAAAGGGCTTTTATACGGCTAGTGACTCGGTTGGGATGATTTTCATCCCTATCGAGTTGTTGGCTTTGGGATTGACTGAGATTGATGACTCGGTTGGGATAAAAATTATCCATACTGAGTTGTTAACTATTGGATTCCAAATGCATATATGACTTAGCTGGGATGATTTTGATCTTTACCTAGTTGATTTCGAACAAAATAAAATTTAACCCTTTAGCTCAACAAAAATTAAGTTCTCCTTATATACCCCCTCAAACCCAAATTAAAAATTTCTCTTTAAGCAAAAACAAAGTCCCAAAATTAATTACATCAAATAGCCCAAATTTAACCAACCTTGAACACTTAATTCTCACTAAGCCAAGAAATCTGACATTAATCAAGTGAGAAAATTCATACTTGAGATATGTCACTTATGTCCACTCCACACACTAAATAAGCTCAACCCCACCTTAAGTTCATGAACAATAAAACACACAAAAAAAATGAAATATCATACAATAAAAATAAAAACACACTAAATAAATACACAATCAAAATAAAGCATGGTTAGAGAATTTAGTTCTGAATTTATAAAGTTTTTAATTAGACTTTTAGATTTACCTTAGTTGTCATGAAATACTAGGGTTGCCTCAATAACCTCCACTTGAGTAGCATTATAACGCTTCAATCAGTGCCTATTAACCTTATATTACCAACCATCATTTGGACTCTTGATAGTTACTACTCTGAATTCATTGCTTGCAATTACCTGGCATGATCCAAGCCATCTAGACTTTAGTTTACCTAGAAACAACTGTAACCTATTGTTGTAGAGAAAAACCATCATCCTTAGAACAAATTCCTTTAGAGCTAACTTCTTATCATTCCAACGCTTTGTTTTTTCCTTATATAATGCAACATTGTTCGTAGGACCATTGTCAAAATTCCTTAATTTCATTAAGCTGCAAACATCTCTTTTCTCTTATAGATCTTAGATCAAAATTAAGAAACTTTGTAGGCCAATATGCTTTTATGTTCTAGTTCAACTAGCAAATGGCATGCCTTTCTAAAACTATCCTAAATAAAGTCTTGACTATAGGGGTCTTAAACTTAGTTTTATAGACCTAGAGAACATCATCTAACTTTTGAGACCAATCTTTTCTAGCACTATTGACTATTTTTTCTAAGATCGATTTCAATTCCCTATTTGACACCTATCTAGTCTATTTGCTTGTGAATGATACGGGGTTGTAATTTTATGTCTGACATTAAATTTCCTAAGTAAGGATTTAAATTGCTGATTGATAAAATGCTTGTCCCTAACACTAATAATAGCCCTTGGTGCCCTAAACCTATTGAAAATATTTCTCCTAAGGAATTCAAGCACTACTCGAGCACCACACGTCCTAGTAGCTATTGCCTCTACCCATTTACTCACATAATCAATAGCCACTAGGAGGTATTCATATCTGAAAGAGTTCAAAAATGGTCCCATAAAGTCAATTCCCTAAACATTAAAAATTTCTACTTTTAAGATATTATTCATGGGCATTTCATCATGTTTTGAGATATTACCAACATGTTGACATCTATTACCTAAAGACACAAAAGATTTAACATCAACAAAAAGAAAAGGCCAAAAGAAGCATGACTGTAGAATTTTTACCACTGTACAATTCGATTTATAGTGAGCTCTAACATCTCCTTCATGATATAGTCTCATAATATCTACTTGCTCCTCCTTAGAATGCATCTTTGTAGTACTTGACTGGGATATAATTTCAACAATTATGGATCATTCTAGAAGTAGTGCCTTGCATCCACTTTTAACTTTTTCTTTTGCTACCAAGTAAAGTCTTTCAGAAGATAACCCTCTACTAGAAAATTATCATTGTCAGCGAACCAAGGGGTTACAATATTGCAAGAATAAACAACACAAATACATTCATCGGGAAATAAATTAAAAATGTTCCTTTTTTTCACATGAGTATGATCCAATCGAGAAAAATGGTCAGTTATAAAATTTTATGCTCCTTTATTGTCCTTAATCTCTACATCAAATTCTTGTAGCAATAAAACCCATCTTATTAGCCTGGTTTTGGAGTCATTTTCAGCAAAGAGATGTCGAAGAACTGCATGGTTAGACCACACTATGACTTTAATACCAAAAAGATATGGCTTGAAATTTTTAAATAAGAATACTATTGCCAATAACTCCTTTTCTGTGGTGGTATAATTCACTTATGCACTGGTGAGTGTGTGACTTGCATAGTAAATGGTATGAAAAACATTCTCTTTCCTTTGGCCTAAAATCGCTCCCATGGCATAATCACTAGCATCACATATAATTTCTAATGGTAGAATCCAATCTAATGATGTAATGATTGGTGCTGAAATTAACTTTCGCTTTAACAAATTAAAATCCTGCAAACACTCATCATTAAAGTTAAATACATTATCTTTATTTAATAAATTTAAAAGTAGTTTGGCAATTTTAGAAAAATCCTTAATAAATCGGTGATAAAATTTAGCATGACCAAGAAAACTCTTAATGCCTTTAACACTCGTAAGAAGAGGTAATTTATCAATAACATCCACCTTTGCTTTATCAACCTTAATTCCCTTCTCATAAATTTTATGCCCTAAGACTATACATTTACTCACCATGAAATGATATTTTTCCTAATTCAGGACAAGGTTGGTCTCTTCACACCATTTTAAGACCAACACAAGGTTAGTTAAATAAGTTTCAAAATCATGCCCATACAATGTGAAGTTATCCATGAAAACCTCCATGAATTTTTCAATGAAATCATAAGAAAAGCAATCATACACCTTTGGAAGGTGGCAGACATATTGTAAAAGATAAAAGGCATTCATTTATATTTAAAGGTACCATAGGAGCATGAAAAGGTGGCCTTTTTTTGGTTTTTTAGGGTTATGGGTATTTACATATACCTCGAATAACTATCCAAAAAATAGTAAAATCTATTCCTTACCAATCTTTCTAATATTTGGTCAATAAAGGGTAAAGTAAAATGGTCCTTCCTAGTAGCATTATTTAATCTTCTATAGTCAATGCACACTCTCTATCCCATCACTATGCATGTGGGGATGAGTTCATTTTTCTCATTGGCTACTATTATCATACCCCTCCTTTTAGGCACACATTAAACTGGACTAACCCAACTATTATTAGAAATGGGATAGATAATACTTGTAGTAAGCAATTTAAGTACCTCATTTTTTCATAACCTCTTACATTACTAGATTTAGTCGTCATTGGGGCTGCACCACTGGTTTTTTAAGGACCCAAAATAGGCCCTAGTAGAATTCAAGGGCAATTACATATTATTAAAGTCTAATTGAGCATTATTTGATGAATTATTAAGAGTTAAGATATTAATTGGGGAAAAAATATTATTAAGTTATAATATATTATGTGATAAATGTGTAAATTATATGGTATGAATTTTTTAAGGTCATAATTAAATTATTATTGTTGGTTTAATAATATTCAAGGGTGTAATTGAAGTAAAAAGTATTAATTTGGCATATATTTGTAATTATGGCATCTTTAGGGGCAAATGTGAATAAATGAATAATTGAGAGGCCAATTGGAGGAAAGGAATAAATGGTGGGGTTAATTTATGGAATAGATTAAATGGCGGGGATAAATTATAATATGCAAAGAAATGTGTGTTTTTGGTGTGACATGCAAATTATTGGAGGACTAAAAGAGATATTTTTGGGGGACATGCTGATGTCATTTTCCACTTAACTCACCATGCAAGCAATGTTTCTAGGAGTATTTTTAGTGGTTGGTCGGCCACACCAAGGAGATTTCTCATTAATTCCTTCTCTCTTTTACTCATCTCTCATTTTTCTCTAAGAGTTCTAAATTGATCTATACTTTTCAAGAGAAAATCATGCTGCAAGTTATTTGAATTAGAAGTTTAGGAAGGGAGGGGACGGCAATTAGAGAGGGAGTTATAGAATTTCTTCATTCTCCTCTCTTTCACTCTTGGTTAATCTCTAAGAAAATCTTTGAAGAATTCTTGCATGTGGATTTTTGAAGAACAAGTTAGTGTATATCTACAAGGTAATTAACTTAATTTGATGATTCTTCTTCTCCTTCTACATCTTCTTGCTTTGGTTAATAGTAGATTGAGTTAGATTCTGAAAGTTTGTGTTAATGTATGAAATTATTGTGAAAGGAAAAGAAGTAGAAAATTAAGATCATGAAAGAAGAAGATAGTGAGAGAAAAAGGAGAATTTACAAGAAGATTTGAGTTGCATGTCCAGGTTTGGGAACTTATTCTTCATGTATGTGTGTGGATATCAATGTTTATGCTTGGATTACTTAATTTTGATGGTAATTTATTAGTTTATTTAGGATTATTGAGAGATTTAAATAGGAAAATTGTGATTTTGAATGTTGAAGAAAAACTGGGTGTGGTACTTGTGAACCAGCCTGCTTGTTTTATGCAATCTGGAGTTGTAGACCTCGGATTGAGGTGATTCAAAATTATGAGTAAACTAGATTTAATTATATACAATTCATTAGAAGAAGTCATGGCTTGATTCTATTGTTAAGGAACTCATAAAATTCGTACAAGTGGGCTATTGTGTGTATAGGCAGTTTTAAACAGTTTCCAATGTTTGGATCATAAATCCTTGCATTTAAGTCATAATTGAGTGGGGTTTGATTCTATGTAAACTTTATAGAAATAAAAACATTTTTGTAGAAGGAATCTGGAGCTAAATATGTATATAACCCATCCAAATATTTACATGAAAATTTAAGAGAGCTGTTGATTTCGGTTCAAGAACTGATTATAGTATTTTAGGCATAAGTATTAGTAGAGAAGTCAAAATATTATGATGTAAAATTATGGATAAATTATATACCTAGGATCATGTTTTTTATGAAGAAATGTTGGTCTAAATCCCTCTAAATTTTACATTATGAATTTTTCTAAGTGACAGCCCACACTGTTTTGGTTCTATGAACATCCTATAGTATTTTTCAAATTATTCGAGCTATAGGTCAGATATTAAGATGAATTTTGATGCTATGGAAACTAGACACATAGGGGGATAAGATTGTAGAAGATCATTTTGCCTAAAAATGGCATCTTCAATTTTAAATGTGGCTCACAAATCGAGTCTAGAATGCTGCCTTGTGCAGACTTTTGTGATACTTTATTCTATGACTTTTTTATTAATTGAGATAAATAGTTGTTTATGTGATAGTAAAATAAATTGGATAGGGCATGTAATATGACTATCAATGAAGGATTTATATGCATACATATACATTTTTATGTGTACATAAATAAATATTGGCGATGAAAATATCTAACCTATATATGTAATTAGATTTGTACATGATTGTCATATGCAAAATTTATGTATATATATGTAATCCTATGATGAGAAAGTGCATAGTTTGACATGTACCTATGCTATGAAATAGGGAATATAATAGTATTACCATGTCATATGTATATGCCCATATGAAAACATGTTGATATTTTGTATAACACATGATTATGTATATGAGTGTATGAGCATGTAATTGCCCTATGAGATAGAAAATGTTTTAGCATGACTATGAACATGTGAGATGCTTAATGAGAACATGATCAAGTATATGATGTGATGATTATATGTCATGCCAATATGTCACGATGCAAATTTTATAGTCACACGGATTGGATGAGCTAGATGTATAACTTGTTATATGAAATGTGCATATATCTGTCTATGCACCAGAGAACTTATAGTTTTACAAGACTCTGTATATGTACAAATAGTATACTATGAATACAGTCTTGATATGTGAGTTGAACATGAACATAGTGTTGCCTACAATAGAGTTCAAATGTGGATATGAATACATACATGATAATCAATATTAAAAATGCTACCCATGACTGTTCGTATGATACTTATAGTTTGAAATATTAACTCTACTTGTAAAAAGAAGTAATACAGTAGAATATATGTGTACATATAAACATATACATATATAGTATGATCTTACATGATCGGGTTTGAAAGATATTTTAGTGAAATGATTTAAAGCATATGATTTGAAGTGAAATGTACGATTATGTCTTTACTTAAATAAAATGACATAATAAGCATATGTGATGTCACATGTTAGCAAGTTGAAACACAGATCTACAGAGAAATAGACTCAATTATAGAAATCTTATTAAAGTACATAATAGCAATGTTATATGACAATACGTACACAAGTGTATGCATTAAAGAGGGAGTATTTTGTCATGTGATTGTTACATGAGCCAATTGTATAAATTGTTTTATGAATTATGCATATATGTTGATGCTCTAGAGAAGATATATATATCTGTACATGATTATGCATAGGAGCAAATAGTATAATATAGATACAATCATGTTATACGAAATAGTTAGATTTCAAATACAGAATAGTAATACCCAATAGTGAGCATGTTCAAAGGTTTATATAAAGTTACACATGAGCATGTATATGAGTACATTGTTCGTTGTTACACAAGAGTATACATATGCATATAAGAATATGAATGAATAAAGAAAAGATAAAGTAAAGAGATTGTGTTGCCTGCTTTGAGTCTAGGAAGTGGATAGATAGGCATGCCTATAAGGGTACCTTGTAGCTGCAATAGTTTCAACCCCGTTTGGGTGACTAAACAGACATGGTCCCATTTGGATCATATTCAACCGCGTTTGGTTGACTAAACAGACTCGTACCTTCGGGTGCTACCGTTATAATCAATCAATTTATACCTTCGGTTATCTTATTTGTACCTTCGGGTGCCACCGTTATAATCAATCAATTTATATCTTCGGGTATCTTATTTGCACCTTCGGGTGCTACCGTATAACCCGTTATCCACCTCTTTAGAATAGTGCAGGCTTTATTGTCAAAGGTTAAGAAAAGTTTAATAAGGCATGCAAATTCTTAATTGACTTTATACTATTCTACATATGAAATTCCTTTTATTGCACATAAAACTCACATCTAAAAGAATGTGCAATAGTATATGTATCTATACTGCTAGTATCCTAAATACATGCTAATCGTTAAATGATGAATTTGCATTATATTAATATTTTTATTAAATTGATCATATATATATATATGCCTTTGTGATCATAAACCTTATTTCTATATGTATGCCAATACATGATTGATGAAGGAATTTTTATTAAGTCCAAGAGTATTATAAAAGTCTAATGTGCGCAACAATTTTATAAGTGCATATTCATAGTGTATATTAAAGATTATGAAGGTTAGACAGTAACAACCATTGTTTTGAAATATTTTCTTATGATTATATATATGTGTTCACATTGTTGCATGTACACATTCTTTAACGTGTATTTGCTATTTATGATAATGATATATAAGTGTTATGTTTAGTTGAAAGGCTTATTTTTATGATACATCTAATATGTTATAACATGAATAACTTGTGGAATATAAAATAAGCCTATAGTAATATAATAATCTCATGGTAATTGGAAGTGTGGATTTGCTATTTAATTCTAATATGTATATATCAAAGACAGGTTAAATAGATGAAAAGATAATAGATATTTATGCTTTTACGGTTTAGTATCAATTCAAAAACTAGACACATGATAATTAGTTGAATTTAAAGCCATAGAAAATTAGAGCTTACATGGTTATATATGTTGATTAAAGCATCAATGCAAATTTTATTGCTGAACTTTATGATTTTCGTAATATGAATTAACTGCTGCATTTTGTTCATTTCTTGGAACAAAGCTTTGTTATATTTGAGGCATGTTGTGTGCTTGTTGACGATCACTGTGAGTGGTCGTTTATCATGATTTAGTTCCCCAATAAGCTTTATAGCTTAGCACGGGTGTTTCATCCGTGTAGGTTGTTGGGGTGATATCTACAACAGGATGGCCAACTCAAGTCAACGAGAGAGACATTTATAGACTTTTATTTTGGCTCTTTGTATATAGTAAAGATTATAGGATAGTGGTATTGGAGATATTATATGTAAATATGTTAAACAGTTGTTGTATTTTGTAAAGAGACTTTAACGTACACTGAAAAGTTTTTAAAAGTATAGCACTCTTATGTATTAAGTTTGATTATATGTTCTCTGTGTAGTTGGTATATGTTTATGTTACATAGGAAAACATGTGTAATGAGTCGGATAAAGTGATATGTACAGATTATAGGCTAAGGGTGCTACAGGTTTATAGTCACTCTCTATAGGAATCCAATGTGTATAAAAGCTAAGGCTAATTCCTTTAAGGTTAGATGCGTAGACACTAGGTCTTGATGTGGCTTCTGATGGGTCACTTGACTCATGGGTCAATGCCATGGCTCAGTCACACCCTTATCTCGGTGAGTTAAGGCCGTGACCCACTCCTTAGAAACAATTTTAACTAGCATGAATTGTAAAACAAGGGATAATTTCAGTGGGATTTTTTCACTTCATCCTAATCCAAAATGAATGATGACTTTGGGATATTTAAGCAAGGAGGATCAGATTTCAATGGGCAATTCTCTCTTTCTCTTCCTTTTCATCCTCTTTTTCTCTATTTACAAGTTACAGAGGAAAGGAAAAAATGGGAAAAAAAGGCTAAAAGTACTCATTTCTTTGATCTTTGAAGGAACCTACAACTGAAGGCAAGATGAATTGGGTTAGAGAATAAGATCAAGTAAATTAGTATATGATTTATTTTTCTATTTATTATCATTTTAAGCTTGTATTTAATTTCCTCTTAATTTCCCTTTTATTTCCTACAAATATGCAATAGATAGTAAAAAATAGCTTTTTACACGCTTTAATTAAAACTAACATCAAAACTATTCTACTTAATTAAATTGGGTTATTTCTTATAAAATGGACCAATGTCCACTTTTATTCCAAAAAATACACTAAAAAATTTTCATATGTATGTGTAAGGACTACATTAAACCCTCTTTTATCTATCATCTTATCAAACTATTTTCGCTATTGTCCTGATGGTTAATACTTTATGTACATGTGCATGTATCATCATGTAGTGAAAAACTATATAAATATGGTTATTAGATACATTACATTGTTAATTGCATTGTTCTTTACATTATGTTTTACTTAGTACAATACTATCATTACAAGAACAAAAACATGATACAGCTTCATACTTTAACCTTTCCTATCTCTAGTGTTAGCCTTATGATAGCAGAACTTATCCCTTCCAGAACGAATTCTAGCTTCTTGTACCTACAATGATAAACACCCGTGGTAAGTTTACTAGCTTCGTGGGGAACAAAGCAAAATCATGGAGATGACCTCTAGTAGAAGTCATCAATAACACGCACATATATGAGCATTTAGCGTAACATGTAATAAGATAATAACAACTAATAAATGATATTCTTATAATACTACCAAAACATTATGTGATTTACTTTAGTATGTACAATCACTATACTACCATTATACCTTTATCATTAAAACTTCAACCTATTTAACAGTCATACATTTAATCCATTAAATATTCTACTGAAGCAATTGTTCAATTACATAAAGTTATATAGGCTAATCTATATGCTTATTGGTTTTTTTCACCTATTTTCTTAGCATTGCCATAAATAATGCTCTTATCCCATTTAATCATTGATTACTGATATGCTGAATCATTTGACTCCTTACAACCCTTATGTTCACTTAATAATCTTTATTGGTTTAGGTACATCCACCAAATTCATTTGGCCCCTATTAAAATACCTAATTATTCATATTACAATTGCAATTTACTGGTTGTTCTTAGTGATTAATTTTTGTCAATTAGTTCTATAAACATTTATTCTAACTAATATGCTTTCATAATATACAAATATTTAGGTTATTCTACTATTGCTGTTCTATATGTATTTATTAATAGCATTGATTTTATTATCATTAACAGGCCATTCTTTTATCCTTACATATTAATTATAGTATATTGATAAGTGAGGTTAATAGCTTGTATCTTTCTCATGACTTAACTCAACATATATATTTAGGTTGTAAATTCATATGTTTAAAGATCTATATACTTGTTAAGTGCTATAACTTTAAATTATAGATAATTCAATACTAAGCATGCAACATTATAACTATAAGAAACATATACTAACAGTATAATTAATATCTGACTGTTAAATAATCATAATTGTTCATCTATACAATTTCAATTTTAACCGTAGGAAGCATATGTATTTGCAATAATAAATTTCTTGCATGTGATGTTATAATACTATATAATTATACACTATTAAGGGTGTCTTTAATCAATTCTGTAATTATCATTGGCAATATAAATATCATAACATTTCTATCATATAGCTTTTTATAATGTTTTTTTATCTCTTGTAACAAGCTTGCACCTCTCTAAAGGAGTGGATAACGAATGATATTGTACTATAGTATCCGAAGGTATGAAAGAATATCTAAAGGTATCAAACTGTAGACCCAAATGGGCCAAATCTATACTATAGATCGGTCAAAGGGACCTAAATGACATGGGGATCCAAATAGTGTCAAATCTATATTGTAGACCCAAATGGGGTGAACATGTAGCAGCTACAAGGTACCCTTATAGGCATGCCTATCTATCTACAACCTAGACATAGATGCAGGCAACTATAATTCTTTTCTTTATTCTTTTTACTCTTCCCATTCATGTCTTATTTATCGGTAACTCAATGCATGAGCATAACAAGGAATAAGAAATCATATGTATGTTTATTCATTTCTATATGCTACTATAGTCCAGTGTATCTTATTCCCATGTATTAGAGACATTTATGCAATGGTAAGTACATTTATTTATCATGATATTGGGAATATTTTAACCTCATTGGATGTTCACAATCATATGTCATTACCATATATTTATGGAGTTAAAATGTATAATTAATCTCTTTGAATACTTGTATTCATCTTTGTACATCTGAATGTAAAATATTTATTGGTAATTCGTATAATCTAGTGGGCTAGCTTATGTGTGTGTGTGTGTGTGTGTAAACACACACACACACACACACACACACACACACACACACACATACAAACATCCTTATAACCATGACATAACTTTAATCATTACTACATTATCATAATTTAACATTCATGTAAGTTAAATTCCTTAACTATAATACCTTTACGAATCTTTATGACTATTTATATTTTCTTTACATTTGAATGTGTTACCATAAGTCCCAATCAAACAATATCCTAAGCATACATGCAATATGCTTTAATTTTCTTATATATACCACTATGTTGTTACATTCCGTCGCTAATTGCCAAAATTCCGTCGCTAATACAATTTAGCGACTGCGTGATGAATAGTCGCTAATAATCCAGCCACTAATATATTAGCGACGAAATCCCAAATCAGTCGCTAATTTAGCAATAAAAAATTTTACCACTAATTAGCTTATGCCATTGCTAATTTATTTTCATAATTAGTCACTGATATAATAATAATAATTTTTAGCGACTACATTTTCAATCTCGAATTCCATTGCTAATTATTAATTTAATATAAAAGTTAGCGATGAAACATTAGTTGCTAATATTTTCGATAATTATTTGTTAAATTCTAACATTTACACAGTAGCGATAGTTGCTGTCACGAATTCGTCGCTAAATTATTGCATAATTTAATTTTTTCTTTTGCTGCATTTATAAATTTTCATACTGTACACAATGATATCTATTTATTTATTTTCATCTCTACATAACAATGATCTCACACATACAGATATATAAGAAATTATAACAAAATTTCACATTGGTAAACTATAAAAGGAAGGTTACTCCACAAAACCAAACTTCATAAATTAACACTTAAAAATAGCTAAATGAGTACAATTTTATCTTCAATTTGAACCATTTTAGTTCGTACAAAGGCCATTACAACCCATAATTTACAAAACTACCTCATTATTATTATTATTATTATTATTATTATTATTATTATTGTTGTTGTTGTTGTTGTTGTTGTTACTGCTGTTGTTGTTATTATTATTATTATTATTATTATTTTTATTGTTGTTGTTGTACTTTGTATGCATAAATTACATAAACAAAAAAATCCTTAAATAGGAAGCACAAAAAGAATAGTAAGTGCAATTATAATAGCTTCTGCAGAACTTGTTAAGGGATGAACTTACTAAGGCAGGCATTAAATTTAACCATTGCTCTTCATCCCAACAAAGGCTTTCCAATATTATTTATATATATAAAGATTATCTTTCCTTGCCTAAAAGGTTTATCACCATACGTCATGAAGATACCTCCCTGATGTTTGGAGATTCTTCACCATGCTCTCAGCCTTGGAACTCTTATGAGACCCCTGAAACAAAACCAAGTACATCTGGTCAGCCAAATCTAAATGATTTGCAAGTATCGACTGGCACCAGGACTGACTTCGCTTGTCATGAACAGATTTTAGCATACTAATTGCTTAAAAACATGCAAAGAGTACCACTTTGCAAAAAAAATTGAGAAAGTTATGCTCAAAACATGAAAGTAAAAGAAATTTTTATTTTATTATTTTTTTGTGCACACCTGCATGATAGTGTGGAGTGTTTGGTGCACATCTTTAGCCATACCTTTAGCATCACCACAGACATAAATATATGCTCTTTGGGAAATCATGTTCCAGATGTCTGAAGTGGTCACTAGGATTTACGATGGTTAGGTTTTGCTAGAATTTTTAAGAAAGAATATATTCACCCGGTATTGAGCCCTAAGAGCAATTGTTAGTGATGGTGGGAACACTTAGTTAACCACCAATTCAAAGCTCTTTTGAAAAAATTTGGAGTAAGGCATAAAGTCATTACCCTTTATCATGCCCAAGACAATGGATAAATTGAGGTATCCAATCGAGAATTGAAAGCCATTTTAGAGAAAACAATCAATGCATCGAGAAAGGATTGATACCTTAAGTTAGATGAAGTTTTATGGGAATATAGGATAGTATTTAAAACACCTATAAGGATGTCACCCTTTAGGTTGGTCTTTGGTAAGTTTTGTCACCTACTGGTCGAGCATGAACATAAGGCTTATTGGACAACCAAATTCTTGAATCTTGATATTGAAAGTGCAGGAAAATGCAGAGCGTTATAGTTAAAAAGTTGGAGGAACATAGGTTTTGGGCATACAACCATCCATGAAGTACAAAGACAACATCAAAAAGTGGCATGATCGCAGGTTGATGAAAAAGGAATTTATGCTTAGGATTATGGTGCTCCTTTATGATAGCAGACTGAGGTTATTCCATGAAAAATTAAAATCGAGGTGGAAAGGGCCCTTAAAGTTGTTGGAGCTAATAAATTTGAAGTGTTGACATTAAAGTACTCGAGGGATGAGAAAGAGTTTAAGGTGAATGGACATCGTGTGAAGCCCTATTTTGAATTGAAATTTGATAGCGCTTCAGTGATTGTCACCCTCAAGGACCCTTGATTGTATTTAAAAGTCTAGCTAAAAACTTGATAAATGTAGAACTATATCTAAACCTTTATTCTTATGAATGCTTTTGTTTTGTTTTGTGTAAAGAAGAGTGATTCAAGGGAATGTGAGCTTTAAGTCACTTTTGTTTGTCTTTTAGATTGTTTGAGTAGGGTAGGAAGCTTTGTTTAATGGGCAGGGAGAGTTTAAAGAAAATAATAATTTTTGGTGAAGATTTTGGGGGGTCATGGTTATTAGAATTTTACTGATGATCGTGAAATAGGTTAGTTCTTGCTTCTAGATCTCAGAGCATTTTAGGTCATGGTTGGCATATTTTATCTGATGATCGTGAACCCAATTTTTTTTATTCTAGTAGCAAAGTGCACATTATCTCACTGTCATTAGAATTTTTCTAATGATCACGACCCTGTCCCTCTTTCAGTCCAGTAGCCAAACTTGACTTATGTCACGATCAGTAGGTTTTACCTACTGACCGTGACTCTATTAAAATATTTATATATTTTTAAACCCTAACATCAAAACACTGTTGTTTTGTTTCATCTTTTCCTTTTCATTTATCTTTTTTATTTATCTTTTCAAACTTTTTCTTTCTTTCTTCATTTTTTCTACTTCTCTCCCTCGGTAATTCTTCTCTGTCGCTCTCCATTGTCACCAACAGCTAAGTTGCTCTCTTCTTTTTCTTTTTCATTCTTTTTTTTCTTTTTTTTTCATTTTTTTTTCATTCTTCTTCTTCTTATTCTTCTTCTTATTTTGCTTTCTTCATCTTCTTTGTTTTCTTTTTTTTTATTTTCTTTTGCTAGTTAAATTTTACTTTTGCTTAGTGCTATGTGTTTGTTTTGTTTGTCTTTTTGTTTTTTTGAATTTTTTTATGACATTTCTTCTCAAATTTTTTCTTTTAAGCTATCTCTTATTTATTTGCTTTTGTTTATGTGTTTTTGTTTCCCTTTATTTTGTTATAGTTTGATTTTGAGTCATGAGTTCATCAACAAGTATTGATATCTTTCTATCTATTTCGATATTTTGGCTCTTTTTCTTTGTTGAATTTTTTTAGGGTTATGTTTGTTCATTTTAAGTGCTTTATTTGGTTTTATTGGTTAATATTAAGTGTAAGTATGTTGCCTTTATGTTTTATTTTGTTCTTTAATTGTGTAATTTTATTTCATCTGTAAAAAAAAATAAAAAAATTCTCTTTTTTTTTTCCTCTAAAATCTATTTCTCTTTTTTTAGATTTAAGTATTGTACTTTTATTTCATTTTGTTTTAATTTTAGATTTAATAAGTGTTTGATTAGAAGTCTGTTTGTTTTATTTTCTTTGTTTATTTTGGATCAATTTGGTTGAGGGGAAGCAGGGATAGGTACAATCTCACAACCCCCCTTTTTAATGTATTTTTTTATTATTATGTGAATTTTGAGGAAAATTTGGGGATGTTACTTGTTGGCTTTTGTTAACTTGTGCTTGTTTTTGTTTAGGTTAATTGTTTATGCCTTTGCCTTTTTCTTTTATGCATAGTCTTCATAAAGGATTCCCTCATTATCTTTATGGCTGAAAACAAAATGGGACAGTCATAAATCTATAGTTAATTGGTGTTTTTATTTGGTTATTGAAAGATAGTTAAGTGGTTGGAAAAGCATGAGTTGGAGTTGTTAGAGAGTATGCCCTAGAGCCCATTTAATGGGGATGTATTTCATATGTATGAACTCATATTCTTAATAAAAAGCATCATTCATTTATTAATGCTATGTTTAAATACATGAGTTTGTAAATCTTAAATTAATAAATGAAGTCCTAGATATTATAAACATAGTGCAAAGACAATCATGAAAGTGTTCATGATGTGAGATGTCTATTGCATGCAAATGTGATAATATCTAAATATCCCTAGTCATAGAATTAACAAGATAGTGTTGGAAATTATTAGTTACATGCATCTCATACATAAGTGGAAATTAAAATTTTTTAACCACTAGATCTGATCTTGCCATGAATTTACAATATATATATTAATGGGAATAAGAAAAATCACCTTTGAGTTTTGTTGAACAGTTGATTTTCCTTCTCACCGGGTTGTCGCAAACCACAGTGTCCAAAATCGAATACCTCCAATGAGTAATCCACACTAGAGAAGGATTGAATGAACCAACAATGGAGGAAACAAGGGGCTAGCCGAAATCCCTTTGATGCTAGCAAGGGGGTGGCGGCTAGGGTTGAGAGAAAAGTGAAAATTTGTTTTCTCTTAATTGTTCACCTTAAACCCTAAAAACCCCATCACTTGGATTTTTATAGTTAGGTTAAAAATCCAACTTCATAATGGTATTGGGGTCTTAAAAATTATTGGAGAAATATTAATTGGGATTTTGGAATTAATAATAATTTATTTGGGCTCAATTAGATCCAATTTAAGCCCTTTCACAAAAGACTATGCACAAAACCCACAAACTAGGCCCTTTGTGCATATACTTGGATTTAGTTACACAAATAATTTTCAAATCCAACCAAATTAAATATGTAGGCTCCATAACACTTATGAAATATATTTAATTTATTTTGGTCAAAGAATTAGGTCTCTAAGGCCTTCTATTTATGGTTGGCGTGAAACCCTTCCTCTGAAGGATTTATGTGCCAAACTCAATTTTTTGGGCCTTTATTATTTTCTCCAATGGATATATTAATTATTATATCAACACTATAACAATTATAGTCCAATTAATAATTAATTATGAAATATATTATTTCAATTAGGTCCATTTTACAGAACATTTCTAAAAAGTTCTACAAACAATTTTACTTGATCATAATTAATTAAACTCTTTAATTAATTATTCTCTTATTCACTTCTCTATTCCCATAATAATATCAAATATTATTATCCTTGTCATTTTACCATTTTTTCCTTTTCTTTATATGTGTGTGACCTACTGGGTTCCTGTCCATATTGGCAGCATAATATGTAATTGTGAGTTCTATTCAAAACTCACATAATTTAAACTTCTTTAAATCATTTTATCAATCCCTATTGATATTCATGATAAACTATTATACAAATCATGATTGGCCTCTAGCTAGGCATCATGACTACCCAAATGTCAGGAAAGTCAAGTGGTTTGACTATACCCTTCCATAGAAACAGTTACTATGCAATTACTCCTTTTACCACTTTTATCTCAATTAGATTCTGAGTATGGATTTCTGTCAACTCATATAAATCTAATTATGTATGTTCTATTAATTGAACCATTGCTCCCAAAATGCCATTCATGGATCTTTATCCATCTTGGCATAGTACTCTGGCTAGAGATTCTCTGAACAAGGAAATTATATAATCATGCGAGATAACTTACCTTAATAAATCTAGGATGGTGAATCCTTTGTCAATCACTCAACTATCTTTAAGTAGGTTATGATATACCCAACCTCCTAACTATGTTCACCCCCAGTTGGAAGTAATCAGTTATAGAGTCAAAGTATACCACTTGCTACTTAAGATAACTTTGGTGATCTCAAGTCTAAGGATACTTGCACAATCGTTATGAATAGATTCCTCACTAACATAGATTTAATATCCATATGAGGATTTTCTTTGCAGGTCTCCAATGAACTTGTTCTTCTAACAAGCATCCACATGTTAGCTTTAATTATCTTCCATAATCACAATTATGAGAACTATTGCTTGAACCATTCAAAAGCATAACATGTGCTAGTCTGTCCAAATTAACAATGTCCTATCTTGTTAATTCTATGACTAGAGATATTTAGATATTAATACATTTGCATGCAATAGACACCTCATATCATGAACACTTTCATGCTTGCCTTTGCACCGTGTTTATAATATCAAGGACTTCATTTATTAATTTAAGATTTATAAACTCATGTGTTTAAACATAGCATTAATAAATGAATAATGGCTTTTATTAAGAATATAAATTCATACAAATGAAATACATCCCTTTTATATGGGCTCTAGGGCATACTCTCTAATAGATAGGACATTGTTAATTCGGATAGACTAGCACATGTTATGCTTCTTGAATAGTTCAAGCAATGGTTCTTATAACTGTGATTATGAAAGATGATCAAAGCTAACATATGGATGCTTGTTAGAAGAACAAGTTCATTAGAGACCTACAAAGAGAATCCTCACATGGATATTAAATCTATGTCAGTGAGGAATCTCTTCATAGCGGTTGTGCAAGTATCCTTAGACTTGAGATCACCAAGGTTATCTTAAGTAGCAAGTGATATACTTTGACTCTATAACTGATTACTTCCAACTGGGGGTGAACATAGTTAGGAGGTTGGGTATATCATGACCTAATTGAAGATAGTTGAGTGATTGATAAAGGATTCACCATCCCATATTTATTAAGAAAAGTTATCTCGCATGATTCTACAATTGCCTTGTTTAGAGAATCTCTAGCCAGAGTAATATGCCAAGATGGATAGGGATCCATGAAGGGCATTTTGGAAACAATGGTTAAATTAATAGAACATACATAATTAGATTTATACGAGTTGACAGAAATCCATACATAGAATCTAATTGAGATAAGAGTGGTAAAAAGAGTAATTGCCTGGTAACTGACTCTATGGAAGGGTATAGTCAAACCACTTGAATTTCCTGACATTTGGGTAGTCATGATGCCTAGCTAGAGGCCGCTCATGATATGTATAATAGTGTATCATAAATATCAATAGGGATTGATAAAATGATTTAAAGAAGTTTAAATCATGTAAGTTTTGAATAGAACTCATAATTACATATTATACTACCAATATGGATAGGAACCCAATAGGTCACGCAAATATAGAGTAAAGGATAAAATGATAAAATGAAAAGGATAATAATATTTGATATTATTATGGGATAAGATAAATGAATAAGAGAATAATTAATTAAAGAATTTAATTAATTATTATCAAGTAGAATTGTTCGCAGAACATTTTAGAAATGTTCTGTAAAATGGACCTAATTAAAATATTGTATTTCATAATTAATTATTATTGGAATATAAGTGTTATAGGGCTGATATAATAATTAATAGATCCATTGGAGGGATTAAAATAGGCCCAAAGAATTGGTTTTGGCACAAAAACCCTCAAGAGGAAGGGTTACATGCCAAACTGATATAGAAGGCCTTAGAGGCCTAATTCTTGGAGCAAAATAAATTAAATATATTTCATAAGTGTTATGGACCCTACATATTTAATTTGGATGGATTTGAAATTCATTTGGATGATTAAATCCCATTATACGCATAAAGGGCCTAGTTTATGAGTTTTGTGCATAGTCCTTTATGAATGGGCTTAAATTGGATTTAATTGAGCCCAAATAAATTATTAATAATTCTATAAGCCCATTTAATATTTCTCCGGCAATTTTAAAGAGCCCAATCCAATTATGAATTTGAATTTTTAACCTAACTATAAAAATCCAATTGATAGGGATTTTAAAGTTAAGTGAACATTAAGAGAAAAGAAATTCTCTCTCTTTGAAAAACCCTAGCCGCCACTCCCTTGCTAGCATTAAAGGGAATTTGGCCAGCCCTTGTGTTCCATCATTCTTGGTTCATTCAATCCTTCTCTAGTGTGGATTACTAATTGGAGGTATTCAATTTTGGACACTGTGGTTTGCGACAACCTGGTGAGAAGGAAAATCAACTATTCAACAAAAATCAAAGGTGATTTTTCTTATTCTCATTAATATTTATATTGTAAATTCATGGAAAGATCAAATCTATTGGTTAAAAATTTTAAATTTCGCTTATGCATGTGATGCATGTAACCGATAATTCCCAACAGGAGTAGTCTTAATGTAAGTTGCAAGTGTTGGTCATGCATGTTCAAATTACATGACTTATTTGTATCTAGGACTCTTACTTTGTATGATCGCTTGATGTTATTCTAGTAGCTAGGATAAGACTATTTTAGTCTGGAGACATCATGCATTATTATAGGGTTGCTTCTGCCTATTATCATTTGTTTAGCTAGTTATTGTATGTTCATCCACATCTTTGTTAGCACTATTGCCAAATTACATTTTTACTTGTGTCACATCAATCATTTTGCTTGAACTTCACTTATGTTACATTAAGAAATATCGAGGAAACTTATTTTATGCATGCCTTCATTTTTGCATTCATATTTGCATCCATATTTCTGCTTGAGTATCGTTAACAGGGTATAAGCTTGGCAATTGAACTTAGAATATTGAGCTTTACATTTTGATTTTTCATCTTAAATTTATTGTATCTCACTTTTTTAATTGAGCAAATTGAGAATGTCTATTAATCATTTGACGTTGAACACATACCCACACTTGTATTAGTTCAATCAGTAATCCCTATAGTTGTTTATTTTAGAATATGTTTTTGCTAGCCTACATTGCAAGTTTAGTTTGAGTTATTTAAAATGTCTTTGTTTACTATCTCCTTTGCTAGCACCTTATCAAATTTAAATTATGCTGCATTTTATCTTAGCACAACTCATATGCTTATTGTGCTTCGTTGTAATGTTGGAATTGGTTAACTTTGTTCTTTTCATATTAATAGTGGCACCCAAGCGATCCCGTGTTCCAATTCCTTCATCATCTCAACCCTAAGCTATTTTACCTATCTCCAGTTAGCTTCTACCACCAGATGGCCAAGCAGGTCCAGTTAGCCACCTTCACAAGCTCTTGTTCAAAGACAACAGAAGAAAAAATCTAAGGAGGCTTCAGTGCCAAAGTGGGTGTTTGAGAATGCTCGTACAACTTACAAAATTCTATCCACCTGCGAGTATTTACCTTTAGTATATCTATATATGAGTTTGTTGGATAAGTTAAGGATTATAAAAGAGATATAAAACCATATTGCAACCATTGGATAGAAAAAAAATTTTCTCTGCAGGGAGCTGGTGTATCCTCACTTGACCAGAGATTTTATGGCAACTATTAAGTTTCATTTTAGGCAAGGTGACTTTCCTGATATGGTCTCTTTCTATTTGGAAGGGAAGCATTATGAGCAGACTTTGGTCAAAGTTACTAAAGGTTTGGGGTTCCCTATTGATGGTCCTTTTTCTTATGAAGATTATGACAAGAATGTTGCTAGGGAAGATGTCAAGGACCCATAAATTGGAGGTTCTTATATTTTAGGGACCACTAAATCCCATAACTTAAGGGATCATGATTTATGAATTTTGTATTAATTTTTCTATATGTCTTTCATGTATCATATACAGAGTACAGGTCAAGTTAATTTACCTGAGGTGCTCATTCTATCTTATATGCCCAGAAGCTTCCCAATTAATGACACGTACCACTGGTGGAACAAGCTTGAAGAGATTCGGTAGTAGCCCATAAAAATTAAGAAGATATCATTAGGTGGATGGGTAACCATTATTGTTAGGGCCTTTGAGCACCCCTTGAATGATGACAAAGCGGTCCCTATAAAAACTTATATTGACTAAAAACTGCTAAAGAACATGAAGGTTCTTATGACAGATGAAACTATAGAGCACAAATACCGACTCACTAATAGGGATGAGTATATGAGGAAGATGCAAAGGAGTCTATGCAACCCTTCACCTACCACAGATCAAGGAGATGTCACCCTCTCTTTTGCTTAGTACACTACACTAATGGAAAGAATGGATGCCTTGGCTATAAACCAAGAGGAATTTAAGCAGCAATAGATAATCACAACCTTGGCTAGGTTAGCATCCAGGCTTGATCAAACTACGCTCCCTTATGCTTGATGTAGGGAGTTTTTTGCCCCAATGATATTTTTATGAGTTTTTGTCTAGTTCTTGTTGAAGACAACAAGTTTTAATAGTGTGGGGTAGGACATTTATTGGGAAGATAAGTTGATGAATTTAAACATTATTTTTGTGGATAGTTATTAGAACTTGATGAATTTTAGGAAGGTAATTTTTTTTTGAAGATTTTTTTTGTGCAGATTTCTCTCTATTGAGAATAAGAAGATTGGGCTTGAATTGCTTAAAATTGTGAAATCCTTGAACCACAAACACTGTTTAGTTGTTTATCAGTGTTTAAGTGCATTTTGAGTTTCTTTAGTTTTAATTTAAAGCAGTCTTTTAGTTCTATTTCATTTACTACTTTATGTTTTGCTTTGTATTTTACTCTAAGTAGGTTTATTATGTTTTAGTGTTTTAGTTTTCCTTTGAATTTAAGTTAGAATAATGATATCTATCGAGTTGTTAATTATTTTACATTTAATCTAAGCTTGCTAGTTAATCTTTATTGGACCAGTTTGAACTCTAAGTTGTGATCTGTTTGTTTAGAAAGCTTGAGTAATCAGAGAGTAGTAGCAATGTCCGGTGAAATTTCTTATGAATTGTTCTCAAATAATTATATATCATCCAATTTCTAATCTAATGTGCACAATAGGCTAAATTTTGTGAAATTAATGCAAAACCAGAGAGTGAAAGCAGTAAAGTGAAAAAATTCTGGAATAGCTAGAATACTCCTCATCACCCTTGGAAATGTATATTCAACTCAGGCAAAATTAGAAAATCACCCAGGCAGCCTTTCTTTGGCAACTATATTTTAAATGAATTTTAACCTACCTTTAAATAATTTTACCATTATTACCCCTTTGAGCTTAATTGGTATAATAAAAGCGTAGCATGTGAAATTTTCTTTGCACTAATATTTAACGATACAACCTAAATGCCTTTGTCTTTCCCATTTTGGAATTGGACACTCTAGGTTGGGGAATGAAAAATTGCATGATAGGTTTGAAACTTATTTTGCTTATTAGTCAATAAGTGTGAGAAAAATTTTGGGGATTTGTGAGCTAAATTTTTTTGAAAACATTTTGGGACATGGATGATAAGAATTAGTACTCTTGGTACACCTTTTAGCTTATTGAGATAATGGTTTATTTCAAAAAAAAAATTAGAAAGAATAGATGATATGCTATAGAAATCTTATTTGACTCATTACTACAGAGAGTAAGTATGGGGTACCCAGCATTTTTAGGGAATGTAAATTTATTAAGCTAGGAAATTTTAGCTCTTGCTTCCTATGATTTTGAGAATCCAATTAATTTCTTGGGATTTATCGTCACTTTTGTTAGAAAAAGGCTTAAATTGTAAAAATAGTTATTTATCTTAAGAAAGTTAGGTGGTATTTTTCTTCTTGGGTAGCGTGGCCGATTTTATTTTGCTAACTTTATCATTTATTTGGAGCCAACACCTTTACCCTGATGTAACCTTAATGTAAGACTTGGTGATCCTATTTTTTTTTGAGTTGTTTAGTGGAGATGACCTTTGTGGTTCAGGGGCTTAAGGAGAGGCTTATGGCTGTTGTGAATTTCAAGTGCGAAATCAATATCTCAGAAAATAAGGTCATCTATGCATGCCATTTAAGAAGTGATATCTCGCTCAAAGATAAGATCCCAAGAGGTAGAGATCATGCAAAACAATAAAAATGAAATCCTTTGTGGAGCTAGACTTTCAACATGCACCATTGCCGAGGCAATTGGGTAAGACTATTTTTCCTAAAACATACACTTGAAGATACCACACATTAAATATACAAAAATTCAAAAATTCAAAAACTCAAATTCTTTAAATGTACAAAAACTCAAATTTCTCAAATGTACAGAACTCTTTTAAATACCTCAAAAGCATAAATGTACAAAAAATACAAATTTTGTAAATGCCCAAACACAATAAAGTTTAAAGGCTTTGAAATGTTCCCAAATTGTAAAAATTCATAATACACAAAAATACAAAATTCAAATTGTCCATATTCAAATTCATCCCAAATTGTCTAAGTTTAATATAAATTTTAAATTGTACAAATCCAATGGCATCCCAAACTGATAAAATTTAACTTACACTCAAAATTGCACAAATTAAAAAATCACAAACTATAAAAATCCAATATACACTCAAATTATGCAAATTAAAAGTATACGAAGTGCAAATTAAAAGTATACGAAGTGTACAAACTCAACGCACATACAAAATTGTACAAGCTCAAAATGCATTCCAAATGTAAAAATCTCCAAGTGTAAAAATCCCAAACTATACAAACTTAGTATGCATCAATAATCTCACATACATTTAAGTTGCACAAATTCAAAGTTCCTTTAAACTATACAAATGCAAAGTTCCCCCAAAGTGTAAATACACACTCGGAACACATAAAAATAACAAACAAAATGAAAAAAAATAAAAAAAACACAACAATCACTACAAAAAAAATGCAGAATAGCGATCAAAATTTGCAACAACAATAAAATTTGTTGCTAAATACACAATATAGCGACAACTTTGCGACAAAAAATGACTTTCATCGCAAATATTGAAAGATTTAGTGGTAAAAGAAATTTGGCAACAAATTTGCGACAACAAATTCATATTGCTGCTAATATTAGAAGAAAATTTTGACGAAAATAATTACGACAACAAAAGCAGATTTGGCAACAACATTGTTGTAGCTAATTGGAGACAACATTGTTGTAGCTAATTGGTGGCAACAATGTTGTGGCAACAATGTTGTCGCTAATTTAGCAAAATATACTATTTTGTTCCTACACCTCTATTGGCGACAACATTGTTGTAGCTAATTGGCAACAACATCGTTGTAGCTAATTGGTGACAACAATGTTGTCGCTAATTAGCTAACAAAATA
Organism: Excoecaria agallocha; assembly: GCA_037975025.1. NCBI lineage: Eukaryota > Viridiplantae > Streptophyta > Magnoliopsida > Malpighiales > Euphorbiaceae > Excoecaria > Excoecaria agallocha. The sequence continues at coordinate 96,411,104 of CM075807.1, read as the reverse complement.
TACTAATTGGTGACAACATTAGCAAAATACACTATTCTGTTCCTATAACCCTAGTAGCGATAACATTGTTGTAGCTAATTGGCGATAACATGTTTGTAGCTAATTGGCGACAACAATATTGTCGCTAATTTAGCAAAATACACTATTATGTTTCTATACCTCTATTGGTGACAATATTGTTATAGCTAATTGGTGAAAACATGGTTGTATCTAATTGGCGACAACAATTTTGTCATTAATTTAGCAAAATACATTATTCTGTTCCTCTATTCGCGACAACATTGTTGTAGCTAATTGGCAACAATATAGTTGTAGCTAATTGGAGACAATAATATTGTCGTTAATTTAGCAAAATACACTATTCTATTTCTCTATTGGCGACAACAATGTTCTAGCTAATTGGCGACAACATGGTTATTGCTAATTGGTGACAACAATGTTGTCACTAATTTAGCAAAATACACTTCCTATACCTCTATTGGCGACAACATGGTTGTAGCTATTGTTATCGCTAATTTAGAAAAATACACTATTCTGTTCCTATACCTCTTTGGCAACAACATTTTTGTAACTAATTGGCGACAAAAGGATTATAGCTAATTGGCAACAACAATTTTGTCGCTAATTTAACAAAATACTCTTCATATACCTCTATTGGCGACAACATTGTTGTAGCTAATTGGCGACAACATGTTTGTAACTAATTAGCGACAACATTATTGTAGCTAAATTGGCAAAATTACTATTCTATGCATATAGATCTATTGGCAACAATATTGTTGTAGCTAAATTGGCTAAATTTCTATTCCATGGATATAGATCCATTGGTAACAATATTGTTTTATCTAATTAGCGAGAATGGAGTTATAGCTAATTGGCGACAATAATATTGTAGCTAAATTAGCAAAATTACTATTCCATGGATATATATCTGTTGCGACAACATCATTGTAGCTAATTGGCTACAACAATGTTGTCGCAAATTTAGCAAAATACTATTCTTTACATATTTCGCTATTGTCGACAATATTGTTGTAGCTAATTAGTGACAATATCTTTGTAGCTAATTTAGTAAAATATTATTCTTTTCGTATGGCTCTATTGGCGACAACATTGTTATAGCTAATTAGCGACAACATCGTTTTAGCTAATTGGTGACAACATCGTTGTAGCTAATTGGCGAAAATAATGTTGTCGCTAATTTAGCAAAATACTCTACTCTGTTCCTATACCTTTATTGGCGGCAATGTTGTTGTAGCTAATTGGCGATGATATTATTGTCGCTAATTTAGCAAAATACTATTCTCTTCATATTTCTTTATTGGCGACAACATTGTTGTAGCTTATTAGTGATAGCGATAACATCGTTGTAGCTAATTTGCGACACCAATGTTGTGACTAATTTGGCAAAATATACTATTCGATATTTAGCATAGTTGAGAGGTAAAATTACACTTTATCTCGTTTGATTTTTTTTTTCTAAATTTGAAATTATTAGCATATTATTTGGTGATAATTTAAATGAATTAAAATTATTATGTTAATTATCTTATAAAAATTTCTATACATCATATTTCATATTTTACATTTAAATATTTTTATATAATTTTGATTTTTAATATTTAAATTTCATTTACATTTAATTAAACTATTTATTTTAAAAAATTTAACTAACTAAATTAAACTAATTATTATATTTATTTAAAATAATATCAATTGTGATCTATTATTATAAATTATATAATAAAATTATTAAATTAAGAGAATATAGCTCTCACAAAATTAGCTTGGAAAAACTATTGTAGCCAATTTTGTGATAGCATGTTGTAGCTAAATCCCTAAATTTTTGAGCAGGATAAAAAAGTGTTGGCAGGTTTCATTTTTTCTAAATCCCTAAAACCTCACCCTTTTATGCTGCTGCCCTCTTACCCCCCTCCCTCTCTCTTATTTTACTTCAAGATTGGTGCTTGTAAGTTCTTCACTTCTCCTCTTCTCTTTCATTTTGTTTTCTCTACTTATCATTAACCCTTCGTTTATTCATCTTTCTCATTCTCTTTTCATTAAATAATCTCTGAGTTTTTCTTAGGATCTACCAATCTTCAAGGTACTCTCTCATTCTTTAATTTTAATGTATGAAATATTGACAGAGAGATGTGATCATGCCAATTTTGATGAAAGGGCATGATAGGCCCTTAACTTTTTTGAAGTATAAAAGAGAAGATGACCTCTTGTTCTCCTGTGCCAAGGACCACACTCCCACTATTTGGTTCACCGATAACAGCGAGCATTTGGGCACTTATCGCGGCCACAATGACGCCATTTGGTGTTGTGATGTCTAAAATAATTTCCATCTCCCTCTATATTTTTTAGTAATTAGTCTTTCTCTTTCTCTCTCTTTTGTTGGTTATAGTTTCTGGAGTTAATTTTTTCAGATATCAATGACATAATTTTTTTTATTAAAAAAATAGGAGACTCGATATGGCTTGTTACAGGTAGTGCAGACCAGACAGCAAAGCTATGGGATGTTCAAACTGGGACTCAATTGTATGGAATTAGGATATAACAGAGGAAAAATTGGTTTTTTGAATAATATGTTGAGGTTTTTATTTTTTGTGTTTTGGGTACAGTAATTTTTGTGAAGTTTTGTTGCCGACATAAAACATTGATAATATCAATCTATAATAAAATTCAACTCATGCTTAGGCAGCTCAAACTCACCGAGATGGTTTCACCTGTAAAATAAAATAAAAAGCAGTTGAAACTAATTTTATTACTTTCATCCCAAGTGGATAGATAATATATACTTGAGGGAAATTCAATTAGTGTTTGGAGAGTTTGGGTCCTAAATACTTCAACATTTGTTGCGGAGTAAAAGTTTGAATAGTATCACATCTTGCTTACACTTTCAGCACTCTTTTGTTTCAAATTTAGTAATGGTATCAATATATTCAAGTGGCATTAAATGATTTGGATAAAAATGAAAAGTGTTGTAAGATGATTTTGTTGAGTATTTTATAGTTTCTTAGGTGATGGTGTATGCTAATATGCATGCCTATTCTACTTCCTTTTGTCAATACTCTTAAGCTCTGAATTTGTCATCTATATAGTTTTTTTTTGTTTTTCATGGATTTCATTAGCTGATTTAGTTTTAAAGTTATGCTCTTCGATCAAACTTGCAGTCTGGAAAACTTCTGAAAGAGTCAGAAAGAGAAGTAGGACATAAGAAGACAATAGCATCATTGACAAAGTCTTCAGATGGTTCACACTTCATTAATGGTTCTTTAGACAAGTTTGCTAAGGTATAATTCTTAGATATATGTTTTCTCCCCATCTTTATATGTGTGTGTGTATTTGTTGGAGTTTACCTAAATGTTCATATATTAATTCCTATTTTGTTTCTCTAGCTGTGGGATATCAAAACATTGACCCTTATCAAGACCTATGTGACAAAACATCCAGTCAATACTGTTACAATGTCTCCGCCACTTGATCATGTGAGTTTACATGAATTATTGACAATTATATTGATGTTATTCTAGTAGTGAATCGGTGTTTGTAATTTTTTTCTCAAGCAATCTTACATAGGATTGCTAGATGATGATCATCAAAGTATGGAAGTTTTTATTATTTAATCTTATGCAAAACAGTCTTTCTTGATTGTATTCTTTCCATTTTGATTCACCTGCCAAGGCTGTGGGATGTTCAAACTGGGGCTCAATTGTATTCTTTCAATTTTGATACACTTGCTAGGGCTGTGGACTTTTCTGTTGGCGATAAACTTGCTGTGATTACCACTGACCCTTTCATGGAATTACCCTCTGCCATCCATGTAAAATGAAATTCATAGATTCTAATGTATCATTAGATATTATCAATAGAAGACTATTTGTAGTATAACTTTTTAATTTCTATATAGTATCATTAACGTACCATAATAATTTTGAAGGTATCTTTTAAATTCATTGAGGTTGATACATTAAATGGTGTTCCAGACTTAGATGAGGAATATACTAATTGTTGTAAATCCTTTTAGAAAGCTCCCATATCTCTACAGTAGCCATATAATGGCTCAATATAAGGGGGAAAACTTTGGCCAGTTGAGTCCTCATCCCTTTGCTGTTACCGATGCTGCTTATAGGTATATGATTTCAAGTAAATGGTAGCTATGCATTTGATCTCAAGTAACTTGCTACATTTCAAGTAAACCACATTAGAGAGTTAATTGAAAAAAAGACAAAATATATATGAAGTGAGATGGTAAAAATTATTATCTCCATTCTACTTCAATTTTTAAGTTCGTTTCCTTACATTCCAAGTGTCAATTTTAAAATTTCAATAAATATTAATTAAATATTTTTCAATTTTATTATTGAGTTAGAGTTATAATATATATGGTTAAAGAATTAAGGATATTTCAATAAATTACTCTATAATTGATGTTAATTAATGATTTTTTTATTTTTTGTGAAAATTTAAAGCTTGACACGTTAAATGGAATTGAGAGAATAATAAAAAATTGATAATGGTATTGAAAATGAAATAGAAAAGATATTAAAGTCTATTTGTTATTTTTTTATAAAGTTAATAATTTTATTGTTATCTTTGTTTTATAATAGAAGAAAAAATGCAGAAATTCAAATTTTATTATGATTTGCAGGTTTTTTATGTGAGATAAAAAGATCTTTTCTTTTCTCATCTTACAATGAGTGAGACTTTATCTCTTGCTGCTGAACTTCAGCTTCGAGAGATATCTTCTCTAGAATAGAGAGATGCATATGTAAACAATTTACTCTTCAAACTAGGCCTGGTAAGCAGACCATTGGAAATTTGATATTGAAATGATGAATTGATTTAGAAATCTTATAATAGCACTATCTCCTACTGATTCAAATCTAGGCATTTGCACTTGAACTCAAACAATCATAATTATATGCATAAGTTGATCTCTTTACCCACATGTTTTCTGGGCAATTTATTAATAATCTCTAGTAAGTAATGTGGAATCATTTCTTCTTTCACACATCTTGTTCATTATTAATAATCTCTAGTAAGTAATGTGGATAAGTGGTGGTGAAAAGAAGCGACTTTCATTAGCATGTGAACTTATTGCAAGTCCATCTGTCATATTTACAGATGAACCAATAATAGGTATATATGCTTGTTCTTGTTGTTTTGCTTTCATGCTAGTTCTCAATGACCTAACCACACCCTTGCATCCTTGTTTCATGCTAGAGTTTATTTATTAGTTTACTTCTTACGATAATGCCTATGTTGCCCTTTGGTATTAGCCTAGTCTAGAGGGAGAAATAGGTTGGGATGCTCGACTATATATTTTAGAGTACAATGACATTTTCAACCATGGTATTGCTTTAGAGTACAAAGTTTAGGGAATATGGAATTATCTGAGCCAAATCCTAATAGATGGAAGTCACTATAGGTAGTAGCTGGCATATTAGAATAAGTGCTGGGGGCTAATTCCTTGTAAAGGACTCAACCACCTATTTTCAACGATGGATTCATAAGTTGGGTATAGATTGGGAAATGTGTTGGGCACCTTAGTCCAATTGGACTATGGACTAGCTTCTTACTCATTGCTTATATTTTGTCAATTAATATTTTTCATTGTTAGTGTTTAATTATCCATCCAATCATATATATACCATACTTATATATTTACAACATTTATATTTCAAATAAAAGTACTTAAACATTCAAAGAAAGGGAAGGAGAAATGCTTATAACATGCTAATTATCATAGTTCAAAATCAATCATCATAGTTTGAATATTAATATACATTAAGCATTAGGTGGTACAGTCATCAAGTATATTCCCCAGGTTAGAATTATTTCCTATTTGATTCTAAAAGCTTCATTTGGTTCTAGAATATATGGTGGTCAAGTCATGGTAAATCCTAATTAACCCATTTGTTTGGCTCAGTATTAAAGTTTCTGTATTTTACCCATTAATCGCCATTTAACATATGTTGCATACTTTTAGCATCTTTTTAATGCATGCAAAGTTGTTGGTATACAATTATTTCTTGTTTTTGATCCAAGCATCATTTGATTACTCAAAGTGGGCTTTTATGCTTTTGTTATTTTTAATTTTATTTAGAAATCTTAATTGATTTTGACATAAGGTAGCATATTAGACTAGACTTGCTTATCATTCCCATTCCATAGCCATGCGATAGATTGATTAAACCCCACAAACAACCAAAGCTAAGCTTTTTAAGATTCAATATTATTCCTAGAAATCTCGAAAAGGATGATCCACTACTTTTTTTTAGTGGGTTTGCCTCATGTTAATTCCTCACACCCTTGTATCAATTATCTATGTGTTTCTCATAGCTTGTACTTGCAATATTTGTCCACTATGCAAATTGAGTTTTAAGTTTAGATTTATGCTGAACATGAACAAGAGATGGATTAGCGGGTTAGACAAATCCAGCAATAGATGGAGATGCATCAACTTTTTTCAACAGTAGATTTAGGAGCAAATGTATCTATTTATATTATAGTTATAAGTGCATAGTATGACGTTTTGGGTGATATTTGTTATTGTTATATATGCGTGTATTATTTTTGATATAAATTAATGATGATATCAATTTGTAAATAACAATCTTTTCATGAATATATATATGTTTGTATGAAATATTAAGTAGTCTATAAATATAAATTTGTCATATGTGATTTATCATTTAAATGATGAAATTTTCATATTAATCTAAAAAAATAATTTTAATTTAGCAAGGGATTAGCATGTTTGAACAGTAGCTATTTAGCGTTAATAATACCGTAGCAATATTGCGACGAAAAAACTATCGTCACAAAATTTTGCGTGAGCAATGTTGTAGTAATGTTACAATGAAAATATTGTCGTCGCAAAATTTTACATGAACAATGTCATAGGAAGGTTGCGAAGAAAATATTGTGGTTGCAAAATTTTGCATGAATATTATTATAGCAAAATAGCGACAACGCTCCATCGTCGCTAAAATTTGGCGACGACTTTTTGTTGTAGCTAAATATTTCTACGACTTTTGTTTCAAAATAAAAGTCATCGCTAAACTGATTTAACAACGAAAAATATCAGTTAGCAACGAATTTTTTCGTTGCTAATTTGCATTTTTTTAGTAGTGAATAAACAAATAAACTCAAACAAAGAAAAATAAAACATGCTTTGTCATCATCTAAAGTCCCTTTGTGAGCATAAAGTCCTCTTCGAGAGGCATCCAAATTCTCTTAGCGACCATAAATCCCTCTTTAAGTGGTATCCAAAGTCTCTTTGGAGTATTAAGCCTATTAAACAAACCTCTAAAAGCATTAAAACATACCAAATATCTAAAACCTTAAAATGCAAATTTAAAGTTCAAAATCTTGAAAAAAGCCAAAGTTTTAAAATTTAGAATACACCAAAGGACACAAAGTCTAGTAAAGAACCATAAGACAATAACCTAAAAGTTTTAAGACTAAGAAAACCTAAAAACTCAGAAAGTCCCCTTAGTAAAACCCCTAAAATCTTCAAATCTATTAAAGTCTTCATGTGATCACAAATCTTTAAAAATCAAAATCTCGTTGGGAGCATCAAGTCTCCCAAATCCTTTAAAGTCTTTTTGTGAGTACAAAATCCTCTTTTAAAAGTGCTCAAAGTCTCTTCAGAGTAAACAAATCCATAATCTTCCTCAAAAGGTATTTAAAGTCTTTTTGGAGCAAACAATCCAAAGTCCTCTTATGAGCCATTAAAATTTTAAAATCTATACGCCTATGGGAAAGCATAAAAAATAAAAATCCAAGCACTACTACAAATAGTGAGGTTCCCCTATAAATTTAAAGTCATCAATGAGAGGAAATTAAATTTTCTTCAGAGCATACAAATTTAAAGTTTTACATGAGAGGTATCTAAAGTCGTTTCGGAGCAAACACATTTCAAAGTCCTCTTGGAAAGTCATTCAAAGTTTCCTTATGACATTAAGCCCTCTTAAAATTCATTAAATCTTTTCAATAGGTGATAGGTCATAAGCTCGTGTGGGAAGTAAAAATTATGTAGTACGATTTTACTAACAAGCTTGCATGGATTGCCTCATCACCAAAGCTTTATAGCCAAGAAGACAACTAACTGCTTTAATTAAAAAGGGTTAAAATGTCAACAAGCTAATGGTAATTACTCAACCAGGAGTTAAAAATTCGACAAGCTAACAATAATTACCCAATTGAGGATTAAAACATCAACAAGCTGATGGTAACTACCCCAATCAATTGACCAAGAGTTAAAACATCGACAAGTTGATAGTAACTACTTAATCATCATGGATTAAAATAACAAGCTAGTAGTAATCACCTACTGAGGGTTAAAACACTGGCAAGCTAATGGTAACTACTGAAGTAACCAAGGTTTAGCATATCGATAAATTGATGGTAACTACCTGGGCAAGAGTTAAAATGCTGACAAGCTGATGATAATTACTCAACCAGAGACTCACTGCCCAAAAAGTACATTTTTAATTTAATCAAAAGCTTACCACCTTAGGTATGCATCTTTTATCCTTCAATTTAAACTTTAACTAATCTAGGCATAAGTGCACTAAGTTACTTAAAGTTAGGGGTAACTGTAGACACTGGGTTTTAAGGTGGCTCCTGATTAGGGTTACCTAATGAGAAAATTGTTGCTCATAAATAGACAAGGACCAGAAGTGCTAGGATTTCTCCTAGATTTTATGTTTTTAAAAATGCTTTTTAAGCTCTCCTATGGGTTTTAAATGTTTAAAAATCCTTTATGGGTTTTTTTTCCTCCTTTCCCTCTGTTATTGAGGTTAAAATGCATTCAAGGGCATTTCAGTAAAAAAAGGTCAACGATCAACAATCAAAGATCAAGAGTTAAGGGTATGAGTCATTTGACTCACAGGTCAAGGCTATGACTCTGTGAGTCAAGGCCATGACTCACTCCCTAGAAACCATTTTAATAGGAATGAATTCTAAAATAGGGGAGAATTTCAATGGGATTTTTTCACTTCATCCTAATTTAAAATAAATGATGATTTTGAAATATTTAAGCAAGGATGATCATATTTGAAGGGGCAGCTCTCTTTTATCTTTCTGTTTCTCTCTCTCTCTCCCTATCTTATGTCTCTCATTCTCTCTTTTTCCTCCTTTTTTCTTCTATGTTTACAAGTTATAGAGGAAGGGAAAAATAGGAGAAAGGCCAAAAGCACTCATTTCTTCGTTCTTTGAAGGAACCTACAACTAAAGGCATGGCGAATTAGGTTGGAGAATAAGACGGAGTGAATTAGTATAGGATTTATTTTTCTATTTATAATCATTTCGGGCCTTTATCTAATTTCCCCTTAATTTTCCTTTTATTTCTCATAAATATGTAATAGCTAGTAAAAAATAGCTTTTTACATGCTCCAATTAAAAAAAAACATCAAAACTATTTTTGCTTAATTAAATTGGGTTTCTTTGCATAAAATGGACCAATGTCCACTTTTATTCTAAAAACCATACTAAGAAATTTTCATAAGTATGTATAAGGGAACCAATGTTCCCAATTTAATGAATAGCTTGATTTATGTATGCTTTTCTTTCAGCAATATTATTCTTTTATTCTTTCATCACTTATGAATATTTTTTTCGAATGTTAAATTAAAAACTCATCAAATATTTTCCACCTTAAATTAATTAATTAGCATGATTCTTTTTTTCAAGTTGCATGGGCTTAATGCCTTATTTTTATCCAAAATACACCTCTAAATTCTACCTTTTTGTAAATATGCATGCGAGAACCAATATCCTTAACCAAATAAATTCAGTCAATTTCCCATTTTTTGTATAATTTTATTTTTACACCTATTTTTATATTCTTTAATGCTTTCATATCAATACTTTATCGCTTTTTAATATGCTTGAGTATGCCTTATTTTTCTTGAATAATATCTCATATGAGAAAAAAGATAAAATAAATTAATCATTAAAACTCATTTATATAACATTAACCAAAGGTATAAATAAGAGTGAGGTCTAAACTATCTCTAGTTTCGACTTCATGAGATTATAACTCATTTTCCTAATATTTTATTGGATGGTGACTCTATGATACTTACCTTGTGCTGCCCAGCAAATGCTCTCGTATGTTAGTAACCAATAATGGAATAGAGGGGTACCCTAAGATGTTATCTCATGCCTTTTTGAGGCTAAAGGCATTACGGATTGGGTTAAATACCTATCCATTATGAAGCAATGGGCCTTCAAGAGTTAAATAAACCTCGATCCCATTTTAAGCCCTAAAAGCAAGCTTTTAATAGCAAGTCATATGGCTACGAGGTTTGACAAACGTCATAGGATGTCTTCCATCCAATGGCTCCCTTATACTTCCTCAATACCTCAATGAGCATATCTTTCTCCAAACCTATCAAAATAGAATAAATGATTACTAGTTTTGCATTTTCCTATAAAAACACATATTTTAATTAAAAAGAAAGGGTCTTAAGTTTAGAATTTATTTCTCCCTTAAGAAGGGATGAGTCTTCCTCTTTTGCATCTTCCTCATCATGCTCTTTCTTTGATTTTTTAGTAGCTCCTCCTCTTACATGTTTCTTGCTCTTAGGATGCATTAAACAACCTTCAAGTCCAACTTCTAATAGAATTTCCTCTTAATTCTCATTCACACATTCTTGATTACTATCAATGAAATAAATAGATTCTTCAAAGTCATATGAGGCATGTTGCATCACTTTATGGACATTGAATACCATCTTCTTATCATTGAGCCTCAAGGTCACTGTTTTCCCATAAATATCTATCAAAGCCTTTGTAGTGTTCAAAAATGATCTTTCAAAAATTAACGGTACCTTTCTATCTTCCTTCATGTCCATTACCATAAAATCTACAGGGAAGATAAAATTTCCCAATTTAACTAACAAGTCCTCAAGTATGCCTTTTGGCCTTTTTATAGACATATCTACTAATTGTAGTGTCATTCTGGTTTCTTTGATGTCTCCCAAGTTTAATTTCCTACAAATTGGGTATAAAATTTATACTAGCACCCAAATCATATAAAGAATGACCAATAAAATTCCCTCTTAGCACATATGGAAAAGTAAAACTTCCAAGATCTTCTATTTTTTTAGGGATTTTGTTAATCAAAAAAACACTACAATTTTCAGACAATTTCATTATACCTATACCTTTTAGCTTTTTCTTATTAGAATATAGCTCTTTTATAAACTTAGCATATATGGGCATATGTAACAAAGCTTCAATAAAAGGCAGATTCATATGCAGCTTTTTAAACATGTGAAGAAATCTAGCTAATTATTTATTTTTCTTTTCTTTTCTAGCTAAAGAAGGATAAGGCAATTTAAACTCATCAATACTAGTGACATTAGATTTTTCCTTACCTTTACCTTAATCAATAGTATTAGGTATTTCACTAATAAGATAAGGTTTAGAAATACTTACCTCTATTTTTGATTCCACCATTTGTGAGCAAAGCTTGCCCTTTTTTAGTCCTCTTTACCTCTTTCCCATGCCTTAATGTAATAGCCTTTGCCTTGTCTTTAGAATTGCGATCAACATTAGATGGGAATGTACCGTGAGTACTGTTGGAGAGAGAATTTGCAATTTACCCCACTTAAGTCTCCAAACTTATTTTGCAGGCGTATTGATTTCTTATCCATACATCTTGAGATCTCCATCTAACATCCTGACTTACCATAAATGTGGACTGTGCAGTCATAAAATTGGTGACCATCTTTTTTAAGCTCGATTTCATATTTTGTGGGGGTTAAGTTCTTGACTGAAATCCAGGTGGTTGGTAAGATGGATCTTGGTTGGTATATGGGTAGTTTGTTAGGGCTTATGCTTAATAAGGCTAGTGATTGTTGGAATAGAAAGTTATGTTTTGTTTGGAGGGAGTGTAGACACCAGACTCAAGCCAATCTAGATCAAGGTTACCCGATGATCAAGAAATAGTATATTTATGAATGTAGGGGCACATCTTGAAGCTCCAATTATGAATTTGTCATAGCTTTTCGAATATTTTATGATTTCTCAAGTGCTTTTGAAATGTTTTAATAATAGAGCATGAAAAACCTTAATCTTGGCCTTCAGTGGTCATAGACGATCATCTATCATGTAAGAAACAATAATTTGTGGCCCTCTATCCCTCCTATCCAGATTATATTAGAGGAAATTTTATAAATTCTTGGTTTTTTATTTGAGGGAAGGTCACATATTATGAGGGACAATCATCTGTGGCTAAAAACCTAGCTTTTCCATGTTTTTGGAAATTCAAAAATAGAAAATAGATATCAGGGGATTTTAATTCAGATTTTAAAGGGTTTATCCTTCCATTTTTAGGGAGTTAGAGTTGGAATTAAACTCCAACTCTACCCTAGGTATAAAAGGAAAAAAATTAGGGTTTCTACGCGGGAAGATCATTCTTGATATAGATATAATTCTTGGATGGGAAGAAAAGTAATTTCTCTCCCTCTCTCTTTAAGAAAGAAAACTCTTTAACAACTATTTTAATCTAAGAACACACATGGAAAGAATCATTGAATTTTCTGAAATTCAAATAATACAATCAGAGTGGAGATCTAGATTTTAAGGAATTCAGAGTCAGAATGTCTCATGAGGGTAATATTTTTGGCTTTTATTTTATTTTCTCTTTCCAAAAATTACCATGCATGATTCTATTGATTATTGTTGAAATAAGTATGTTTATATGATGTGTTTTGATGATATACATGTTTAAAACTTGTTGATGTAAGAATTCAGATCTATATGCATGCCAATGATGTGGTCAAATTAGGGTGTCCTCCATAGTTGTATATGTTTAATTTTTATTTTATTCTATTTTATAGGTTTTGATGAGTTTTTGGAATAGTTAATGCACGTTTTAAGGTTGTAATCTTATTTTGGCATGTTTTAGCCTTTGATAATTGAGAGTTTAGGGTTATTTGCAATTTTATATGATTTGTGGGTGACTTTCCTAAATTCTATTATGTTTTGTGAGTGATGGATAGGAAAAAGCTCCCATAAATGGTCGTCTATAAAGAGACATATGGGACATCATGGGAGTTCCTTTTTGTTACATCCCTCTTTTAACTCTGGCCATCCATCACTTTTTTAGAGGTGTTTGTGGCTAATTTTTAGGCCTTTCATAATGTATTTCATGTATTTTATTATTGTTTGTATTGCATCTTTGATCCCTAAGATGTTTATTTTCAATTATGTGCATATTTTAATTTTGTATATGTGGTTTAACTAATAATTCTCTTTTTTGTATTTTATTATTTACTTGTTTTTTTCTATTAATACTAATTTATTTACAATTTATGGTTTATGTGAGTATGTGGCTTTACTCATTTTGGGAGATTTTTGAAGCATTTTACGTCAGGGGTCGTGCCCCGGTTGTTTGATAACTACCACTTGCCATTCATATACTTATTTCATTCGTTTGTTTTATTTATTATTTAGTTTAATTTTTTATTATTTATTATTTTTTGATGTATTTTATTTCGGAGATGTAATAGTTAGTAAAAAAGGACTTTTGGTGCATGACTAAAAGGAAAAAGCACTTAAAATGATTTCTTTTAATTAAGTTGGGTTTTCTTTCAAAACTTAGACTAATGTCTAATTTTCCACCCCAAAAGTCATGACAAAGAACAAAAAAAGATTTTCATAAAACATGGGTGAGGGAACCAATGCTCCCACCCTAAATGAATATCTTGATTTTTGTGTGATGTTTGTTTTTTTATTTCTTTTTCTGTTAACAATTTGCTTATGTAATAATTTTAGTAAGACTTTATTTTTTATTTATTGATTTCTTTACTAGATTGGGATGTTTACTTATTTTATTGCAAATGCATTATGTGAGAGAGGGGAGTGAATTTATGTTTAAAACTCAATTATAAAATAATGCATAGCCAAAGTGCCTAATAAAAGTGATATTTTGAACACCAATCTCTATTTTGGCATCAAAAGGTCGAGAATTATTTCTCAAAGTTCTATTATGTGGTGACTCTATTAGACCTACCTTTTTAGGCCCATTAGTAAATGCCTTCATGGGTTGACTACCAATAATAATGTGGCCTTGATCATTTTTCATTATGAAGTAGCCAATTTATGATTAATAGTGAGCCTCTTTTGATCTTTGACCCTAAAAGCGGGCCTTCAAAAACCCAATCGAAATCAAGCATGGCTTTGACGTGCATCACAATGACGACTCTATTGCGGTACTAAAGAGACTTTGGTTCTAAAAATATTTTGGTTAAGTATTTTATAATTGTGTTTTTCCTTATTAATCCTTTCTCCTTCAAAAAAATTGCATGCAACTTATAACTTTAGAATTAAGTTAGGCATCCCTTTTTAGCCCAATGCTATTCTGAATCACACCCTACATTCACTTAATGTAGGGACGTGTCAAAGAGATGCACCAGCCCAAGTCTTATATAGAGCGGCGACCCATCTTGTGTGTGTGTGTGTATGAGCTAGACCTATTGGTAGGGACTATGTTTGGGTAGCCCTAAAGTTTTATCACCATTGATGTAAGCCCATGTAACGACAATAACAAATTCCCATAGGTTGTATAACAATAATAATGTTTGCTTGCTATGTGACTCTTTATGTGTTGAATAAACTTAAATAAATTAAGAGGGTGTTAGTCAAAGGCTACCATACCTCAATAGGCTCAACCCAATTCGTATGAGTTAGTCAAAATACATAATGGTCAAAACCTATATGCCTGCACTTTTAATTAGAGAGGTTATGCTGCCGATTTTTTATCGTGCACCATACGTATACATTGGATCCCCTGTTGACCCATTATGTAGGACCAATAAGGGTGAAGGGTTATTGTGATGCTTATGTGTGGCTGTGATTGACATCAAATGAAAGCATTCATGGCATACCTGCATCATGTATATACCATGCACGTGCATCATTCCTAATAACTAATTTTTGCAGCCATTATAGATTCATCTAGGCAGTCCAGAGGGTCAGATAGTTGCCTTATTCAGAACCAATAGTCGAGTTGCCAAGACCATGCTTAAGTTCTAAGTTAGGTTTAAAAGTCAATTCAGAGTTTAGTGCAAGCAGTCAAGAAATAAGGTCAGACAAGAAAGAAAAGCAATTGAATGAAACTGAAAGAGTTATTGATAAGATTGAAAGATTGTCATCTTTAAGGGAAAAGTTAGTTGCATTTGTTGCTAGGACCTCGATGATGAGGGATGAGCTAGATAGGAGGCTGGTAGGCATCTTTAAAACTTTAAAGAGAGAATATTGGCTATGATATGTGAATTGGTGGCCTCTGTAACACCATATGCTATAACTTGGCCTATAGCACCCACTCATGGGATAGTGAAGCTAACCCATATTGAGGACATTGTTGTAGTAAATGTTACTATTCCTCGATATTTTCCAAGAAGGAAGAGGAGACATAACCCTAAAAATGATTATATTAAAAAGAAAGATAAGGATTATGTTCCTTCCATGATGAATATGAGGAGCAAGGGTCGTAGTGCTAAGGATCCAACCTTCAAGAAGATGAAGGAGAAAGTTAAGGCTATATATTCGCTACTATCTATTGGTAGGGGAATGAACCCTAAAGATAGGGACTTAGATAGAGATGAGCCATTACAGTAAAGGTTTAAGATGCTAGACTTATCGAGGTTTGATGGTACTTCAAATCCTTCAACCTATGTTAAACAATATACACCGATCATAAAAGGGACCACCTTGACTAGAAAGCAGAAGGTGGAGTATTTTTTCTTAAGCTTGATAGGGCCTGTAATTAATGGGTATCATGGGTTAGATAGGCACACCAAGCATAATTCAAATTTGTTGACTGAGGAGTACTTTAAATAGTATGAATGCAGTACCAGAATAGAGATTTCTCTGAAAAACCTTAAGTTACTTCAGCAAAAATATGATGAATCCTTTCACAAATTGCTCACTAGGTGAAGGAATAAGGCAATGTAGATGAATTAGAAGCCTGACATAGCTGATCAGATCAGGCTATTTATTCAAAATGCAAGCCTATAACTGAGAGATGGTTTGAAAATAAAAGGTCTAAAGGGTTGGGAGTCATTAAAGGATATAGCCATAGAAGCTGAGAGAGAGTACCTAGCCAAAAGGGTGAACAATAAGGGTGCTTGGAGGAACTTTGGTAATAACAAGGTAACTGGGCATAATATTGGGTCAAATCAAAGTAGAAAGATTGCCGAAGTGTCCATTTCCAATTTTGGTAAGTCACTATCTTGGGTACTAGATCATTTGAGCAAGAAAGGGAAGCTTTAACCATTGCCCTCCATGCCTACCAGAAGTCAAAGACTTCCCCACCATAGAGAAGATCAATATTGTGCATACCATTAACATATAAGGCATCTGGTTGACTATTATCACACCTTCATAAATAGAATTCACTTAGATCCTGAAAAGAGGAATAAGAAGAAGAAAGAAGATTATAATGCCATGCCACCTTTAGTGTTTATAATTAGGTCTAGCTTGCCTGAATTATATGTCATTAGAGATCTGTATAGGAATGAGTATATGGCAATTACTCACTCCACTCCCAAAGTAACAGAGCCAAGTGAAGAAAATTGACCAGTTTTAATGATAGATTGCTAAGATACCCCTACAGAGAGCAAGGATAAAGGGGCTTTGATGCCTATTGACATTTGAAGTTTAGCTAGAGAAGGTGAATATGAGATGACAGAAGAGAAGAAGGTAAAGGCAGTCACTAGGAGTGAAAGAGTAGCCCTAGAATTGAAAAGGAGCTAGCTTCTATTATAGTACCTGTGGAAAAAAATTTAATGATGATCAGATAATTTAGAGGTTGAAGAAGACACAAGCATATATTTCTATTTGGGATTTGTTGAGACAATATCCCTTACACAAATAAAAGTTAGTGGAATCCTTGAGTGAATATACTATTGCCACCACTATTTCAGCCTTTGAGCTATTAGATTTGGCCAAAGGAGGGATAAAAGAAAATGTTGTGTACTCTAATACTGTCTTACATGGTGAAAGAAAAAGCCATAATTATACTCTTTACATTAAGGCTCAGGTGAATCACAAACACATGGTCTGTGTGATGGTAGATGATGGCTCTTCCATTAATGTTTGTCCCTTGGTGGCAATCCCTACTTTTGGGCTAAATGAGAATATATTAAGTAAGTCTAATCTAACCATCTATGCTAATGATAATTCTAAAAGGAAAGCTGTTGGGACATTTAAGGCCTTGGTAAAGACAGGACCCATTGAGATCGAGGCTAAATTTATGGTGTTGCCTATCTTTACCAACTTTTTTATGCTATTTGGAAGACGTTGGTTTCATAAGTTAGGTGGGGTTCCCTCCATATTGCATCAAATGATTAAAATCCACCATGATAGATAAGTGGTAACTATTAAGGCATAAGGGAAAATCAAGTGTCTGTGCTTGAGATAGTGAAACAACCTTTTAGTGGGTTCCATGTATCAGTTCTTAATGATGAAGAATGAAAGGGTACTTTCATTGATGAACCCTAAGCAATCAACATGTTGAAGAAGATAAACTTCCTACCAGCTACTAGTTTAGACAAGAACTCCCAAAGGCTTCCGATTTCCATAGCTAACAAGGGTCAGAAAGATAATAAAAGGTTAGGCTTCATTGGTCCTAATCAAAAGGATAAGAAGAAGAAGGTAGTAAAAGGGGTCCCCTACATCTTTTCAAGCTTTGTGTTAGCTTCAAGTATTTGCCTTTATTGTGGAGAGAATGAACTCTAGCTGATAAGAGATGAGATAGTACTAAGATTTGAGTTTTTTAATGATATCTTCTATTCTTAGACCAATTTAAGTCCTTTCACAAAAGACTATGCATAAAACCCACAAATTAGGCCTTTTTGTGCATATACTTGGATTTAATCACCCAAATGAATTCCAAATCCAACCAAATTAAATATGTAGGCTCCATAACACTTATGAAATATATTTAATTTATTTTGGTCTAAGAATTAGGCCTCTAAGGCTTTCTGTTTGTAGTTGGCGTGAAACCCTTCCTCTAAAGGGTTTCTATGCCAAACTCAATCTTCTAGACCTCCATTATTTTCCCTAATGGATCTATTAATTATTATATCAACCCTATAACTGTAAGGACCCAATCATGGTCCTAATTAGAATATTGTTAATTAATGAGGATTACCGTTAATTAAGGTAAATTTGATTATTATGCAATTATTTAGGTTAAGTCCCAAAAGGGGTATTTTGGTAATTTTAGCATATAAGTATATGAGTTAAGTTAAATTATAATTAAGGAAAAGGATACAATTAAAGTGAATTAGAAAGTCTTAGGGTCAAAGTGTAAGGAATGGAAATTTAGAAGATTATTATGTATAAGGGCATTTTGGGAATTTCCCTTGGTGAGATATTTATCCCACTATAAATTAGGGTTTGGGAGAGATGGAGATTGGCATTTTGAAGGCTCTCTCTCTCTCTCTCTCTCTCTAAAATCATGGTTTGGAGATGGATGCTAGGGTTTGGGAGTTAACATCAAAGGTAATGTTTCCCTTAAAGATTTCTTCATCTTTTCTTTTAATTTGTGATGTTTGATGAGAGATTACAAGATCTTGTTGTCATCATGTGTAAGGAAATGAGAGAGAAGCATGTAAATCAAGAGAAAGAGAAGAAAGGAACCATGTGTAAAGGAGGTGAAGCTTGATTTTGAGGTACGGGATTTATTTGGAAAAGTTATTGTACACATTTCCCATCTCTTGTTGTATGTGTTTCTTTGTGACATTAAGGGTTAATCTAGTGTGTTTTGATGAGTATAACATGTTAGTTACTTAAAGGATCATATAAGTAAGTGGGAAAGTGAGATTTAGGGTTTAAATCCATGTTATACATGATCGGGGCTCTGGATTTTCTTCTTTCCTTCCCACACGTGGCCACTCACTCTATTCTCCTTGTGAATGCATGGCCACGTGATGCGTTTCTTTTTCATACGCACGGCCACGTGCACTTGTTCTCCTTCAGAACACACGACCACATGTGTTGTTCTTCATAACACACGGCCACTCACTCCCTTTTCATGAAAAATGTATGGCCACGTGAAGCTTTCCTTCTTCCCACCCGTGGCCACGTGTGTGTTTCCTCTTGGAAACACACGGCCACGTGTGTGACACTTCTAACAGACCTATCTGCACTATTTTGCTTATAAGTTGAGCTAGAGAAATCCAAATTGAGTGATTCTTTTTGCGTCTAAAAATAGACTTCAATACCTATATTTAATATGAAGAAACAAAGTCTTAAATATGTCCCTAAATTGGCCATACATCAGCTTGAATTCACTACCAGTTTGCTGCCCAATCACTAGGAGCAGACCTCAGTGTTTTGTAAATATCTGAAAGTATAGAAATGATATCAAGATGATTTTTGATGTTTCAGAAACTAGAAACATAATGGAATACGTTTTTAGAAGAATATTGTTGCTGAAAATGCCTTTTGATATGTCAAAAACCGCTCACAAGTCGAGCTCAGAAAACTGCCTATGACTATTCACGACTCGTAACTCCGATCACCACTCGTGACATATGTTACTCATGAACAAGTGCACGAGTCATGAAGTTTGCTTCCTTTCACGAGTAGTGACACCCCTCATGACTCGTACTCTTTTCTACTTCATCCAAACATGATTTTTAAGCCCTTTTGTGTCACCAAAGCTGGTCTAAATCTTTTTAAGTAACTTAAAAGCATTTTAAGCATAAAATAAAGATAAGTTGTGACACTAAATATGATTAAATGAAGCGATATATGAGAATAAAGGTAGTAAATGAACACTAACATTGGAATACATGAAAGTGTTTACTTGTAATTGATTATATTATAATGATTATACACATGTGATTTGGCTTTGCCCAAAATATTTCACATTGAAATTCCTCTACAATGATATGAGAATACTATAACATAGCCTAGTGATAATAAGAGAATAGGTACAAGGTTTCATGTTCGAGTTAAAAGAAAGGGAACATCACATGCTATGTTAAATTATAAAATCATAGAAGCTTGGTTATACTTCAAGTCACAAAAAGAATTAATGATTAGCAGTAATGTGTAATAATCTGTTCATTGTTTATTCATACCTGTAATACAATATGATTAGCACAAGAGCATCCATGGCCTCACATAACTTACCTAAGCATAAAATGTTATAAGATGAAAAATACAAGTAAGATGATTGAAGTATATACGACTATGCTAAAGTGTATAACTTGTTGTTTCTACTCTAGTGAACCTTGATATAAAGGATCCTACTCATTTGCTATTCATACCCTATGATGTAAAATGAAAGTTGTAAGTCTTCAAGTAATGTTCTAACGATTAAGATGATATAATCTTATACAACTCACCTAGAAAAATAATGTTATAAAATAGCAAGTACAAATAAGATGATCATGTTATATGTGATAATGTTAAGGTAGATAGTTTGTTTCCTATGATATAATAGATTATAAAAGTAAGCAAAAAGGGCTAAAGATGAATAAGTGTTTACTTTAAGCTATAAGAGAACCTATTTATCCGATGATATGGATCGTGAATGCTTGAATGCTGCTATATATGATTATGTTGTAAGGCGATTAATTATGAGAATAGGGAAACTACTCACGGCAAGCAGTAACAAGGTAAGTTATTGAGAACTATTTATGAGTTATGTAAGTTTTATAGGGTATACTTGATTCGAGCATGCTATGATGAGTAGCTTGGCTTAATATTTATATGTATGAGTGTAGGTGGATACACACAATGCTAATCATAAAAGATGACACGTTATTATTGTTTGCATTAGCACATAACTATCATGATATGACAAAAAAAAAACTGATGCAAGCATACGACCATATGATAGCATCCATATGTAATGGAGCTTAATGCTCAGCATTGATGTATGATAAGAATGATATGCATTCTTTTATGAAAAGTGACTATGTTAAAGTAAAGATGTCTTAAAAAGTTAAGCCGGCGTGTCTTAGTTCAGTTATGGATTAGATAGTTATGCCTAGAGTGATACAATTGTAGCTGCTATAGTTGACCCCGTTTTGGTCTTGTTCCTTAATGGAACCATCGTTTGACCCCGTTTGGGTCCATAATTTTTCCTTACCGGAACCATTGCTTGACCCCGTTTGGGTCCATTGTTTGATATCTTCGAATATCCATAGTTTGATACCTTCGGGTATCCATTGCCCCTGTTATCCACCTTTTGAACTAGTACTTAGGCAGGCTATTAAAGATGTAAATGGTATATGAAATAAAGTAACGTATGTATCGATCGCCTCACTTATATGTATTGGAATCATGATAGTGATTTATTCTATTGCTTTATTCTAAATTTTAGTTAGCTGTAAACTATTTCCATGAAATGAAATGCCATGTTATGTAGTACTGGATTGTGATGTCTTACATTAACTATGAGAAAGGTCACCATATGAGTACCAGTGAGGGTTGGTTCCACGGTGCATAGTTAGGCCACAAGCTTACAATATTGAATTAAACGTTACGTGAACTATGACATGCATAATAATATGAGTATGGGATAATTAGAAAAATGTTTGCATGTGGTATGAAGACCTTATCAGTTAATAATGAGGTGTAATACCTATTCCTTAGAATGGCATGCAAATTCATGAGTATGTATATGAACATTTATGTATGTATGTGTTTATGTATAATTCTAACATAAATCAAAGTGTAAAGCATGATATGATATGAGTCTATATGATGTTTAAAGTGTAAAGATAATATAGCATTAAGGAAGACACCTGCAGAAAACCCGAACAAAATGGTAAGTTTGTAATATATGTAATGAAAGCATGCCTAGCAATATCTATTGCAATGTTATATAACATGAGCACTTTCTTTTGGATGCAAATAAGCGATAAATGCACATGTTAGGTAATCAAATTGGTTAATGGTATTGAGTTGAAGGTTGTAAGAATATAACGATAATATCAATATTTTGGACAAGAAGAATTATAAGGTGCATGAATTATTCTAAGAAATAGGAGAGCATTAAAAATGATCATTAATTAACAAGTTTCAGGGATAAGATAAGTTTATATAATGCTTTCGGTTTTAGTAATGATGGCATCAATAGTTAAGGTTGAAAGCTTCCCAGAATGCCCATTGTGGCATGATAAATAATGGAACCTAATATGTTATTTTATGTTATTATGATTATTGTATTTGGTTTGATGGAGAATATTGTAAGAGCTTGTCCATAGTTTTTGTTTCCCACTAAGCTTTATAGCTTAACACGGGTTGTTTATCCATATAGGTTTCAGGATAAGCTCCAGAGGATCGGTTATGATGCAGTTGCCTTGAGGATATCAGGATACTCAAAGGCCATTTATGTTATGTTTATCTTATTTATAAGCTTAATTATCTTATTATGGCATGTAATGATGGCCTGTCTTATTATTATTATTTCTGCATGACCATTACTAGGTTTATGATGATGATGATTGGTGATGATTGATGATTATCCATGGTTAAGGAACTAGGGTGTTAAAATAACACTTATAGTCCAACAATAATTAATTATGAAATGCAATATTTCAATTAGGTCCATTTTACAGAACATTTCTAAAAAGTTATGCGAACAATTTTACTTGATCATAATTAATTAAACTCTTTAATTAATTATTCTCTTATTCACTTTTCTATTCCCATAATAATATCAAATATTATTATTCTTGTCATTTTACCATTTTATTCTTTTCTCTATATGTGTGTGACCTATTGGGTTCTTGTCTATATTGGCAGCATAATATGTAATTTTGAGTTATATTCAAAACTCATATGATTTAAACTTCTTTAAATCATTTTATAAATCCCTATTGATATTTATGATACACTATTATACAAATCATGAGTGGCCTCTAGCTAGGCATCATGACTACCCAAATGTCAGGAAAGTCAAGTGGTTTGACTATACCCTTCTATAGAAATAGTTACCATGTAATTACTCCTTTCACCACTCTTATCTTAATTAGATTCTGAGTATAGATTTTTGTCAAATCATATAAATCTAATTATGTATGTTCTATTAATTTTAACCATTATTCCCAAAATGCCCTTCATGGATCTCTATCCATCTTGGCATAATACTCTGGCCAGAGATTCTTTGAATAAGGTAATTATAGAATCATGTGAGATAACTTCCCTTAATAAATCTGGGATAGTGAATCCTTTGTCAATCATTCAACTATCTTCAAGTAGGTTATGATATACCCAACCTCCTAATTATGTTCACCTCCAGTTGGAAGTAATCAGTTATAGAGTCAATTATACCACTTGCTACTTAAAATAACCTTGGTGATCTCAGGTCTAAGGATACTTGCACAACCGCTATGAAGAGATTCCTCACTAATATAGATTTAATATCCATGTGAGGATTCTCTTTGCAGGTCTCCAATGAACTTGTTCTTCTAACAAGCATCCATATGTTAGCTTTGATTATCTTCCATAATCACAATTATGAGAACCACTGCTTGAACTATTAAATAAGCATAACATGTGCTAGTCTGTTCAAATTAACAATGTCCTATCTTATTTATTCTATGACTAGGGATATTTAGATATTAAAACATTTGCATGCAATAGACATCTCATATCATGAACACTTCATGATTGCCTTTGTACTGTGTTTATAATATCTAGGACTTCATTTATTAATTTAAGATTTACAAACTCATGTATTTAAGCATAGCAATAATAAATGAATGATGCCTTTTATTAAAAATATGAATTCATACAGATGAAATACATCCCTATTACATGGGCTCTAGGCCATACTCTCTAACAATCTCCCACTTGCGCTAGAGCCAATCACTCATATGTCTTAGACCCATGCTATTTATATGGTGATCGTTCTTAATCTGGGAAAGTGCTTTGGTGAGGGGATCTGCCACATTAACATCTGCGGGGACCCTTTTTATTTTCACATCATTTCTAACTACTATTTCCCTTATGAGATGGTAGCGTCTAAGGATATGTTTGGATCACTGATGAGACCGTGGTTCCTTTGCTTGCGCAATGGCGCCATTGTTGTCACAATATAAAGGAATCGGATCAACAATGTTAGGCACCACTCCTAGTTCAGATATGAACTTTTTGATCCAGACTGCTTCTTTGGCTACTTTCGAAGCAGGAATGTACTCAGCTTATGTCGTGGAATCAGTAGTTGTTTCTTGTTTGGAACTCTTCCAACTAACTGCCCCTCATCCCATTATGAACACAAAACCAAATTGTGATTTACAATCATCTTTATCAGATTGGAAGTTGGCATCTATATACCCATTTACTTCCAAACTGCCCTCTCCACATACTAAGAATATATCCTTAGTCATTCTCAAGTACTTAAGGATATTCTTGATAGTTGCCCAGTGTTCCTCTCAAAAATTGTATTGGAATCTGCTTGTGACACTTAAAGCAAAAGCTACATTTGAACTTGTACATAACATAGCATACATGATAGAACCAATTACAGATGCATATGGTATTCTATTCATGCTCTCTCTATCCTTTAGTGTCTGCAAACGCATAGACTTATAAAGGTATTTCCCATGCACCATGGGTATAAAACCTTTCTTAGAGAGATCCATATTGAACCTCTTCAATACTTTATCTATATATGTACTTTAAGAAAGACCTAGGAACCTATTAGATCTATCTCTATAGATCCTTATTCCCAGAATATAGGATGCTTCTCCATGGTCTTTCATGGAGAATTTCTTGGATAACCATATTTTAACAGATTGGAGAAGAGAAATGTCGTTTCCTATGATCAATATGTCATCCGCATATAGATCTAGGAAGACAATTGCACTCCCACTTACCCTTTTATATACACAAGGTTCATCTTCATTCTGTGAGAAACCAAACTCTTTGATTGTCTCATTTAATCGTATGTTCCAACTCCTAAAGACTTGCTTCAATCCATAAATGGATCTTTGAAGCTTACATTCTTTTTTGCCATTTCCTGATGTGAACCCTTTTGGTTGTGTCATATACATATCCTCAGTCAGATTTCCATTTAGGAAAGATGTCTTCACATCCATTTGCCAAATCTCATAATCATAATGAGCTGCAATGGCTAAAAGTATTCGTATAGACTTAAGCATCACTATAGGAGAAAAGGTTTCATCATAGTCAATACCTTCTTTTTGACGATAGCCTTTTGCTACTAAGCGAGCTTTATAGGTAACTATATTACCTTCCATGTTAGTCTTCTTCTTAAAGACCCATTTTCACCCTATGGGTTTTATCCCTTCAGATGGTTGAGTTAACGTCCATACTTTATTCTCATATATGGAGTCCATTTCAAACTGCATAGCCTTAAGCCATAAATCACGTTCTGAACTATTCAAAACTTCTTGATAGCTTGTAGGCTCATTATCCTCTACTATAGTTATGCCTCTATCCGAATCAATGTGAAATCCATATCTCACAGGGATAGAATGTATCCTAGTAGATCTTCTAGGATTTTGTGTATAATTAATTAATTAAAGAGTTTAATTAATTATGATCAAGTAAAATTGTTCGCAGAACTTTTTAGAAATGTTCTGTAAAATGGACCTAATTGAAATATTATATTTCATAATTAATTATTATTGGACTATAAGTGTTATAAGGCTGATATAATAATTAATAGATCCATTGGAGAAAATAATGGAGGTCCAGAAGATTGAGTTTGGCGTAGAAACCCTCCAGAGGAAGGGTTTCACGCCAACTACAAACAGAAGGCCTTAGAGGCCTAATTCTTACACCAAAATAAATTAAATATATTTCATAAGTGTTATGGAGCCTACATATTTAATTTGGTTGGATTTGGAATTCATTTTGGTGATTAAATTCATGTATATGCACAAAGAGCCTAGTTTATGGGTTTTGTGCATAGTTTTTTGTGAAAGGACTTAAATTGGATTTAATTCAGCCCAAATAAATTATTAATAATTCCAGAAGCCCATTTTATATTTCTCCAGCAATTTTAAAGAGCCCAATCCTATTATGAAGTTGGATTTTTAACCTAACTATAAAAATCCAAGTGATAGGGTTTTAGGGTTAAAGTGAACAATTAAGAGAAAAGGAATTTCTCTCACTCTCTCAATCCTAGCCGCCACCTCCTTGCTAGCATAAAGGGGATTTTGGCCAGCCATTTTTCTCATCTATTGTTGGTTCATTCAATCCTTCTCTAGTGTGGATTACTCATTGGAGGTGTTCAACTTTGGACACTGTGGTTTGCGACAACCCGGTAAGAAGGAAAATCAGCTGTTCAACAAAAATCGAAGGTGATTTTTCTTACTCCCATTAAAATGTATATTGTAAATTCATGGCAAGATCAAATCTATTGGTTAAAAATTTTAAACTTTGCTTATGTATTAGATGTATGTAACCGATAATTACCAACATGGTATCAGAGCCTTGATTTTGCCATGAATCTATAATTTTATATTTTTTTGTGAAATAGTTTTTATTTTTGAGTTATTTATTTCATGAACTTTAAAGTGCATAGTCCCCGATCATCAGGTCATCAGTACGTAATAATAAGTTCCAAGCAAAATAACAAAATAAAATAACAGCAGATTGAAAAGTGGGTATGTCATTAAAGTCCTTCAGAATGTCCATCAAAGGCTCCAAATAAAAGGTCCTCCTATGAGGTACTAAACCCCTAGCCTTAGAAGAAAGGATGCCGAAGGCAGGAACCACCTCTCTTGGATAACCTAGAAAAATGGAAGGCAGGCATGGTTGAGTATTGGGAACAAACCTGGCACTAAGATAATTCTTCTGGAAAAGGGCATAATTCCTGGTTGGTAAACCTAAACACATAGAATCATAGGTCATAATACTAGGAAGCAGCAAAAATTAGACTCTTATCAAAAGATACCCTTCTCAAAAACTCAGGTTTGAATACGAAGCTAAAAAAGGATCCTCCTAAGTTCTCAGGTCATCCAATAAAT
The DNA here is from genome assembly GCA_037975025.1 of Excoecaria agallocha. NCBI lineage: Eukaryota > Viridiplantae > Streptophyta > Magnoliopsida > Malpighiales > Euphorbiaceae > Excoecaria > Excoecaria agallocha. Next base: position 96,384,108 of record CM075807.1, on the reverse strand, counting down.
GGTGCAATTTTCCAAGTGCAAAAGTCATGGTAATAATAATTTTCAAACAATTTAAGTGCAAAAATAACACAAAGAAACAAAAAACAGAAAAGAAAAATAACTAAAAAGGGAAAGAAAAGGAGAAATAGAAGAGAGAGAAAGTACATGGCAGAAGCTTCCTTAGAAAAGGGAGAAGTCAAAGGCACAGAGACTAAGGAAAGTTAGCACTATTTATAGAAAATGGATGATATATGGTCATCCGTCAAGAAATAACCCACGACTAGCTTATCTTTTGCATTTAGATGACTAAAATGAATTTTTCTTCATGTCTTTTTCATTACATGTACATGTTAAAAAAGGCAAATGAATTCAAAAGAATTTGGATGCAAATAGTCCAAAAATTCAAGAGGCATAGTAAATTTCAGGGAGTATTCTGGGTTTCCAATAAATATGTATGCTAAAATAAATAATACATGTGTGTAAATACGTAGATAAGATGAAATAATGTCAAACATGTATGACAAGGACATAAATAATGTGCTTTTAGGTAAATAATGTAAATAGGAATTAAAAATGAAAATAATAGAGTTAAAAAGAAGGAAAAAAGGTCAAAAAAAGTTTAAAAAAAAATTCCATAGAAGGGATGTACTATATGACCATCGTCATTAGCAATGGAATGGTTGCCCGTCTATAACTCGAAAATTTGAAAATTAAAAAGGCATTTTTTTTCTTCCTCTTTCCACTTTTAGTAACTGCCATTTCTATTTTCTCTTGATTTTCTTGAGATTTCTCCCTCATTTTTATCTATTTTTTTAGATGTCTATACCTAAATTCTCCTAGGAGCGATGTGCACTTTAGGGAGCAATTTGTTTATAATTTCTTTCGTATTTTATTTCATCCATCATTCATATCCTAAGATGCCTCAAAAGACTGCATGTGTCACTCTGGCTTAGCCTATACCTATATACATGACGTTTGAGTAGGCTATAAGAAATCGAGTATTGCTACAAGTTCAATTTTGAGTGAGCTGCTTCATATCCAGGTAATTTTTACAGTCTATCAAGTAGATGTAGAGATTGATCAACTCCTAGCTAGAGTAAAGTGGATAAAGTTCTTTGCCCTAACATTTTAAATCTATCCATCTGTCATTAGGGAGGTCTTAGCCACACTAGAGTATGGTGGCTTCTAGAGATTGGACATTGAGGGGGGTATGGTACAGTTTCGAGCATTGGGAATTCAATACACCATTGCACATTAGTGATTCACTAAAGGCATGGGCCTTTTAATTAGGCTTGATGTGGTCACCCCCAACAGGATAGTGCATCGGACTAGATGGACGACAGTGGTACTTCCTAGGGCCAGATATCAATCAGACATAGCAAAATGCATGATGTTTGCAACTTAGGCATATCGGTACATTTAGAGAGTGTTATCCACATCCTACTTGGGTTGTATAGGGAGCCTCTGGTCATTTAATTCAACTTAGATCACCATTTTATAGGGGATACAGGAGTGCAGGCATATGGACATTACCTATGAGATAATTGCCCAATTAGTCAGAGTGGCCACCCAGTCCACCACACAAATCTATATAGGAGGCATCATAACTCAATTATTTCTTTCATTAGGAATAAATGATAGCAGGTTTAGCGACCTATTTAGGAGGATATTTATGTGGATTTATAGGCTATGCTCACTATAAAGATGATAGAGCCGATTTAGGGATGGAAAGGTCATTATTGGCTATTGATAATTCCTGAGACCAAAGAGAAGTTTGGTCTCGACCTTACAGTACCAAACCAATATATAGAGGGAGTTGTTTAGGATTAGCCTCCATAAGAGCCACCAGCAGACCCATAGGCCCTCTAGCACAATCGAAACATCAGGATGATTAGGAGGATGAGTCTTAGGAGCCTTAAAAGCATCATAGAGCATATACTGACTCTAACTATAAGATTGATATGCAGCTAAACCTACAACATCTTCTGGGTGGGTCACTTTAGCCACCAGTACATCCTTGATTGTCGATGAGACACTAGATGTCATTAGTTAGGAGGATGGGGAGATTTTCTCCTTATGGGCATTCGGGGACATTCACCTTTACTACTCCTCCACTACATGGCCTTCTAGGCATATCTATATCGACTACACCACTACCTCCAACACACTCAGAGGCATCTTTATTTGTTGTACCACTAGTGCATCCATCATCAGCACCCTCATCCGATGACATATCTAGGAGATTGATAGCTATAAAGGAGGCAATAGGATCAGACTATACAGTCAGTGCCAGCCATAGTGCAGTCTCTATAGGCATTACAAGTGATAGTACATACTCTGTAGATAGACGTGTAGGGTATCAGAGTTGATCTGGCGACTGTAGGCCATAGATTCAATGTAACACCCAAAAATTTGAAATGGTACAAGAGTACTTTTTAACATGTGTATAGTATTTTTGATACTAGTTTCAAAGGTCGATTTATTAAGGATATAAAGTAAGTTTGCATAATTTTAAGAATTTTAATTTAATAATTATCAACTAAAGTAAAATTTAAGAAAAAATAACAAGAAATTTAGAATAAATTTTAAATTAATAATTAACAGTGATAGTATATATATATCGAAAACCTTTAGGGAGTCCCAAAGAAAATGCCATAGCCACATGTTTATAAGGGTAAAAGAAGAATAAGAAAATAAGAAAAAAAAGAGTGAAAGAGAGTGGATCGGAAATAAGAGAGATGGGGCATTGATGTCGCCGTTCTGCCCACCATCGCCCACGATGCCAATCATAGGTAAAGAGATCAAGATGTCACTGTTATTCTCCTCTTTCGCTAGCACTATCATCCTTATGGGTAGTTTCGTTCCTCCTTGATTCTCCCCACCATCACTGTAGTTACCTTCTTTCTTTCCTACGATTTCGATGGTGATTGAGAAGAATGACAGCACCGACGAGTTACCAGAAAAGAGATGATCGTTGTGGTAACTTCATCTACCCCCAATCGTCAGCAATAGGTAGATGGGCTCAAGATGGTTGTGCACAATTCGGGATGGGATTTTAACAAAACTGGCTAGGAGCTAGGCATATGTTCACCAAAAATAGGTCTTTGGAGTTCTGGCCTCCATTATGACAGTGTCCAGGCATCACTGGCGAAGCTCCGACGAGCCTCTGGTGAGCCTTCAATGATCAGATTGTTGATGAAAATGTAGATAATCGCAAAAAATAGGTATGTGATGACCAAATTTGCTCCCAATTGATTTATTTAAATAAAAATCTAAATGTTTGATTAGAAATTTTAATTTGCTTGAATCAAATGACGTGCCTATATGTGATTTTAATTGCATAGTATATTTGTGTGTATATATATATATATTTGTGATTGAATTGTTGAATATTGGCATATAGTGATTATAAATTTTTGCTAAAGTTGTCTAAGGAAACAAGTTGTAAGGTACTATTTAAACTATTAAACCCTTTTGGTGTTTTTATTTAACTTAGAATAAATGTAGTATAAAAGGTATGGAGATGTGATTATTAGAAAGACATCAAAAAACCTTGAGTGAAATTAACAAAACATCATCGAAATTCAAGTGCTAAATTTTTATATTATGATAGTTGAGGTAAGCTTATAACTGCCATACTAGGGAATTAGTGAGAATAATTGCTTAATTGATAGAACTAATTATCAATAAGAAAAAAATGGTTTTGAATTAAAATAGGGACTGATAAAAATAGTTAGACTAAGTAAGTCGCATTGTTATAAGAATTATATTCCTTTTTTATGTAAGCAGATAGGGTGTATTTGTGCATATGGAATGTGGTTTGGTTAGTTCTAGTTTTAGCAAGTATGGCTTCATGAATTGAAATACTTGATTAAATTCTAATACTAAAAGTAGTAACTTGTAGAGTTTAATTTTTGGGGTAATGTAATGGTTTGAATACTTGCTTTACGTTAAAATTTTTTGATTTTGAACCTTATTTACAACTGGTTTATTATATTAGGCAAGTTAGTGGACTACTAAAACTTATGCTAGAAAAATAATATGGTCTAATTTTTTAATAAGAGTTACAAGTAGAAATTTCGAGTGTTTGATTGGCTAGACTTAAATAAAATTTAGATTTTCTTTAGGTTAGTTAATAAATTTAAATTGGGGAAATTTAAATGGGATTATACTTATGAACTTCGATATCTTCGTTATAAACTATATGCTTGATATATTTGAGACAAGTAAAAAGTCAATCGAGATAGAAAACCATGAATATACTTATATAAATAGTTAGATCCCAAAGAAAATAATATTTGTATAGTTTCAATGAAGAATATAGAAACATTGATTATATGTTCTTGATGATCGATTAACGATGTACTTTTAGCCTTTAGGAGATGAGTTAGTTTATGTCTTCGTCTACTAATATACCATAAGGTATAAGTAGTTAAACTTCATTTTAGTAAGCTAATTGGTAATGTTTACTTAAATTGTGAGCTCTAAATGGCTTTATTATTTTAATTATAATAATGTGATTCTTCTGGGTTTGTAATACTTTGCTGTTTTGTTTTGTGTTATTATGGCTAGACTTATAAATATAATAAAGAAATGTATTGTATGAAGAGTTTATATATACATATGTAGAATTTGAATTGAATGATCTCTTGATGCTAAGATATAACTATGTGAACTAGAATGATTGTATAATTAACGATATGATTAGTGTCTAATATGATTAAGAATCTCTACTTCATGCATGACTTGAACATTATGGCAGATGAGAAATCCATAAATTGGATGATAAATTGAGTTAGAAAATCTTAAGTGGAGCATTATGAGGCTATGATAGCAAACGGTATTGAAGTGAAATAATGAAAAAATCATGAAGATATAAAATTGTTAAATAGTGATGGAATGTATTATACGAATGTGAGTAATAGAAAATAAATTATGACATAAAATGAGTAATAAATTGTGATCAAAACCATTAAGATGTAAAAATATAATAATTTTAATGCCCTTAGTATTCAGTGGGTAACCAGGACTTTAGGATAGTATGGCTAGACATAAGGGCACTTACCCTGCACGGTGTTATATATTGTACTATTACTAACTATCACTATACTGAAAAAAATATGAATATACTATTAGCCAGCTTATTTTACTAATATACTGGGGAGTAGCATCAAACCCTAGTGCACGGTCACTCCCACACATTGGATTGGCTCATCCACTTAACCAGTTCGTGGTGTCCTACTATTGACAACTAGGAGCGTAATTGTAAATTATTTGTGTAAACGAAGTAAAAGGGGTAATTAAAGTATTAAAAATGTCATAAATATGAGTAAAAGTGAAATAAAGTGAGAAATGAGATAAGTTAATTTAGTAAAGCATCATAAGTCATAGATTAAGTAATAATGTTGAGTATAAATATAATTACAAACTTCTTAATGTTAGGAAGTGATAAGTATAGTATGAATTTTAAAGTAAATTACAAAAATGCCTTAGGATATATACAATGTAATGAATATGTGAATGTTGTAAACGAGGACTTAGGTACATACTAAGACTTTTGGACCATACGAGGTATCAATATGGCAATGGGGATTAACACTCAAATCGACTACTTAGCTTACTTGAGTATTAAATGATATGAGAAATAAACATATAAATGTATACATGTGTAAGCGAAAGTTAAGAAAACTTGTTCAGTTAATTTTTGATAAGTCTATATAGCTAAACTAGGAAGTGCTACCTAAGGCAGCAATATATGCGAACCGCAAACCAGATGTGTGGAATTATATATATATATATATATATAATGATTTTTACACTAAAAATAAGTATTTGTTGAAGTGTGGTATACGTGCACATATTTTGATACCAACTATAGTAGAATATATGATAGAATAACTTATGGATTGAGATAATTGTAATAAAATATTATTCTAAAATTATGCCTTATTGATTATAAATTAGATAAAGGTAAAAATAGTTAATAAATAGTTTGTAGAGTATGAAATTGTAAATAAAATCCTATACTTCTCATTGCTTGATGTTTGTATGCACTATAATCCAGAAATCACAATCCTTATATGTCTTAGGAATTAGTAAGTGTGTATGGAAATTTTAAATACATTGTTTTATATGACATCAATTGAGAAGTAAAGTTGGTAGTCACAAATAAGCATATAGATTAGCACATGATTTTCTCCGCGCGTAGATTGATCTGATATTCAGTATTCTCGACGTCAATAAAGAAACCTTTATAGGTTGTTGCAGCTGGAGTTATGGATGATCATGGTTACAAAGAAAGTCGATTACACTATTTATGTATTTTGTTATTTGGCATGTACACAGGTATTAAAGTGTAATTTTATAAGTATCTAATTGAGATTCAATATTGTGATTTTAGCACGGACATGTTATAATATTTTGTATAAACATTATCGAGACAAAAATATTTGAGTATTGATATAGTAATATAGTGACACATAGTTCAACTTAATTATTAACTGAGGAGGATAGGAATACTTGTGTTCTAGTTTGCTTGGTGTTGTGATGAAATAGTTGGATAATATTAGAATTTTTTTTATTTCCTTTTCTACATGAGGCTGTTAATATTTAGGGGAGATTCTGCCAAAATTTTTATAAAAAAATTAAGAGTAAAGAATTTAAAAATTTTGATGATGTAAGCATAATTTATGGTGATTAAGTGGTATAAAAATCATAAATCGATTTGTGACATCTGTATCCGGCTTGTCTATCGGATTGGGTATAGGGTGTTACAATTAATGGTATCAAAGCATCGTTTTAGGCAATTTCGGTCCTAGGGTAATACAAATTAGTAGGATGGAAGTAGTGACTGTGACACTTTATTTGCCTATCAGGAATTCCTAATATTTAGGGCAATGATATAAACATTCCAGCATGGGGATAGGCAACTTGCATTGCAATTTCATGAAAAGTACACCTGCATAATAATACATTCAAATAAAATTTTTGCATATGTTGCACTAGCATCATCTCATTTTCCATGATTTAATATATTTTTGTACATACGCCCCAAATGAAGGAAAACTGATTGGTTGTCGAATGCATTGAAGTGAGGAAGGATATGATGTATACATCATGGAATTACGTGGATTAGAATGAGATATGATGAGTAGACAAAAGGAGATTGACAAGTTACATAACAAGTGTATAGAATAAGGAAAGAGATGTTGGGGTTATAAAAGGATAGTATGAATTAGAATTGGTTAGGTTAAGTGAATATTAAGAAAGTAAGTGAAGAATAGTAAGTGTACATGCCAAAAGAAACACTAAAAGGGAGTGTGATTTAAGAATGAATTTATTTTTATATAAGTGTTTTATAAAGATAAAATTTTACTTGTTTGAATAGACTTAAGCAAGGAAGTATTATTCATCGTTAATGCTTTGGTTAAATTTGTGATTAGAGTTTCTCTATCACAACGGTAGGATTAATGTCAGAATAATATCATGATAACAATTATGACTAATTGTTAATCGAGATATATATAAGGTTATATCTATAAAAGTAAAATGGGATAATAATCATAATAGTGCTGCTAGGACTTATTATAATTGTCTCCCATTGTCAAAGGACTATTTTAAACATAAAATGAGGACTTTTAGGAATATGATGTATTGAAAAGAAGTAGTTGACTAAAAATGGTGAAATGCAATGTCTTCTACATTCATTGGTTGGATTTGAAGTTCTTATTGATTCCGGGTCATAACAATGCAGAACTTCTTTCTAAAAGGTTGGATTATTAAATCTCGATTCTCGTATAATACGGAGCCAGAATTTGTTGATTCTAAATATTTTATATTACAACAAGGGAAAAGGGTTGTGTATACATAATCTTCCTACTCTGAGTAGGTTTTCATTCTCCCATTATCCTCACAAACTATACATTAAGCATTGCTATTGATAAGTGATAGCGATCTTCATGGAATATAGGGATACAATTAAATTATTTGCAATCTCACACTAAGAATATTAAATTGATTGAAAGGATTCTTAAAGTTACCAAGGATTGTAAAGGAAAATCATCTTTTTATGTCCAGAAGTTTGTTTTTGATGAATGACACAAATGGTATCTAGTGTAGGTTGGTAGAACTAAAATTATGCCAATTGAACTAGCTAAACTGCTTAAGGGTTTTAGGAAAAATACAAAGGGAGATAAACCATGAGAAACTGAAAGATATAAATTACTTGGTAACTCATTCCAGATTGATATTGTTATCCACCATTTGTTAGTTTTTGAAAGATTTATTTCCCTGGAGATATTGGTTTTCTCCCTTTCTTTGAGATTGGTAGTGTGGAAACTGCTTCACATATGTTGGGAATCATTTCTAGAATGGAGTGTCGATCGTGATTTAGAAATAAACAGGGATATTTTGAGGTACCGATGAGAGCAAACCAACAAGATAAGGAATTTTGATTGACATTATGAATAAGTAATAGCTAAATGCTGATAGATTAGAGCAACTAATAAACTCATTTAAACTGGTTTAATTCTGTTATTGGCAGAAGTTTATGTAATAAGCTAGCTGATGGCCATTGCAACTTCAGTATAGTCTGGAAGATAAGAATTTTATTTTCTCCTTAACTCGTTAAATATTAAACTTGGTCAAGTGTATAATAGCAAGGAGTTATATAAACTTGTGTGTAAGACAAAGTTTTTTAGGTGTATCAAAGAAAGATAGAGAAATTTTCCTAGCTAGAAATTGTAAATAAAAAGAGAGATGTACTCGTGTGCTATGTTTAGCTAGATAAATTTCAAGGACGAAATTTTTTTAAGGAGGGAAGACTGTAATGTCCCAAAAATTGAAATCGCATGAGAGTACATTTTAACACGTGCATATAATTTTTTTGATATTGGTTTCAAAGGCCGATTTATTAAAGATATAAAGTAAGTTTGCATAATTTCAAGAATTTAAAATTAATAATTATCAAATAAAGTAAAATTTAAGAACAAACAACAAGATATTTAGAATAAATTTTAAATTAATAATTAATAATGATAAAATATATATATATATATATATATATATATATTGGAAACCTTTAGAATGTCTCAAATAAAATACCATAGCCACATGTTAATGAAGGTAAAAGAAGAATTAACAAAGAGAAGAATAAGAAAATAAGAAAACAAAAGAGTGAAGGAGAGTGGATCGGGATAGGAAAGATGGGGCGCTGATGCCGCCATTCTACCCATCATTGCCTATGGTGCCGATCACCAATAAAGAGATCAATATGTTTCAGCTACTCTCCTTTTCCACTAGCACCATCGTCGTTATGGGTGGTTCCATTCCTCCCCAATTATCCCCACTATCACTATAGCTCCTTCCCTTCTTTTTGGCAATTTTGACGGTGATTAAGGAGTCTGACAGCACCGGTGACTCATCAGAAAAGAGGTGATAATTCTAGCAACTTCCTCCACTCCTAATTATCGGCAACAGATAGATCGGTGCTAGGTGGTAGTCCATAATTCGAGGTGGGATTTCAACAAAACTAGCCAACCACTAGGCACATGATTGCCAAAAATAGGTCTCTGAAGTTCTGGACTCCATCGTGACAGTGTCCAGGCATTATCGGTAAAGCTCTAGTGAGCCTCTGATGAGTAGATAGCTGATGAAAATGCAGATAATAGCAAGAAATAGCTATGTGACTACCAAATTTGCTCCCAATCAATTTACTTAAATAAAAATCTAAATTTTTTGCTAGAAATTTTAATTTGCTTGAATCAAATGACGTGTTTATGTGTGATTTTAATTGCATAGTATATATATATATATATATATATATATATATATATATATATATATATATATATATATATATATATATATATATATATTGGTGATTGAATTGTTGAATATTGGCATATAGTGATTATAAATTTTTGCTAAATGTTGTCTAAGGAAACTAGTTGTAAGGTATTGTTTAAACTGTTAATCCCTTTCGGTGTTTTTATTTAACTGAGAATAAATGTAGTATGAAAGGTATAGAGATGTGATTATTAGAAAGACATCATAAAACCTTGAGTGAAATTAACAAAACATTATTGAAATTCAAGTACTAAATTGTTATATTATGATAGTTGAGGTAAGTTTATAATTGCCATACTAGGGAATTAGTGAGAATAAATGCTTAATTGATTGAACTAATTATCAATAAGAAAAAATGTTTTTGAATTAAAATAGGGACTGATAAAAATAGTTAGACTAAGTAAGTCGCATTGTTATAAGAATTATATTCCTTCTTTATGCAAGTAGATAGGGTGTATTTATGCATATGAAACGTGGTTTGGTTAGTTATAGCTTTAGCAAACTTTATTAAATTCTAATTCTACAAGTAGTAAAGTGCGGAGTTTAATTTATGGGTAATGTAATGGTTTAAATACTTGCTTTACTTAAAAATTTACCAATTTTGCACATTATTTACAACTAGTTTATTATACTGGGCAAGTTAGTGGACTACCAAAATTTATGCTAGAAGGATAATATGGTCTAATTGGTAAATAAAAGTTAAAAGTAGAAATTTTGAGTGTTTGATTGGCTAGAATTAAATAAAATTTAAACTTTCTTTAGCTTAGTTAATAAATTTAAATTTGGGAAATTTAAATGGGTATATACTTACGAACTTTGATATCTTCGCTATAAACTATGTGCTTGATATGTTTGAGATAAGTAAAAAGCCAATTGGGATACAAAACCATGAATATACTTATATAAATAGTTAGATCAAAAAGAAAAAAAAATACTTTGTATAGTTTTAATGAAGAATATATAAATATTGATTATATGTTCTTGATGACCGGTTAACTATGTACTTTCAACCTTTAGGAAATAAGTTAGTTTATGTGTTTGTCAACTAATATACCATAAGGTATAAGTAGTTAAACTTAATTTTAGTAAGCTAATTGGTAATGTTTAATTAAATTGTGAGGTTTAAATGACTTTATTATTTTAATTATAAGAATGTGATTCTTTTGGGTTTGTAATACTTTGTTGTTTTATTTTATGTTATTCTTGCTAGACTTATAAATACAATAAAGAAACATGTTGTATAAAGTGTATATGTATACAGATGTAGAATTTGAATTGAATGATCTCTTGATGCTAAAATATAACTATGTGAACTAGAATGATTGAATAATCAACGATATGATTAGTGTATAATATGATTAAGAATCTCTACTTCATGCATGACTTGAACAATATGACAGATGAGAAATCCATAAATTGGATGATGAATTGAGTTAGAAAATATTAAGTGGAGTATAATAAGGCTATGACAACAAATGATATTGAAGTGAAATAAAGAAACAATCATGAAGAATAGAATTGTTAAATAGTGATTGAATTTATTATAAGAATGTTAAATCGAGGACACATAACACATATGTAAATATATTTGGTATAATTACATATTTGCAAAAATGTGAAGTATTGATAAATATCAAGCTCATAAGAAAATAAATTACGACATAATGTGAGTAATAAATTGTGATCAAAATAATTAAGATGTAAAAATTTAATAGTTTTAATGCCCTTAGTATTCACTGCTTAACCAGGCCTCTAGGATCGTATGGCTAGCCATCAGGGCACTTACCCCGCAATGTTTTTTATATTGTATTGTTACTGTTTGTCACTGTACTGAGAAAATATGAATATACTGTTAGCCGGTCATTTTACTGATATACTGGGGAGTAGCATTATACCCTAGTGGTACGGTCAATCCAGCATACTAGATTCATATCCGCTTATTCGGTTCGTGGTGTCCGACTATTGACAACTAGGGGCATAATCGTAAATTATTTGTGTAAACGAAGTAAAAAAGGGTAATTACAGTATTAAAAATGCCATAAATACAAGTAAAAATGAAATAAAGTGAGAAATTAGATTAGTAAATTAGTAAAGCATCATAAGTCACATATTGAGTAATAATGCTGAGTATAAATATAATTACAAACTTCTTAATATTCAGAAGTGATAAGTATAGTATGAATTTTAAAGTAAATTGCGAAAATACCTTATGATATATACAATGTAATGAATATATGAATGTTGTAAATGAGGACTTAGGTAAATACTAAGACTTTTGGACCATATGAGGTATCAATATGACATTAAGGATTGACACTCAAATTAACTACTTAGCATACTTGAGTATTAAATGATATGAGAAATAAACATATACATGTATACATGTGTAAGTGTAAGTTAAGAAAACTTGTTTAGTTAATTTTTGATAAGTCTATATAACTAAACTAGGAAGTGCTACCTAAGGCAGCAATATATATGAACCACAAACTAGATGTATGGAATTATATATATATATATATATATATATATATATATATATATATATATATATATATATATATATATATATATATATATATATATATATATATATATATATATATATATATATATATATATATATATATATTATGATGTTTACACTGAAAATAAGTATTTGTTGAAGTGTGGTATATGTGCACATATTTTGATACCAACTATAGTAGAATATAAGATAGAATAACTAATGAACTGAGATAATAGTAATTAAATATTATTGTGAAATTATGCCTTATTGATTATAAATTAGACAAATGTAAAAATTGTTAATAAATAGTTCGTTGAGTATGAAATTGTAAATAAAATCCTATACTTCTCATTGCTTGATGTTTGTATGCACCATATGATGGAATATTTTATGGTATGCACATAAAGATTACACAGCGAAAAACAATAAAATTTGATCATACATGCCATACAATTCCATGACAAGAATCGACACATGCAATTTTAGGGTTTTAAAACTTACAACTTTAGATGCCTTTAAAACTTGATTTTGATGATGACCAGCAACCAAGGAGGATATCTTAGCCTTAGACCTTCACCACCAATGCCAAGGAACAGCCTTTTACACCACTCCTCTCTATGTTCACACACACAATTGCACCGACGGCTTAAAAGTCGAGATTGCTAGCTCTCAAAATAAGTATTGTGTAAAGGCTATGGTTTGAAGCTACAAAATTTGATTTTGCATTCTCTTAGGTTGCTATTACTACCCAAGAACACAAGAGAATGAGGAACAATCCTTTCTCCTTGTGAAAATTGGCCAAAAGAATTTTGTGAGAGAGAGAGAGAGGAGTTCACGCCAAATCTAGAAAAATTAGGGTTTTTCACGCCAAAACCTAGTTGTCTCTTTTAGGGTTTTATTTCTTTTCATATATATATCCTTATCTTTTGGCAAGTGTTTGATCTAAATTTTACCGTCTCAAGATAATTAATTCAACTTCAATCACTTCCTAAAAATAAGTAATATTTATTGATTTAAACTCCTTTGAATTTAAAATTCAAATTTGAAATAAAACACAAGACATTTAATTAAATAAAATCACTTAATATAAATAATGAGCATGTGCCAAAATTTCTTGATTTTCATCTTGGAATTTCGGCCACTCCATCTATTATTTAAATGATTTAATTTAATTTAAATTCTTTTAGGCTTTAATACTTAATTAACTTAATTAATACAAGATAATTAATTAATTGAAATTAAACCTTGTGGGCTGAATTTTTCTCTCTCAGGGACCAAGGTCCAATAGAAATTTTAAAACCCATTACACACATTAATTTGACTTTAATTGAAAGCCCAAATTAATGCCCAATACTTTATTTAAATATTTTAAGCCCAATGCTTTGTGTGCGATCCTATAGGTCCATTTAATGTTGGCAATGAATTAATGAATTAATTCAAAGGCTATATATATTCTCTAGCAAGATATTATAGAATTCCAAATTAAATGAAAATGCATATGGCATTTAGTGACCTAATGCAATTTTGCATAGTCCCTTACCCATAAATATCAGAATTAATATAAGGCATGGAACTAGTCATCCTTATATATATTAATTCCTTTCTTGATATTCCAGTGACACTAAACTCTCAGATAAATAATGATTACTCATTATTTCATCTCGGTATGGCCATACACTTCTCAGTTCACTGATCAAGTGGCCGATGATATTTTCTCTCTTATAGAGAGGGGTAATCCCTTCACTTCTCTCATGCTCTCTAACATGAATCAATGCATACCCAAGCATACCCATACTTGTCACTCTGTTACGAGCACGTTAGGTTTATGTCAAAGCACACAGTAATTCATAAAGAGTTTCATAGAGATTTTAGGTCTAAGAACTTCGATACAAAAATTGCATATGAGAAACACTTATGATTTGTACCATGTAGTGTTCTCATGAACGGATCGAATCCAGATACCATGTTCTTTAACATGTGTCTATGATCTCTGATTGACACTCTTATCCTTATGATCCGTAAGACAGAACTCAACTTATCAGAGAGAGCATACTAGTCTTAATTCATTTGTTATTCCCATAACAATGACTGACTAGGGATATTTAGAATGAAGTCTCATTTATTTCAAGGTCTTACAACCATGTGCCTCACACATGATAACTTAAACTGAAACAACATTCTTGGATAGTTCTATTTATTGATATGCACAGGAATACAATAGATAAAACAAATGCCTTATTTATTAACCAAAGTGTTTTATTACAATGTATTGGAGCTAGGGCTTGTACTAACATCATAATCTATAACTCATAATCCTCATATGTCTAATGAATTGGTAAGTGTGTATGAAAATTTTAAATTCATTGTTTTATATGACATCAATTGAGATGTAAAGTTGGTAATCAACACTAAGCATATAGCTTAGCGCATGGTTTTCTTCATGCGTAGGTTGATCCAATGTTCAGTATTCTTGACGTCTATGAAGAAACCATCATAGGTTGTTGTAGCTGGAGTTATAGGCGATCATGGTTATAAAGCAAGTCAATTATGCTAGTTATGAATTTTGTTATTTGTATGTACACAGGTATTAATACTAAATGATTTAAGTGTAATTTTATAAGTATCTAGTTGAGATTCAATATTGTGATTTTAGCATAGATATGTGATAATATTTTGTATAAACATTATCGAGAACAAAATATTCGAGTATTGATATAGTAATATTGTGACACGTAGATTAGCTTAAGTATGGATTGAGGAGGATGGGAATACTTATGTTGGATTTTGCTTGGTGTTGTGATGAGATAGTTGGATAATATTAGAAGTGTTTTTATTTCTTTTTCTATAGAAGCTTGATAATATTTAGGGGAGATTCTTCCGAACTTTTTAGAAAAAAAGTTAAGAGTAAAGAATTTTAAAAGTTTGATGATGTAAGCATAATTTATGGTGATTAAGTGGTATATAGATCATAAATTAATTTATCACATCTGCATCTAATTTGTCTATCAGACCAAGTATAAGGTGTTACATCCGATGCATTCTTGTAGGTAGTTATGAGTCGTTTTCCCAAATTAGATAATAAGGCACTCGCATTAAGGGTGAGGTCCCCAGAGGTATACAGGTTGTAGTCAACATAGATGAGCAGCTGAGGAGGTACATCAGATATTTGAGTGAAGATTTGATGAGGTTCCTTGAGTAGTACTCCAAGGTTCAAAGTAGTTAGCAGAGGTTATAATGCAAATTCTATAGCCCTTGATAGTTGCATTGCCAGGATTCCACTTTGGATTTAGATACGATGATAAGTAGCAGCAAGTAGCGTCGTAAGCCATGGCACGTACCAGACCTCCCAGGCCCTTAGCTTTCAGACCTCCATCTAAGCCAGCCTACCATAAAGGATCGGGGCCATCCCAATAGATTTGTTATTTTTGTATTCAGGGAGTTTTAAACATTATTTAAATACTTTTTGATTTATGTGAAGATATGATTTGTATTTACTTCTTGTTTTGATTATTGTATTCATACTTAGTATACCTAAAAAAATGATAAGACTAACAAGAAAACATGTAATTAATAACAAACAAAAACAAAAAAAATACCTAAATAAAAAAAGATGAGAAAAGAGAAAAGAAAACATACAAACCCAGAAAAGCAGAGCACTAATATAAATTCTTCTCACAGGTACCCGAAACCCTTATCAAGGGGCATATATCTACCACCATAATAAAAAGACAAACTAAGGCACCCATCCTTATCGTAAGAGATCGCTTGAACAAGTTAAAATTAAAAGAGATGCACAACAAATAGAAGTGCGAAGGACTTTACATCCCCTTTTGCTTAATCACACAAACTGAAGTCATTTAAAGGGCAAGAGTTGATGGGAAGCAAGATATAAAGTCCTATCATTGTGAACTAGACATGTCTTTCTTGCTAGGTCTAAGTTATGGAAAAGTCACCTTTTGGAACCTTTGCCTCTAAAAGCCTTGCAAAACCTGGATTATCACAAGGTCAAAATGGAATATTCTCAAAGCCAGAGCTATATAATGGTCAAAATGCCATTCTTGTAGTCAATGTTCATTTGGGCTACAACCAAGAGGACTGTTGGATATTAACCATACTTTTAGAGTACGAAATGTTTCAATTTGAACACACAAGAAGCTATAAGACTTATGTTGACAATAAGGAACTATTGGATAAGAGGTGAAAAACCTGATGATAATATAGATTCTAGGAAAATATAGAATAAGACCAGGCTTGTTGATAGCCTTGATGATGATGGTTTTTTTTTATATTGGTACCAATATGTAGAGTGGTGATATAGTCATTAGGAAGTGTACAGAATCATGCCAAGATTATAGTGTTGAGCTAAAATATCATCAAGATAGATATATATTAATGAAACACAAGCTTCAAGTATGACAATAACTCCTCACAAATGCATATTTGCTAGAAATTCCTCAAGTGGTATGTTGTTTCAATAAGGGTAGCCAAGCCTAAATAGGGCCTAAACCAACACAATTGGAAGGTTAGGTACATCTATAGATAACACTAGCCAAATATCACTCAAAGTCATATGATTTTACATGTTAATAAGCTAGCATCAATCAAATACAACAAGTCAATTGACCTTGCATGCCGACAAGCTAGCATTAGTCAAATTCAATCAAGTCATATCAATTCTACATACCGATAAGCTAAAGCTAATCAGACATACTCAAACAACCTGATTTTGCATGCCAGCAAGCTGGTGCTAATAAGATCTAACCAACTTATCCTATTTCTACACGCCGACAAGCTAACACTAATCAGACAATCAATCTAGGTTAATACACTAATAAACTGATGTTAACTACCGAAACTAGAATTGATGCATCAATAAGTTAATGATAACTATCCAACCAAAAGACTCACCACCTCAAATGATGCATGTCTTAATCAACCAAGAGACTTACTACCTCAGAAGGTAAGTGTTTTAATCAACCAAGAGACTACTGCTTTAGAAGGTACATGTTTTAATCAACCAATAGACTCACTAGCTCAGAAGGTATGTGATAGGATGCTAGCAAGTGCACTAGATCTGCTAAGTAATATTGGAAAATATAGTTAAGATCTTAAAATATATAACCTAAGGGATAAAGAACTGTTAAGTGAGAAATCTAGAGTTCACCAGGATTAATCTAAGATAAATTTCCCAATTTTCAATTGAGAGCATCCTAAAATTAATTGACAAAATAAATGACTAATAAAGCTAATTAAACTAAATATTAAAACATTAATTAAAAATATTGCCAATGTACTTTAATCCTTCCTATACCTAATTCATTGAATTAAACCACAAATCCTAAGTTTTCCATTTTGGAGCCAACTACTCTAACTACCTGATATTCCATTCTGGAGCAAATTTTATAGTTAGCATGAGCATAGGTCCCAAGACCTAGTTACGAATTAGCTTTCCATTTTGGAGCCAAGGAATCCATTACCTATCTATTTTTAACTAGTTTTGA
The DNA here is from genome assembly GCA_037975025.1 of Excoecaria agallocha. Lineage (NCBI taxonomy): Eukaryota > Viridiplantae > Streptophyta > Magnoliopsida > Malpighiales > Euphorbiaceae > Excoecaria > Excoecaria agallocha. The sequence continues at coordinate 96,366,276 of CM075807.1, read as the reverse complement.
ATCAAATCATATCTACAAAGAGAGTTTAAGACCACCATTTTGGAATCATCGAGGACTCTAGATGTAAAAAATATAAGAATAGAGTATGGCAGTACCCATTTCGTACAAACATAATAACCATTCATTCAAATGAAATAAAATGATTAAATTCTCAATAAAAAAGATAAATAGATAATCACCATAAAAAATAACATTCAAGCATACATAAATCAAAAATCAATTTAATCTATTACACAGATATGGGGATTCATAGATCCATTATCAATAAAAATACTAACTAAATATGAATAAAGGAAGAGAGGAACGAAGAAATCCATAGGCCTATTGTAGTGTTGAACCTCCAATCTAAATCTAAGTCTTCTTCACCAACTCTCCAGTAAAATAAAAACTATAACTATAACTATAAATAAAGGAATATAAATCTAGTTGAAGAACTTGAACTAAAATAAACCTAATCTAAGAAATTATAAAGGAAAAGAAAAGAAAAGCCTTAGAACTAAAATAATTACTCCCCTTCCTTATGGCTAAATAAAACTCAGCTTTTATAGCGACAGCAAAGACACTTTAGCCTCATCCGAATACAATCGGTTAAAAAAGTGTTGTAGCATCAGCATATAGCTGAGACACTTTGGTCTTAGTCGTTCACATCCTTCTTGACTGAACAGCTTCGAATTCTACATTAGACATGGTGGAGACAAATGGTCTTAACCATGCTCTTTAGTGAAATGGAGTTTATTGGGGATTATGTATGTCACATGGCTAAGACACTTTGGTCTCTATCATGTGTAAGTCAATTTGCTACATAAAAGTCAAAAATTCACTATTTAGCATACCAAAACACTATAATTCTCAATATAATCTAATTTGGCATACAGAAAGAAATTTTAACACACAAAATATAGAAAACATACAAAAGAAGACACAAATGCAAACAAAAATATACTAAAAATAAATGCAAAATTTAGAGTTATCAATACGTTTTTTAATCAATATAGAGAATTGTTGCCCTAGGTACGCATCTTTTTCCTTTTTACTTTAAATTTTGGCTTACTTTAGCACCAGTGCACCAACTCCCTAAAATTGGGGGCAGCTGTAGACATCGTTACTTGAGGTAGCCTAGATCAGGGTTACCCAATAATGAAGAAATAGTATATTTTTTACAACAAGTGTGGATCTCAAAGCTTTGATTGTTAATTTCTCATAGTTTTCTCAAATATTTTGTGATTTCTCAAGTGTTTTTGAAAGGTTTTAATAATAAAGCATGGAAGACCTTGATCTTAGCCTTCAGTGGTGATAGACGATCATCTATCACATGAGGGATTGTCGTCTATAAGCCTCTTTATTATCTATATAAATTTTAGGTTTTTTATCTGAGGGATGATTTCCTATCATGAGGGATGGTCGTCTATGGTGAAAACCCCAGATTTTCCACATTTTGGGATATTAAAAAATAGAAGATAGATATGAGTGGATTTTAATCTGAATTTTAGGGGGTCTATCCATTCAGATTTGGTGAGATAGAGTTTGCATTAAACTCCAACTCTACCTTAGGTATAAAAGGAAAAGATTTTTGGGTTTCTAGAGGGGTTGATCATTCTTGATACAGAGATAATTCTTAGAGGAGAAGAAAACTAATTTCTCTCTCTTTATCTCTCTCTAAGAAGAAAAACTTTTTAACAACTCTTTTGTTCCAAAAACACCCACATAAGGAATCATTGAGTTTTTTGAAATGCAAAATATACAATCAGAATAAAGATTTGGACTTTAAGGAATTTAGAGTCATAATATCTCTTGAGGGTAATGTTCTATACTTCTCTTTTATTTTCTCTCTTTAAAAATTATAATTCATAATTCTATTGATTTTTATTGAAATAAATATGTTTTTGCATTGTGTTGGATGATATACATGTTTAAAACCTGATAATGCATAAATCTATATCAATGTGCATGCTAATGATGTGATTAATGTACATGCTAATGATGTGATCAATGTTCAAGCCTTATTTTTTTATTTTCTTCTTCTAGGTTTTATTGAGTTTGTAGAATAGTTAATGTATGTTTTAGGGTTTTAATCTTATTTTTGGATGTATTTTATTTTGGGTATGTAATAGTTAGTAAAAAAGGACTGTTTGCACATAACTAAAAGGAAAAGGCACTTAAAATGAATTCTATTAATTTTGCTGGGTTTTCTCACAAAACTTGGACCAATGTTTAATTTTCCACCCTAAAAGTCATGACAAAGAAAAAAAAGATTTTCATAAAACATGCATGAGGGAACTAATACTCCTACCCTAAATGAATATCCCAATTTACGCATTATGTTTTTTTATTTCTTTTTTTCGATGATTTGCTTATGTAATAATTTAAGTAGGACTTTGTTTTTTATTAATGCTTTCTTTACTTGATTGGAATGTTTACTTAATTTATCGAAAATGTATTGTGTGAGAGAGGAGAGGGGATTAATGTTTAAAACATAATTATAAAATAATGTATAACCAAGGTGCCTAATAAGAGTGATGTCCTGAACACCAATCTCTATTTAGACATGGAATCATTTCATAATGTTCTGTTAGGTAGAGACACCATGACTCCTACCTTTTATACCTATTAGTATATGCCTTTATGGATTGAATACCAGTAATAATTTGGACTTAATCCCTTTTTATTGCGAAGTAGCTAATTTATGATTAATAGTGAGCCTCTTCCAGACTTGAACCTTAAAAGTGGACCTTCAACAACTAGATCAAAATCAAAAAAGGCTCAATTACGCAGTATAAGGAACTATAGGTAGAGGGTTGAAGGTAGAAGCATGATTCCCTTCTTTCCAGGAAAAATTAGGGTGATTTCTCCAACCAGAATTATATGTGTTGCTATAAGGATTTATATCATTGACATCCCCCATTACTACACCTATACCTTCATTAACCTTATTTTCTGGTACCACATGTGTTCCTCCATAAGTATCATATCCTTGAGACAAAGCTGTCACATTTTGGACCTTTAAAACACTTAAATCCTTCTTTAATAACTCCATCTAAGCCCTGAGCATTGCAATTTCATCCACACAGTGCACTCTTTGCTTTTTCTATGTAGTTTTTATATTTATCTATTGAGCTTTATTTGTGGCCATCTTATCAAGGAGTATAAATGCTTCCTTCGATTTCTTGTTCATGAAACTTCCACCTGAAGCTGTATCTAGGAGCGTGTTGATTGATTTAGACCTATATAAAAGTACACATTAGTTGGTGCATAGCAATTTCTTGATATGGACAACTTTTTAAAAGGCTCCAAAATCTCTCTGAAGTCTCATGAAATGGTTCCTTATAAAGGTGCTGAAAATTATAAATATTATTCCTAATAATGGCTATCTTAGTAGGTGGGAAAAATTGGATTAAAAATGTTTGTTATATCTGCTCCCAGGATCATATGGACTAGTTTGACAACATTTACAACCAATCCCTTACCTTACCAATAATGGTGAATGGAAATAACTTCAATTAGGTAGCATCTATAGACACATTTGAAATTTACTTCGTATTTCTTATCCCTAGAAAAATGTCCAAATGTTGAGCTAGATCTTGAATCTCTAAGCTTAAGAATTGATTTTTTAGACCATGGTAATAGTACCAAGTTTTAGCTCAAAATGATTATTTTTAGGTAGCATGATAATCCTATACTCTTTATTTTGAGTGGCATAGTCTTTTATAGTTGTTAGTTTCAACCCATTCTCGTGAACTTGATTTTGAATGACTTAGCCTTCGAGTAGAGGTGGTGGCTTATTAAGGAGAGGATCATCATATGGCTAATCCTGTAAGCTCATGTTGTTCCTTTGTTGTTGCCTTATTCTATGCAATGTCCTCTTAATCTCAGGCCTAATAGGTAAAATTGTGTCTTCTCTTATCATGCATTATTGACACTTGAAAAGAATAAAAGAATAAAATAAATAAAGGAATAAAGAATAAGAAAGAAAATAAGATTAGCACACAAAATTCAATTTAAAATCTAAATTAAATTTCAATCCTTGGCAACGATGCCAAAAACTTGATTGGTTTCTAGCAAGTGTACTAGATCAGTTAAGCAATATAGGAAAATAAGATTAAGACCATTTAATATCATACCCTAAAGATTTCATATTCCAGATTTTATAGCAAACAAAGTGTGAAAGAATTCCCAAATTTTAAATTGAGTATAAACTGACTAATTTAAAATTAACAACTAAACAAAACAACTTAAAAGATACCGAATTAACCGAGTGAAAAAAATAAATACAAAACAATTTTCCAAAGATGATAAAAACTATCCAGCTTAACTTTTACTAACAATGGATCAATTAAAAATAATACAAGTAACTATGGAAAACAACTTAAAATCATATGTCTTGCTCAAAATATCATTCTAAATACTAAATCCTCAAATTATAAACAATATAATACCTAGCATATCAATTTGGTTTATAAAATAATAAACCTTTGTTAAATCATTTTTCAAGAAAACTAACTATAGCCTTTTCTTAATTTAAATTCTTAGTTTTAATCAACTCATGAATAATAAATTACTGTTTAAATTTTCAAAATATAATAATTCATTGACATGAGTAAATTAAGCTAAGAACATGCAAATCAATGATCACAAACCAAATTAACATTTAATTATCTATTTGAAAAATTAAACATCAATCTAACCATAATCAAAGATAAGATTCAATACGAGAATTAAGAAATAACACACTTGTATTGAAAGTATGCTCAAATTAGAGTCATTATAGTAAAAAAAATGAGGGTTTAAGTTTCCCTTAGCAAAAGTTGACAATTTGCTCATTGTTCATCATTGAAACAATTGAAAAATTAAACAAAGAAGAAAGAAATATAGATCCAAAATCTAAAGTAAAATTAAATAACCCCCAAAATCTTTTATTAATCATGTTTAAATACCTTAAATAGAGATTCCAGTTGCCACCAAACTTCCTAAATAGAGAAGAGCCTTTCGTAATTCAGGACATATAACTTGGTTATGAAGGGAATCATCCTTACCAAGTTAAAGCAAAATTCCTCTACAATAATAAGGCACTTGGTTGCGATGAAAATCATCCCTATTGAGTTGAATTATTTTGCTTGAAGGTGGAATGATGACTCAGTTAGGATGATTTTCATCCCTATCGAGATGTTGCTCTCTATACTAACTTTATAAAGTACTTAGTTGGAATGAAATTCATCCCTACCAAGTTGATGAATACTAGAACTCCACTCACAAATTTGCCTCTTAAGCAACTTGGTTGGGATGAATTTCATCCCTACCAAGTTGATTCTAAAATTTCTTCAAAAGCTTCCTACAAAAACACTTAAAACACATCTAAACATACTCAAAACATAACTTTAAAAATTTAAACATAAAACTAATTAATTCAACACTAAAAACTCCTAAACACACTAAAAAATACACTGAAAATTATAGTTATAATTCAAAGCTATCAACTTGGTCAAAGCGTAAATTCAATTTGATTTTGAATTGTATTTAAAAAAAGACGAAAGCCAACTAATATTTAGCTGTTAAGGAAGTTGCTGCAGTGAAAGAACTAACTTAAGGTTCTATAAATATTGTTATGTATTGGCTATTACAAATACATGTAGTTAGAGAAAGTAAATAATGGGAGGTGTGTGCTAGTAAGGCATACTAAGTGGGTTTTGGTTGGTTAGATTCAACAAGCTAATGTATAATGGGTTTTGAGTTATAAGAGTTTTTAGTGTGAGTTTGTCCTAATAAAATTGTTGTTTTCTCAATCAATAAAATTATGAGTACATATTTGGTTATCAAAATATATTTTTTTGGCAATTTTATATTTAGAACATCTGGTATCAGATTTTGATTAAAGTATTTAACTAGATCAAGATGACTTCAAGTTAAACAAATAAAGTTCAACAAGTTCTACCAATGAAATCATTAATTCTCAAGTTTGATGGAAAAAATAATTTTGTGATTTGGAAACACTTGATAGAGTTATATTTGAGAAAAATCAATAGATATGGTAAAATTTCAGAAAAAGGCTTAATAGAAAAAGAAAAACCAATGATCGAAGAATCACAATAATTGGTTATTAATCGTTCATAAAATGAATTGATTTTCCAATTCTTGAAAAAGATATTCCATGTTAAAACAACAAAAAAAAGGCTTGAAATATTATGCTCAAAATGTATGGAGGAGAAGACATAGTTAAGCGAACAAGATTTCAAGGTTTTGAAAAGGCAAAACAAGTTAATGAAGCAAGGAAAAGATGAAAGTATTTATGATTATTTTTCACAAATAGAAAATTGATCAATGAGATGAAAAATAATGGTTATAAATTTACAGAAAATGATAGCATGGAAGAGATCATGTGCATATTGAAAAGTTGATTAGATTATGTTGTCACTACCATTACAAAATCTAAAAATTTAGAGTCCATGACTATCAATGATTTGCAATCCTTATTAGAGTCTCATGAAATGAAAATGAATGAAATATCACTAAACATAATGGAGTAAGTTCTAAAAGCCTAATAAATTTGAGAAATGAGAAAGAAACTATAACAGGCAAAACAACGCACACTCAAAGAAGTTTAAATTTTAGGGTAAAAAGGGTAATGATTTCAAAACCAATTTCAGACCAAGAGTAAGAGAGAGTGAATCTTCTCAAGGTTAATTTAATATTTAATGTTACAAGTGTAAAAAGTTTGGTCACTATCAATCTGAGTGCAAATCACATATTCAATTTCATAATTGCAAAAAAAAATACAATCACTATAATAGAGAATTCCATGCTCTAAGATGACAACATAAAGATAATTGAGCTAGAGTCGCTAAGAATAACAACCCAGAAACCTTATTGATGGCCACTCATAAAATTAGCAACAATGATAATTGTCAATTGTTGTTAGACTTAAGTTGCAATAATCATTGAATCATAAGAAAAGAAGCTTTTGTTGAATTAGATGAATCCTTTCATTCTTTAATAAAGCTTGTCGTTAATTGCCAGATTCTAGTTTTAGAAAGAGGAAAGATTGCTATAAAATTAAGATTGGGTTTTTAAATTAAATTTCTAATGCATACTATGCTTCTACCCTTTGTCAAAATCTATTTAGTGTTGGATAACTACTAGAAAAGGGCTATGAATTACACTTCAATAAAGATGGATGTACTATAAGTGATATGAAAAAGGACATTGTTTAAAGATGAAAATGACATCCAATAATCTATTTCTAACATATCTTAATTACAACGCTACTTCTTGCTATAATAATATGACTATCAATGATAATTGGTGTGATGCGTGCTCCAAAATCCTTCATTATACCTTTCCGAAAATAAGGGATCCATGATGAAATAGAGGAAACTTTTTTCCCTTTTATCTCACCTTCGCATTGGTAATTCAATCCCATTTTTAAGGTTCAAACAGGTTAAGGTTTCCTAACCCGAGTTGATTGGTCACTTTACAATAGTCAATGGACTCATTCTTATTTCCCAAGTCATAGGCCTCATGAGGCATAAGATAGTACTTGATGTGTCCCTATCTTAACATTGGCGATCGACCATTGGGAAGTGCCTATTATGCATCACAAGGTTGATATAAGGAATTGCCACCTAATAGAACATTGGAAAAAGGTGTTCCAACCTCGTGAGGCAAAAACCCATAGAGAGTTTGAAACTTTACTCTTATTTACACCTTTGATAAATATGATATAATGGCTTTCAAATTAATGATGGTATCTCCTTTCTTACATGCAATATTAGAGCAAATAGATAAATTAAAGGCACACTCAAGCATGTAGGAAAGCAGTAAACCATGACATAGAATGAAAGTGATAAAAATGACATTCGTATATTAAGAAATTCATTGTGACCTTTTTTTAATGTTGATGGTTATCCTCGCTTATGAATTATGAAGAACCATTTCATTGTCAAAGTTGAAGATAAGGAATTGCTAGTGTAAGTTTTATTAAGGAACATTCCATATTATTTAATTTTATACAAAATCTTTTGCATTATTAAAAGCTAATTTCATACATGAGTGTCTTAGGCAAGAAATAGGACTTTGGTCCAATTTTACTAACAAAAGGTTTCAATTCCTTAATGCAAACATTTTTATGGCATTTTCCATTTGTAGTTGAAAAAGCCTTTCTGCAATAGGAGAAGGGGAAAATGAATTTACCTGTAGTGCATACTTGGCTGCACTCACAAAAAAGGTTATCTATAATAATAATAATAATAATAATAATAATAACAACAACAACAACAACACTGATAATAATAAATATTAAAAGGGAAAGGATAGTAAATGCATAAACTTTAAACTATTAGAAAACTAGATCGAGTAGAAAAGACTTTTTATATTATATTTAGTGTACTTACAGTCGAATTCTTGGATCTTATTCATATTGAGACACTCAAAAAACTGGTTTAAAAACCAGGAACTAAGTTTCAAAAGAACACTTTTTAATCTTTAAAAGCTTTTGTTTTCATCTAAACAAAAAAACCTCAATCAAGCTTTTCCAACCCCTTGAAAGGTGCTCATCCAAAACATTATATAGGAAACATTGCATGGATGTGAAAAGACATTGTATGGGCATGCAAACCTAAAAAGTTTGCTAACTTGTCGAATTTATTTTGAAAAGTTGATCTACTTTTAAAATGCATTGCCGTCCAAGTAGTTTTCTTAGGTGTACAAATCAAGTGCAATAGTTAACTTGCCTAAAAAATATATTCTTTGACATCCATAACCATGCAAGAGGTTTGCACGGGTGTGAAATCCAAAAATTGCAGTTAACTGGGAGACTAGCTAAATAATGCAAATATTTGCTGATTCCATGGATGTACAAGGCTAAAAAGTTACTAAAATTTTCTTTTGAGCCCCTTATTAAGAGTATTCATCATTATTCAACCCTTTGCTTCCCTTAAGTGCTCGAAGTAAGCATAAAACACTTCAAAACGTTTTTAAAAGGACTTTACAGCATAAAAAGACCTCAGAATACTCAATCTACTATCTTTTAAATAGCAATCCTCCTCATTAGGTAACACTAACAAAAGCCTTCTCAAAACCCAATGTCTTCAGTTACCCCCAACTATGGGGAGGCTAGTGTATAAGAGTGCCTAGGTGAGCCAAAGTTTAAAATGAGAGAGAGACACTTCCCTAAGGAGACAACCTCCTAGTTGCTTCTTAAGAATGTTTATAGTAGTGATAAGTGAGTGACCAATGCTAGCCTATGGTGTGTCTTTGGTTTGAAGGTGATTCCACTTTTATGGCCATACCTTGATTCATAAGCAATTTTACTTTTATAGCTGTACCTCGATTTAAAGGCAATTCTGCTTCTGTGAAAATATCTTGATTTGAAGGCAATTTCACTTCTATGGCTATACCTTAATTTAAAAGCAATTCCACTTTAGTGGCTATACCTTGATTTAAAGATGGACTTTTATGGCTATACCTTAATTTTAAGGCGATTCCACTTTTTTGGCTATACCTTAATTTGAATGTGATTCCATTTCTATGGCTATACCTTAATTTAAAGGTGATTCCACTTCTACAGATATTCCTTGATTTGAAGGCGATTTCATTTCTACAGATATACCTTGATTTGAAGGCGATTTCATTTCTACAGCTATACCATGATTTAAAGGTGATTCCACTCTAATGGCTATACCTTAATTTGAAGGTGATACCACTTCTATAGCTATACCTTGATTTGAAGGTGGTTTCACTCTAGTGGCAATGCCTTGATTTGAAGGAAATTCCACTTCTATGGCTATACCTTGATTTAAAGGCAATTCCACTTCTGTAGCTATACCTTAATTTGAAGGTAATTCCACTCTAGTGGCTATAACTTGATTTGAAGGCGATTCAACTTATATGGCTATATATACCTTGATTTCAAGGCATTTTCATTTCTATAGCTATAACTTAATTTTAAGGTGATTCCACTTTAGTGGCTATACCCTAATTTGAAAGTGATTCCACTTCAATGGCTATACCTTGATTTGAAGGTGATTTTACTTTAGTGGCTATGCCTTGATTTGAAGGCAATTCCACTTATGTAGCTATACCTTGATTTGAAGGTGATATTTCTTATGTGGCTATACCTTAATTTTAAGGCGATTCCACCTTTTTGGCTATACCTGACTTACAGTTTTCAAAAATTTTATGTATGTTAGGGATGCTTACAAAAATTTTATATACGTTAGGGTACTCAAATTTGGAGTTAATCGTAAAAATTTTAAGTATGTTAGGGTTGTTCAAATCTGGAGTTAATCACATGACCACTTCCCCCCTACAATGAAAAAAGCACCATCATGGGTGGCAGTTGTGAGCCTGCATTTGTAGTGTTGAAAAGGTTAAATAAGAGATTGTTGCTCCTTGTGTAATTTGAATAAGGTAATTCATTTATAATTTTTCATGTAAATATGTTAAGTTTATCATTATCTTTTCTATGAAATCATTATATAGTCGGTTTTTTATATATTTTTTTATTTTAGCCATTGAATATTGATCAAATATTTTAAAAATTAACTTGTTAAGAATAAGCATGTTACTGAATAATACAATACAATAAAAAAGAAATTCTAACAAGTATGAAAATAATGTAAAATCCAAAATAAATCTAAAATAATAAACAACATCAAAATATAAATGAAAATCCAAATGTAATAGTAAGACAATTGCATATACGATAAAAGTAAATATCGATAAAACATCTTCCTGAAGTGGATAGGCTGATGGATCTCAATGCAAGTTATAAACTATAGGGCACTTTAGAAGTGAATAAGAGTGGGGCCAAAGGACTGGTGGGCTCGATGCATATCCTAATGATGGTGAATGAGAGGATGAGCCTAGCTTAGTGGATCCCATGAGGTCAATAGTGATAAGATAGATAAACTTATTAAGGAAACTTGCACCTGCCATTGTATACCTTCTATGTCTGTTGCTTACTCATTGAAGCGACACTATGGCCTCCTACATATGTGGGAAAATGGATTTTTTTGGATGGATTGCATTCTCTTTTGTTAGTAAACCTAGGATTTCATCAAAATGCCTATGAGTCATAGACACAGGCTAGCCTAATATATGGTAGGTGTTGATTTCCTCCTAGGTGTCTAGCCTTTGCTGGCCTAAGTTATGGAAGGTGGCCAAAAACTATCAGGTCATCTCAGGGTAGGTTCTCTAGGATCCTATGTAAAACTCGATCCAGCCTATCCAAGCCAGTAGCTCATCAACCTCTTCTAACAACCCCAAGTGACCTAACAGTCCTTTAGACATAAATTGACTGGGTAGCATGCAAACTCTAACTAAGGCCCAATATCTAACTAACTATTCTTATGTCATCCATATTGTTTGCATAGAGTTTATAATCTGCAAAAAGAAAATTTATACAATTAATCATAATGCTTATGGGCTAGTGTTATTTAAGTGTCAGTGCCATTTGTGTGTACATTTTGACAGCATTTTGATTTAAAAAAGCTTAAACCCAAACCTACACAAAATTTTACCTGTCAGGGCCTATAACTAAATAGCAGAATATCAAACCTAACTCACCACCGGATGTCTAGCAATCATGCAAGGGTTCACAAAATAAACGCACCCATATATCCTACTTTATATTATCACTTTATTGTTATTATTATTATTATTACATATCATTATTATACATATATAATTTTTTATATACCTTTTTTCTTATGTACATATTCCTATATAAGCATGCATTTAACTAACACACATATCATTACTATGCACACCTATACTATATCATCATTTCAACTTATTATTACTATCATTATTTGTTCATCATCATTTTTTCATTCATTTCATTTTTTACCGATTATAACTTTATTATTGACATATATATGTTATATATTCTTCCACTTTCTCTCTTTTTCTTTTTTTACTACTATATGCTCACTACATTTATAATTAAACAATTTAGCATTCATCTATTCTTAAATCACAAAATAAAACATTCTACCAACATGTACAAAATAATTCTAATATCAATTCTAACTTATGCATTTCAAGCATAAGTTTATTTCTAAATAGGACACATATCTTCATCAATCACATTAACATATATATTTCTAAATATAACACAAATAGGCAGCAATATGTTTTCCAAACTTGCACTAGTATATGTATTCTATATCCAAACATATGTATTCTATATCCAATTTTATCCTTGAAGAAAAATAAAAAAGGCAACAATATCACTATATTCACAATGACAACTGCATTTGCCAACATTTTGACATCATTTTAGCCTCATTCAGTGTATGGAAAAAGGTGAGAAGTCAAACAACATACATGTGACACATGCTAAAGCCATTGCTTATTTTTTGATTGGGCCTTAAAAGCCCATATTTAAGGTCAAAGACAAGATGAGGCTCATTATTAATTATAAATTGGCTACTTCGCAATAAAAAAGGGATCAAGCTTAAATTACCATTGGTAGCCAACCCATGAGGACGTCTACTAATGAGCCTAAAAGAGGTAGGTGTTATAAAGTTGCCATCCAATAGAACATTGGAAAATGATTCTCGACCTTTTGATGCCCAAACAAAGATTGGTGTTCATCACGTCACTTTTATTAGGCACCTTGGTTATGTGTTATTTTTATAATTGGGTTTTAAATATTAATCCACTCCCCCCTCTCATATGATGCATTGCGATTGAATAAGTAAACATCCCAAGCAAGTAAAGAAGGGAATAAATAGCAAAAAATCCTAACTTAAGTTATTACATAAGCAAATCATCTAATGAATAAAATAAAATGACATACATAAATCAAGACATTTATTTAAATTAGAAACATTGGTTCCCTTATGCACATTTTACAAAAATACTCTTTTTTTTCTTTTGCTCAGCTTTGGATAAAATAATTAGACATTGGTCCAAGTTTTGAAGAAAAACACAAATTCTTTAATATAAATCATTTTGGAGTGCTTTTTCCTTTTTATACGTGCACAAAAAGCCTTTTTTTACTAACTATTACATCCTAAAGTAAAAATACATCCAAAAATACCAAAATAATGAACGAGCAAAAATAATGAAATAAATACTAAATAAATAAAATAATAAATAAATGGGATAGCCATATGGTTAGGTGATGATTGTACAATTGGGGGTATGACTCCAAATGCAAATTTCCTTTTGAAATCTCCTAAAGATGAAGGAAATCACACTCATAGAAAATCGCCAAAAAGGCAAAAAGATTAATTTTATACAAATAAATAATAACATACAGAAAAAGATAATCATTAATTTTGCTATACATTATAGAATAAAAGTGCATACAAAAACAAAAATAACACACAGAGTGACAAATAAATATATAACGAACCAAAGAAAGAATATAAATACAATAAAATACATGAAATACTTGTATAAATGCTTGAAATATCAGCCACAGGTGCCCCTAGAAGGGTGACAGACTGCCACGACTACATCAGGGATGAGATGAGAGGAAGTTCTTATGATGTCCAATCCATCATGTATCCGTTAGGGTTTCTTACTATCCATCACTCACTGGATAGTGTAGAATGCAGCATTTTATGCAAAATAAGTAAAACAAAACCATGTTTACCCTAAACATACGATTATTATGTTATAAATCATACGGTAATAGTATTATAACATTAGATCATGCACAAAACACACTGAAAAGTAATTAAATTATAGAATTACAAAATAAATGAAAATTTTAAGATTACAACAATGAAGGAAACCTTTCATTTAATCATGCCCTTAACATACATATCAATCCAAGTTCGTATCTCATCACACTTTAAGCATACAAATTAATTAAACATAACACTTAAATGCAATTATTTTAAGAAAAATTAACATGATTATGCATGGTAATTTTTAGAGAGAGAAAATAAATTAAAAGGCCTAGAATACTATCCTCAGGAGATATATTGGCTCTTAAATTTTTACAGTTTAAATTCTCCACTCCGATTCTGTTCTTTGTTTTTAGAAAAATTGAATAACCATTTGCTGTGTGTATGTATTTGTATCAAAATACTATTGGAGAGAAATATCTTTGAAGAGAGAGAGATAAATTGATTTTTTTCTTCTCTAAGAATGCCTCTCTATTCAAAAGTGATTCTTCATCTTTTTAAACCCTAAAATATTTTGCCTTATTACCTAGGGCAGAGTTGGATTTGGATTCCAACTCTAAACTCCCAAATTTGGAGATATCTCCCTAGAAATTTTAGATTAGAATCCTCTAAAGACATATCTCCTTTTTTAAATTCCAAAAATGTGGAAAATCTGGAAAGAGAACCATAGACGGGCATCCCTTATTGAAAGGCAGCTATCCCACTGGAAAAAGTACAAATATTACTAAAAATACCCCTAATCTGACTTGGATGAGAGAGAGAAGCCTAAAAGTGACCGTTCCTCATGTGACAAACGACAATTTATCACCTTCGAAAGCTAAAATCAGAGTTTTTTATGATGTTTTGTTAAAACACTTGAAAACACTTTAAACAATCATTAAATCTTTTAAAAATGCGAGAAATTCACAATCAGAGCTTTAAGATCCAAACCTATTGTTAGTAGTATGCTATTTCATCATCATCTAGTAACCCTGATCTAAGCTACCTTGGGTCATGGTGTTTACAGCTGCCAGCAATTTTGGGAAGCTAGTGCACTGTTGCCAAAGTGAGCCAAAATTCATAGTAAAATTAAAAAGATGCATACTTGAGGTAGCAAATCTTTTACCTTCTGAGGTAGTGAGTCTCTTGGTTGATTAAACACATACGGTCATTTGAGGCAGTGAGTTTCTTGGTTGGATAGTTATCATTAGCTTGTCAATGCATTAACCCTAGTCTGGATAGTTAACATTAGTTTATCAATATGTTAACCCTAAATTGACTATTTGATTAGTGTCTAGGACATGCAGAATTGAGATAGGTTGATTGGACCTGATTAGCACCTGGGGTATATAGAATCGGGTTGAGTAAATATGTCTAATGAATGCTTAGGGCACGTAAAATTACGATGAGTTGATTGAATCTAATTAATGCCTCAAGTATGCAAAATTATATTGCTTGAATGTATCTAATTAGCGCTTGAGGTATGCAAAATTGAGATAAGTTGATTGAATCTTATTAATGCTTAGGCATGCAGAATCAGATTGATTGAATGTGTCTGATTGGCACATGCAGCATGCAAAATCAAGATGATTTAATTCGATCTTATTAGTGCTTAGGGCATGCAAAATTAGGTTGTTTGAGTGATACTTGGTTAGTGCCATCTATAAACATGCCTAACTTTCTAGTTATGTTGGTTGGGTCCCCTATGGGTGTAGCTACTCCTTGAGATAATATTCCATTTGAAAAATTTCTTGTAAATATACATCTGTGAGGAGTCATTAATATGCTTGAAGCTTGTGCTTTGTAAGTATATATCTATATTAGATATGATTTGGCTTAATACCATGATCTTCGCTATATCCTATACACTTCCCAGTAACTATGTTGCCACTCTGCAAATTGGTACCAATATAGGGAAAGCCATCATTATCAAGGTTATCGATGTCTGGACCTATCTTGTGTCTTCTTTGAATTGTGCATTATCATTAGGCTTTTGCATTTTTTCTAATGGTTCCTTATTATCAACATCAGTCATCTAACTTCTTATGTGTTCAAATCGAAGTATCACATACTCTTAAGAATATGGCTCGTTGTCTAAATGAACATTGATTGCTACAATAGCATTCTGGCCATTATATAGCTCTACCCTTTACGGTATTCCATTCTAACCTCTCAATAATCAATGTCTTATAGGGTAGTCGATGATGAAGGCTCCAAGGGATGGCTTTCCCATGACATAGACTTAGCAATAAAGACATGTCCAGTTTATAGTGAATGTATCCTTCAAGATAATTAAAACTACTTAAATTTTATATTTAGTAGGAAAATCAAGCAGCATGCATACATTAAGCTGATATATACCAAGCAATAATGATATAAAATGTCAAATTTTACATACAACCATATTAATGCAAAAAAGAATTTATGTAAATTGCAATTTATACAATTTAATGCCTAATTCAGTTTTCAACCAAATTAAAAAATGGATAAGTATAATTCAGTCTAATCTCATAGTTGAGGCCATCTTTCCTAGAAGAAGTCATGCCACATAGTTAATTCCACCAAAGCAAAAGATGTGGTTAAAGGATGTCTAGGATAATCCATCATCTGCAAATATTAGGGAAAAAATGAGCATCCAAAGCATATAGATAGAAAAACTTATTTCTACAGAAACCCTATTCTCATCGTCTACCCAACAAAAAAAATTCCAAGATTACTCTCTAATTACTCCTATATAACTTAAGTATATATGTCCACTAAATTATGTTCTTCTGTAAAACACATACACATAAAAAATAATAATAATGATAAAATAAAACTAACAAATTGAAAATGCTTGCCTCTACTACCCTGGAGGTTGAAGAAGTGAAATTAACACCACAGAACTCATCCATATTGATGATCAATTCAATGCTTTTATAATCAGTTAGGCTTATTGGTTCCATAAATTGCTTTCATGGATACTACCTGCACATGCACATTTACCACCAAAAAACAAGTTTCCAGAGATAAAAGATTAAAAGAACACTAGAATAAATTAAGAAAACAGTTGAATGCTACCTAGAAAAATAATTATCTCCATAACTAGAAGCATGAAAAATAAAGTTATGAAAACCACAGATGATGTGATTAAATGCTCCAGATAATACATTTGGAGATGCTTATCATAAAAGTGAGGGCAGAAAGTAAACAACATGCTTAACATAATATAAACTACAAATGATATTTATAAATGTCAATTGTGCTTGAAAGATCATTTGGAAAAAGAAAAACAACTGATTTACATGTAAAAATTAAAAATATTTATTTCTTTACATAAAAATTATTTTAGCTAAAAAGATTTAATGATTAGTAGACAGTCCTTGCAATGGATCTGAAGGTTTCCTTTTAGTGTAGCAATTTTAGGTGAGGGGCCACTAATTGTTCGGTTATTTATTCAAAAATTTTCTTTTTTTAATTTTTTTAAAAAAAATAAAAATAAAAACCCTTATCATTTTAATTGTCAGCTTTTTTCTTCCCATTGGATTTGTAATTTATGCACCTCAAACAAGATAGAAAGCATTCTTGGGGTAGTTATCATTGATTAGCAAAAGTAGGCTTTGAGCTATCTCCAGATGTTATAAATAGTACATGCATATATAAAAATAATTAAATAATTAAGTCACCTACCAAAAAAGTTGCATTTATTTCTAATTTAATACAAGCTTATGAAAAGCTATGATATATTTTTGTACATCACCAACAAGATATAAAATAAAAAAATCATCAGATTTTAATATAAATTTTACTTTCATTCACTCGGTGCTTTTTCTTCAATGCCATGGCTTTTTTATCTTTCTTTTTCTTTTAATTATAGTTATAGTTAGTTTTTTATATATTAGATCACATTGGTATCTAATTTTTAACACTCTTAGCTATAAAGCTACCTATCTGCCTAGCTAGGGCTCTCTAAAGCTTAGCATTAAGAATCTTTACTATTCTAATCTAAGGCTTATTTCTACAGAAACCCTATTCTCATCGCCTACCTAACAAAAAAAAAATAAAGCAAATGCCAAGATTACTCTTTAATTACTCCTATATGACTCTAGTATATATGCCTATTGAATTATATTCTTTTGTAAAACACATACACATAAAAAAAAATAATAGCAAGGGAAAAGAAAAGGCAACAACAAGAACATCAATGCTTACCAAATCTACCAAAATTCATCTATGCCAAGAAGAAGACAATGACTTGAAGTCACCCACTTTGATACCAATCAATTGATTATTAAGAGCAGCTAGTCTTTTTGCATGTTGTTTAAAAATAGTGACCTAAAAGCAGAAAAAAAAACTTAAATTCCACAGATAAAAGACCACACAAATATACATATATGTGTATGTGAATTCCCTTTCATATATAAATACTTATATATACCTCCCATTTAGTAAAACTCATCTATGCTAATAAGAATACTACAATATAATCAACACCCTTATATGTTTCCATTTAATTAAGATCTAAAGTGGTAAAATACATAAACTATGATAAAGGCCTTGAAAAATAATTAACTAATAAGAAAGATTAATTGCATAAAATATAATCTACAATTTTATTGAACATTTTAGTTTTGATAATTTTATCATAATTCCAATAATCAGCTACAATGTTATCTAAATACTAAAGTTAGTTACAATTTTGATAAATTTTTTTTCCTAGTATTTTGATAACCAGTTGCTAGCATTTCCTTAAGGCTGATTCCCTTTGAAATTTTATGAAAAATAGCTAACCAATATGTATCATGTACTTTCTTATAATATTAAAACACTAAACTGATTTTGGTATTTAGGTAAAATAGTCCAAGTTAAAAGATTTAGATAAATGTGAACTTGAAATTTTATGTTACGAAGGCCAAATATGAGAGGCTTACCCTCTGAGTAGAAATTGAGCACTTATCCTTTGTACCAGCAAACCTAAAAGATCCTCGCTGTTAAGCAAGCATCTCAATTACAAAAGAAAATGATTATAAATATGACTAATAATTTAAATTTGCCATTGATTTTAGTAGCACATATGGGGGAAATAAGCATTGGGTATGGCATACTTGTCACAAAAAAAAGTTTCAGATGATTAAACAGGTAAATAAAAGGCTAATTCTTTTTACTCACTGTGCACCAAAAATATTGATTTAATTAATACTACATTTTCAAGTGAAAAACTCATTATATGGTCCAGCATCCTAGCATCAGGCAAAAGATAACACGGTTATGTTGACATACCTAAATTTCGAGCATCTTTCCTATTAGTCCTATTGCTTCCTGTGTATCTTTATTTTCTTTGTAAAGATAAAACCTGAAAATTGTTATCAATAACCCCTTTAGGATGTTTTTCAAATAAAATTACCTAACTTCACCCTGACATTTATTTATGTATTTAGTTATTTCAAACAAAAAGCTACATATGCTAAAAACTTGAAAGGCCAATCATGATTTAGATTAAATACAAAAGCATAAATAGTAAAGTCAAACCATCCATACAAATATTACCTAAGAAACTTGCCTAGATGCTTTAGCTAATTATCTGAACCTCTACTATCAAAGGGCATACCACCTCTGTCCTTCCATTTCTTAGAATTTCTACCTCCATTGTTATGTCCTATAGAATTCAATGTCAAGCGAATGCAGTTCGATGAAGCATAAGGTCCATTAACAATATTAGTAACCAAAAGCTGGAACTTGTCCTTGAAAAAATTATGTATTGCCTGGAAAATCACATCAACAAACATTTCAACCAAATAGCTAAAAGTAACCAACTTTAACCTTTTAGAAAAACTAATTGTTTAATGGCTTTATTAGAACTCAGAGAAAGAATAATTGGTAAAATACCATTGCTATCATTAGATATTTGTGCTTCTTAAAGAGGAGAAACCTCTGTTTCATCTAAGCCTTTAGCAAGTTTCACCCAAAACAAGAAAACTAGCATTTAATTATGTTAATCAAATTAGGTGATTAAACAAAGAAGAAAAGCCAAAAGAACTCACTAAGCTAGAAATAAGAGAATATATAGGGAAATCAAGTAAGGAATCGAGCATTGCAGAAAAGGGTAAGCCATGAATGCCTCCCTTCTTCGCTGAAATATTTCTAAAAATAGCTATTGATCCTATAAAAGTAAGGAACTTTAATAGAGATTAAGATTAAGAATTAGGAACTCATTAAATGTAAAATAAAAAGTCAGTAAAGATTGTGCCTACGGGTGAGCCAAAGCATATCTGATAGTCGTTCCTTAAAGAAGTGCAAATATGATACTAAAAAAATTCAAAAGAAGTGCAAATGAACCAAAAAAATCATCATCATAAGAAAACATAAATACAATAATCATTTGAACAATCTCAAAGAACAAGAAATAAAACTTCAAATTAACAAAACTATAAAAAAACCCTTACCAGATAGATGCATGCTGCCCTTTCAGCCATAAAATCCCTTCTTAATGAGCTCCTGAGAATAAGCATTGTACCTCTATCCTTCTAATGATCTGATGAGCTAATTGATAGATTGGTTACAATTTTTATTCCCTAAATAAAAAACTACAAGTGAGCTTCAAGTGCTATAGAGATCAACTAAGCAAAGGAGAAAGAAAGAGAGATTCAAGGGAGAGAGAGGGATAGACACAAAAAAGTGAGGGAGGGAGATTTTGAGATAACTAAGCCAAGATGGCAGAGGTGGTGAATGATCGGTGGAGGTAACCTCTCCGTTAAGATGGCAAGGATAGATGTTAGAGCGGTTAAGAGGAAAATTTTGAGACTAAAATGTTTTATTAAATATTTTATTAATATAAAATATAAAATATTTTATTAAAACATTACAAATGGATTGCTGACAAGAATAAATTATAGCAAAAACTATAATCCTTAGCCCTAAAAATTTCCTACATTTACATACCAAAGGAATATAAATCCATCGTAAAATCTATCAATAAATCTCTAAAGATGCTTGTATTACCGATAGAAATTTCGTTGCTACATCAATTAAATGATAAAATTAGTTATTGATGGACATAACTGTCAATAAATTGATCGTTAACAATTGGTGCCAACATTTTCCGCCAATAATATTGATGAATTATTATTTCATCGATAAAAATGTCATCATTTATCAAATTCATTTTTTACCTAAGCATTATATGTTTGGTTGGTAATCCATCGGTAATATTTTACTTTTACCTATAGAATATGTGTCCATCAATAAAACCCATATTTTTAGTGCAAGTTAAAATAGCCACCATCATAGAGAAAATGATTGGATTGTGATGCCTATTAACTTCTCGATTTTTAAACCAAGTTAAACTGGTAACAGTCTATGAATTGATTGGATCTAAAACTTATTAACTCTTTGAATTAAATTTAAAGTTAAAATATGAAAAATGGCAATATGGACACAATTGAATGTGAAGGTGTGATATTTCATTAATAATAAAAAATGTTTAAGCTCAAAATATGCAAAAGAAAATACACAAATACGAAATTATAAAATTACTTTTTTCCACATCCATCTCCCCCATCTTAATCTTTGGCCTCTTTAGGAGGAGCCTCGGGCCAATCGGTTGGATCCTCTAACAAGTTAAAGTCCTCCCCCGGATGATGCTACTCATAAGCAAGCAAAACTTGAGTGATAAGGTCATCCTAAGCTTAAGTCCTTTGGTCCAACAACTAATTATTTTATGGCACCAACTCTTTTTGGTGTGACTCATGAAGAAGGTATAGCTTGGCTTGAAAACCTTCATTAATAGACCCTACATAGGCCACTTTGACCTTAAGCTCCTCTATTTGGGTCACAAGCTCATCACCTGAGTAGAGTACTTCGATCAAAAAGCTTAAAGGTCAGCCTTATGGTTTTTCTTAAGCTCTTCATGCTCCATCTTAAAATCCTCATGCTTCTTATTGAGTGCCTCGATGTTAGCCTTTAGCTTGCCTTCCGATTGGGCTAATTAAGATTGCTTATCTTGCCAGCCTAAACTTTCTCCATAAAGGTGCACGGTACTTTGAGCAACTTATCACAACAAATGAAGTTATCAAAATCAAGTCTAAAAAATTTCAAAAAAGAAAAGAAAAGGAAGAGAAAATAAGTTAAAAACCTTACAATAGCAACACAATGGTTAAATTTACTAAACTCTTCAACTAGTGATTGGATCAGCCCCATATCCCTTATGTTTTTCTCGGATATAAAACCAAAACTGGTGAAATCAAATATCTAACCATCCCCAAAGGAATAGTTAAGACCAAACTTTTAGGCTAATAAAGCATTCATCATTAGGGTATCGACTATTGGTGAGGGAGCATCGACTGAAGGAACAATAGTTATAAGGATGCTAGCTAAGGCTTCAGGCCCCCCAAATAGAGTTCGATCGAAGTAGACAAATGAGCTAACTCCAAATCTGTATGCTAGATCCTTCAGATGGGGAAGACGTAAACTCAGGAAAATCAGATGCAAAGGAAGGAGCGATCAGAGTATATGCCACCTTAAAGGTTAAATCAACATAAGGTCAAGGTGATAAATCCTAGAGGATAAACCTCCTATTTAAAGATCAATCACCTTGCTCAGTGGCTTGAGAAGATCGTATTTTTTTGCTACCTTTTTAGCTTATCACTTTTCCTCCCTAAGCTTTTTTATCCCCTCAGCCAACTCCCTCGGTAACTCTAGATCCATCGTAGCTACAAAATGAAAATTGATAGTTATAATTTATAAAAGAAAAATATAGAAATGCAATCAAAGATATGAATAAATAGATGCTCACATTTGGCATCAATCTCTAAAATTCTAGAAGACCCCAAAGGATCAACCAGCCTTGGCTAAACAAGAGCACCAAAAAGACTAGTATCATCCCTAGCTAATAGGAGATCTATTAATAAAAGGTTTTTATTATGTCTTTCCAAATAGCCAATTAGAGTCTTTATGTTTTAGGAGAACATGTCCATCCCTAAAGATAAGTCCTTTTGATTATTGTGCTTAGCCAACTTTTGAAGGCTTACCTCCAAGCGTCCCTTCCTTCTGATTAGGAAAAATTTATCTTTATACCCTTTTAAAGAACTAGGGATAGTGAAGAGCATCCTCTTGGGCCGACTGGTAAAAAAGTAATCTAATATATCACTCTAGTTGGATATGTAGAAGAAATGTGTGAACACTTCTAACAAAGGGGCAATATCCAAATTCTTACAAACTACCTTAAACACAACGATCATTATCCATCCATTTGAGTTAAGATGGTTTGGAGCCAACCTATATCACTCTAATAATTGGATGTTGAATGTACTGAAGGGGAACTGCATTCTAATAGCTAAGCTAGGATGAAAGCAGACCAAACGGGCCCTCCTCAGCCGATATGGATATAGGATAGGCCATAATGGCCACATTATTAGAAAAATCATACCTCTCCTTGAAGAGAGATATTATTTCAGGTAGTAACTTTATGGGTTTGAACACTACGATTTTATTTTGGTAAGGGTTCATCTAAGAAATATCTAATTCATTCCTAATAAGAAATAGAGCTTGCCATTATCAATAGCCATTTTTAAGGGAAATGGTTTAAAAAATGAGTAGCTAAGTTGCTCTAGTGCGATGAAAACTACCTCATTGGTAGGTATAAAAGAAGAAGAAGATGATGATGAAGATGATGATGATGATGATGATGATGATGATGATGATGATGATGATGATGATGATGAGGGCTTAAAATCACTTGAAATTTCAACAAAATGAGAATGCATCCAAGTAAAAAAAGAACATACTTAGTTATTCTAGTAAGAAATTTAACAAAGAAATAATGCAAACTCTCGAAGCTTTTTCAGAAAATTTGGGAACTTTGAAGAATCTCAAATAATTTCAAAGAAAAAAACAAAGAGAAAGCATCTGAAAATATGTGAAAAGTGGATAATTGAAGCAAACAAACCTATTTATAAGGGTATGGTTCTTCCTTTGCAAGTTAAGCCTAACTTTAGAAAAGACTCATAATTCTCTTCTGCCACGTGTAAGTCTGTGATTAATAAACCAAATGATCATTTTGTTGAATGAAAAGTCAAAATTAATGGCATGTTTGATGAAATGTCACTCACTATGATAAAAAGCTACCCCCTCAGGCTCACGAAATGTTAACTCTTTCAAATGCAATTAAATTTTACCACCCAAAGTTGACCATCAAAAGCTCTCTGCTTCATAGACCAATCGGATTGCTTTGGAAGGGGATAAATAATAATACATAATATTCTACAAGGCCCATTCCAAATAAAAGGCCACATAAGGCAAGTCCTAACGGAGACATAGGATCCATCACATTAAGCATGTTAGCTACCACCAAATTCGATTGGCCTGACGAGGACATGTTGTGTCAGCCATACTGACACACTTAGGTATGAGAAGTCAATTCACTATTAGACCATACCTTCTTCCTATTAACCACTCCCATTTGAGTATCTCCGCCTAGTAGGCCTTATCACTTATAAATAGCCCAACCCTTAAAGGCTCCAAGTATTCTACTCCGGAGACTCTCTCTTTATTCTCTCTCTAAGTCTCTTACTAATTTAAGCTTCGGAGTGCTAATGCTCGAACCAATCGAGCTAGCTTTCTTGTAGGTTCTAGATCATTCACAACCCGACCAGCTCACATGGTATCCTTAGGATTATCAGCTATGTTTTTGTTTTACTTAGGTACTTAACGTGTCCTCTCTTATAACCAAAAAATAAAATAAAGATATAATTTTCTTATTTAAAAAAAAGTTCTTTCCTATAAAAAATAATAATAATAGTTGCTTATATTCATTTTAGGACATTTGAAAAAATTTCCCATTTCCTATCCAACCAACCTCGCAAATTTCTTGCACTATATCAATATCATTCACAAACATGAGAAAAAAATTAACCAGTTCACTAGTATCAATTTTTTAAAATAATTAACCCATTAATCAATTCATTAAATTCGGTTAACTAGTTCATCGATTTTAATTTTTTCAGTTTGTTAACCAATATTTTTTGGTTAACCATTAAAATTTATAATATAAAATTAAAAAAATAGGTAAAGTTCAATTCAATTTAAAATATGCAAAGAAATATAAAATAAAAATCACAAAATAAACATAATTTACTAGCCAAAATTCATGTTCAACAAATTAATAGCTAATATTATAAAATAGATTTGATATTTGTTGAAAATTAACAAGTTTGATTCTAAGTCAAATAAAAGTTTAGATAATATCAAATGTTACAGCATAAGCTCTAAAATATAAGAAAATGTAATTAAATGCAATTGTATATGATAAAAATAATATATATATATATATATATATATATATATATATATATATATATATATATATATATATATATATATATATATATATATATATATTAGTTACTACTTATAAATATTACTATATAATTAAAGAAAATGACATGATATAAATTTAATTTAAAGTGTTATATAAATTTTATAAGAAAATATAAAAAAATAAAGATATATATATATATATATGAACTGATTAACGATTAACTCATCATAACCGAGTCCATTGGACTAGTTTTGCAGTTAACTGTATTTTCGGACATTTGTTTGCTCACATCTAGTATAGACACACACATAGAGAGAGTAACTGAAAATTTTAATTAATTTAATACTAAATTCAATCATTGAAGTTTAAATAGATTAATATGTTTTGAATCACTTTTCTCAGTTTTTTAATTTTTTTTCATGAATATAACTTTCTTTTTGTTTATTTTTTCAGATTTTGTATAATAAAATTAATTAATTAATTAAGAGACTATTTTTGGTGCCGGTGTATATAGTTTCATTGAAGATGACAATTTTATCCACCGTATCAATTTTTGTCTTACCTTATTCTACCAATGAGATGGCAATGCCAACTAATTTAAAATATTTTTTATTTCTCTAAAATAAAAAGAAATAGTTTGATGAATGAGTTAGGATATAATAGTGTGTGTAAATCTAAACAGTTTGATCTTAGGATTAATTTTGCTTACAATTATTGGACTATTTCACTTTCAATCGAAAGCTTATAAAATATTTTAAAAAAAATAGTTAAACTTAGAAAAAAATTTCAAAATATTCATTTTAGGCAGATTTTGAAATAAATCTTACTAAAAATTCTTGTTGGCATACCACATCACACATTTCATCCAAATGTATAACATATAGCCTACCACATCAGCCTGTCACCTATGTTAACCACCACATTACGACCATTAAAGAGATGCCATGTGTAAAAATTTTTAGTAGGATTCCTCCATAATCCAACTAAAGTGACTTTAAAAATATTACCCTAAATTTAAGTATTTTTCTATAAAAAAAATTATTTTTATGACTTTTCGATTAAAAATTGAAAGTCTAATAGACGTAAGTGAAATTATTTTATGGTCACGTATGCATTAGTGATTGTACTGCCCAAATGTGCACACATTGAAAATGGATTGATTGAGGAAAAAACCAAGTAAAAAATATTCAAAATAAATAATAAAAAATTATATTTTCTTGTATATTGAACTCTTTTGTTATATTATTCGGTATTACTTTATGGATCAATAATAATATAGGTGTACAATACAAAAGAGACCAAACCATGTTGATAGTGTGCACGAATCATTATTTTTGCAACTAAATGGTCGTCTAGGATAAAAAATCATATATAATTTAAATAGTCAATTAGCGCAACTCCAAATATGCAATTATCAAATAAAAAAGAATAAATGATGATTGGAAAGTGTAGAGAATAAATTTTATTTAAGCATAATGAACTTGGTTCCATTCAAAATGGGCCTATACTTTACTTATGTAGACTTGTGTTGAAAAAAATATTCAAATTCCAATTATGCCTAATCTAAACCTGACCTAATTTGACCTAACCCATCTCGATATGAATCTGACCCAAACTAGTGTAGGCCTACATTATATTTATGTAAGTTTGCGAAGAAAAACTCTTAAAATTTTGGTTAGTCCCAATCCATCTCGGTTGGGTCCAAACTTGACCCGTATGATTAGTATGTCATAATTGTATTAAGAGTTAATTTTCATTAAAAAAAAGTTAAAGGTGTTAACTTACAGCTTCATTTATTAAGGTTATCATGCAATATTTGGACCATCATGCGCCCATTCGGGCTACCATGCAATCTATTGGGCTTTTTACATAAATATACAAAAAAAACTAATAAAAGAGGAAAATGTTTTCTCATATTTTTAATTATATAATATTTTAAACTTTTAATTTCATTTATACAACGTTTAATTACAAATATATCACTTTTACATATTAACACACAAAAATACAACTTTTAACATTCTCACTTATTTCCCACCTTTCTCACTTTCCTATTTTCACTTTCTAGATTTTCATATCATCGACTCTCCACCAATATTCAATCCATTTTCTTGTTTGTTTAATAGACATTTTTACATTTGCATGTTGACTTATTAAGCTAGTATGTCTATTATTTCTTCATTTGCATGGTGGTAGATCTGACATTTAACTGAAATTTAATTTATCTTGTACAATGAATCCAATTAGGATCAATGACTAGTTTACTGACATTTAACTAATATTACTTGCTTTTTCTTTGCTCAAGAAAGGCAAATTAACAGATATTAACATATGCTTTGTTATCTTTTGTTTGATTCATCCTCATCTTTTTCTATTCATATCTTAGGTAAAATAGTTGTAACTCAATCAAGGTCCTTTCCTCAACCTAGAAGAATTCCCCAAATTATTAAAAACACGAAGAAAGTAGATGGTAATAAAAATATTAATAAAAATAAAAAGTCAAAAGCTAACTCTAATTTAATGATGATATGAAAGATGAAGAGAAATCGTAATGCAACTCAAAAATCAAATTATGATTCTGATGTCCCCAAAAAATAAAGGTAATTATCTTTTTCTTTTTCCTTATATTTTTAATTTATTATATTATGTAACATTATTATACTATTTATATAATGTAGTATAATGTTTATTCGTATACACATTATCAATGTAATGTTCATATACTTGTATATTATACGTGTACTTGGTATATATTGTAAGTATACTTGATGTATATTGTTGGTGTACATCTAGTATAATGTACATGTAATTGCTATATATTATACATGTACTTGTTGTATATTGTGCATGTGCTTAATGTGTATTATGCATGCACTTGAAATATATAGTGGGTATACTTGATGTATACAGTGCGTGCACTTGATGTATACTATGAGTGTACTTTTATTATATTGTGATTATACTTGTTGTGTGTTGTGTATGCACTTGTTATATATTGTGCATGTGCTTACCGTGTACTATGTGTGTGCTTGCTAAGATTGTGCATGTACTTGAAATACATTATGTGTGTAATTATTGTATACTATGTGTATTTGTATAGTATTTGGCCTAATATTTATATTATTTTAAAGTTTATTTTTTCTTCAAGTTTGAGACTTTGTTATGAAGAAATATGATTTTCACAATGTTCGAGCCCCCTTTTGCATTTATTTTATTGTTGTGTCTATTATAATGAATAGGCTCAATATAGAATAGCTGTAAAAATTTAGGAAAACATGTTTTGGGTACTCCTTAGATATGTCTGACATAGTTCTTTAGTGTTAACTTTTTCATTTGGTATTTCTAAGAAAGTACATATTGAAAATGATAAAAAAAATGGAGTGGACCTAATATTTGTCTTGGATGAATTTGCACTCATAACTGGTTTGAAGTGCAAAGGAAATATTAAGAAGAACAAGTCACTCAAAGTCTAGGTTGCATGATAAATATTTTGATAGTTGTAATAAGATAACCAAGCAGTTGATCCTAATTATTTTTTTTACATGACTTTTCAAATAGCATTATTATTTTTATACATTATTTTCTACTAGCTCATAGTAACCACAAAACTATTAAAAAGGAAGAGATTGATTTCATTGATAATGGAGACTTTGAAGACTATCCATGGGGGAAAGAGGCTCTTGAAATGACAATTAGTGGCCTTAAAAGGAAGTTAATTTAAGAAAAGGCTAAACCTAATATAAAATAAGGGAACATCTCAATGTGTAGAGTTTTTACTTTTTCTTATGCATTCCAAGTTTGGTTTTTTGAGTGTTGCCAAAACATCATTAAATATTTAAAAGTTGAGACTGAAGAAAAAATCCTAAGGAATATGCAATGGACTAAAAATAGAATTCACCTCATCATTAAATAGAATTCACCTCATCATAAATATTAAGTGTTTTTGCCAAAGATGTAAGTCATTATGGTTCTTTTTTTTACTGAACTTTTACTTTGATTATCATTCATTATATTGTGTTTCAATTCATATTAAAAGTTCATAACATATGTCCTCCATGATAATATTAATCATTTATTCAATACTACTATATATCTAGCTAGTTTGAAAAGATAATAGAAAAATTATTTCCTAGATTAGGCTCGTCTTTATAAATAAAAAATAACTAATGTAACAAAAATTTTTTATGAACTATTATATATTGTATTTTGCAACATTAAGATTCATGAAAAAGGATTAAGTTAAGCTTTTGTGAGTAGTAGTTCAGAATTGCTATACAAACCTACTTCGCTACAAAATATACATTTGTGGTTTTAAATTTGATTTGTAACTTTTTACATTAGTTGAAATTGAATAATATCTTATTAAATAAAACTAAGAGGAAGAGCTAGACTTGGATGGCATGTTTAAAAAAGGAGTAGAAAAAAGAATTATTAATTATGATGTAGCATTACATGATGATGATGACACTCCCACTCTACGTATTTATATAGCTTGATTTCGACTACTCACGATATGTGAAGTTATGCCATCAGTGCTAGTAGTATGCAAATTTAACCCATTTATCTATTTTAGAATTGTGTAATTTGTCATCTCCTTGGCCTTTATTAGTTTGGAGGATAGACATCATTGGAAAGATTCACCCGATAGCCTCTAACAGACACAAGTACATTGTAGTTGTTGTAGATTATTTCAAAAAATGGGTAGAGTCAAAGACTTTTAAGAAATTAGGGGTAAGAAAAATGGTATGATTCATTTAAAGGAATTTGATCTACAGACAAACGGTGCCTCACCATGAAGTGTCTAACAATTGAGTTCAATTTCAGAAAGAAACCAAGCAGATGCTTCAAAAGTATAAAATTCAGCATCACAAGTCTTCTTCTTTCCATCAGTAGGCAAACAAGGTAGTACAGGCTACAAATAAAAATCATGAAAAGATCATATCCAAGATAGTACAGTCCTATAAAGATTGAGCTAAAAGATTACCATTAACCTTCTGGGGTTACATGACTACTATCAGAACCTCTAAAGAAGCCACCCTTTTTTCCTTGGTATATAGAACAAAAGTAGATTTGCTAATAGATTTCAAGCTCCAATCACTTGAGCGCCAAGGTTACCTGAAATAGAATGGGCAAAACATCGATTGGCATAGCTGAACCTGCTAGACGAAAATAGGATGATAGCTTATTACCACAATCAGATGTATCAGAAAAGACCAATATGTCCCTTCGATGAGAAAGTCATAAGCCACCATTTAAAAGAACGTGACTTGGTATTCAAGTAAATGAGACTTGGCATACCAGACTATCAAGAAATATTTTGTCCCAACTAAGAAGGACCCATCATGTTGAAAAAATTACTGTCCAAAGGAGTGGCCATCCTCTCAGATAGTGATAGGAATGAATTCAAAAAGCCAGTTAATATCGATAAATTGAAAAGGTTACATTAATAAATCAAAATAAGAGAAGAATGGCCTGCAAGTCAAATATTGAAAAAAGGCAGCGTTATTAAAATTGGGCACCCCATTAGGGAAAAAATAATAAAAAAAAAGATGCCCTAGGAAAAAATGAAGGGTTGAGAGAAAATGATCAATCAAGAAAATCGAAGAGGACTGATTGATAATAGGATTCGGGTCCACTCAAGATGTCACTCCTTTGAGATCAAATGGAAATATGTGTTCTAAAAATTGATATTATATCGAGATTATAATTATGACATGCTATTATATAAGAATGCATGAATAAGCCAAGTTAAGTATGAAGTTAACAAATGTAAGTGCATTTATTACAAGCAAGCACTGACAAAACAACCCAGTTTCAGCAAATAGTGAACATGTAGACCAAAAACACACAAAAGAGTAGCACATTCTGCATATGAAAAAAACAAAAAAAAATAAAAATACAAAAAAAGAGAGAGAAAGCCTAAAGCCATGCAAATAGCCCCAACAAACATTGTTTTATACCCATTTAAATAGATATTTATTATATTTTATAGTCAAAAAAAGCATTGTTCAAATTCTACCACCACCACTACTGCCTTCACCAATGAGGTGCCTCTGCTAGCACACCCTATTGTTAGTTGCCTCTATGACCCATAGATGATATTTAGTGCTGGTCTCAAAATTGCAAGACTGCATGGGTAGAATATTAATTCTCACTAGCAGCCTTCTCCAAATGTAATGGTGGCTGGTCATAAAAGTATCAGTCAGTTCACCCTCTTGAAAGACAAAATACTCCAGACAATCCCTTGCTTCATGCCATACATTGAGCATAGTGCGGGGTGATTAAGAGTGTAGATCTATATAGTCTATAAAGTGGGACATAGCCAGAGTTGCCATCCCGAGTTACCTATTCCAACTTTATTCAAGGAAACATAAAACTTATACTCAATTTGATGGCACCATTAAGCTAGCTTACACCACCCTTTATGGAATAAAACCAATACTAACAGTGCCTTGAGTTAAAAAACCTAAGTGAGCATGCTTTTATTACATAGGAAGGGGGCTCATCCAACATCTAGAGCTTCTCCTATAGCCATATCTATTTTTAGGTAAAAATTAGGCATAAAATTATGTGAAAATCCCAAAAGGAACTCATATTCTATTAAGAAAAACTAGTAGGAAATTCCACAAAGGGCACATTACCTTTAAGGAAAATAACCCAAAGATAACTAAAGTAGCAAAGGGTTGTTGGTAAATAGGACATCAAGGTCTACATGCAAGGCATCCAATCCAAGTAAATTTTTCACCAGGATTAATGTAACTTACATCAAGCCTTCTTAAATCCCATTCACGTTGTCGAATAGTTGATAGTTGCCTAAGATGCCTTCCTCACTAGTAATCACCAAATTATAAGCCAGACACATTAAAAGAGTAGCCTCGATGGAGTAAGATTCATTACCCACAAAGAAATATAGGCTGTCAAAATAAGATGTTCAATACAACAGGTTCATCACTACCAATTATAAGGTGGGCATCAAAGGGACTGATCCTAAAGGTACGGACCACCTCCTGAGGATAATTGGACACGTAACTAGGTATGTAAGGAAGTGTATCAGGTGCAAAAGGTACACCAAAGATAGTAGCAAATTCTTCATAACGTGGGTACAATTTCATGTTGTTGATGTGAAAAAAAAAGAATCAAGGTTCCCAAAATTGAATAATGACTAAGAGTAAATCCACGTCCAGATCCACCCTAAACAAGAATTTCAAGTTAGAGTAGTGAAACTTAATTGGACCTATCCAAGTGGAATAATTGTCTAACATTAGAGCTAGCCTTTAAGAAAAATAAGTCCTAGTGGAATGGAAATGAAAGAGAGTAATGGAATTACAGGACACATATAACGAAAAAATGAAAGAATAAAAGGATAGGGTATAAATCGCAAGCAAACAAGATGGAAAAAATTATAGGAAAAATGAAGTCATGATGAAAGTCAGCATGCATAACCATGCAAGCTTGATGCCCACCCGTCCATGAGCCCTAATTACCACCCGGTTGCAATAAACAATAAAATGTCATCTTGCATGTTCACTAGCTCATATTCCATATATGCATCCCTTAGCATTTTATGACTTCTTGATTTTCTTGTACAGGGAAATGTTGAATGGTTCTCATATTTCAAAAATATTTCAACTTCCAAGATGATAAGGCCTAACAAAGGATAATGTTTCACTATGTATTTTTTATACGTGTGATCAATTAAAGGGACTGTAAATAAAAAGATAATAATAAAATTAAAATAATGATTTAATAATAATGACAAAAATGAGAAATAAAATGAACAAATGAAGGTGGCAATTTTTTAAAATGGTATTTGATAATTTTGATAATTAAACTAGTAAAAAGAACCCATTTTGTATGTGTGCACGTGTCTATATGAATAAACTTTGTAAATAAAAGGACTATATTAATTTTAAAAGATAGATAAAATTTGAATAACTATGTGTATACACTAGATTTTGAGGCAATTTCTAATCAAGGTTACCCAATAAAGAATATGTTTCTCCAAAATAGCTAGAGAATAGGAGCACAAGGCTCTTTCTCTCTCTCTCCAGGTTTTGTGTTTTTTAAAAAAACTGATCTTGAAAATATTTTGTGCAGGCTCTCTCCTTTAAGATTTTCAATGTTTCAACGAAAAATGTCTTTTCTCAAGCTTTATCGTTGCCTTTTTAAAATTAAAGAAATTATATATTAAAATAAAAAATTAGAAGGAAAATTTATATTAGCAAAAAATTAATTGACAAAGTTGATAGGAAGAAAGAAAAAGATAAGAAGGAAAAAGGAAAAATCTAAAAAAAATAATAAAAAAGAGGAAGACAATAGGGATGAAATAAAAGTGAGAAAATATGAAAAAATCTAAATAGAAAAGAAACGAAAGTGAGGACCAAACTAAGAGAGAGAAAAAAAAGCAAAAAATAAAAAGAAAAGAAAGATAGAAAAAATAAGCAAGAGGAGAAAAACAAAAGAGGATGACGAAGGTAAGAAATAAAATGGAGCAAAATAAAAACACATACAGTGAACAACCCATACACCAACACATAGCAAAATTAGCAAAAAATGAAGGAATTCCTCTTTTTTCCAGCAAGAAACTGAGGGTGAGAGAGCAAGGAAGGAGAGTCTCAAGGTGTTTGATTCCCTAGGTTTTAGACCTAAAAATCAAACGGTAATATTCAGAATCCTTAAAATGTTTTAAAACTATATTTACTTCTTTTTTGTATGAAATACCCATCTTTGCTATTTTATTTCTTTGATTTTCATTATAAATGATTGTAGATTAAATTTTGTAATTAATCTCATCTTTGTCTTGTTCTTGGCATATATCTTGGTTCCTACAATTATCATGTTCAAATATATGTTAATTGAAAATGATGAATTCTACTATTCATTGTTTCCTTCCCCTCCCTGTGTATTAGCCTCCCCAAAGTTGGGGAAAACTATAGACATTTGGTTCTAATGAGGCTTCTGTCAAAGTAATCTAATTATAAAGGCTACTCATTAAATAAAGATGAATCAAGGATTTTATGGTCTATTCACAATCGTAAAGTTTTCTAAAACTATTTTAAAGTGTTCATTGCTTATTTCGAGTTCTCAAGGAAGGCAAAGGGTTAAATAATGAACAATATCCCTAAAAATGTACTTAAAGATAATTTTTCTCATATTTTTGCATTTCACACCTATACAAAGAAGGAACATCTACATTATTTGAGCCAATTTTCGATTGACTGTTATTTTTGGCCTACACACCCATACAAAGCCACTTGCATGCTCGTGTAAGTCAGAGAATCTACTTTTGGAAATCCAATTAGGCAAGTTGACTGAAGCACTCAAGTTGCACGCCTGTGTGAGTGAAAAGTTAACCAACTTTTTTGAATCGAGTTGACAAGTTAGCTGACTTTTTGGCCAACAAAGCCATACAAAGTGCCTTGCACGCCTATGCAAGCCTATTTATTTATAGTTCACTCGTAAAACTAAAGAGGGTGTGGAAAAATTAATTTTGTAAGGTTTTTTTTTAAAGTTCTTTTTTGGATTTTATTTTTGGTTTTTAAAACTTTTTCTTCAACTACTTTAATGAGTATAAAGATCCTAGATCCAATATTGTATATCTATTTGAGTAAGTACATTATAGGTGATATGTAAGTATATTAAAGGTAATACAAAAAGTTTACTCTTTTCAATTTCATTTTCAATAACATAAGATTTCTACGTATTTATTTAAGTGTTATACACATTGATTCATTTATACCTTTTTCTTTATTTTTTTATAGTCCCTACCAAGATTTAGGTTGTGAAACCCTTTTAGGGGTATATTTCCATGTAGTGGAGAATAAATAGGATTAATGCTTTATTATCCCTCTAGGTTTGTCTTGGTTTTTATTTCATTTAAAAAGTTATTTATTTTAAATTCATTTTTTAGCATATTGCAAGTCCTTTTTTTATTCTTTTGTGGACCTTCTCGTTTACAAGGA
Source organism: Excoecaria agallocha (assembly GCA_037975025.1). Taxonomy (NCBI): domain Eukaryota; kingdom Viridiplantae; phylum Streptophyta; class Magnoliopsida; order Malpighiales; family Euphorbiaceae; genus Excoecaria; species Excoecaria agallocha. The sequence goes on along the minus strand of CM075807.1, from coordinate 96,331,408 downwards.
CATCACTTTAAAAGGGGAAGAAAATTCAAGCACACGACAGCAAGTATAGTTATGCATCACCTAATGCACACCCATACATCACTTGATGCACAACCAAAAATGTGATTTTCTTTTATTTTAAAATAATAAAGTGAATTACATGTCGCTCAATGCATACCTATGCATTCTTTAACATACGCTCAAATTTATTTTCTTTCCCTTCTAATTGCCTGCTCTATTTCATCGTGCTTTGTTCTATTTTATTTTTATTTTAATTTCCTTTCCATTATTATTATTATTATTATTATTATTATTATTATTATTATTATTATTATTATTATTATTATTATTATTTTGTGGTGAATGACCCTCTCGAGAGTCCAATTAGGCAACCGCTCAAGGTAAGTCTCTATCTCATTTCTTTTATTACAAAAAGGTATTTTTTTTACCGCTAAGGGAAAATACAACCAAAAGTATTTATATTAAGTAATTTGGGTTTTCATTAATAAAACTAAATCAATGTCCTATTTCTCATCCCAAAACTCAAATGTAAATATTGACTTTGATAATGAAAAAGAATTTGTATATAATTAAATAACACTGGACGTTTCTTAATAAAACTTAGACCAACAACTCCTTGTCTTTAAAAGCTTGCAATGAAACATTTTTTTTATAAATTTACATGTGAAAACCAATATCCTCACCAAAAAGGGATAATAATGAACTGCATAATTTATGGATGTCTATTTATGTTTATGTCATAATTTATCGCTTTCATTTGTGCTTGGGTGTAACTTTTATTTATTATGCTATGATCTTGCAAGTAAGAAAAGAGATAACACAATTAATTTGAATCCATTATGTCATATCCATCAAAGGTATAAATAAGTGTCAAGTTCTGAACTCTCTCTAGGTTTTGGCCTTATAAGGTCAGAACACTATTTTTTAATGTTCTATTGGGCGGTAACTTCTTACATTAGCCTTATGGTGCCCAACAAAGATACCTTCTGATGATTGATCGCCAATGATGGGAAAGGGATACTTCGAGACTCTATTTCATGCCTTTTTAGGACTCGAGACTCGATGAATTTGGTCAAATTCTTTTACCATCATGAAGTGATTGATCCATTCGGCTATAGAAACCTTAACCTAATTGAGCATTAAAAGTGGGACTAAGTTTCCAAGGTGAAGGTGAGACGATCCCTAGCCTGAAGATCACTTAGGGAAACAAAAATAAGTCTCGACTTCATTACTTTATGACCAAATGGAAAAAGGTTTCCACATATCCTCGAGATTCCCTTGGTTTTAGGTAAAGCTTAATAAAGAGGGGATGGGTGGTGCACGTCACACCCCAACAATAGCTAGTCCCACTTGACTAATGATCGGTGTTATAGGCTGTAATCTAGAAGGTGGCACCAAAAAGGCACCATTTTCCCTCATCATCGACCTTATTCTCCCTTTAAACTCTTCAAACCTCCTTTCCAAATCATAAGGATCATAAGTATCAATATTTTATGATGGATCTGTAATTTCTACAGGTTTTGAAACTCTTCCAAAGATATCTACTAAACCTAAATTTAAACTTGACTTTGATTCTTACTCCAACCCTTTTAGAATGATTTCTTTAACTAGGCAGCCGTCTAGACCCCTAAACCACCAAAGTGAATTAATGATGACTAAAAAGATAAGAGCATTAAAATGATGCACGACTGTAATACAATGCAAGAATGTGTTGTGTAGCATATATAACCACGTGTAAAGGAAAACACTAAACCTTCCAACCTTATTTCTTCCCACATAGGAAGTTGTACGATCACTTCCCTGGGTGAGGCTAGTATATAGGTGAGTAAAAAACCCAACGAACATATATGGTACATAGTGAAAAGCTACCAGCGTAACCTTTTTTTACTAAAAAGCGCACACAAGTGAATTTTTACCATTGTGTATTTAAACAATTCAAACAAATCAAAATTGGCCTACTAGGGCACGAAAGCCTTTGATGAGCGGCATCTAAATTTATTTGGATTTGTTTAATAAATAAAATCCCATATATAATGCAACACATTACGAAAAATAGAACCTAAAAGAAGTTGCTATTGCCATTACATAGGTTTCAGTCCACTAGTATAACTTTATCACTACCCAAGCATGATCCTGTAGACACTGGATTCTGAGGTGGCCCTTGTCAGGGTTATCCAATAAGGATAACATTGCTATAAAATAGATAAAGAACGGAAACACTATAGCCCTCTCCAAATTTTACTCCTTAAAATTTTTTGCAATCTCTCTTACAATATTTTTTAGGGTTAAAAATGTCATTTTGAGACTTTAACTCTTATCCCTTTTTTGATAGGGCAGAGACGTATATTTAAAGGAAAAAAAAGGACTTAGAGGTGAGTCATGACTTTGACTCATGGGTCAAGGCCATGACTCACCCTTAATCAATGCTTTTCAAATGCTTGCCACTTGCTTGCTGCCCTTGCTTGTCACTCACGTTATTGGGTGTGAGTCAGGACTGTGACTTTATAAGTCAGGCCATGCCTTGCTCCATGTTATGCCTATGAAAGGAATTTTATCCTTTGTGCGCTACCCCTTATTCATTTTCCCACATCCAATTATGCCCTTGACTCATGAGTTAAGGCATTTTTCTCAATTTTTCCTGCTTTCTTCATGTGAAATAGAGGATAAAAAAGTTTAAAAAATCTAGTCAAATTTTCTTTATCCATATTTGAGCATTTAATTATCAAGATGGTTTTTAAAATAGCCATCATTTCACTCGTTAGAGGGGAAAAGGATTTTGAAAGAAAAAAAAAGCCTTAAAACAAATAAAAACTCTTTGTTTTTGTTGAAACCAAAAGAGCAAAGGAAGAATAAGAAGAATGAGAGGAGCTTTACAATTTAGGATTCTCTTGGTTTAGAGTGACTCAAACTGAAGGTAATATAAGGGGTTACAATACTCTTAGTCCAGTGTAGATATTTGTGTTTTTACTTGTAATTCCTTTGATTTATTCTTTGATTTCTCTTGTTGATGATTATTGATTAAATCATGCAATTAATTGTGATTCCATCTTGTTTATAATCTAGTTTTTAATTTTTGTGGTTGTTTTTATACATGTGTTTGTTTTAAAAGAGATTTTAGTTTTGCTATTCATAATCACTTTCCTTCCTCTATTTTTTTAGCCTGATAGATTGTTTCCTTTGATTCCCATTTTCTATGCTTGAAATCATGTTTTACTTATTTGTATAAGTGTTTTAATGGATTTTGGGCATAAATCTTGTGCTGCCATATTGAGTTGAGCTTAGAATGTAGAAATCAACTATTCATGTTATTCACCCTTTTACTGTGCATCTGCAAGCTATACATGGTAATTTTCTAGATTTTCATGTTCTAGCTAGTGATTTGTGTTATTTTATGAATAAAAATGAGTTTTAGAAATGTTAAAACTTTTTCCATGCATTTTGGATGAATGTATGTGTTTTGAGAAAAAAAATATGGATTGTTGGCAATGGGACTGCATCTTCTTGTGATGACTCACAGCTTGAGAAAGTGACTAATGGCCATCGGTCACCCAAGTCAAAGCCAAAAGCATCATCTTGGGTGATGCATGCGCTACCTTCTTAGGCCGTTACTCAAACTAAACTTACCATATTCACCCCATTTTCTTCCCTTTTTGCTCTGTGACTCACTGTTGTACATGTTTGCATGTTTGTTCCTTTATTTTGGTCAACTTTTTTCCCCTTTATTTCATGCTTATATTTTTGTTTGTATCATATTCATTTATTTTATATTTTTAATTTATGCAATATTTAACATTATTATTATTATTATTGGCTATATTTTATTGATATTATTTATATTCATTATTTATATTTAAATATGTATTACATGCCATGTTAATTATTAACCCTCATTAATTTGTGATGTCATGCATGTATTATAATTATGCATTTATTCATTTTTCTTTTATTTAATTGTTTATATATTATTTTCTAATTTATTTAAATGTTTCAACATATGTGTGTTAATGCATGCATCATGCATTCTATCTAGCTACTTTGTCTATTTTATTATTTAAGATTAATTACTTATTTAAGTTATTCAGTTTAATTAACCATTTATTATATGATTTAATTCATTATTAACCAATGTTGTTTCATATCATAAAAGCTATTTTGAGGAACACATTATAAGCGAAGGACCATAGATTACAATTTTATTTTATCTTATTATTTATTTATTTATTTCAGCCTGTATTGTTATTTTTTCATATTTTTTTATTTTGTTGCAAATGATGTAATAATAAATTTTTTTTAATCGCTTAACTAAAAAATCACATGAAAAATTATTTATATTAATTAATTGAATTTTACTAATAAAATAGGACCAAAGTCCTATTTTTCTCAAAATACATGCATAAATTATAACTCTTTTTCCTTAGAAATGTAAACGATTTTTCTACATAAAATTGGAATAATTCTTTCTAAATAAAATGGGATGTATTATCCCAATTTTTCTTAAATTCACACAAAAAATTATTCTTTTATAAGATATCCATAAGGGAACCAATGTTCCCATATAAATCAATTATCATAATAAATTCCCTGATTTATATATAATTTTATCTTTATATTTATTCTTGTATTTTTATTACATGCCTTATTTTGCCGCTTTCAATTTAACATTTTTTTATAGCTTTTCTAGTATGGTTGAGTTTGCCTTTATTTTTCTAGCATGATCACCCATGTGAGGAAAGAGATAAAATAATTAATTTTAAAAACTCATTTATCTAACGTTAATCAAAGTACAAATAAGAGTGAGATCTCGAACTATCTTTCATTTTGGCCTCATAAGGTTAGAACTCATTTTTCAATGTTTTATTGGGTGGCATCTTTATGATACCTACTTTGTAATGCCCAACAGAAGCCCTCATAGGTTGATCATCAACAATAGATGGGGATAAATCCCTATCCATTGTGAAGTAATTAGCTTTCATGAGTTAAATAAACATTTATCCAATCTCGAACTCTAAAAGCAGGCTTTTAAGAGCAAACCAAATCCTTTGTGGTTCGACGCTCATAATAGATCCCTGCCAATAGGTCTAGCTCATCATAAGTACAATGACCAATTAGGTCATCATTTAATATACCAAAAGGCATAAGACTTAAGCTAGCGGTCCTTCCCAACACCTCCCTACATTGAATGAACACAGGATTATGCTTTAAGAATGCACCGGGATCAAATAAGGACATTTAACTTAATTTTAAGGTCGTAGTATGTTCTAATACATTTTAATTTCAAAGAAAGATAATTAAAATTTCTTAATCTTTAAACTTATTAATATTAAACTGACTAAGGTACTTTTGGAACAAAATCTCATGGTTCCCTAGTTAAGTTACCACTGTGATACATATTGAACCCCTGATGGTTTTTTATTTGTTCTAGATTATTTTTAGGGTTCGAGACTAGATGAAGGTTCATTTAACTCTTGAAAGATGATCATTTCACAATGGACAGGGATTCAACCAAATTTGCCAAGCCTCAAGCCATAAAAATGCATGAGAAAGAGTCTCGGGATATCCCTATTCCATTGTTGTCAATCAACCTACGAGGGCATTTGTTGTGCATCACAAGGTAGGTATCATGGAGTTTCCATCTAATAAGACATTGGAAAATTTATTCTAACCTTATGAAGCCAAAACTATAAATGGTGCAAGATTTCACTCTTGTTATACATTGGTTAATGTTATACAAATGATTTTTTAAGATTAATTATTTTATCTCTCTTCTCACATGAGACATGGAAAAGAATTTAAAGGCGTACCCATTCACTTGTAGAAAGCTACAAAACATATTATGAAGAAAGTGGTAAAGTTATGGCAAAGAAAGTAATGAAAATTAAATAAATCATACATAAAATGGAAGATTTATTGAATGTCAATTAAATAAATCATGCAACTGTGTATGCATATTACTTGGAAAAAATAAGGATGATCAATCCCATTTTATTAGAAGCAAAAAAAAATCATGTCAATTTGTACAAAATCTTTTACATTATTAAGAAAAAGGTTATTATTTTGGATGTATTTTTTGGGATAAAAGTAGGACATTGGTCCTATTTTATTAATAAAATCCCAATGAATTGATAGAATAATTTTTCTTTTGATTTTCCTTTAAACGGTTGAAAACCTTTTTTATTACATGCCTTACAACAGTAAAAGGAAAATAAAATAAAATAATTAAATATAGGTCCAAATAATAAATAATAAAGTAGCAATAAACTCCTAAGTTAATCTTCCATGCCATAGCATGCCGGTTCTCTGCCTTAACCCAGGATGCAGGTATGCAAGCACATTAAAAATGTGGCAAAAAGGTAAAATTGGTTAATTATTGCATAAATTAAATAATGAATGCTAAATAAATAAACAATAACAATGATAGTAAATAATGTTGATAATAATATTATTAACAGTAACAAATAAAGACATAAAGGCAAATAAATCTAAAAAGAAGAAAATATAGCAGGAAGATAAAATAAAGCACATGGCAATCATAAAGGATAATGCATAAAACACAAGGTATAAAGCCAATATGTAAGCCATGAAAACCATGCAAAAGAGAAACCATAGATAGCCAAGGTAAGGAGTCGAGACAGGCCGAAAGCGAGGGAAGCACGCATGTAATGGAAAAAAAATCATGCAATATCCCATCGTTCTTATGGAGCAATAGGCATTGTGTGGTCATCATCCCATATATCATGCCTGGAAGCAAAATCGACACAAGGCTAAGGGCCCAAAAATAAAACCACTCAAAAAAAGCATAGAACAATCCCAAACTCAACCAAAATCATTTCTAAATAATTAAAACCCATTTTTTAGCACAAAAAACAAAAGAACTCAAATAGAAAACCAAATTGAAAGTTGATGAGAGAGAAACTAAGAAATAGCAAAAGCTAATATTATGTATGAATTCTAAGGGAAACGCATGGATCATGTAAAAAAAACACAAGGAAAAATTTTTAGCATTCTATAAACCCAAGACATGAGAAATACAAAAAAAAATCAACTTGAAGCAAGCATACATAGGATAAAAAACTATTTACAAAGATACTATTCTATTTTTATTGCACTAGATTTATTGGTTTTAAGCTCAAAATATTACTCTTAGTTAGTTATCTCAACTAGTCAAAGGAATTCTAAGTGTTTTGGCCTCCTTCTCCTTTCCTTCTATTGTGTTTTTGCTTGAAAGTTATAATGATTCATAGTGAAAACCTCTCCCTTTTTTTAAGTTAAACCAAAACCTCTTTATGTAAAGTCAAAAGCTTCTTTCTTAATATTTTTTTAACTCCTAATCATTACTCATAAATAATGGATAAAAGCTCATTTATTGCAGATGAGATTTTTATCTCGACAAATTGAAAAAATGTGGCGAAATATAACAAACGGGCATCGCCAACAAATACAGATGAGTGAAGCCAATGGATACAGATGGACATCTCCAAAACATTGACAAAAATACCCCTTACTCTACCGTGGCATGAAGGGTGGAAAGTGAGTTATGGGTGGGATACAGACATCTCTAAACCTTAACTTATAATTTTGACACCAAAAACTTTGTTTTCCCCCTAGCAAAAAGCACTAACAAGTGAGATCTAAAGAAAATCACACTTGAGTCATGAAAACCAAAAGAAGAAACTAGAACTTTCATTCGTTATCTATCTAATAAGCAATTACATCCTCGTTAGGTAACCCTGATTTGAGTTCTTTTAGGACCCAGTGTCTATATAAACCCAAAATAATATCCAACAACAGTAACATCAACAATAAAAAGCATAAATCCATTGTTAAAAAGACAAGATAACAAGCATAGATAAAGATATAATTAAAATAAAAATACAAAGATATAAGCAGGATCTAAATTTCATTCTCATAAATGAAATGTAGCTTTTCTTCAGCTATTTCATACTTTTTAGTGAGTTTTATGAATGTTGGCATGGTTATAAATCTATTTGCATAAGCCCATTCTTAAGTCAAATTATGCAAGTACTAAATTAATCTTGTAACTAGTAGATTTCTAGTTGCTTTGAATACAACATTCATTAACTCGACAATTTAGAAGTCATTGTTGAATACCTATTATTAATAGAATGCAGCCTTGACCATTTCTCATATCCATTAATTAATAAATACTCTAGATTTCTACCATCAACCTTTTTAATTTCTTTCATATATTTAAATTCCTCAATTGTATATGATTCAGCTACTTAAATAATAAATCTTTAATATTTTTTGAGTTTTTCTTAGATGTTGTTCTCACATTATTCAACAAGTGGTAAACACGTGCAATGAGAAACACTAGGGTAAACTTTTGCATATGTTATATGAATACTTTCATGCCTATCGAATATGATGCACATTTTATCTATTGGTCCATATGTTTGTCTAAGTTTTATAAAAAAAAATTCCCAATAAGCATCATTTTCTGAATTAACACAGAAGGCTAAAAGAAAAATTTTTCTAGCAGCATCTTAAGTTGAAGTTATTATTAAAGTCCCTACACATGCTACCTTTAAAAAGGTACCATCTATAACTATTATTGGCAAGCAATATTTCCAACATTTAATTGATTGATCTAAAGCAATGAAAAGATATAAAAATGATTTGTCATCTTGTGTTTCCAAATGTATTATAAAACCATGATTTTTGTTTTACAGTATATACAAACACCTTGGCAATAATGAATATGAATCAAGTGGTTTACCTCTAATGATATCCATAGCTTCTCCCATTAACCTCTATGCTTCTATATATTTGATATTCACACCATTTTAATTCGTCATATCTCTTATTATGTTAGTTAGTGTGTACACAATCTTTACATCCACATATTTTTACTTGATCAAATCAGCAATTATATTTGATGTTGCTTGCCTTTTACTACTTAACCATAGCTTTAAATTATAAGAGTGAGTGGCCATGAACTTTCTCATTTTGAACATCCTGGTATTCCCTTATTTAAAGCTCTTAATTTCCATAGGCATGCCTCATCCAACTAACAAATCTCATATCTTCTTTCACATGACCTGTACACCTTGAATTGAAAATCATTTTTTATTACAAAAAAGCTTAATGTCGTTTTCAATGTATCCTTATCTTTAAAAATCTATCCAACTTCAAATCTAGATAACCCTGCATATGTTATAAGTTCTTATCATCAACTTTTACTTCTTTGCCTTTGTTATTCAAATTGTCAACTGTTTGTTTGCTCACCAAACTCACATAGTCTATCATATCTATAATTGTTTCATCTAGGTTGATGAATGCCTTTTTTTGTTCCAATAATAAATTTGTTGTTTTAGTTTCAACTTCCATCATTCCAAGTTCACTTAAGCTTCTTTTAGAGATTTCCTCTATAATAAAAATATTAAATATGTTTATAAAATTCTAGCTACATTCCAAAATTTATAATTAACCAATAAATATTTTATAGTCAATAAGACATGCCCTAAAATGCATTTACAATAAGGTGAAATTTGTTTCAGTCCAATACCATTTTTCCCAATCTTAAAACACACTAGGTAAAGGAATGTGTAAGCATATAAAGAAGGATGTTGCTATATGCTGAACTGAAATGCCAGATGTCTTAAAATTCTAAGAGTTTAAAATAAATGTGTTAAAGCAATCAAATGTAAAATTGATCTTATCAAATATTTTTAAAACCAAAACATGTGAATTACATAGAAAACCAAATTGAGACCAAAAACTATAAGACAATAATAAAAACATTTCAAAATTACATGACATAACATCATTATAACACCCTCATACCCCTAAAGGAATATAAGAGTGTTATGAGTCTTAAAAAATTCATCTAGTTAAATTATCTTCTAATTATAAGTTCTTTATGTCTCTTTAATCATGCCTTTTCAATATTAAAATTATCTTACTCAATTACATACAACTTCAATATCTTAACATATACGAATACATATATTAATTTTAAAATGCTTATAACATATTTACATTACTAGACTAATACACATATTACATATATTCCTTACATCACATACTACAAAAAGATTATATAACAAAATAAAACTTCAAGCTTCACCCCTAGTGTCCTGCATATGTTGACTTATAAGTTCGGCACTTCTATTCTACACCTACATACCTATATAGGAAAAACACCTATACTGAGCAATGGTTCAGTGGGGTGTAAAATAATGCAACCGATTTCTTATCGAAGTCTCAAGCACAAATAATACAATATGCTAATATACAATAAATAAATGCATTTAACAATTAACATATCTTAATGTTCACATCACAACGCACATACATTCATAAAATAGCTCTATGCATTCAATAATATCTCAATACCATTATCTCAATCAATCACACTAACAATATCAATGAGAAACACTAGAATTACATTGAGGAACTAAAGCATTTACATTATTAATCATTTAGCATTACTTATTAATTAGATCATTTTATCACCTAAATTCCTATTAATGATGGATAACAGGAACAAATACTAGATACTAGCAAGTAGTATCAAAAACTAGAGACATAATAGTCTTGAATCACTATATACCAATGGGAATCAAAATATTAGTCACCTTTTGGTTCCAACACTAGCAGTTGCAATCACTATCCCTTATAATCATGCCTATCTATCCACTACTATGTGAAATTTAAGCTCATAATAAATCCTTAATCACTCAATAATACTACATTTAATGTATTTATGATCATGGAGTTAATACACTCATTAAATCATGCAACAATATCAATATCACTTATATTTAATTACACTTAATATACCACTCAACATGATCATCATTCATGTAGTAGCATATTACACTACCAATATAATTATTCACGTTCAACTCATCACATTGTAGATATTCCTAAATTTATACATGTTCCTATACATATGCCCTTTATTGTAGTCTCAAAGTTTAGTTCATTGTTATATATACTTAAAATTTATGTGTAAACCAAGTAATAGCATAAACTAAATCATATGCTTATAATTCTTCATGTTTGGGTTTACTTTATAATTATATTTTAATGTTCATTCATTTATTACATGATTTTTCATGGCATGTTATATCCCTACACATATGTGCAAAGTGTTCTAAAAGTGTTTAAGAAAGTTCGGGTAAGTTTTTGTAACATTCTGCTGTCTAAAAGTCAAGGATAGGCAAAACTAAAATAGTGATCCCGATTAGGATAATTTTCTCTTAGTAGGGTCACTTGCTTCTATCTAATCCAAAATTTTTTGGTCTGGCTAGGTCGGTTAATTGGCTCAACCAGGTCGATTCTATGCTCTGGTTCTACAGTTATTGCCTTTCTACTTCAACTGTGAAGGGTTTTTGACATAGTAAACATGATTTCTAGGCATAGTCACCTTCTAAAAAGTTATTCCTCTATATTACTATTTTCTATAACATTAAAACTTAAGCCATGTGAAATTCTAAATCTTGAGATATATATAAAATAGTACTAACTGCTCCCAATGACAGGGTAGTAGCCATAACTCAAATTCAAGCTAAACTACAAGGACTTTAAAGGAATAATTAGGTTTTCATTTCTTTTACAAAGTTTTATATCTATATCTTAAATTTCATCTCCAACTAGAATCACTTCATTTGAGTATCTATAAAGCAAATTATAGCCTACAAACTAAAATCGGTTCAAGTGAATCCTATGACAGAATTTCATTAGGTCACCTCTAAGTCACAAATCACTTTTTTCATGCATTTTAACATCATTCCTTGGCTCTAACATAATTATATATCATTTAAAATAAATTCACCTACTTATTTCAATTTAAACACATAATAAGAAAAATAAAAGACTCTCATAGCTCTTAAAGCTTATCTTCCTTTTTGTTGCACTACACTTTCTTTTTTTCCCTTATCTACTATCTTTTCTCTAGCAGCTATCATGAAATACCATTCAATTATCATTCAAAAATTATAAATACACACTCTAAAATACTTATTAAATGAAGAAAGAATGATAAGATAATCCACTTCCTACCAAAAACCATATATTTACTCACCTTGAACCAAGTTTCCTCTCTTTCAACCCTAAAGTAGAATTTTTAAGAGAGTATTTTTATGAAGAAGTAACATGGAAAGTTTGAAAATCCATTACCCAAAGGTTGCCGACCACTTATTCTCCTTTTATACAAAGTCCTTAGAAATTTGTAGAGCTTACTTGTGTCATTTCCTCATTAGATCACTTGTCAACCTAATGTAAATTGCACTTTACTCCCTTTTATTCTTTTAGTTCTCACATTTGGCATATAATTTTATAATTTAAATTTCAAACTAATCCATATTTCATATCTTTCTAAATATGCATGTTCATATCACACCTTTAATTCACTGTTTTGTCTTTAACATTTAAGTTAATTCCTTTTGGGTCCTTTTTCTATACTTTAATTTCTTATCCCTTTATGTCATCTCCCTAATGTACCCTAGACATACTCAAATTCTACTAGGGTGTATATTGGGGCCTTATAATCATAATTAACCTTCATCTAATAGCATACTAAAGAACATACAATATACAATGCCAAAAATAGCAACAACAAGTAGAATTTAAAAGTGAAATACATTTTTTTTTGTAAATTACCTATTTTGCAGGTCTCCATCTTTGTAATACACAATGGATATGATTTGAAACATGGTTTTTTTATTTTCAATTCTAAATAAAAAAAAGGAGTGTCAACTCATCCTTTATTTTAAGTGGTGGATACATATCTTCAATAGCATATTTGATGTCCAATATGTTATTTTCAATACTACTATTCAATTGTTTATTTATTATATCTAGTATATTATCATAGCTGCAACCTAACGAAATTCGTATTCCGTCAACTAGAAAATCCTAATACTTGCTTTGTTCACTCCATTTTTCATTATATTGCATCAAAATTGTAATTTTTCTTGTGATTGTAAATATCCTATAAAATACAAATATAAATTCTTAGATAATAGAAACTTGGAAAGCAACCAAGTAATCTAATCTATAAAACAAAAAGATGACAATTACTTCTCCTATGATCTTTGTAAAAATTCAATATAATACATGCTAGATAAAAGTCATATTTGCTATATGCCAGGACTTCAAAATGGAAGAATAAAATCAAAACTATATTTCCCCTTGTTTCCAACCATTTCCTGTATTGGGTACATATTTAATAGTTGTCCAAATCATATTTTCACAAACTGAGGATTGACATTGACTTCATCTTGAATCAAAATATGAGTGGCATTAAAATACATTGGAGAACTAATAAAGTTGATCAATCTATTAGACATTCAATTCTCATTGCAACAAAAAGAATATGACATGTGTGTGAAAATAAAAAAAAATCAAGTTAATTAGAACCTATAATTGGACATTCAGATCTCCTCCATCTTTGCACCTAACGGTAACTCAATTAAAATCTTGCTATAATGGATTAATTAATAGATCAAACCAAAATGGCAACATTGATGATGGAGAGAGAATAGGAGATCGTTGGAGAAAAGAATTATGCTAGTGAGGTGATATGAGAAAGAGATTATGACACTTTCACAATTTTGATCATCAGAATAATACTTTTTGAGGTAAATAGTGATAGTAGGAAAAAGTGCCACTCAAGGCTCATGAAAATTTTTTATTACCATTGAAAATTACAATTCACAAAGAGTCTGGTGGTATGATTTGAGGTCAAATAGACCCTCAAAATGGATAGAGAAAAAAATTTAAGGATCGTATTGGGATTTGACCAAACTTTAACTAGCTCGAAAATATTTCATAGATCACATAAAAGTATTCCAGCTATATGGACCTATTAGACATAATTCTAGTTAATATCTGGGAATGAAAAATACATTTTTAGATAACTTTAAATTATTGAATTTTGGATCGGTAAATTTTACCTCCAGAGTTAGAAGTATATCGAAACGAAATCAGATTGATCTAAAATTTTAAACATTCTTTATTTAATATTTTTAAATAATTTTAGACGTATTTTGGATGTGAAATGATAATTAAAATATGTATCCAATAAGAGGATGACAAATGATTTAATATAAGCCTTTATATTGAATAGTATGTGATTAATTCTTGACTCTCCATTAAAATCCACTAAAGGACAAAATAAAAAAGTGGAGAAATTTCTCCACAACACTCCAAAAATCAGCCATCTTCCTCCCACAAATGCCATGGCCGAATTCTTCACATAAACTCTCTCCATTATTTTCTTCTCTCAAGCTCCCAATTCCCACTAAATTCCTAACCCAAATTTCATCTAGATTTCATAAAAATTATCCTTTCTGCCTTAGATAAAGAATTGAAACAAAAATAAGCTTGAAAAGTAAAGAATTTTAGTGAGAAAAAATCACTAAAGTAAGTGAATTTGTGTGTTTTAACTAGAATTAATTGAAAATTTTGATAGGTTATTATTTTCATGTGATTTTGGATGAAAAAATTAAAGAGAAATTCATAAATATTCATTATATACAATTCTATTTAGGTGAGAAACAAGAAGAGGAGAAAGAGAAAAGAAAGGGAAAGGGAAAAGAAAAGAAGAATTGAAGAACTCAAGTTGAATTAGGGCATGTGGATATCTAAACTAATTTATTTCATGAAAACCTAGGTTATGTGATTTAGAGTTTTATATGTAGATTATGTCTAAATTCAAATTAATTGTAGATTAATGAAATTAAATGTCAAATAATGAAATTGGAATGAGAAAAAATATGTCACTTAGGATTCATGTATGTAATATAATTGGATTAAAAGTAAGAAAATAGAATTGGAACATATTATGTCACTTAGGATTCATGTATGTAATATAAACTTCAATTCAAATTAATGGTAAATAAATGCAATTAGTTGATAAATAATGAGATTTATGAAGTTAAATTCACTAAAATATGAGTAGAAATGGTAAATTAGTTTTGGAACCTATTATGTAAGTATGGAAATTTAAGGTAATGTAAAGAATTAATTTAATTTAAGGTTAGAATTATGTTAAATATGCTTGAAAACATAGTTGGAAAGTGTTTTGAGAATTAAACAAATTCGAATACATGAGACATAATGGTGGCTGAATGATGATGGGATGGATTTTGATGTCATAAATGTTGATTAATGTGAATTAATATTAGATATATATAATTCAAATCTTAAGCACATGATGGGATAAACATATGATAAGAAAATAATCATGGATAATGTAACATCATAAGTGGCCAAATGGTATAATGGGTTAAGCTGATGTGATTATAATGACTTAATACATGAAAATGATATTATATGATAAATGAAGGAAAAGGATGTACATAATGTGAAAGCAAATTGATACATAATGTGAAAATGTGAGAATATGTGGAAATAATGCACACTTTATGTTAATGTTATGAAAATAGTTTTGCACTTAGTGCCTAAAAGTGAAAAAAAAAAGTATAGCATATAATTGGCTAGCCATAGAGACACTCATTATCGTAACAAGCCATGGCAATGCGCAAAAGTGGACCAAAGATGGATCCACACCATAAATATGAGAAAAAAAATGAGAAAAAGAGAAAGAAAGATGAGAATCATGTAGTTTTGTACCTGTGGGGTCAACGTCATATGTATCCAATTTGAGGATTTCATTTCCATTGAAAACGATTAGAGGCAAAACTAAAATAAAAATAATATGGCAATAAATGGAACAAAATGGTAAATAATGTATAAAGATGAAAATTAAGGATTAAAATGAAAGAATTTTTACAAAATGAGTGTCCAATGTTAAAATGGTCAAAAGATAGTGAAAATGTAGTTAGAAAGGGTAAAAGTGGACTTTTGGAACAAATTTGGTAGAGGAAGTGCAAAATTATAAATAAGTGAAAAAGTTGTGAAAATAGGAACTAAATTGAAATTTTGGTAAAAAGAAATGAATTTAAGGACTAAAATGAAAGAAAACATAACTTATGGGTTAAAAATATAAAAGTATGATGAAATATGCTTAAAATGAGAAATTAGGGACAAAACGATAATTATGGCAAAGATGGAACTTTAAGGACCTAAAGGTAATTTTGATAAAAGATGGGACCTATATGTAATTTTGGCAAAAGATGGGGATATAAATGTAATTTTATCAAAAGATTTAATTATTAGGTGTAAAAATGTAATTTCACTCTAAGTCATGGATGTTAGTAAAAACTGTGAAAAATTTAATTGTGAAAATGATGGATTGTGATAAATAAAAAAATTATTTAAAGAAAAATAGTAAAACTAAAAAGTAATTTAGAATTTGTATATTATAGTGAAATTTGTTAGTTGGGGTTTCCATCACTAGATTTTATGATTTAGCATGTAGTTGTTTCCTATGCACAGGGACAAGTAATTGTGTTGTGGACGCAAAGCAATTGAGGAAAGAAGCTTGATTGGGAATAATACTTATTACCTTTTATATATAAGTTATTTAAGATAAAGGATATGTATGCGTGTGTGTGTGCGTGTGTGCGTGTGTGTGTGTATATATCTTATGGCACAAATGTGTTATGGAATGTATATGTACTTAATGGAATTGTAAAGTAAGACATGAGTTTATATGTACGTGCATATGATGATGGCTTATGATTGTGATGTCTATGATGAATTATAAAAGTGTTCATTTTGTTGCTTGGAGTATTGGAGTTGAAGGTTAAATATTGGAACTGTATTTTTGAACTTTTGTGGAAGGGATATTTTAAAATTATAGCCGTTATATTGTCGAAATTTTTTCTCAAATTAATAGTGATTTTGAGCAAATGAATAGTAAATTTACAACGATAATCAAATTGGCACGTAATGGACCAATGAACTGATATATGAACCTAACACGACTCGCATGGAAATGAAATAAGAAACAAGTAACAAAGATGCAAATAAATGTCCAATTAATAATCCGATTACAATGTGATAATATTTGGATCCAGAAAAATACAAGGTATTACAGAGATCGCTGGAGAATGAGAAGGAGAATGAAAATGTTGATGAGAGAGCAAAGGTAAGCTTTTGTTTCACATAAAAAAGTTGTATTTTTTAAATTAAAAATTTTAAAAATAAGATTTATGAAATATTATATAAAAAAAGGATGTATTTTTGGAAAGAAAATTAAAAACCTGACATTTTGAGTAACCTCCTCCTATCTATTTGAGTCACCATATGATACATTTGGACTAATATATAGTAAATTTATGGATTGATACAAACTCATCCAATTTATTTTGACATAAATCCATTTATAACTCATAAATAATGGTACAATTATGATCGGCCATTTATAATTCAAACTCATATGGGCTCAATCCAAACTATTTTTCATGTCTGGCATTGGACATTGCGGAGAACAAATTTTGCTGCTTCCTTGCAAAACCCATAAAAGACTAGTCATAGAATCGGAAGATTGGGAGAAAATACCAGTCTTTGTTCTCATTCCACGACAACATGGATAATCATTTAATAATCAAAATCCACCTCCAATATTATTTAAAGTGTTGGTGCATGGTGATGAGGATCAACATGGATTGCCATGGTTCCTTCAACGACCGTCGATTTACATTTTTATAATCAAAATCCACCTGCAATATTATTTAAAGTCCTTTAGTCAACTCTCTTGTTTATCAATTACTACAAGTAATTTACTAGTAATTTATTAATAATAACTTCATCCACCTTCTTCCTCCTTCACCTCGATCCATTAATGAATCACAAGTTATGGTTTTCAATTTTACTCTTCCTCTCTCTTTTCTACTCCACCAACTCCAAATGCAGCAAAAGCTGCCATTTCGCATTAGCGTCATACTACGTTTTCCCTGGATCAACCTTATCCTTCATCGCCGAGTATTTCAATTCGGAGATTCTTCAATCGGCGGATACAATCGTTAATTACAACAAAGACAAAATCTCTAACAAAGACTTTCTCCAATCCTTTATCAGAATCAATATCCCTATCCCTTGTGGCTGCGTGAGGGATGAATTCCTCGGCTACCTGTTCAATTACGATATTCGAAGTGGAGATACTTACAGCAAAGTGGCCAACGAGACCTACGCGAATTTGACGACGGTTTCGATGTTGAAGCAATTCAATAGCTATCAAGAGAATCGGATACCAGATACAGGTACGCTTAATGTTTTTGTGAATTGCTCTTGTGGAGATAGCTCAATTTCGAAGGATTATGGTTTGTTCATCACATACCCTCTGCGGCTTGGAGATACTCTTGATTCGATCACCAGGGAGGCCAATGTTTCTCATGAGTTGCTTCAGAAGTATAATGCTGGTGTGGATTTTAATGGAGGAACTGATATCGTTTTCATTCCAGGCAAAGGTGATTTCTAATTGTTTTTTCAGTATCTAGATCTAGTTTTATTTATTCATGGAGATGTGGATTCCAAGAAAAATCATTCTTGGCAGCATGGGCCCCATCATTTATTTCATTCGAACCTATGACAAATAGATCATTATATCATCTATCTTTTAAAACTAGTTTGGATAAAAGAAATTTTATAAAATGTTTACCCATGGTATCTACTGGTTGATTGTAATAATAAAACATAGAGAAAGAGATTTAGAATGAAGTAAGCAGGTTTTTTCTCCACTCTTTACAGCTGTGCAATACTACATATTTATACAAAAATGATAATAGCTAATATAGGAAATAAGCTAAATCTAAGACACCTAAAATCTTCCTATATGAGAAACACAAATCACGTAGTATCTACTATTCCTATATAGAAAATATACAGCTCACGTCAACACTCTCCCTCAAATTGGTGCAAAGATATCTTTGATACCCAACTTGTTTAGTGAGCTATGGAAACTTTTACTTGAAACAGCTTTCGTCAACATATCAACAAGCTGGTCTTCTGATCTAACAAACGGAAACTCAATGATTCCTAACTCAAGGTTTTGTTTAATGAAATGCCTATCCACCTCAACATGCTTTGTACGGTTATATTGGACTGGATTTTGAGCAATTGCAATTGCTGCTTTATTGTCACAAAACAATCTCATTTCAGTATTGGGGTCAAATCCGATTTCACTTAACAGCCTTTTGAGCCAAAACAACTCACACAATTCCTTAGATATCCCTCTAAACTCCGCTTCAACACTAGACAAAGCCACCACTTTTTACTTTTTTGTTCTCCAAGTCACTAAATTTCTACCCACAAACATGAAATATCTAGAGGTTGATCTCCTGTCTGATATGTCGCCTGCCCAATCTATGTCAGTGTTTCCATCAACATTCAGGTGGTTATTCTTAAAAAGCAATAGCCTTTTCCCTTGGGCAGATTTTAAGAAGCGAAGAATTTGAACTACCATCCCCATATGATCTTTACTAGGATTGTCCATGAACTGGCTGACTACACCGACTGCGTATATGATATCCGATCGAGTATGAGATAAATAAATGAGCTTTCTCACCAGACGTTGGTATCACTCTTTAATCATCGGTACTTGATTTGAATAATCTTTAAGCTTGAGGTTCTGAACAATCGGTGTCTCCGCTAGTGTACAATCCATCATCCCTACTTCAGCCAATAAATCTAATACATATTTCCTCTGGGAGAGAAATATTTCTTATCTTGACCTGGCTACTTCTATTCCCAAAAAATACTTCAACCCTCCTAGATTCTTCATTTCAAATTCGGTGCTCAATTGTTTTTGTAGCTTCGAGATTTCTTCTTCATCATCTCCTATGATTATCATGTCATCTACGTAGATTATGAGAGCTGTTACCTTCCCTTGTCGTTGCTTTAAGAAAAGGGAATGATCAGAGTTACTTTGAAAAAACCCATATTTTCTCATTGTTAGGCTAAATCGACCAAACCATGTATGAGGTGATTGCTTTAGTCCATACAAAGCTCGTTTTAATTTACACACAACCTCATTGTGAGGAGTCGTGGTGTAAGCCGGTGGAACATCCATGTAAACTTCCTCTTCAAGATCTTCATGTAGGAAAGCATTTTTAACATCAAATTGATGTAGAGGCCAATCAAGATTTGTTGCTAGAGATATCAATACTCTAATGGTATTGAGCTTTGCTACTGGAGAAAAAGTCTCTTGATAGTCAACACCATATGTTTGAGTGTAACCCTTTGCTACCAATCTTGCCTTATATCTTTCAATGTTCCCATCAGCTTTATACTTGATAGAAAAAATCCATTTGCATCCAACCATTTTCTTTCCCTTTGGTAACCGTACAAGGTCGCATGTCTGGTTCTTATGTAGTGCTTCCATCTCATCTTTGATTTCTTGAAGCCATTTCAGGTCTGTTAAAGCTTCTTGAACTCCATGAGGTATATGGTAAGCTGATAGATTTTTTACAAAACCTTTGAGAGAATTAGACAGCCTTTCTATTGTCACATGATTGGCAATAGGGTATCTTGATTGCCTCCCTTCAATGTCTGAAGAATAACGATCTGGGGCCTTCCCTCTATTATGCCTGAAAGGTAAGTGATAACCAGCAGGAGTATCTAAAACAATACTAGAGTATGAGTGTGAGCTTACCTCATGGATATCCTCAAGAAGATTCTCATTGTCGGGTACATGAAGAGGGGTCTGTTCACTACTTGATTCAGATTCGTGCTCCATAAAGTCTTGAATATCAACTCTTTCTTCTGTACTTGCACTTGATACTTTTGTGCTTTCACCTGATACAATTTTTTAGATGACTTCATCCTTACCAACCACATCTCTGTCTTTACTCTTTTCTGCATTTCCCATTCCTTCATATTTTGAACATTCCCATCAATTTTGTTTTTCCTATAGCTCCTCCTGAAGATGAGAATTTGATGCTGGCAAGGAGTAAAAATTCTCAGATTCCAAAAAAGTGACATCCATGGTGATATAGGTACGCCTGGTGGTAAGGTCATAACATCGGTAGCCCTTCTTTGTAGTACCATAACCTAAGAAGACGTATTGAATAACATAGGAATCAATTTTAGATCTTTGATCTTTGTGTACATGGACAAATGAAACACATCCAAATACATGTGGAGGAAGAAGCAAAACCGATGGTAAGTTTACATGAGTAGCTAAGGGTGCGTTTACTTATAGAAAATAGTTTTTTGTTTTTTGTTTTCTATTTTCTTAGAAAATTGGAGTATTTATTTTCCATAGAAAATTTAGAAAACGCTTCCATTTATCAACAAATGGAAAAATGAATTATTTATTTTCTATATATATGTATGTATATACATATATACGTATGTATATAAGCATACACATACACATGTGTGTGTGTGTACATACATACATATATACATGTATATATATGTGTATGTATGTGCATGTATCTATGTATGTATGTATGCATGTATGTATATGTATATGCATATGTATGTGAATATATGCACATATATACACATGTATGTATACATACATACATACATACATACATACATACATACATATGCGTATGTATTACATATGTACATGTAGGTGTGTTTGTATGCATGTACAAACATATATATACATATTCATATGTATATATATGTATGTGCATACATACGCATACATATACATATATATGCATGCATGCATGCACATACAGATACATATGTGTGTGTGTGTGTGTGTGTGTGTGTGTGTGTGTGTGTGTGTGTGTGTGCATACATATACATATATATATACACACATATCCATATATACGTATGTATGCATGTACTACATATACATACACATGCATATACTTATGTATGTATGCAGATACAAACACATACATATGTATGTATGTATGTATGTATGTATGTATGTATGTATGTATGTATGTATGTATGTATGTATGTATGTGTGTGCGCGTGTGCGCGTGTGTTGAGATTATTTAGAAAATTTAGAAAACATCTTTTATTAGTTTTTTAATTTCTTCTTTATTTTGAAAAACTGAAAATTCATTTTCTGTTTTCTATTTTAGAAAACTGACCAAAATAAACATGATCTCTATTTTTTGTTTTCTGTGAAAAATTTTTTTGCAAAACTAAAGTAGTTTTCTGTAAGCGAACAAGCCCTAAAGTTTGCAATAGGGTTTTAAACTCTAGAATTCTTGAAGGCATCCGATTTAGTAAGTAGACTGCAGTTACAATAGCATCCTCCCAATGTTGACTTGGTACTCTTGACCCAATTAAAAGTGCATGCCCAGTTTCAAGTATGTGTCTATTCTTTCGCTCTGCGACTCCATTCTGCTGAGGCATATGCATACAAGAGGTTTCATGAAGCAGTCCATGTGATTGAAAGTAAGTATGAAACTCTTGATTTATATATTCTCTTCCATTATCATATCAAAGAATCTGAATCTTGGCAAAGAATCGATTCTTAACATTGCATGGAAAGATCGAAACACACCAAATACCTTATTCTTATGCTGCAACAAATATAACCAGGTCATACGATTGCAATCATCCATAAAAGTGGCGAACCATCGTACACCAGAACTAGATGTAATAGAAGAGGATCCCCATACATCTGAGTGAATTAAAGCAAAATGAACATCACTTTTATTTGAACTAACAGGGAACGGTACACGGTGACGTTTAGCCAAAATGCAAGTGTCACATTTAAAGTTTAAATAATTCAAATCTAAAAAAAAATGAGGAAACAAGTGCTTCATATAACCAAATGACGGGTGACCCAGTTGTTGATGCCATAGCCAAATCTATTTTTCTTTGGTGTGAAATGAATGATCAACATTATTGACTATTGCTAAGCTAAAATCGTCCATGTAGTATAACCCCTCTTTCTTAGTACCACACCCAATGATCTTCTTTGTGAGAATATCCTGAAATAAGCAAAAAGAGGGATACATTAGAGCTATACAATTCAGTTTCTCTATTACTTGCCCTACTGATAGTAATTTATTTGAAAGAGAAGGCACAAGTAGTGTGTTTGGTAAAGAGAGAGATGGAGTTAAAGTCACTTTTTTGGCTCCAGTAACTGGATATGTAATGCCATTAGCATTGACTACATTGCTTCGTCTTGGTCTTGTGACCTCCACAAAATCATTTTGACAAAAAGTCATGTGATTCGTTGCACCTGAATCCACTATCCAGCCACCATAGTCATGTTTATTTGATACATGAAAAGCACAGCTGCCATTACCTTGTTTGCTAAGGTTGTGTGAGTCACCTATTGGTAGAAGAGATAAGTGTGGGTCAGCTTCTACCATCGCCACTCGTCCTATTCCATTTGCATTTTCTTTTTGATTTTTTGATTTGAGTTCATTCCACCATTCTGGGTACCCGTGTAACTTGAAACAAGTGTCACAAGTGTGTTTTATATTCCCATAATGTGAACATTCTTCCCCTTCAGTTCGACCTTTATTTTTCATAGTAGCATTTGGTTTCCCCCATTGTTTCTCCATTTGTAGTTTAGGTAATTGCTGATCAGTTTTTACACTTTTAGATGCTATAACCGTAGCTTCAGGTGTTTTTTTACCTGTTAACATGATTGATTGTCTCATATCTTCTCTTCGAACATAACCATAGGCCTGTTCAATAGTGGGAAAAGGCTGCATCTACAATACATCACTCCAAACCTTATCAAGTCTGTCATCTAATCCATCTAGAAAAATATAAACTCTATCTTCTTGTATAAGAGTATTATAATTTTCTATGTCTCTAGCACACTACATTGGGTTGGGGCGACGAAAATCTATCTCCCTCCATAAATCTTGGAGAGTATTATAGTATGTTTCAATGGATCCCCTATCTTGTTTCACTCTAGACACACGTCTCTTTAGATCATATACTTGAGATGCATATGTTCCATCAAAAAAAGTGGTAGCTATCGAATCCCATACCTGTTTGACAGTTGGGAAGCGAATAAAATTGCTAATCAGACATGGATCTATTGAGTTGATCAATCATCTCTTCACAATAGCATTCTCTATTTGCCATTTTCTGAAAGTTGGATCAATAAGATCAGGTTGTGAATAATCACCTGTCATGTAGCCTATTTTTATCTTTGCCTGTGATATACATGTCAACAACTTAAGACCATAAGGCATAATTCTTTCCATTAAGTTTGATTCCAATCTATGCAGTAGCACCATCATTTGTTACTGTCGGGGTCTGAGTCAAGATTTGATTCATCTTTGCCATTAAGTCTTCGAGGGTGTTTGTTGTGGACTCTTCGCCGGTCTGCTTAACATCCACCAAACCAGTCTGAATATTCATCTATTCGTCATGCGGTTATGGCTTTTCTAGGTTTGTGTTTAGGTAAAGCAATACCACAGATAATTCTAGGATCTAGGCTCTGATACCATGATAAAACATAGAGGAAGAGATTTAGAATGGAAGTAAGAATGTTTTTCCTCCACTCTTTACTACTGTGCAATACTACATATGTATACAGGAATGATAATAACTAATATAGGAAATAAGCTAAATCTAAGGCACCTAAAGCCTTCCTATATAAGAAATACAAATCACGTAGTATCTACTATTCCTATATAGAAAATATACAACTCACGTCAACATATAACATGATAATCAACAAAATATTTTTATATTGACAATCAATAAAAATTTTTGATGTGGATTTATTCTGAAATCTAGGTAGAGTGATATTTTAAAGTATTTTTTTAAATGTAAATATTTTTCCTTTAAAAATATTATTTTATAAATTTTTAGTTAAAAATAAAAATTCAAGTGAAATTAACCCTATAGATGAAATTAATCCCCTAATTTATGGGCTCAAAATTGTTTGGAATATGAATTATAGGAAAGTGTTGCTTCTTTACTTCTAAATAATTCTGCTATTGATAGTGTTGTGTCCTCGATTTTTGTTAAAATTAAAAGTATGCCTAACTGGGACTGGAGTGTTAGAATTCAACATGTTCATAGAGAAGGTAATCAAGCTGTGGATTGATTTGCGAATGCTGGAGTGAATCGTCCTCAAGGCATGCGCATGTTTCCTTCGGTTCCTGCTGGTGTTTATCAAATTTTGATGGCTGATGCCGTGGGGGTATCTTTCCCTATAGGACTGTCTCCTCTGTTATGAAAGGTCTTTGACCTCCATTTTCCCTGTAATTATAATAATATTGGTCAATATCACAATAAGAATAATTTGTAGGGGCCTGCGAAAACTATAAAAATAGATTTTGTCCAAATTTTTAAGGGCCTGTGATTTAAAGATCCACCATCATGACGGGCCCAATTAAATAATTCCAATGCTGGCACAGGCAGGAAGCGTATTATACCAGAAAACCGCGGGAATTTATTACAGAGAAATTAACGACAGCGTCAATCTTCCATTTCTTAATCCATTGTTTAATCTTGTAAAATGTCCTTCTCAACAACCGTTAATCATCCTTATCATCGACTAATTCACATAATCTTTCTAAATTCAGCAAATACCCGGTCAACGTTCCACACCCCGAAGTATCAACTTCAAAATCAAACATTCAATTCTTCTTCTTCTTCTTCTTCTTCTTCCTTATTAAACCAAAAATCTCACCTCAAATCCTCAATTCCCAAACTCCATAATGAATCCAAATTCAGGGTTATCGTTAGTTTCTTTGTTGTTACTGTCTCTTAGCTACTCCGCTCTCTCCAGGTGCAGCAAAGGCTGCGATTTAGCTTTGGCATCATACTATGTATGGCAAGGTTCAAACACAAGCTTCATAGCAGAGGTGATGAAATCTGACCTTTTACAATCGGTGAACACGATCGTAGCTTATAATCCCGATCAAGTCCCAAACATGGACAGTCTCCCTTCTTCCATCAGAGTCAATGTTCCCTTCCCATGTGACTGCATCAATGGCGAATTCCTGGGACATGTTTTTCAGTACAACGTTAGAACCGGTGACACCTACGATCTTGTCGCCTCAACTTACTATTCCAACTTGACTACTGCTCTCTCGTTGCAGAACTTCAATAGCTATCCTGCTAATAATATACCTAATACCGGTACCCTCAATGTAACTGTTAATTGCTCCTGTGGCGATAGCTCCATTTCCAAGGATTATGGTTTGTTTATTACATACCCTCTCCGGGCTGAGGATAATTTATCTTCCATTTCGAATCAGTTCAATATTAGCGGTGAATTGCTTGGGAGATATAATGTCGGTGCCAATTTTAGTGCAGGGAGTGGCTTGGTTTATATTCCCGGCAAAGGTGGTTTATCGTGTTTCTTTAAAGAGTTTTAATTATGCCTACATTGTTTTGGAGTAGTAGTTTTGGTTATTGAGTATCGTAAAGGAGGTAGGAATGGAACTAATTGGCTGCATGACTTTGTTGTGGTATTATTTTTGTTTAAATTGCTTGGTCGGTCTGTGAAGTTGTTACTTATGTTCTTCATTTTAATTCTGATTAAATTCCCTCCCATACATAGGAGTTCATTGCTTTTGTACTTAAGCTGCATTTCTGCGGTGCCTATTTTTGATAGTTTGTTGGTAACAACCGGAAACTTACTGAGCTTTGAAAGTACGATTTGGTAAAAGTATACTGGGAGTGTTGCTTGATAGAAATGAATGCTATGTTACTAAAAATTAAAATGAGGGTCTGCTGTTAGTTTTTATCTCATGTATCTACATGCTGAAGTACAAGTTACTAATATTGTTGTTTCATAAAGTGTTTAGAGTTGTAGGAAATCACTTTATGATGAAGCCATTTGGGTTTTTAAACATAATGGGTTGATGCATTCACATAGCTGAGGAAATGGGTAGACCTCCAGAAAATTGGATCTTTATTATTTAAATAGGAATGAGCACTACAATTCATAGTTATTCCATTTATTCATTTTTCGTAAGAAGTTGTTCCATGTGAGATCATTTTCTGATATCATGGCTATTTATTATGTCATTCGTTCTTTGAAAATGGCTATATTGGGTAGGTCTGAGTCTATCATTTCAAGACAGCTTTTTATCTTTTTTTAACCTGGTATTAGTGACACTACCTAATATATATTGCTTTTTGATGGAGTGGTACCACATAAGAAATATTAAGCACCAAGAAAATGATCATATTAGCTGTGAGTTGCTCTGAAATTATATCATGTGCCTAACTGAAGCTCGTTCTAACTTTTGCAGATGAAAATGCTATCGGCCACTGACAGCAAGGTAACTTTGGTTGTGAACTGATACTAATTCTTGTATTCGTTCCATTTCTCTACCTTTCAATGACTTACAGATTGTTAAATGCTTGTGTTGTTCCTTTCTTTTCCTTTTGCAGCACAGGTGGTTTTGCCTTCTCTGCACGCTGTGTTTATGATGATACCTTCATTTTATATATGGTCACAGATTCTACAACGCGTGCTTCATGCTTCATGAACTTACATTGCCCTTTCATATAAGCAGGAATATCAGTTGGTGTTATTGCTGGGATATCCATATCGGCAGTAGTTGTGGCGCTGTTATTTGCATTTTGTATATACTTTGGAATATATAGAACGAAGAAGGTGAAGAAGGCAGCATTGCTGTCAACGACATCTCAAAATCTCTCTGCTCAAGCTTTGCAAGGTACCTTTTGTTTATTATTATTTTCTTTTTGGATGTCTTACTGAAGTGCTAATGAATTTTGTATCTTTTGCGAATGCCTTAATGAATTCACCAGTAGCAATAAGTTAAGCGGTGTTGCTCTTAACAGAACAATGTGATAATTTGCATGAGCTGTTGAAATTTTATTTGATCATGTGTCACATGTCCCTGTAACATATGGTGAAATATCTCATGCCTATTGTCAATCATGGTTTCTCTTATAAATATTTAGTTTCTCACCGTTACTACCCCCCCTTTCTTCCTCTTTTGTATCTGCTGCCAGTGGGACCACCTAATCTCTTTACTCTGTTGGTAATTTGTTTTGTCCATGTTCTTCTTTTAGTCTTTACTTGCTGGAGTCTTACATCTTTCATGGCTTGATATATGGAAGGCTCCTAATGGCCTAAAATAAACAATCTTTCTCACATCTCTGCAATTTTATTTTCTATTTTTATTTTATTTTTTTTGTCAAAACATATTTGCAATTTTATCCAGGCCTTTTAGTTTTGACAATATTATCCTAAAATAAAATTTAATGTTCATGCATTAAATCAAAACTCTATTTGTTGATCATCTTATCCTAACAGTTAGTAACCAAAATATAATCAGAAACTTGCAAAACTATAACTAATGTTAGTGCTTAGATAAAATTGTAATGAATAATTGAAACCTGGATAAAGTTGTCAAAGTCAAAAGATTTAAAATTGCAACATTTAGAGAATATTCTTGTTACATACTAATATCCTGTACCTAATTGGATAATATACAATAGGATATCTTTCCTTCTGAATGGAATTCTTTAAGTTGACCTTGCAAAAATAGAGGACTGCCTGGATTGAGCCCTTGGAAGAGAGAGAAAGCTACCGGTCTCCTGAAATGCATATCACAAACTTTATATATATATATATATATATATATATATATATATATATATATATATATATATATATATATATATATATATATATATATATATATATATATATAAGAGAGAGAGAGAGAGAGAAGAAGAAGAAGAAGAAGAAGAAGAAGAAGAAAGACAGCATGTCCTTTAATCACAAACCAACAAATGCATGCATAATTGTCCTGTTTACCAGTTACTTTATTGCTAAAACATGTGGAAAAAATCAAATGATTTGATTTATGATGGATATTGAAAAATTGGTTCCCTTGCTCTCTTGGTTCAGGTCCTAGAAGTAACTTAAATAAACCCGCAGAATCAACTGGTGTGGCACCATCTCCTGGTCTTGCAGGCATAACTGTAGATAAATCAGTAGAGTTCTCATATGAAGAACTTGCTCAGGCTACTGATGACTTCAGTTTGGCCAATAAGATTGGTCAAGGTGGCTTTGGGGCTGTTTACTATGCAGAGTTGAGAGGCGAGGTCCGTACTCAGTCCAACTTTCATTTATGATAAATCATTATTACTGGAATGTTACTGACGCAAAATGTCAGTTACGATAAATTGCTGTTACAGGAATGTTTCAACATTGTGCTTTTTTCCTTGATTTATGCTAGTAAACTCCCCCTCTTGTCTGTATTTCTTGTCATTTTGAAATCAGGGTCCTCTAACATTAATGAAATTATCTAAATCCATGGTTTTGGAAACTGTCTTTTTTCTTTTTTCTCTTGTTTCTTTCTTTTTTTTATTTTTTTCCTCTCTCCCCATAACCCCTCATTCATTGAAATTTCTTTTGTTTGGTAACTCGTATGCAAGTAAAATTAATTGTCATTGGGGTTAGTTACCATATAATCCCCTTAAGTCTGACCATAATTTTATTATTGCTTCTCCTTATTTAAAATTGAACTACTACCAGTTTGAGTTGTACTTTTGTTAAGATTTTAATCTTTTTGCTTGAAGATCATTGTTGGAGCCATTAAGTTGATATGTAATGACTAAGTACTACTGTAAAAATCAAGTAAAGGATAAAATTGATTACAACTTCCAAGATTAAGTACTAGTAGATTCTTCTAGTTTTTAAAATTAAACTATTTGGTTTCTAAGATGTGACTTTGACTAAGAGAACAAGAACTAAATCCTAACAGGATTAAACAATAAACAAAAGTCAATGATTTCAAAATTCAAGCTTGAAAATTTATGGATTCTTTAGTAATTATGGTCAAATCTTAGGGGTATGTGGCAATTGACCTTTTTCAAAATAAAAGATTATAAAATCCCCTCTCATGAAAATGAAGAACTTCAAAAAAGCTTCTCTAAGAAGCAGGTTTGATAACAATCGTTTTGAGAGATTGTATTGGATGAGGAATCTTGAAGAAACTGTGAAATTTTTATGTCAGTTTTGCTCATGCAAACAGTGAATTTTACTCGAATCCATGGTCTTTTGGAAAACCCCTCATAAGCTTTTTGAATTAATTTGGGCGCCATGCATTTCCTTTTTTCATTTTCAGATTGGAATACTTATATGATATCTAGGGGCATTCTATCACATGATATGATCCCTTAGTGAATGGATTTAAAGTAACGTACTCTGTTGAATCTTTTTTATATTTGAGAAGGGCATTTAAATTTGTAGTTCATTAGAAATAGTCATTTAATATAAAACAGCTTGATTGTAGAATGTTTTTCATTTGAGTTAGTTTGTTAATGTATCATTTCATATACTTTTTATCAGCCAAGTTTGCTTGCTTTGAAGGCATTTTTAGCTTGGAAAATTCAGGATCCTAGATTGAGTAGCTGAGCAAAACTAGGTGTGAGGAAAGGAATGGAAAACCATCCAGTGAATGAATGGGAGATGTGAACAATCATGTCCATTAATTGTTGCCATTTGCAAGTTTTAAAGCTTAGTTAGTGGTTATAACATCCTTTGTCAGTTAATCTGTATATCCTCAGGTAGTCGCGCAAAGTTTCTTGTATGAGGTATCATTTATCTGAAGTTATTTTGTTCATAGCATTTGTGGTTTTTGCTTGGTTTGGTTTCTTCATTATGATAACAGTTAGCTTTGAGAAAAATACATCAAACTGAAATTTTTCTTTTGGCTTTAAAATTAGTTCAAGCTAACCAAGCTAGCAATGCAAACACCTTGCTGTTTGGAGAAAAATCATTATGTTTTTATGAAAGAGCTTACTCCAAGTCGGTTAGGAAATATTTTCCATTGTGCAAGTTTCCCACAAGCCACCACCACAGAAAGATGATAAAAATATGTACCAGTTCCAAAAGACAACCTAAGCAATTTTTTTTCTTTTTTCTGAATTTTTATGAAAAACCTGAGCATAACTTCCTTTTGATATCTGCAAAAATGCACATTTGTTCATTCTTTCTTGTATCTTTTTCATGCTGTTAGCAATTTGTGCTCTTTGGAAAAGGGTGTCCGTATTTTTTTTTCTGCTTAGAGAACAGAAGCATGTGTTGATTTTTTTAATAATTCATATTTCAGTTCCTAAAAAGCCAATATATTCTACTTGTAATGCAGAAAGCAGCAATCAAGAAGATGGACATGCAAGCTTCAAAAGAATTTTTTGCTGAATTGAAGGTTTTGACACATGTTCACCACCTGAACTTGGTACTCTCTCTCAAAAAAAATATATCTCATTTATGCTTGTGGAGAGTAAATTTGTTATAGTTTACTGAATAATTGCATTACGTTCAATTGTTCATATATGTAGTTTACTCAAGCAAAATGATGAATTTGACCTGAGGTTCAGTTGACCTTGATAAATCATATGCTTTCATTCAAGTTAATGGAGACTTATATAACTTACAATTCTCTGTAGCTTCTTCACATCTGTTATGATACTTATTTTAAACCCATGCATGTTCAGTGTGGGAGCCATTCAAATATTTACCTCAAACATTAGTAGAAAGATTGATATTTGAGACACTGGAATTTTTTTGTGGATATTGAATGATAGTTGAGAAATGAATAGTATGTTAAAATATCATGTACAAAGCCGTAATATATACCATGTTTCTATTGCTGGAAGTTACTTGATCAGCTAAAACTTTAATGGGTTGAGGTCACAAAATAAATTGACCAAGTATGGTTATATCTGTTGGAAACCGAGACCTCATGCGTAAACTAGGCAGTGGAAATTAAATGACCTTGGGTCCCAAAAAGTGGAAAGTTCATCAAAGGAATCAATTTCGAATTAGAAACTAGTTTAATATCTTACACGTTTGTTATGCAATTGTTTTTCTCCTCATCGGGTTGTCATAAACTACAATGATCCAATCTAGGTCATCTCCAAGAGTATCTAGACTAGGATAGGATCTCGAAAACTCGTTCTTGACAAAATACATAGCCAAAATTCTCTAGAAACTAGAAGGAGAATTCAGCTGGATGAGGAGAAAAAGATTTAGCGTCTTGTTGGCTATTGCTTGATTGATTGCTTAGCCCTAATTTCGGCTACAAGCAGTATTTATACTCCTTATATTATTTAATCGCAATCACATTAGGTTAAACTTAATCACTTACATTGGGCTTGGACCTAATGGGCTTAAGCCCATGCACAAGAAGCTATCCGTGGGCATCTATGCATGACTTTTATTGTCCATCTTGCATTTTTTCTTCCTTAATCAGCCTAAATTATATCTCATACTATCATGGCACTTTGGTGGTACAAAGTGAATTACATTTTTGTTTGAAGTAGAATTGTGCAATTTGAACTCTTTAAATAATTATTCATTATCAATATATAACTTCACTTGTGTATCCAAGTCATGACAGGCAGCTAGTCGTGTATCATGACTACCCATGTGTCATAAGGTCAATGGTTTGACCATTTTACCCTTCCATATATAGTTATCTTGCAATTATTTTCTTTTACCAAACTTTATTTTATTCAGGTTTGAGTAAGAACCGAGTGTCAACTCAAGTTTAACTTAAGTACTTCTAGTTAAGCCCTGAATATGTTTATTTTTGCATCTTGAATATTTATTCCAATAATGCACTTTGTGAATCTTATCTTTAAGTGTATCATGCTACGGCTATAGACAATTGAACAAAAAAGTTTTACAAGAAGAGTGAGATAAACTCTCACTGTAATATGGGATAGTGGATCCTTTCTTGATCACTCAACTATTCTCAAGTGATTTATGTTATACCCAATCTCCAAGATATGAATGAACACATTGTGGTAAACCATAAGTAATTGAGTCAAAGTATAGCACTTGATACTTAAGATATTTTGGTGATTTCAAGTTTAATGATACTTATATCGTCGATATGGTGAGATACTTTTATTGACATAAATTATATATCAATGTGAAAATTTCACATTCTTGTCTCCAATGTAATTGTTTCTCAAACAAGCATCCGCATGCTAAATTTGAGCGTCACCATATTCACTATTTGTGAGAACTACTCCTTGATCAATTCAAAAAATGTAACATATGTTATTCTATCTGTATTAATAGTATCTTGTCTTTTTAGTACTAGGAATAGGGATAATTAGATATAAATATATTTGTATGAAGTAGGAATTTCACATCATGAACTCTCATGATTTCCTCTGCATTGTATATTTGTACCAAGGGTTTAATTACATAGTTTAACATATAATTCAGACATGTGTAAATACATAAGCATTATGAAATTAGTGATGCCTTCAATTATTAAATGCAGATGCACATGAAAAGAGTTCTCATTACATTTGAGATCTAGGGCTTATATTAATAACAATATGGCCGTGCCAATATAAGAGCACATGGCCATTTCCTTAGAGTGTCATATGGCCGTGTCCTTTATGGCACACATGGCCACATGTTACTCTATCAATATCCTGCTAGAGGATTTGCACAAGTCAGTTAATTATTTGTTTATTGTTGTGAAAACTGTATAACTTGATGCTGCAATTTAGTGAATCAAGCACTGCCCAATTGCATGGATAATTTAGTGAAAGTTGGGTTTTTCATTTTCCTTTGCTCACTAAATGATATTGTCTATGTATATGCAGGTCCGACTGATAGGATACTGTGTTGAGGGCTCTCTTTTCCTAGTTTATGAGTACATCGAGAATGGCAACTTGAGCCAGCATTTGCGTGGCTCTGGTGAGAATACATGCATTGTATAGATCATTTCTGGCGGTAGAGGTTACATAGCAACAGTAATGACAAATATGTTCCTTGTTTCCAGATAGGGAGCCATTGTCATGGTCGACTAGGGTACAAATTGCCCTTGATTCAGCTAGGGGCCTTGAATATATCCATGAGCATACTGTTCCTGTTTATATTCATCGTGATATTAAATCAGCAAACATACTGATTGACAAGAACTTCCGTGGAAAGGTTCATTATCTTTTCTGTCCTAATGGAAATTTTATTTTAAGAGCTTCTAATTATTGGACTAAAATATTTGTGATATAGGTTGCAGATTTTGGATTAACTAAACTGACTGAGGTTGGAAGTGCATCACTTCCCACACGTCTTGTGGGAACGTTTGGATACATGCCACCAGAGTAAGAGAAATGTCACTTATCCGATAAAAATGACAATAAAATCGCAGCATTAGGCTTAATGAAGAGTCCAATTTTAACTGAATTTGCTGGTGTCAAATTCTTAATCTGTCATGGTTTGGGCATGTCCTTAGGAGATCTGTGCTTGGGAAGTTATTAAACAGGATGGTATTGCTTATACATTTGTAAGTGGAATTATTTGAGGCAATTAATGGCTTCAGATTAAAATGGAGGTTGTGGCCACGGAAAGTGTGCTCCCTAACTGTTGTGCATTTAGAATCAGGCAGTGGCCATCGGCCATGATTAATGGGCAATGGTGCATGAGCCTTCTTGCACATGCATGGAGGGAGTCCAGATTTCTGCTTTTTTTCCCTGCTATTGTGGGATGGACTCAGATGCATGGTTCACAATTCAAAAATAGAGAGAGAGAAACCAGCAGTTTTGAGCAGAAAATGCCTATAGAGAAAAAGAATGAGTAGAAGATAGGGAGGACAATGATTGTGAAAATAGAAATCTAGTAGATACAGCTATTTAGCTCTATATAGAATAGTTATCTTTTTGGAAACATACTCCTGTGAAATTAAAATAGTATTCCAACTGACTACAGTCAGCCCCATATAATTTTAGGGAAATATTTACAATTGTGAGACCAATGCATTTTATACATCTATCGAATAAACTCCGCAAGATTCTTTTTTTATTTTTTATTTTTGTGATTTTCTGCAGGTATGCTCAATATGGTGATGTTTCGCCCAAAGTGGATGTGTATGCCTTCGGGGTTGTCCTCTATGAACTTATTTCTGCCAAGGAAGCTATCGTCAAGTTTAATGATTCTAATGCTGAATCAAGGGGCCTTGTTGCTTTGGTGAATATCTTGCATTTTTGCCTTTTCTCAATTAATTAATTCAAGTATTAGACAGATACGTAGAAGTTACTAATCTTGCTTTATAGAAAATTATGAATTGGCAATTACCCAAAAAAAAAAAGAAGGTTTAGTTCAATGACATGCATATTAGAGACAACAAATTTAGTACATATTACATAATATATAAAATTTCGAACCTGATAAAATGAAAAGGATTTCTGCGGAAGAAGTTTCCTGCATTCATAAATATAATGCAGATAGGGCCTGTGAGCTGACCTTTTTGGAATCGGTATGCAGTTTGAGGAGGCTTTTGATCAGGCTGATCCAAAAGAAGACCTACAAAAACTGATAGACCCAAAGCTTGGAGAAAATTATCCAGTCGATTCAGTCCAAAAGGTAAACAAATTTTTTATTCTATATAGATTTATAAGCCTTGATATAACATTAAGCTATTTGGCAATGTTGGTTGCAGATGGCCATGCTAGCCAAGGCATGCACACAGGAGAATCCTCAATTACGTCCAAGTATGAGATCTATCGTTGTTGCTTTAATGACACTTTCATCTTCAACAGAGGATTGGGATGTTGGCTCCTTTTACGAAAATCAAGCTCTTGTCAATTTAATGTCAGGAAGATAGAGTAATCAGCAGAACTGTATAATTTTTTTTTTGTTGGTCCAGATGTGCAAAAGTGTCCTTAATATTTACTAAAAAAAGCAATTTTATTTCTAATATTTTGTTACGGGCAATATTGTCTTTAAAGTTATCAAAATAGTGCAATTTTACTACTGAAATAATGAAACCGTTAGTTTAACGATATTTCATTAAAATTTTACAATATGTTTTTATGTCAGTGGTCAAAAGACGAAATACGATTAAATTAATGGTTTCGTTATTTCAATAGTAAAATTTTACTATTTTGATAACTTTAGAGGTAAAATTATCCGTAAATAAATATTAGTAGTAAAATTATTTTTTTTTTTTGATAAATATTAAAGGTATTTTGGAACGTTAAGGTTTTTTTTTAAATGTTTTGAGGGGAAGGAATATGGAATTTTATTTCGTATATTTTGATGAATTCAAAATGTTCCATTTTTTTTTTCTGTAATACTGAAGCGTGAAATCAAAATAAGTGTTGGTTGAAATTCAACGTATATGATTTTATCAAGAGGAAATTACATGGATTCCCACTCTTTTAACTTTTCTTTAAAAATGCTCGATGTTTCTAGAGTTTCATTTTTAAATTCCCATTTCAAAAATGCCTACTTTTATGCTTATCTATACTAACTTTTTAAATTTAAATGAAAATACTATTACTTTAATAACAATAAGTAAATGTTATAAATATATATTTTTATTTGTAATTTTGAGAAAATCAAACTTCAAATACAATTATTGTAACAATTACATTAAAGTGTAAATATAAATATTTGTATATTTAAATATAAAAGTAAAAAAGCATCTGAAATTTTGTGTATAAAATTAATTATATTTCTAATACATACTTATATTTGATTTTATATTATCAAGTCTAGTTTTATTATTTTCTTGTTAAATTTATTTTTATCACTATTAATGAATTTTGTGGATTTAATTGTTACGTAAAAAATTTGAATGTCATGAATAGTACTTTTTTTTATCATGAATAATGCATGGCTTCGGATAATATTATTTAAGGAGAGTTCAATGATCAAATTTGAGATAGAAATGAGTTCATTTAGAGGTTTAAAAACTAAAAATAAA
The DNA here is from genome assembly GCA_037975025.1 of Excoecaria agallocha. Lineage (NCBI taxonomy): Eukaryota > Viridiplantae > Streptophyta > Magnoliopsida > Malpighiales > Euphorbiaceae > Excoecaria > Excoecaria agallocha. Next base: position 96,294,899 of record CM075807.1, on the reverse strand, counting down.
ATTCGTGTAATGGCTTTGTAGTGAATAGTGATAAGTTTGATTAAGGTTAACCAGTGATCAAAATTTGATCCGAGATAGTAATGGTTAAATTTGATGACACTAATGAGTATTAAATATTATCAAATATAATTTTTAGATGAAATTAAGAATGTAAAATAAAATTCAAGTCACATTTTAAAACAAATGTGACTTGAATGAAAGTCAAAGCCAAACATATTAATGAAAAATAAATAATTTTGATTAAGTTATTTATGTGGAATTGATATTTTAATGGGTATTATTTATTAAGAAGAAGAAAATAATCTATAAATTTTAATGAAGTTATTCTGCGTCCGTGATCTAAATAACACCCCAAATAATTTTTGACTATATATTTTTAGTGGAACTAAATCCAACTAATAGATTAAAATTGAAAATTAAGTTTGAACTTTGAAAAATAAATAAAAGAGTGGCAATTTGGTACTTTTTCGATCAGGTGCCCTTTTTATTATAACCATTGAATTTTTAAGAAAATTGTTTAAGAGATCAAATGGCATTTTAGCCACATGTCTATTGAGAACAGCTCTCATTTTCTCCTCCTCATTTGCGTTCATGTTTTTCCATGTTCAAGCTTCAATTCTCTCTTTTCAACCCCTAAATCATCAAACTAGGGTCCCTAAAATTATTATTATTATATCAATAAGAAAATTTTGAGGAAAAGATAGATGAGTTTTTTGGATGCATAGTATCGGAATTTATATAAGGTAATTAATGGAGTTTTAATTGTTTTTTTAGTGCATGATTTTGAGATGGTTGCATGTTATAACGAGCATAATGCATAGAATTGAATTTTCATGGGCTTTTATGAAGATGAAGTAGAAGAATTGAAGAAGAGAAAGAAAGAGAAAGAAGAAGTAAAGAATTGATGGTGGGATTGAATTTTAATTTGAAAAATTTAGCATCGATTTTGGTATGTGCTTATGTAATTTTTTTTTCCCATATTTTTGCATTATGTAACTTAAGGTTCTTGATAGGAAATTGGGATTCTGAATTGGACGTTGAAAATGTCTAATTGGATACTAAATAAGATGCATAGTATGATTAATTTGATTTTATGATATGTAATTTGAAAATTTGTAGCTGTACATATATTATATTTAAACTTGAAAATTTGATGTGCATTAATTCATGAATAATTGATAAGATAAATATGTTTGGCATGTTATAAGAACATAATTAACCGTGGACTAACGGTTAATCGGTATTTAAAAATATAAATTGTAATCATTAATAAAAAATGTAAAAATAAAAAATTGTAACTGAATTTATCGGATAGGTTAACCGTAAAAATCGATTCTATTTCTGATCGATTTTACGCTTAATCATATTTTTTATTTTTTTTGCTCATCCCTAATATTATGTTCATGCGGTGATAACCCAATCTTGCTATTTGATATATTATTCCGTCTGAAGCTTTAGCCTGGAATTTAGCAAAAGGCATGTGAAAGTTTAAATGAATACTCTCCACCTCGACCCCTAATGAGTCTGCAAACCAGAATATATGTATGCATTCTTTCTGTCTGGATTTTGATTATTTGGGAATTAGACAATAGAGTGGTCAAGTCTGCAAGTTCAGTTGTCAAATTAATTAAGCATGTTTGAGACCTATTGCAGCTGCTTCTGTGACACATTGGTGTCTTCTGAATATGGTGTATAACACCTTTTGAATTATGAACTACGGGGTTAATACCTCTTTTGTTAGATACCCCTTAAGGGTCTCTTCAGCTCTGTAACTGTTTCTCAATTTACATAAGTAATGATATACATGTGTGTGTATGTGTGTGTGTGTTATCTGCATAAGATCACGTTGAATTAAGTGTAAATACCCTTAAATTTACTAGCATGCCACTTTTATTTTGATACCTATGATATCCCATATTTAAAAGTTCCTTTTCGTGCCACTTCAGACAATGACAAGGAAACGTGATAAGGTTTTACTCTTGAACATTTAATAATTCTTGAGCATTTTATATTAATCCTACTTATATTAAATGTATGTTGTTTAGCATTGAATGTAGCCTTGGTATGTAAATTAAGCGTTACGCTTAGCATGTTAGCTTTTCATTTGTGTAGGTGTTTACTTACTTGAAGCAGAGCCTAGAGTCAGAACAACAGCAGTCGACCAACTTAGAAGTTTAGGATGTAAATTTTAATTGTTCCTTCATCTACTAGCAAGTGTGTTTAGTTAAAACTCATTAACTATTATAGAGTAAATAGTTTGCAAAAAATTTTGATAACTTTATGTAAATGGTTTGATTCTACCACCCCATCGATGTATCCTTTTGAGGGTATTAGGGCGTGACATGAGAAATGATAAATATGATGTTAAGAGTTCAATTGATGATCGTGATTTTAGATTAAACTAAATTAATTAAATAGCTAAAATAAATTAAAAATAGAAAGTGAAGTCTAAAATTAATTAAAATAGAGATTAATAGATTTAATGATAAAAATCAATTATTGAAAACCTTTTGCTAAGTGATTATCCTCCTCTCTTCCTACTGAAATCGACTCTACTCAAAGATAACATAAATTCGTTATAGAAAAGCCAACTAAATTCAAACCCTTTGCTCAGAACGCCATTCTAGGTAATTAAACTCTCTGATTAGGAATAATTTAAAAACTAGCATCAATCATGGTTTTAATTCCTAGACCTTAATTGAATCTCCTTTCACAACTTCCAATTTCAATCTATTTAAAACTCAAATTTCTTTAACCTAATGATACGCATGATCATAATCTATTACATCATTTTTTAGAATATAAGAAATTATTTAACACAACAATATCAGAAAAAGGCATATAGTAATGACTATACTAGATTAACCGCGTTCCTGTTACTAATATCATCTCATTAATCCATAATACATTGAATAAATAGCAATATAGACAATTATCATGTATCATAACATGTGAGTCAACTATTGAGGAAAAACATATACATATATACTATACAAGTTATAGGGAGTTAAGTCTGTTACATTAAAATTATGCTAGGTTATTAATTACAAAAAAATTTAGTAATCACATTACTCTAGTACAAGATACATTATGATCTAACCAAAAAGATACAAAAATTCAACTCATACGTACATCAAGTTTTCTTCCTAATTTGATGTTGGCTCCTGAAGTTGTTGGCTTTGTCCCTAAAGAAAAGGTCTAGACTGCGAACCTACATAGTTAAACACCCGTGCTAAACTATACAGCTTAGTGGAGAATAAAACAATATGTTGATAACCACTCATAGTGTTTATCATCAAGCATGCAACATTAATACCAAAGAAAATGCATTTACTATAATAATAAATAAGTACATTATTAGAAGCAATAACTGCATCATTTGATCATAATAAAAGAATACAAATTTATTCATTCTTTAACATCACAATGTATACATGTCATTCATTTTGTAAACTGCATGGTCAAATTCCTGTGGGTGTGGATAACGGGTGCTATGGATATCCAAAGGTATCAAACATGTAAATACCTGAAGGTATTAAATCTGTGCATCCAACCGGGGTTAGAACTGTGATCGCATTTAGAGACATACTGTGGACCCAAATGGGTCAGACTATAGCAGCTGCGACTGTAACCCTATAGGCATTTCTATCTATCCACCACCAAGTTTTTATATGCAGGAAAAATAAATCACATCTCATATGTCATTAGTTCATGCTAATACATTTTACTATAAAGTAGATTAATTCAGAATAATATAATGTAGTTCTTCACTATCACCATATATATAACAATCACTAGCGTATTACAAAGCATTCATAGATTTATATACGAGTAACTCATACATGTATCAAATACCATAACATTTCTTTCATATTTCTTATACACTTTCTATGATTAAAGTGGTATATTACTATATACTTTGAAGTTTAAAATGATTTACAAACTTAAGAAGGGTTTAAGTAGGTTTAGGCATCATATGGAGTCCTAAAATTCCAAGTATTGAAATTCAAGGGAGGGTCACGATTACTACCAAAATCATGGTAACCGTGACCTAAGTTATGCCATAATGGTCACAATTACTACCCAAATCATAGTAACCATAACATAGGTTTCACTTCGATTCTGAACTAAAGGCTAACTACCTAACGGTTACTAAGTCTAGGGTGATAATCGGGACCTAAAGTTATGAGAAAAGGTCATGGTTACTACCAATACCCTAGTAACCGTGAGCTAGGGGGAATTTTGATTCTGGACTGAAAACTGAATTGCCTCACGGTTACTATCATAAACCTAGTAACCTTGATGCCTTAATCTGCCACAGTAAGCAAATTTTGACCTATTAAACAGAATTTTCAACAAATATGCCCTTCCACAAAGTTATAGGACTATGTCTCTAGTTTGCAAAACACTAAAAATTATCTCAATATGACCTGTAAATCTTCATATATGCAAAGAAAACCACAGACTACTGACAATGACTGGGCAACAGCCACGACCAGAATTCAACATAAAATTTCACAATAATACAGTGAAAATTAATTCTTGGTTTATTCTAACAAAATCAAGATATGTGTGTCAAGTTTCTATACCAACTGGAAATTCTCAATTTTAATAGCTATAGCTCAAGATATAGGTAAAATAGTATAGATTGGTCCATTGAATCTTAAACAGATTTTTTTGTATCTTTCAACATAACTTGCATATTTCATTTCTAAATCAATTTCAAGCTTAAGATCAACTCATAAAATATATAATAGCATTAATAAAGACATCCCTCATGTCAAAAAAATAAGCACACACACTTATAACCATGCAAGTTCCCATACCTTTTTAAAGCTCCAACTTCTCTTTACCCTTGTAGACTCTCTTTCCCCTTCTTTTCGCTACTTTCACCTTCTATAAAATAAGAACACCACCATAAATACCCATAACTCAATTCAATAAATAACATACATCAAAGGAAGAGACAAAATACCTAACAATAGAGTTATAATCAAGATCTCATTTTTCTTCCTTACAAAAACCCAAGAAATAGAGATTCTAGAGAGAGACTTTGAGAAAGAGATTTAAGGGTTAAGGAAGGATGAAGATGGCTGAAGTAATCCACCTTGCATAGCTGGCCACCTCTCAAAATATCTCCCTTTCTTTCCTTTTCTATTGGGCCATTTGTCAATTGTATGGCAAAATTGCTTTGATCCTCAACTTTTCTTTATTTCTACGTATGCCCCAAAACTAACCCTTTCATCTTTCAATTAGGCCTTTGTTTATTCATTTACATTTAATTTAATATAGACCCTAATTATTAATTAATGAAAAATTCTCCTAGGCTATTATGAGAGGCATTACACATATATATTAATGATCAACACTTAGATTCAAATCCAATCATCTATTTGACAAATCAAAGATGAATCTAAATATAACAAAAAAAATATAGATAAGTATAGCAATAATGAAATAGCAGAACTTGTATTGAATTAAACTTAATTAAAAGTCATAACAATAGAAAAATGAGGATTCCAGTATCCCTCAACAAAAGAAGAAAACTACTTATTGTTTATATTAAAAATTGAATAAATGAATACAAAAGCAGATATTATACTCATGGATAAAGTCTAACTCAATCTCTAGCTATTGAACCAAAAGAAGAAATCTTGAAATTAACCTTAAGTACAGATCTCTAAAAGTACGAAAACTTGCTTGAACAAAAACCTAAAACTTTTTATAATAGACTAATGAATAAATGACTGATGAAAACTAACTAAAAATACATAAAATAGCAGAGTCCAGCTGCCACTTGAACTTCCATTTGCAACTCAAAAGCTTCCAAAATCGTCAAAAAGTCTAAATCAACCTACCTGAGTCATTTGCCATCTCAGTCAGGTCTAAAGCTGCTACCTCTGAGAATTACAAGTAATCCGGCTAAGTCACAATCCATCTCAGTTAGGTCAAGTACCTCTAGATTGAATCTGCAATCTATAAATAACTCGGCCGAGTCACCTTTCATCTTAGCCGGGTTGATCCTTAAAATCTAAAAAATCAACATAAATCAATTCAAAAATCCATAAACTCAATTCACAAACAATTTAAACTTAAAACACATAAAATAAACTGTAATTAAACTCATAAAAAGAGTTAAAACTCAGAAAGCTAAAGGTATAATTTGAAGCTATCAAATACCCCACACTTAGCTTTTGTTTGCCCTCGAGCAAACATGCACAAAACCACATTTTCTAAAATTTATAAAATCCAACCTAGAATCATGATATTCAATATTAAGATTAACATTTAACAATAGCACTTGATGGTAACCTAGCCAAAGAAGACTCAAACAAGAAAATACTTAAAAGCTTTCGTGTCACACCCTTCTCGGAACAGTCTTTCGATGCGAAACTTAGTCAAAATCGGAACGTTTTTTTTTCACTGAACAATTCAAAACACTTAAAATATTTTTACATTAATTTCCAGAATCATTTGACAGTCTTGTAAACAATTAAAACATATACAAAATAACTTTATGCCAAGAGCTTACATCAAACATTCATCCATCAATAATCATAAATATAGTCAAATCACAGTTCAGTCTTTTACCTTAATTAACTAAGTATATACATGCCAGAATATAACTCATACTAATACAAAAAAAAAATTTCTTCCGATCTGGATCCACCGTGTACTATGCTCCCGCAACACTTCAAAATCTGTACGCAGTATACACTACGTGTTGAGCACTAGATATGCCCTGTGGTGACTACTAATCTAAGAATTTCCCAAAATAAAGAATAATATCGTAAATTATGCTACTAGTATTCTTATTTCATTTATCATTTTCTTTTTCTTCAATCGACACTAGATGTATTATTAACTCATATTTTTGGGTAATCACTATTCTTTGGTTTTCAAACTTTCAACTTTACTTTTACACTAACCTCTTAGGCGTATCGATATTAGATTTACTTTTACCTTTACGTTATTCTTTACTATAACTTTTACCTTTATCATTACTTTCGTCTTATCTTTTAGCCACAGTAATTTAATTATTATTTCATTTAGCAATAGGTATTGGTACTCGTGTCTTTAATAGTACCAAAATAAACTATTTTTAATTATTGATTTACTGTTCAATTATTCAATCTGTATTCTAATTACACTTCTCGCTATTTATTCTTTTATTTTACTTTAACTTTTAACTAATAAATACATCACTAATTAAAATCTTTTAAACTTTATTGCAAAGTGATATAGCTATTTTGGGACACTTTGTAGTCAAATTCTCTTTCCTTCTTTTTTTTATACATTTACTTATATTCAAATATTTCCTTTAAAATTTATATTTTTTATTTTTTTATTGAACAATTATGTGTCTTTTCATCGTTTTACTTTTCATTTAACTTTTCCTTCAGAAATACGTTACTTAAGCATTAAGTTTCACTTAATGTCATTACTATCACTTTTTAACATTAAATAGGAAAATAATATTATTTTCCAAACTTGCCACTTTTCCCACTAGTAATTGGTACAGAAAATACCCATTTAATTAAATTTATCTTTTTCATGTAAAAAAAAGCATTTTAAATCCTTTTTCATTATAAAAGCTTAACTTAATCTTTATTTTACATTTTATTCTTATAAAATCTCTCTTTTCTTTTTCTTATTAATTATATTTTTCGAAAACCTATACAGATTTATTTCAACTTTGCATTTTCTTCCAAACGAATCGTTTTTCATTATAACTTTTATTTTCAATTTATTTAAACAATACTAATTTATTCATTTCGATGCACCCCTAGTGCAATATAATAGGTTTCTCAAAAGGATACTCGGGACTGGACCCAAAGGTCCCACTGAACACGTAGAGAAATGATCTCGGAAGATCAAGTCTCACAAAACAGAAAATAGATACACTTTCACTTTCACTGAAGTTATAGAGATCAAAGATCTCACCCATAGCAAAGCAAGTCTCCACGACTTGCACCGCGATACAGAAGCATTCCTATGGCTAGTCAATTATATCCTAATCAAGAATAACATTACCTGCTTATCGCTAAGGGCAAAATAATCAATTATATTTGCAATCATTTTTAAACATTTAAAAATCTTTAATTTCTTTCTTTTATTCATTACTACACTTTATTCTGATCAAATACACTCTTTTGTGCCTTTAACTATTCAATAACTTTTTGTCCTTTTGTTCACTTTATCTTTTTTAGTCACTTTTGTGAATTATTCTTCGATAATTCACTCATATACTTAGGCTTTTCAATCTTTTATACAAATTATAAATTATGAATTATGGCATTATAATTCACAATTTTCTTTTATTCTTTTGTATAATTCTTTGCGAATTATTTTTCAATAATTCAAAGCTTGACTTTTTACAATATTTTTTTCTCTCTTCTCTGTCCAAATTTTTAATTATTTGATAAGCCGACTTTCATTTCGTCAGCGAATTATTTTATAGTCATTCACTCTTTTAATACTTTTTATTGACTAATTTATTTTGATAAATTAGTCACGCCTTTATTTTACCACTTTTTTCGTAATTAGGAATTCTATTAATATAATTCATTAATTTAATGCCTCGAAAATGCATAATTATAATTTTGCGATCATAAGCTCGTTTTAGTTCTTTAAAATAATCAATTGGAACACTTTATGTTTCTATACATTTAAATTGTCATTTATAAATAAAATTACATTTTTAGTCCCTATTGACTGTAAAATTTATTTTCTCAACAATTTAGCTATTATCTGGCTATTATATATTTAATTAAGAAATTTTCACTTGATTTACTTGCTTTTTATAATTTTGGAAAAAAATACCATTTTACCCTTGTTCATTTCTTTATCAAATTTACCATTTTAAACCATAACTCTGATAAAATTACCATTTTACCCCTAAACTTTTAATTTCTTTCATTTCAATGTCTTTTCACTTATTTATCAATTTATTTCCATCACTTTCACTCATTTTATGAATTATTTACCAATAATTTTTTATTTTTATTATTTTCATGACATAATATTGATTCCAAAAAATTTATCGGTTGACTTTTTTCTTCTTTTTATTGACATTAATTTAATTTTTATATTAATTCATCGCTTTAGTCATTTTTATACAATTATGCATCAATATTTCAATTATTTTCATTGTACAAATTAACATTAAATTCCAAATAAAATCACAATAATTTCAATAAATGCCAATAAAATTTATTTAAGCATTATTTATTAGTTATTGTCATTTTTCATCAAAATAGTCATTTACTTCACTATAAATCACAATTTTCATTATATACATACACTATGTAAAACCTTAAAAATTCTCAAATAATTTTCAAATATTCTCTAAAAATTCATAGATATTTATTATCATGTCTACTATTATTTTAAGCTAACATATATTATTTTTATGCATTTTTCTTACCATTTTCTCTCACTAAGAAATTCGGCCACCATTAATTTTTATTCTAAAATTTTTCTTTCTCTCGTTTTTAATTTCTATTTATCTTATCTCTAGTTTAATTACAATTACCCTAACATAATTGCATCAATTAGCTACTTTAAACATTTTTACCTTAATTACATAATTAAGAAAAATTCATAATAATAGGAAAACTAAAGGATTTTGTAGTCACTTACAATTTTTCTTGCTTAGGGGTGCCAAACACCTCTTTTCTTTTGCTCTACACTTGCCAGCTTTTCTTCCTCTTTCACCGTCAACCATGGCCGGCCCATCAAACCTTCCTAACCTCAATTTTTTGTCCTCAAATGAAAAATCCAAGCTCATAATTAGCTTCTACACCTCAAAACTATAAGAAAATATCAAAAAAAAACAAATAAAATCACTTAATTTCTTAAGTTCCATCTTATCTCTTTTCCTTTCTTCACTTGATTTCTTGTCTTTCCTTGCCCAAATCACTTGCTTAAGGCCACTAGGGTGACCTAGAGAGAGAGAAATTCATCTTATATGTTGGAGTTTATGGGAGATTTGGAGTATAATTGAAGACAAATTAAGAGAGAGAGAGAGAGGAGAGGAGTTCGGCCACCATAAGAGGGAGAAGAGGCTGGAGGATTCTGGAGAAAAATCTCCAAATTTTTGTTCTATTTATACTCTCTTGATGGGTCAAAATTGGGCTTAAATGAGTGGGCTTTTCCCACTTAAACATTAAGGCTCATTTTAGGTCATTTAAGGCTCAATTCAATTCCTCTCTATTCCTTACTTCAAATCACTTCAAAAATGATTTCATTATTCTTAAAATATCAAAAATAGCTAGCACGCAAATTTTTGGCTCAATCGGAGTCCATTATCGGTCTGATTCAAATTTATCGATCCGATTCGACGACTGCCGGTGTCACTGAAAAATTCAATTCTCATTACCAAAATATTCTACATAAAAATTCATGTAGGCACACAAAATCTGGCAGTATTCGGAGTTCGTTTACTATTTTTAATTATTTATGCAAAATCAAGTCTCCTTCTCTACCAAGGAAATCGACTCACTACCTTTTTCGTATTTTTTACTTTTGGAGATTTATTTGACCTCAATTTCACTTCAAATTTCAACCCTAAGTTCACTATGACCATGACTTTCCAACGGTCCAATAAAATATTTTTGACTTTCAGGTATCCTTTCAGACTCGAAAAATACTATTCACTGCCGGAAAGTACTATTCACGGCTGACCCGGTGTTGAGGCCATTACAATTCTCCTCTACTAAAAGAAATTTCGTCCTCGAAATTTACATATATCAAAGAGTAGAGGATACCATACTGTCATTTTATCGAACTTCCATTTACATTTGATGGTTCCGAAAAATATTTTTGCCAACCGAACCCACTTACGTTTAAAGCTAACCAATCTTTATCAGTCTCTCTTTTCTAGACATATCATCTTGAATATAGATCCCTTTCATATATTGAATCAAATTAAGACTTGCTGATTTATTTACACTCCATTAAGTCTAGCATAAAAGATTTGATATTTTCTTTCTGACATTGTCTTAACAAGAGTCGAATTCTACTATAAATAACCATTTTTCACAATCCCATACACTTTACCATATTCCTTCTTTCCATATCTGAATAATTCACTCCGACTGATCATTAGTCGAGGGTGAATTACTCTGCCAATACTAAGATTATTAACAATCTTCCTCTATGACACTTAACCAATCTGATGACAAATTCTTTTAATTATATCGTTCATTTTCTAAACAAATATCATTATAAGTCAGAGAAATTCCCAAATACGTTTAGTGCTCTGCTTCCATGCGTTGACACATTCAAACAATTACTGACATCTATCACATTATACTTTTAATCTTGCTTTCAGAACTAAGCTTCTAATCCTGGTACATTTGAAAATCTCTAGGATGCAGGATGTTACCATCTCGATGGATTTCAGTAAGAACTTTTCGATTTGTTCACAATGACTACCACACAAGCATTCTCTTTGAGAATTACTGTTCTTACCCACTATACAATATCAATTTCACTTATTTTCCAGCTAAACACGCCCCATCTGGAGTCAAACTTAATCCGGCTCTCACAGCTTGAAAACCCAGAACATTATCATTAATCATTTATACTTATCCTTCAGACACACATATTTAAGTATACTCTCATTACCCAAGTACTTACTATACTTCTTCAACATCTTAAAATAAATCAGATAGTGACCACTTAAATCCTCTAATATGAACCTCAGCAAAGTTGAATGATCCTTTCCATTGATTCATCAAAAAGAGTTGGTGTGCTAACAAATTTAATTGACATGACCAGTAACTCACAATGGCCACATCAAAATGGAAAACACTCTTAAGCACACTATTTATGATCTCATTCTTAGGTTGTCTCTATGCTCATCATATCTCCCGTCAGTTTCATCCTATCAAGTGGGGCCTAAACATATGGTATAATGCATATCAGATGTTGTCAAACAATATGAAATGTTATGCAATGAATGTATGATTTCATGTATGCAAGTAGAATACTGTCAAGTATTCTCATATAATGCAGATATCATAGCCCATCCCAGAACTATGAGAAACACAATCAAATCCCCAGTCCTATAAGGAAATCACTGACAGGTATATAGAGCGTCGTAAACAACCTTAACTTATAACAATTTGCTCACTAGCATTCTTAAACCAAGGCAATTCGATCAAGGCATCTCCTTATCCTGTGCAATTTATCTATATTCAAAATACAATTTCTTTTAATTTCTATCACACTCTTTATTTTGTGCTTCTTTGAACTGTTTCTCATCCATACAGACACTTAAACTTCCACATTTTACACTTAATGTCAGTCAACTTTTCTTTTCACTGCTTTAACCCTCATGAGATCTCAAGCAGCAATACTTCCATCCTCACTCACTACCATATTTACCATGCAGAATCAAACCTTTCACACTTAACAATCTCAGTCAAATATCAACTCTTTCACTTTAATAAAGACAGGGGAGCAAATACACTACAGATTACTTAACACCTATCCACTTATAATTGGCATGTATATACAGATAAACCTATTATTTAACCTTATCCCACTCCGATCTTAGAACTGCTTAAACCTTTGCTCTGATACCAAAAAATGTCACACCCTTCTCGGAACAGTCTTTTGATGCGAAACTTAGCCGAAATCGGTACGTTTTTTTTCCACCGAACAATTTGAAACACTTAAAATACTTTTACATTAATTTCCAGAATCATTTGAAAGTCTTGTAAACAATTTAAACATATACAAAATAACTTCATGCCAAGAGCTTACATCAAACATTCATCCATCAATAATCATAAATACAGTCAAATCACAGTTCAGTCTTTTACCTTAATTAACTAAGTACATACATACCAGAATATAACTCACACTAATACAAACACAAATCTCCTCTTCCAATCTGGATCCACCGTGTACTATGCTTCTGCAACACTTCAAAACCTGCACGCAGTAAACACTACGTGTTGAGCACCAGATATGCCCAATGGTGACTACTAATCCAAGAATTTTCCAAAATAAAGCATAATATAATAAATTATGCTACTAGTATTCTTATTTCATTTATCATATTCTTTTTTTTTCAGTCAATACTAGATTTATTATTAACTTATATTTTTGGGTAATCACCGTTCTTTGGTTTTCAAACTTTTAACTTTAATTTTACACTAACCTCTTAGGCGTATCGATATCAGATTTACTTTTACCTTTACGTTATTCTTTACTATAACTTTTACCTTTATCATTACTTTCGTCTTATCTTTTAGCCACAATAATTTAATTATTATTTCATTTAGCAATAGGTATTGGTACTCGTGTCTTTAATAGTACCAAAATAAACTATTTTTAATTATTGATTTACTGTTCAATTATTCAATCTGTATTCTAATTACACTTCTCGCTATTTATTCTTTTATTTTACTTTAACTTTTAACTAATAAATACATCACTAATTAAAATCTTTTAAACTTTATTGCAAAGTGATATAGCTATTTTGGGACACTTTGTAGTCAAATTCTCTTTCCTTCTTTTTTTTTATACATTTACTTATATTCAAATATTTCCTTTAAAATTTATATTTTTTATTTTTTTATTGAACAATTATGTGTCTTTTCATCGTTTTACTTTTCATTTAACTTTTCCTTCAGAAATACGTTACTTAAGCATTAAGTTTCACTTAATGTCATTACTATCACTTTTTAACATTAAATAGGAAAATAATATTATTTTCCAAACTTGCCACTTTTCCCACTAGTAATTGGTACAGAAAATACCCATTTAATTAAATTTATCTTTTTCATGTAAAAAAAAGCATTTTAAATCCTTTTTCATTATAAAAGCTTAACTTAATCTTTATTTTACATTTTATTCTTATAAAATCTCTCTTTTCTTTTTCTTATTAATTATATTTTTCGAAAACCTATACAGATTTATTTCAACTTTGCATTTTCTTCCAAACGAATCGTTTTTCATTATAACTTTTATTTTCAATTCATTTAAACAATACTAATTTATTCATTTCGATGCACCCCTAGTGCAATATAATAGGTTTCTCAAAAGGATACTCGGGACTGGACCCAAAGGTCCCACTGAACACGTAGAGAAATGATCTCGGAAGATCAAGTCTCACAAAACAGAAAATAGATACACTTTCACTTTCACTGAAGTTATAGAGATCAAAGATCTCACCCATAGCAAAGCAAGTCTCCACGACTTGCACCGCGATACAGAAGCATTCCTATGGCTAGTCAATTATATCCTAATCAAGAATAACATTACCTGCTTATCGCTAAGGGCAAAATAATCAATTATATTTGCAATCATTTTTAAACATTTAAAAATCTTTAATTTCTTTCTTTTATTCATTACTACACTTTATTCTGATCAAATACACTCTTTTGTGCCTTTAACTATTCAATAACTTTTTGTCCTTTTGTTCACTTTATCTTTTTTAGTCACTTTTGTGAATTATTCTTCGATAATTCACTCATATACTTAGGCTTTTCAATCTTTTATACAAATTATAAATTATGAATTATGGCATTATAATTCACAATTTTCTTTTATTCTTTTGTATAATTCTTTGCGAATTATTTTTCAATAATTCAAAGCTTGACTTTTTACAATATTTTTTTCTCTCTTCTCTGTCCAAATTTTTAATTATTTGATAAGCCGACTTTCATTTCGTCAGCGAATTATTTTATAGTCATTCACTCTTTTAATACTTTTTATTAACTAATTTATTTTGATAAATTAGTCACGCCTTTATTTTACCACTTTTTTCGTAATTCGGAATCCTATTAATATAATTCATTAATTTAGTGCCTCGAAAATGCATAATTACAATTTTGCCATCATAAGCTCATTTTAGTTCTTTAAACTAATCAATTGGAACACTTTATGTTTCTATACACTTAAATTGTTATTTATAAACAAAATTATTTTTTTAGTCCCTATTGACAATAAAATTTATTTTCTCAATAATTTAGCTATTATCTGGCTATTTTATATTTAATTAAGAAATTTTTACTTGATTTACTTGCTTTTTACACTTTTGGTAAAAATTACCATTTTACCCTTGTTGTTCATTTCTTTATCAAATTTATCCTTTTAAACCATAACTTTGATAAAATTACCATTTTACCCTTAAACTTTTAATTTCTTTCATTTCAATGTCTTTTCAGTTATTTATCAATTTATTTTCATCACTTTCACTCATTTTATGAATTATTTACCAATAATTTATTATTTTTATTATTTTCATGACTTAATATTGATTCCGAAAAATTCGTCGGTTGACTTTTTTCTTCTTTTTATTGACATTAATTTAATTTTTATATTAATTCATCGCTTTCGTCATTTTTATATAATTATGCATTAATATTTCAATTATTTTCATTGTACATATTAACATTAAATTTCAAATAAAATCACAATAATTTCAATAAATGCCAATAAAATTTATTTAAGCATTATTTAATAGTTATTGTCATTTTTCATCAAAATAGTCATTTACTTCACTATAAATCACAATTTTCATTTTATACATACACTATGTATAACCTTAAACATTCTCAAATAATTTTCAAATATTCTCTAAAAATTCATAGATATTTATTATCATATCTACTATTATTTTAAGCTAACATATATTATTTTTATGCATTTTTCTTACTATTTTCTCTCACTAAGAAATTCGGCCACCATTATTTTTATTCTAAAATTTTTCTTTCTCTCCTTTTTAATTTCTATTTATCTTATCTCTAGTCCAATTACAATTACCCTAACATAATTGCATCAATTAGCTACTTTAAACATTTTTACATTAATTACATAATTAAGAAAAATTCATAATAATAGGAAAACTAAAGGATTTTGTAGTCACTTACAATTTTTCCTTGCTTAAGGGTGCCAAATAGCTCTTTTCGTTTGCTCTACACTTGCCAGCTTTTCTTCCTCTTTCACTATCAACCATGGCCGGCCCATTAAGCCTTCCTAACCTCAATTTTTTGTCCTCAAATGAAAAATCCAAGCTCATAATTAGCTTCTGCACCTCAAAAATTATAAGAAAATACCAAAAAACCAATTAAAATCACTTAATTTCTTCAGTTCCATCTTATCTCTTTTCCTTTCTTCACTTGATTTCTTACCTTTCCTTGCCCAAATCACTTGCTTAAGGCCACTAGGGTGACCTAAAGAGAGAGAAATTCATCTTATATGCTGGAGTTTACGGGAGATTTGGAGTATAATTGAAGAAAAATCAAGAGAGAGAGAGGAGAGGAGTTCGGCCACCATAAAAGGGAGAAGAGGCTGGAGGATTCTGGAGAAAAATATCCAAATTTTTGTTCTATTTATACTCTCTTGATGGGCCAAAATTAGGCTTAAATGAGTGGGCTTTTCCCACTTAAACATTAAGGCCATTTTAGGCCATTTTAGGCTCAATTCAATTTCTCTCTCTTCCTTACTTCAAATCACTTCAAAAATGATTTCATTATTCTTAAAAAATAAAAAATAGCTAGCACGCAAATTTTTGGCTCAATCGGAGTCCATTATCGGTCCGATTCAAACTTATCGATTCGATTCGACGACTGCTGGTGTCACTGAAAAATTAAATTCTCATTACCAAAATATTCTACATAAAAATTCATGTAGGCACGATAAATCTGGCAATATTCGGAGTTCATTTACTATTTCTAATTGTTTATGCAAAATCAAGTCTTCTTCTCTACCAAGAAAATCGACTCGCTACCTTTTTCGTATTTTTGACTTTTCGAGATCTATTTGACCTCAATTTCACTTCAAATTTTAACCCTGAAATCACTATGACCATGACTTTCCAACGGTCCAATAAAATATTTTTAACTTTCGGATGTCATCTCAGACCCGAAAAATTCTATTCACTATCGGAAAGTACTATTCACGGCTGATCCGGTGTTGAGGCCATTACAATTCTCCCCTACTAAAAGAAATTTCGTCCTCGAAATTTACTTATATCAAAGAGTAGAGGATACCATACTGTCATTTTATCAAACTTCCATTTACATTTGATGGTTCCAAAAATATTTTTGCCAACCGAACCCACTTACGTTTAAAGCTAACCAATCTTTATCAGTCTCTCTTTTCTAGACATATCATCTTGAATATAGATCCCTTTCATATCTTGAATCAAATTAAGACTTGTTGATTTATTTACACTCCATTAAGTCTAGCATAAAAGATTTGATATTTTCTTTCTGACATTGTCTTAACAAGAGTCGAATTATACTATAAATAACCATTTTTCACAATCCCATACACTTTACCATATTTCTTCTTTCCATATCTGAATTATTCACTCGGACTGATCATTAGTCGAGGGTGAATTACTATGCCAATACTAAGATTATTACCAATCTTCCTCTATGACACTTAACCAATCTGATGACAAATTCTTTTAATTACATTGTTCATATTCTAAACAAATATAATTATAAGTCAGAGAAATTCCCAAATAAGTTTAGTGCTCTGCTTCTATACGTTGACACATTCAAACAATTACTGTCATTTGTCACATTAAACTTTTAATCTTGACTTCAGAACTAAGCTTCTAATCCTGGTACATTTGAAAATCTCTAGGATGCAGGATGTTACCATCTCGATGGATTTCAGTAAGAACTTTTCGATTTGTTCACAATGACTACCACACAAGCATTCTCTTTCAAAATTATTGTTCTTACCCACTATACAATATCAATTTCACTTATTTTCTAGCTAAACACGCCCTATCTGGAGCCAAACTTAATCTGGCTCTCACAGCTTGAAAACCCAGAACAATATCATTAATCATTTATACTTATCCTTCAGACACACATATTTAAGTATACTCTCATTACCCAAGTACTTACTATACTTCTTCAACATCTTAAAACAAATTAGATAGTGACCACTTAAATCCTCTAATATGGACCTCAGCAAAGTTGAATGATCCTTTCCATTGATTCATCAAAAAGAGTTGGTGTGCTAACAAATTTAATTGACATGACCAGTAACTCACAATGGCCACATCAAAATGGAAAACACTCTTAAGCACACTATTTATTATCTCATTCTTAGGTTGTCTCTATGCTCATCATATCTCTTGTCAATTTCATCCTATCAAGTGGGGCCTAAACATATGGTATAATGCATATCAGATGTTGTCAAACAATATGAAATGCTATGCAAAGAATGTATGATTTCATGTATGCAAGTAGAATACTGGCAAGTATTCTCATATAATGCAGATATCATAGCCCATCCCAGCACTATGAGAAACACAATCAAATCCCCACTCCTATAAGGAAATCACTGACAGGTATATAGAGCGTCGTAAACAACCTTAACTTATAACAATTTTCTCAATAGCATTCTTAAACCAAGGCAATCCGATCAAAGCATCTCCTTATCCTGTGCAATTTATCTATATTCAAAATACAATTCCTTTTAATTTCTATCACACTCTTTATTTTGTGCTTCTTTTAACTGGTTCTCATCCATACAGACACTTAAACTTCCACATTTTACACTTAATGTCAATCAACTTTTCTTTTCCCTGCTTTAACCCTCATGAGATCTCAAGCAGCAATACTTCCATCCTCACTCACTACCATCTTTACCGTGCAGAATCAAACCTTTCACACTTAACAATCTCAGTCAAATATCAACTTTTTTACTTTAACAAAGACAGGGGAGCAAATACCCTTGAGATTACTTAACACCTATCCACTTATAATTGGCATGTACATACAGACAAACCTATCCTTTAACCTTATCCCACTCCGATCTTAGAACCGCTTAAACCTTTGCTCTGATACCAAAAAATATCACACCCTTCTCGGAACAGTCTTTCGATGCGAAACTTAGCCGAAATCGGTACGTTTTTTTTTCACCGAACAATTTGAAACACTTAAAATACTTTTACATTAATTTCCAGAATCATTTGACAGTCTTGTAAACAATTAAAAAATATACAAAATAACTTCATGCCAAGAGCTTACATCAAACATTCATCCATCAATAATCATAAATACAGTCAAATCACAGTTCAGTCTTTTACCATAATTAACTAAGTACATACATGCCAGAATATAACTCACACTAATACAAACAAAAATCTTCTCTTTCGATCTGGATCCACTGTGTGCTATGCTTCTGCAACACTTCAAAACCTGCACGCAGTAAATACTACGTGCTGAGCACTAGATATGCCCTGTGTTGACTACTAATCCAAGAATTTTCCAAAATAAAGCATAATATCGTAAATTATGCTACTAGTATTCTTATTTCATTTATCATTTTCTTTTTCTTCAGTCAATACTAGATTTATTATTAACTCATATTTTTGGATAATCACTGTTCTTTGGTTTTCAAACTTTCAACTTTACTTTTACACTAACCTCTTAGACGTATCGATATCAGATTTACTTTTACCTTTATGTTATTCTTTACTATAATTTTTAACTTTATCATTACTTTCGTCTTATCTTTTAGCCACAACAATTTAATTATCATTTCATTTAGCAATGGGTATTGGTACTCATATCTTTAATAGTACCAAAATAAACTATTTTTAATTCTTAATTTACTGTTCAATTATTCAATCTGTATTCTAGTTACACTTCTCGCTATTTATTCTTTTATTTTACTTTAACTTTAAACTATTAAATATATCACTAATTAAAAGCTTTTAAGCTTTATTGCAAAGTGATATAGCTGTTTTGGGACACTTTGCAATCAAATTCTCTTTCCTTCTTTTTTTATACATTTTTTTATATTCAAATATTAGCTTTAAAATTTATATCCTTCATTTTTTTTCTTTATTGAACAATTATGTGCCTTTTCATCGTTTTACTTTTCATTTAACTTTTCTTTCAGAAATATGTTACTTAAGCATTAAGTTTCACTTCATGTCATTACTATCACTTTTTAACATTAAATAGGAAATTAATATTATTTTTCAAACTTGTCACTTTTTCCACTAGTAATTGGTACAGGAAATACACATTTAATTAAATTTATCTTTTTCTTGTAAAACAAAATGCATTTTAAACCCTTTTTCTTTATCAATGCTTAACTTAATCTTTATTTTACATTTTATTCTTATAAAATCTCTCTTTTCTTTTTCTTATTAATTATATTTTTCAGAAACCTTTACAGATTTATTTCAACTTTGCGTTTTCTTTCAAACGAATTGTTTTTCGTTATAACTTTTATATTCAATTCATTTAAGCAATACTGATTTATTCATTTCGATGCACCCGTAGTGCAATATAACAGGTTTCTCAAAAGGATACTCGGGACTGGACCTAAAGGTCCCACTGAACATGTAGAGAAATGATCTCGGAAGATCAAGTCTCACAGAACAGAAAACAGATACACTTTCACTTTCACTGAAGCTATGGAGATCAAAGATTACACCCATAGCAAAGCAAGTCGCCATGACTTACACCGCGGTACAGAAGTGCTCTTATGACTAGCTAATTATATCCTAATCAAGAATAACATTACCTGCTTATCGCTAACAGCAAAATAATCAATTATATTTGCAATCATTTTTAAACATTTAAAAAACTTTAATTTCTTTCTTTTATTCATTACTACACTTTATTCTGATCAAATGCACTCTTTTGTGCCTTTGACTATTTAATAACTTTTTGTCCTTTTATTCACTTTATCTTTTCCAGTCACTTTTGTGAATTATTCTTTAATAATTTACTTAGATACTTAGACTTTTCGGTCTTTTATACATATTATAAATTATGAATTATGACATTATAATTCACAATTTTCTTTTATTGTTGTGTATAATTCTTTGCGAATTATTTTTCAATAATTCAAGGCTTGACTTTTTACAATATTTTTTTCTCTCTTCTCTATCCAAACTTTTAATTATTCGATAAGCCGACTTTTATTTCGTCAGCGAATTATTTTATAGTCATTCACTCTTTTAATACTTTTTATTGACTAATTTATTTTGATAAATTAGTCATGCCTTTATTTTACCACTTTTTTCGTAATTAGGAATTCTATTAATATAATTTATTAATTTAGTGCCTCGAAAATGCATAATTACAATTTTTCCATCATAAGCTCATTTTAGTTCTTTAAACTAATCAATTGGAATACTTTATGTTTCTATACACTTAAATTGTCATTTATAAACAAAATTACTTTTTTAGTCCCTATTGATAATAAAATTCATTTTCTCAATAATTTAGTTATTATCTGGCTATTTTATATTTAATTAAGAAATTTTTACTTGCTTTTACACTTTTGGTAAAAATTACCATTTTACCCTTGTTGTTCATTTCTTTATCAAATTTACCCTTTTAAACCATAAATTTGTTAAAATTATCATTTTAGCCTTAAACTTTAATTTCTTTCATTTCAATGTCTTTTCAGTTATTTATCAATTTATTTCCCTCACTTTCACTCATTTTATGAATTATTTACCAATAATTTATTATTTTTATTATTTTCATGACTTAATATTGATTCCGAAAAATTCATCGGTTGAAATTTTTCTTCTTTTTATTGACAATAATTTAATTTTTATACTAATTCATCGCTTTAGTCATTTTTACACAATTATGCACTAATATTTCAATTATTTTCATTGTACATATTAACATTAAATTTCAAATAAAATCACAATAATTTCAACAAATGCCAATAAAATTTATTTAAGCATGATTTATTAGTTATTGTCATTTTTCATTAAAATAGTCATTTACTTCACTATAAATCACAATTTTCATTATATAGATACACTATGTATAACCTTAAAAATTCTCAAATAATTTCTAAATATTCTCTAAAAATTCATAGACATTTATTATCATGTCTACTATTATTTTAAGCTAACATACATTATTTTTATGCATTTTTCTTACCATTTTCTCTCCCTAAGAAATTCGGCCACCATTAATTTTTATTCTAAAATTTTTCTTTCTCTCGTTTTTAATTTCTGTTTATCTTATCTCTAGTCTAATTACAATTATCCTAACTTAATTGCATCAATTAGCTACTTTAAACATTTTTACCTTAATTACATAATTAAGAAAAATTCATAATAATAGGAAAACTAAAGGATTTTGTAGTCACTTACAATTTTTCCTTGCTTAGGGGTGCCAAACACCTCTTTTCTTTTGCTCTACACTTGCTAGCTTTTCTTCCTCTTTCACCATCAAACATGGCCGGCCCATCAAGCCTTCCTAACCTCAATTTTTTGTCCTCAAATGAAAAATCCAAGCTCATAATTAGCTTCTACACCTCAAAAACTATAAGAAAATACCAAAAAACCAATTAAAATCACTTAATTTCTTAAATTCCATCTTATCTCTTTTCCTTTCTTCACTTGATTTCTTGTCTTTTCTTGCCCAATTCACTTGCTTAAGGCCACTAGGGTGACCTAGAGAGAGAGAAATTCATCTTATATGTTGGAGTTTATGGGAGATTTGGAGTATAATTGAAGAAAAATCAAGAGAGAGAGAGGAGAGGAGTTCGGCCACCATAAGAGGGAGAAGAGGCTGGAGGATTCTGGGGAAAAATCTCCAAATTTTTGTTCTATTTATACTCTCTTGGTAGGCCAAAATTGGGCTTAAATGAGTGGGCTTTTCCCACTTAAACATTAAGGCCCATTTTAGGCCATTTAAGGCTCAATTCAATTTCTCTCTCTTCCTTACTTCAAATCACTTCAAAAATGATTTCATTATTCTTAAAAAATCAAAAATAGCCAGCACGCAAATTTTTGGTTCAATCGGAGTCCATTATCGGTCCGATTCAAACTTATCGATCCGATTCGATGGCTGTCGGTGTCACTGAAAAATTCAATTCTCATTACCAAAATATTCTACAAAAAAATTCATGTAGGCATGCAAAATCTGGCAGTATTCGGAGTTCGTTTACTATTTTTAATTGTTTATGCAAAATCAAGTCTCCTTCTCTACCAAGGAAATCGACTCACTAGCTTTTTTGTATTTTTGAGTTTTGGAGATCTATTTGACCTCAATTTCACTTCAAATTTCAACCCTGAAATCACTATGACCATGACTTTCCAACGGTCCAATAAAATATTTTTAACTTTCGGATGTCCTCTCGAACTCGAAAAATACTATTCACTGTCGGAAAGTACTATTCACGGCTGACCCGGTGTTGAGGCCATTACAATTCTCCCCTACTAAAAGAAATTTAGTCTTCGAAATTTACTTATATCAAAGCGTAGAGGATACCATACTGTCATTTTATCGAACTTCCATTTACATTTGATGGTTCCAAAAATATCTTTGTCAACGGAACCCACTTACGTTTAAAGCTAACTAATCTTTATCAGTCTCTCTTTTCTAGACATATCATCTTGAATATAGATCCCTTTCATATCTTGAATCAAATTAAGACTTGCTGATTTATTACACTCCATTAAGTCTAGCATAAAAGATTTGATATTTTCTTTCTGACATTGTCTTAACAAGAGTCGAATTCTACTATAAATAACCATTTTTCACAATCCCATACACTTTACCATATTCCTTCTTTCCATATCTGAATTATTCACTCCGACTGATCATTAGTCAAGGGTGAATTACTATGCCAATACTAAGATTATTACCAATCTTCCTCTATGACACTTAACCAATCTGATGACAAATTCTTTTAATTACATTGTTCATTTTCTAAACAAATATCATTATAAGTCAGAGAAATTCCCAAATAAGTTTAGTGCTCTGCTTCCATGCGTTGACACATTCAAACAATTACTGACATTAGTCACATTATACTTTTAATCTTGCTTTCAGAACTAAGCTTCTAATCCTGGTACATTTGAAAATCTCTAGGATGCAGGATGTTACCATCTCGATGGATTTCAGTAAGAACTTTTCGATTTGTTCACAATGACTACCACACAAGCATTCTCTTTCAGAATTAATGTTCTTAACCACTATACAATATCAGTTTCACTTATTTTTCAGCTAAACACGCCCCATCTGGAGCTAAACTTAATCTGACTCTCGCAGCTTGAAAACCCAGAACATTATCATTAATCATTTATACTTATCCTTCAGACTCACATATTTAAGTATACTCTCATTACCCAAGTACTTACTATACTTCTTCAACATCTTAAAACAAATCAGATAGTGACCACTTAAATCCTCTAATATGGACCTCAACAGAGTTGAATGATCCTTTCCATTGATTCATCAAAAATAAATGGTGTGCTAACAAATTTAATTGACATGACCAGTTACTCACAATGGCCACATCAAAATGGAAAACACTCTTAAGCACACTATTTATTATCTCATTTTTAGGTTGTCTCTATGCTCATCATATCTCCTATCAGTTTCATCCTATCAAGTGGGGCCTAAACATATGGTATAATGCATATCAAATGTTGTCAAACAATAAGAAATGCTATGTAATGAATGTATGATTTCATGTATGAAAGTAAAATAATGTCAAGTATTCTCATATAATGCAGATATCATAGCCCATCCCAGAACTATGAGAAACACAATCAAATCCCCACTCCTATAAGGAAATCACTGATAGGTATATAAAACGTCGTAAACAACCTTAACTTATAACAATTTGCTCACTAGTATTCTTAAACCAAGGCAATCCGATCAAAGCATCTCCTTATCCTGTGCAATTTATCTATATTCAAAATACAATTCCTTTTAATTTCTATCACACTCTTTATTTTGTGCTTATTTTAACAGTTTCTCATCCTTACAGACACTTAAACTTCCACATTTTACACTTAAAGCCAGTCAACTTTTCTTTTCCCTGCTTTAACCCTCATGAGATCTCAAGCAGTAATACTTCCATCCTCACTCACTACCATCTTTACCGTGTAGAATCAAACCTTTCACACTTAACAATCTCAGTCAAATATCAACTCTTTCACTTTAATAAAGACAGGGGAGCAAATACCCTTCAGATTACTTAACACCTATCCACTTATAATTGGCATGTATATACAAACAAACCTATCATTTTACCTTATCCCACTCCGATCTTAGAACTGCTTAAACCTTTGCTCTAATACCAAAAAATGTCAAACCCTTCTTGAAACAGTCTTCCGATGCGAAACTTAGCCCTAATCGGTACGTTTTTTTTCACAGAACAATTTGAAACACTTAAAATACTTTTACATTAATTTCCAGAATCATTTGACAGTCTTGTAAACAATTAAAACGTATACAAAATAACTTCATGCCAAGAGTTTCCATCAAACATTCATCCATCAATAATCATAAATACAGTCAAATCACAGTTCAGTCTTTTACCTTAATTAACTAAGTACATACATGCCAGAATATAACTCACACTAATATAACAAAATCTTCTCTTCCGATTTGGATCCATCGTGTACTATGCTTCTGCAACACTTCAAAACCTGCACGCAGTAAACACTACGTGCTGAGCACTAGATATGCCCAGTGGTGACTACTAATCCAAGAATTTTTCAAAATAAAGCATAATATCGTAAATTATGCTACTAGTATTCTTATTTCATTTATCATTTTCTTTTTCTTCAGTCAATACTAGATTTATTATTAACTCATATTTTTGGGTAATCACTGTTCTTTAGTTTTCAAACTTTCAACTTTACTTTTACACTAACCTATTAGGCGTATCGATATCAGATTTACTTTTACCTTTACATTATTCTTTACTATAATTTTTACCTTTATCATTACTTTTGTCTTATCTTTTAGCCACAACAATTTAATTATCATTTCATTTAGCAATGGATATTGGTACTCATATCTTTAATAGTACCAAAATAAATTATTTTTAATTCTATATTTACTGTTCAATTATTCAATCTGTATTCTAGTTACACTTCTCGCTATTTATTTTTTTATTTTACTTTAACTTTTAACTAATAAATACATCACTATTTAAAAGCTTTTAAGCTTTATTGCAAAGTGATATAGCTATTTTGGGACACTTTACAATCAAATTCTCTTTCCTTCTCTTTTTTTTATACATTTATTTATATTCAAATATTTGCTTTAAAATTTATATCCTTTATTTTTTTTCTTTATTAAACAATTATGTGCCTTTTCATCATTTTACTTTTCATTTAACTTTTCTTTCAGAAATACGTTACTTAAGCATTAAGTTTCACTTAATGTCATTACTATCACTTTTTAACTTTAAATAGGAAATTAATATTATTATTCAAACTTGTCACTTTTTCCACTTTTGTGAATTATTCTTTGATAATTTACTCAGATACTTAGGCTTTTCAGTCTTTTATACATATTATAAATTATGGATTATGGCATTATAATTCATAATTTTCTTTTATTGTTTTGTATAATTCTTTGCAAATTATTTTTCAATAATTCAAGGCTTGGCTTTTTACAATATTTTTTCTCTATTATCTGTCAAAACTTTTAATTATTCGATAAGTCGACTTTTATTTCGTCAGCGAATTATTTTATAGTCATTCACTCTTTTAAAACTTTTTATTGACTCATTTATTTTGATAAATTAGTCACGCCTTTATTTTACCATTTTTTTCGTAATTAGGAATTCTATTAATATAATTCATTAATTCAATGCCTCGAAAATTCATAATTGTAATTTTGTTATCATAAGCTCATTTTAGTTCTTTAAACTAATCAATTGGAACACTTTATGTTTCTATACACTTAAATTGTCATTTATAAATAAAATTACTTTTTTAGTCCCTATTGACAATAAAATTCATTTTCTCAATAATTTAGCTATTATCTGGCTATTTTATATTTAATTAAGAAATTTTTACTTGATTTACTTGCTTTTTACACTTTTGGTAAAAATTACCATTTTACCCTTGTTGTTCATTTCTTTATCAAATTTACCCTTTTAAACCATAACTTTGGTAAAATTGCCATTTTACCCTTAAACTTTTAATTTCTTTCATTTCAATGTCTTTTTAGTTATTTATCAATTTATTTCCATCACTTTCATTCATTTTATGAATTATTTACCAATCATTCATTATTCTTATTATTTTCATGACTTAATATTGATTCCAAAAAATTAATCAGTTAACTTTTTTCTTTTTTTCTTTGACAATAATTTAATTTCATATTAGTTCATCGCTTTAGTCATTTTTATACAATTATGCATTATTATTTCAATTATTTTCATTGTACATATTAATATTAAATTCCAAATAAAATCACGATAATTTCAATAAATGCCAATAAAATTTATTTAAGCATTATTTATTAGTTATTGTCATTTTTCATCAAAATAGTCATTTACTTTGCTATAAATCACAATTTTCATTATATACATACACTATGTATAACCTTAAAAATTCTCAAATAATTTCCAAATATTCTCTAAAAATTCATAGAAATTTATTATCATGTCTACTATTATTTTAAGCTAACATACATTATTTTTATGCATTTTTCTTACCATTTTCTCACACTAAGAAATTCGGCCACCATTAATTTTTATTCTAAGATTTTTCTTTCTCTCATTTTTAATTTCTATTTATCTTATCTCTAGTCTAATTACAATTACCCTAACATTATTGCATCAATTAGCTACTTTAAATATTTTTACCTTAATTACATAATTAAGAAAAATTCATAATAATAGGAAAACTAAAGGATTTTGTAGTTACTTACAATTTTTCCTTGCTTAGGGGTGCCAAACACCTCTTTTCTTTTGCTCTACACTTGCCAACTTTTCTTCCTTTTTCACCATGAACCATGGTCGGCCTATCAAGCCTTCCTAACCTCAATTTTTTGTCCTCAAATGAAAAATTCAAGCTCATACTTAGCTTTTGCACCTCAAAAACTATAAGAAAATATAAAAAAACCAATTAAAATCACTTAATTTCTTAAGTTCCATCTTACCTCTTTTCCTTTCTTCACTTGATTTCTTGTCTTCCCTTGCCCAAATCACTTGCTTAAGGCCACTAGGGTGACCTAGAGAGAGAACTTCATCTTATATGTTAGAGTTTATAGGAGATTTGGAGTATAATTGAAGAGAAATCAAGAGAGAGAGACGAGAGGAGTTCGGCCACCATAAGAGGGAGAAGAGGCTGGAGGATTATGGAGCAAAATCTCCAGATTTTTGTTCTATTTATACTCTATTGATGGGCCAAAATTGGGCTTAAATGAGTGGGCTTTTCCCACTTAAACATTAAGGCCTATTTTAGGCCATTTAAGGCCCAATTCAATTTCTCTCTCTTTCTTACTTCAAATTACTTCAAAAATTATTCCATTATTCTTAAAACATCAAAAATAACTATCACGCAAATTTTTGGCTCAATCGGAGTTCGTTATCGGTCCGATTCAAACTTATTGATCTTATTCGACAACTGTCGGTGTCACCAAAAAATTCAATTCTCATTACCAAAATATTCTACATAAAAATTCATGTAGGCATGAAAAATCTGACAATATTTGGATTTCTTTTACTATTTTTAATTATTTATGCAAAATCAGGTCTCCTTCCCTACCAGGGAAATCGACTAGCTACCTTTTTCGTATTTTTGACTTTTAGAGGTCTATTTGACCTCAATTTCACTTCAAATTTCAACCCCAATTTTACTATGACCATGACTTTCCAACGGTCCAATAAAATATTTTTGACTTTCGAGTGTCCTTTCGGGCTCTAGAAATACTATTCACTGCCGAAAGGTACTATTCACGGCTGACCCGGTGTTGAGGCCATTACATTTCGAATGCATATGTGCAAGAACAAAACTGTTTGAAAATTTTCAAAACCAAAACTCCATCACAATCTAGTAATCACACAAAAGAAGTAATATACATCAAAATGTACATGCAATTTTGCATTTGAACTCAAAAGACACCATTAGCCTCTCCTTTAGCATCGAACCACTAAGGTCATCTCCGCTAAACAATTTAGACAAAAAAAAGGGATCATTAGGTCTTTAAGCTAGTTGTAATGTCTAGTTAAGGTAAAGGCTAACGAGAAAAAGATATAAGTAATCAAGATAAGAATAGCCACCCCTTACTTGTATACATTAACTTTCTCCTACAAATAAGACTATCCACAACAATCTCAAAAAGATCATCACAACTTCATTGCTTAGAATGTAGAACAAATAATCCCATGAAAGCACAAAAGAGGAAAGTTCTATTAATATTTTGCTTTTTTCACAAACTCAATCATTCTTGAGTATTTTGAGTCCCTTTTCCTCCTTATTGAAAGTACTCCACACTTGAAGATTACTATAAACTGCTAGCTTATTGAAGTGCATTTATTAATTTTTCTAAATGAAATATGTAGCTTGCTTTTTCCTTAATGAAATAAGCAGTAGGGCACTCAACACTTTCATTTCCAAAATAGTATTAAATTCTGAGTTTAACAACAAAAGTTCTTGACAACACCCTTAATTTTCTAATATTGTACAACTTCTAACTTCACTACTACACCTACTTAGATGACCTTCAAATGACGACCTAATCCATTCCTAAAGTGGCCAATTCTTAGAAGGGAGAGATAAAGGCTTTTAGGCTATAAGGTATCAAAATATGTGTGACAATAAAAATTCTCATAGCACACATTAAGCATGCTAAATAGGCTCAAAGGCGCTATCAAGGGATAAAATGCATAAAGTGTAGGATAAAGGTCTTTTAAAGTGGCTAAATAAAGAAATCTGCCTAAATCATATCCTAAAGCTTGCTTGAGTTGTTATATGGCTTTGAAGGGTGTTGAGAAAGGTTCTAACGTTCTAGAATTCCTAACTCGACTATTTTCATACACTGATTTTTTCTCAATTTTAAAATAGGTCTCTTATGTACAATGATAGGAAACTAAAAAATATACCCTAAGTTGAACACTAGATTGGCTAACACTACACTAGATTGGCTAACACTACATTAAATAACATAATTGTCTTATTGCTAACCAAAATCTTGAACACTACAAGATTCTAAATTGAGGTTCAAAAAGTTCAAAATTCAAAAACAAACTAGGGCGAACTAAACCAACTGTAGACTAAATGACCTGCCAAAATATAGCCTACACATCTAACACACCAACTAAAAAACCAAAACTACATAGACTAACAAGTAGCAACCTAAATTAAAGAACAAAACAAAGTAGAAATAAAATAA
The DNA here is from genome assembly GCA_037975025.1 of Excoecaria agallocha. Lineage (NCBI taxonomy): Eukaryota > Viridiplantae > Streptophyta > Magnoliopsida > Malpighiales > Euphorbiaceae > Excoecaria > Excoecaria agallocha. The sequence continues at coordinate 96,264,771 of CM075807.1, read as the reverse complement.
AACTTGAAACAAAAATTTATAAAAAAAATATGACTAGATTAACTACGCAAAAATAAAACATAATACTATGATTTAAAACAACTAAAGTACTAAAATTTAAGCAACAAATAAAAATAACACAGTAAAATAAAAATAGAAAAAAATAAAAATGACTAAAAATAATGAGAAATGGTGTTAGAAATGTTTTTCCAAAAACTTCGTGAATTAAATCTTTAATTAGGCTCATATTGCACAATTATGTTCCACCCCCCTTTTAAATCTTATTGTCCTCGACAAGAAAGTACCAGTACTGCATCAAGGTGGTGGCAGTAAAGGAAAGCACTCTTAAAATTGCTTGAAGAAGTTCTTTTGATTCACTTGAAGGGCGTTAATGTTATGCTATAATTGCTCTATCTACCCCTCCTGGATGTCTAACCGTGCTTGAACTCTATTGGAAAAGTCCATCATCTATAGAGTTCAAAGGTGAATAGGTGTTGCTGCAAGGGGTCTCCTCCAATTATTCCTCATTATCACTCTTATATGTGTCATCCTATGTGGCTCAGGGTAATGGTGTGCATGCAGTGGTAAATTACTTAATATACTTAGCCCTCGTCATCCAACGATGGTTATATAGGGCACCTTGATCCTCCTTCAAAATTTTCATATTTTAGAACATCTTGAAGTCTATGTAGGCCACTGCTCTAAGTGGAACTCCCAATGGCTCATGGTTAACTGCTCTAGCGATCACCATGACCATACATCCCAATACAATCTTTTTTTTTATTATTCCAAGCCTTCGTTAGATGTCCTCAATCTTCCTTCATAAATAATAACCTTCGTTCAATTGGATCCCTTCCATCATACATCTAAGAAATAACACCTCCGAGGAGTTGACATTGTCGTCATCCTCTTTGTGCCCAAAGAAAGATAAGACAAAGAATCGATGAATGATGTGGTAGGTATGATTCTTCAGATGATAAGCCTTTATCTTCCTTGCCACATACATCATGGGCTCAACTTCATCTACTAGGGGGTAACTCCCTCACACCGTCAAATGAAAACCATAGATACTCGGTGAATTGCTTAATGTGATGTGGTATTTCTTCCTACTTAGTTGGAATTGAACTACTCCATCAATATCCTCGTCGAACTCAAAATGGCACTAGAAGGTGGTGAGAAAATCTCTAGTAAGCTCAAGGTATACTTTCTCCGATTTATTGAAAAATTCAGTCCACCCTATGTTATTAATCATCCTCTTCACCTTAGCTTTCATATGACCATCGATGCTGCCTATAATGGTTTCATTTAAGTACATCGGTTGGACATACTTCACTTTCGAAATGTACTTATAGATCTTATGCAACTTTTGGTCCATATAACTTGGCATTTAAATGCAAGAAGAATTAGAACCTGCTTTATTTCTTGAACTCTTAGGAGTTAGCATAGAAATACAAACAATAGTGCTCAAACAAAATGAAAAGCAAGGAAGTCCAACCACATAAATTGCAAACAACACATTTAAATTATGACGAAAGTGGAAAATGTAAGAACGATGCCAATAAATCAAAAAGGTAATGTAATAGTGTAGGAGTTAAAAAATAACTTGTTTGGTTTATCAACAATCTTGTGATGTATGACAAACATCATAACCTATGAATAAGCATGAAAGCATTAGGGATATAATTGCTAAGTGATGTAGGTAATGCACTAGTAATGACACCAAAAAGGAATAACATTGCAAACATTCTACAATTTGAGTTGTGACATGGTATTAATCAAGTAAGCACCAATTTAATTCATCTCAACAAAGAAAGATAATGATAACTAAGGTCAATAAGCATGATTGAGGCAAGACAATTCGATGAAAAATGCCAAAATCGGAGGTTAAAACTTATTATGGCATTTTATTGAATAGGTTTTATGCATTAATGAACAAACATATATTTATGCAAATCAACACAATGTATATACCTAAATAGCAACCAATACAAGTATTGTCCATGTAATTCATCAAAATGTCACCCCAGTTACTAAAATCAATAAATAATTCAAGAAAAACATGTCATTATAACCCTAGGTTATCATAAAGAAAAAGGCTAATAGACAAACCAGACTAAAAATATACAATGAAGAATTAAAATTAAACTAATACATATAAAGGAAAAAAATTGAGAAGATGGAACTTACTTGATTGAGGAAAGCTTGAGAGGAAGTTTGAGTGTTGAGAGGAAATAAGGGAAAAGTGAAAATAGATAGTAACAACTAAAAGAGAAACACCAAACATCAAATGTTTCTATCATGAACACATCATTTAGGGGTATTTCATTGTGTTTAGAGATATTACCAATATGTTGGCACTTATTACGTGAAGACACAAATGACTTGACATTATTAAAGAGAAAAGGCTAGAAAAAACCTGACTGTAGAATTTTAGCTACCATTTGATTCAGTCCATGATGACTGCTTGTTTCTCCTCTATGGCATGACTTCATGATTTCATACTGATCCTCCTTTAGGATGCAGCATCTCAAGATCTAATCTGGGCACAACTTGAACAAATAAAGATCATCCCAAAAATAGTGGCTTGCATCCACTTTGAGTTTTTGCTTTTACTGCCATGTATATTCCTTATATGGATAGCCTCGTACAAGATAATTAGCAATTTCAACATACCAAGAAACAAGCATAACAACTAAAAATGTTTTACAAATTAACTCATCAAGAAATAAATCAAAAATATCTCCCTTTTTGACATGTTCACATTTCAATCTTGATAAATGATTAGTCACAAAGTTCTTAGCTCTTTTTTTATCCTTGACTTTCGCATCAAATTATTGCAACAGTAGCATTCATCGAATTAGTCTAGCCTTAGAATCTTGCTTAGCAAAAATATGCCATAATGTTGCATGATTTGATTAAACTACTACCTTGGCACCAAGCAAATAGGATATAAACTTCTCAAAAGCGAGCACAATTGCTAACAAATCCTTCTTCATGGTCATGTAATTTACTTAAGCTTCGATAATTGTATGGGTTACATAGTAAATAGTGTGAAAAATCTTATCTTTCCACTGGCCCAACACAGTTCCAATAGCAAAATTGCTGGCATTGAACATAATTTCAAGGGGCAACTCCCAATTTGGTGATGCAATGATATGAGTTGAAATTAGTTTTTGCATCAAAGTATTAAAGGCCTATACACAGTCATAAAAAAATTAAATGTAACATCCTTTATCAAAAGATTGGAAATGGGTTTTTGTATTTTTTGAAAAATAATTAATAAAATGATGGTAAAATCCTATATGCCCTAAGAAACTCCTAACACCCTTAACATTCGATGAAGGGAAAAGTTTTTTAACAACTTCAATTTTGGCCTTATCCATCTCTCTTTCTTTTCGCCCCCATGTCACTTTTGAAATCTTATGGCCAAGGATTATTCCCTCACGTACCATAAAATGGCACTTTTTCCAATTAAGCACTAAGTTAATGGCATCACACCTTCCTAAAACCATGTCAAGATTGGCTAGACAACTCTCAAAATCTCTCCCATAGATGGTAAAATCATCCATGAACACTTTCATTAATTTTTTGATAAAATCATGGAAGATGGCCATCATATACTGTTGAAATGTAGCCAGCATATTGCATAGCCTAAAAGGCATATGTCTATAGGCAAAGGTTCCATAGGGTAAGTGAAGGTTGTCTTTTCTTAGTCCTCAGGCGTGTAGGTATTTGCATATACCCCGAGTAACAATCTAAGTAGGAGAATTTATTCCTTGCCAATCTTTCTAATATTTGATCAATGAAAGGTAATGGGAAGTGATATTTCCTTATGGCATTATTGAGTCTCTTATAGTCTATGCATACTCTCCAACCTGTAACTATATGTGTTGGAATCAATTCATTAAACTTATTGGTTGCTACCATTATCCCTCATTTGTTAGGCATACATTGGTACCGGACTCACCCATTTACTATCAAAGATCAGATAGATAATACATGCATCTAAAAGCTTTAAGACCTCTTTCTTTACCCCTTCTTGTATGGTTGGGTTGAGCCTTCTTTGTGATTGTGCTATAGGCTTGTAGTCATCCTCCATTAAAATTTGGTGAGTGCAAAAGCTGGGACTAATTCCCTTCAAGTCCTTAATCTCCAAGCCAATTGCTTTTGTGTGCTTTTTAGGCACCAAAATCAGCATCTACTCTTCAAGATCTAACAAATGAGAAGAAATTATAACTGGTTTAGTCTCAACATCTATGAAAACATATTTTAAGTGTGAGGGTAAAGGTTTTAAATAAGTTTTCTTCTCATTCCCTTGAATTTATACAACAGTCTTTCTCTTCACTCTCATCATGGTCTTCCTCCAAGTTTTTTCTCAGCTTATTCCCCCTTTCACTTGAGACTTTTTGGCATTAGAGTGCATAAGCAACTCTTTAATAGATCATCCAGCAGCAGCTATTCTTGTAACTCTTCAGCAAAATCTTGAATAGCATCCAAAAAATACATAGATTCCTCAAAATCACACGATGGATGCTTTATCACTTTATTGACGTTGAAGACCATTTCTTTTTCATTAAACCAAAGGGTTATTGTTTATCTATATACATTAATCAAAGCCCAGCGATATTTAAAAACTATCTCCCCACTATGAGCAGCACCTTCTTATCCTCCTCTATCACTATGACTATAAAGTCCACCAAAAATATAAAATTTCCTACTTTCACTAACAGGTCCTTAATGATCCTTTTTTGTCTTTTTATTGATCTATTCGGCTAGATTAAGTGTCATGCGAGTTTTCTTGATGTCGTCTAGATTCAACTTCTTGTAAATTGAATAGGGTATTAGATTTACCTCACTTTAAGATCACAAAATACTAACAAAATTATCCCTTAACTCACAAGGCAATGTAAAACTACCTGGATCTTCTAATTTCTTAAAAATTTTGTTAGTAATCAAAGCACTATAACTTTTCGACAATTGCATTGTTCCTACTTCCTTTAGCTTCTTTTTATTTGAGCATAATTCTTTCATAAATTTTGCATACTTAGGCATATAAAGCAAAGCTTTAGCAAATCGTAAATTTACAAGCAATTTCTTAAATATGTTCAAGAATTTCTCTAATTACTCATTATTTTTCTCTTTCTTAGGAAGAAAAAATTAATCTAGATTTATCAATTAAAGTAGCATTTGAATTTAAAATGACTTTACCTTTATCCTTGAAAAGCTACACATCATCAATAACTTTAAGGTTAGAATTACTTATTTGTGTTGTTAGCTGCACCTCAGCTTAAGGGGACTTACTTGATTGTGTATTTTTTAATTGCTTACCATTTTGTAATGAGATCACCTTTACTTCCTCCTCTAGATTTCTATCTATAGTAGATAGGAATGTCCTTTGTGCTCTACTTGATAAAGAATTAGCCAGCTACTCCAATTGAGTCTCAAGATTCCTTATAAAAGCTTTTTAGTTCTGATTCCATTATTTTTAGACTTTTCAGATCGAGTCTTGGTTGGATATAAATTATGTTTGAATAGTCATGAAACTACCAAACATCTCCTATATACTTGGATTTTTCTCTTGAGGTGGTTATGGTCTTGCTCAAAAGCTAGGTGGTTGAAAGTTTTGGTTAGCTTTATGGAGGTTGATAAGATGCTTGAAAATTTTGAAAAGCTTATAGGGGTTAGTAATTCTGATGATAAGTGGGATTTTAGTTACTTTGGTGAGTTGTGTTTTGGTTGAAGGGAGCTCGTACTTGGGTGTTTGAAGATGATGCTTGATTTTTATCCCTCTATGAAAAATTCGAGTGATTTCTTCAACCTGAACTGTACTGATTACTTTAAGGATCATTTCTCTTAAAGTTATGGATTGCATTCACATCCCCGCTCCTTTGGTTATAAGCATCATTCACCTTAAGCTCAGTTACTACATTCCCTCCATCAAAAACTTCACCTTTTTAGGAAACTACTGAGACATTCTACACCTTGAAGCTACTCAACTCTTTCATAAGGAGTTTCGTTTGAGCTTTAAGCATAGCTACTTATCTTGTATGTTATTTGTGGCTCTTATGTTGGCCCATTGCACCTCATTCATAGCCATCTTATCTAACAATAGAAAAGCCTCATCCTGAATTTTATTCATAAAACTCCCTCTTGAGGTTACTTCTAAGAAAGACATTATTGTTTGATTGACCCTTGCATAAAAAGTAAATATCAACTGATGCATAGTAATTTCATGGTGAGGGTAACTTTTCAATAGTTTCCTAAACCTCTCCTAAGCCTCATGAAATGGTTCCTTATGTTGGAAGTTGTATATGGTATTTTGGATATTTGCAGTCTCAGTGAGAGGAAAGAATATCACTAAAATATTTTCTTACATCCATTTCCAAAACTTGTTGGAATGACTTGGTAGCTTTTATAACCAATCTCTTGGCTTATCGATAAGAGTGAAAGGAAATAGTTTCAATCTAATGGCATCTATATAGACTCTTTGAATTTGTATTGTGTCACTTATCTCCAAAAAGATGTCTAAATGCTAAGCTGGATCGTCAACATCCGATCCCAAAAATTGGTTATTCTACACCATTGTAATTATAGCTGGCTTTAACTCAAAGTGATTGTTTTTAGGCAGTAGAATAATTTTGTGCACTTCATTCCACCTTGGAGTGGCATAATCCCGAATCATTTATGGTTTTGTTACATTTTCTAAAAGTTAAGGCATGTACATGAACTTGGACTTGCTTATTAGAATAAAAAGTCTATTGAAGTTGCCATAAATTTTGATTGCAATGAAATTATTCTTCACCTTACGCAGTGCTATAGTCCGATTTGGGTCAAGAGATGGCTAAGATTAGTTTTATAAGAGTGATTGAGTGTCGATCATAAGACTGAATCTTAATTCATCGATTAGGAACACATCATTCTCGAGAATGAGGATTTTTTATGAGATTGTGAGTCATTTGACTGGGATTTAATATTCCTCAATTTAGAAAACATCAATCGAAAATATTAATGTGGTCTTCAATCTTTGCAACTAAAAGAATGATTGCTAGTTTTTGTTGTAAGATGATCCAATAGGATGAGTCATCTAACCATTCAAATTCTTCTATTTAATTCACTAAATTTAAATGCATGGTTTGTCGTACCTCCTAATGACATTGTTTCATAAAATGATAAGCTCTGAATAACTACCTACTACAAGATAAATACCATTTATGGATGAAAAATACCGATGAAAAATGTTGATTTTCTATTGGAAATAAAAATTAACGAAAGAAAGTGTCGTAAGGAGATATGAGCAAAGGGATAATTTTTTAACAAAAAAATATTTTCATTGGTAAATTTACCGACATAATTAAATATCTGTCATAAAATCCACCATATGTAAACTGTCGTGAAATTATATATTTACTGACGAAATTACTAATTATGTTAATAAATTTTACCAACAAAACATAATTTCAATTGTTAAATTTATCAATGGAAAAAAATCGCCATTGATAAATTTATCGATAAAATTCCAATTTTCATGAAAATTCACCCATTATTACAAAAAAAAAAAAAAGAATTCATGACAGTGCCTTCCATCACTAAAAGTATTTGTTATATTAGCATCAAATTTCCTATCACTATTTTATCACTAAAATATTATAGATTTTTTAATTATTAGTCTCGTCACATTAGTAACCTCAATTATTGTTTAATTCTTAAGGGTTTTTACTACCTATGTTAACATTGTTAGAGAGTATGCCCTAGAGCCCATGTAAAATGGATGTATTTTATATGTATGAATTTATATTATTAATAAAAAGCATTATTCATTTATTAATGCTATGTTTAAATACATGAGTTTGTAAATCTTAAATTAATAAATGAAGTCCTTGATATTATAAACACAGTGCAAAGGCAATCATAAAAGTGTTCATAATATGAGGTTTCTATTGCATGCAAATGTATTAATATCTAAATATCCCTAGTAATAGAATTAATAAGATAGGACATTGTTAATTCGAACAAACTAACACATGTTATGCTTCTTGAATGGTTCAAGCAGTGATTCTCATAACCACAATTATGGAAGATAATCAAAGCTAACATGTGGATGTTTGTTAGAAGAACAAGTTCATTGGAGACCTGTAAAGAGAATCCTAATATGGATATTAAATCTATGTCAGTGAGAAATCTCTTCATAGCTGTTATGCAAGTATCCTTAGACTTGAGATCACCAAAGTTATCTGAGTAGCAAGTGGTATACTTTGACTCCATACCTGATTACTTCCAATTGGGGGTGAACATAGTTATGAGGTTGGGTATATCATGACCTACTTGAAGATAGTTGAGTGATTTACAAATGATTCGCCATCCCAGATTTATTAAGGGAAGTTATCTCGCATGATTCTATAATTGCCTTGTTCAGAGAATCTCTGGCCAGAGTAATATGCCAAGATGGATAGAGATCCATGAATGGCATTTTGAAAACAATGGTTAAATTAATAAAACATACATAATTAGATTTATATGAGTTGACAGAAATTCATACTCAGAATCTAATTGAGATAAGAATGGTGAAAGGAGTAATTGCATGGTAACTATTTCTATGAAAGGGTATAGTCAAACCACTTGACTTTCCTGACATTTGGATAGTCATGACGCCTAGCTAGAGGCCAATCATAATTTTTATAATAGTGTATCATGAATATTAATAGGGATTGATAAAATAATTTAAAGAAGTTTAAATCATGTGAGTTTTGAATAGAACTCACAATTACATATTATGCTGCCAATATGGACAGGAATCCAATAGGTCACACACATATAGAAAAAATAATAAAATGATAAAATGACAAGAATAATAATATTTGATATTATTATGGGAATAGAGAAGTGAATAAGTGAATAATTAATTAAAGAGTTTAATTAATTATGATCAAGTAAAATTGTTTGCAGAACTTTTTAAAAATGTTATGTAAAATGGACCTAATTGAAATAATGTATTTCATAATTAATTATTAATTGGATTATAAGTATTATTGGGCTGATATAATAATTAATAAATCCATTAGAGAAAATAATGGAGGCCCAGAAAATTGAGTTTGGAGCAGAAACCCTCTAGAGGAAGGGTTTCATGCCAACTATAAACAGAAGGCCTTAGAGGCCTAATTCTTGGACCAAAATAAATTAAATATATTTCATAAGTGTTATGGAGCCTATATATTTAATTTGGATGGATTTGGAATTCATTTGGGTAATTAAATCCAAGTATATGCACAAAGGGCCTAGTTTATGGATTTTGTGCATAGTCTTTTGTAAAAGGGCTTAAATTTGATTTAATTGAGCCCAAAAAAATTATTATTAATTCCAGAAGCCCAATTAATATTTTTCCAGAAATTTTAAAGAGCTCAATCCCATTATAAAGTTGGATTTTTAACCTAATTATAAAAATCCAAGTGATGGGATTTTAGGGTTTAAGGTGAACAATTAAGAGAAAACAAATTATCTCACTTTTCTCTTAACCCTAGCCGCCAGCCCCTTGCTAGCATCAAGGGGATTTTGGCTAGCCCCTTATTTGCTCCATTGTTAGTTCATTCAATCCTTCTCTAGTGTGGATTACTCATTGGAGGTATTCGATTTTGGACATTGTGGTTTGCGACAATTGGTGAGAAGGAAAATCAATTGTTCAACAAAAATTAAAGATGATTTTTTTTATTTCCATTAATATGTATATTGTAAATTCATGGCAAGATCAGATCTATTGTTAAAAAATTTTAAATTTCGCTTATATATGAGATGCATGTAACCGATAATTCCCAACAAACATTACAAAGACCTTTTATTAATTCATAAAATAATGATATTGCTCATCAATTTACAAAAATTTTATTGGAAAACAAATATACATAAGATGTCCATGAAGAAAAATATGTTTGTGCACATTACTGCAACAGGATAAATGTCAAAATAATCCCAAGAAAATGTATATAAAGCATATCAATTCATGTTAATATTTTTCTCCTTGAACAACAATTCAAAAGAGATTTAGGATGCTGGACCATAACAATTTCTCCACCCTGAGAATAGCATATTCAAAAGGGTAAACTTTTGCTGCACATAAAGATTGACATAAGAGAGACACAAAAGTTGAGAAACCTAGAATTGAAATTATGAATTTTGGTGTTTCATTTTTTATTTAGAGTTTCTTGTTTTCATATTATTTATCCTTCCTTTTGCAAATAGGGAAGCAAGCATATATAAAGAATATAAAGTTTTTGGAATTAAAGCATTTCATCATACATTCTTTCATTTGTAAAGAAATGCACATACACAATATTGTAGACTGAATTGCTTTCTCTTTTCTAATTAAGTGTTTGGAAGCTTCACTAGTATTATTTGCACTCTTTTAAGGCATTTATTTAGGCTTAACTATCAATGATAAAATCATATGGCACTATATCCTACAAGGCAACGGCCTAATATTTGTAAATTCATTGGTGGGAGAAAGTGTCACATATTGATTCTTGTTTTAAATGCGGTCCCCTGCTCCATGATTAGGATAATACAGTGGCAACTTATGGTTTTATTTTATGCCAAATCCTTTCCTAATCAAAATGTTAATCATTTATCAATATAAGATAATGGTTGAGGGAATTTCTTCACATGAATATCTTTAAAAGGATAATCTTATTTTTTTATTTACTAAAATTTTCACAATATGTCATGATATTTTTTTTTCATTTTTTTCATAATAGAGTGATTTTGTTACAAATAATTTTCTATTAAAGTTTGAACTTATAAAAAAAAATCTTATCTCATCATATGGGAATTCAAGCAACATTGTCAAACAAAAAGCATAAAGAAACTGAAAATAATATATTTGACTTCATTAATAATGGGGGATCTTAAGGCTTCTATCAGAGTTGAATAATTGAAAAAAATAAAAGAATATACATACAATGAGAAATAAAGAGTAAGTAAATTAGATCTTGCCACGTGGACCCAATTTTAGAGGAAGTTATGGTCTCTTCTTGATAGGCAGAACATCACTAGTAACAATAGCACTGAGGTAAGCAAAGGCAGAGCCACCTTCTAGGATCAAAAACCTAAGCAATAATACTCTCTTGGTGAATAGCGCTGCAAATTTCTCAAATAATTTTCTCTGCATTTTATGCATTAAAATTCACAATTTAAGTTACATAATATAGAAAATTTTGGCCATTTATATCTTAACTAGATTTATTTTTCAATATTGATAGCCAATTAGCATAAATCTTTCTTCCATGCTTAACAATAATAAACAATAAAAATTAAAAATAATAATAGTAACTCTTATAAATATAAAATTAGTTACAAAAATTAATTTTTATAACATAACAATAAGCTATTATCTTAATTCAAAGACATAAATCGAGAAATAGCTAATTAACAAATGAAATTTCACAGTTGAAATTTTTTCACATTCCATTGGCGCCTTATTTAATGAAGGTCTCAATATTTCATCGCAAAATTTTATCATTAAATTTTAGCGATAACATTTGCCTCTATTTTTAACTACGAAAGATAATGAATTCTTTTTTCCATTGTAAAAGATAAAAATTGCCTAAGATTTTACCTGCAAAAGTTTATTTTCATCAGTAATTAACAATAGAAATTTATTATGTCGATATTTTTTCATTGGAAATTTAACATTTTCTTGTAGTGGCCATATTTAATGACGGTCACTTCATTCTTTATGCTTTTATTACGGCGATTTATTATCCCATTAAATTTGCAGCACTTCATCTTCGGTTCTCTATTAACCATGGATTGCCATGTGGCTATCTAAGATTTTTTGCATCGTGGGATAGGTTTCTTATAAATAGATGTTCTTCTCCAACTTTTTAAAAATGTTAAGAATTTTATTTCACATCCTTTTATGTGGCTTTTTAATGGAATCATCTAAGCCCTTTCAGCCTCCTTTTTTTTCTTACTTTTGCCATTTGATAATAGGTGAATTGCCAGTCACCCTTACATCCCCCTTTATTTTCTCTATTTCCCTCTCTACTTTCCATTTTTCACCATTAGGAACTGTGGTTTATAGATAGGGAACATTAGTCTATATATTCTTCTCCATTTTTGATTCGACTCTTAGTTGGAATTGAAGAGGAAGAGAATTGCAGCACTGCAAGAGTTGATGAGAGGTGGCCTCGTGGCATTAAGATGTTACTTATAGAGATAGGGATATTTTTCAATGTATTTTTCTTTATACTTAATAAAATTCCATCTTTTGATTTATTTTCCTTTCTCTTTTTTTTTTCTTTCTTCTTCTTCTTCTTCTTCTTCTTCTTCTTCTTCTCTATCTTCTCTTCCTTCTTATTCTCTCTTTTCTTTTTTACATCAATTATAGTCGATCAATTCAAAAGTATAAGTAGCAATCATGTTTAAATAACTTCTGAAATTTAATTGTAATTAATGATCTGACTAAATAATTAGACTATAAAGCTTTGAGTTATAAAGATAAAATCCATTTTTTTAATCGGATTGTATGATCGAAGTAAATATCGATTAGAATAACCTTATTGCTTTTTTCGTCAATCACATGGCTGATAGCATAAATCAAGAAAGATGATCATCAATCATTTCAATTGGAATTGGAGAATGTTTACCATTATTTGCAAAAAATTCATTAATCTTTTATTCACAATCATAATAACTTTTACAAAACATAGATCGGGTTACAATAGTTCATCAATCATTTATTAGGATAATGATTCATTCATCAATCTTTTGATTGGGATTAAATACTACAATCGAGAATACATCGATCGAGAAAAATAGTAAGTTGTACGTCAATCATTTCGATTGGGATTACATTCTTTGATTGGGATTACATATGCATAATTAATAAATTAAATAAAAAATTGTATCCTATGAGAAAGTAATGAGGTGTACCTTTTAGGCATTTCCCTACTATAAGACCTTGTGGTGTCTTTGCTATGCCAATTTTGGGTCGTCCTTAATTCTTACTCGAAAAGGAGTTTTTAGGGTGAAATTTGGGATATTTCTGATCATCATGTGAAGAAGGCCCTAAAAGCAATATGCCTTCACCTTGTCATGTTGACCCCAGGGTTATAGTGATCAGATCCTCTCCTCTTTCTCTTTTGTTCCCAATGCACTCTTTCTACTAGAAGAGCTTGAATGACCCTTTAGTGTGCTTAGGGAGTTTGTTCAACAGGAACACCTTAGGTATAAGGCGTGACTCATTTTTTCCTAGCTTGGAACGAGCGCACATTTTTTAATCTTAGCTTGAAATGAGAGCATCTTTTATGATGCATTGTATTTCCTCCCCTTATACGGGTTGAACATCAGGCGAATGAGGGAAAGAGCAGATTTACAACATTCTCCAATGTTTTTTTGTCCGAATAAAAGAATTGGGAGGCCCGTGCATCGATGTATGTCATCAAAGGGAGAGATTTTATCTGCTATTGCATTTCTTCTCCTCCAAATGATTTGCTTGCAAATAGAGAAGAAGGTGGCTCTATTTCCTTTTTCAATGTCTTTCTTAGTAAGAAAGTTCTGGAAAGCTTATGCACCAGTGTGTAATGTCACAAGGGAAAGATATTTCATCCTTTAGAATTGGTGCACACTATTTTCATCTTTTTTTGGTAATGGAGCACACTATTTTTATCTTCCTTTGGTCCTGGAATCTTTTTCTCCAATTTGACTTCTTTTAAATATAGTGCCATTTTCAATGCCAGCACCTCTTCTTATATGCGATCATAATCGTCATCTGGAATTTCTCCATGTAGTATTAGAGACTTTCATGAAGTCTTTTGATTCAACCATGTAAGGTAGTGATTGTGGTTGGTGAGGAGTCATTGATGCTAGTTCCATCCATTAGTAGACTTGGATCCATATTAACCGCAGTTGGGTTAGGCATCCCAACTCAACCATAAGCTCTCAGCAAAAATTGAAAATGATAAATCTAGAGATTTTATAAAAGGGAGAGGCCATTATGGTGATTGGAGGAATGTTGCATCCGAGGAAAAGTATAAGAGGTAATTGGATCTAGTCAGCTTTGATAGAGTATTTTATCTTATTTTATATAAATAAATGTACGATTATACGCACACACGATTACATTTATTTATTTTTATTTCAATAATTTTTGGTATTTAATTTTATAATAACTAAATATATCATTCGTATATATATATATGCACATATGTATATATATACACGTTTGTTTATTTATTCACACTTTTTTTCTTTTATTTATTTACATTTATATTTCTTATCTTCCTATCTTTTCCACTGTGCACACATACTCGATGTGGATGGAGGCATTTGAAGGCTATGGCTAATGAGTCATGGTTATTTGTATATTTGTAATCTAATTTTATTAGCTATTTTATTTCATAATCTGGTCCATAATAATAAAGGTTTTTTACACGCTTAAATTAAAAACCATACAAAAAACTATTTATATTAATTAATTGGAATTTTACCAATAAAACAGTACCAATGTCCTATTTTTCTTGCAATAAAAATCACATAAATTATAATCCTTTTTCTTAAAATTTAAATGATTCTTTTATAAAAATTAACATGATTTTTTTCTAAATAAATTAGGATCCATTATCCCAATTTTTTTTTCAAAAATTCACACATAAACTATTTTTTTTTTGTAAAATGTGCATGTAGAATCTAAGGTTCCTATCTAAATTAATCTCCCATTTTATGCGTGATTTATTCATTTATTTATCATAATTTTATTGTTTCCTTTGCCATGCCTTTATTGCTTTTAATATAACATGATTTATGATTTTCTAATGTGTTTAAGTGCACCTTTTTTTATAGTATGATAACTCGTGTGAGAAAAGAGATAAAATAATTAATCATATAATCCATTTATATAACATTAACTAATGGTATAATTAAGAGTGAGGTCTTGGATTTATTATGGTTTTGGCCTCATAACATTAGAACTCATTTGCCAATATTTTATTGGGTGGTGATTCCATGATACCTACGTTGTGGTGCCCAACAGACGCCCTAATAAGTGTAAATTTAACTATGTTATTAATATATTTTTAATATATTTTTTTATGTTATTTCTTTGTTAATTTAGTTGGTTTATGAGTTAATTTTTTTAATTGGTATTTTAATTGTTTAATTGTGTATTTTGGTATTTTAGGGACCTAATTGAAGAAAAATAAAAAAAAACTTTAAAAGACTTAAGTGAAACTTTGATTTTCGGAAGTTTTAAAGAAGGAAGAGTTTGGATCGTATTTAACAGAGAGTAGCCACTCCGTGGAATGGGTCTTAAGGCAAAGTGATCGATAGAGTGAAAAATCACTCTACCGAGCAAAGGTAATTCAATGAAGCATACTCGGCCATTTCAAATCATACTCTATCGATTCTAACAACTTTTATCTATGTTTGGATTCTATTTTTCACTAAATAAGAAGTCTTTATTACAATTGGAAGTATTGCAAAAATAGGAAGTAGAAGTTGGTTTTAATTCTTCTTTTCAAGCCATTAAAGAAGCAAGGAACACCAAGGAAAGAAAAAGAATTCATTCATTCATTCATTCAGAGCTCAATTCTTTATGTAATTCATAGTCTTTTTAGTTTAGTTTTTCACTTAGAATTTAGAGGCTAGGATTGAAGAATTTTGAGGAAACTTCAAGAACAGCTGAAGGATTTTATGTGTATCATTCCTTTATCTTATTTTTATTTAAGTTTTATGACAATACACTACAAGAAAAAAGGCTTTCAAGGACGGGAAATCCGGTCCTTAAAAGTGGCAATCCGGTCCCTAAAACTTAATAAGGACGGGAAAACCGATCACTATCCCATCCTTATAGGCTACGCCGCTAATGATAATTAAGGACGAGATATATCTACCGGTCCTTAAAATTTTTAGTGACCGGATAAGAAACTGGTCCCTAAATAGTATTAAGGACCGATTTTTCTGTCCTTAATAATGTAAGTCACGTGCTCTTTAGAGTTAATAAGGACCGGATATATGGTCCACAAAAATATAATAACGACCGTAAATGTTTAAGGACCAGTCTTAAACTCAATTGCGTAAAACCATTAGGGACCGGATAAAAACTGGTCCCAGTTGGTATTAAGGACCGGTTTTACCGTCCTTAATAATGTAAGTCACCTGATCATTACAATAAATATGGACCAGAAATCTGGTCCTTAAAAATGTAATAATTATAAGACCATATGATAAATTAAAGACCATAAAACTTTAATTAAAGACCATTCTTTTTACCCTGTATTTTTAATTTTGTATCACAACTAGAGCATCCAAATTAAGATTGCTCAAAAGCATAGACAATTAATAATATAATACATTCATAGATAATTTGTAATTGATACGTATATAGAATTATCATCCAAAAAATCAATGCATTCTTTATACAACCCTTTTGCAAAAAAAAAATAATCTATAACAAAATAAGATAATGCTTCTCTATCTAGCCAAAAATCTAATGTTCTTTCAAATCTTCGTATTCAATTTTGTACTTCAATGTTTTGTCTATACCAAAAACTGCAAAATGTATAAGGAAACAAAAATGATTATGCCAGAAAATATATAAATCTACTATAAATAATTGATTAAATCTACAAATATTTTGAGAACAAACCTTAGAAAAAGCATATGTCCTCCAAGTGTAAATATATACACTTTAAAAAGTCAACATATGAACCTCAAAAAAATATAATTCCACCAAGTGTAACTATCTACACTTCAAAAAGTTAGCATATATGAAAGGGGCTGCAAGATTGATGAACAAATTGCCTCTGAAGAAGACATTGAAATCAATTTGATAATCAGATTTCGAGAAACACCACCAATGCATAAGAACTTAATGTAATTTTAAATCATTCAATGAGCAGTAATGTAATCAACATTGAGAACAGTTGATTAAATAAGTAAAAAGGGAAAAGCAAAAAAAAATTAGTGGCTGGTGTTATCATTATCAGTGGTGAATATTGTTTACAAGAGAGTTGTTTTCAAGGCTTCAAAGTTAATTCACTGAATGGTATTAAGAAGACATGTTTGTGATTAACTAGTAATTTGGTTTAAACTTCATAACATACCCCACAAAGTAGAAAGCTCCAAAATTTTCTCCCAAAATGTCATATTGTTAATTCAGATCAACTCAAACTGTAACTTGTTTCTTTCTCCAAGGATTAAAGCTTAACTTGAGAAATCTTACATGAAAAATTGAAATAAGATGTATCGGAACAAAAATAACTGATGAAGTTTGCCATTTCCGCAATGCCTTTTTTCCAATATTGTAACATGAAATGGACCTTTTCATTTTTATTACAATGTTTTCTGGTTGTTTTTCTAGTTAGAAAATGTAACTTTCCTGCATTGACTTAAGGAATTGTATGATGGGGAGATTTGCCCTACAAATTGAAGGATAATATGTAGAAGACTGACAAACCTCTGAGTAGGATGTCGGACTGCAAGCTGAAAAGCTAGAAGCTCATGGAAAAGGCAGCCATAATATAATTGCCTGATTGGTGCAGTATTGCCTTCCAATACTTCCACTATTTTGGACAAAGCCTTAAGAATGGCCTCCTCTTCTGAAATGACAAAAGCTACTTCCAAATCTGAATAAACCTGGATGAGCATAAATTCTATTAACAAGGAGAATCTATAGCATAACAATATGCTAAATGAACTAAAATGAATTAAAATTTTGTGTCTGCCTCAGGTTGCCATATAAACACATACCTGGTTTTTTACAAGGACACAAAGGATAGAAGCATGAGAAGGTAGACGGGTTCCTACAAGAATTTAAGGACTCTATTGGGACTTGGAAGACTCTGTGGTTTGAGCTTCTTTATGAGCTCTACCATTAAGTCAGACTGTCTAGGTGCCTCAATGACTGTAATTACATCCTTGGAAGGATTATAATTCTCTATACCCTACAGTAGGATCAATAGCTATAGTGGTTAGATTTGTAGCAAGAAAGTCAACTTCTATAAGGCTTTTATGCATGTAGTAGAAAACTACACTATTAGATTTTTCAAACTTCTACTGACACTGATCCTTCTTCCACAAAATAAGTCTTTAAAGAGTTAATAGACAACAATAAAAATTATTATAATATCCCTAAGAGAAGTGAATCTAGCAAGGGGCATTATAGAGATGAATTTACGATTTTTTAAAAAAGAAAGATTCATAACTGACATTAGATATATGAAACAGCAAATTGTCCATGGCCACAAAAGAAAAAGGATGTTATAACTACAACATAGATAAGGCCCTGATAACATGATGAGGTGTGGAACATAATAGATTCCAGTTGTTTAGATCAAGCATTCTTGCCATGGGAGGTCCAGAGCGAATAGAACAACAATTATCACTCACTGTCCTCAAAAGGGAATAACTACACCAACGACCATAGCCGTATACTTGTCAACTTTTAACTTTCCAAAATCATCATAAGGAATCAACTTTGGATAATGATAGCTGCTGATGCCAATAATTTCACACCATACTACTCAAAACTATTACTAGTGAAGGCATATCACAATTTTATTTATCTCATGAATTACCTCTTTAAAAATTATAAAAAGTCAATTATGCTACTAAGACAAGAGAAATCAGCAATGGTTAGAAAATAACTTGACAGTAGAACTTGAACCGAACGGCAAAAAAGAGTTGTCTCTGATGAATGCATTGAAATATCCTGCACTAAGGATTAGGGACTGGACTATGGATTCAATGAAACAATGAAAATTGATTTTTCTTTTCGGCAATTAGTCACACATTAATTGGACAATGTTTATTTGTTGTCTTAGCACCGCAAGCGAGCACATTTTAAGCTCTTAGCTTTCATAATTCAGAGGAACCATCAGCTCTGGTTTACCAAGGAGTTAATGAAGAATGATCCAACAAGATATAGAAAATATTCAAAGCAGATGCATTAAAACATATCTGCTTTCAGGTTTCAGCCTGTCAAAGTCATACAAAAAAGCATTTAAGAGTTCAAGAGTGCAAGGCATATTTGCTAATTACACTCGTATCATTGAGATATCCTCTATCTCCATCTTTTCTAAGAATAATTAATTGAACTCTTCAGTAGAAAATATACAGTATACTTTTAATCCCAACAATTAAGCAAACCACAACACAAACTTCAATATTTATATAAAAATTGTATATCTGTTTAGAAATATTGACAATAGTTATCAGAGCTATGGCATATCGACCATAAAACATAAATAAAACTAAAATAGAATAACAAATACAAAATACCTCAAGTGCTAAAGATGTTAACCACTGTCGGGGTAAGTGTCGAGTCAGATGTTCATCCACAATTGCACTTCGAGGTGAGAATAATTGAAGAGCATTTTCAATTGCAACAGCCCTTGAAGGAAAGATACAACATTCTTGTCGAAGACAAAGATTAGTCAACAGCGCAGTTTATATAACAGAACCAAAGATTGGTTACTGAGTACTAGTTTTGCCTTACGCAAAGCCAGTTGAAAGCATCGTAAGAGTGGAAGGCGTGACAGCTTCCCTCACGATAGCCCCCACAAGCACCTTACTATGTAAATAACTACTGCAAGATTTCTAACAAGCGTATCTTTGTAGATATATTTTCCTAGTAAATTTCTTTGGTAGAAACCATGATTTTGGCAGTTGTTCCACCTATTACAAGATTGAGAGTGTACCAAAGATAAACCTGGCAACA
This sequence comes from Excoecaria agallocha, assembly GCA_037975025.1. NCBI lineage: Eukaryota > Viridiplantae > Streptophyta > Magnoliopsida > Malpighiales > Euphorbiaceae > Excoecaria > Excoecaria agallocha. The sequence goes on along the minus strand of CM075807.1, from coordinate 96,245,087 downwards.
AAGAACAAGTGTCTAACTATGTAAAAAACAATATAAATTAACGATGATTATGCAAAGTGACATAACTGCCTATTTAAAGTCAACTAATTTGAATTCTTACTGCAACTACCCATTTATATGTATAACTTAATGATGATTATGCAAAAGAATTCTTATCGCAACTGCCCATTCCAACATATAGCCACATGTCATCACCTGGGCACAAACAAAAAGCACTCAGTGACAGCTATGCAATACTACTCAGATTGTTGCAAGCTTAACAGTAGAATTTGGGTATATTCCCATGCCAACATTCATAAGTATAGGTTCAATCATAGCATGTGTGAAATTGAGGCCAAATAAATAGTATCGATTATGAATCATTTGAACCAAAATGATTCCATGAAATCCGCTAACTCTTTGTCAGGTTAAGCCCTACACCCATGAACCGAGCACATTGGAACTCAAAAACTTGAAAAAATTTCAATTCAATCACAAAAAATAAACCCAAGCACTGTTAATTAACCAGACATAAATATGTCATATCCCAAGGCTCCGTATTTCAGTAACCCCACAAATATGTCATATATAATAAGTTACACTTGTTTTCAATTAACATGATTTTTTTTATTTTTTCAATGTTAAGAATTCCACCAAATAACAGAAACCAGATCTTAAGGGATACAAAAAGCATTCCCCATTGGCACCTGCCGCCAATTAGAATCAAACAAAAAAAAACTCATAAAGCATCAAATTTATTTACCGAGTGGACTGATACCCATTCCTGTTCCAACAAATAATCTTCCTAGAAGCATACCCCATAAATCCTTTGTCGAGGCACTACAACATCAACTTTTAGTGGCTCCATAATCACAAAACTAAGACATATATAAAATTGAATAGAGATACATATAGGAGTATTTAATAAACAACCTTTGCCATCACAATTAATTGGCTTCTTAATGAATTTGTACGTTAGGTGCTTCATCCAAGAAGCAGAAATCAAGCTTTGCAATGAGGAAGTCAAATGGGTCATGGTTAGATGCGCAGATATACACAGCTATCTCATAGTCAAATCATGAGCAACAAGGAATGCTTTGTGCATATACACACTAAAATATAAGTGTAAGAATAGAGAATTCCTATAATTACTATAGAACATGATAAAAACAACCATCCCTAGCAAAAATAAAGTAACAGACCAAAGAAGAGAACTAGTAACTTGAAGAGAACCAGAACATAGAAAAAACCAAAAAACCCATAAAAATAGAGTGGTAGGCAAAATAATACGAACATTGGCTGAAGAAAAATTCCCATCATCAGATACACAAAGCAATCCTTAGGTAGAAGAAACCAATTTGCAGCAGGAAACAATCAAACAATGGCGCCCTTATGTAGCAGAAAAACCACCGTAAATAGAGCCCCTTATCAAAAACACCAAGAGAAAAACCCAGGAACCAAAGCTGAAATCATGAAGATTAAGGGACCAACTGGTTTGTATTAGCATAGCAGCAAAAATTCCATTTCATAAATTATTCAATGCCATTGGATTCTAATTTAATGTTCTTGCTCATGAATCACAAAATTATGTTCGTTATTACTAATAAGGTAAACTGTCTTCTATTATCAACAACAAATGTCAGCAAAAAGCATTTGCAACTCTAAAAGCTTCCTCCCCAGCCCACCCCCCCAAAAAAAAATTAAATAAATAAATAAAGTTTCCATATCATCAGCAGTTTTAGAAGAGGCTTTATATTTTGTGAATATAAAAATGGAATAGATAAAATATAAATGTAACAACTAGTCCCCTCTGTCAAAAAGGTTTCTAATTATAGTGGTGTTAATTTACTGGATGTACCTAGAACAACAAGTAAGATGGAAGACAATTTAAGGACCTGAATTGCAAATCATAAATCATAATTCATAATTCCATACCTAATACTTCGAAGGCAGGTTGTTACATTAAGATATATGTAGCTGTAAATTAAAAGAACAAAGGGCATTTGAGTTTAAACCACAATATCATAGCAGGTCAATCTATTAGAAGATCAAAGCTAAATTTTGTATGATTTCCAAAAATATTAAATCTCAAACCTTATTAACTCCATTTCATAAAATAGACAAAGTGAGAAGAAAAATAAATAAGATTTGCAAACAAAGGTTGTACACATACCATATTTCAACCATTTATGCCATTAAGACTATAAAGTTAGCCCAAATCATTTACTTCCAAACATAATAAAAATACAGCTCCTTCTCAAAACATTGTCAAATCTTAAGATGCAATTGCTTATAATATCATCAAAATTTCCGTAATGATGTAATAAATATAACATACAAATGAAATTAGTTAATACAATAGGCAAAATATTAGAAATAGTGGCCAAATGAAGAAAAATTCCCATATTCAGATACACCAAGAAATCCTTTTTTTAATAAGCCAAAATAATCATTTTTTTATAGGCCATAACATATTATTGATAAACTGAAGAGTACAGAGAGCCAAATTTGCTACAAGCAAGTGCAGCAAGAGCAAAATCCCCAAAATACAAAACCTGAACCTAAAAAACTCCACTAACAGCAACACCATGTCTACTATAAAACAAAAGCTAAAACCAGACAACCAAAACTAATAGTTAACAACAATATAAAAAAGCAATTTGCCAAATAACAAAATACCCGAAGATGCAATTAACCAAAATACCATGAGAATACACAAATGACTACACATCTGGAGAATAATGGATAAATAATAAGCTGCCCAATACCGCCAACCAGCTTGAGAATAATGACCACACATCTGGGACAAAGAAAGCAAAAGACCAATATATAGAAAATTTCCTACCTACTAAACCGCAACAACCACTAACCTAGAACTAACACACATAGCACCCACTGATTATCAACATAACACTAGAGTCACCCCTTTCAAAAAAAATTAAGTTTTAGGGAGCAGTAACAGACCCCGAGAGATCAAAACCATAGGCCAACAAAATAGAGAAATCAACCCCCGAAGAAAACAAGCAAACAAAACAAAAAGTTAGAAGAGGAAAACCAGAGTATAAAGCGAAATAGACTACTAATTCCTTCCTTGATAAGCGATAAACTCCTAATCCAATAGACCAATAAACTCCTAAACTCCTAATCAAAGAACCAATAGACCCATTAACCTTACACTATGTTTTATGACTAATTAAAAATAAGAAATTTAAATTCAAGTCTTAAACCTTACACAAATGCCTGCTTTCACTCCGATTCGTGTATAATTGGAATCTTGAACAGAGATCTGGCCCTTTTTCTCTTATGAGAAACGTCTTCAGCCATCGATTGTGAAGCACATCATCTCGGAACTGTCCATCGTGGAGCGATTTGGAGTTCGATCGACAGTGAAGCAAGTATATAATATAAATCAAGCTAAAGTAGGGCAGAGAAAGTTTCGTTAGAGAGAAAATAAAACAAAGCAAATGGCTTTTATGAAAAGTTTTGTTAAAAAATAAATAAACAAAGCAAAAAGGAGATGGTTTTTTTTTAGGAGTGGCACGGGTTCGTCCCGCCTAATTTTAGTCATTTTAGGGACCAGAAATTAATAATTTTTAGGACCGATTTTTATGCCATCACAAATAATATGGACTAAATTATAAATTAAAGACCATATAAAAAACTGGTCCTTATTGGTATATTTTTAAAGACCAGAAAACTGACCGGTCCATAAACTGTGGTCTTTAATAAACCTTTTTCTTGTAGTGAATAAATGATTAGTTCTTTTTCTTTTGTTGAGAGAACTCTCATATTTCTTTATGTAATGACTTAGTTTGTTCTTTAATTGAATGCAGTTTGATTATTTCTTAATTCTTGAGTAGAAATCCTTATCTTGAGTTATATTTATGTTGGTTGTTGATTTATTGAGAAATGGTTAATAATCAAATATAATATTAACTTAAGGTATGCATGTTCATAGTTTAGCTCATTTAATTTGATGTATGGTTATTTTCTGAAAAATACGGTAACTGTATATTGAGTTTAGGTGAATTAAGGCTATGAATAGAAGAATTAAGAATGAATGCAATGTACTATCTTAGTAAGAAGTTTCTTCCTTATGAGGCAAAGTATATAAAAGTTGAGAAGATATGCCTAATAGTTATATGGGTATCAAAAAAGCTGAGATATTACTTCCACTCTTATAGGATACAATTTATAGCTAAGCAGAATCTCTTTAGGTACTTACAAAGGGCTCTTTCATTGTTAGAAAAAGATGAAAATGTGGTTGATTCTCCTACAGAAGTTTTATATAGAATACATCACTAAGAAAACTATTAAAGAGAGAGCGATAGTAGAGTTCCTATAATTGATCAACCTTTAGAAGGAGAGAAGGTGACTTTATGAATTTCCTGATGAACACATCTATACCATAACAGTGCAGGAATGGTAAAGGTATTTTGATGGAGCTATGAACAATAAAAAAAGCAAGAGTAGAAGTATTCTTGGTTACACCAGAAGGAGAAAAGATGCCATTAGCTAACAAGTTGAGATACAAAGCTATGAATAATGAAGCAAAGTACGAAACTTATGTTTTCAGGATGGAAACTTTACTAGTTATATGGGCAAAATATGCAAAAGTTTTGAAGATTCATCCCTAGTGATTTACATAGTAAGAGGTGAGTGATCAATGAAAAAAGAATACTTGTCACCTTATCTTAAATACCTTAAGGCTTTAAGCAGTCAATTTGAGGTTTATACCTTTATTTATATGCTTAGAGAAAAAATCAGTTGGCAGATACCTTGGCTACCTTGGTGTTAATGTGGGATGATGCGAAAGTGATAATTATGAATCATATGCTGATTTCAAATTCTAATAAGCCATATTTCAAAAAAGAGCAGATCATGGATTTCGAGGTGGATGATGGAAAATCTTGGTATTATGAAATATAGAACTATCTAAAAAAGTCAGTATTTCCTGAAGAGTCTGCTAATAAGGATTAAAGGATAATCTGCATGTTGTCAACTTAGTTCATTACTGTAGAAGGAGTTTTTTACAAAAGATAGCTTGATGGAATCCAACTAAAGTGTCTAGATGAAAAGAAAGCTAGAAAGATGATGAAGGAGGTACATATGGGAGTGTACGAGGCCTATATGAATAGCTTATCCTTGGCAAAGAAGATTATGATATAAGAATTCTTTTGGCTCATAATGGATACTGATTGTTTTAAGTATGTCAAAAAATACCATTTGTGCCACCAGTATGCAGACCTAAGGTATTTGGCTATTTTTGAATTGTGCAACCTCACATCACCATAGCCATTCATTGTACTGGAAATAAGATATTATGGGGATGATCCATCCATACGTTTCAAATAGATATAAATTTATTATAGTGACCATTGATTATTTCACCAAATGGGTAAAAGCAGAATCTTGTAAGAAGATAGATGCACGAGATATGACTAAGTTTATTAAGAAGAATTTGATATAGATATGATTTACCTCATCATGTGGTGTCAGATAATATGTTATAATTTTCATGTAAAACCAGACAGATGCTTATCAAGTATGGGGTTCAACATCACAAGTCTTCTCCTTATAGACTGCAAGCCAATGGAGCAGTAAAAGCAGCCAATAAGAATGTGAAGAGAAGCCTGACCATGATGGTATGGACTTACAAAGATTAGACTGATAAACTAACTTTCGCACTATAGGGATATAGGATCACAGCTAGAACTTCAACATGAGCCACTTTATATTTTTGGTATATGAAACAAAAGTAGTACTAACAGTAGAAATTGAACATCAATCTTTAAGAGTTGTTGTAGAAGCTGAAATACCTGAAGTGGAGTGGGCTAGACAAAGGTTATTGTAACTTAACATGTTAGATAGGAATAGAATGACGACTTATTATCACAATCAGGTCTATCAGAAGAGGCTAGCCCATTCATTTAGAAAGAAATTTAGGATGCACCCACTGAAAGAGGGAGACCTAGTGTTCAATCAGACAAAACCAGGGATGCCAGATATCCGAGGTAAATTTAGGCCTACATGGGAAGGACCTTTTATGCTTAAGAAGCTATTATCCAAGGCACTGCAATATTATCAGATAGTGATGGCAATGAATTCAAAGAATCTGTGAATGTCGATAAATTGAAAAGGTTTCATGGCTAAAGACTAAAAGAGAAAAAAAAAGAGAATAAATAGTTCATGGGTTGAAAATCGAAAAAAATGATGGCCTTGCTAAAACTGAGCGTCTCGCCATGATAAAAATCGAAAAAAGGCGAGATTGGGGTAAAAATTAGAGGCTGAGAGAAAATAATCAATCAAGAAAACCCAAGAGGACTGATTGATGATAGGAGTTATGATGCTTATAAAGTTTCATTTCGATATTGAATAATATGTGTCATTGAGATAAAGTCAAATACTGATCATGTGTACCAAAATCAAAAATAAATGTCATGCATATATTCATAAGTGTCATCTAAGTATTTGAAAATAGTATGTTCTTATCACATGTTCAACAAAAATAAAAATATCATATATGAAAATATCTAATCTAATCTATCAGTATCACATCTCCCTCTCCATCTAGGTACCTCAGGTGAAAGAGTCTATTATCAACAGCTAGACTCCTGACCCACTCCTTATATGAGTCTGAGGTGGCAAAATCACAAGCGCCAGTATAAAAAACTATAACCCTTATTGAAAGTTGAGTCCAAATTCTCTGATAGTACTCTATCACAACGTGCGCAATAAGAATGCCTCCACAAAGCCCAGTGGATGCCTAACAATGTCCTACCTACCACAAAACTAGCAAACACAATGGGTGGTGATATAGAAAGTGGCTCAATGAAGACCACAGAGAGGGACACATCTTGACTCTCCATCCCTAACCACAAAAGTAATAGACAGCCAGGAACACCTAAACTTGATGTCAACATTTGTCGAATGATCCAGCCAATCAATAACATCCTAAATTAACTGAAACACATACTATAAATGTCGGACTGTGATGTGGTTCATAGGATAAGTGCTTGCGTCTCTAACTCGAGGAGGAGGTTCTGACAATAGCTGCAGCTTTTCACAATGCCATACTTGAAAAAAGAAAAAAAAAATCCACTGGGGTTAAGTTGAATTTATTTTAGGTAAAAAATAAGGCATAAAAATGCGTGAAAATTCGAAAGGATATGTATTTCAATAAGAAAAGCTAGTATGAAAATCCACAAGGGACGTACTATCTTTAAAACTATGGACAAATCTGAAGAAGCATAAGGCTACCCGTAGAAAAGTGAAAGGAACTACGCTAAGCAGGGGGACTGCGATAAGCATCCAAACCGATAATGATCTTAGCCACAATCAAGTGAAATGGGTTGTACCCCCGACGTATGGCATGCACAACACTAAATAACGTATAATCTACAGTCATAGGATCACCAAATTTGTCCATTTTAAGTAAAATTTAAATTCCATTTATCTCATTTTAGTTTTTTTATATAATTTAATTTACTTTTTAAATTTATTTTTTTCAATAAAATTAGAACCAATTATATTTTATAATTTAATTTTAATTACACAATTTAATATCAAATTTAAATTTATTTATTATTTTTTAATTTTAGTGAGAATAATAAAAGTCACGTATAAAAAAAATGGAGGGAGCAAACTTATATAATATGATAATTATTAAATTCTTGTAAGAAATAAAAAATATTAAAATAAAACAATTAATTATTATTAATTTGAATGAAGCAGGGGATAAACTCTAGACCTGTTCCCTACTCTCTAAACTCTAAAGTCATAATCAAAGCCAAAAATGCCAAGTTTATTTCTTTCCTGCCCTATAAAATCCGCTTCCAAAGGGCCACACATAGGAAACAAGTCCATGGAAAATCACAACACAGAACGAGTCTCGTTGGACCAAAACGCAGCCGAGTCAAACGAGTCCGAAGCTCAGCAGCTACCGAGTCTAGACCGAGTGGAAGAAATTTTGGGTTATAAGTTCAAAAATAAGTCCTTATTAGAAGAAGCTTTTACAGATTCATCGTTTCCAGAAAAGTGCTTTTCTTATGAGCGATTAGAGCACATTGGAGATTCAGTGCTTAACTTGCTTTTTACGAAGGAACACTATTTCAAGTATCCGGATTTGCCGCCGGGTGCTCTGACCCGACTCCGCGCTGCCAATGTGGATACTGAGAAGCTTGCACGTGTAGCAATGAAGCACGGGTTTTACCGCTTTTTGCGGCACAACAAACCTCTTCTTGAGGAACAAGTAAGCAATTTCTTGTTTCTGTTATCTTTTTATTTTCCGTTGTTAATTAGTTTCTGATTTCGTAGCTTTTTTTTTTCTTTTTCTTTTTGGTGATTTATTACGTATTCGTTCGTCAATTTGTTATGGAAATTAAAATTTCGCAATAATATGTATGGATAAGATGGCTTTTCTTTTTATTCTTTGCATATTTGTTTTATACATACATATAAAACAGATCAGAGAATTCTCACAAGCAATCTTGGAATATCCGCTGCATTCCAATGGATTAATTGACGCGCCAAAAGTCCTTGCCGACATTGTTGAATCAACCATTGGAGCTGTTTTCATTGATGCTAATTCTTCTATTGATACCGTTTGGAAGGTACTTTGCTTTCTCCATCACATTGCTTTCTTATTTTTCACCATCACATTGCTTCTTTATTTTTCCCGATTCTGTCATTCCTGCCTTAACATAAATGCCTTTTAATTTCGATTTCTACAATATATAAAAAAAATGAAAAAAATTTTACAATTAGCCTCTTTATTATAAAATTTCTTGTTCCAATGCTTATACTTTAATAAGAGATAATAAGATAATAATTAGTTTTTGTCAACGGTTTGTCAGCAGGGATGAGCATAGATCGATTAACCAGTTAATGAGCAAAAAAAATTAACCAGTTCATTGATATCAATTTTTTTTAAATCACTAACCATTAATCAATCCGTTACATTTGTTTAACTAGTCCATCGATTTTGATTTTTCGTTTTGATTAATCAATATTTTTCGGTTAATCATATATAGAAAATTTTAATAGTTTGAAGATTCAAGAATGGGTTTTTCCATAAAAAAATAATCTATCCATCAACATTGGTTCTCAGCCATGTTATTTTCTTTTCTTTTCTTTTTTTTTTTCACAAAGATTGGGCTTAATCTGAAGTTCTTACAATATATACTATACACGCTAAATCTTCATAATATGTGACTGTTAGATTCTAACTGTCAAATTCAGTTGTATCGAACATATAATGTGTACCGTAGGTGAACTCTAAGATTAAATAATATATTAGAAATTAAAATATAATTCGAAAATTATAATTTGTGTTAAACGTCAAATGTCTTACTAATCGTAATCATAATGGAGGACTTAGTGGTTATAAATTAAGAGTGTTTGGATGACGTTTCACCATCATTTATTAACGTATAGTGTTAGTTGTATGGTATAATGCTGTATAATTTTTAGAGAAGCTATGTTTAGAAAGACCGTATAATTTTTTGTAATTTTTATATCCTGTGTTTATTTGTTTTAATTGCATCGTATTTAGTTATTTTATATTAAAAATGATATAAGCAATCTTAACGGTCACAAGATAACAGTTTTTCAAGGGTATGTTAGGAATTAAGAAGGATAGTTTAGGAATTATAAATAAAATTAAGGGTTATAAATAAAAAGTAAAAATTTTATGCGTGGAGAATCATTAAATTAATAATTCAACAAAATGGCCATTTTCTATTATTCTATAATAATGAAATAAAATTATGTGACACAACACAATCACTAAATCATCTAAACAAACATTGTTTTTAAGTGTACAGTCTATTAATGAACGATGGAGAATTACCATACAAACACAATCTAAACTTTCGGCTACAGTACCAGTAACCCACTATCTTGCGTATTATATGACAATCTCCATGCCCATCAAAACTCCACATAAAAACTCACATATAACCCCTCTAGATCAAGAAAAAGAATATCAATCGCTAAAATTTGCTTCATCCAACTTCTTTATTCGAATATAACAAAAAATCAACATATAACGAAATTGGCGAAACTAGGATTTCAGGATCAGTAAGAGTATATATTATAATTTTAATATAAAAATTAAAAATTAAAAATATATAAATTATATTATGACAATATATTTCATTTAAAATTGAAAAAAATAGTATTTAAAATCAAGAAAAAATATAATTTTTACAATTATTCTCGATGTAATTTTATATTTTTGAACCGTTGAATAATTAACTAAATGTCAATACTATTAAGATTAACAAAAAAAATCATTTTAATCAATTATCTCTCAAATTACTTATTTTATTTTATTCGAGATCGGTGTTAAAATACAAATTTAATTCACTAAAATCTAAATAATCTATAAAATAATAAAAAAATCAATTGAAGAAAAGTTAATAAACATTGCATTAAAAATTACAAAAAAAGTGAATTTTTTTTATCAAGTGCCAATTGATGTGATATATATATATATATATATATATATATATATATATATATATATATATATATATATATATATATATATATATATATATATATATATATATATATTATCTAAGAAAGGAAAACAGATTATATAGAATATAAAAATGGGATATGTAGTCCCATATTGTCTTGAGCTAGAAGGCCCTTTCGGGAAAGGTGGGGATAAGGAATACTTGTTAATCATACTTTGAATTTGAAAGATTTCAAAAATTGTAATAAGAAAACAAAAAAGGGAAAACTGTATATGAAAGTGAGAATAAAAAAATGAAGCGTGTTTGATTTTTTCAGTAAACTTAAATTGTTAAATAAGCTGGTATTTATTTTTTTAAATTAATATAATTTTATTTATTTTTAATGCACACATTTTTTTATTTGACTTCACTAGAGTTTCACGGCATGTGACGGTCATTATCGTCAAAATTATCCATTTTGGACATAATATGATTTAATAGGAAAGTTCGATCATTCAATATATAGTTTTTTTTTTCTAATTTAAAAATTCAGTATGAAAAATACAAAAAGTTCGATGATTTAATTTTTTTAAAATAAAAAATGTATATATTATTTTGGCCCCTTGAAATCATTTTAAGAACTACAACTATCAATCAACAATCATTTTAAGTATAATTTAAAATGATATAGGTAGCACGTATTGACATTTGATGATGTTATAAAATTGTTGAATGGGAATAGGTGTTCGAGGATTTGTTGGAACCAATAATTAGTAGAGAAACATTAAAGATGCATCCGGTGACAGAACTGTATGAAGTATGTCAAAAAAGAAATATGAAAGTAAAATTTGTGGATTTGTGGAGAGAGAGTATGGCCTTTGATGTGTTGATAGATGATAAGCTTGTGGGAAGAGGAACTTACGGACTCAAGAAAGAAATTGCACATAATAGAGCAGCTAAGGATGCATTAGACAATATTGGGAGAATATTGGCAGACAAAGATACATCTCAAATCATCAATCTTGATTCTATCTCTTTATTAGATTCTTAATTTATTGGTTTCTTAAATAATTCATGTACATATTTGTGGATGGTTATGTAGTTCACTTCCCTTCTTCCTTTGTCTTGTTTGTTTTGATGAAAACCATGTTGGAAACAATGTTCTTTTTGTGTTTGCAAAATTGAAGTTCAGCATCTTCAAATTCCATTTGTGATTCATTATCGGCTTCATTTTAAATATTTTTTTAAAAGATAACAAAAATCCTTTTACCTTTATTTGTGGCAAATTTATGGTATCATTCATATATATCATAATTGATAAATTTGGAAAAGTCAATGTTTTAGTGTCAAAACTATTCAACTTTTCCGGATTGAGTTTTTGAATTTTGAAAACTGCATATTGGATCTTCATATTATGATTTTGCTTCTTATTAGATTTCTGCATGTTTACTAAATTTTTTGAATTTATTATATTGCTCCAAAATTATTTTTTTCTCCCAAAACTTATTTTTCTTTTTTAGATATGCCTAATGCCTATAAAATTACTCCAAAATATTTAATTCAAGATTTTGATACGATTCAAAATGAGCCTGCTCTACTCTACAAATTTTAGGTTACCCATGTGGAATTATAGGGTTAATTATGTCCGTGGTCATTGAGTCATAATAAAATTATTTATAATACAAAAATCATTAATTTTTTTCAATTCAAGTAAAAATATTCTAAAAGTTAATTTTATAGATTATTGCTTGGTTTTTTTTTTTCTTTTGTACACATTATCTTTCCATATTTATATGATAACGTAATGTTTGTTCCATCTAGTAATCTAATTTATAAAGTTGATTGATTTCAAAATAACATAAAAATTATATGTGGCATGTTTAACTGTAACTCCAATAACATATAATATTGATTTTCAGACCATTTTTATTTTAATTGAAATAAAATAAGATTTTGATGATTTTTGTATTACAAATTATTTTATTTTAACCATTTGATTATTAGTCCCGAAATACAACGGCCATGAATGTAATTAATCTGAATTATAGAGCTACTTTAGGATATTTAAAATTATTTTGGAGACTGGATTCATAAATTTTGGACTTCTTTCGATTTTGCATATTCATTAAAGTATCGAAAACTTGCAACGAAGCCTAAAGGCTCCCTATTCTTGAAAAAAAAAATAATCCTCTAACTTGTTCTATATAGAAATTTTTTAGAATGTTTATAAAAATTGATTCAAAGACAAAGTGATTTTGAGAATTATTTTCTCAAGAACAGAGAGTATTTTGGTTTTGTTGCAAGTTCTCAGTACTTTAATAAATACGAAAAATTAAGTGAAGTCCGAAATTTCATAATTCAGTTTTCAAAATAAATTTAAAGATCTCAGGGTAGCTCTATAATTTCACCTAGGTGAGTTAAAATTTCTAGTGTAGAAAAGCCTCACTTTGAATGGCATCAGAGCCTTTGATTAAATATTTTGGAGTGATTTTCTAAGCACCGGATGTGTTTGAAAAAGAAAATAAGTTTTAAGAGTAAAAAAAATAATTTTGGGACAACATCATACAGTTAGAGAACACAAAGATCTAATAAAGAGTAAAATCATAATATAAGAATCTAATATATAGTTTCCAAAATTAGGGACTCAATTAAAAAAAGTCAAATAATTTAGAGACTATAATATGAATTTTTTTTTGATAAATTTCAAATAAATTATCTTTTAAGTGAATGTATGCAAAGATACTCCAATATTTCAATTAGTAAGAGTATTTTAAGGGAAAGATGTAAATATTAAAAAGCGTAATATTTACGCCGTTGATCCGTTAGCTAAGAACAACATGTTTCAAATTTTCAATTCAACTGGTTTGATATTTCTCCTCTAAATGTTAAGAAGCTCTAAATCCATAATAATGGGAGTTTATCCACTTCTTGATTTATTTCTTTGTAATGTTTTGTTATATATATATATATATATATATATATATATATATATATATATATATATATATATATATATATATATATATATATATAAGAGTGAAGCATTGAATGTTGGAATTGTATCCTTTGTAGGAAAATGTTTGATGGGCTGTTGGTCAAAGAGTGGATTGGAATTTATATCCTTTATTGGGACTAATTTTTCGGGGAAATGACATTAAGTGCAGTTAGCAACTAGCAAAAAATTTAATCAATTTATTAATATCGATTTTTTAAAATCATTAACTATAAATTAGTCTGTTATAATCGATTATTCAATTTATTAATTTTAATTTATTAATTTTTTTAACCAATATTTTTCGATTAATCACTAATATAAATAACATAATTATGAAAAAAAATTAAATAAAGTTCATTTCAATTTTCAAAAGTGTAAAGTAATGCATAACACAAATCATAAAATAAACATAATGTATTAGTCAAAATTTATATTCAACAAATTTACAACTAATATTATAGGGATGAGCAAAAAAATCGAAAATATGATTAACCATAAAATTGGTTTGAAATCGAACAGATTTTTATGGTTAACCGATCTGATAGACTCGGTTATGATTTTTAATTTTTATATTTTTTGTTAATGGTTACGGTTTAAGTTTTTAGGTACCGATTAACCGTTAGTCAACGGTTAACCGGTTCATATATATATATATATATATATATATATATATAATTTCTATATCTTCAATTTTTTCTATTTCTCTTTAAAATTTATGTAAAATAATATTTTAAAATATATTTAAATTATATTTTTATTTTTATACCTTAATTTATATTATGTCATTCTCTTTAATTATATAGTAATATTTATATATAATATCCAATTAACTTTTATATATATATATATATATATATATATATATATATATATATATATATATATATATATATATATATATTTTATTATATATTGGTGTTCATATTTTACTTAATAGCATGTAATTACATTTTCTTATATTTTAGAGTTTATGTTATAACATTTAATATTATTCAAAATTTTATTTAACTTAAAATGAAACATATTCTAATTTAAAAAAAATATCAATTCTATTTTATAATATCAGCTATTAATCTATATAACATGAATTTTGACTAGTAAATTATTTTTGTTTCGTAATTTTTATATTAAATTACTTTACACATTTGAAATTGAATTGAACTTTGTCTAATTTTTTTCAATAATTTTATGTTATAAATTTTAATGGTTAACCGAAAAATATTGGTTAATCAAACCGAAAAATCGAAATCGATGGACTGATTAACCGAATACAACAAACTGGTTAATGGTTAGTAATTTTAAAAAATCGATATTAATAGACTGATTAATTTTTTTGCTAATGGACCGATTAACCGGTCCATACTCATCCCTATAATATTATAACGTGGATTTGATATTTGTTGGAAATAAACACACTTAATGCAAAATAAAAATATTTTGGACAAAATTAAATGTTAAAACATAGACTATCAAATATAATAAAATGTAATTGAATGCTATCAAATAAAATATAGACACCAATACTAGGCCTGGCAAAATTAACCCAAATTCATGGGTCGACCCAAATTTATCCAAAAAAATTGACCTAAATCCAACCCAATTCATATAAATACCCATTGGGTCAACCCAAAATTGATCCATTTTATTTTTCAACCCAACCCAATACCCATTGGGTCAACCCAAAATTAATCCATCTCACTTTCCAACCCATTGGGTCATTGAGTATTAACCCAATGGGTATTTTCAAGATTCAAACATCTTGACCCATTGGGTATATAATGACATCAACACCGGGCCAGCCCTAAATAGTACTTTTCGACAGTGAATAGTATTTTTCGGGTCCGAAATGACACCCGAAAGTCAAAAATATTTTATTGAACCATTTGAAATGAATAGTCAATGTGAGCCTATGGTTGAAATTTAAAGTGAATTTGAGGTCAAATAGGCTTCCAAAAGTCAAAAATACGAAAAAGGTAGCGAATCAATAATACGAAAAATATATTTTAAATAATTTACTTTAATGTTAAAAATGGACAAAAAAAGAAAAATAAAAAAAAATTGATACAAAAAATAATCGTATTTCAAATAAATAATTTAAAGATCTCATTATATATATACAAAATAACAATTCTTTTTCTTTTATTTTATTTTTCGACAGTGAAAAGTATTTTTCGGATCTGAAATGACATCCGAAAGTCAAAAATATTTTATTGGATCATTTGAAAGGAATAGTCAATGTGAACCTATAGTTGAAATTTGAAGTGAATTTGAGGTCAAATAGGCTTCCAAAAGTCAAAAATACGAAAAAGGTAGCGAGTCAATAATACGAAAAATATATTTTAAATAATTCACTTTAATGTTAAAAATGGACACAAAAAAAAGAAAAAATTGATACAAAAAAAATCATATTTCAAATAAATAATTTAAAGATCTCATTATATATATACATAATAACAATTCTTTTTATTTTATTTTATTTTTTTGAATAATAACAATTATTAAAATAAACATTAAAAGTTAATAGCATTAAAAAATTAAATTATAATCGAAATATTACTCTTTATAATGACCAACTGTCATGCAGTATAGTATATTCTAATCATTTAATTCAACATAACGAAATATTAAATAAAAACTTTCAATATGTTTACGATTGGATATGTTTTTAAAAATAAATATTTAAAATTAACCCAAACCCATGAGTCGACTCAAATCAACCCAACCCATTAATGATCCAATCCATTAATGATCCATATTTTTTGACCCATTAATGACCCAACCCAAACCCATCCAACCCGTCCATTTGCCACCTCTAACCAATACAAATGATAAAAAATAACATATATAAAGGTTATTCGATATTTTATGGTTTAACAAAATGTTATGGTTTCGAAAATTAGCAAAATAAAGAAATAAGAGTGAATTAGCAGGAATAGCAAAAATTTTAAGAATTGGAGTCGCAAAAATAAATAAAAAGTAAAAAGAGTTATTGTTTCAAAAATTAGCAAAAAAAAAAAAAAGAGGAGTGAATTAGCAGGAATCACATAAATTTTAAGAAGGAAAATCATAGAAAGAGAACAAAACTTACACTTTTCAAAAAAATAATAAAAAAAACTATAGTTTGTATGGAGTTAGACAGATCTGAAGTTATGATTTGTTACAAACGATTATACCAAAAACAATATATCATATGATTTGTGTAAATGATTTGAATTTACGAATATGCATTGATGAAAATGATCGAAATTATAGGTTTTGAGAAAATAGATTTGAACAACGATTTGATAATATTAATAAAAATCGAGAAAAAAGGATTTTGAATAATAATTAGACTTTTAAATTTAATTTGGAGTATATTTGAAAAAGAAAACTTCAAAAAAAGGCAGTTATTAAAAAAAAAATTAATTTTGTAAGTTAAAGAATATATATTTGCGTAGAAGTCCCTTAATTTTGTAGTTGGTATGTTAATTGGGCCTAATAGTGGGTTAATAATGAATAATAGGCCTTAGTAGGCTTTTGAAAATAAGAATGGCCTCTCTAAAACATAAAAGAAGTCCAGATGCTTCTGGATTTTGGAAACCCAAAATTGAGACAGGAAGTGCAATCCCTTTCTCTGATAATTCTTATTGCGCAAGACAAGTCGATTTCTTCAAACCTCATTCATTACCTCAACAAAGCACAAACACAACCATTCGCCCACCAATCCAACAGACAAACAAACTTATATATACACTATCAAAGATAGACTGATTTCTGATCAACAGATTTTAGTATTCAATGGAGTTTGAACTAAGAAGGGCGAGAGAGAAGCTGGAGAAAGAACAAAAAGACAGGAAAGAGAAAGCCAGATTGAAGCTTCAGAAAGAGAAAAAGGCCAAAGAAGAAGCTAAGAAGCAAAGAGAGGCCATTGAAGCCGTGCAGAGATCCCATAGGCTTGATGCTATTGAAGCCCAGCTCAAGGTTTGTTGCCCGTTTACCATCTTCTTTTATACCTTGCAAGTTCCGATCTTTTAATTGATGAACTATCGTTATTAGATCTTTTAATTTGATCTCTTTTCCTTTAATGTTGCTTAATTTATTACTATTTACTTTCTTTTATAAATTAGTATTTGAAGTTATGAACAGATTGTTCTTGTCATTTAGGGTTTTTCATAATCAAATTAGACGATTGTTTTATATTTTTCAATTAATCTCATATTGTTGGAGATATCGGTTCATTCATGTTTGCTCCGAACTATGATCAACATTTTTTCTTGGCTGAAAGTGCAATACACCCTTTGATAAAAAGAGCAATTAATGGTGCTCTGTCTCCCTTGAAAATTACAAATTGGGCATTTACAAATTGGGCAATGTTATTAAAACTGATTCGTCAGCGGTTTAACTGACATAACTCAACCTAACGTAATTGTGACATGTTAAAGTGCTAAATTATCTCAATTTGTAATTTGCAAATTTTAAGGGGATAAATTGATTTTTTTGGAATAATTTGGAGGTTTTATTTCACCGTCGATCTTGCCTCGTTGTCACATAGCATTGTTTTTGCCATATAAAATCTAGCGTATTATGAGTTGATTTGTCGCATGTTAATTTTGATGTTACGTCAACAGTTAACCGTCGGAAAATAGTTAAAGTAATAGATTTTCAGTTTTAAAGTGATATTATCTCAATTTGTAAATTTTAGGGACGTTGCATCAAAATAAATATTAAAAAGTTAATTATTTTTTTGTCAATTTTTAGAAGGTAAATTGCACCTTTGGTCTTTATTCTTTTAAGATTTCTGATATACTTCTAATCAGTATTGGGTATATTGTAAATAATTCAAGTAAAATTTATATCTCCAATCATTTTGATCTCTGTTCTCTTAATAATTGTGAGGATATAGGTGATTTTATCAGTGTGGGATGGAGGGAGTAGAAGTCATTTGAGCGTTGAGCTCAGCAGTTTAACAATTACAGGGATATAGTATGAATCAGCCCTTTGGATATGCTTCTTTGGTGGATGCTAGCGCTTAAAACAACATAGACAATCATTATGTAAATTGTTTCTTGTATATAGTACAAGGTTTTTTCTTGCTTATTTGCTGCTCTGGAATTATTTTTCGAATTGAGTAAAATGTCAGATGCATACTCAGTGAATCTTGGTCTTCTATACAGGCTGATGAGCAAATGCAAGAGAATTTGCTTGCTGGGAGAGGAATATTGTTTTCTCGTATATTCGAAGCCGTTTCTTTTCAGGGTAATGGAGACAAGATTAAATTGCCTCCTTCCTGTTTCACAGAATTGTCCGATCAAGGTGCTTTTGACAAAGGACCATTATATTTCAAATTATCTGCGCTACAACAAGAAGTACCTTCTGAGACAAAGGCCACTGACCCAAAGCAGCTGACAACCCACTCCGGTGTTCTTGAGTTCACTGCTGAGGAAGGTTCTGTTGGAATTCCTCCTCATTTATGGAATAACCTGTTTCCTGTAGGAGCTCCAGAGGCTCCTCTTGTCGAGATTTGTTATGTCTGGCTGCCTAAAGGAACTTATGCAAAGCTTCAGCCTGAGGCTGTTGGCTTTTCTGACATTCCTAATCACAAGGCCGTTCTTGAAACAACCCTTAGGCAACATGCCACTCTTTCTCAAGGTGATATAATCACTGTCAACCATGGGATACTGACATATAAATTACGGGTTTTAGAGTTGAAACCTTCCCCTAGTGTCTCTGTCCTAGAAACAGATATTGAGGTTGATATAGTTGGTCCAGATTCGGCTTCTACTTCTGAGAGCACAAATCAGCATGTCTTGAAGCCACTTACTTTTGGAATACCAGAGTCAGGAATAGTTGCAGAAGGAAACTATGAGTATTATAAATTTTCTATAGATAATGATGCTTGGGAAATTTTTGCTTCTGGGGATGTAACAATTGAAGTGAAAATAGATGCTGAAACTGATGGTGGTGATAGTGATCTTTACATATCCAAGCATCCCCTCATATTTCCAACTCGACATCAACATGAATGGTCTTCTCACGATGTCGGTTCAAAGGTTTTAATTCTCAGCTCTATGGATAAGAACTTTGGAGTGGGTACTTATAGCATTGGTATATATGGTTTCAAGGGAACAACAAAGTACAAGGTATCTATGATTGTTCAAGATAATAGTAAACTTAAGATGGGTCAGCAAGCCGGATCATTGTCATCCTTGGAGGTTGATACTGTGGAGTGTAGGAATTGTAAACATTTTATACCCAGTAGGAGTATAGCATTGCATGAAGCATACTGTAGTAGGCATAACATTGTTTGTCATCATGCTGGTTGTGGTATTGTTCTAAGGATTGAGGAAGCCAAAAACCATATGCACTGTGAAAAATGTGGTCAATATTTTCAAAAAGGAGAAATGGAGAAGCACATGAAAGTTTTCCATGAACCTCTTCAGTGTCCCTGTGGAGAAGTCCTTGAGAAGGAACAGATGGTAAGCAAGTTAAATCATTAATGTTGTTCTTCCTTTTTAGTTTGGAATGACTTTTAATTCATTGGTCTTGACATTTCATCTGTGCATTATACCATCTAATGTCATAGGGATTGCTTGCATATTTGGTTGAGTATTTCAATAGTTGCATTGATATACGGCAGTTTGGCATTCAAATTAACAAGGCAGTACTCCATGTAGTGCTTATAACATTTATAATTATTGACTAGCTAGTTGCTTAGATGATCCATATTATTAACATGCTCATGGTTAAGTTTTGAAATTTTTGTGATGTTCCTATGTTTCTTCCGATGGAGATGATATTTTGACTTATTTGAAATTGCAAATCGTGGAGAGAATATTGGCAGGGTTAAGAATTTACAATGAAACAGAAAATAGTTGAAAGTGAAACATAGAAAGCTTGTAATATGTGAATGCTTATCCTTTATTTATGAACATCACTTATTCACTAGTAAGTTGGGAGGCAACATGTTAATTATTTTTCGTTTGTCTGTGGGTAGGTGCAACACCAAGCTTCAGTGTGTACCTTACGTCTAATAACATGCCGGTATTGTGGGGACATGGTTCAAGCAGGGAGTTCGCCAATGGATGTGCGGGACCGATTAAGAGGATTATCAGAGCATGAAAGTGTTTGCGGGTCTAGAACAGCTCCATGCGACTCTTGTGGACGATCTATCATGTTGAAGGAGATGGACATCCATCAAATTGCCGTTCATCAAAAAAGTTGAACCCCTATTTATACGGGCAAGCTTAAAACAGAAAAGGACTAGCCATGTGATTATGTAGTGTGGAAGGAAGCAATTTGGGATCTGAAGCAGACCTTGTTACTCCATTGCAGTTTGTTAAAAATTTCACAAGGAGAGAGATGTTGCATCATGTAATTGATTAACGTTGCCTCAAGAACATTGGTATTTTTGTAAATGCTTCGCAGTGTTCAAGAAAAACTAAAGTATGCCCCCTCAAGATCACCTACTGTGGCCATGTTTTGAAAGTCACGAAATTTTCTGTTCTTTTTCACTATCCCTATGGTTGCAAAGGTCAAAAGTTGGTGCAAAATTTCCCAAAATTAGCGGCCGTTTACATTAAACTAATCTACCATGCATACTTGACTCTCAAAAAGTGGGATTGCCTTGCCGACACTTAATGGAATTTTAATTATGATTAACCTTAGTCGGTGGAACTTGCTTGTCGGTTTCTTTTGACTTTAAAGTTGAACCTTGCTCGATAATATTGTATTAACTAGTTCTTAACGTCAGAATCTTAATAAGCCCAACATCAAATCAAATGGATGAACATGAGATTTAACTTCTTTAGGAATTAGAAAGTAACATGTGATTTTAATTTATTTTCTTATTTGTTTGCCTAACCCTGACCCCATATTTTCAATAATTATTTGACTATGTTTCCCCAAGTTAAGTACTAGCCAGGACAGTAATCCGTTACACCTTTAGCAAAAGTTATATCTATTTAATATAGGAAAGTAGTTCCAAGACAATAAGGAAAGAAATATAATCGGAAAATGTAAATAATCTACAATATCTTTGCTTAGGACAATTTAGGGAAACTTTCTATTAAAGGAAGTTTTATTAGTTTATTTTTGGCTTTAAGGTGCAAATTTGATCTTAACTTTTGATAAAAATAACAATTTTTTTAATATTTCAATTATTACAATATTATCTTTCATATTTTAAAATCCGATAAAATTTTCACTTTTGGTGATAGAGTGTGCCCCATGTATGTTTATTAGAGTGCCAAATGTTGAAAAACTATTAAAAAAGAGAGAGATTCTAAATTTTAAGACATGAAAAATAATATTACATCCACTAAAATAATATCATTAAAATTGTACTGCGGCACATTTTTGGCAAATGTTTACAGGTAATATATAATTTCAACTCCACTAGCTTAGAATTATAAACGAGCATCTAAATATAAATTAGCTTCAAAAAAACAAAAAAAAAGTACAACAGTGAAACTCCGTACCCCTCGTTTTTATAATAAATTCATGTATTGAAAGAAAACCTAAAGGGTCAACATTTATTTGAGTTTTATTAGCAAACAGCCAGCTCAGCTTCTTGATCCTGTTATACATGGACCCCAGCCTATCACATTACTGTGGAAAGGTCAATCGTTCTAATTTAATCTTAATAATAGCAAGTTGTTCAAACCTTGCCATGTTAGCAGTACTGATGGTTAATGTTATTAAAATCGGATCGAATAAAAAATCGACGAGATTAATGATTAATGGTTCGATCGATTTAATCGAATTTTTTTTATTTTTAAAATATTATAAATTATTATAATTTTATAAATATTATTGTATAAAAATTAAAAAAATATATATCATAAATATCATAATAATAAGTTACAAAATATAATTTTAATTTTATTATTACAAATAATTAATTATGATTTTTTGAATGTTATATATTAGAAACATAAAAATACAATCATATTATGAAAAAAAAAATTTTTTTAGATGGAGTACTAATGAAGTAAACACAGAAAATATTAACTTTGCATATATGAGTATAACTATATTTAATTATAATAAATTCAAATAGATAATAAATATATTAAATTATTAAGTGACATCTTTAGAATTTAAAATACTAATTTTTTCAAAGAAATAAATTATTAAATTTCATATATATATATATATAATGAAACAAATAGATAATAAATATATTAAATTATTAAGTGATTTCTTAAATTTTAAAATATTAATTTTTTCAAATAAATAAATAATAAAAATTTAATATATATATACACACACACATATATTTGATTATAATGAACCAAATATATAATAAGTATATTAAATTATTGAGTGATATATTTAGAATTTAAAATACTAATTTTCTCAAATAAATAAATAATGATATATATATATATATATATATATATATATATATATATATATATATATATATATATATATATATGGGGTGAAAAAATACAAAAAAAAATATAATTTTTTGCAATTTTCAGCCAAAAATTCGGTTTTGTTCGGTTTTCCGATTTTCTGGTTCAACTCGATTTTTTTGGTTCAATCCGATTTTTATTAATTCGGTTTTATGTAATTAAACCAATCGATTGGCCTGTCGATTCACGATTAAACCGATTCAACCGATTGATATGATCCGGTTTTAATAACTATGCTGATTGCAATGAACTCAATTGAATTTCCTTTTAAATTTTAGAGGCATACTTTTTGATAAATTACCAAATTAATTTTATTTGTCTTTTGAATTTTTTCACCATTGGTCCATCAATCATATGCTAAATCAACAATTTTTATCAATGTTATTAAAATCGGACCGAATAAAGAACCGATAAGGCTGGGGGTTTGTGGTTCGACTGGTTCAACTGGATTCAACCGAATTTTTTTTATTTTTTAAAATATTATTAATTAATATAATTTTATAAATACTACTACATATTATCAATTACACTAAGACCACATTAACAAATGACCAAATCCTAATATGAAATGATAACAAATAATCACATCCTAATATGAAATGAATTTATAAGGAGATATATATTTAAATATTACAAATAGTGTTAATTATTTTTTGGATTTTTTGTGCATGTGGTTTAATTATTTCAAATTAAACGGTAAGAGGATATAAGCAATTTTTTATTGTTCAATTTAATTTCAATGGAAGGAAGTTGAGTTTATCTTTATCAAGCTGTTTAATGATTGAAATAAATTAAAAAAAAAAGAAAGTAAAAAATAATCTAAAGAACAGAGCATGACAATAAAATAAGAAACCACAAAATGAAATTAAAAACAACTAAAGAAAGAAAGTTAAAATAAAAATATCAGTTATCACAAATTAAAATAAAAATAATTAAAGAAGGAAAGTAAACATGAGGTTGTTGTGGTGTAGTGGTTATCATATTAGTTTTACCATTAAAAGGTTTCTAGTTCGATCCTGTGCAGCGTAAAACGACGACGTTTTACTAAAAATGACAACGTTTTGTCAGTTTAGAAAAAAATCCGGTTCTGGCTGATTTGTCGATTTTGTCCGATTTTTTCCAGTTTGATTTTTATTAGTTGAATCAACTAGATAGTCTGTCAGTTTGCGGTTAACCCAGTTCGATCGGTCGATCCGGTTTTAATAACATTGATTTTTACTCATATAACTGACAAAAAATTCTGCATTTTTTATTTTGCTGTTATAAAATAATATTTGAATTATTGTATTATTACTAATCGAAATATAATAATCAAAACGTCATTTGCACGCAAGTTGAGCGGGTGGTTAATGTATTTATCCTGAACAAAATATTTATATTTTTAAAAATCCTTTATAATTAAGTGTGGAAATTACCTTTACTTATTTGCCTCTTGAGCCTGATAATGACAGAATCATATAAAATTCCCAGCGGATTCAGGATTTAAACCCAAAAGGACAACAAAACGACAGCGCATCAGTTAATGGCGTCGTATCTTTTTATTTAATTTTTCAGATTCGGGCCACGTTTAAATCATAAAGAACATAGTAGCCGTTAGAGAGCTGCTCCAATCCCATCACATGCACACACAAAAAACCGACCATCTAACTTCAATCGCACTTTTGTTTTATTTATATAAATAAATTAATATAAACGGCAATAATGCCAGTATGGAATGTCAAGAAGATTGAAACGTAATATATATATATATATATATATATATATATATATATATATATATATATATATATATATATATATAATATCGTGTTGTATAGTGTAGTGAGTAACTTTCTTTTTCTGATTCTCCCCATACCTCTTTTCATCTCTCTTCCTCTGTTTCTTCACATTTTTCTGATCTTATATATCAGCTCAGAAACAAGAACAACAACAAGATGAAGTATTAATCTATCATTAATCTTCACTTCTTCTGATTTGGAGTACTCTGTATCTGTTTCTTGCTACGCAACAACCAACTCAATTTTCTCCATTTCTCTCTCTTCTGCTTGTCTTCTGTAACGCATTCTCATTGTGTTTCTTCTCTCTTACTATAACCAAGGTGAGAATTTTCGATTTTGTTTCGTTCTTTTTTTATTTTCCTTGAAAAAGGAGCCGATCTCTGTTTTCTTTACTTTTCGTTCGCTTTCCATGATTATTATTATTATTATTTTTTATTTTTTGCTTTTTTGTTCATGTTTGGTTGCTGAGGATGTGGCGATCAAGAGCATATTATTATATAAAATGCTGTAAAAAAAATTGTAACTGGCAAATTTTTTTTTTTTAAGTAAAGATTTTGAAATATAACAACTTCGAATTTCGTTTTAAAAGGCTGCGATTTTAACGTTAAAGGACAATTGTCGGTTGTCCCAGTAGCATTTTCATGTGCTTATAATCTTATTTTTACTTTATTTTGTTCAACTTGAAATTTGGAAAGTTGCTGAATTTTGCAATTAGGGGCCATTTTCAGCTGTTTCAGAAAGGATTATGTTTTATTTGACACTTGAATGATTTTTATGTTAAAGGCTACCTTTTCCTTGCGCAGGAAATAGAAGTTGTTTAATTTGAGTGGAGATATGGCAACTTTAAGTGATATAGGATTAGCAGCAGCTATCAATATACTGAGTGCATTTGCTTTTTTCTTGGCTTTTGCAATTCTTCGGATACAACCAGTCAACGATCGAGTCTACTTTCCCAAATGGTATATAAAGGGATTAAGGAGCAGTCCTTTGAGCACAGGAGCACTTGTTGGCAAGTTTTTCAATTTAGATTTTAGGTCATACGTAAGGTTTTTGAGTTGGATGCCTGCAGCATTGCAAATGCCAGAACCTGAGCTAATTGACCATGCAGGATTGGACTCTGTCGTTTACTTGAGGATTTACTTAATAGGGTATGCTCTAGTTGATCATGTCATTTTCCTTTTTCCTATAGTCTGGATTTTTTTTTTCTTTTCAAACGGTTGAATAGGGCATGTGCACTTTCTCATTTGCCTGTTGATGTACTCTTTCCTTTGTGTATATATGTGTGTGCGCACACAGTGACTAATCATTTGAATGTTCACTCTTATGAGATATTGGAGGTGCTCTTGGACTGATTCTGCTTTTCGTGATTTCTTCTTTAAGTGCAGGCTTAAAATTTTTGTTCCTATTGCATTCCTGGCATTTACAATCCTAGTGCCAGTTAATTGGACTAATAACACCTTAAAGCGCTCTAATTTAACTTACAGTGATTTGGATAAGCTGTCTATATCAAATATCCCAACAGGATCAGACAGGTATAAGTCTTGTAGATCCCATGCTTTTTTGGGTTGTCATTTCCAAATTTTTATATCATTGCCATTGATATTATCCCAATTGCTATTGCAATCTATTGTTCTTTTGTTTTGAACATTTGGATTCAGTGCTACGTTGCTTCAGTATTCCATTTTTGACAGATAAAGATCAAGTTCAGTTACTATGAAGTTCTGTTTGCAGGTTTTGGACCCACATGGTTATGGCTTATGCTTTTAGCTTCTGGACATGTTATATGTTAAAAAAGGAATACGAGATAGTAGCTTCAATGAGGTTGCATTTTCTTGCATCGGAACAACGCCGCCCCGATCAATTTACAGTAAGATCAACTATGTATCTTCAGCTAGTTTTATTGTAATATCATTTTAGAAAACATGAAATTGAGAAGATGGCTTAAGTAGAATATAAGGCCATTCATATGTTGGGGTCTATAAATTGTTAGGTATATTATATGCGAAAAAAAAAAAAAGAAAAGAAAAAGAGGAGGCTTAGCATGATGGCCATGCTATTCTAAAAGCAAACTAAAGAATAAGGGATAGCTTTCTAACTGCCATTTAGTTTGACAATAAAGTTATCTAAGCATGTTAATCATGCCCCACATTATTTCAATGTACTTGTTAATCATCATTTCTTGGAGACTAGAGACTAGAAAAACTAGATTGGTATCTGTTTAGAATTTGCTGCTCTGCTTGTTTTGGGTTAGTATTTCTATGATGGTTAAGTAGAATATAAGGCCATTCATATGTTGGGGTCTACAAATTGTTATGTATATTATATGTGAAAAAAAAAGAGGAGGCTTAGCATGATGGCCATGCTATTCTAAAAGCAAACTAAAGAATAAGGGATAGCTTTCTAACTGCCATTTAGTTTGACAATAAAGTTATCTAAGCATGTTAATCATGCCCCACATTATTTCAATGTAACAAATCATCATTTCTTGGAGACTAAAGACTAGAAACTAGATTGGTATCTGTTTAGAATTTGCTGCTCTGCTTGTTTTGGGTTAGTATTTCTATGATGGCTAACATCCCTTAAAGTTTAGAATTTTGATGTTGAAGTCTGTAGCTTTTTTCTTAATTTTGTTTGAAGTTGATTTCTCTAAGGGTTAATGCATTGCAAACTTTTTCAGTGGACAATTTTGGGGTTGTCAGTATGAGTCAGAAACGTAGTGGTTCTTTACAAAAGGAGTAGTTTTCTTTGAAATGTGATTTCTTTACAGATTAGGTATTGCTACCTTTAGAAATTTGCATTAATGCTAATGCTGCAGGGGAAGAACTATTGCTCGTACATGGTAAAAATAATTATTTTCATGAGTTGTTTTCAAAGTGGTGTTCATTAAACTATATAACTTTTTCTTTTGGTGTAGGTGTTGGTCAGAAATGTACCCCCAGATCCTGATGAATCAGTCAGTGAGCTAGTAGAACATTTTTTTTTGGTGAATCATCCAGGTCACTATCTCACTCATCAGGTTTGTTTATAATAATCTTTTCTTGCATTTCCATATGCAAACACACATATATGTAAACAATGCAGGAGTAGGCTAACGGATACACAGGTGAAATGAGAGAGGCAATGAACAGAAACGTAGTGGATTCAATAATTAAGAAGTCATGTTAATCACATGGGCATTAGCATGATATCTTGTGTGATTTGTCATAATTGCACATTTTGTTATAAATCAGCTTTCCACTCTAAGACTTCTTCTTACACTCAAGTCAGTTGAGCGGGATATCCCTGAAAAATGATCTTAGATTGTCTTAGATGGCAAGAAGTCCTTTTGATTCCTTCATTATTCCTTTACTTTTTTGCTAGGAACAGGGGATTGTTATTTTTATCTAAATTAAACATTTGTTGCAGGTTGTATACAATGCAAACAAACTTTCTGAGTTGGTGAACAAGAAGAAAAAATTGCGGAATTGGCTTGATTTCTATCAACTAAAATATTCAAGGAATCAATCTAGAAGGCCCATGGTGAAGGTAATTGTTCTTTGTAATAATGTCCCTTTAGTAGTTATTCTCTCCTCAATTCATTTGAATTAACATAATGCTGTTTGAAATTGTTGAACTTCTGACATCATGTAAGAACTTCTTCCTCATTGAACAGACTGGTTTTCTTGGCCTTTGGGGGCATAGTGTGGACGCAATTGGTTATTATACATCTGAGATTGAAAGACTATCAAAAGAAGTACGTGGCAGTTCAAAAGTTTCTTGTGTTCTGCATTTTTGGCATATTGTGTCGAGAATCCTTATCTCAATATTTTTATAGTGCATTGCAATACCTCTGCCTTTGTACTTTATATCTGTCCAAACATATATGATCTTTAAAGCAAGTATTTGTCGGGTATTATATCTGCAACTTCTGATTGAATGTTCTCATACACACTATTGTTTAATTCTTAATCATTTAATGTTAATTGTTTGAACGTCTTTATATGATATTGAAGCAGTTTCCAACACTTGCAACATTTTTAGAGCCCTCAAATCATTGTGCAGCTATATTCGTATAAATTAGAACACCTTAAAAATTCATAGGCATATGGTCTGTACTGTATGTAGGGTTGTTATTAGTTTTTGAAAAATTGTTCTCTTTCTAAGTTACATAATAATTATCTTCAATTATGGACTTATGTTATTACGAAAAAATTATAATTGCCAGATATCCATGGAGAGAGAAAGTATTTTGAACAATCAGAAGTCTATAATGCCAGCAGCATTTGTTTCCTTTCAAACACGGTGGGGAGCTGCTGTTTGTGCACAGACACAACAGACAAAAAATCCAACTATATGGCTAACTGAGTGGGCTCCAGAGCCACGTGATATATTCTGGGATAACCTGGCAATTCCATATGTTTCACTTGCAGTGAGAAGGCTTATTGTTGGAGTTGCATTTTTCTTCCTTACCTTCTTTTTCGTGATTCCTATTGCATTTGTCCAGTCTCTTGCAAACATTGAGGGCATAGAGAAAGCATTGCCCTTTCTTAAATCCATAATTGAAATGTGAGTATCTTCTTGTATCCAACGATGATTTTACTTACAGGACTATGAAGTATGATACTTTCAAGTTCAATTGCTTTTTGTATCTTAAGTTTGTACTGGTTTGCTAGTTTGTTGCTTCTCTTTTGTTATATATATGCAATTGAAAGTTTCTCTATTTCCAAGTTTCTGTCAAAACTAATAGCATCTGATTTTTCATGCAGGGAAGTGGTAAAGTCATTCATTCAAGGTTTTCTTCCAGGAATTGCTTTGAAGTTATTTCTCATATTTTTACCTTCCATATTGATGCTAATGTCTAAATTCGAAGGATTCATTAGCATGTCAGGGATGGAGAGAAGATCTGCAACTAAATACTATATTTTCCAATTTATTAATGTATTTCTTGGGAGCATAATCACAGGAACTGCATTTCAACAGCTTAATAATTTTCTGCACCAGTCTGCAAATGAGTATGTTCTTCTTACAAATGCAGTGCTTTAGACATTGCTTATATATGTGCATTGACGTATTTCTCCACCAGTCTGCCTGGTTTTCTGCTTATTTGGCATGCATTAGTTGAGTTATCATTTTTCAAACTATGTTACATTGAACATACTAACATCTACTTTTGCAGCATACCAAAGACAATCGGGGTCTCAATTCCAATGAAAGCAACATTTTTCATAACTTACATCATGGTTGATGGGTGGGCTGGAGTTGCTGGGGAGATATTAAGATTGAAACCCTTGATAATTTATCATTTGAAAAACTTTTTCTTAGTCAAGACAGAAAAAGATAGAGAAGAGGCAATGGATCCAGGAACAATTGGATTCAACACTGGGGAGCCACAAATACAACTTTATTTCTTACTAGGCCTTGTTTATGCAGTGGTTTCTCCTATCTTACTTCCTTTCATAATAGTATTCTTCGGCTTGGCATATGTTGTGTATCGTCATCAGGTAAAAAGAAATTTATGTTGAAATTAAACCTTAATTTTATTTCATGGTTAGTTTTCTGTGTAATAAGTTTTTTTGATCGGACTTGTAGATTATAAATGTATACAATCAGGAGTACGAGAGTGCAGCAGCATTCTGGCCTGATGTCCATGGACGTATAATAGTAGCACTAGTTGTGTCACAACTGCTGTTAATGGGTTTGCTAAGCACAAAACAGGCTGCTCAGTCAACTCCGTTGCTCATTACACTTCCAATATTGACAATATGGTTCCATTTCTTCTGCAAAGGTCGCTACGAACCTGCTTTTATTAAATATCCATTGCAGGTTGGTTAAGTTTGTTCGCCATTATACTTCTTTATTATTATTTTAAAAGTTCTTCTGTTGTAAATTTCTGCTTATTACAACAACAACCAAGCTTTAATCCCATACTAGATGGGTCGCCTATATGAATTATCTGTGTTTATTTTCCTCTATCAGAAGTAATATCTGCCTCATTGTTAAGTAACTTTAAATCCTTAAACATTGTTTCTCTCCATGTTACTTTACATCTGCCTATACCCTTTTCCTGTACTTCTATAACTAAGCGATCGCATTTTCGAACCAGAGCATCTGTGAATCAATGTAGCACATGTCCAAACTATCTCAAACCACGTTCTCTTATTTTATCTCCAATATATATTACATGCAACTTCTACCTATTGTGCTCATTCATAATCCTGTCCAACTCCTTAATATCCTCATTTCTAGTACATACAATGTATTTTTTGAACTTTAGTCGGTCAACCCTCGGTACGTTTGCTTTGATGTATATTATTCAGTTATTGGCAAATTTTGTTGTGTTCCAGGAAGCAATGATGAAAGACACATTAGAACGGGCAAGGGAGCCTAACCTGAACATGAAAAGCTTCCTGCAGAGTGCTTATATCCATCCAGTGTTTAAAGGTGGAGATGATGATAGTGATGGAGAAGAAGGTACTGAAGAGTGGGAGAAAGAGCCAGCTCTCGTCCCAACCAAGCGCCAACCTGGAAAGAATACACCACTGCCTAGTAAGCGGAGCGGTTCATTTAGATCCTTGCTGCCTGAAGATCAGGAATTCTCATAATTTGCAAACGCTCTTTAATCGGTTATTTTACAAGTTGTAAATGACAAGTCAGTAGCACAAATATTTCATATATATATATATAGCTTTACATGAAAATCTTTAGGATGTATAAATCTGCCACGGCACATTCTGCTAGAGATTCAAATATTTTAGGTTATTCTAAGCTATGTAGATTCAAATATTCAAAATGTTGATTTGCAAATTGGCTCGTGTGCTCAAATTTTATTTCTTGATGAAGATTTGCCATATATTTCTCATGTCAATGATACATGAAAATTATAATATTCAAACTTTTCATGGAGGATGAATGTAAAGATTTTCATGCAAACTTTTCATAATATTAAATCTCTACATTGACTTTACAATTAGTTTAAGAATTTTTTTCATAAGGTAGAGGCATGTCATAAGATTAAAACTCTAAATTGACTTTATAATTAGTTGAAAAAATTATTATTATTATTATTATTATTATTATTATTATTATTATTATTATTATTATTATTATTATTATTATTATTATTATTATTATTATTATTATTATTATTATTATTATTATTACAGCCAATTATAGAGTTAATTGCATTGGAAGTTACTGAACTTGATCTAATTACCAAAAAGTAACAAACTAATTTTTTGTAACCATAAAATAACTAAACTATATAATCTTTCTATAAAAAATCATTTTGGCTGGCAAGTACTTCATTTTCTACTAAATATCCAATATGGCATGCCACTTAAACACCACCTTTCAAAAATTATACATTTTCTTTAAACAAACAATCTATAAACTATTTAATTAGGGAAAAAACATAAAAAAAAAATACAATATAAGAAATTTCTTATCATATCAGTTACATTACATAAGTATTCACTAATATGCACTTTCACTTATCACTTTGTAGAAAATAGAAAGTATGTAATTTAAGTAGCATGTATCATATTGAATTGTTCAATAGGATTTAGAGTATTTTCCAGAAAAAATGACTTTTCATGCAAAGATTATAAAGTTTTGGTATTTTAAAGATTATAAAATTTTAGTATTTTTTTTGTTAAAAAAATTCTTTTATCACTTTTTCTAATTAGTTCATAAGTCCAGTAATGCTCAATGTGAATGATGAAGAGAGTTTAGATCGGCTTATATACATTCTCAGATTCTCTTTAGAGGTGTGGTCTCGGAAATTTGCATTCAACATTATCCTTTTATAATACTCTATCCATTTTTCTTTAAATGTCATTTTTATTATTTTAACAAAAATTAAGAAATATAAATTAGGCCTAAATTTAATATTAAATTGAGTGATTTTGACTAAATTATCAAATTTAATTGATTTTAAATAAATTAACTTTTATTGGAAAAGAAAATTAAATTGTATTGAAAGTCTAAAAGCGATGGATAAATGAAATTTGAATTTTGCTTAAAGTGACACATAAAAAAACAATGAAATGAATACTGAATTTCTAAATTTGTAGTATATTCCTTCTTCCACATAAACTCTAATTCGTCCTTTCCTTGAGCCCTAATGGAAAGATTGCTTGTTGGGATGTGCTTGTGTGAAATTTTGAGGCTGGTTGTCCAAATTGTATTATGTTTTATGTAGTATATTCCTTCTTCCACATAAACTCTAATTCGTCCTTTCCTTGAGCCCTAATGGAAAGATTGCTTGTTGGGATGTGCTTGTGTGAAATTTTGAGGCTGGTTGTCCAAATTGTATTATGTTTTATGTCAAATGTCCTTTTAACAAGCTGTGAGAATATTATTTCTTACTTTCACAAATAAATAGATATTCACTTTACTTTTTCATTAAGATTAAAAAAAAAACTTTTTAATTACCCTGACTTATTACTAAATTGCCCTTCCAAAAAAGGCATATTAATTGACAAATTGGTTGGAAAAAGAAATTTTGAATATTAGTTATACTTTGAAAATTGAACAAATATTGAAAAAGTCTACGGTCTTTATACACCATGTACATTATGGATTTACATGTGATATGGATGAATACAAAGAGAATGAGCATGTATAACATGATACATATTGACAATGACATAATGCGTGAATCTAAAATGTAGCATGATGTGAGATAACTAGCTGCACTTAGTGCACAGTAGGTAATTCAGGACATTAGGATATAATGACTAGCCATAGAAACATATATACCACGGTACCACCATAAGCCTTGATTTACTGCACATACTGATGAGCAACCGGTGTATAACATACGGTGGAGTGTTGGTATCACATTAAGTTGTGATCCCTCCACCTATATTGGAGTATCAACATCGCATTAAGTTATGGTCCCTCTAGTATGTTAGCATACAGTCATACCATATAGTTCTCAGTTTGTATATCCGGTTCGAGAATTTTCACTAGCCATCACCAGGGCCAAAATAGTAAATATATAAGAAAATAAGAATTAAATGATAAACCATGTATAAAGAATATCATAAAGGTGATTGAATAAGAAATAATCTGAAGAATAAGATTAATAATTTTAATAAGGGGCGAAATTATAAATATATGGGGAAAATGAGGATAAAATGGTAAAACATACATGTAGGATGCCATAAGGTTAATTAAATAACAAATAAAATGAGAAATATAGTTAATAGTTCAAAAACAGTAAACTTGTAATTATGCGAGCAAATAGGGACCAAAAAATAAATTAGGCATAAAGGAAGTTATAAATGTGATTAAACAAGAAGTAAAGTGAAAAACATGATTAATAGATTCAAAAAAGGCAAAAATGTAATTACACGATAAATTAGAGGCAAAACAGTAAATCGATATCAATAAGGTGACTAAAGAAGATATAATAGTCAAATAAGTGAATAATGACAAAATTGTAAATAATAAAAATTTTACGGATCAAAACGTAATTTACCACTTCAAGAAGAAACATAATGACCAAAATGCAAATTTTTCATTTAAAAGGGAATAAAAGTAAAAGAAAGCAAAAACAAAAAGTCAAAATTGAGGTCAAACATGATGAATAATAAGTTTAGGGGCCTAATTGTAATGTTAAATTCAGGTAGGAATTATGTAAGATTTAATATGAATGACAAATGCATATAAGAAAAATTATGACAATTGGTCAAAATTGAGGTCAAACTAACTAAAAAATGATGAAATAAAAAGTTTAAGGACTAAGTTATAATTTTATACTCAAATAAGAATTATATGGAAATTAATAAGAAAATAAGTATCAAAAGGGATTAAATAGCAAAATTAGAATATTAAAAGGATCAAATTGATTTAATTAGCTTAAAGAAATATTAAGGAGAAAATGGTAATTTACCACATCATGAAGAAATGTTGAAGACTAAAATGCAAATCGAAAAGTAAAAATGAAAAAAAAGATACATAAAGAATAAATAAGGATAAATTAGTCAATAGATAATAAAATCTACGGACAGAAAAGGGAATAGTAGAAATTTAAGCAAATTTAGTATATTAAGAGTAAAATTTTAATTTAGTAAAAAAGTTGAGAAAATAAGGATGAAACTATAATTTTGAAAAAGGAAGCAAATTTAAGAACTAAAATGAAAGGAAATGCAATTTCATGGTGAAAAATACTAAAAAGGAGAAATGGAGGGTAGAATAGTAATTACAAAGAAAGAGACTACAAAAATGTCAATTTAGTTAAAAAATGACTTAAATGTTAATTCAGTAAAATACAGAACTTAGATGTCACATTGAGAAAACAAATAAGATGTAAATGTTATTTTAATGAAAATAAGAACTTAAATAAAATGTCACAAAAGATGGAAAGTTTATGAGCAATCAAGAAATTAAATGCAATAAAGTATAATTCAGTTAACAAGTAAATAAATTTATGATGAAATTAAAATTAAATTACACCAAAAGTATACTCAATGAGGTTCAATTTATAAACTATGATAAGGTTAGAATAAAGTTGCAAATAAAGTGAAATAAATAAATAAATAAATTAAGTGATAGACAAGGACTAGTAAGAAAGTAAATAAGTATGCAGGGGCGTAAGTGTAAATTAATGCTACAAATATTATATAGCAACAAAGTGAAAGTATAAGAACATAAAGTCAATAAGGATTAAATAGTAGTTAGAAAATATTCATATACATATGTAAATAGACAAATAAAAATAATAACGGTAATAAAAATAAAAATAGAAATAAAATAAATGTAATTAAATAAAATGTTGTGCAATTGTATCCACCACTAGGTAACAATGTTGCTTAGCGTATTATTTGTTGGCTACGCGTAGGGACATATTTAAGGACGCGACGAAGAGGTTCGAAACGGCATGTACATGAGACACGATTATGGACATGAAGATTAGATAACTCATATATTAGACTAAGATAATTGGCATGTAGTAGATAATGTTGTATGTTGGATGCAAATGAACTGTGAACCTATTTATATGTGTAGTGTATATTTTTAAGCATGTGTATATGAAATTTTATGACTGTATTGCAATGATGAGATGGATGATTTCAGGATTGCTATGTATGCTATTGGAGTATTAGAGGCGTAGGTTGCCTTTTGGG
This sequence comes from Excoecaria agallocha, assembly GCA_037975025.1. NCBI lineage: Eukaryota > Viridiplantae > Streptophyta > Magnoliopsida > Malpighiales > Euphorbiaceae > Excoecaria > Excoecaria agallocha. The sequence continues at coordinate 96,209,363 of CM075807.1, read as the reverse complement.
AGTGTGTGAATTTGCAAATTTGTAGTTTTGGGTAACACGGTTTACAAGTCGTTATACTACCGAAATTTATATCAAATAAATAGTAACCATGCAACGACGTTAGTAACAACATACAATATATAGATATCATAAATGAACTGAGGGTGTTACAGTAAGTGGTATCAGAGCAAGGTTTAAGCGGTCCTAAGATCGGAGTAAACACATCAGAAAGGATGAATATTTGAGTCGACACATGTACATGCCATAAAGGAGTAAAAGAACTCAATATTAGAACATACCTATCCCTTTTAGGTACTTTAAGTGACAGTTATAAGTGGGTTCTAGGTGAATGAGTGTGATGGCAAGCGATGTCGAGAGTGGGGCCCCAACTAGTCCAGTAGTTAATGAGATAACTCCTATTAGTTAGTTTAGTTCACCCAGTTAGCAGACCTCGCCACCAGCTCGACACCTCAATTAATTGCACATACATTTGCATTCCTTCATACATATAGGCCTATAGATATACAGAAATATAGCATATACATACAGCCATGCAATCACACAACATACTCACAGAGTCATACATTATATAGTAAATCCATACGTTAATAATTCATATATTCATATAGTTACACACCTTACACCTTCCACAGTTGGTGGTGTATCTGCTATATTAGCAATTGTAGGCCTTATCCCTCTCATAGACATAGCATTAGTCGCCATCTTGACTATTAAAGAAATCCGTAATAGCATTGTTGAATAAATTAAAGGCTAAAAATTTATTGGCATTAGAGGCTATGAAAGTTAGGTTGACCACAGTTCAAGATGTAACATTTGTAATTGAAACACAGTTTAGACTCAGTTAGTTATAACAAGTAAAGGTCATACAGAGACAGAAAGGATAATTTTCATTATTTTTTGAATACAATTAGGAAAAGACAGTGAGTTCTCCTTTACTAGAAAGGACTATTTATACTATAAAGGGAAAAATATATGTACCAGATAGTACACAGTTAAAGAGAATATCCTGACAAAAGCTTATAAACAAGTTGTGCATCCAGACAATAATAAATTACATTGAACATGTTAGCAATCAGGAGATAAGCATCAAAGTGGCACAGTAGAAGCATGGTGAACCAAACTTAATGAAAACAAGTTGGTCAAAGCAAAAGTTACCAAGGAAGCCAAAGGAAGTAAAACTTTGACTAGAACTATCATTTAATGAAAACAAACCACTGAGAATTATGGTTAGAAAGTTAATCAGCTAAGGAACAAACATATACAATTCATCAAAGTACTGTAAACATATCATGACGTTAAGGAAGCAATTTGGAAACTTGAGAAAACCATGAGGCAACAATATTTGCAGTTTTGTCATTCAGGTTAATTTTGAGGATGAATTTTTATTAGAGAGGGAGAAACGTAATGCTCTAAAATTTGTATAAGACAAGTATGGTACATTCTAGAGTATAAATAGTAACCTTGGGATGGTTTTCGAAGTAATTACAATAGTGCAGTATAGAAACATTAGTAAATGCATAGGTGTTAAACGTGCTTAAGTGAGAAAAATTTGAGGATGGATGATCCGGAGGGTAGTTTGAGTTAACATTGGAATAAAAAAATAGGTATTAAACAGAGTCCGTTGGTACAATTTGAGAAGAAATTGAGCTTAAATAAGCCCTCAAATCAGACAGAAAAGATTTTACTCGGTACCCTAAAAAGGTTTATTGAAAGTTTGAACAAGTCTTAAAATATCATAAAGACCTTTAAACATTATTTTAATCATATAGATCCATTTGAAATAGCATAAAGGACCTATTAGAAATGAAAAATAATTTTTTGATAGTTTTAAAATTTCAGATTTCGGGCCGGTTGGCTTTAGCTCTGGAGCTAGAAGTATGCCTAAAAGATGTCATAATGAGCTAAAATTTTAAGAACATGCTTTTACGTATGATATTGCACGTGAAAAAAAATTTCAGAGCATTCTGACAAGTGGAACATTGATTTTTGAAAAATGGTGACAAAGGAGATTAAATTAATTAATGGCCTTAATTGCCATATTTTGAATATAAAAGGGCATTTGTATCATTATAATTGAGCCATAATCACCTACACTACAAGAAAATGAGCAAATAAAAATGGGAATTAGCAATCAAATTTGTTGAATTTCCGTTGCTAATAAAAATTAGCAACTGAACATTCTGTTGCAAATTTGACGATTGGTATTTTTTAACAACGAAAATTATTTTTTGTTGCTAAATTTAGCAACAAATTTCAATTTTCGTTGCTATTTTTACCAATGGAATTAGAATTTTCGTTGTTATAATTACCAATCAAAATCAATTTTCGTTACTATATTTAGCAACCGAAATCAATTTTCATTGCTAAATTCAGCCAGTATTATAAAAAATTTGTTACAAAATTATCATCGCTATTTTGTCACTAAATTATTGTTGATTTTTTACAGAAAATTTATGCAAAAGCCTATATTCGCCAATTGAAATAAAAGTCCAACCCGAGGGAAGGGGCTGGGGAAAAGGTTTTAGAAAGAAACCAAAGAATAAAGAAACAAAACATACCTCATCCAGGAATATAGCGCTTCACCAAAGATTGACATACCTCATTTGCAACATCAATGGTTTTGCAAACCATGTGTTAATCTCACCTTCCCATGGTTGCCATTTCTTGTTGCAACCAATGGAAGTTCTACAACTTCTTGCCCAAATATTCTAATTACTCTAGCTGATACAACGAATGAGTTACAAGATTAAAATTATAACATGCTATCAACTTGCAGAAAGTGGCATAAAAAAGGCCTATGCATGCAAGGACATCTCTTACTTGACCGTTAGCACTGTATAACACATTCCCCCATAATCTTGGCCCTTCGAATTTTTCCTATCAAAAAGACATCTCTAAGCTCATCGCATAGTGGAGTAAGAGAAGAATACAAAAATAAGGAGTGTTGTGTCATTTCTAGAATGTGGAAGTTATTTATTTTATATGCATGAGCATACCCATAAACCATTAAAGGAATAAGGTCATGAACTATGAAATATTTCCACCAGCTGTGCAGAACTTTAACATATGAAAAATATGCGCATTTTTGAAATGATGTAATTAACTACATGTCATACAATTGGAGGCATGCATTTTATTCTCGCGAGCAATACTTACCTGAAAGATTGCAAGAGCTTGTGAAAGTAACAATTTAGATTTAGGCAAAGCCAATTTTCCACTAAAAATCAAAAACCACAATGAAGACTATAACCCTACCAACCCCAGACCATATATATATATATAAAAAGGCATGTGAAATAATGCACCAACTCATGAAGTGAGACCCCATTAAAGGTGTAAATATATGCATAGTTGTCAACATACATAGATTGGCCACTTTAAATGTCTACCAGGAGATGAGATGGGAAGCTTTAGATCAAAAGATAATGGATATCTCATCAAAAGCTAATGGCTTTTTACGTGTAGCTCAGCCAGCATGAACTTCAAGTGTCGAGGGGCTGACGTGCACATCAATGTTCAGTTTGCTTGCAGAAAGATGCTAATGTAAAGGAGAAATTTTGATCCTTACAAACAGCATAACATTTCAGATCACACTTCAAACTGTGATAAAAGGATCATTTCAAGAAATTTGTTCTAGAATAAAAATATATAAACAAACCCAAATTCATTTAAAATAATAGGAGAAAAACAATTTTGGTTATGCTAAGATCCAAAATAAATAAAATGTACAGCCAAAACCTCAAAAATACCTAACATAGGAAAGTTTTCAAGCTTAAGTTGCCATTATATGTTTTGTAAAATGTTATTACCATAATATGGCACTGCCAAAATGTAACAGATGTTTGCATGTTATATAGAAGCATATATGGAGTCTACCATACTCACAATTATAATCCCTTTTTTTGTTAAATTGTGCTCCAAACAGAGGAGAAAACATAAATAATCCTCATTGTATCTCCTCTGATCTCATAATTTCTACAGACTTGCAATAGCCATGCAATGGAAATACAAATATTGTGATTGATAAAAAAATTGTAATAGCTTTAATTGCAGGTACCAGTTTTCTAGCCTACTATTTCTTCCTTTTGTACCTTTTTCAGTGGCAGTTAAGAGGCTTTTAGCCTACACTAAAATCCAGCATTCACTATAACTAGAGAAAAAGAAAAATAAAAAGCATGAAACTTTCAGAGAGAACAACATAAAAAGTAAGCACAATCAGTAATGTGATTAATCATAAGAGTTGAGCAAACTAACTTTGATATTGAAAAGTACTTCTTAGGTGCAATGTTACTCCAAAAAATGGATAAAAACATTTTGTATGATTAGTCTATATGTCTGTAATAGATAGAGACGAAGGGAAAAGATTAAGTGAAAAATTAACATTTAGCCCTGTTGAATATGACTTGCACTAATGAAAAGATAAACTCCCATGACAAGAAGTCCTCATTTATTTGGAAAATCTTGCTTTATGAAGAATGCAAGGAAGAGTAATTACCAAGCAATAGGAACTTAAGCCACCAGAGTAAGACTGATCAAGGATATGATATGCCAAGAACTATTTTAATATTAAAGCAAGAGGTGTTATGGCTAGAAATTGCTTGGCAAGTTCTTTTACCTAAAAAGAAATAAGTAGGATAAGTAAACACAATAAGCTAAGTAACCAATAATATGTTAAGAAAGAAAAAATAATATCTAGAGCTTAATGTGGAAATGCTACCCAAAAATTTTTCAACAAATTCGCCTAGAAATTTTTATTTGGACTTAGTATGAAATGAACAACAAAATCATGCCTTGTAGAACTCTAAATAGTCAAGAATATTCTAAAAGATTTTAGTTTCTAAAAGCAGGTACTCATGGTCAGTACAGTAAAAGGTAAAAAACATTTCATAGTTCCAAAATGGTGAGGCAAAGTCCTTAAGAAGCCATTAAAAGTCTTGAAGGTTTTCACATTTAGATTTATGTATAAGAAGTTAAATTTACACACACATATATATTTTAGTGGAACATTAAAATTGCCAATAATATGCAAAGAAAAACATTATCGAGCTGGTTTTTAGGAACAAATGCTCAATACAGATCCTTAGAACATTTATTCCCAGAAAAATCCCATCAGGATGGAGAAAAGCAGAATTCACTCTCCCCTGCATGAAAATTTCCTTAAATAGTCCTAAAGTGTAACATCAAAGTAGATGCAGCAGTCCAATAAGGCTTTGACAACATACTCCGCAAGAAGCTAAACTCTTTTTATGGAAAATTAACTCAAATGGGGATAGAGTAACTTGCAAAAATTCAACTCGTATAAAAAATGTTAATAATAAGATCTTGATAGAAAAAGTAATAAAATTACTAGTTATGTAGTTTATAGCCCTATATGTGATGGAGACTTAAAATTGATGTCGAGGCGAGTTGGTGTCACATCTTTCATGTTTTTATAATTCATTCATGAGCACTTTGGAGAAACTGAGTCTTTTGAACCAACCATGTTAGAGTGAAAATGGCTTTCATGTTCAACAGTGGTATTGGTTAGCTCTGCCTTTGGTGAATGTACATTAGAAGCAGTAGTGGTAATAAGATCATTGGGCACCTCCACAACAAGCATAATTATAGGAATCTGATAGAAAAAACGATTATAGCATAAGAAGAACCACATAAGAAAGAGGAAATAACAAGAGAAAAGAAAGACTAATAGAGTTTTGAAAAATGAGGCTTACAGCTATATTTTCCATAGTTTTTAGTAAATCATTTTTCACCCACTCTGAATGGCAAAATACCTGGCTGCATGTTGCAAGAAAAAGGAAGAATTTTTTATTCCCAAAGAAAGATCAAAATATAAGTTAATATGGCTATTCTAGCATAAAAAACAAGTTTACATAGGACAAAATTACTATCATTATAGGTCTAATTTTCCATTAGTCACTACCTTATGCTCAGTGATGCAAGAAATAAAATGTCGATCACAAATTTGATATATCTTATTAGATAATTCATAAAGTATAGCTTCACATCCCAAATCATCCATTGCACATAAATCCACAGTGAAATTTACTTGCAACTAAAAAGTATATACTAATTGACAATTGCCATAGATCAAACATGTGATCAGTGTTCTGCAACCAGGAAGTATATTTATGGAAATATATGAGTGAAACATATAACAAAATGCAATTGAACTTAGATCATAATTAAGATAATCAATTATTGCCTCCAAAAATTTGTCTATTCAGATACATCATTAGCTCAAACTTTAAACATCATGGACATCAAGGCTATTTTTTTAGATAAAATAAAACAAAAATCCTAAAATTGTGTTGCATAATAAATGCTCTTTTCACTCAAATTCAACCTATTCAAATCTATAACTATAATGCACACGAGAAACAAAAAATCTCACTTCAGGAATTACATTTATTTGGTATTTCTAAAGCCAAGCAAACTAAACCTAAAACATAATTGACCACTAAAGATTATAAAAACAACAAACTCAAGCTACTAAAATTGCAAAATCCAGTGAATTAGATGGAGAAAAAAGTGAAATAAAATAGAGAATAAGCATAAATTAGAGAGTATATAAAAGCTTTACCTTAGAATCATTGCGAGTTGAATGCCATGGCCTGGATATGTAGCTGTAATCAGCATTCCTTAATTTCTCATCATTTACTGAATAGAAAAAGTAAGTTTAATTAATACTCAAATTTGACTTTATTATACCAAGCAGTAAAATCATCCTTGATGCACTGATCATGATCACCAAGACCAACAAAATAAGGCCAATGTTTATAATCGAACAAAATCTAAGAGAAGAACAAATCTTACCTCATATTTGACTAGAAAGGGAAAATTAAAGTACAAAAACCCTAGTCATAAAATTACATCCAAATTAGAGGATTACAACTTTAGGTCTTACAGAGCCAACCCAGATTCCTTAATTAGACTTAGTGTTTCGACCAGCATTATAACCATCTCATCGTTGGTTGATGATGAAGCCTCCGACACCGCCTTGCATCCCACCAACATGAAAATAATTAAATCAAAACCCCATAAAACTAAAACCATTATGAATAAAACAAAACAAAAAAAAGGTCAATAATAACGCATACAAACCTTAGATCTTTTGGATGATGAAGATGGAGGAGATGAAATGAGAGGCCACTTAAAGGAAGTGCTACACCTGGTTTCAACCATTTTTCTTATTCTTTAGTGAGGATAAAGGACACTGCACTCTCTCTGATTCAACAAAAGGCCAAGATGATTTCATTTCATTAAGTAAGAGAGAAAGAGAGAGAAACAGAGGAGAATAGAAAAGAAAATGGGTAAGTGATTGCGGGAGATTAAATCAATGTACACCGACAAAGTCCCTTTCTCGAGAAACACATTGTTCAAGCAAAAGGATGGAGAAATTCGACTAGTGCCCTGTGGTGAAGGAAATAACGGCTTGAAAGAGGATAGAGAGAAACAATAGAGGAGAGAGGAATAAGGCTAGCCACCATCGAGAAAGAGATTGAGGCTCACAAAAAATGAAAGAATAGCAAAAATGAACTATTTATACCTAGGGCAATAGGGCAAAACTGAAAATAGCAATCAAATTTATTTCGGTTGCTAAAATAGCAAAGAAATAATATTTTCGTTGCAATTTTAGCAACCTAAAATGAATTATGTTGCTATTTTTCATTGAAAATGTAAATTAGCAACGGAATTCTATTCGATTGCTAATTTAGCAATAAAATCTAATTTTCATTGCTATTTCAGCAATGAAAAAATAATTTCGTTGCTAATTTGGAATTAAATTTTTCGAATTCTGGTAATTTAGCAATAGAATACCAATGACTTTTTTTTGTAGGTAAAATAGCAACCGAATTCAAATTTCATTGCTATTTTACCAACGAAAAAACAAATTCTGTTAATATTTTTGGTCCTAAAGTTTTTCCACATGCACCTCAAAATACCAACGGAATTATTTTTCCATTGCTAAAATTGCAATGGAATTTAAATAGCAACGAAAAAATAATTCCGTTGCTATTTTTAGACCCAAACTTATTCCACCTCCTTGGCACCAAAAATACCAATTGAATTCAATTTTCATTGCTAAAATAGCAATGGAATTTAAATTCAGTTGCAATTTTAGCAACGGAAAAATAATTCCATTGCTAACTTAGGAACGAAAATTTTTTTCTTTGCTATTTTTCATTCCAAAATTTCTTCACCAACCGTTAGTGCCTTTTTTAGCAACGGTTTAGGGATTCTGTTGCTAATTTCCGTTGTTAAATTTTGACACTAATAATTTGCTCCATTTTTAGCAACGAAAAATAACCAAATATATTTCTATTGCTAAATCTGCAAAGTTTAACCAAATTTAGCAACAAAATATATTTTTTGTTGCTATTTTTTCATTGCTATTTCCAGATTTTCTTATAGTGCTACATCCAACATAATAACCTAAAGAGGTGAAGGGACTCATGAAATGGTGACAAATGGCTTAAAAATAAGCTTTTAGATCAAATAGTAAATAGAGGAATCTTGGCTTTAGATTTTATGGGATTAAGGAAAGACTAGAGGGATCTAGAATCATCTATAATTATGCCTAAAAATCTGCCATCTTCCTCCCTTTTCTTAGCCAAATCCAAACCATCCCTTTTGGTGAGCATTCCACCATTTTTTCTTCATTTCTTATTCCTTTCACCAATTGTCATGCCCTAGTTTAATCCACATATAGTAGAAATCCTCCTCTCCAAACATGGAAATTAGTATAAAGCTCAAAAAAGCTTGGAATTTGAAGAATTCCAGTGAGTGAAAAGTTCATTAATTAGGTAAAGTATGAAGTTTTTATGAGTTTTAATTTGAAATTTTTATATAGGCTTGTAGAGCACCTCTGGCATGATCATTTGGTAACATTAGATGTTTAATTCATAACAAAAACTCTCCAATTTCTCTCTCCTAAAATCTCCAAAAGAAGAAATTCAAGTGAAATAAAAGAACAAAGAGAAGAAAGGCCAAGGAAGATAAGATTAGGTGATTTCAAGCTTGATTAAGGTTAGTGGATACATTCCCTACACTCAATTTCATTTAATCTTAGAATTTTCTATGAAAATTACTTTATGTAACTATATAAATTTAAAGAATAATAGGAAATACTTTAATTTAACTTAGTAAAATGATGAATAAATATGAAATTAAAAAAGAAATCAAGCATTGGGGGAGAGCATTAGTCATGGCCAAATTGTACATAATGAAGAATAAAATGATAATTTGATGTTAGCTTAAAATGTGTTATATTAGATTAGAGGAACATAATTAGAATGATTGGGGCTTGAAAAAGTATATGAACTTAATGTTAAATATGTGTACATAATGATGTAACATTATGTAACTAAAGATTATCAAGAAAAAAATAATGTATATTAATACATAAAGGTTTAAAATAATTACTCAAACATGTAAAGTAGGATAAAATAAGAAAAACCATGATGAAAGTATGGGAAAAGCCTTGGCCAAATCATGTAACATAATGAACACTATGAAAGTTGAATGATATTTGGTCTATTAGGCATAAATGTGTATATTTATCTTGAATAAGTATTATAAAAATGATTGGAACATAAAATAGTATATAGACATAATAGTCATCATGAAAACATAATGAAGTACACATGCGTAACCAAGAAATAAAAAGGGATCATGGATGTATAACATCATATAATCACATAAAGTGAACTTAGGGTCATATATGACATGAAAAAGAAGAAGAAAATACATGGTAGACCTAAAATCCCAATTAGGAAGAATTATGCACTTAATCTTAATATCATATTTTCATCATTTATGGATGTTATACACCATGTAAATTATGGATTTACATGTGATATGGATGGATATAAAGAGAATGAGCATGTATAACATGATACATAATGACAATGACATAATGTGTAAACCTAAAATGTAGAATGATGTGAGATAACTAGTTGCCCTTAGTACACAGTGGGTAATCTAGGATATTAGGATATAATGGCTAGCCATAGTGACATATATACCACAGTACCATCATGAGCCTTGATTTACTTCATATACTGATGAGCAGCAGGCACTTAACATAGATGAAGTATCGGTATCGCATTAAGTTATGGTCCTTCCACCCATACTGGAGTATCGATATCATATTAAGTTAATGTCCCTCCAGTATGTTAGCATACAGTCATACCATGCAGTCCTCACTTGCATATCCGATTCGAGAATTTTCACTAGCCATCACTAGGGGTAAAATAGTAAATATACAAGAAAATAAGAATTAAATAATAAACTACATATAAAGAATGTCATAAAGGTGATTGAATAAGAAATAATGCGAACAATAAGATTAATAATTTTAATAAGGGACAAAATTATATATATATATGGGGATGAAATGGTAAAACATACATGTAGGATGCCATAAGGTTAATTAAATAAGAAATAAAATGAGAAATATAGTTAATAGTTCAAAAAGGGTAAAATTGTAATTATACGAGAAAATAAGGACCTAAAAGTAAATTAGGCATAAAGGAAGTTATAAATGTGATTAAATATAAAGTAAAGTGAAAAACATGGTTAATAGATTCAAAAATGGCAAAAATATAATTACACAATAAATTAAGAGTAAAACCGTAATCGATATCAATAAGGTGACTAAAGAAGTTATAATGTTCAAATAAGTGAAAAAGGATAAAACAGTAAACAATAAAAATTTTAGGGATCAAAATGTAATTTACCACTTCATGAAGAAACATAAGAACCAAAATGCAAATTTTCCATTTAGAAGGAAACAAAAGTCACAGAAAGAAAAAAAGAGTCAAAATTGAGGTCAAACATGATGAATAAAAAGTTTAGATAGGAATTATGCAAGATTTAATATGAAAGACAACTAAATATAAGAAAAATTATGACAATTGGTTAAAATAAAGGTCAAACTAACTCAAAAATGATGAAATAAAAAATTTAAGGACTAAGTTATAATTTTATTCTCAAATAAAAATTATATGGAAATTAATAAAAAAATAAGTATCAAAAGGGATTAAATAGCAAAATTAGAATATTAAAAGGATCAAATTGATGTAATTAGCTTAAAGAAATATTAAGGGGTAAAATGGTAATTTACCACATCATGAAGGAATATTGAAGACTAAAATGCAAATTGAAAAGTAAAAATGAAATAAAAGATACAAAAAGAATAAATAAAGATAAATTGGTCAATATACAATAAAATCTACAAACAGAAAATGGTATAATGGAAATTTGAGCAAATTTAGTAAATTAAGAGTAAAATTGTTATTTAGTTAAAAAGTTGAGAAAATAAGGATGAAACTGTATTTTTGGCAAAGGAAGCAAATTTAAGGACTAGAATGATAGGAAATGCAATTTCATTGTGAAAAAATACTAAAAAGGAGAAATGCAGGGTAGAATAGTAATTACAAAGAAAGAGGCTACGAAAATATCAATTTAGTTAGAAAATGGCTTAAATGTTAATTCAGTAAAATAAACAACTTAGATGTCACATTGAGAAAACAAATAAGATGTAAATGTTATTTTAATGAACATAGGGACTTAAATGAAATGTCACAAAAGCTGGAATGTTTATGAGCAATCAAAAAATTAAGTACAATAAAGTATTATTTAGTCAACAAGTAAAGAAATTTATAATGAAATTAAAATTAAATTACACCAATAGTATACTCGGTGAAATTAAATTTATAAACTATGATGAGGTTAGAATAAAGTTGCAAATAAAGTGAAATAAGTAAATAATTAAATTAAATGATAGACAAAGACTAGTAAGTAAGTAAGTAAATAAATATGTAGGGGTGCATGTGTAAATTAATGTTGGAATTATAAATATTAGATAGCAACAAAGTGAAAGTATAAGAACATAAAGTCAATAAGGACTAAATAGTAGTTAGAAAATATTCATATACATATGTAAATAGATAAATAAAGATAATAACGGTAATAAACATAAAAATAGAAATAAAATAAATGTAATTAAATAAAATTTTGTGTAGTTGTATCCACCACTAGGTAACAGTGTTGCTTAGCGCGTGGTTTGTCAAGTGCGAGTAGGGACAAATATTTAAGGATGCGATAAAGAAGGTTCAAAATGGCATGTACATGAGACACATTTATGGATATGAAGATTAGATAACTCATGTATTATACTTAGATAATTGGCATGTTGTAGATAATGTCATATGTTGGATGCAAATGAATTGTGAACCTATTTATATGTGTATTGCATATTTTTAACCATGTGTATATGAAATTTTATGATTGTGTTGCGATGATGAGATGGATGATTTTAAGAGTGCTTTGTATGCTATTAGAGTATGGGAGGCAGAGGTTGCCTTTTGGAAGTGTGAATTTACAAATTTGCAGGTTTGGGTAACACGGTTTATAAACCGTTATGGTGTCGAAATTTATATCAAATAAATAGTAACCATGCAACGGCATTAGTAACAACATACAGTATATGGATATCATGAATGAACTGAGGTTGTTACATTAACCCAATATAAGGTACTATTAACAATGGTAAAAATTCAGAAATCTTATTTATAAAACCTTAAATTATTATTATTATTATTATTATTATTATTATTATTATGTTTGCCATTATCTCTATTTATGCCCTAAACCCAAAAAAGAAGCTATGAAATTCATTGAAATTGTTGGCGCAAAGAGAAGTGATTTAGTGAGAAAATAAATTAGAGCACTGAGAATGTGTACAAATGCAGAAAGATGGTTGTTTTAAGGATTTCAAGGTCAAAATTGAATCCTGAACGCAGGTTTTAAGCTTGTGATTTTAGAAAGGTAAGATTCTATAATTTATCTAATTATATTGTTCATCAACCGATTCACCTTTTGTAGTATTTTAATTAGGTGGAAAAACCTTTTGATGTAGGATTTCATTTGAAACTAAATTTGCCCTTATTTTTCCTCTTTTGATTTTGGATTTATAAGAGCGTGGTAGATGTAATTTCTTCAATTGGATTGATGAGAAAATGTCTGAACAAGCAAAAAGAATGATGTAGGGGTTGCTGAATAGAGTAAAAGAATTTGAAAATGAAAGAAAAAGGGAAGAAATGAAGAGAAAGAAATATGTGTTTTTTTGTGTTTTTATTGTTATTTCGTTGTTTATTTGGAATATTGTAATGATCAAATAAGGTTAGGTTGTTACATCCTAGTTATATGTTTAACCTGTTCAAAATTGATGAAAATATTTAGATGTACAAACCGATTATATGTATATCATTCGTTGTTAGAACACCAATTATGCAATTCAAGTCCCACAGCATGCAAATAACCCCTGCAAAAAAAATTGATGGCAATTTAACTCCCATAATGAGCACTACAAACAAAAAAATATGGTGGCAACTTGTTTCTAAAGATCAAATCAAAGCAATATAGAGTTTAAAACACCATACACCACACATCAGGAACGTTAAATCTTTAGTATGAATCATAGGAATATAACTCTAAAATGACAAGATATGAATTAACCATAATCCATTTAAGCAAAATATGTCAACAATATCCAACACATCAAAAAGCGGTCAACCATAACAAGACACTAGTATCTGGTTAACACTAGTACATGAGCTAGCTTTAATTCTTATTATAGTTAATATTACTACAAAACAAAGTTATTTGAGTTCCTAATTCACATCATCAGCATTTGTTGGTGTTCATCTAGAGGAAAAGCTATTAGTAATATGGGCACTTTTGCTGGATGCTGCAGTATTGATCTGCTGATAAAGTTGCCTTACTATGATTGTGTTCCTTCCCTACCTCCTAATAGCAACATATCCAAGGTCAATGTTTGAGTCCCTTGATTCCTGCCATTACCCAATGTACAATACTCTCTCAGAATTAATGTCTCTTTGGTTGTAAAATAAGTAAATATGTCAAATTACTATATTGGTTTTATTGGTTTAGCATAATATTGATCAATAGACAGAGATTTTACATTACTAACTATTGTGCTTGTATTTGGGTCAACGTAGCAACCAAATCCAACCTCTCTGGGTATTTTGTAGCAAGATAATACCTTTCCACTATCCCTACTTATTGCAAAATTTATATTATTTTCAAGTTTAGTTGGTGTGGATAATGGTGGTTAACTCTGGTTACCCTCTTCTAGAAATGCCACCTCTTCCAGCACCACCTCTTATTCTTATTCCTCTTCCCATACCCCTTATAGATGTAGATGAAATTATTGAGATTGCTAAAGTATCATCACAAAATAAAGACTGAACTGATGATGTTGAAGCACTATGATTAACATTGTGAACATTTTAAGGCCTTGTTGATGATGGATCAAAGATTCCAATGTTATATGATTAGAAGCCATAAAATTAAAACATAATGTAACTTAATAAAACTAAATAATTAAAATTAGTAATTTATAATCTTACTTGTGCCAGACAACCAGATTTGTTGTGTCTAGCTTGCTTGCAGTTAAAACAATGCCTTGTTGTCCCCCTTCTAGATGCCTTACCGTATTTATTTTTTCTAGGCTCATCTTTGTCCTTTTTTCTACACCTTTTGGGTTTGTTTGGCATTGATTTCACTTTATGTGTTTCAATTTGAGGCTTTAAAGTAGTTTTCCATATCTTCATGATAGGAATAGGTTGTATGGAGTACAAATAAGCCTTTAAAAATGTGTCACGATGGTAACACTTGTCAACATGATGTTCTGGTTCTATTCCTAGATGAAACATTGCATAAAAACATAAGCAAGTGGGATACCCTTCAACATCTAGCTTTCGCAAATACAAGTTTTAGCCTTTAAATCAACAATATGACAATAAAGCCCTTTAACTATTTCAAACCCCTTATCCCTACTCCATGTCAATTTACACTTTTTGGCAGTCTCAATGTTGGCATCTAACACCTTTCTACTTATTGGTAAGATATCTGATATCAAAGTGTTTGTAAATCTTCTTATTTTTAGATGTCTATTCATGATCTTATGCTTAATTTCTTCAAGCATTGTAACTATAGACATATGTCATAGTCCTACAATTAAAGAGTTAAAATATTCACACATATTGTTATCAACAGAACCACATTTTACTTGGTTATTAAAGTAAACTCGACACCAATTTTTCTTTGGATAACTAAGCACATCTTCACAAATACCTTCTCCTAGTTTATCTATAGAATATAATTCATCTTTAAATTTTACCATGTAACTTGATTTGGCATACCTTCAGAATTATCTCCTCCTCTCTTCTCCCCTTCACCTTTGCTTCCAATTTGACCATATGTGTTTGGCACACATCTCTTACTCATAATTAGGCAACAAATATTGATTGCATTGCACCAGTCCCTTACATATAAAATATAGAATAAAAATTAGAATATAAAGAATATAAATGCAAACAACTTTTAGAATTTAAATACAAAAAATTGTAATGAGATTGTACCTTCTACATATTAGATATAATTGTCAAGCCTTCTCCATGGCTTAAATTTAGGTAAAAAATGAGGTATTGTACAAACTAACTCTAAGAATGCTTTGTCTCTTAATCCACCACAACCCATGCTATTAGGAACATTTATTGGTTCCCATTTTTTCCATCAGCAATCAATAGTTCTCCTTTAGAAATGTCTTTTAAAAAATTGCCATCTAGCCTTATCACCTTTCTACATCCCTCTAACCAACCCCTTTTAAAGGTATCAAAACAAACATACAACTAAACAAACAAAATTTTCCCTGGTTATGTTTTTTTGTTAGTTTTAATCCAATAAGAACTGCCTGGATTAGTTTTCTTTATTTTGTTTGCATGATCTCTAAGCCTTGCAAACTCCAACCTCCAATCCCCTATGAGTTTATTAAGTATAATCAACTTTCCTCTGGTGCACAATGTAAGTGCCTACATACAACCCTCACTTTTTCCTAATCAATTCTTAAATCTTTCATCCTTTTATATCTGGCTGAGATAAAATCATTTCCTCAAATTTTTGAGCAATGAAAACTTCATTGCATAACTTTATTTTTGTTCTTTCTTATGTATTTATGTGTAGGATTGTACTTTTTATCTTAAAATCCTTTGTATCACCTTCAAGGCTAGCATATAACTCCTATGGATAACCCGTAGTTCTACACTTAACCCTAACTCTATACTTCTCATTTGGCCTTAGCTTCAATTGAACCCCATTCTCTACAACATAATCTACAACAACATCTCCAAACTAATTGCATTCTTAAATATCATGCCAACCTACAATATAGGAACTGGAAATTTAGGGTCATAATATATTTTGCTTTGTCTTTCTTCTCCTTGGTACACCATCTATGTTATCATCACTACGAGGATCAGAATTGTCTAGGTAGAATTCATCATGAGCTAGACATCCTTCATATTTATCCCTGCATAAATCTACAATATCTTCAAATCCCTTGTCACTTCCTATTTCTCCATATGGTATTTCTTGAGTAAAATTATTCTCTTTTCTCTTTTTTCTTTCTTTTTTTTCTTCCCTAGATATAGCCTTAAAAGCCTTTAGTTCAACATCAACATCATTTGCCTCTTCTTCAATACCCTTCTCACCATTAGACTCATCTTCTTTACTCTCATTTATGGCATCATCACAAGATTCTTCATCATCATCATAATCATACCCTCCTAGATTTTCAAATAAAAACTCATCACTTAAATTGGTAGCCTCATCATCTAAACCACCGCCTCTTGACCTAAACTAGCCATTTTAACCTTTTGTTTTATTGCCCTAAAACCTTTTTTTTCATCTTTCTCTCTTTTATTACCTTGGTTAGGGTCTACTACCTCAAGTTGACTAACACTATGCATTGCATACAAATCCAAATTATTTCCATTTTTTAACTATTTAACCACATCTAATAAAGTATAATAATTTTGCAATAACTTAAAATTCATTACTCTTAGAATCTTTGTAACAAAACCCTTATTTCTACATAACCAATCAATTTCATGTGATATGCCAACTCGATCGATGAACAATGGTCTTTCTCAATAACCTACTCTTTAACTTTACCTTCACTAGCATATTTATCAATAACATCTTTAATAAATCTACACTCATGGCAAAACCTCGCAGTAATAAATTTGCTCCCTAATTGTTTTTAGTGTAAAAAATTCAATTAAAATTCTATATATTGCAAGATTCCCAACTTAACAAACAAAATCCATCATTTTTGCATTCAAATAACAAAAAAAACCACTCTACATTTTTTTAATAAATCAGCAATTTCTTCATTAAATAACACAAAA
This sequence comes from Excoecaria agallocha, assembly GCA_037975025.1. Classification (NCBI taxonomy): domain Eukaryota; kingdom Viridiplantae; phylum Streptophyta; class Magnoliopsida; order Malpighiales; family Euphorbiaceae; genus Excoecaria; species Excoecaria agallocha. The sequence continues at coordinate 96,192,087 of CM075807.1, read as the reverse complement.
CATACCTTGACTGCATTTCTTCTCTTACTTTCAGATGAGAACAAAAATTTGTATCCTTTAATTGCACAACATGTTGCAATCTTTTTCTTCTTCAATATGTTTGCCCCTCCACTATCACAAATGTAACCCCACAATAGATCAACATCTTCAATTTCTTCTTTGCTTGCAATCGATGCCTTTTCTTTTATACTTTATGTCACTCATTTTTTACTTGGCTAATAAATTAACTTAGGGTTTCTGAAATTACTTGAAATTGGTTTATTTTTCTTACTCACTGATTTTTACTTCCCTTCTATTTTTGTTCTCAAGATAAGCATGTTTTATTTCATTTTATTTTTTTAATTGGCAGATATGTGTTGATGTTTCATAGTTTAAATTCCATGTCATCTAGTCTAAACTCATGCACCTTAATTTTCCAAACAACTGCATATTTCTTGTTTATTTTATGTTGAAATGATAGGTTTTAATGGCCAACTGGTCAAACTTGAAGTTTAAGTGCTCAATTGATTTTTGGTGCCAAGTTTGAGGGAAGCTTCATATATTATTCCAAATATTTTATACTTTGTCACACGCTACATTACATATTGTGGTTGATCTTAGATTTCTTTTATTTATTAAATGTGTACCCACATTTAACTTTATATAAGTTATTATAAGATGTGATTATGATTGCATCCAAAAATAATATAGCAGATTTTATCACAAGATTATTAACAACATAGCTCACAGCATATTAATTTTTACGTTATTCACATTTGTAAAATATCCTTTAAAACATATGTTGCCTTAAAATCCCCAAATTTCCCAACTTCTATCCCATTAAAACATCTTTTTCTATCTTAATTTCAAATTTCCTCTCACACCATAGCAATTGGCGCTTCACCTTTCTTACTCTTCTGCATCTATTTGTTACCAACTAATCCTAATCAAATCAATCAACAACTTGTTCTTCAATTTTTGTTAAATTGTGAGTTATAAATGTGTAATTAATTGAATTTCCTTTTAATTTTGTTTCTTTTTTCTCTCACAACTTCCTCTTCAACCCCAACCTATGAACCATACCATCCATCCTAAATTTCATCCATCAACCACAAACATTTCCTCTCATACCATAGCAATTCACTTTCTGTTGCTCTCACTTTTCATTGCCCACTAGTCATCGGTTGATCCTAAATGGTCAAATCATGTCAAAAACTATTCTTTAATTTTTTTTAGATTATGAGTTATAAATGATGGGATATCACATGGCATAAATATAATGATCATGCAATGGAAAAATAAAACTTTTGATCATACACGCCATGTAATAATTAATATAAAATCGAAACATGCAATTTTAGGGTTTTTTATTAAACTTACATCCTTGAATGCACTTTAAAACTTGGTTTTTGCAATGACCAGTATATAAGATGGACTTATATACCTTTGATCTTGATCACCAATGCCAAAGGTGCTGCCTTTGCGCCATACCACTCTATGTTCACAAACACACTCGTAAAGATGGCTTAAAACAAAAGTGCTAGCTCTAACCTTTTGTATTCGGCAATAGGTATTGAATGAAGACATAAGATTTGATCTTGTTCTTCCTCTAGGGTTTTCAATGGCTATCCAAAATACAAGAGAAGAAGAAAGAATTCTTTCCCTTTAAAATTACGGCAAAGAGAGAGAGAAAAAACCTAACTTGGCAAAACCGATTTTAATCAATTTATATCACTTATTTAGCAATCCTTTTAGATGCCGAAATCTAATAGGTTTAGGTAGTGATTTCAACCTCCATCTCTTCCTAATTAAGTGATCTAAATTAATTCAAATTCTTTTAGCATTTTAAATTCAAATTAATTTAAATTGGCATTAGTTATTTAATCAAAATAAATCACTTCTTTAGGGTTTAATGTATGTCGAATTCAACAAGGAATCTAGCTTGAATTTTAGCCACATTATCTCCCTAATTAAGTGTTGATTCTTGATTCAAATACTATTAGGATTTAAAATTAATTACCTTAATTATCCAAAGATAAATAATTAATTGACATTAACCTAGTAATTGCCGATTTTCTCTCTCTCATGGACCAAGGTCCATTAAACAATTTAATACCCATTATCCACATTAATTTGACTTTAAATAAAAGCCCAAATTAATGCCCAATACTATATTTTAAATATCTTAAGCCCAATGCTTTGTGTGCGATCCTATAGGTCCATTTAATATTGGCAATGAATTAATAAATAATCCAAAGGCTATATATATTCTCTAGCAAGATATTATAACATTCCAAATTAAATAAAAATGCAAATGAAATTTAGTGACCTAATGCAATTTTACATAGTCCCTTACCCATAAATATCAGAATTAATATAAGGCATGGAACTAGTCATCCTTATATATACTAATTCCTTTCTTGATATTCCAGGGACATTGAACTCTAACATAAATAATTATTACTCATTATTTCATCTCGATATGGCCATATACTTCTCAATTCACTGATCGAATGCCCGATAATATTTTCTCTCTTATCAAGAGGGGTAATCCCTTTACTTCTCTCATGCTCTCTAACATGAATTAGTGCATGCCCAATCATACCCATACTTGTCATCCTATTACAAGTAAGTTAGGTGTATGTCAAAGTACACAGTAATTAATAAAGAGTTTCATAGAGATTTTAGGTCTAAGAAGTCTGATGCAAAACTTGCAATTAAGAAACACTTATGACTTGTAACATGTAGTGTTCACATAAATGGATCGAATCCAGATACCATGTATCTATGATCTCTGATTGACACTTTAGTCCTTATGATCCGTAAGACAGAACTCAATTAGTCTTAATTCATTCATTATTTCCATAACAATGACTGACTAGGGATATTTAGAATGAAGTCCCAATTATTTTAAGGTCTTATAGCCATATGCCTCACACATGATAACTTAAACTGAAACAACATTCTTGGATAGTTCTATCATTTGATATGCATAGGAATGCAATAGATAAAATAAATACCTCATTTATTAACCTAAATGTTTTATAATAATGTATTGGGGCTAGGGCTTACACTAATAATAAATGTTTAATTAAATCACAATCTAATAAAAAATAAAGATTGACCCACTAGGATTAGCCAACAATGATTAAACAGTGGAGAGCGAAAGTGGTAGAGAGCGAATTATTATTGTATGATAGGAAATGATGGACATTAAAGAGAGAGCAACAGAGAGCAAATTACCATGATGTGAGATGAAATGCTGGTAGTTAGTGAATGAAATTTTTGACGGATGATGTGGTTCATAGGTTAAGGTTAAAGAGGAAGGGGTGAGAGCAAAGAGAAATGAATAAAAGAAAATTTATTTAATTACACATTTATAACTTAAATTCTAACAAAAATTGAAGAACATTTTGTTAATTAATTGGACAAATGAAGATCAGTTGGCGACGAGTGGATGATAGAGAGAAAGATAAGTGGAGAGTGAATTGCTATCGTGTGAGAAGAAATATAAAATCATGATAGAGAGAGATGTTTGAATGGGATAGAGGTTGGAAATTTGGGAATTTTAGGGCAACATTTTTTTAAAGGTTATATTACAAATATTAACACAATAAAAATTAATAGGCTATGAACTGTGTTGTGAACAATCTTATTAAGTAATATGCTATATTTTTTTATATGTCATCATAATTACATCTTGTGATAATTAATACGAAGTTAAATATTGGTACATGCTTAATAAATAAAAGAAATCAAAGGTCAACCATAATATGTGATGAATGTGTGATATAAATTATGAAATATTTTTTATATATCATGCAGATTTTTGGATTGAAAACCAAGTATATATGAAGTGAGCATAGTTATGAAAGAAATTCAATCTCCTTCTAAATATATTTAGATTTGAAAATTCATTTAAAATCATATCCCAAACTATTTTAGATAACATCGCTACCCCAATAAGATGAATTTCGTACTAAAACCTTAACAAATAAAAATTAAAACCCCATTTAAGACTTTCATTGAATAATTAGAGGGTAACACAAATTAAAAATTTACAACATTATAGTGAAGAACATTTCTTTTAGCTACACAAAGTCATCATGATGTAATTGCGAACAAATGATGCATACAAAATTAGAAGTGACATGCTTCCCATATCACTGTATACTCATGCCTATGCATCGTTTTCATTATTTGCACACAAATGCATAAGAAGAATGGGAGCAAGTGCAAGTGTTAGTGATATGTCCTAGAGTCCATATGTAATAGAGTTATTATACATGTATAAAATATTATATATGAATAATTAAAGATTTTTGTGAAATAAGTTTCTTTTTTAATTATCTCAATCACGTAAAAAATAATTAGACAAATAGGTTTTTATACAGAAAACTAATATAGCTAGCATATATTGGAAAATACTATTTTACCCTTAATTGCAAAAAGGCTAAGCAAAGAAATAGAATAACCAACACTCCTCATCAAGTTGGTGCAAAAATATTATACATGCAAACTTCCAGACTATGGTATGGAAGGCTCAACTATTGAGTCCTTTTGTGAAAATATTAGCCAACTATATGTTCGACATTGCATGAAGTAAGCTCAAAACACCGTTAGATAATTTCTCTTTAATGGTGTGTCGATCAATTTCGATGTGCTTTGTCTGATCATGTTGAAAATGATTATAAGTAATATTGATTACAGCTTTGTTATCACAATACAAGGATAGCCTATCTTTTTCTGCCAACTTTAACTCTGCTGACAATTTATGCAACAATAACAACTCACAAACACCTTGAGCCATAGCTTTGTATTATGCTTCTATATTAGATCTTACAACTACACTCTATTTTTTACTTCTCCAAATGACTAAGGTACCTTCCACAAATGTATAATAACCAGAGTTAGATCTTCTGTCATCTAGATATTCAGCCCAATTTGCATCTGTGAAGGCTTCAATTTGAAGATGGCCATTATAAAAAAAAAACCTTTTCTTGGGGCTAACTTTAAATATCACAAAATGTAAAAGATAGCCTGCTGATGAGATTCTCTAGGATCATGCATAAACTGACTCTCCAAGCTAACTGCATAAGTAATTTCTGGTCTAATGTGAGATAGATATATAAGTTTTCCAATCAATCTCTAATATCTTCCTTTATCAACTGATTCTTTAGTTCCTACTTTCAAGTTATGGTCACTTTCAATAAATGAGTCTGTTGATTTACATCCCAGCATACCAATTTCATCCAAAAGATTTAGGATGTATTTTCTTTGGAAAATGAAGATTCCTCTAGTTGATCTAACAACTTCAATTCCCAAGAAATATTATAACTTTCCAAGACACTTGATCTCAAACTTCTAAGCTTAAAGCTTATTCAGTCGAACCATTCCTTCTTTATTATCTTATGTCATCAACATATACAATGAGAAGAGTGATCTTACCCTTGTAGTGTCTCATAAAGAGGGTATGATCAACATTGCTCTATTGATATCCAAAAAAGATCATGGCTTTACTGAATCTATCAAAGCATGCTCTCGGAGATTATTTCAACCTATATAAGGCTTTCTTTGGTCTGCACACATTTTCTTTAGTTTTTTTATTATCAAAATCAATAGGAATCTCCATATAAACCTCTTCTTCCAGGTCTCTATCTAGGAATGCATTCTTCACATCAAATTGCTACAAATTTCAATCCAAGTTAGCTACATTGAATAGCAAGATTCTGATTATGTTCATTTTGGCAATTGTTGCAAATGTCTTCTAATAGTCAACTCCATAAGTCTAAGTGAATCCCTTTCACACTAATTTTGCTATGAATCTTTCAATCGAACCATTAGATTTGTGTTTTATTATGAACACCCACTTACAGCTAACTAACTTATTACCTGGAGAAGTAACTAATTTTCAGGTTTCATTTTTAGAAAGAGCTTTTATTTCTTCTACCATAGCTTTTTTTCACTTTGGATTTGTGATAGATTTCCTCCAATACTGTGGAATATACATAGAGGAAAGAGACAAGGAAAAGGCTCAATAGGAGGGAGATAAAGAATCATATGAGATAAAGTTAGAAATTGAATGTTTTGTAGATGACCTTACTCTTTTATTTTTAACAATAGGTAAATTTAAATCAAAATAAGAAGATAACTCATCCAAAGATTCTAGCAGTGTAGGATGTATGATGGCTTCTTTAAACCTAGTCTTCCTCAAGTATCTTAACAAATTAGGTTTATCTAAATATCCAACAACATTTAACCCCCTTTGAACATTAATAACATTCTCTCCCTAAACATCATCAATATTTCCATTTTCCTTCTAAATAATAATTTCTTCATTCTCCCCTTGAACAAGATCATAAAATATTATAGGCACATGTACCATCATTTTTTCTTCTCTACTCTCTTCCTGAAGAGGTGATTGTGTAGTGCCAAAGTAAGGTTTAAACTCCCGAAAGGTAACATCCATATTGATATAGAATTTTCTAGATGGGGATGTAGACACTGGATCCTAAGATAGCTCCTGATCAGAGTTACCTAATGAGAAAATGGTTCTACATAAATAGACAAGGAGTGGAAATGCCAAGCTTTTTTCTTGATTTTATGTTTACAAAATGGCTTTTTAAGCTCTCAGGTGGGTTAAAAATATTTAAAAATCCTTTTGGGATATTTTCCCTCTTTTCCCCCTACTAGTAAGGTCAAAATGGGTTCTGGAAGATAAAAAAAAAAGAGGGGCGAGGTGAGTCACTCTCTCGGGGTGTGACTCACCTCCTAGGAACCATTTTAATGGGAAAAATTGTAAAATAAGGGAATGTTTCAAAAGGGATATTTTTAGTTCACCCTAATCAAAATTAAAATGATGGCTTTTGGATATTTTTAAGAAAAAAGGCAATAGATTTTAACTCACTCACTTCACTCTCTCGTTTTCTCTCTTTTTCTTATTCTTCTTATTCTTCTTCCATTTCTATGGAAATTCAACCAAAAATGTCATAAAAAATCCAAAAAATCCCTAAAATTTGGAAATAATCCGTAGAGCACTGAATTCTTGTTTTGTGATAGTAACGACACTAAAAGTAATATTTTTGAGCCCTAAAACCCATAAATTTAATTATAAGTAATTATGTGAATACCTATTTGATTTATTGTGTTTTTATTATAATTTATTGGTTTAATTTTACACATCTAATTAATTAATTGACAATTAATAGGAAATTTGTTAACTAATTTTGTGAATTAATTTGCTATTTTAGCTTAATAAATTAATTATGTTATTATATAAATTTTGTTAAATAACTGTAATTTGTTAATCAATTTTGTCAATTAATTTATTATATTAGTTAATAAATTAATTTTTGCTATGTTAATTTGTTAAATATTTTCTTGTGTAATTCTATTATTTATTATATTAATCTTGTTAATTATTAATTTGTAAATTCTTAGTTTAATATATTAGAATAATTTATTAGTTTATTTAATGTTTAATGGTCTTGTAGTTTTATCATAATTAATTAGTATAATTGATAATATTACCATAATTATTGCTATTTTTGCATTGGTAATAATATTAATGTCTTGTTAACTTTATTAAAAAATTTATTGTTGATTTTATGATATTGTTGTTGTTGTTATTGTTGTTATTTTTATTTTTATTTATTATTGTGTTCTATTTATTAATATTGCATTAACATAATTATGGCTATTGTTGATATTTTATTAATATTATTTCTTTAGCATTATTTTTAGCACTGTTAATTATTTTATTATTATCATGATTTTGATATTATTAATTTGTGCTATTTTTATTATTGTAGATATTTTTGTTATTAATGTTTTTATGGTTTTTATGATAATATTTATAATTATTGCCATTTAATATTATCATTAATATTATTATTTTATGTTTATTGTCATTTTTATCATTATGTGATAATGACTTGTCATATTTTTATATGCACAACTCCCTTCCGAATCGGGATGTAGAATATGGCGAAGTAGGATAGTTTATGATTTATTTCCTTATTTAGTATTTAGGCCTATAATATTATTTAATGCCTTTTATTAGGTTGTAATAACTTAGTAATAAAGGTTTTTTGCACGATAATTGCAACAATCCCATTAAATATTTTCTATCTAATTAATTAGATTTTTTTCTCATAAAATAGACCAATATCCTATTTTATTTTAAAAATTATACAAAAGAATTTTATAAATATGCATTAAGGAACCAATGTTTACAATTCAATTAATGGCCCAATTTATGCATGTCATCTTTTATTATTATTTTAATGCTCTTTTTGTTGTAAATAAATGATTTTTCAACTATAAGTCGAAAAACTCACCAAATGATTTTATACAAGTTTGAGTGGGATTTTTCTATAATAAAAGGGATCAATGTCCTAATTTTCACCTATAACATAACATATAAAATTAAAGATTTCTCTTTATAAATATAAAAGATTTTCTATTTAAAATTGACTAACTTGATTCCTTTTTCCAAAGGTGTGAGGGATCAATCATTCCATTTTTTATCCAAAATATGCCCAAAATACTGTCTTTTTATAAATATGCATACGAAGACCAACGTACTCATAAAAATGGACATCATTAATTAATTCCATGATTTATTTATGGATTTATCTTTACATTTATTCTTTTACTCTTTAATGCTTTCAAATGACATGCTTTATTTCTTTCTTATATGCTTAGGTACACCTTTATTTTTCTAGCATAATAATTTATGTGAGAAAAGAGATAAAATATATTAATTATTAAAACTTGTTTATATAACATTAATCAAAGGTATAAATAAGAGTGAGGTCTCGAACTACCTCTGGTTTTGACCGCATAAGGTTAGACTTATTTCCTAATATTTTATTGGATGGCGACTCCATGATACTTACCTTGTATGCCCAATAGATGTCCTTGTCAGTCAATCATTAGCAAATGAGTGAGGATACCCTGAGACACTATCTCATGCCTTTTTAAGGCCCAAGGCATCACAAATTGGGTCAAATCCCTATCCATTATGAAGCGATTGGTCTTCATGAGTAAAATGAACCTTAATCCGATCTCAAGTCCTAAAAAAGGGTTTTTAAGAGCAAGCAAGATGCCTATGGGGTTTGACACGCATCACAGTGGTGACTCTGTTGGGGATTATGAGATTTTTCTCTGAAAGTATCTTTGGTTAATTTAATATAAATGAGTAGAGTGATTAAAATATTTTATCTCTTTTCGAAAAATTGCATTGCATTCATGTTAGAGCCTTAGAATTAAGTTATGCATCCCTCTTTTAGCCCGATGCATTCCCAAAACACAACCCTACATTCATTTAATGTATGGAAGTATTAGGGAGGACCACCAACCGAAGCCTCATGCCTTTTGATATATCAAATGGTGACCTAATCAGTCATCATGCTCGTTATGAGCTAGACCTATTGGCAGGGACCATGTTTAGTTAGCCCTAAAGTTGTATCACCGAACTCAAACCCATGTAATGGTATAGATACTTCCACTAGGGGGTATACACCATAATATGTTGCTTGTTATGTGGGCTTTTATGTATTGACTAAATCTCGATAAATTTAGATGTTTACTCATCAAAAGCTTTTATGCCCCAGTGGGTGCATTTAAGTTTATTGGGATTATTTAAATATACAATTGAAAAAATCCGTTTGTGTGCGCTTTAAATAAAGAGAGGTTATACTTCCGATTTTCCACTGTACATCATACATATTCATTGGATTTTCTGTTGATCCATGAGCTAATCCTACCTAGGAAAGAGATCGTACGATCTCCTATATGGGAGCAATAAGGTTGGAAGTATGTATTTCCTTTCTCTCTTATGTGGTTGTCCATGTTGTATATATATATACATGCATTTCTAATTAATTGTAAATTAACAATAATAACTAACAAAATTTGCATATTTTATGTATATATTTTTCTGATGTATGTACATCTCACTTAGTGTATAATTTTTGCTTACATAAATTGTAACCTAAAATGAAAATGGAAACTGCAACATGTGAATCTTATCTATATGATTGTACGTGAGCATGCATTACGCTTTGTGTGCAAATAAATAATGATAATTAATATAATAATGTAAAACATGTATGTTAATCCTTTTTTCCATAAAAATGAGTATATCTTGTTTGCATGCCATGCATCATAATATATTCATGTTTATGCATTACATGTGTTCCATGTATCATATGTATGCTTAACATATCTATGTATCATGCATCACTCTAACCTTTTAATTTTTCTCAACCATTCTAGATCACATACCTATGTGGTTTATAGGTCCCAGCGATCACCTTATTAGAGAGCTTCATTCAAAATAGTCGAAAGCATAATTAGAATCAGAGATAGATCTGAGTTTGTTTGATTTCTTCAAATCAGCTTCAAAAGCTATAGACATGATGGATCTAATGCGGACTGAGTCTATTGATAGTAAAGAACTAGATAGAAGGCTGGATGAGTTTGAGAAAAGGATAAGATTCATGATAGCTGACAAAATGAATTCCTTAGCATAACATGCTGGCCAATAGACTTTGGCAGCTGCTGCTGCATATGAAGAGCCTATAACTGCTAGAGGTACTTCCATTACTGCTCCTACAGAACCTTTTCTTATGGATAAATCAAGGGGAATAGGGTTGAGAACTCCACTTGTTAAACAACAAAAAAAATAAGGGAATTGCTCTAGAGGAAGATTTTATCCCTAAAGTGGAGGAGGAACTGGCATTAACACAAGAGTCCGAAAGGAAGCTTGCCTAAAATAGAGGATCCAGTTCTCAAGAAGATGGAAGAGAAAATAGAAGCAATAACTCTGGTTTTATCAGTTGGAAAGGGAATTAGGTCAGAAGATAAGGATTTGGAGAGTGAGGATATTCTCCCCTAACGATTCAAAATACCTAACATACCCAAGTTCGATGGTATCGATGGTACTTCTGACCCATTTTCTCATATTAAGTATTATACCTTGGTAATGAAGGGCACTATTCTCACTAAGAAATAAAAGGTTGAGTATTTTAGCCATAGCCTTATAAGCCCTACCATCGGCTAGTATCGTAGTCTGGACAGACATACTAAAGAAGATTGGGATATGCTAACAGAAGAATTTCTAAGAAAGTACTACTATAGTACACAGATGAAAGTTACTCTGAAAGACCTTGAGCTGCTATAGCAGAAGCAAGATAAGTCTTTTCATGAGTATCTGACGAGGTGGAAAAATAAAGTAATAAAGATGAAGAGAAAGGCTGATACCGCTGATTAGATTAGGTTTTTATAAGGAATGCCCATCCCTATCTGAAATATGGGCTCAAAATCAAAAAATTAAAGGATTGGGAATCTCTCAAAGACATAGCCATCAAAGTTGAGGCCAAGTACTTAAAAAAGATGGCTAATTCTACGAATCTGAGCTCTGGTAAGAATGTAAAAGGTAGCAGTAACAATAAGGGTAATAGTGATAGGACCTCAAACATCTCAGTTACAGAGTTAAGCCAATAGCAATTTTTAGATCTAGGCCAACCATTATCTTAGTACCTCACTCATCTTATAAATGAAGGGAAGTTACAACTTTTTCCACCTATGCCAGCCAAAAGCCAAAGGAAGCCAAGATATAGGGCCGATTGGTACTGCGATTATCGTCAGCATACGGGGTATAAAACAAACTATTGTAACCCTCTAAAAGATTGCATTCAAGACCTAATTGACACCGAATAAATACTAAATCCAGAAATGCTATAAAAATGTGTGACCATCCATGTTTGGGTTTAACTTAAGTTCAACGAAGTGACATGGGCTTTGAGATCTATATGGCATGTAAATTTTTAGCCATTACCCATTTAGTTCTAATGGCGAGAGTTAGGAGATGTAAATATCATCGATCTTCAGGGCACCATCTAGAGAAGGGGAAACTTAAGGTGTTGAAAGAATTTTTGTTATTTATACTTATAATAGGAAAAAGGGTAAAATAAGCCATTTTTTGATAATGTAAAGGATGTATATATTTATATAACCATGTTAATAGTATGAGCTTTTCTTAGGCAGAAAATGTCTTATTTTATTGTATCTTACATAATGATAATTATGGCTTATCTTTGAGATATTCATTCAATAAACACTACTTTATTCAATCTCAGACATAAGAATATTTTAGGTGCATTTTTTAGCTCATGAAGTGAGTCTTAAGAAGAGAAAATAAAAATAAATAAATTTTCACCTAAACCTACAAAAGCACTCCATGAGATGACCAAAAAATTGTAAAATCCTATTCTCATATTTCCAAATAGTACACTCAAACAGAAAGCTTAACTCGCCTAAAAAGCAAGCCTAAATGTCAAACCTAACTCCTCTAAACTTATTTATCTAAAATTCCAAGAAAACCTATAAAGGATGACTAACAATAGGAGTTTGATGCACTTAAGATGTCACACGCTGAGAATAAATCAAAGTCTGTGTTATTGTATTACATGTCTGGTTATGGCTATTGTTATTGCTAAATGATGTATGAAAATAAAGAATGCATCCATAAACTGGGCATGAACATATGGTTAACCAATCAAAAGAAGTCTATAACATGCATGGAGACACATGCTGAAATGGGCTTAATTTCAAGGCAGTGATGACAATGTCTCATATGGCAAAGACTTCCCTTAAAATTTCTAAGTCCTTGAGGGCATCATATGCTTTGAACCATTTACGATGGGTTAGATTATCTTTGGTTAGAACAAGATAGACTATTTCCTCAAGACCATAAAAGAGAACTCATAAAGAAGACAAAACAGAAAAAACTAAAGGTGATAACTAGAGAAACCTTACTTGAGGACTAAGAGCACTAAGGAGGACGCATGAGAATCATTTGCCATATTGCATTTGAGATGAAGTCCCCTAACCACCTATGGTATAGACCATGTATTTCATGTATACATTCTTGCATGCTTGCATGCATTCCTGTATACATTGCATACAACTTTTGTATGTGTTGTCATCTACATAACCTTGCAAGTAAAGTGAAAGTTGATTTGCTGTCCTTATTTTAATTCACCTGGGCCTTCATACGTAACAACCTTAAGACTCAAGGATTTCTCACGTCAACATAATGACCGCTGCAATGCTATACTTTTGCCAACTTCAGGGAGTATTCCTTACTTAGTTTATCTTGCTAAGACTTTGACACAATTTTTATTTTATAGGTCTACAGATCTTTACTTCCCTGATGTATTCATGGCAATTGTGGTGCTATCCTTTTTCTAGTTTCAGGGAGTATTTCTATCTCAATTTGTCTTTGTTAAATTAAGCCAAATTTTGGACATAACTTTCTTTTTTTGGTTAGAGGATCATCATCTCCCTGATATATTTAAATATAGCAATGATGTCATCTTTTTCTCAAAAATGATTCAAGGGTTACTGCCTCCCTAATACATTTAGGATGATTGTTGCAACACTATCCTTTCTTCGATCTCAGGGAAGTACGTCTATTAAAATATCTTGGGCCTTAAACCTAATTTTCCTCATCAGATTATGTTTCAGGGTTCTAACATAATCATTTTTTATCAGTTTCAGATTCAAGGATCATTCCTTCTCTCTAAATGCTGATATGAGGACTACTTTATTCCCAATGCATTCAAAATGATTGTGCCTACCATGGCACTGTCCCTTTTCATGAACACATAAAGTATATTTATTTTAGTAATTTATGCATTAAATTTAGTTTATCTTGCCAAGTAATGTGTCCAGATTTTTAGCACAATTGCTTCTTGTCAATTTACTTTCAATTTAAAATTTTATTTCATCTTAGTGATTCTCAACTATGAATAAGTTTGACCTCAATCTAAGAAATTTCCCTTTCATTTAAATATGAGCTGAATAGGAGATACCCATGCTTTATCTCTATCTACTAAATTGCATAAAAGTCTTTGTTATACCATGCAAATTTTGAATTTTAAGCACCTTGGGCCAGCTTTTAAAAAATTATTTACAAACGAAATGAATGGGCAAAACTCCTTAAAAGCACTAGAACCTTTTTTATTACTCATTAAAGTGATCCCAATATGAGACAGAATCTAGAAAATTATTCAAGTAGCCCTTCTTTTCGTAGCCCTCTAAATGAATTTTCCTACCCAAATCTCACCTTCACTTGCTAGCCCCTTGGGCCTTTATTTCAAATATATTTAATGCATGCTCATTTTATTGTTACACCCGCTAAAATAACCCTTAACCCAAAATGATTTTGGCTTCCCTTTAGGAGAATGACCACTATGGTAAAGCCAATTTCACACTTCAAGAATATGCGAGATAAATTTCAACCAACCTTTTGTATGAATTCTAATAGGAAATTGGGTTTATTAGATGGAATAAACCTAAAAAATGATGGAAAATGGAAAAAATAATAATAGAAATAAAGAAAAGAAAAGAAAAGAAGAGGGGAATGGGAAACCCATGAAGTCAACATCCAACAACAAAAAAATGAAAAGGAAAGGGAGACCTCAAACGATTATCTCTCACAAACATGCCCCGGTGAGTTAATCACCAAAGCCAAATCCCAAAAATGCCATGATGGTGGGAAAATGGATAGAGAATAGTCTTCCTACCAATTGAGTAAACATGGTGGTCATTTTCGTCTAGTAACTTGACTTTTCTTTGTTAACCACTCACCTAGGCCTAATGTTACAACCAATGTAAGACCTCTTGATTCTAGGTTCAATCTCATCCAATCTAGTAGAGATGACAATCTAGTACTATTTAATATGTGAGAATAGGCATATGGTGTTGCTTGAGCTTCAAGCGGGAAGCCATGAATGCATTTATGCATTCAAGTTGAACCTCATCCTTAACTTTACATCTAGAATTTGCTTTTCAAAAATAAAATTCTATTTTGGCCTTCAACACATACATACACGAAATTTGCTTGGTATGGATCGTGCTTATATGTGAGTTTAGTAAGCTTTAGTATCAGCACGTTTATTCTCCTGCCCCTCATTAAGAATGACCCATTAATTTTCCCTATTAAGATTAAACTAGTTGAGAATGTAGTCCATCCACCTTATTTAAGGATAAATGAAATTCAAGTTCAAAATATTTGATAAGTTGCAATTACTTTAAATTTTAGAAGCTTCTTAGCAAACCACTCTTTGCACACATCACATATATGGCACTGATCATACATAACTCACATATGTATTTATGCGTGAACATATGAATTTTGCACACACCCTGTGCTTATATAATTTTTTGCACCTTCTCACATGAGTAATTTCTTACAAGGAAATAAAAAGGGAATCCACACTCCAAAGCTGATCACAAGACAATTCCAAGCAATGAATGGTTAAATTGCAAAGGAAAACTCCTATGGGAGAGATCATTCTAATTCAAACAAAATGAATGTTTCAAGTAAAGCTATATGTTCATTGTTACACATATGCATTATTATCATTTTGATCAAGATCTTGCACCTTCTCTACCTTGTCTACTTCTAAATTATTGGGCTGAGCTGGTGGAGAATCAATCTCAAGATTTATTTTGATCACTGACACCATGATCCATAGTTGCTATTATTTTATCCTTCTAACTGTCCAATAAGGCAAATTTATCGAATGTAACATCCTTATTAATAATCATTCCTAGAGACTTTTGATATGTACACCACAATGTATAACCTTTCACTTTAATGCATATCTTAGAAATATGCACTTTTTTGCCCTCAACTCAGGTTTACCACCCCTCATATTAGCATAAATATCCTTAAATTTAAGTAATCAATAGGTAAATTAGACCATACCTCAAAAGGATTTTTGCACTCAATAGCTAAAGGTGAAGATTTGTTGACCAAATAACAAGTTGTATTGATTTCTTAAGCCTAAAAATTCTTGCTCACACATGAATGTGAAATCATACTTCATGCTTTATCACAAAGTGTTATATTCATGCATTCTGCAATGTCATTCTACTGTGGTGTTCTTGTATAAGTGCGGTGTCACACTATGCCCTCCTTATTGCAAAAGTTGTTGAACTCGAAATTGCAAAATTCCAACCCATTGTCAGTTTGAGGATGCTTCACTTTCTTTTTTATCTGTCTTTCAACCATTGTCTTCCATTTGACAAATATTGGAAATGCCTTACCTTTGATTTTCAAAAAATACACCCACACTATTCTCAAGTAATCATTAATCAAAGTCATAAAATACTTGGCACCACTCTTGGAAGGAACTTTGTTTGGTCCCCATAGATCTAAATTCATATAATCCAGTTTGTCCTTAGTCTTATGCACTACCTTCTTGATGAATTTCACCCTAGTCTATTTACCAAACACACAATGCTCACAAAATTTTGAAGCTTCATTTTTGTATCCATCTAGCAAATTCTACTTACTCAACAAAAAAGTCCCTTGTCACTCATGTGACTAAAGATGTAAGTGCCACAATTGAGACTGATTTCTAGAAGCTATAATAGCTTCCCTTTCAACTACATTTCCCCAAAATTAATACAGTCTAGATTTCACCTTATACTTCATTAATAGCATAGATCCTTTGCACTATTTAAGAATATCATTATTTGAATTATACTTGTACCATTGATCATCCAACGTAGAAAGAGAAATCAGGTTCCTCTTCATGTGGAGAACATGCCAACACTAAATGCTTTTTATAATGTTGTCAAACATTCTCAATATGATTTGACCAATCCTTTCTACTGGTAATGGATAATCACCACCCACATAGATAGTTCCACTCATCATTTATTGGTAGCAAACTAATGCTTGTAAGGAAACATGTGGAAGGTTGCACTAGAATCAAGAACCCATTGCAAGTGCTTCCCCTACATTATCACTCTCATCAAAACTACTGCAAGTGTCAATAATATCTACAGAATTCTCCTCCCTTTGCTTCCCATTTTTCTCTTTTAACTTGGGACAAACTCTCTTAAATTGACCCTGCTCCTCACATTAACACCAATTTAGCTTTTTTGTGCTAGACTTTAACTTACCCTTAGACTTCCTTTTAGAAAAGTCCTTATGTTGTATTTTTCCCCTACTTACGAAACTTTCACTCTCTATTTTATTTTTGGGAAAGCTCTTTTTCAACTATTTAGGCTATAGTGCATTACTAACATCAATTTGAGAAATATTATCTTTTCCATATAGCAACATATTTAAGGTGGTGGTATAGAACATAACACAATTAAGGCTTGATCTTTACTATCAATCTTAATATCTATATTTTCCATGTCTATTATAATTGAATTGAATCAAAATGACTTTTAATAGGTGTACCTCCATTCATTGGGAATGTATACAACCTCTTTTTTAAGTAGAGGTAATTCGTCATTGATTTTGTATAGTATAGTTCTTCTATTTTCTTCCATGCCCGCATAATCTTTAGCAGCAATGTCACGAAAAAATACTATCTATAACGCTCATGAAAATCCCACTTAAAGCCCTCCTTCAAATAAGCTTTCTTTAACTCCTCCATTTCTTCTAGAAAATCCTCTTGTATTGCCTATAATAATCCTTTCAAAATGAAGGACAATCTCATTCTAATCTTCCACATATTGAAACTAGATCGCCGATCAAACTTCTCTAAATTGTGTATAAAATATCCTACCATCGCTCTAATACCAATTGTTGAGATTAAATGTAATTAACTAACACAACCATGAGCAAAGATAAGAGAGACAAACGGTCTAACAATTTAACATAATTTGGCCAAGTATGTCTAGAAAAATGAACCAAGAATATAACGTGATTCAACCAAGTACGACTACATCCACTAGCAAGATAAAGAATAATTCCACTATGATGAGAGAGAATTTTACAACTACTAATTTGATGATTTCTTTATGAATTCTGTAGCTCTAAAATTACTTAACCTTTATGTATTTATGGGCTTCAAAATTATCCCAATTGTTCTAGGACTAGCAAATCTCAATGCCCTTTAGAATAGGGAGTTTTATAAAACTACCCAAAAAAAAAGCTGTTAAACTTAAATATACTCACTTCTTTTTTTCCCTTTCAAAAATTCCTTTTTTAAATTTTTATTTTTAAAAATACCACTTTTTTAATTTAACTTAAACTCCTCTGTTTGGACACCTCCTTCTCCTTCTCCTCCTCCTCCTCCTCCTCCTCCTCCTTCTTCTTCTTCTTCTTCTTCTTCTTCTTCTTCTTCTTGTGTTTAGCGTCTTTCTCCACCTATATTCTAAAATATATTTATTTTACTAAAATCAAATATGGCTACGGTCTACCTAAAAACAGTTTTCTATCAATTATGTCATTTATACCAATCTAGATTTGGCATCTGCACTAATAACATAATTAGTAAAACCTCAGTATCTTATCCAATGTGATGAAGCTTTGTTTGTTCATTAGCATTGGCTTCTTTTTCAAAATTGAGAATTTTTTTAGAGTCGTATTAATGAAAATAGAAAGCCGCCAACAAATAAATAGATAATTAACTTTTACGCGGTTGCCGCTTTAATTGAAATTTCGTCTTTTATTTCTTTCCTTGAGTAATAATGATAGCTATTGACTAAATCAAAATTTCTTTTATCTTTGAATTAAGAAACGGTGCTCCGTGTCCTTTATCTTCCTTTCATCGGTGGGCATGATTGATAGACTTGTTATTCTCCCAAAAAAGAAATGACTTTAAGGAGATACGAGTAATCTAACTTTGCACAGTTGGCACGATAAGACAGAGAGCTGTATTTTTATGGGTTATATATATTTGTATACAATTATAAAAAGCAATGTATTTGTATGAGTTGAGTCTAAAATACCCATAATTGCCAGTTCAATTTGCCCACCAGAACAACATCCAGTTGTAGAAAGCTAGTTGTAGTTAGTTGACACCTTGGAAAACGAAAAGTTGGTGTTAAAATTCCTTTGGTAAAACGTATATTCACGTCAATTAATTTATACATTTTTCAAATTTTTATTGAATTATTTTTATCTATATTAACTCCAAAATTACTAAATTGGGATAAAATAATAATATAATTTCTGAATTATCATTATTTTATTAAATTCAATATGTATTAAAAGTTAAAATCTAAAATATTAGTAACAAAAAATATTTAAATTCAGGGGAAAAATGCATTTTCCCAATTTGTTTGCTTGTAAGTGGGGATTTTAATATTTACGATGCATTCTGAACTGGAATTAGTGCGACAACTAGGACTGTTTTGGTTTTCTTTTATGCAATCTCATAATTTCATTGTTTGATGGTATAGAAAAAAAAAAGAAGATTGAAGTATGAATAACCAAAAAAGTCCTGACCAAAATAAAAATAATAAACTATATAAAATTAAAGTTCAATTTCTTTTCTTTCTCTTAATTATTAAGCTGAATACATTATTATAAAAACTTAAATTATTAGGCACAAACTTTTATTTAACACAAATAGTTAGTAAAAGAAATTAAATAAATAATAATAATAATAATACGTGTGAAAACATACCATGTCGGGATTTTCTTTTAATTCCTATAATAATAATAATATAAAAATAAATAATTTTTTTCGAGGGGCCAAACTCCAAAGATAGTGACAAAATAATAAATAACTTTATTTGGAGAAATTCGATTAATCCAATTTCTAATTCACACTTTTATATTGACATATGGTCAACAAAAAGAAATAAAAACATAATTTATTATGGAAGTTAGTATACTATATGGTATACCAGGTATACCAAAGGTATACCATGACATACCATGTATACCAAACGTCATATTGTTGGTATACCATGTATACCGGATGGTATACCATTGGTATACCGGATGAACCATGTGCTATATCATGTATAACATGTGGTATACCATGATATACCAGGTATATCATTGGTATACCGGATGCACCATATGGTATACCATGTATACTGGTATACCAATAGTATACTGTGGTATACCATTGGTATACTTGATGTACCAGATGATATAACATTGGTATATCGGATGTACCATGGTATATTATGGTATACTGGATCTACCAGGTGGTATACCATTGGTATACCTGGTATACCGTTGGTATACCTTAGAATGCAGACTGCCAATCTCAATTCTGGATTTCGGTATACCGCCGGTATACCAGGTATACCGATGGTATACCAAAATCCAAATTGTCAATCTCAATTCTGGATTTTGGTATACCGATGGTATACCTAGTATACCGGTGGTATACCAAAATTAAGAATTGAAAATGGTATTCTGAATTTTGGTATATCGGTGGTATACTAAAATAAAAAAAATAATTTTGATTATCATTCATAAAAAAAAACAGCTCAGCAATTTATTTTGATCCATCTTTATTTTGCATAAACATATAGTATGATTAAGCATCTTATATTCTTAAATTATTGTTGATAATTATCAATCAAATTATCAATGGAGCTGATTCTCCACTTGGTAGCCATGTGTTGTTTTGTTTTCTTGTCTTCTTTGTACATAATTATTATAATTACCAATGGAGCTACTGCACATTGCTGCCATATTAAATTAAAATTCATAGCAATTATGTTTATTTTAATCGTTTTATTTAGTTGGTCAGTCGGATAAAAAAACATACATTTTGAATTGATTTAGGATTAAGAATATGAGTTATCATAATACCATAAAAGAAAATCTGTATAATCTTAAGAATACATGTTTTAGTTTAGATTGATTTTGAATTATTCTGGTCTAATTAATATTGATCAAATTTTTTTATTTATTTTATTCTAATAAAATACTAATTATATCCAAACACTCAAACACAAACTTTGGCGGGCTGTTGTTGAAGATTCTTTAAATTAATAATAGCTATTTTTTGAGAGAATAATAACAGCTATTTTTGTTGCTGCATCTTTCTAAAATGGAATATATTTTTCTTTTTATAGAATAGGCATATAGCAGAATTATAATTGTTAAAAGGACTGAACTCAAAAGTGATCTATACGTGTTGGCTATCTAATAAAATCTTTAGTAATTAGATTTGCTTTTTAATTGCCCATCAGATATTCTCAAGATCTATACCAGTCTGTGTCGTTGACCATCTTAAATCCTGGAATGCAAGAACATCTTCGACCAGACTCCACATCATAAGTGCAAACACTGTTGGGTCCACAAATTTCATGAACAGTGGAGGGCTGAGAAGTGAATTGCCATGAAACAACCCAAGATTCATTTCCTTCTTCACGACTGTACAACCGAAGATTACCATCGAAATTAGGCTTCAATCTTCTTTGCAAAATCTGTCCATAATCAGCAGCGAAAAAACTGAAATTATCAGTAGATAAAAAATTACCCAAGGAATCAAGCACCACAATTTGCTACTGTTGTAAGTAAACCTTTGCTCTTCCCAGGGTAAAGACCTAGGGTCCGGCCAGAAAACACTTGAGATCTCAGGACCATCGTAGAGAAGATGGAGAACTGAAGAAAAGCTCTGTTAACAGAGCTTGAAAGAAGAAAGAAATATTTCAAGTATATCGTCTTCTTATTGAATGAATATAAGATTGTATTTATACAAGAATAAAACAAATAACCACCTCTCTAACAGAAAAGAAACGAAATCAACACAAGAAACACATGAAGTGAATAAAAGAAAAAGCGCTGGAAAAACAGGGATGAATAGAGTACATAAAACTAACTGAAAAACTAAATAATTAATAAACCAGCTAATATAATCTACAAGAACATTATCGTTGTCTAAATAGAACTTGTAAAACCTTGTCAAAAAGTTACTTCCACCATCGTTGAGAAAAAGACACCGGGAAAGCCTAAAGGGAAGAGCGTGAGAAGATGAAACGGTTGGTAAAAGGAAAATCAAAGTTCTGTACAGGGATTAAAAGAAAAAACAAAAAACGGTATTTTTAAAAACATAAAATTTAAAAAAGGGTAAGTTTAAACATTTTAAGAGATGGTTGTATTTTTAAAAATTATGGTTAAAAAAGTGGTAATTTGTGTAATTTCCTCTTTAGAATATGATTTGTCTTTTCCTAATAGAACTAGGATCCTAATTTTATTTCTAATCCTATTTGAAATAGGATTATACACCATAGGCATCTAGGATTCTATTTAAATTCAAGCCACATCAACATATCAATACATTGCAAGTCAATAATTGCCTGCCTTAACAATTTGTTCTCCTCAATAATTGACTTCATATGCCTCTCTTGAATAGCACAAAATACATAGTAGACTAGATCGTGTGATTTGCGTGAGCTGCTTAACTCTGATATTTTTTAAAATTGATGTAATCAAATTGCCACCTTTAGTTATCTCTTAATTCATCACATTTTGTGTGCTTCCATTTTTATTAATTTCTATATCCTCAATTTTTCCATTACATCTCCGATAAGCAAATAACATCCCTTAGTTTAATACCATATACACAACACAAATACATTACCATAAACATTTGTGTCCAATACTAAAAGTGCATTCCTGCCTCTTTTACGAGATCCTATTCCAATTAACTTCATAGCCCCTAATCCAAATTTGAATCTTCTAAAACAACTTCACACAATTTAAATAGAATCTTACTAAATATTTAAATTACTAATACTTGTACCACACATCTATCTATGAAAAAAATAGAAATTTTTTAGAAGAAAAAAAATTCATCAAATTGAACGTCAGCATTTACATTATAAAACCATATTCATAAGAATACAAGTTGAAAAAAATAAAAGAATTCCATGATTTTTCTTTAAGCAATACCTTATAAAACATATTTCTCAATTCACCTTATATGCAAAATTGAATTATAAGAATATAAATATGTTTGCGTTTGGCTAAACAAACCTGCAAGAATATCACGCAACCCATTATCACTAGTCGCAACTCTTTTGAATATGCAACCCCATGAACCGAGCACTCAAAGAAAAAAGTTGACCAATTAATTCTCTTCGATCAACCGAGTACTCATCGATTGTACCATCTCATTAAATTTATTAGTTGAATACCTACTCAGATCGATATCTGATCCCTCCTTTTCTCTCTTTTTCTGGTTCATGCCTGCCTCATCTTTCTCCTTACCAATACAAAAATGACATTGAGTAGAGAGCACATAAATTAAAAAAATCAATTTCATCATTTATATATAAATCAGAGCATTTATATATATAGTGGCCAGTAAAACAATTTTTGAAATCAAGAATTCTCAAGGAAATGAAAAATTAAGGATAATGAAATCACAATATGTGACATATACCGTGATTTATAGTGTACTTTTTTCTGTAAGCTATCAATTGTAAACAATAAAAAAGTAATATCATTTTAATAGTTGAATTTTTCACAACGGTGCTTATAATACCAACCATAACCAAATTCCTTTCGAACAAACACTTTCTAAAAAATGCACACTTATTTCTGTATTGTTATTTGTGAATGTAAATAGTAATTATCTTTTGCAGCCCTACTTGGTATTTTAATTGCATTTAAATCTCTCATCATATTTTTCTATGTTAATTTACGAAGAATCGTTTAGTCAATTGGCGACTGTTTCTTAAGATTGATCCCTTCATTTTTGTGCAGAAATTATAATATTCATTTGAAGAGAAGAAGTGCCAATAGGGCTGCTCCAGAGGTAGTCTAGAAAGATTCAAGTGTTCAAATAAATTCATACACAAGAATTGTTCATTCAATAATCAGTATTCTTACATACATATATAAATGACCAAGTCCATTAAGACCACCATCATCTAATAAACAATTGGAACCACCATACTTAACAACACTAAATATATATAAGCCCCCATTTTTAACATTTACAACACTAGTCAGTGTTTCTCATAAGGTATGCGACAATGCATCCTAAGAAAGATCCAGCAATAACCTGTTACAAAAATATAAAAGGTTATTTATGCCTGAAGATCAGCTTGGCTTATCTCTCCAAATGTGCAAATTTGCTTTTAATATTCTATAATAAAACTACAATTTTATCCCTTATGTTTCAATTGGTGCGAAATGCGATATTAACCTCCATGTTTTAAAACTGGAAGAACTGTCTCTCTTTTAACAGTTTCGCCACACGCTCTATGGCACATCTCCTAATTTTAAAACAGGAAAGATAACTTTGCACCAATTGAAACATTAAGAGTAAACTTGCTTTTTTTGTTTGAGAGCAAATTTGCACCTTAAACCTAACATAACTTCAGGAAACATTAACATTGGCAAATGTTATTTGCTATTTATACATTGTATGCACTCAAATGTTTCACTTTTTTGGGACATGATAAATTTGCCAGGTATCAACATCAGACTGCAAAATCTTCTATAAAAATCTTGATGATATAAGGCACCCATTGAAAATAACTTGCTTAAATTTCAGCATTTCACCTCAAGGGCATTGTGTCAAAAGTTTGTCAAGGTTCTCAGTTTGGACTTCTATTATTGGGTTAATCGAGTCCTACAAGCATAAAATATTACCATTCAAGTCTCAACAAGGGAGGGGTGCATCCAGGACGTAATTTCAAGAGGACTAAACTTACATGTCCTAATTTTTGCGGGGCATAGTGATAGAATAACAAAAAAAAAATTGCTTAGTTTTTTACTGAAATTTAGTGAGGCAGATAGTGCCCATTTTGCCCCGAAAGCACATCAACAAGGTACCATTTTCCCCCTTCACATTGATATTCAACGCTCACTAACTGTTAGCATTATATAACTAGTCCATTCATGTATAATTAGCCAAGTTCGCTAGGAAACATACCAACCTTCCAATAAATTATGAAAAGCACAATGCAAACAATCTTTGTGCCAATCAAGATGCACTCAAATTGCAATGCAACAAACCTGCAGTGGAGTGTGCCCAAGCAATTCACGCAGTGGTCTAACATTAGACAATGGGTGTTCCGGGGGAAACTCACACACAATTTGGTTCAGCAGCTGCAATAAAAATAAAATATATAAACAATGAATACATACAAGAGAAGATCCTACAAGAGCGCCCAATAGAGAAGATGCTAACAAGGAGGAGATGCAGGACTACAGGCCCAAGATATGGAGGGTATATTCGAGAAGATAGAAAAAGAAGGCAGGTGACAATGAGTATGGTGAGCTAGCAGAAGTTAGTTAGGATTTGGGAGAAAAGAGAGAGAAAGGGGAATGAATATATAAATCTGTTTTAGCTAAAGGGAAGGGTATGCATAGAAATACTTTTGTAATTGGTGTGATGCTGGGTAAGGGATAGGGAGAGAGAGCAAAGTGTTTGGCTGCTGTTCTCTTGTAGGCATTTAGCCCTTATTTCTTATCTTTTCTTTTGTTGATTGTAATGCTTATACTGGAAAACTCTGCTGTATTTAGAAATTGCAGATCAAAATACAACAGTTTCTTTTCAATTCTTATTCATTTGTTGAATGTTATTTATTGAATTCTCATCATTGGTCCGACCTGCCGGATCTGAAAGAGCAGAGGAAAATGGAGACTGGACAACAAGCATTGAGTTCTTAACTTGATGAAACAGAAAACAGAGTTGAGGAATTAGCAGCATGTGTGAAGGAGCTAATAAAATCAGTCACTGAGATCCAAACTTGTTTAGCATCCTCTCAACATAGTCACTAGGCTAACAAAAAGAAGGAAGATGAATTTAGAGGGCTAGTGCTCAATTGGATTAAATGTTTGGAAAAACAACCTACCCATACAGAGGAGTTTAATTCTCATGGTGAAACGATAATGGAGGGAAATGGTTATCAACAGGGACAAGGTTCAGTACAAAGGATGAACTATCAACTCAATATCAATCATTTTGCAAACCCACTTACTTCACTAAGAAAGATTAAGCTTCCAACCTTCAGCATAACAGACCCAAGGGGATGGATTACTAGGACCGAAACTTATTTTCGTATAAATCAAATTCCTCCCGAGATGCGCCTTAGCCTGGCTGAACTATGTGTGGAAGGGACGACTATTAATTGGTTTTCCATGCTCAAACATATATCCCACTTTAGCTTGGGAACAATTTAAAAAAAAAAAAAATTATGCTACGCTATGGCATAATTCACTCTTCAAGCCCATTTGAGGAGTTAGCAAATTTACGACGAATAGAAAGTGTGGAGAAGTATATTGATTTTTTCGAAATGGTCGCTACTATAGCTCTTGGGCTTCCTGAACAATAATACATCAGGTATTTCATCAGTGATTTGAAGGAAGAAATTAAAGAATGGATTAAGATGCACAAATCGGAAGACCGAGTCGAAGCAATGAGATTAGCACGTTCCATTGAAGCTTCTTTGCAAATCGGGAAGTTCTTCAAAGGTGTTGCAAAATTCATATTTTTAAGAATCATGTGCCAATTAGGGTGTGAGGTGGGCCAAACTGATTTGGGTCACGGCAACTACAGCCTAATTCCATGATTGGGCCAACCCAAAATAAAAATCCACCCAATTTTGCAAACTCCCAGCAGCCCAATCATTCCTATCCTACTGATGCCAATCCATGGGGACTCCAGAAATCAAGTATTCGTCACCTATCCAAGGCAGAATGGGAAGAGCAATGCCGGAAGGGACTCTATTTCCAATGTGGTCAAATGTATTATCCTCAACATAAATGCCCTTAAGCACAACTGAAGGTAATGCTATTGGGAGAGGGAGAAGAAATTGACAGAGGAGTTTTTTGAAGCTGAAAACGAGGAAGATGAAGCATGGGTTGACCGAGAATGTAAAATTATTGAATTAAATGGTGTTAAAAATCAATTTGGGGTTGCTACAGCCGGCGAGACTGGATTAAACACGATCAAGTTGTTGGGGACAACCAATGAGATTTCAACGCTGATGCTAGTGGATAGCAAATCCACTCACAATTTTGTCTTACCTCAATCGCTGTCCATGTTACGATTGCAAATGCATCAAATTAAGTCTGTTGAAATTAGACTCAGGGATGGGAACTTAACTGGAGTGGACAAGAAGTGTACAGGGATCTAGATCCAGATCAATGATTATCAATGCATTATAGACACTTTGGTGATGGACTTAGGAGGGCTGGATTTTATTTTAGAGGTGGAAAGGTTGCACACATTAGGGTATATTACTGCCAATTAGGCTTTGGGACGTCTCAAATTTATAGTCCAAGGAAGATGGATGGAGTTGAAGGGTGTTACTACTAGGCAACGATCACTACAGTCATTATTGAGCTGGATCGAGGGCCAGTTACATCAACTAGATATTGACAGAGACAGCTCTTCCCCTTTTCCATTGGAGTTACTTGATCACCTGGAAGATAGCCAACAAAAGCAAATTGCTGCTCTTTTTGACAAACACAGGTCAATGTTGCTAGAAACCAATGGACTTCCCCCCAAAAGGACAATAGAACATGCAATTTCTCTCCAGCATGGACAATTGCCTGTTTACGTCCGTCCATATCATTATCCCTACCACCACAATGGCAAGTTAAAGAAATGTTGGCCAAGCGAATTATCAGGTATAGCCAAAATTCTTTTTTTAGCGCTGTTATTTTGGTGAAGACAATTCATGGAGAATTTGTGTGGATTATTGAGCTCTAAACAAGGTTATTGCCCTTGACAAGTATCCCATTCTAGTGATATAGGAGTTGTTTCATGAGTTGAATGGAGCGAAATTTTTCACAAAACCGGACTGGTTACCACCAAATTCGGGCACAAGAGTCTAATGTAGAGAAGACGCCTTTTTGCACTCATGACGCCCATTATGAATATTTAGTAATGCCTTCCGGGTTAACGAATACGCCAGCTACTTCCCACCATGAATGAAATTTTTCAGCCATTGCTTCAAAAATGTGTTTTTGTGTTCTTTGACAACACACTAATCTACAGCCGCACATGGGAAGAGCACCTGGGCCACATTGAATCTGTTCTTGGAATTTTAGTTGATAACCAATATGTGATGAATTGTAAGAAATGCAATTTTGGTCAGCAGTCAATGGAGTATTTGGGCTATGTGATTAATGGAGCAGGGGTACTGGTCGATTCCAGTAAAGTTAGGGTTGTCCAAGATTGGCCTGCGCCGACTACAGTTAAAAGGTGCAGGATTTTCTTGGTCTCACCGAGTACTATTGGAAGCTCATCGCAGGATATGGAAAAATTGCCAAAACACTGACAAAATTGACCAAGAAGAATAGCTTTAAGTGGAACACAACTGCACAGGGCACTTTTAATCTTCTTAAACACAAGCAGACTTCAGCTCCCTTATTGGTTTTCCCTGATTTTTCGAAACCTTTCAAGATTGAGTGTGATGCGTTGGGGTGTGGGATAGAGGTTGTGCTCATGGAAGACCGAAGACCAATCGCTTATTTCAGCAAGGCATTATCTCCTCAAAATCTCCCCAAATCGGCATATGAGAAGGAGGTTATGGCCATTACACTCACTATTCTTCACTGGAGACCATATTTATTGGGACAACCATTCATTATCTATACAGATCAACAGAGCATCCACCAGCTGCTCCATCAAAAGATTAGTATAATGGATAAGCAAAATTGGCTTGTTAAGTTGATGGGATACAAATTTGAAGAGCATTACAAACCTAGAAGGAAGAAAATAGATGTTGATGCCTTGTCTCGGGTTATCAGAGCTGTAAGTGAACTCCACTATCACGGTTAGTCCTAGTTGGTTGGATGGGCAAGAGTTGCTACATGGACTAGAAGCTGATCCGCAAATTCAGCAAATTCTCCAAGAATTACAACAAAATCCTTTTTCCCACCTGAAATTTGTGGAGCGCCATGGGAAATTATTCTTCAAAAACAGGTTGATCATTCTTGCTTCTTCACTTTGGATTCCGAAGTTGCTCAAAGAGTTTCACGCCAGCCCCCTCGGTGGACATTCTATTTATTATAGAACCTATAAGCTGTTGGCTTCCATACTCTATTGGTTTGGCATAACAAAAACAATTCAACTGTCTGTTCAGGCTTGTAAGATATGTCAACAGTACAAGCCTTCAACTTTGGTACCCTGGGCTGCCAAGATCGTAGGAGTTTGACACCATTTGGATGGTGGTGGACAGGCTGTCCAAATATACCCATTTTATCCCACTGAAGCACACTTTTACAGCTCGAGTCTTGGCTGAAATTTTCATTCGGGAGATTATCCATCTCCATGGGTTACCATAGTCCATTCTCAGTGACCGGGTCCCTTAGTTTATTAGTTAATTTTGGCAAAAAAATTTTAAGTTGCAGGAAACCCAATTGAACTTTAGCTTTACTTACCACCTCCTATCATATAGCCAAACAGAGGTAGTGAACAGGTGCATGGAAACTTATTTGCGTTGCTTTGCTATTGACAAACCTAAAACTTGGTCCTCTTGGTTGTTTTGAGCAGAATTCCAGTATAACTTCACCTATCATGTTTTTATTGGCACCACTTCTTTTGAGCTGGTGTATGGTTGCAAGGCCCCTGCTATGTTTCAATTTGTTCCTAGTGAAATTCAAGCAGCAGTTGTGGGTAGGGAATTGATGGATCAGGATGAAGCTTTGAGACAACTAAAGTCCCATTTAGCTCGTGCCCAATCCGAGATGAAAAATTCCACAAACCAGCACCGACGCTATGTGGAATTCAGTGTGGGTGACCAGGTTTTGTCAAGTTGCACCCTCATCGCCAACACTTAGTAACATCAAGAATCACTCCCAAGTTGGCTCCACAGTTTTATGGCCCTTTTCCTGTCACTCGGTGCATTGGACCATTTGCCTATCAACTAGACTTACCTCCTGGAGCTAGGGTCCACCTGATTTTCATGTCTCTTTGTTGAAGAAATCAATTGGGACAGCTCAGATTTTTCCCTCTCTTCCTGTGGGTCTGGAACTGGATGAGGTAAACACTCTCACTCCTCTCTGCATTTTAGCTCAACACACAATTATCAAACATTGGGAATTAACTCCCCAATGGCTAATCCAATAGCAAGAGGGGGGATAGATAATGCTACTTGGGAGGGTGAATTCGTTATACGTAATTAGTTTTCCCAATTTAGTCTTGAGCACAAGACTATTTTCCACTTGCCGGCAATGATAGAGAATATGCTAAGGAGGAGATGCAGGATCACAGGCCCAAGATATGGAGGGTATATGCAAGAAGATACAAAAAGAAGGCAGGTGATAATGAGGATGGTGAGCTGACAGAAGTTAGTTAAGATCTGGGGGAAAGAGAGAGAAAGGAGAATGAGTATATAAACTTGTTTTAGCTAAAGGGCAGGGTATGCATAGAAATATTTTTGTAATTGGTGTGAGGCCGGGTAAGGGATAAGGAGAGAAAGCAAAGTGTTTGGTTCTTCTTCTCTTACAGCCATTTGGCCCTTACTTCTTATCTTTTCTTTTGTTGATTGTAATGCTTATACTGGGAAACTCTATTGTATTTAGAAATTGCACATCAATATACAACAGTTTATTTTCAATTCTTATTCATTTGTTGAGTGCTATTTATTGACTTCTCATCAACGCCCGAGTAATTTCAAGTTCAACAAATAAATAATAACAAAAAGGCAACAAGCTTGCAATAATATCTCAATATAACTTACTTCAGCTTGCCGACCAGCATGAAGCCTCACGCCAGAGGCATCATACATCACCTACACAAAACAAACACTATTGATCATGCCAATCTTCGATTAAGAAAATAAAGACAATTTCAATACTTATAAGAAAAAACATATGTCAGTAATTTTTAGTTCGTAAAATAAGCAAAAGCAAGTGTTTCCAAGTTTTTGCTTTGGAGAACATGATGGTACAATAATCATGGAAATTTGTATTTTTAAATAACAAGACTAGTTTTAAATAAGAAGCCTTTTATTGCTTACCACTTGATACTTTTGCAATTTTAATTGATCTATAGTCAAAGTTCTTTATCATATTGCTACCCAATCAAATAGGGAAGTGGCAATACATCCTTAAATATAGGTTGTCACATCTCCACTCAAATGTATCTCTCCTTAAGATTATTATTTTATTCCACACTCGCCAACCCACTACTTGACTCTCATAAAGTAATTTTTGTGTCAAGTAAATTAGAGTCCAGAACATTTTGGTTTCTCCAAAATATTGAATGAATTATGGTACAATATGATTCTTTTTCTGCCTTCTTTTTTTTTTTCCTTTTAATGTGTATACCTCTTCAGAATCAACTATTCTCACATTCTGTAAAAATACCATGATTTGGAATGAGCAACTACACCTTCGTACTGTGGTAAGGTGAAGATGCTGGTAACACTGTTCATAACACAGTTATTTTACTAAAATAGAATAATTTCCTATGCTTGGAATGGCATAGGATGCTAAAGTTTATTAGACTATTTACCAATAAAAATGCCTTTAGGGTCAGAGGATAATCAGAAGAAAAAATTAGTGAAAGTAGCATATTCTTACTTGAACAAAAACAAATAATCAAATTGGTGGTTTTACTATTGAATTAAATATATTAGTAAGACACAGCCATGTAGTATTAGACTTCATCCAAGATTGACATTTAGCTAGTTGATGTGGACACTAATTAAGGACTAGAGCAATGGAAAATGTGACAGAAAAAGAAATTCATATGACAGGCATTGCACTCCAAGAGCCAACAGAAATCAAGGTCAAATCAGATTTTGAAGCCCCAAATGCTCTACAAAGTAGCACAAGCTCTAACAAAATATGGACCTTATAGCTCTTCCTTAGTCCAAATGCCATCATGTTAAAGGTAATATTACAAAATGGCTGATCAGATTTGGGAGCCAAAAATGCTCTACCAAGTAGCACAAGCTTTAACAAAATCTGGACCTTATAGCTCTTCCTAACTCCAAATTCCATCATGTTAAAGGTAATATTACAACAGAAACCCAGCAAATGTTAAAATTTTACTATTAACTAGAATTTGCAATCCAAACTGATAAAACTAAAGGGATGGGCTCAGAAATTTTTTCAGTTCATTAAGACTATCACATGATGAAAATAATGCATGCATTATGAAAAGAAACAAGGAAAAATTTGTGAATTTTACATACAACACAGGCTAAGACGACTGCAATTGCAAAAGCTGGAGATCCTGCCCCTTCTTGCAGACCTATAGCCATAGCTAGAGCTGTCACAGTTGCAGAATGTGAAGATGGCATTCCACCAGAACCAAGCATCCTTTTAGAATCCCATTTCTTTTCTTTAAACCTGAGCATCTAGGAGAAACATAATGCAAATCTAAGCATCAGAATAATCAA
Organism: Excoecaria agallocha; assembly: GCA_037975025.1. Taxonomy (NCBI): domain Eukaryota; kingdom Viridiplantae; phylum Streptophyta; class Magnoliopsida; order Malpighiales; family Euphorbiaceae; genus Excoecaria; species Excoecaria agallocha. The sequence goes on along the minus strand of CM075807.1, from coordinate 96,159,993 downwards.
GCAATAAATACAGCACTAGTGAAAGAGTAGGGGAAGCATATTTCACAAAGTCAAATAATCAGGCCAAGCATCTGGATACAATCTCTCCTTTAACAGAAAGAGGATTTAGTACTATTCCACTGTATTGGTAAATGAAGCTATCCTTGGTGCAGGTAGAACATACATCAAGAAGAGAGAATAAAGACTTTAACAATGTTAATTTTATTACAGACATGTAATACCAAAATAAATAAATAAAATGGAATCTACATTCAAAAGGCAGCATCATTTTTCAAGTAGAAGTTAATATCAAAATCCCTAAGACAACGTAAGACTGCACTCTCGTTTCAACCACCCAATATGATCTCTATCCCTTAATTTTTCAACTATAAATTACAAATTCAAATGACTCTTTTGCAAGACAAATTCAATTCCAAGGACAAGTAGCTAACTTCTTCCATGGTAAAATAATAGATTAAAAATGAAAACCACACAAATTGCATCTATCTGTTTCAATGTCCTGTTCCCTTTATCTAAATTCTGAGGCTATATCTAAAAAGAAGGACCTGAAAATTAAGAGAGAATTTTATTTAGTACTCATTACTTTAATCATTATGCATTGCGTTAGTGAGGATTTTGACAGGAGATTAGTTCAATGACTTTGAATGCACACCTATTTAAGGATGAATTTTGGAATTATCACTCTTCTATAAGCATTTCCATATCTACACTCACAATGGCCACGGACCTTCCTTAACCTAATCCAAGCTCAAAAATGTACCCAATCCAACAAACTTATTTGCTATCAAGTTCATATCTTTCAGTTCAAAATCACTCTATCCAAAAGAACCAATAATTCCAAATAGGGGCCCTAGCATTTTTGTCATCATCTCCTTCTTCAAAGTCTGAAATCACAAATTAAACTAAAAATCCTCTGGATTTGAATTCTGATATCAGAAAACAATCCAACTAAGTCAGACGAGAGCAAATAAAAATCCTTAAAAAACCAGAAATAATAATTCTGCTTCAAATCCTTAAATTCCGTAAAAATGCAGCAAATTCAGATACAAGTTTCAAGATCTTAAATGTCCACATTAGAAAATTCTAAAAAAAAAAAAGAGTAAAAATAATTGGACATAAATTAACGAACCAGTTTGTGAAGAGCTTGAGGAATTGGGCAAGAGCGCAGGAGAGGAAAGCAGTGACGAGAGGAAGATTGCTGGGCAACAGGGATAAAGACGGGGAGGAGGAGGAAGAGGACGTCGTTTGGCTGCCAGTTCTCAACGGCACGGCATCTGCTACCGTCATCACCTCGTCCATGTCGATCTAATTAAATAAGAAGAAGAAACCAGGTCTCTGTTTGCCAAATTCAATTTTAGATTTGCAGCATCTGCTTTCAAAATTTCACCTTTCCTTTTCTCTCCCTCGAAAGGCAAGAGGAAGAAGAATAAATGCAAAGGAAAAAAAAAAAAAAAGTACAAAATAGAGGTTGGGCTGCTACTGATACGTGGGCCAATCAAGTTTGACCTTTTCTCATCCCAGTTATAAATATTACATATACGCTTTTTACGGGATATAAAGGCATAAAGGATGCTCCTTTGGTTCCCAACGTACCAACTGTCCCATCTATTGAGTAATCACGAGGCGGAACGGGACCGAAAAATTCTCCTTCACTCACTCTTTTGCCAATGATGAAAACTCTCCGTTGCCGCTCCCGTCACCAATAACGAGGGGGAATTTCCTCCATTTTCACTCCGCAAAGATCTCCATCCCACGATTTGTTTTTTTTATTTTAAAATATAATATTTTATAAATAATTAAAATTAAAATATAATATTTAATAAATAAAAAATTTAAAATCAATAATAATTTAAAATTAAATATAATTTAAAACTTAATAATTATAAAATTAAGTTATATTTTAATTTTAATTATTTATAAAATATTATATTTTAAAATTAAAAAATATATATTTTGCAAGGCGAGGATTCTCACGGGACGAATATTTCATTTTTCATCCCCGTCTCCGATTCAAGGAAGAAAATTTTTTTTCTCTGTCCCTGCAGGGAGAATTTTGAGGATTTTTTGCCCCAAAATACGATGGGTTTCCTTCGGGGCCAAAAAATCTTTATCCTATAATCATCCCTAGTCTCATCGTAGGTTATTAGGTAACATAGGCAAAGCCACATCCAAGTGAGGTGTGCACAAATTTTGAATATATACTAATAACGTTGGCGGGGCCACATCAAAGTGAGGTGTGCACAAATTTTTAATATATATATAGAAATCTATAATTTAATTTAATTATTTTTTAAATTTTTAATTTGATAACAATTATATATTTTTTAATTTAATTATAAAAATTAAAATAAAATAATTTAAATTTATTTAAATAGAAAATCAAATAAATAGTAAAATCTGAATATTCTGTCTTTTATCAAAAAAATAAAATTATATTAATTTTTAAAAAAATAAAAAAACAAATATTCGTTTATTTACCACTTAAATTTTCAGCAAAAAGTAAAATATACTTTCCATTTTTTATTTTTACTTTCATGCATGCTTTTTTTCATCTTTTTTGCCTCCATATTGCAACTTTTGAAACATTTCAAATTTAAAATGAGAATAAAAAATATTTTTTATCACTTCAATTGAAACTTGATAAAAAAAATTACTTTTTCTTTTAGTTTTTAATATTATATATTTTATTTTTTATTTTTATTGATTTTTTATTATTTTATAAATTATTTAGATTTTGATAAATTGAATGTATATTTTAACACTGATTTCGAATAAAATAAAATAAGTAATTTAAATAATAATTTATTAAAATAAATTAATTTTTTAATTTTAACAGTATCGATATTGATCTAATTATTTAATAGTTTTAAAATATAAAATTGCATAAAAAATAATTGTAAAATTTATATTTTTATTTGATTTTAAATATCATTTTTTTCAATTTTAAATGAAATATATTATCATGGTATAATTTATATATTTTTAATTTTTAATTTTTTATATTAAAATTATAATATGTGCTTTCGCTGATTTTGGGATCCTGACTCTACCACTATTAGGTAATGATATGCATCAGATTCATTAGGTTTTTTAAAAGTTTTTTTTATAATATTTTTTTACAGAAAGTTGGAATTTAAATTCTATCAAATAAAACAAATAACTAAATTTTCTATTGTTTGAATTACAAGTAACTTTCAGTAACGATTATTATTATATATTTTCTTTTATTTTAAAATGACCATCTCGTTAATTGTTTTCTTTTGGCCAGTAGTGAGAATAGAGGAATCTCTATGGAGAGAGAGTATCTTCAAAGCTTTCATGAACTGCTTGTATGATATCGGATGATCAATGATGGAGGTGCCAAGCAAAAGATGATTTTTTAAAAGGGAAAAAGAGATGGAGAGATTAACGGAAGAGGCGGTGGCTTGAACACCAATATCATCCTTATCTTCTATAAAGAACTCATTCTCAAAGGTCGATTCGACATTTTTGAATGTATCATCCAAAAAGATCGATGGTTGCACATTTGTCCTAATAAATCTCATTTTAACACGGGAGGGATAAGGTTTACATAATGAGTAGGATAGTGGAATGGTTGAACTTTGATGGGTAGGCTCTAGTTGAGTCGAAGGAGTCAAGCATTGCAAAAAAGGATGTTGGTCCTATTGTCCCGGACGTTAGCACTCCGATGCTTAAGTTAGCAAAGGGTAGAAGAGAATGTATGATATATTTTAGAAAGATAAGATTCTACCTTTCTAAAATTAAACCTGTTATTTATAGAGTTTGATAAACTTAAGCAGTATTCTTGAATAACTAGCCTACTCTGTGACAGGTATGGTTTATTCCTAGTGATTGGATGGTGCCATGTGGCAGACTACCGTCGCTTGTTAGGGAGAGGTCATATCCAATAGGATAGTTTTGATCTCCGTGTTTGACTATCTAGCCGATGGAGCCTCTATAGGCCCTAATGGGCCTTTAGTTTAAACCTTTTTCAGGGTCTTTGAAGCCTTTAGTTTATATTTTTTAGGTATTATCATTTATCACCCTCCGAACAATTCGATTATTTCTTTAAAGGAGATCGAAGGTCGAGTTTTGAAATTTTATAGCGATCATTCAATCATTTCATGGCCAGTGACGAAGTCCTTCATTTTGAGATTGAAATTTAATTATATCGATCGTTAATTGGGAAAATGGATCACCAATCAAAGGACTAGATTTTTATTTATTACGATCAAGATGTACATCAATCAAAATAAGTCATTAATCGAAAGATTGGAGTAAATACATCGATTGGGATGTACGTCGATAAGAATTAAAAAGATCATCAGTCTGTAGAGACTAGAATGGCCACGTCGATCGGGATCAAATGTCGATCGAAATTAAAAGATCATCGATTTATAGAGATTGGGATAGATATGTCGATCGGGATCAAATATCAATTGAAATTAAAAGAACATCAGTCTGTAGAGACTGGGATAGATACATCGATCGAGATAGACATCGATTGAAATTAAAAGATCATCAGTCTATAGAGATTGGGATAAATACATCGATCAGGATTAAACATCGATCGAAATTAAAAGATCATCAGTGTATAAAGATTGGGTTAGATACATCGATTGGGATAAACATTGATCTAAATTAAAAGATCATCAATTTGTAGAGATTGGGATAAATACATCGATCAATATCAAATATTGATCGAAATTAAAGATCATCAGTCTGTAGAAATTGGGATAGATATATCAATCGAGATCAAACATCAATCAAAATTAAAAGATCATCAGTCTGTAGAGACTGGGAAAGATACGTCGATCGGGATCAAACATCGATCGAAAGTTTTCTTTTGGAATTTTTATCCTGCAAATGATAATCATGAGTTATCTTTCAGGGGTTATTTTTTTACCTATCTAGCCGATGTCCTTTATGGATGCTTTTGCTATTTCAAAAGATATTTCAAAATTTAGACCCTTTTGGGAATTTCAACACTTTGTTTTCCTATTTTCAGTTTTTATGAGATGGAAGTACAATGTAAAGTTAACTAAGGGTATAAGGCACTGCCTTTTGTCACTAATTCTATTAATCCTTTTGTCTATTTAATGGCTGGCAAAGCTATTATTACTATACCGTCCTTCTTTGAGGGGTTGATCAAATTTGTAGGTGTCAAGAGTTACAACTCCTCTTTGTCATCATTGTCCGCTACAATTTTAATTTTTATGGGGAAGCAAGGTTACCTAGCGGGGCTGTTGATTGTCTTGATCACCTGATTACACTTCTTGAATCTACCCGATCTATCATTTTTGTTGGGTGTCGATTCATTTTCTACGTCGACATTTGATTTTCCTTTATGGCACTTTGATTTTTAGGTCTAATTAAATGGGTTTTGATGTGTGGCACTCCTATTAATGCTTAATGGTGCTTTAAAATGATTTTCTTCCACTTTTTCTCTTACGCTTTCTTTCCTTCTATTTCTTTTCACTGCTCGGGAGATTATCCCCTTTTTCTTCTATCACCTTCATCATGAAGCCTCCGAATCTTTTACAATTTTTATTTTTATATTTTCTATTTTAGGAAGATGAATGAAAATTTAGACCCTTGCCTACAAGTTTATGACTTGCAATAGCGGGTCGTGCGACCTTTTACCCTTATTATCCTTCCCTCTCAGCCTTGGACTTTCTATTGATTATGGTAAAGGATACATGGTTGTATTTTTTTTCTTCATTTTCATGATGCCGACCTGTCAGAAAGGAATTTTAAGATATAATCTTATTGCGGAGGTGGTGGTTGAGGTGGCAGGATGACTTTCATCCTCTTTTCTCCCTGTTGTCAACTCCACTATTTTTTTAGCAAGAAGCTCTTTGCCCATGTATTTTTCTTAGATAGGAAGTTTTTATCCATTTACTTTGTACTTTTGAATGAATTTTATCCTTTGTATATCTCATATCTCTCATTTGATCCATCAAATGCATTTTTTAAAGGACTAAATAGAAAGATATTGCTAGAAACTTATAAAGGAAGCAACATGATCCGAATAACACTTATCTTCATGAAGATACCGAGTTATTCTGATTAGTTTAGCCTCGATGGTCATAGTGGATTGCTCTTTTCTAGATCACCCTTGATTATACTTTTAGAATTGATAACATCTAGTTTATCGAGACCTTAAGGTGAATTATCGACCGTGATATGGTCATCTGATAAGTGATGATCTAAGATTTTAAAGTATAGCTACTGGGCCATTAGAGCAACCAAGCGATGACATGACATGGGGTAGGTTATAGGGATGGAGCTCTACAATGTGTCAGTGGATTTGATGAGACTAAAGATCCTCTCAATCCAATCAAATAACATCTTATTGCCTTTCTACATTTACTTACATTAGGCCTTTCTGTGAATGTCTTTAGGCTTTCGAGCTGGGATTTGCTCAAGCCCAAAGATAATCCGGCTTTACCCAAAATCATTCTCTACCTATATCTTCTAGAGAATGGTAATGGTTAATTTCCCTTTATAGCCTCTTTAATTTTTTATGGCCTTTAATTATGATCATTTATTTCTTTTGACTCCCTATTTATGGGGATTTACCATTCATGTCTTTGTACTTCTATAAATAGGATCAATTTTTTAGGTATTCTCGCTTATCTATTGTCTCTTGGTTGCCTTCTTTTCTTGCTTTCCTTTTTGCTGATTGCTCTACTTCTCCTATTGAGCCCCTAGATTATCTCTTAGCCCGCTTTAATATTGCCATTTCAGAAAAATAAATGAATGATCGATCGATTCCCTGCCATGGCATCACCAATTGTATGGGTTGATGATGCTTCATCCTCATCTTCTTAGGCCAGAGTTGGACTATTTTCTCTTTTCAGGTCCTGACGTGTCACGAGTGGGAGGCATTTGTAATGTTTTGGAAGATGGTGGAAAAAGTAGTATTAGGAAGTAAGCATAGGGATTGTACATTTTACATGTAACATTTTTAGTAAACTTCTGGTTCTTCCTTTGTAGCTTTTGATTTGCAATGTGTACATCAATATGTATTGAATCATTCAAAATAGTATACACTAAATGATAAGTATGCCCATCGATCTTTAAATCAAAATAACAATAAATTTCATCGACCTTTTGGTTGGGACAAGCTCTATCGATCTTTCGATCGGATCACAGTAACAAATTTCGTCCATCTTTTAATTTATAACTCAACTGTATTGGATTGAATTCAATCTATTTAAAATTTTATATGGGTTAGATGAAAACCCAATTAAAATCTATCTAACCCATATTTAAACACCTCTAATTATTTACCAAATGGAGGGTTTGGATATCTAAGCTTGTTTAAAGATTTCTAAAGTAGATGAAATGTCTAAGGTAGAAGTTCCTTGCTTTTTTTGGTCATGATGGCTAGAGCACAAATTAAGTTAGTGTATGATTGGTTAAAAGCTTATTATAAACAAGTTAGAGGTCGATTACTACTTTAATCAAGAAATGAGGTGACAAATTGATGAAAAAAAGGGATATTGGTCAAAAGATTAGGATTAATGTTAAAATAATAATAATAATAAATAAATATAATGAAAAGGTTTTTAGCTTGAAGGGTCAAGCTTGTCAAGCTTGTAGGACGATGTTGAGTTAAGAGTTATGACAATAGAGGGAAAAATAAGAGGTTTTAACCTCATATTTATATGTGGTGTAGGAAACCTTCTTTCAAGATTGTAATAAATGTTGTTACCACCATATAACATATTTTGAATTTTACTTGATGATGTCATAAAAATTGCTAAACTTCTCAAGTAAAGGATGTCAGGCATTCGAGATTCTCACAAGAGATGTTTTGTATTCCATGAATCAGCTAGAACAAATATGTTAAGTAAACAAAGTTATATTAATGATTATTAGGTGACAATTGGAAAAAATCGATGCTCAACGACCATAACGGCCGTTGCAAGTTTGATTTCGTGAATTGATTTTCCTGGCTGATTTTGGAAGCAATTTAAGAGGTTTAAAGTATTGTTACTTTTAGAAAAACACTGCAACGAGGCCTGGTTTGTTCCTGGCCCAAAATTAGGCTCAATTGAGTGGCTAAGGTCCTTATTAATCCTCTTGGGTATTTACTTATTTTTAAAGTAATTTTTTGAAATAAGATAAGTAACTAATGAGATTAGGATAATCAATGAGTTAGGGTGCATTTGGTAAAATTGTAGGTTTATATATATTTTTTTAAATTCAAAAACCGTTTTTCAGTTTTTGTTATCTATTTTTTAAAAAATTATTTTATATATTTAAAAATTATATCATACTTTTTAAATTATTCATGTATATTATAATAATGATTTTGATGGCAGTAGTGATGAAAGCAATGGGGGCGGTGTGGTGGTGATGGGGGCGGTGTGGTGGTTATAGTGGCGACAATAGTGGCGATGGTGGCAATAGTAGTCTAATGGTGGTGGCAATGACAATGGTAGCAATGGTATCATTGTTGCTGCCACCAACATCACAACACCACTGCTAGCAGTAGTGGTGTTGGCAGCAGTGGTGGTAATGACAGCTGCAACGGTGGTGATGATGACAGTACTAATGGTAGTGATAATAGCAGCGATGACAATGGTGATGGTGGTGGTAGCAACAACATCAATGGTGATATGGTGGTGGTGGTGGCGATAACAGTGGTGGGGTAATGGTGGTGGCGGCGGTATGATAGTGGTGGCAATGGCGGCGGCGATGTAGTGATGGTGATAATAAAGATAAAGTAACTAAATTTTGAAAATTTTTAAGTTCTATTTTTGGTATGAAAATAACTTTTTTAAATTTTTGCAGAAATTAAAATGGAAATAAATCTGTCAAACTTATTTAATTTTATTTTTAAGAAAAAAATCAAAAATCGAAAATAAAATCGTATCCGAACACTAATTAATTGATTAAGGATTCCTAGGATTATTAAGTTATAAATAGGAAGTATGAAAATTGAAAAAAAATCTCAAACTCCACACTGGAAAATTACTATTATTTTTGCATTTTTTGTAATTTTAACTTTTTAATGCTTTTTTTAGGATTTTATTTACTCACAGTCTAAATCAATCAATTTTTTGTTACAATTTTTGTCCAATTAGGTCCTAACTTTCCAAACAATCGAGTCTGTCTAAATTGGACCAGTTTATTATTTTAATAGTCATTTGAAATATTCTTTGTAATCTTCAAACATATTTATTGGATTTTCATTTCTAAAGAGAGTACTTTAGGTGGATTAATAGCCATCATAAATTAGAAATTTATTGTCTCAACAGTCAATTATTATCTTTCTCATTCACATGTTTGAACTTTTGTCCATACAAAACTTTAAAGAAACGAACAATAAATTATCCAAAAACTGAACTAATTATTTTTACATGTGGGGAGTAGAAAATGAATAAATTAGCTCTCTTTTCAGAGCTATGATCGGGAGTGGACCCAGAATAGAATAAAAGAATTGAAGGTGAAAAGATTTAGAATGACCAAGTTATAATAAAAAAAATTTCCAAATATCAAAACGTAGCCATCGGCCTAGGTCGACCACTAGAGGACTTTTATATAGATAATATAGCTAGGAAAAATATTTATAAAAATTGGATGTTTTGGGTTTTATTTAGGAATTTGGGGTGGTTAACTTCAATTCCGTAGCAATTGACTATGGGAGCAAATTCATGCATGTCGACCAAGGAAATTTGTCGTGTTGTGGGTAGGGCTAACGAGGGCATTAGGATCAGCTTGATCCCATAGCTACCACTTGAGGGGATCGGAGTATGATCTAGTAGGCAGCAGCTGCGAGATCAAACTGTTTTTTGACACCCCTACAGCCTTTTGTCATGGCTTTCTCACACGTGAACTGTATCATTTGGTATAAAAGCTTCTTGATTTTACTCTCAAGCTCCCTTCACTTCTTCAACCACTTTCAACATATTATCAAATTTCATTTTATCCTCCCCATCAAACTAAAGTTTTGTTTTAAAGTTAGTTCCTCTCATCTTAAAGGCTGGCTTCAAATGTTCACCAATTGATACTACAATAAAAAAATTTGATTTTATTGATGAAATTTATCAATGAATGCATAAAACGTTGCTAAAATGAAGATATTACCGACAAAAATAAAAAGCATCGGAAAAAAACAAAAGTTGAACAATGACAATATTTTTAGCGATGAATTTAAAATCTATCGGTAAAATTGGCAGGAGTTATGGCGCCACATTTTAGAGAGTAAAGAAATTTATCATTTTAGCTATATAAGGACGGAATTCCATCAGTAATATTAGTATCGATTTAATGCTTCAAGTTTTAGAGACAAATTTGCAACGTTATTTGAATCCATTGGTAAATAACTGCACAGATTGTTGTTAAATTTTTAGCGACGAAACTAGGATGATATTAAAACGATATTTACCATCGATGAATTATTTTAATTTATTTTTTTAGTTTTTAATAAAATAGTTTACAAAACATATATCCCATCATTTTTTGTCAAATAAATTCTACATTAAATATTTTACCATTTTAATTATATATAATTTTTATGTAAAATAATTAATATATTTTAGTTATATATCTAAATTTTAATTATGTACACAAATTTTATTTTTAATAAATATTTAAATAAAAATTTATCTTATATTAATATGATATGCGAATGCAATTTCTGTAACTTATATTTTTTTTGCCTAAATTCAACCCTATCATTATTTGATTCATCTCGTATTACCCAAATAATAATAATAATAATAATAATAATATTATTATTATTATTATTATTTAATAGGAAAATACTAGATGCTGATTAGCCAATTTTTTGTGGAAGTAAATCCTAGCCAATCTTTTTATCTCACCCATCCCACCCCTATCCTCACCATCTCAACGACGATCTTACTATAATTGACGATTCATCCCCGTAACCTTTCACCACCACTGCCAAAATAACTCTATGGATCTCCCTCTCCCTCCTTCAACCTTACTATCCTTCACCTTGATCTGTCTGTTTGTGTCTCATGCACTCACTCGATTTATATCTCTCTTTTACCCTTTACTGAATTAAAAATAGGGAAAAAATTCAATCTTTGTCTCTCTCTTCGGGCAAGGAAATGAGAGGAAGCTTTGAAATCACAAATGGAAGTGAAAACATGAGTGGAAGCCGAAGCAGTGGCGATCACCTTTTTGATAAAGCACCTTCTTGATGCTATTCTCTGAGATACTCTCTCCCGTCTCTTTTCTCACTATGACACTACATATTTCCATCATTGCTTCACTAGAAGGTCAATTCAAGTCTTAAATTTTACTTTTGATTTAACATTTTTTGGTTATTCCTCGTTCTCCTCCATTGATTTACGGTGAGATTATGAATTTTGTTATTTCCATTTTTTTAGGTTTAACTTTCACTATTCAGTATCAATTCCTCTTATATTTTAAGTTTTCTAAATCTTGATGTTCTATTTTTTATTATTTGCTGTTATGCTTGATTAGGTAACTAACTCTAATTCTACTAGTTGAAATATTTATTTGAAGCCTATTTATGTGTTTAATCATCTATAAGCCCCAGATTTTCATTCATGGGAATTTTAGATTAACTTGGGTGAAAATTGATTATGCAGATTCTTTTTTTTTTTTTTAATTTATTATCAGATCTAGGTTTTATTCATGAGAATTTTAGAATTTTGGTTTCTAGGATAATGATTGAGGAAAGAAAACATAGGATTTTGACTTTTTCTGCTAAGTCTTTTGGGAAATTAAATGGCCTTAGCTCAGATAATAAGCCTTCAATTGTTTTTTACTTGGAAAAGCATTTGGATTTCAGATTTCTTAACTGAAATTGAAAACTAATTATTGGTTAACTTGAAACTTAGGCAGATAATATTTGTAGTCAGTTATTTTACATGGGTTAGATTAAGATTTGGGTTTACAGATATTAAACCTTTAAAATTTCTTCAAGAAGCTAAATTTTGAATAAGAAATAATTTGTATGGTTATTTCAGGCCCGTTTAAGAGGAAATATTAATTCCAATGGCTGTGCAGCAGCTTTCATAGAATAACACTTAAATATAGGTCTCAATTTCATTTTTTCTATAGAGGTAAGGGAACCACCCTTTGGCATGTAATGGTTTTCACTTTCTTAAGCAATTTATGTTATCAGTTTCAATTGTTTGTGTTCACTCAATCTCATGCATTATTACTTTTGTTAAATCTTTATCATTATGTTCCACATAATAAAAATTCAAATATACCTTAATATAGCATAAAATTGGATTTAGAAGTATAATCCCTCAAGTTGTTGGTTTACATTTTGCAGTTAGATCATAAGAAGAAAGACTACAAATATAGGTTCAGGTTGATGGTGGGGTAATGAAGTGGGAGGCAGATGATGTATCATCAAATTTTTACATAAAACTCACTGGTAATTGCTGCAAGTTTTATGGTTCCAATTCAACAAGGAGTTGTCTTGTACTATTTTTAGGAAATAAAAAACATTAAAAATGGGACAACATCAACTACTGTGAATAGTTTTAGCTTTCAGTATTCATTAATTATCTTATTTTATTTTCTTTTTCTAAGCAATTTTTGGTTGATGAACAATCTTGCTGATGAATTATGCTTCAGATTCATGTAGGATATAGTCGTAGTAGGTGGCTAATGATGGCAGTTTTTAAGAACTTCAAGACATGATTGGTTAACGTTTATTTATAAACTATGAATTAAAAATTATTAAGGATGATAGAATAGTGCCTTTCATGGGAGATACTTATGCTCGAATAATAAATTTCTATTGAAACATATTATCAACTACATTAAGGGAAAACTCTAATAATGATGTATTTTTGCCATTTTCAGCTATCTTTCGATATGTAGCTAAACTTCCATTGCTACCTAGAAGGAAGCTAGCTAATAATTTTTTGGCATTGTAAGTTTGTAATGCATACTGGTTAGAAAAGAATATATTTTAGTGCCTATTAATTATTGTATACATGTGCATAGATGTATTGCTACCTGCACTCTTTAGTAGCTTTATGTCCCCACAGAAGAGGGCATTACAGCTTATTTAACCTCATCCGCTTGTTCAAAAGTATTACCTTTTCATTCAAAAGTGTTATTAGAATAGCTAAGCTATTCATCTTTTGTGCAGTTGTATCCAGATAAGTTAATTTGATCTTTTATTTCTGGTTGAATAGTCTGCATAAGGATACAAAATTCTTGATTAGTTGAAGAAAATAAATTTTCAGTGAAGTAAAATAATATAAGGATAAACATTCCATTCTTCAGTTTGTGGATGAATATTTAGTTATTTTATTTCCTTTATCTAGTAAATTTCTTTTTCTTTTCTTTGTAAACAATCATGCCAGAAGTTGTAAAAGTATGAATAGTTCAAATATAGAAACTGATTCAAATTAGTATCAATATAATATGTTTGTTTTATATGTATATCTTGTTATATTGGGATAAAAACTTTACTTGCGATGCTTGCCTTGCAAAGATTATTTCACTTCAATTGATGTTATTTTACAGGTGAACCCTAAGATTGCAGAATCTTTAGCTGATCCCCGATGAGTATCTAAATATGTTTGATGATTGGCGAGTTGCTCTATCTATTGAATCTAAAGCAGCAAAGACAAGGTATTTGGAGAATCATGTATTCATTTATATAGGCACATAAATTCACTTCATGCATTTGATGAATGGCGAAGAACTTAGCTGAACAAAGATTTTCCTTTGTTTTCTTTTTTATTTTCAAAGTTTAAGTTCCAGAATCTCACAAAAAAATGCCAATATATTACCTTTGTTGCTTCTTAATGATTACCTAACATTTGCAGCCACGGTACGCAATTTGGATTAAGATGTTATCCATGCATTGCCTTATTTTTGTTATCAATTCTTCCCTGATAATTTCTTTGTAAGGCTATCTACCCTCCTACAGAAGAATATGTAAATTATGCTAGTAAATCACACATGACCCTCGTGGAGGCTTTCAAAAACATGAAAATAGAAAGTATGACCACGAGGTGTGTAGATTTTAGTATTACTTGTAAAAATACATAGCATGCTTCTATGTGTTGCATATATTGTAAATTCTAGTTAAAAAAGTTTATTTACTTATTTTTAAGGATGAAGAAACCCCGTCAGCCTAAAAGTAGTTAGTTGGGGCAATCTGCAAATCCAAATTTTATCTCTAGTGATTAATTTATTCTAAAGTGCAATCTCTAACTGAAGTTTTCACAAGTTCTTCTTAGTGCTGCCATTACTACTTATTCCTAACTTCCATTCTTTTAAGCTATGTGTTATTAATGGTAGTCACTACCATTATGCCGATAATTCAAATTATGAATTTAAACACCAGGATTAGTTTTAACTTGATGATCTAGTATTGTGGTACCTGGAATCTTTAACATCTGTTTAGGGGTCTAAACTTGGTTGTTTCCTAGCTTTTTTATGTTCCATTTTATATAAAATCAAATTGTTGTACTTCATCCTATCATTCTTTGTATGAAAGGTCAAGTTCATTCTATATAAAAATTTCTTGATCGATACTTCTATGTAAGTATAAAAGGTTTATTTCAGCACAAAGCCACTTTGACAATTGTTGTTAGATTTTCAGCGTTACATTCTTATTAAGCTTTGAACTTGTTGTATTTTGATAGAACTTTCATTTTTGTCTGTTAGGATGGAAAGTTTTGTAGAATTTATTTAATGCTTACAAGTAAAGGTTGGTTTCTTTTATTTGTCCAAATAAATAAAACATTCATCTTTGGATGGCCTTATTCGTCCAAGGATACATATTCTACATTGCTTCAAATTGACTGAAAATTGTTATTTGATATTAGCAACTTCATAATCGTAATTGTTTCTTAATATCTTGCTTTTCGTACCTTTCTATTTTGGCAGTTCTTACATCGTATCATTAGGTCTTTTTCGAGACAATTGGTTCCAGTGTATTGTTCCTATACTTGAGGTGACAAAAAGCTTCCTTACATATAATGGCTAAGTGTTAGTAGTGACGAACCCAATTTAATTGAGCATCAGATTATGCAACCATTCTATATTTTGTTGGATGATATAGTAGAAAAAGTTGGCAATTATTTTAGTAGAGCACGTAATATTGATTTTGTACAAACTACCTAGATTATTTTCCATTTTCGTATTATATTGTATTGAGGGATATTAAGGCACTACCACGGACCCTTGTTGATTTAATGAGATAGGTATTTTTTTTTACCCTTGAAATGCATAATTTAATTTCAAAAAAATGAAAAATTGGCCTTGATTTATTTATTTTTCTGAACGATCTTTTAAAGGTTTCAGTTATTATAATTACTTTTATTTATTTGCTAGGGCAGTGGTTCGAGCTTGTGTAGTACTCAAGGGATTAAGTATTTTTCAATTGAAAAGCTGTTTTTTTTTTTTAACTTGAAAGAGCCTTATATTAAAGTATACATATTCAATAGTTTCCTGGGATAACTCTATATATATTGGAGGAAGATTCTTTTACTAGCCAAAAGCAATTTTGTTTTTGTATATTTGGTATAGTTCCTGAAAGAAAAAAAAAAAAAGAAAAAGAAATCTATTTTTGTGGCATATGTGTATAGTGTTGAGATATGGGCAGGGAGCAAGTTTACATGATTTTTTATACATTCTATTTTAGAAACAAGTATCTATAAATAAAAAGTTTATCGTGACAGAATAGGTTGATGTACTAGGATTTTTTGTAAATCTTCGGCTCCATAAATGCCAAAGTTTACCCTTTTGTGTCTTAAATTTATTATTTCTATCATTTGAACAAATTTAAATTGATATTGTTTGTACAGAGTTAGAATGTATATATTGATTTTGAAATATAATATATCTTCAATTTAAATTTTAGACTTTTTATATTGAATTCATCATGTTTCATTTAGGATTTGTTAACAGAAAATTAGCAAAAAAATATAAGTTGAAAATTTTTAATTTACCTATAAATTATCGACAAAAATATCCGTCACTGATATATTAATAAATTTAATATTAATATTAAATATTTTTGCCAACAAAATTACCGTCGAAAATATTCATCGCTGTTTATAATAAAATAAATTAAAATTTTTATTTATTAAATTTACCAATAGCTTACCAACGTAAAATTCCGTCAGTATAAGGTCAAACGAAAACATCCAACAAATTTTTATTAAAAATACCGACGAAATATTTTTAATAAATCCATAGGTAATATTACTGACAGAATTTTCCGTCGGTAAATTGATACCTAGGCACGTTTTAGGGACGGATACATTTCGTTGGTAAAATAATAAAAAACCGCCGCTAAGGTTATTATCCATTGGTAAAATGCTAAATTCTGTTGATAAAATTCATCGGTAAAATGAATTTTTTTTTTGTAGTGTGAGGTATATGAAGAAATAATATATATCTATATGTGAAATAATTTATTTATTTGATAAGTTATGTATTTTAATTATAATTATAATAAGATTTTTAAATATTAATTTAAAATAATATTTGTATATGTCTACAAAGCTTGTTTAATCTCCCCCATCTTATTATTGTTGGTTGGAAAAAAGAATTCATCAATTAAGGTATGTAAAAAAATTATATATATGTATTATTGAATTAATTTCTTTATTTGATAATTTATATATTTTAATTGTAATTGTATTAAGATTTTTAAAATAATAATGAAAAATAATATTTGTATATATTGTTGTAAACTTGTGGGTTTATTTTGTAATATTTATTTTAAAACTTGTTTAAACGCCCTCATCTTATTATTGTTGACTGAAAAAAAAAATCATCAATTAAGGTATGTAAAAAAATTTATATATATGTATTATTGAATTTATTTATTTATTTATTTATTTGATAAGTTATATATTTTAATTGTAATTGTAGTAAGATTTTTAAAAATAATAATGGAAAATAATATTTGTATATATTGTTGTAAAATTGTAGAGTCATGCCGTATTTAATTAATTTGTAGATTCATACCTTATTTAATAATATTTGGATGAACAACGTAATTATATTTTTATTATTTAATTAATTTTATATTTATATGGATGTGTCTATATATATGCACAAATAGACACACACACACACATATTTAAGTGACTTTTTTTTTATATCCGTAGGTTGCAAATGATATATTATTTGCCCAGAGAGGTAGTGTAGAGGCTCATTACCAAAATATCGATGATAGAATCATACCATATTTAAGATTGATCATGGGATTTTATGGAGTATCTCAGATAGAGGTAATGCACGTCGATGCCAATTTGATGACTTTCCTTGTGGAAAGGTGGAAGCTAGAAACACACTTTTTACTTTTCAGTTAGTGAAACAACCATTATTTTCCAAGACATCGAGATTCTGATTGGTTTATCCATCGATAGGCATGTGGTAATAGGTCATTTGAACTATAATTAGCCTATTATTTATCAACAAATTTTAGGACAAATACCTCCTAAAAATGCTATAAGAGGAAATTCAATTAAAATGACCTGGTTATCAAGAACTTTTAATCATTTACCTGACAATGCTACTGAGTATGACATCTAATGCTTCATCCGTGCATGGATTTTACGTTATATTGGTGGATTGTTGTGTCCTTAACCCTCAAATAATGTTATTCATTTGATGTGGCTTCCGCTACTGGATCATTTAGATGAGGTTGGAAATTACAATTGGGGTTCCGCTATATTAGTATGGTTGTATAGGGATTTTTGTCGTGCTACACTTCCAGATGCTCAAGGGATAGATGGCTATCAGCAGTTATTACAAATGTGGGGATGGGAAAGACTCACCCTATTTCGAACTCATTTTATTCATGTAGCTATGTTTGATCAAAGTATACCTTATGGATATAGGTAAATTTTATTTATTTATTATGAAATACATACATACATACATACATACATACATATATATATATATATATATATATATATATATATATATATATATATATATTAATTTTCAATTATACAATAATCTTAATGAAGCTAATATTGTGTTTCAGGTGGCAATCCCCTATCGATCCAATAAGGAATAATAATAAAGATATGAATGATTATCGAGTTGATTTAGATACACAATGTGATGATTAGGTAATTGCATGTGAATGATTATTTGTTTATTATGAAATAATTTTTTTTATACAATAATCTTACATGTGGTAATATTGGAAATTATTAGATGGAGTGAGAGCCATATAGCAGTGTGATGCATCTGTTACCATCTTTTTGTGCAAATAGACACCGCATTTAGAGATCAAGTGTGCTTTTGATATATTTCCAACTCAAAAGTGGCACCAACTGGATCGTTACCTTTGGCAATTTGGAATGGATCAACCCATTCCTGATAAACCATTGATCAATGATAGGATGCATATTATCAATTTAAGAGGGCACAATGACCAAAATTGGGAAGATAAATTTTCTAATTTCATTTTTGAGTGGAATAATCGAGTAAATCGTGTCATCAGTACACCTCTGATCATAACGCTATTGCATTTAAGGTCGCAATATATGCAATGGTATATAGTAAGAATGAGATGATGGATGAGTCTACGGGAGTTACTTATGGAGTTTCGGTATGATTTTTACATCATTAATATAAAAAAAATAAATGATTTGGTATGTATGGTTACCTATTCTAAATATTTAACTTAAATGTATGCAGGTTGATGGTGCTGAAAGGATATTCCATCGTGATATCGCATCGTCATCATCAAGTCAAGGTGGGGATGTTGGTTTGACATCAAAAGCCATTTCAGGTGCAGTGGGAGCAATTGACAAGACCTTAATTGATTACCCACAATTGCATGTTCCTCATCCCATATAAATTCCACCACTATCCACACCTTATGAAGACTTCAATCAAGCAAGAAAAAGTAAAAAAGGTATGGAAAAAAGGTGGATGACTGTACCCTTTATTCCTATTCCCCTGGGAGTTCTCCAGGTACCCCATCCTATATCATGTCCACATGATTTTGTGATAGTTTTGGTTCATTTGGAATGTCTGTTTTTGTTCAACCTACATTTTATGATCCAAAATCCAATCCATCAACATGTTAGGATTATTAAGTGGGTCTATCATGTTTAAACGTTGATTTGAATGTCAATATCTCTGAACCGGAATAAATAGGATACACTTTTACAATTTTTCCCTTCAACATTCAAAAGGAAATGAATGATTGTGTTCAATAAGATGATTTTTTAGATGAACTTTTACATGATACAAATGTCATGCCTACATAGGTTTTTAGGGATCAACCGTTATATAGTGATGGTTTCAACGATTCCATTCCAAAACAAACAAATCCTGAAAATTTTAGCAATAGTTCTTATCCTCAATTTAGATATGATTAATTTTGTTATCTATGATATTTTCATATTAATTGTATTTTCATATTAATTATAGTATTTGATATCTCATATTATTTCATTTCACTATTAAAGATATATTTATTTAAATATAGTAATAATGATGTGTATTGAAACTAAAACAATATAACGACATATGATATTCAAGACAGTATTACATACCTATTAATCAAAATAATGTAACAACATAAAATATTCGAGATATAATTACATAAATCTTTGATTAAACGATCCCACCCCACTAGGATATATTTTTCTATTATGACCAACATTCTCGCACTTGCTACAGTGTGTAACATGGCTACATTCACGGTGATCCATATCGTTGCAAATGTGAGTTATCTTTGGCAGAACTTTCTTCCTTATTAGTTTCATATTGGGCTTGAATTTTGGACCATTACACTCAGGCCAATATGCTCTATGTCCCATCGGCATCAAATTGCCTTCATAACATTTCAAAACCTCTAATATGTTATAATAATTATCAATAAATTGGAACATATCGAGATGTCTGTGATTACAAACTGCAATTGTATGTGAATAAGGCATTTTGGTACCTTAAAATTTTTCACACTCACATTCGTGCTTGTCCAATCTAACTATGTAAGTATCCACTTCAGTTCCAGCCTCAAGTGCTCTGTATTCTATTACTGAAAATAATTTATATCAACTATCATAGTCAACGACCATATGACCTCTCACCTTGATATTACGTTTGGTTATTATTTCAACACATTTGGGTGTGAAACGTAGTCTTTCAACAATTTTAGACATATACAGCCCCCTTCTTTGTTCATAAAATTTAACCAACCAACTAAAACCATGCTCAACGATCATGGTAATAAGCAATATACAAACCCCTTTAAGAGCACTATTTGCACTCGTTATGATGTTTGTCGTCGTATCGCCATAGCAATATCCATCATCCTCAAATAATGTCCACCTTTCTAATGGTACCCTCATCACCCAATTATACGAATCTTGATCAAGCATTTTAATATCATCCATTTTCTCCTTGAACTTATCCTTTTGAAATTGAGCCTCTGAACAAGTATATTAAATGTATAATAATGTAATATAAAAATAATATACTTAAAAAAATAATATTAATACATGTTGCTTACCATCCTTATAAAGTAAATCTTTTATTGTTGGTTTACTATGGTGCGTATTGTAGTTGCTTATAAAATAGTGCAAACATATCCTGTGAAATGCTATACGCTCTTTCTAACCACTTTGTTTATCCTGAAAAACTACCATGATACGGCATGTCAATGTGATGTAACTGTTATATCGATACATTAAGTTGTATGCTTTTTAATTAAAGTCATAAACCAAAACCAATGGATTTATTCTCTAACTCTATAATAGTAAATGCAATAGGAAACAATATATTGTTACCATCAAAAGAGCTAGCTATCAGAAGTATCTATTTAAATTTACCCATCAAGAATGTTCCATCGATACACAAAATTGCTTTACAGTGAACTAGCCCATCAATGATGGATTTCAAACTACAAAAAAACCCTTTAAAATTACTTAACACTTGGGTCCTCTATTTCATTAAGCATAAATTCATAAACAGTGCCGGGATTGTAACATTGTAAAGTATATAAAAAACTAGGCAATCTCTCATAGGACTCAATATAATTTCCAAATAAGATCTATAAGGCTTGCATTTTCTCGTACCAAGCCTTTTGATACGACACTTCAAAATTAAATTGATTTTTAATATTAGCAATAATAACATCAATAGGATGGAACGGCTGTTTACTTACCATCCCCACGATATAATTACAAATGATTTGCAAGCCTAATTGTTTGTGATCCTTTGAAAGATTACAGATAAGAAATGAATGAGTCCCCTAATATCTTGTGATTGTCTAAAAAGGACTTTTTCCTTTATTCACTGCTCTCAACCTCCAACTGCATCCATCGTCGGCCTTTATGCATTTTACAACCCAATATTTTGGCTTGGATTTAACGACTCTGAAGTCAACATTCCTCATAATTGAGTATTTTTTTCACATATGATTTTACTTCATCCTTATTGTTCAAAATCAAACCTTTCGATAACTTTGAGCTACTATCCCAAGTGTGAAGGTGAACACCTTCTGATAGATCAATTTTATGCTACATCAAAGTCAATTTGTGAATAATGCCCCGATGGAAAGTTAAAGATGGCATCGCCTATCTCTCCAATATCATGCACTGATGCTAACGGGGTAGCATATTGGATATGATCAAAATCATCACCTTCACTAAATTCATAATCATCAGTTTCTCCATTCATATATGTAGTTTCAACCTCAACATCATCATTAGATGATAAATAATCATTGTTCAAAGTTACATCTTTAAGATCATCATCGGCCCCTAAATCAATCAAACTTTCATTAATAATGTCACCAATAATTGGATTATTAAAAGGTACTTCATTTGCTGGTGTATTTGGAATGTTAATGATATGGATTGGCAAAGTAAATCACCATCTTGATGAGTAGCAGACAGCCTCAGTTCATATGGAAATGAATCTAGCCTTTGGGCAACTAATCATCATTGATAATTCTGATAAGTAGTTTGACTTGCCTCAATACCAAATGTATCAATAGAATCCATGATAGTTGCATGACGTCTTGATCTATTACCAAAAATGGATTTAGTCAGAAAATTACCAATCCTACAACTAAATAACTGTCGAAGCTGACTAATACAAGCATCAGGCATCTAGCTAACTGACTGTTTTGTCTGACTCAAACAATGATCAAGGATCTATCTAATTAATCGTCGTTGAAGACTATGGTCTGCGCTTTCACTTGTGTCTCTTCTGAGCAAGTCACCATCACGTCGAATTACACCCCATCTTCTTGGTGGCTAACCGAATGTCGTTATCTGCTTATTTCGATATTTTGAATTAGACCGACATCTACTTGGTGACATGCCATATCAATTTCTTGTTAACTTATGAACTACCTCGACTGACTAGGACCAACATCATTCACAAAGAATTGTTCACTTGCCTCGAAGTTTACCGTTCTTAATTCATCATTTGTCAACTGATAATTAGGTGCATACTGTAATGGCCTCAATACCGGGTCAGCCGTGAATAGTACAATCGAAAGTCAAAAATATTTTATTGGACCATTTGAAAGGAATAGTCATGGTGAGCCAAGGACTGAAATTGAAGTGAATTTGAAGTCAAATAGGCCTCCAAAAGTCAAAAATACAAAAAAGATAGCGAGTCAATTTTCCTAGTAGTGAAGGGGACTTAATTTTGCATAAATTATTAAAAATAGTAAATAAACTCCAAATATTGTCATATTTTGCGTGCCTATATGAATTTTTATGTAGAATATTTTGGTGATGAGAATGGAATTTTTTGGTGACACCGGCAGTTGTCGAATCGGGTCGATAACGAATTCGATTGAGCTAAAAATTTATGTACTACCTATTTTTGATGTTTTAATAATGATGGAATTAAAATTGAAGTGATTTGAAGTATGGAAGAGAGAGAAATTGAATTGAGCTTTAAAAAGGCCTAAATGGACCTTAATGTTTAAGTGGGCAAAGGCCACTCATTTGAGCCCAATTTTGGCCCATCAAGAGAGTATATATAGGGCTAAAAATCTGGAGAAGTGCTCTAGAAAACTCCAGCCTTTTCTCCTTCTATGGTGGCTGAACCATCATCTTTTTTCCCTCTCTTCTTGATTTCTTCTTCTTTCACTCCAAATATCTCATAAACCCCAACATAAAAGATGAAGTTATCTCTCTCTAGGTCACCTTAGTGGCCTCAATCAAGTGATTGGAGCAAGGGAAGGCAAGAAATCAAGTGAAGAAAGGAAAAGAGGTAAGATGAAACTTAAAATTTAAGTGATTTTAATTGGTTTTTTGATATGTTCTTGTAGTTTTTGAGTTGTAGAAGCTAATTATGAGCTTGAATTTTTCATTTGAGGACAAGAAATTGGGGTTAGGAAGTCTTGAAGAATTCGACCAAGGATGATTTTGTTGAAGGATGAAGTTGTGCTTTATGCTAAAGTGAAGGAAAATGAAGTTTAAGGAAAATTAAGCTTGGAAAAAGGTAAGTGACTACAAAATCCCTTGATTTTCCTTTTAATTTGAATTAATCTCATTTATGTAATTAGGTTAAAAATTGTTAAAGTTGTTACTTGATGAAATTTTGTTAGGGTAAATGAAAATGGATATTAGTAAAGATGAAATGAAGGTTTAAATGAGAGAAAGAAAAATTTTAGGGTAGAAAAGCAATGGTGGCCAAATTGTTCACTATGGGAAGAGTGTGAAATTTTGCATGAAAATAATATATTTTAGCCTAAATGAAATATAGAGATGTTAATTGGTGCCCTTGAATTTTTAGTAAATTATTGAAATTTATTTTGAAATTTTAAAGCCTATTTATTGAATATGTTTATAGTGAAAATTATGAAATAATGAGAAATAATTGATTATTTTAGTGAAAATGATGCTAAATAATAAATAATGCATAAACAAATTTTATTGAAATTTATTGAATTGATTGGGATTTTATTGAAATTTCTATGTGAATATGTACAATGAAAATAATTAAAATAGCAATGCATAATTGTATAAAAATGACTAAAGTAATGAATTAATATGAAATTAAATTAATGTCAATAACAAGAAATATAAACTCAATTGATGAATTTTTCAAAATAATTATTAAGTCATGAAAACAATAAGAATAATGAATTATCGGTAAATAATTCATAAAATGAATGAAAATGATAGAAATAAATTGATAAGTAAATAAAAAGAAAAATAAAATGAAGTTTTAAATAAAAAAGGACTCAAATGAAAGAAAATAAAAGTTTTGGGGTAAAATGGTAAATTTATCAAAGTGGGTGAGTAAGGATTAAAAATAAGTAAGAAATAGTTAACAAGGGTAAAATGGTAATTTCGAAGACCTAATTGTGTCAAAAGATAAAGTTTTCATGGTATGGGAACTAAAATGTAATTTTACCTGAAAATGGTAAATTAAAGAATAAACGATGAATAATGGAAGAAATTGTATAATAAAAATTAAAATAAATTATTATAATGGCAAAATTGTAATTATGTATTTGACATAAGTAATCCTATAGAAAAAGTCAAATTATACATTTTTGAGACATAAAATAATAAATTATGTTAATAGAATTCCTAATTGCGTAAAAAGTAGTAAAATAAAGCTGTGACTAATTTATCAAAATAAATTAGTCAATAAAAAGCGGTAAAAGAGTGAAAGAGTATAAAATATTTTGCTGATGAAATAAAAGTCGGTTAAGCGAATAATTAAAAAGTTTTGGACAAAAAAAAATAAAGTGTAAAAAGATCAATCTTAGAAGAATTGAAAAATAATTCGCAAAGAATTATACAAAAAGAATAAAAGAAAATTGAGAATTATAATGCCATAATTCATAATTTATAATCTGTATAAAAGACTGAAAAGTTTAAGTATCTGAGTGAATTATCAAAGAATAATTCACAAAAGTGACTGAAAAAGAGAAAGTGAATAAAAGGACAAAAAGTTATTGAATAGTCAAAGGCACAAAAGAGTACATTTGATCATAATAAAGTGTAGTAATAAATAAAAGAAAGAAATTAAAGATTTTTAAATGTTTAAAAACGTTTGCAAATGTGATTGATTATGTTTGCCCTTAGCGATAAGCAAGTATTATTATTCTTATTTTAGATATAATTGGCTAGCCATAGGGATACTTTTATACCGCGGTGCAAGTCATGGCGACTTGCTTTACTATGGGTGGGATCTTTGATCTTCATAGCTTTAGTGAAAGTGAAAGTGTATATGTTTTCTGCTCTGTGAGACGTGATCTTTCGAGATTATTTCTCTATCTGTTTAGTGGGACTTTCGGGTCCAGTCCCGAGTATCTTTTTTGAGAATCCTATTATATTGCACTAGAGGCACATCGAAATGAATAAATAAGTACTGTTTAATTGAATTGAATATGAAAAGTTATAACGAAAAATATTTCGTTTGAAAGAAAATGCAAAGTTGAAATAAATCTGTAAAGATTTATGAAAAGTGTAATTATAAGAATAAAATATTAAATCAATGTTTAGTTAAACTTTTATAAGGATTTAAAAATATATTTTGTTTTACGTGAAAAAGTTAAATTTAATTAATTGATATTTCTTGTACTAATTACTATTGTGAAAAGTGACAAGTTTGGAAAATAATATTAATTTCCTATTTAAAATTAAAAAGTGGTGATTTTAACATGAAGTGAAACTTAATGCTTAGGTAACGTCTTTCTGAAAGAAAAGTTAATTGAAGAGTAAAACAATAGAAAGTCACATAATTGGCAAATGAGGAAAAAGTAAAAGAGATATGTCTCAATAAATATTTGAACATAAGTAATATATAAATGAAGGAAAGAGAATTTGACTGCAAAGTGTCCCGAAATAACTATATCACTTTGTAATAAAGCTTAAAAGCCTTTAAATAGTAATGTATTTTTTAGTTAAAAGTTAAAGCAAAATAAAAGAATTAATAGCGAGAAGTGTAATTATAATATAGATTGAATAATTGAACAGTAACTCAAGAATTAAAATAGTTTATTTTGGTACTATTAAAGACACGGGTACCAATACACATTGCTAAATGTAATAATAATTAAATCGCTGTGGCTAAAAGATAAAACGGAAGTAATGATAAAAGTAAAAGTTATAGTAAAGATTAACGTAAAGGTAAAAATAAATCCGATATCATCCACCTAAGAAAATACTGTAAAGTAAGTTGAAAGTTTGGAAACAAAAGAACAATGGTTACCAAAATACGAATTAATAATATGACTAATGTTAACTGAAGTAAAAGGAAATATTTAAGGAAATAAAAATAATAGTAGCATAAATTACGAAATTATGCTTTATTCTGGAAAATTCTTGGATTAGTAGTCACCACTGGCATATTTAATGCTCAGCACATAGTGTTTACTGCGTGCAGGTTTTAAAGTGTTGCGGGAGCACAGTACACGGTGGATCCAGATCGGAAGAAAAGATTTTTGTATTAGTAGGTGTAAGCTTTTGGCATGCATATACTTAGACTATTAAGGTAAAAGATTGAATTGTATTTTGATTATATTTTTATTTGTTAATGGATGAGTGGCTAGTGTAAGTTGTTGGTATGATGTTTGGTAATTGTTTTAATTGTTTATAAGACTATTGAATAATTCTGGAATTTAATGTAATAGTATTTAAAGTGTTTCGTTTTATTCGAAAAAAAAAGTACCGATTTCGGCTAAGTTTTGCTTCGAAAAAGACTATTCCGAGAAGGGTGTGACATTTTGTGGTATCAGAGCAAATGTTTAAGCGGTTTTAAGATCGGATGGAATAAAGTTAAGTGATAGGTTTGTCTGTATATACATGCCTATTATAAGTGGATAAGTGTTAAATAATCTGAAGGGTACTTGCTCCCTTATCTGTGTTAAAGTGAAAGAGTTGACATTTGATTGAGATTGTTAAGTGTGAAAGGATTGATTTTGCACGGTAAAAATGGTAGTGAATGAGAATGGAAGTATTGCTGCTTGAGATCTCATGAGAGTCAAAGCAGGAAAAAGAAAAGTTGACTGATATTAAGTTAAAATGTGAGAGTTTAAGTATCTATATGGATGAGAAACAGTTAAAAGAAGCACAAAATAAAGAGTGTGATAGAAATTAAAAAGTAATTGTATTTTGAGTACAGATAAATTGTACAAGATAAGGAGATACTTTGATCGGATTGCCTTGGTTTAAGAATGCTAGTGAGCAAATTGTTATAAGTTAAGGTTGTTTAAGATGTTCTATATATATCTGTCAGTGATTTTCCTTATAAGAGTGGGGATTTGATTGTATTTCTCATAGTTGTGGGATGAGCTATGATATCTGCATTATATGAGGATACTTGACAGTATTCTATCTGCATACATGAAATTATACATTCATTGCATGGCATTTCATATTGTTTGGCAGCATCTGATATGCATTATACCATATGTTTATGCCCCACTTAATAGGATGAAACTGACAGGAGATATGATAAGCATAGGGACAACCTGGCCATTGTGAGATATTGGTCATGTCAATTAAATTTGTTAGCATACCGACCCTTTTGATGAATCGATGGAAATGATAAGTATAAATGGTTAATGATAATATTCTTGGTTTCCTAGCTGTGAGAGCCAATCTAAGTTTGGTTTCAGTTGGGGCGTGTTTAATTGAAAATAAGTGAAACTAATTTTGTACAACAGGTAAGGACAATAATTCTGAAAGAGAATGTTTATGTAGTAGTCATTGTGAATAAATCGAAGGATTCTTATTGAAGTTCACCGAGATAGTAATGCCTGACATCATCAGGTGTGTCAGGATTAAAAGCTTAAGTTTGAAAGCCAGATTGAAAGTATAATGTGACAGATGTAAGTAAATGTTAAATGTATCGATAAAGGGAAGCGGAGCATTAGATTTATTTGGGAATTACTGTGACTTATAATGATATTTATTTAGAAATGGAACAATGAGGTTAAAGGATCTGTCATTGGGCTGTTAAGTGTCAAAGAGGAAGATTGGTAATAATCTCAGTATTTGGCATAGTGATTCACCCTTGACTAATGATCAGTCCGAGGGGCTAATTTCGATATTGAAAGAAGGAATATGGTAAAGTATATGGTACCGTGAAAAATGGTTATCTATAGTAGGATCTGACTTTTGTTAAGACAATATTAGAAAAAAGAATGTTAAATCCTTTTTGCTAGACTTAATGGAATGGAAAAGGGTCAGCAAGCCTTGATTTGATTCAAGATATGAAAGGAATCTACATTCAGGATGATATGTTTAGAAAAGGGAGACTGATAAAGATTGGTTAGTTTCAAACATAAGTGGGTCCCATTGACGAAGATATGTTTGAAACCATTAAATGTAGATGAAAGTTCGATAAAATGATAGAATGGTATCCTCTACTTTGCGATATAAGTAAATTTCGAGGACGAAATTTCTTTTAGTAGGTGAGAAATGTAATGGCCTCAATACCGGGTTAGCCATGAATAGTACTTTCCGGTAATGAATAGTATTTTTCGGGCCCAAAAGGACATTCGAAAGTCAAAAATATTTTATTTGACCATTTGAAAGGAATAGTCATGGTGAGCCTAAGATTGAAATTTGAAATGAATTTGAGGTCAAATGGGCCTTAAAAAGTCAAAAATACGAAAAAGATAGAGAGTCAATTTTTCTAGTAGAGAATGGGACTTGATTTTAAATAAATAATTAAAAATAGTAAACGAACTCCAAATATTGCCAAATTTTGCGTACCTATATGAATTTTTATGTAAAATATTTTGGTGATGAGAATGAAATTTTTCGATGACACTGGCAGTTGTCGAATCGGATCGATAAGTTTGAATCGGACCGATAATAGACTCTGATTGAGTCAAAAATTTACATACTACCTATTTTTGATGTTTTAAGAATGATAAAATCAAAATTAAATTGATTTGAAGTATGGAAGAGAGAGAAATTGAATTGGGTTTTAAAAATGCCTAAATGAGCCTTAATGTTTAAGTGGGCAAAGCCCACTCATTTAAACCCAATTTTGGCTCATCAAGAGAGTATATATAGGGCTAAAAATCTGGAGAAGTGCTCCAAAAAACTCCAGCCTCATCTTCCTCTATGGTGGCCGAACCATCATCTCCTTCCCTCTCTCCTCGATTTCTTCTTTTTTCACTCCAAATCTCTCATAAACCCCAACATAAAAGATGAAGTTATCTCTCTCTAGGTCACCCTAGTGGCCTCAATCAAGTGATTTGAGTAAGGAAAGATAAGGAATCAAGTGAAGAAAGGAAAAGAGGTAAGATAAAACTTAAAAATTTAAATGATTTTAATTGGGTTTTAGATGTGTTCTTATAGTTTTTGAGGTGTAGAAGCTAATTATGAGCTTGGATTTTTCATTTGAGGATAAGAAATTGAGGTTAGGAAGGCTTGAAGAATTTGGCCAAGGATGATTTTGTTGAAGGATAAAGTTGTGCTTTGGGCTAAGTGAAGGAAAATGAAGTTTAAGGAAGATTAAGCTTGAAAAAAGGTAAGTGACTACAAAATTCCTTGATTTCCCTTTTAATTTGAATTAATCTCATTTATGTAATTAGGTTAAAAATTATTAAAGTTGTTACTTGATGAAATTTTGTTAGGGTAAATGAAAATGGATATTAGTAAAGATGAAATGAAGGTTTAAATGAGAGAAAGAAAAATTTTAGGGTAGAAAAGCAATGGTGGCCGAATTGTTCACTAAGGGAAAAGTGTGAAATTTTGCATGAAAATAATATATTTTAGCCTAAATGGAATATAGAATGTTAATTGGTGCCCTTGAATTTTTAGTGAATTGTTGAAATTTATTTTGAAATTTGAAAGCCTATGTATTGAATATTTTTATAGTGAAAATTGTGAAATAATGAGAAATAATTGATTATTTTAGTGAAAAATGATGCTAAATAATAAATAATGCATAAATAAATTTTATTGGAATTTATTGAATTGATTGGAATTTTATTGGAATTTGTATGTGAATATATACAATGAAAATAATTAAAATAGCAATGCATAATTGTATAAAAATGACTAAAGTGATGAATTAATATGAAATTAAATTAATGTCAACGACAAGAAATATAAAATCAACCGATGAATTTTTCAAAATAATTATTAAGTCGTGAAAATAATAAGAATAATGAATTATCGGTAAATAATTCATAAAATTAATGAAAATGATATAAATAAATTGATAAGTAAATAAAAAGAAAGATAAAATAAAGTTTTAAATAGAAAAATGACTCAATTGAAAGAAAATAAAAGTTTTGGGGAAAAATGGTAATTTTACCAAAGTGGATGAGTAAGGAGTGAAAATAAGTAAGAAATAGTTAACAAGGGCAAAATGGTAATTTTTAAGACCTAATTGTGTCAAAAGATAAATTTTCCATGGTATGGAGACTAAAATGTAATTTTACCTGAAAATGGTAAATTAAAGAATAAACGATGAATAATAGAAGAAATTATATAATAAAAATGAAAATAAATTATTATAACAAAATTGTAATTATGTATTTGACATAAATAATCCCATAGAAAAAGTCAAAGTATGCATTTTTGAGACATAAAATAATAAATTATGTTAATAGAATTCCTAATTGTATAAAAAGTAGTAAAATAAAGCTGTGACTAATTTATCAAAATAAATTAGTTAATAAAAAGCGGTAAAAGAGTGAAAGAGTATAAAATATTTCGCTGACGAAATAAAAGTCGGTTAAGCGAATAATTAAAAAGTTTTGGACAAAAAGAAAAACAAAGTATAAAAAGATCAAGCTTAGAAGAATTGAAAAATAATTCGCAAAGAATTATACAAAAAGAATAAAAGAAAATTGTGAATTATAATGCCATAATTCATAATTTATAATATGTATAAAAGACTGAAAAGTTTAAGTATCTGAGTGAATTATCGAAGAATAATTCAGAAAAGTGACTGGAAAAGAGAAAGTGAATAAAAGGACAAAAAGTTATTGAATAGTCAAAGGCACAAAAGAGTGCATTTGATCAGAATAAAGTGTAGTAATAAATAAAAGAAAAAAATTAAAGATTTTTAAATGTTTAAAAACGTTTGCAAATGTGATTGATTATGTTTGCCCTTAGCGATAAGCATGTATTATTATTCTTGTTTTGGATATAATTGGCTAGCCATAGGGAGACTTCTATACCGCAGTGCAAGTTATGGCGACTTGCTTTGCTATGGGTGGGATCTTTGATCTTCATAGGTTTAGTGAAAATGAAAGTGTATTTGTTTTCTGCTCTGTGAGACTTAATCTTTCGAGATCATTTCTCTATATGTTCAGTGGGATCTTCGGGTCCACTCCCGAGTATCTTTTTTGAGAATTCTGCTATATTGCACTAGGGGCACATCGAAATGAATAAATAAGTATTGTTTAATTGAATTGAATATGAAAAGTTATAACAAAAAATATTTCGTTTGAAAGAAAATGCAAAGTTAAAATAAATCTGTAAAGATTTCTGAAAAATGTAATTAATAAGAAAAAGAAAAAAGAAAAAAGAAAGGTGTTATAAGAATAAAATATTAAATCAATGTTTAGTTATGCTTTTATAAGGATTTAAAAATGTATTTTGTTTTACGTGAAAAAAGATAAATTTAATTAATTGGTATTTCTTGTACCAATTACTATTGTGAAAAGTAACAAGTTTGAAAAATAATATTAACTTCCTATTTAAAGTTAAAAAGTGGTGATTTTGACATAAAGTGAAACTTATTGTTTAGGTAACGTCTTTCTGAAAGAAAAGTTAATTGAAGAGTAAAACAATAGAAAGTCACATAATTAGCCAATGAGAAAAAAATTAAAAGACATATGTCTCAATAAATATTTGAACATAAGTAATGTATAAATTAAGGAAAGAGAATTTGACTGCAAAGTATCCCGAAATAACTATATCAATTTGTAATAAAGCTTAAAAGCCTTGAAATAGTAATGTATATTTTAGTTAAAAGTTAAAGCAAAATAAAAGAATTAATAGTGATAAGTGTAATTATAATATAGATTGAATAATTGAACAGTAACTCAAGAATTAAAATAATTTATTTTGGTAATAGTAAAGACACGAGTACCAATACACATTGCTAAATGTAATGATAATTAAATCGATGTGGCTAAAAGATAAAATGGAAGTAATGATAAAAGTAAAAGTTATAGTAAAGATTAACGTAAAGGTAAAAATAAATCTGATATCGATCCACCTAAGAAAATACTGTAAAGTAAGTTGAAAGTTTGGAAACAAAAGAACAATGATTACCAAAATACGAATTAATAACATGACTAATGTTAACTGAAATAAAAGGAAATATTTAAGAAAATAAAAATAATAGTAGCATAAATTACGAAATTATGCTTTATTCTGGGAAATTCTTGGATTAGTAGTCACCACTGGGCATATTTAATGCTCAGCACATAGTGTTTACTGCGTGCAGGTTTTGAAGTTTTGTGGGAGCACAGTACACAATGGGTCCAGATCGGAAGAAAAGATTTTTGTATTAGTTGGTGTAAGCTTTTGGCATGTATATACTTAGACTATTAAGGTAAGAGATTGAATTGTATTTTGATTATATTTTTATTTGTCAATGGATGAATGGTTAGTGCAAATTGTTGGTATGATGTTTGGTAATTGTTTTAATTGTTTATAAGACTGTTGAATAATTCTGGAATTTAATGTAATAGTATTTAAAGTGTTTCGTTTTGTTAAAAAAAACGTACCAATTTCGACTAACTTTCGCTTCGAAAAAGATTGTTTCGAGAAGAGTGTGACACATACATTGGTAGATTAGCTCCTGCACTTCCTTCCCTAACTATAATAATTAATTCCACCAAATTATAATCTTATATTTACTTAAATTATCATATATTTTCTCAATGTCATCGTTGTCTACCAAATCCACCGACATCCAACATAGTGACCCTCGATTGTACATTGGACACTTGTAGATTATCGTGGACACCACATCGTTCACACCTAAACCTAATTTAACATGAATTTTATGGATCAATTCAGGAAATGTTAGTTTATTTTTAATTTTCAATCTCCTTTTAAAGGCACACATTCATTAAATTTTTGTTTGATTATTCAATTATTCATTCTTTACAATACTTTTTAATACTTGTCATTTCTGTATCAGTACATTACATTTGCAGTCTGTCTTCTTTACACAGTTTGTGAATTATTTTGCAATAATTCACCGTTTAATCAATAAATTATGCAATAGTTCATCATAATTTCATATATTTCAATTAATACTTAACTAAAATTTATTCCAAAAATATTCGTTTAATTCCCATAAATTCTATAAAAATTTATGGACATCAATACTCATTTGTACTATCATTTTAAAGCTTAATTACATTAGAATAACTAAAGATTTCATAGTTTCCTCTTACCTTCGATTCGGCCGTAACTAAAAGTTCACCATATTCATACATAATACACACATTATTAAACATATATTATATTGTATACTAATTTCATTTAATACTATCTTTCGTGTAATATCATTATTTATAGTTTTATTTGCTTATATGCTTCTCATCTATAATTTACTAACTTGTATTATATAAATTATAATCCCAAATGCTCATTTTACCAAATCTATCACATTATTTCTATACTAATTTTAATGTTATTATTAATTATTCACGTTTTAATTCATTCATTATTTATCACTCATTAGTTTCTTTAATTCATTCATTATTTATCACTCATTAGTTTCTTTAATTCATTTAATCACTATAACTTACTCAAATCACTTTATGCATAATTAAATACCACGCTAATTACATGTAAATTTATTTTAATTCAAGTCTTTCACGTTTCCATGTATACCAATTTGTCTTATTCCATATAACTTATGCCATATACAAATTTATATTATTTACCCTTGAAATTTGCATTTCCTTAAGTATTTAATTAACATTACTATGGTTCTTATATTTGTCCTCTACATATAATTTATTAGCATAATCATGTATATTCTGTACGTACATATTTAGTTCATTATTGTCATATTTAGTACATACTTACTCATACATTCATATATATACATATATATTTACTTACATTTATAATATCATATACGTACATATTTATCTATATACATCTATACATATACGTACATACACGTATACATATACATATACACATAATTTTATAAATATTTTTAATTATTAAACTTATTTATTTCAATAATTATTTTCATTTTTCTTATTATTAATTATTTTACATATTAATTCTTAAATTAACTAAATTATCATTTAGTCTTACAATTTTTATTAAATTACGATTACGCCCTTTTTCTATCAATTTATTTACCAAGATATCATTATGTATCTAATTATCATTAATTCAATATTTACTTGTAAAATTACCATTTAATCCCTAAACTTGCTAAATTATCATTTAGTCCTTAAAATGACTAATTTACTGTTTAGTCATTCAATTTTTCATAAATTACAAAAATATTCTTTTATTTTATTTTATTTACAAAACTGACACTAATCATAAATTTTACACTACTAATTCCCTCTTTATTGAAAAGTTTCAATTTGATCCCTAAACTTATTTTTATACCTAATTTCTTATTTCAATTATCATTTTCTTTTTCAATTAAATTTTAATTCATTTAAACTCATTTGTTCTTCAATATTTGACAATATTTCACTTTTGCCCCTAAACTTATAATTCTTTTTCATTCAAGTCTTTTTCCATTTTATTATTTTATTTTCCATTCCTTTTTATTTTCTTTTTATTCCAATTATTTAATTGGACTATCTTAAAATTGTTTATGCCATAAATTCAATTTTTCTCATTAAAACTTAATATTTTTACTATACATAATATCAAATTTAACTTATAAATATTCTATTAATTCTAAAAATTCCTATTAAATTAATTTAGCATGAAAATTATTCCTACTTCCAATTTACAATATTTTCTTCACCATTTAACCAAGATAACTTCACATACACACATATAAAAATTGGCCAACATGGATTCTTGCCTTCCAACTAATTTTTTTTTTCATCTAAAAATATTTCATTCATCAATTTAAACTCTAAACAACACATATATATCATCATTTTCAATTAATCATACATAATCACATAAAATCAAATACTTACATACATAAATTCTCATGCACAATTTATGAAAATTAAGGAATAGAGTATCCACTAACCTCAATTTCACCTCCTTCACACCTTGGTCTTCACATCTTACATATTTTCCTTGAAAATTCCATTTCCTTCAAATTTTTCCTATTATGGCCAAAATTCCCAAAGCCAAAAATTCATCAATTCTTACTTCCTAAATTCAAATAAACCACATAATCCTAACATACATACCCTAATTAACCTTTTAGAATCTTTAAATTAAATTAAAACTTCATATTTCACCTACCTCACTTTTGAGACACCAACTTTCTCTCTTAATTTCTTGCATTTCTAGCAGCTTATTTTATCTCTTGAGGCCTTCATAAGTTAATTAAGAGGCTGAAATTGACTTGAGAAGGCTTGATTTGGTGGAAAATTAGCAAAGAAAGAAGAAAATCAAGAGGAAAATAATGGAAAGTCATTCGGCCAAAGAGAGGAGCAGAAGAATCATGGAGGATGAAGATGATTCTGGAAAATTGAAAGTCTTTAAGCTTTATATAGTGGGTAATTGGGCAGGGCCTGATCCAACCAAGTTGGTTGGGCCTAACTCAAGCCTAATTCCCTTTTTTTATGCCCAATAAATCTCCAAAAATTAGTTCTCTCACTTTCAAAAATCAATTTCACTCAAAATTAATTTCATAATTCTTAAAATAATATATTGAGCCTCCATGAAAAATTTTAGCTCAATCGGAGTCTATTTTCAGTCTGATTCAGTCCAACCAGTCCAATTAATAAATTTTTGATATTACCGAAAAATTAATTTTCTTTCACCAAATGATTTTAAATCTCATAAAAATCTTAACTGGAAATTTCTACAATTTTTGAAGATCATTTGCTATTTTTAAAGCCCTGGTCAAATTATAGTTGACCAGTTACTATATAAACCGAAATTATTATTTTTCTCTTACTTCTTGAGGTTAAATATCCTTAAAAATACTTCTAAAATTCTCAAAATATATTAATTAAGCTTCATAAATATTTTTGAGTCATTCAGAGACTATTTTCCGGTCTGATTCATTTTTATCAGTTCGATATTCCAATTTTCAAAGTTACTGTAACATTAATTTTTTTATTACCATATGATTTTACATCACATTTAATGTAGATCTGAAAAATATGATAATTTTTAAAGATCATTTGTTATTTTTAAAATCTCATATAAGCTCTCAGTTAACCCAAGCATCCTTTTAACTCGAACCGTGACTTTTTCCTTATTTTTGACTTTTAATGGTCCATTTGACCTCATTTTCAGTTCAAATTATATCTTTGCACTTCAGCTAACTTACTCTTTTCAATGGTCCAATAAAATATTTTTCGACTCAGGGAGATAATATTCACCCCAGATCACTATTCACCGTCGGAAAGTACTATTTTCGACTAGCCTGGTATTTGGGCCATTACACAAATACTGTAAAATTTATCACTGTAAAGATAATAATTTTTATATCTAATTATATAAAAAATATTAAATATGCTAATATTATTACATATTATAATTATACATGATTAATTTACTTAACATCATTACAAAATATTAGAACATAATGCAATAAATGTTTTATCAATACAGCCCAACAATT
The DNA here is from genome assembly GCA_037975025.1 of Excoecaria agallocha. Taxonomy (NCBI): domain Eukaryota; kingdom Viridiplantae; phylum Streptophyta; class Magnoliopsida; order Malpighiales; family Euphorbiaceae; genus Excoecaria; species Excoecaria agallocha. Next base: position 96,123,297 of record CM075807.1, on the reverse strand, counting down.
TTGCATTACATTCTAATGAACATAGTATTTGGACCACATATTATAATTGTACCACTTACAGTAATTTTTTTGATCTACTGGCATAGTATCTCTAACTTTTAAATAATATTTTGCAATAATATTTATTACATCTTTCACAAATACAAGAACTAATTGCCGATATTTTTTCTACATTCCGTCTATTCCAAATTTTCATAATAGACTTCAAGTAAATTATTGAAATTGTCATGCATAATGCATCTACCATCTTTGCTTCAGTTATGGGATATCCTTGCACGATAATTTCTTGTAATTTTATATTTATTATAATAATGTGATAGGATATTATTAGGTTATTTCTAACTTGGTAGTTATACAAATCATTCCAGTTTTTACTAACATTTTTTCTTGCAATATCACCTCTCATGGCTTTTGAAGTTAAATATGTGTGCACCATCTATCATATAAAATTAAAAGAATAAATATTATATTAAATTTAAATTTGCACATTTCTTATTTATCATGATATTTTATCAAATTAAAATTTGTCATACTAATTTATAAATATTTTACTTTATTATGGTATAATAAGAGAATATATATTTTTTAATAATTATCCAATTATAAATTACAAATAAATAAATAAATTATAGTTGAAAATATACCTTGCTTCTTAGGCTAGTATTGTCGAAAGATTTTTTTTGTTTATTAAATGTATACCACCTGTAATTTATCAAATCAAATGCAAAATTAAATTATTATGTTAACAATTAAAATAGAAAGTATCAAATTATAAATAATTACATTAATAAATCTTATCTGATATTAATATTATGCCTTACACTGAAATACTGAAATTGTGAAATGTAAAACAATACAAATAAAATTCTTTGCAAAGCGAATTTTTTATCATAGCAAAATGAAGCCAGGTATAATTATTGCAAAGTGGAGTTCTTTGCAAAATGAAGTTCTCTTTATATATACATTCGGATTATACTTTTTCACGCGTTCTATAATTGTTGGATTGAAAAAGTAAAAAAGTGGCTTAAACCTATAGTACTGGGGTGTGGGTTTAGAGCCTAAACCTATTTTTTGCATCTACAGTATCAGGCCCTAATTATGCCCCAATAATGTCCAATTTGCTACTGAAGGTGGACGCCATGCATCCATTCCCGTAGAGGAAGCCTACGGGATCAATGAGCCGAATTTCTTCCACCAACGGACCCCATTCTTTAATTCTTGTAGTCCACTCCTACGGTTTTCAACACACCCCAAATCTCTAAGGGGTTTTTACAAAAATATACAGGAAAAAAATAAAAATAACAAAAAATACAATGCATCTATAATTTTTTCACTAATACAATTTTTTAAATTTTCAATAATAAAAATACAATTTATATTTTCAAAAAATACAACTTTTCAATTCTTACTACATTTCTTTGGCCTCCGTCTTTGCCACTCTGTCCCTCCTCAAATAAAATAAAGTCTTGGTCCTTATATTATTAATATCCATCAAAGATCAAGCGTCAACAATTTCCTTCCACGCAGACTAGTATTCGACATTTGAATAAAGAATATTATTACACAAAGTAAACTCTCAAGTCAAGCAAATTATGCTATAATGGAGTTTTCATGTTCTAATTACTGAATTAAATGTGAAGAGGAGTTACGCGATTACCCATTAAACTCACACTACTGTTTTACGTTTTAATTGGAAAAGAAAATTCCTCCTAAGTCGTTCTCCTTTATACTCTCTTTCTCTCATTCAAACTCCTTTTGCGTTGTCCTCGTAAAAATAATTTCGTTTAGAATATGCTAAAACAGAACTTGTTGTATGAACAACTTCGCGCTCGAAGTGGTCATCAAGGAGATCCTGGGAGTTCCCACTTTTTCTCAAGTCTTTAAGATAACATTTTTAGGATTTTTGGTGGCGACAGAATCCAGGTTAGGCCTTTGATGCAGTTTTGTGGATTGCAAATATTCAATACATAAATCACATATGAACTTACAGAATGAACTTTTTCTCAGTTGCCAGCCAAAAATCACATAACTATAGAATACATAAATCATATGTCATGTAAAAACCAATTCATTTATCCCATCATGTAATCAAAAGAAGCAAAGTTTTCACCCTAGTTCAAAATAAGAATCGCAGGTAAGAAAGGAAAGGAAATGGATGGAGCAAAAACTCACCCCATTCCCATGAGCTCTCTCAACAAGTTTGGAAGGAGACAAAAACCCATCACTAAATTTGGAATGGGAATGCAATTCAAAACAACCTTCTCGCCACCTCTTCCCATAGTCTTCTGCACGCCAAAATCATCAACAACACAAGCAGAAGCAGAGGAAACCAAAGGACAAGGTTGTTGATCCAATAAACCCATTCAGTAACAGCCTTGAAAGCCAAAATTTGATTGGCTGTCATCTTCTTTTTGGTGCCTCCACGCTTCTTCTTCTTTCTTTTCTTGTCTTTAGCTTTCTTTGGGTTCATATCTTTGGTAGCAAAAGCATCGTCTCCCACGGTTGCTATGGTTAGAAGAAGAAAAAGAAGATTTTTAGGATTTTTTTTTTGGGTTTTACTTTAGGGGTTTGGGATTTTCAAAGATAATATTAGGAACAGAAAGAGCAGCGCAAGCAACGTTGATTGATCAGACTGCAACTCTGCTTCTGACGGCCCAAGCTTCAATTCCACATGTCATGTCTCTCTCGCTTTATCTCTCTGGCTTTCTCATTAAGTGCTCTTTTGGTTGATTTTGCTTTTGTGCGAGTGTTCGCATACCTTTAAACCATTAGATTAAATAAGCATACGGGGTAACAATGATTTAAATGTATATGTATAATATGTATATACATTATGAATTGTTGTTCAATTTTTTTTAATTAATTTCACAAAATATAAATTTAATTGAAAAGCAAAATTTTAAGCTCCGATTAACTTCACTTGGCTTTTCATAACATTTTATAATTAGAAATAGGCAGACTTTCTCCCATAATTTTTCTAGTCATCACGGCAACTCTTATCCTCAGAATTTCGAATTTGAAAATTCATGGATTAGACGTTAGAGATAGTAGCTTTCTTGATGTTGTACGTTAGGCTGGGAATGGTTTCAACTAGAATAAGGGACCACTACATCTGCTTGGTATGCGTTGTGTGCACAACAATCCTAACAGTGATTAATGATGTTCGGGGTTCGGATGCTTTCCTGCCTCTATCCAATATTTTTTTCCTTTTTCTTGGGGTAAAATTTTCTCAAATAAAATATTAACGTGTGATTTGTAGCTAGATTTAATATTATAAAGGCTGGATTTACACCACGTAAAAAATTAAAAAGGAGGGAGGAAATGAAGATAAACAAAATTAGTTATATATATATATATCATTTAACTTTTATTGTATTACATTATGACTATATAAATAGTTATTTTAATGCAATATTGAGTTTAAATTAAGATTTAATAGAAGGAAAATGATAATCAAAAGTCTTAATATATTATAAAAGAATAATATTACATCTAGTACACACAATATGTACATGCTATACACAGTGTGTATATAATGTACACACCGTGTATATGTGCTATACACAACGTGTACATTTAGTACACACCGTGTGTACATGCTGTACACAGTGTATACATCTAGTACACATAGTGTGTACATGTTGTACACAATGTCTACATCTAGTACGCACCGTGTGTACATGCTGTACACAGTGTGTATATCATGTACACACCGTGTGTATGTGCTATACACATCGTGTACATCTAGTACTTACCGTGTGTACATGCTATACACAGTGTGTACATCTAGTACACATAATATGTACATACTATAAATAGTGTGTATATCATGTACACACCGTGTGTATGTGCTATACACAGTGTGTACATCTAGTACACAACATGTGCACATGCTGTACACAATATATACATCTAGTACACATAGTGTGTACATGCTGTATACAATATCTACATCTAGTACGCACCGTGTGTATATGTTGTACACAGTATGTATATCATATACACACAGTGTATGTGCTATACACATCGTGTACATCTAGTACTTACCGTGTGTACATGTTGTACACAGTGTGTACATCTGATACACATAATATATACATGCTATAAATAGTGTGTATATCATGTACACACCGTGTGTACATCTAGTACACACCATGTGTACATGCTGTACACAGTATATACATCTAGTACACATAGTGTGTACATGCTGTACACAATGTCTACATCTAGTACGCATCGTGTGTACATGCTGTACACAGTATGTATATCATGTACACACCGTGTGTATGTGCTATACACAGCGTGTACATCTAGTACACACCGTGTGTACATGTTGTACACAGTATGTACATCTAGTACACATAATATGTACATGCTATACACAGTGTATATATCATATACACACCGTATATATGTGCTATATACAGCGTGTACATTTAGTACACACCGTGTGTACATGTTGTACACAGTGTGTACATTTAGTACACATAATATGTACATGCTATACAATGGCCAATTCATATATCATAAGCCTATTAGAAGAAAAATTCAAATTGATCACACTCTTTTTAAAGCCAAGAGATATTATTGATTAGAATTTTTTATACTAAATTTTATCATACATATAGTGGTAATAATATACTAAATTTTTTATACATACTAAATAAATCTTTAATTAACATCAATTTTATAAAATATACACTGCAATTTATTAAAATGTCTTTTTATTAAAGTATATCATTATATATTCTTATTTTATTAATTATATGCATGATGAGAGTAAAATATAATGAGTAGTAGGTTGGATTTTTTTTTTCTAAGCAAATGAAATTTATTAACTTGAAAGGTCAGCAGTTAAGGTTGATATTATGAAAGAAGAGGGAATTAAAACCCATAATTCCCAGCAATATGCTAAAGAAATAGACTCCCTAGCTAATACATGTGCCACTTGATTGGCGGACCTACCCAAAAAAGCAAAACAAACATTGCCAATATCCTTGCTAATTTGCGAAAAATCCTTAACTAGCAAATCAAGATCTGAAAGTTCTTTAAGACGTTAGACAACTATCCGTCCATCAAACTCCACAAGAATATTACAATAATTTACTGAAGAACAGTATCTATACATGATAAATATTTCCTTCAGATGTTCAATCAGATGGCCAAGCTCGGATAAATTGTGCCAAGATGCTTGAATTACACCACTTATGCCACTGCAAAATTTGATTCAAATCCAAAAATAAGTTTTAAAATATAGTAAAATAGTTAAAAATAAAGATTAAATAAAATTATTAATTATGTATGAGGATATCTAATTTAAGGTTGAGGCAAAGAGAATAATGATTTTGATCCTTATCTTCTAAAAATCATTCTCTTCTATAAGCAATTGTTATAAAATGACTATATGATCTGTGACCAACTTGAATCATATACTCCAAACTATCTGGTCACGACAAATCTTATTAGTCTAATTGCTCCTCAAGTGTCTCCTTGAATTGCAGTTTATAAATACATTCCCCAGCTCAGCATATGTCATTTTTGAAATGATGATCACTTTACCTCGCAATCAACTTTTAATGTAACTAATATGAAAATTAGCTTTTTTACTGGTGATTAGCTCCATTTCATTCTCAAACCCACGAAACACATGATACTCAAACTCTTATATATTAAAAATACAATTACATAATTGACCCATTTAATTTAAATCACAGCAGACAACATAGTCATGTCCACAATTTAGATGGATGACATAAAGATTCACATATGCATCAGCAAGAATAGTTACTCTCTAAGAGACATTCCATCAAACACTTACTTGACAAACTAAAATGCCTAAGTTCCATATCAAATTAGATACGGTTGCAATTCGAGTAAAAAATCAAGCTAACATGACCCGTTGATCTAAGTCAAAGCGACTCTGTGATACTCCGCTAGATATGAACAAAGGACAAAAAGGATTAACATAATAGTAAAATAATTATATAAACAACCAAATTAATTGAAAATTATATTTCTAAAAGAAACATAAACAACACCATTGTTGAATCATCAAATCTCAGAAAACTGCAAACATTGCCATCAAATCTCAGCACAAAAAATTCCATTTTTTTAAGAAATATATATATTAGAGAAGGGAAAGACATACCACCAGCTTGGCTTGTATATTCTTGTTGCTGGTTCTCGCCATTGATAATCGATGAAATAAGTTCACAAAGAGAGATGGAGAAAGAGATAAAGATTTGAAAATTTGAAGTATATCAGCTAAAAACGAAACCCAAACTTAAGAACTACAGCAAAGGAGACAATGGAAATAAGAATTAAGAAAAGAAATGCAATTAACAACAGCGTAACAATTGCTACTTCCAGTCAGATTTTGAGGCCGATTGACTGGAAGGATCTAAAGCAATCAAATAGTTAGTGGAAAATTAGAGAACTTGAAAATGAAGAAAAGTATTACCGGTGATGAGAATACTGAAAGGAAGTTTTTGTTTTAGATAAAAAAGTTGTATTCTTGAAAATAAAAATTTAGAAAATGAGATTTATGAAAAAATTGAAAGAGGGTTGTATTTTTTGAAAAAAAGTTGAAAAAGTTGATATTTGGGGTAATTTTCTCAATCTCTAAATATAAAATAAAACATCCTATTTTTATAAATATTTTTCCTAGCTACATTATTTATATAAAAGTCCCGGTAATCAGCATCAAATAATTAGCTCATAATGTTTACAATTTCAAAATTAAACTAAAATAACCTATTTTAGATTTATATTGTATATTTTTTATTTTATATGGATATTTTTAATTTGTTTATCTATTTTTTTCACCGATTACATATGGACTTATATAAACAAATAATTATAATTACTCTATTATAAAAATTATTTATTATACTTGGACTCTTACATAAAAATTATAATTATAGTTGGTTTGAGTTTATATTACTTATTTCTATTTGGACTCTTTAAATTTGTTTACCTCATATATTGTTTTTTTTTTTCGAATTTTTCCATTCTAAATAGGCCACCAATTACATATGGACTTGTTGTAATAAACAAATAAAATGGCAAGCGGCAATAACTTTTTTTCTTTTTTTGTGGACTTTATTTTATTTATTTATTTTATTTCGTTTCTACATCATACCGACTTATTTCTATTTCCTTGGACCCGATTTTTTTATTTTTTATTTGTTGTCTCACAATACAAACCACTAGAATATTGTATTATACTGCAAACATGACGTTCTTTTTATGAGTGGTGTAATTTTAAAAGTATATTGAAAATTGTTGTTGCAGTAAAAATAATTACTGTACTGTGTTATCATGTAATGTTTTTTTAATCTTTAATTTTTTCTTCTTCATGCTTTAAGAATTGAGAAGCCGCCTACTAACAATGGTCTAAACTTTTTATGCTTTCATTATGAGAATTGAGTCTACGATACAGATATTGCTATATAAAAAAAATTAAAAAAAAAACTTTTATGTTTAATTGTTTACACTTATAGCATTTAAGGGTGAATATAGACTAATTAATTGGTTTATTAGTAATTTTTATAATCAATTTATTAATATCAATTTTTTAAATTTATTAATTATTGATTATTGTATTAAATTCGGTTAATTAATCTATCACTTTTGAAGTAACAAAAAGATTGAGATTGATACAATGCATGGTAAATTTAAATAACTAGTAATTGATGATTAGAGTCATTCAACTCAAAAATAAAATTGAGATTTGTATATAAAAAATTTAATAAAAAATTATAAAAATTTATAATTATTGTTAAACTAACTCTAAGAAAAACTTGTATCCTCTTATCTAAATAATAAAATCGTGTTTACCAAAACTAATTGTTAGAGTGGAAATAGGATGTCCGTGTATGCTTAGAAAGCATGATTACATTAGCTAGGGTTGCAATGGTGACAGATGCATGGAGAAGAGGAGGTGAAAGGTGAAGACAAAATTAAGATTAAGAAAACATTAAATAGTTATAGTGGATGTAAATTTTAGCATCAATAAGGTGAAGAAGAAAATGTGAAAAAGCAAAACAGTGTTGGGAATATAAGGAACGCAAGAGAAGGCCCATGCCATGCAGATAATGCAGCACAGTGATCCCTTTCCAGGCAATGCGGGAACCACACCGAGCACATCAACTCGGGTACTGTAACGCAACAAAATGTTATATTTTTATAAAAAAAATTCAATACTTCTAAATATTTTATAATAAATACTATATTTCCAATTTTTTTAAAAATGAAACATTATTTAAAAAATTTCCATTTTCTTTTCAATTAAGAGTTCATTGATATAATTATTTCAGAAACATATTTTTTAAAATTAATTAATAGATTTTAGAATGATGATACTATCTAATAAAAGATAAAATCAAATAAATTAGTAAAGATCAAATATTAAAATTATTCTTTTATGCCCGTTCAAATTTATTCTAATTGAAATTTTTTGTTTAAATTTGAAAAATAATAACTGAGCTATTTAATTTGAGTTAGACAGATTTTTTTTGTTTTATTTCTGTGTTGTTTTTAGATTAATACCTAAAGTCTTTGTAATTTTTTTTTTACAGTTTGACTCCTTACATTTTTTTTTTATCATGTATGATATTTGGCTCTTTCACTTCCCTTGATCTTTGTGGGGGAATTTTTTTAAATAATATTTTTTTCAAAAAAAAAAAATCGAAACCAGGTGCATGTCACAAAATATTTGTGGAAATGTGATTTTTTTTTTTACAAAAATACAGTGTTTTGCTGCATTATCTGACGCCACTCTATCTCCACCTGAACTTGTCCAACACGCTCTAAAGATGCAATACTTGACTATGTCTTCATAAAAATGGTGACAGGGGCATGCACTTAACGGCCTTGGCAAAAGCAATAATATTATCGGAATACTTAAGGACTCAAATTGAGTGGTTCAAATAGGGATAATAATGTAAATATATATTTTTAAATTTTTTTAAGACAAATATAACCTTTATAAAAGTAAGATATTTGAAGCCATATCAAGTCAATTTTAAGCTATTTTAATTTCAAGCCACATTGAACTTATAAAAAGGTCATTAAATCATCATTAAAATACATTAAAACTATAAATTGACTCATTTTTTTTACATACAAACTATCACATCTACTCATAATAGAAAAAGAAGCAAACAAAATAAAAAAGAAATTGTTGTATTCAATTTTTTGTTTCTTTTTTTTTTTCAGCATTCATATATATTGTATTTATTTACTGTAAATTGAATATATTATTTTTTAAATTGAATTCAAATTCAATCTTAGTTTTAATTAAAATTGAATTTATAAACTTAATTTAAATTGAATTTAATCGGTTAATTCAATTTTAATTGAATACTATTCAAATTGAAATAAAATTCAATTTTAATCGATTTCAATTGCCATATTTTATTGAATTAATTTAACTATTCAATTTTTTTTTGAATTTGGATTTCAATTGAATTCATATTTTAATTGAAATTAGGTATCAATTAAATTAATTAAGATCAAATATAATTCCACTAGGTAATTCGATAATTTGGTAATTTGAAAATCAATCAATCAATCAGTCTGATATTGTGAATTAACATAGAATCAGAGGCTGTCAAGTTTCTATTCGAGCATTTCCTCCATAGTAGCGCATAATATATCCAGCCTGTAGAGCAAACAAATTATTCCTCAGAAGCCTATCGAAACCATTTCACATACACTCCTCCAATGCCCCTCAATAAGATTAAACAAAAAATAATTTCAGAATTAATGAAGTTTGCATTTATTTGCTATTCAATGAATACGCCACAAAGGATGATTGGTCAAATAGCCAACACGATTTTCAAATTTTGTATATGGAGTTTGGGCATAAGTAAGAATACCTATTCCTTGATAGCTTTCCTTTACTTAATTATCAAATTATCGAATTACCTAGTGGAATTATATTCAATATTAATTAATTTAATTGATACCTAATTTCAATTAAAATGTGAATTCAATTAAAATCCAAATTCAAAAGAATTGAATAGTTGAATTAATTCAACAAAATTTGGCAATTGAAATCAATTAAAATCGAAATTTGATTTCAATTTGAATAGTATTGAATTAAAACTGAATTAAACAATTAAGTCCAATTTAAATTAAATTAACAAATTCAATTTTAATTAAAAATAAGATTGAATTTGAGTTTAATTTGAAAAACAATGTATTTGATTGGGGTAAAACGGAATATAAGGTATTCACTTTTGCAAAACTGGATACAGAGGCTTTTTTTTAGTATAACTGAATACAGGATATTCATCTTCAGCCAAACTGAATACAATTTATTTCAATTTTAATTTTTCTCTAACTTATTAATGGGATGAATTAATATTTTTTTCTTTATATTCATATTACAGTATAATCAATTTACATCTATTACTATCTCAATTTTGATATATATAATTGAAATTCAATTCAAAGATACATAAACTAAAGCAGGAATTAAAGAATTTGGTGACATCTTAATTGTAGGGGATGCGATGGCGACTCTGGAGTGGAGCAGCTTGGTGGCCGGAAAGTGCTTTTTACTACAGTGAAATCTGAAGAACGGTGCACAATTCATTTGGTAGCATGGCTTATATGGGTCTATATGTGAAGTAAATAGAGAGAGAGAATGGAAATATGATCTGTTAGTAACGCGTGTTGTTGACGGTGGACAATTAAGGCAGTCGAAATTAGAAAGGGAAGATCTTTGACTATTGCTATTTTTTTTTTAAATTATTAATCTTCACTCTTGGTGTTGAGAGTGCTAAAAAGACGGTAGATTTTGTGGGTTTATTTCAAAGTTAACGATGTTTAACTTTTTTAATTAACTATTTTTTTTCTTTTTCTTAATCTTATTTTTCTTTATTAAATCAAAATTATTTCTTTTAAAATTTATCTTTTCTAATGTTAGGAAGATAAAAATTTCGTATTGGTTTTGCAAATTTTCTATTATAAATTTATTGGAAACTCTCTTTCTTCTCCGTAAAAGAAATCAAATACTATGAAACATTTTTTTTTAAATGCAATATACAATTAATTGTAAATTTTTTATAGTTTTTCTTGAAAGAAAAAAAATTACACTTAATATTTGATGATAAAAATTGGAAAATAAATATCGTCAAAATATTGTTAAAAAAATTTTGAAGGTGAATTCAGTATTTTAATAAAAATAAAATAAGAATGCATTTTCAAATATTTTGAGACACATAAAGATGTTGAAAAATGCATTTTAGAAGAGCAATATCTACTTTACGTATAAAATAAGAATTATTAAAGAAATATTGTAGCTAAATGTCAAATTGAAAATGAATACAATTTATTTAGTATAGGCAAAAAGTGAATACAATGTATTTAATTTTTATAAAAAATAAATATTGTGTATTCAATTTGGATAAATATGAATGCAATATAGTTAGTTTGGATAAAAAGTGAAAATAGTGTATAATTTTTGCTTATGGAATCATATTTTGGAACAAATTTATAATTTTTCAGAAAATTATTTTATTTCTTAGCTCATGGAATCATATTTTCATGAAAAATAACCTTAAAATTTTCTAAATATCAAATTCCATAACATTGCTATTTCTTTAGGCAAAATAAATATGATTTTCATATATACTTTTTTTTTTAACAATACACATAGCCTATTCGCAAGAAAGAGAGATGGAGAAAATAGAGCATACAACAAGGGCAACAAATGGCTTCAATATGCACTTTGCATCCATAGGAACAGGATTAGTCATTTATGTTCTTACATGGCTTCCTTGATATGTAGTATACTATATATACTTATTAATTAATAAACTTTTTTATTATTTTTATTACACATAAAAAGAGATTAAAGTTAATAAACACATAAATAATTGATGTATTCTTCTAACAAACCGTATGATTTTTTTTAATCAGAATAAATATTTAGGATATTGAAATTCAAAAAATATGAAAACAAATTCTTTTTCTTGTTTGATTTTGAAAGATAAACAAATCTTGAGATATTTGATTGAGTTGCCTTGTTATGACTAGTTCTTTTCCAATTAATCAAATCTTTTTTTATGATCTCTTTTTAATATAAATGCAAAGCTTATTTTTCATCTATTATAGAACTTATAGTTCTAAAATAAAAATTATGAAAAAAATCTAGAGAGAGATAAACAAGAAAGAAATATTAAAAAAATGACTTCATATTTTATTTTGAAGAAAAGAAAAATGTATTTTCTGATAAGTAATATTATTCTTAAAGATTATACATATACAAAATTTAATTATCAATTTATTCCATTTTATTAGAATACCGACTATATATATGAGTTATATGATAAATTAATTCATATCTAATACTAATATTAAACATATTCAATTAAGGTAGTGTTTGTTAAATCGAATCAGATAAAGAGTTTTAAGATAAAACTGGAATACTTTTCGGATCAATATATGGAATAGTTAAGATAAGGCGTAAAAGTATTATGGAAATTTTTTTTCAATTGTTTGTTAATTTTTTTGGGATGAATTAAAAATATATTTTCATCAATTTTTTAGTTATTTCTTATCTGCCAAAATACAGAAATGCATATTTTTACTCTATGTTAAAATATGCATATCTTGATTTTTCAAGATATAGGTAGTTAAATTATTTTTGTGGGATACATTTTTTAACAAACGCTTGTAAATATCGAAAAAATTGGAATAATTTTATTTTCTTTTCATCCCAACCTTTACAAAGTTAATACTACCTAAATATATTAATACTTTAATTGAATTTCTTATATTTAATTGATTATTTAAATGAATTAAGATATTATTGAATAATGTTAAATAAATTTGGAATAGGTATGTACGGATATAATAAAAATATTTTTAATTTAGATTGAGACATGTTTAAGTAACTTAATCTATTTTTAAATAGATTCTGCTACAATTTTTTTTTTGGATAATCTATCTGTTGTCATTTTTAGCTAGTTTGAGTTATTTATTACACAGTAGTGATAATTTAATCCTTGAAAATAATATGCAATTTGAATCTTCACACTTTTGGGTAGAAACTACAAAATATGAGTTAATAATCAATTTATAATTTTATATAAGTATATTTTCTTTAATAATTAATTGTGAAAATTTAAGTTTATATTATAAAATAAAATGTTAGCGAAACTGCATTATTTTCAGCCAAGAATTGAAACTTAATTAGCATTCTTAGCAAATTTCAAGAACTAAATTTCGCATTGTTTTGATATTTGAAGAGATATTTTGTAATTAATTGTCAATATGAATTTATCTAACTGAATTCTCTCTTTTAAAAAGTTATAATAATAATTCCCATTAAAAAGTAATAATAATACAAATAAGAGAAATATTTTAGCAAAAAAATTGATTTTGTTGTAAATAAATAAATTTATTAATGTTCATAAATCATATTTAAACTCCCAATTTTGTAACTCATGTATTTACTTTGTAACTCATGCATTTACTTTATAACTCATGTATTTATGTCTTCTTATGTAACCTATATTCCTAAGCCTATAAATAGAGTCTTTTTCCATGAAATACATACAAGAAAAGATAATAAGAGAATACTTACTTTCTAAACTCATTCTATTGTTTTTATTCTTATATTCAATTCTTATCATATTTCATATAGTTTTCGTATTATATAACACGTTATCAGCATGAATTTGCTCCACTATTCGTAGTAAAATATTTTTCTTATTTCTTTCCAATTTAAATCATGTCAAATATTACTAAACTTGAGTTTGCGGCTCTTGAAATAACTGGTAAAAATTATTTTCCATCGGTTCTAGATGCTGAAATTTATCTTAATGCTAAAGGGCTTAAAAATACAATTTTAGTTGGAAATGAAGCATCCAACCAAGACAAAGCAAGGGCCATGATATTTCTCCGTCATCATCTACATGAAGGGTTAAAAACTAAATATCTAACAGTGCAAGATCCACTTGAATTATGGAATAATTTAAAAGAGCGATTGATAATGGTGATTTATATGATATTTTTAGTATGTTTTTAGGTGTTTAATTGAGTTAATTTTGTGTTAATTAGGTTAAATTTGAGTTTAATTGGTTAATTTTATGTTTTTGGAGTTAATTGTAAATTTTGGTATTTTTCAAGATTAATTTACAAGAAAAAGGGTTTAATTGCAAAAAAGCAGGAAGTTTTGGGTTAAAGTTGTGAAATTGGAAAAATTATGTTAGTAAGACATGCGTGTAATCCAGAGAAGAAGTAAGTGGTCGTACATGAAAGTACATGAGATTTTGAATGGCCGTGTTAAGAAAACAAGTCAAGCTAATCATCCCTTGAGTGGCCGTGTATATCAAAAGCCATTTTTAGTGAGTGGCCATGTATCATGGGAATTGTCATGCAAGGCAGTGCATGAAGAGACATTAATCTTCAATTGGCCTTGCATATGAAGGATTGAAGGCATGAGTGGCCGTGTATTTGAAGGCAGGAAATCTCAAGTGGCCATGCAACATTTATTAAGAAACCATGCACTGCAGTGCATGGAAAGCCAAAGAACTTTGCTTGGCTGTGTACTTCCATTTGGAAGAATGCACGGCAGTGTATCTCACAAGAAGAAAAGATGCTTGGTCGTGCAACATCAACTCCAATGCTATGAAGGATTTCCAATTTTTCAATTCAAGAAGGATCCTTTTCCTATTCCAATTGAGGAAGTTTAGAAAGCTTCTATAACTTATTTTGCCTATAAATAGAAGACTCAAACACCAAAGATGAGCATCAATTAGAATCAATTAATAGAGTTCAATAGTTTTTGTTTTTTTTACGTAGTTTTTCTTCTGTTTTTCTTCTTTGATTTTATTTTTAACTTTGTTTTAGTTTTAAACATGTTTAGTGAGTAACTTTTTCTTCTGTTGCTAATAGATATTTGAAATCTTATATTTTCATTGTTATGACTTTATTTTGAGCTTAATTTCAATATCGGTTGATTATTTCTTGGTTTTAAGCATATTCTTATCTTTGATTGTGTTGAGATTAATTGTTGGTTTATTGAATAAATAACGAAGAATTGATTTAGATACTGTCATTGATTTGCATATTCTTAAATTAACTCTTTAATGTTTATGCATTATTATTATCCGAAATATGAGATAATTATGTGTTAATTTTATTGATTAATACTAAGAGAGGATGAACTAAGAATAAATTAGAGTTTAATTACTTGCAAAAGAGTTCAATGAATATTTAGGAAGTTAAAATTAGATTTTTATGCTAAGTATTAGATTTGTTTATGAGTTTAATACTAAGAATGATATACTTGCATAAAGATATCTGGCTTTATACTAATTTTTCCATAATCACTGATATTTCTACAGAATTTAAGTCATTTCAATGAAAGTTAAGGTGGATAGTTCCTTTAGCAAGAGAATTTCAGTTATTGTTTTATTTGTAATTCATGTTAGTTTTATTTTAGTTTTTATCTTGTTTAATTATTTATTTAGTTTAATTTTTGCCTTTAAATCAAAAATATTTGGAAAACAATCTCGGGTTAATATAATTCATAAATAGATATTTTTCTTAGCAATTCATGTTCCTTTGAGTACGATATTTGAGGTCTTAATCTATATTTTTCTATATTACTAGCCAATCCAGTACACTTGCTAGACACCGATCAGCGGTATGACCACGAACAAATGGTAATATTACCTAAAGCTCATTATGAATGGATGCACTTATGATTTCAAGATTTTAAAACTGTAAGTGAATATAATTTTGTTGTTTTTAAAATGAGTTCTCAGTTAAAGTTAAGTGGTTAAAAAATTGCTGATGATGACTTATTAGAGAAAATCTTTTCAACTTTTCATGCTTCAAATGTGCTCCTGCAGTAGCAATATAGAGAAAAGAGCTTCAAAAATTATTTTGAATTAATCTCATGCTTACTTATAGCTGAAGAAAATAATAAGCTATTAATGAAAAATCATAAGACTCATCCAACAAGATCTGCTCTATTCGTTGAAGTGAATGTAACAATACATAATCATAGCTATGGCTGTAATCGTGGTCATGGTCATAGCCATGGTAGAGGAAGAGGACGAAATAATTATTGTCATTATAATGGCAATAATGACAATAAATTTTTTCACCACCTGAAGTGGAACAATAATGGGGAAAAAGGAAAAAATAAGATTGACCATAAATTCAAATCACATTTAGTTGGTTATACAGATGCAGGATATTTATCTAATCCACATAAAGCTCAATCACAAACAGGCTATTTATTTATTTATGGAAGCACAGCCATATCATTAAGGTCTACAAAGCAAATTTTAGTTGATACTTCTTCAAATCATGCAGAAATAATTGCAATGCATGAAGCTAGTTAAGAATGAATTTGGTTAAGGTCATTAATTCATCATATCCAGAATGTGCGACTTGCATTTTGAAGAAAATATTCCAACAATACTCTTTTTCTCTTAGCCAAAATTTTATCCCACTGGATTTTCTTGGCAAGATTTTTTAATGAGATAGTTTACTATGTGTATTGTAAATATTGTGTACTCTTTTTCCTTCACTATATTTTTATCCCATTGGGTTTTTCTAGTAAGATTTTAACGAAATACAATTTTTAATTTTTAATTTTTATGGACATTCATGGGGGAGTGTTGTAAATAAATAAATTTATGAATATCCATAAATCATATCTAAACTTCCAATTTTGTAACTAATGTATTTACTTTTTAACTCGTACATTTACTTTATAACTCATGTATTTATATCTTTTTATGTAACCTATATTTCTAAGCCTATAAATAGAGGCTTCTTCCATGAAATATATACAATAAAAGATAAATAGAGGCTTCTTCTTATGTAATTTGGATAGTTTAGGGACTAAATTAAAATTTTACAAATAAATATTTAATTAATAGGGAAAAATGTATAATTGGTGGCAATATCATAAATAAAATGAACAAAAGGGTATTTTAGTAATTTATAGAAAAAATGACTAAATGGTAATTTGACGGGCTTAAAGGACTAAAAAGTAATTTAAAAGTACATAATATAATAAATGTAAAAAGATAATAATGTGTTTAATTTAAGGATCAAAATTGTAATTTAAAATATTTATGCAAGTTATTAAAGTATTTGTTAGGAGTTGAAAAGTAAATGACTAAATAGTAACAAATAACAAGATTAAAGATTAGTCTAATAATAATGAAGAAAAACTGTAAATTTATAATAATAATGATAATGATCGATAAATAAAATATTCGGTATGCTGGATATAAACGAACTTTTGTATATGTATATGTATATGTATGTATGAGAATGTTTAAATAAGTCATAAGTTATATTTACATTATGCCTAAAATAAATACTATGGAAGCTGTTAAGTTTTAGTGATAAAATGATATAAATAGGGTTAAAAAGAAATTAATGTTATAGAATAAATGTAAGAAATATATGTTATGGAATGAATGTATAATTAATAAGAGATATAGAAATTAGTTGGAAGTTTAATTTAGTATTGAACGACTTGAATAGTAATATTGTATTGTGTACCAGGTGAAAATTCTATTATATGCTATGTTAGCATGAATTGATGGTATAATTGAAATTAAAATGTATTAACAAATAAATTGAAAATGAAAAGTGATTGGAAAAAGGTATTGTAAAATTAATAATTGAGTTTCCCTTAGTAATAATCTGATAGTTAAATCTAGCACAAAATATAGTTGGTTGACCATAGGGATATTAAATGTATATCCGTGGTGTGGGTCATGGCAACTCCCTTTAGTAGGCCAATGATGGTCTACTGAATGAATGAAATATTGAAATGTTGACATGTGAAATGTGAATGGAATGTAAATATTCGGATGATTTTTCGAAATCACTCTAAATATATTGATCTCGTGTATCTGGTTTGAAGATTCTTACTGGATTGATACTAGGGGCAAACCAAAGAAAAAAAAATTAAATTGAATAGTTTATAAAGGAATGGAAAATGATATAGTAAAAGAAAAATTAATCATAAAGTATAAATTTTATATTGGAATGTCTGATAAAATATTGAATAGCTAATTACCAAAGTAAAGGTACAAGGATAGTAGTATGATAGCAAAATGAATGATCGAAAATGGTGCCTGCAAAATAATGAATTAAAATAAGAAGAATTAAATACTGACGTAACAAGAGAATTAAGGCATAAAAGAAATATAGATCATAAGTTTAATTGAATTAAAAGTTTGAACTGAAATTGGATAACAATGAAAAAGTTAAAGGAACTATAAACATAAAATAAATGGAAACATACTGACTAACAAAAATGTATACACAACACTGGTACAAAGATTTAATTAAAATATTATTAATATTCTCGATACAAATTTAATATAGGAACCGAATAGTATAGATTGTACTAAAGTAATTTAACAAAAGGAATAATGAAATGTAATTTAATGCCACTTCAAGGACTAAATCGAAAATTGATCTTAATTAAGGAATTGAAATGTAGAGTAAAATAAAAGTAGGAAAGTAAATATAATGGATAATGATAATATCGAATAGTATAGCAGTGTAAGTAAATAATAATTATAATATTGAGATTGATAATAATATGGCATTTATTAAAAGGATAATATAAAGAAAATTCAGTAATGGGTATAGTACAAACATAAAGACTGGAACAAAAAACCACTAAATAACATAACTGTAAAGATAAAAATTAATGTTTAATGATATAAGTAATTAGGAAATTAACAACGAAAATAGTTGTGATTATGAAACAAGAAATGAACAAAAGAATTGTAAATTGTTCAAAGGTCTGAAGAATGAGTAATACTGAAAATAAATATAAAGGAAATGAAGGTAATTTAGGATAAAATATTTAATTAATTTAAAGGATATAATTTAATCAAAACAAATGATACCGGATATTAATGATGACAATTGTAACAAAAGTAACTGTTATTGTTAACATAATGAATGTAATGTATTAAGGGTAATCTATAATACCCTCATTTGAACAGTCTTTTTCGATACGGAATTAAGCGGTAAATCGAAAATTTTTTTTCATTGATTGCTTAACCAAATAATTTATTAACTGTCAATACTTAATCAATATTCATAATCATACATTAAACTTGGTAATTTATAACTGTCTGAAATACTATTCATTTCATAAAAAATTTGGTAGCACAACGGCTATATACTTAATAGCCTCCCAAAAAATTAGATAAAACACAGCCTCTCAGAGACACAATAATCTATAACAATATATATATATATATATATATATATATATATATATATATATATATATATATATATATATATATATATATATATATATATATATATATATATTCACATTCCAACATTCACTCACAAATCGAACATATCCATCTAAATCACTCACTGACAAACACCCATTTGCAAACATAAAAATATTTATTATCACATCAAACAGTAGTTCAAATATAGTCCAAACTAATACTTCAATTATCTAAGTATATACATGCCAAAAATACTAAAATAATCATAACTATATTTTCCTCTTCAAATTTTGCTCCACTATGTACCATGCTTCCGTTATGCTTTAGAACCTGCACGCAGTAAATACTATGTGCTGAGCACTAAATATTTTCAATAGTGACTATTAATCAAAGAATTTTCCCAAAAGAGTATAATTACATTAATTACGCTAAAAATTATTTTAGTCTTATCAAAAGTATTTTTTTAACATTTTTAACAAAATTTTCAAAGCATTACCAATATTTTGGCAAAATTTTCACTTTGGTATTAAACTTTTCAATTATTTAAGAAAATACCCTTTTTGCAACTCTAATTACAAAATTAGGCAAAATTTCTTGTTTGATTAGTTTTATATAATTATTATTTCGTTTGGCATTTACACTATTAATTGTTATTTTTATGGCAAAATTTCCAATTAAATTCTCAATTTTCACTTAATTTCAGAAATTATCCTTTTGTACTTTAATTACAGTTTTGCCATTGATCACTTAGCTCACTTTGACTTTTAAACGCTTATCAAAATACGTTTATTAATACTTTTAACATTCAATACTGAATAATACCATTAATTTGGAAAACTTTGCAATTTGGTCTTTAATTTTTCGTTTTATTAAAAAAAGGTCATTTTTACACAATTATTACGAAAGTACCATTTTTACATGTTAATTGCAACATTATTATTAACTTGCTTGTTTTTACCTTTCAGTTGACTTTTGGCTCATAAAAGTTATGTTCGGTCCTTGATTGACCTTTTTATACAATATGTCATTTTTAATCATTAATTTCTCAATTAATTACAGTATTGCCATTTTTGGACTTTAAACACAATATTAACACTATTTTACAAATTTTTCATTTTCAAAGTAATAATTGTTATACAAATTATCAATTGGTCCTTATTTGACTTTTTCATGTAAAATAACGTTTTAGTCCTTTTTCTTTACAAAAGCATATTTTTGGGCTGTGTTGGTTTTTAAATTACCATTTTACCCTTGTAAAATATTGTCTTTTCATTTTTGCTCATTAAATACAATTTTTGAAAAAATTATGATTTTATCCCAAAACTTTTCATTTCTTTCAATTAAGTCATTTTTCTATTTTGACTTTTACTTTTAATTTACTTTTTGAAATTTTGATTTATTCTTATCAATATGCCCCAGTACA
This sequence comes from Excoecaria agallocha, assembly GCA_037975025.1. NCBI lineage: Eukaryota > Viridiplantae > Streptophyta > Magnoliopsida > Malpighiales > Euphorbiaceae > Excoecaria > Excoecaria agallocha. Next base: position 96,102,612 of record CM075807.1, on the reverse strand, counting down.
ATTCGACAAGAACTCTCAGATAGGATATACGGGACGTGGATCCCACAAGACCACATATAGAACAATATTGAAAAATGATCCCAAAGGACCATTACTCATAGAGCATATAAAAATATGTATGATAAAGGCTATGAAAATCAAAGATCCTACAAGACCACATATAGAACAATATTGAAAAATGATCCCAAAGGACCATTACTCATAGAGCATATAAAAATATGTATGGACCATTACTCCATGACTTGCACCGCGGTGTAGGATGTCCCTATGGCTAGCCAATTATATCCCAAATAAGACTTTTACAATTTGATCATTGCTAAGGGCAAAATCATTTACTTTTAAAACACTTTTCAATTTTAAACAATAACATACTTTTTCAATTAGTATATTTTGTCAATTAATCTTTTCAGTACTTTTGACTATTTCAGGGCTATTTCTTTTCAGTCATATTTTTTTATTCTTTTCTATTATTCTGACAGTCACTTTTTGTGAATTATTCTGCAATAATTCACCATGATCACTTTACACTTAATACTTTTCAGCATCATTTCATTTAACTACTTTAGTCAGTTGCTCTTTCGATACTCTTTATATATTTTGTGAATTATATCATTATAATTCACCACTTCTTGTAAGTTTATGAATTATTTGTTAATAATTCAATATTTTGACTTTACATTTTATTTTATCTTTTTGACTTTTAGCAATTTTCTTACTTTTTATGTCCTTTAATAAGATCGTTCGAAAAGTTCAATATTGTTATATGATTTGTAAATTATTTTAAAATAATTCATCATTTTATTGTCTAATTATGAATTATTTCTCAATAATTCAATTTGGTCATTTTATACACTAGACTTTTTATGATCTTTTTATTTTAATAAATTAGTTAGTCACTCTTTTAACTAATTTTGGACAGTTTATAAATTATATTAATATAATTGATTACTTTTCACTTAAATTACACTTTATAACTCAATATTTCAATATTTTGATTTTGTACATATTTAAATATTTCTTCAAAAATATTTAAATAAATTTTAAAAATTCCATAAAAATACATAAGAACATTCTTTACTCATTTCATGCATTATTTCACAAAAATTGCTTATTTTTCACTAGTACATAATTAATTAATTTTTAAAAAAAATACTCAAATAATTTTCATAAATTTTCTAAAAATTCATGGATAATTTATTTCATATCTATTATCAATTAAAGGCTTAATTTCATCAAAATAACTAAAATACACATTATTTCTCTTAGGCATGAAATTTGGCCACCATAAGAATTACTATTTGTAGATTTATTTCAATCAATTTAAGCTTACATTTAAACATAATTAAGGTCCAGTTTCATTATTCTAAAACTAATTTCAACATATATACATTTCACAAAATTTTCCTTAACTTGCATAAAAGGAAATTCATACAATTTAAGGAAAATTCAAAGATTTCATAGTCACTTACCTATTTTTCATGCTTAACCTTCCTTAAGCTTCCTTTTCCAACCTTTAAGTCAAAAAAAATCATCCATCTTCAAAGTCATCCAATCTTGGCCAAAATCTTCATCAAAGGAAATCCTATGAAAATGATTTCTTTTGCTGAAATTAACATAAAAAATGAATTGTAGGCACCTAAAACTAATAGTAGGCACCTTAGAACAAAATTAAAGCCAACAATTTTTCTTACCTCATTTTGATCCCTAAGCTTTTTCTACTTGTTTTCTTTTGCTTCTCTTCCTTTAATCAATGGTTTGAAGGTAGATCCAGCAACTAGAAAGACTAAAGATGACTTTTTGTGCTTGGATTAAAGGAAAAAAGTGAAGGAAAAATGAAAAAATTTTGAGAGAGGGGAAGAAAAGTGTTCGGCCAGCTATAGAGAAAGAATAGTTGAAAAGGATGAAGGAACCACAAAATTCACTGTTCTTATCTTCCTTTTATAAGGGGCTTTGGGCTGGGCTTTAGTTATGGGCTTGAACTATTTAGTTTAAGCCCATTAATTACTCAATATGCAATTCTAATTAATTTCTCTCACTTTTCAATTCTAAATCACTTCAAATTTGATTCCATCATTCTTATCACATTGAAAATAAGTTGTACACAAAATTTCAACCCAATCGAAGTTTATTTTTTATCCGATTCAATTAAATTGGTCCAATTTAACAATACCGATTTTATTTAAAATTTTACTTTTTGCAACCAAAATAATCTACACATTATTTTAGGCACATTTGTAATTCTTGGTAATTTTTAAACTTCATTTTTTATTTTTAAAGGCTTGACCAAAATTTGGTCAGCACAATTAACCGAAAACCGATCCGCTTTGTTTTTCATATTTTTTAGCTTTTAGAGGCCTATTTGATATCAATTTCATTTCAAATTTTAACCTCGAACTACCCATGAATAATAATTTTTGATAGTCTAATAAAATATTTTTCACCTCTGGATGTACTTTTCAGCCCGAATTCACTATTCACTATCAGAAAATACTATTCACAACTAACTCGGCGTTCAGCCCATTATAATTCTCCCCTACTAAAAGAAATTTCATCCTCGAAATTTACTTATATTGAAAAGTAAAGGATACTGTATTGGTTTCTTATCAAAACATTTTTCACGTTTGATGGTTCCAAAGCATATTCACTAATAGAACCTGCTTGCTCTTGAGCTAATTGTTCTCTATCACTAAACTTTTTCACTAATCTTTCTTCACAGGTCACATCAACCTATATTTGGACCCCTACCGAGTCATGTATCAACTCAAATCTTACCAACTTCTTTGCACTAAATTATATCCAACACGAAAGACCTTTACATTTCCTTTTAGACAATCCCCTAAAAGAGTCATCTTCCTACTGAGCTGGCAGCTATTGTTATAAGCAACTATGCTAAGGATAAATACTTTTCACAACTATTACCAGATTCAAATACATGTCATCACAACAAATCTTTTAATATTTGAATCACCCATTCCGATTGATCATCAGTCTAAGGGTGAAATACTATGCTAAAATGGAGATTATCAATAACCTCACATATATCAACACATTTCTTTAAAATACAAACAATTCAATAACAAAATCCATGATCATTTTGTCTTATTTTCACTCCGATATCAACATAAGTTGAAGCAATCCCGAAGGAACCTGATACTCCGCTTTCATTTACATTTTAGCTAATCATGCCTTATCTAGAGCTAAACTTAAATTAACATTCACAGCTCGGAGAGTTGCAAATACTATCATCAATCATTTAAACCTATCCATCATTTATATACATTCATTTGAAAATATTATTATTACCATATATACATTTTTATGCTGAGTACATTAGCCACTACATTATTTTTCCTGTAGTACCCGGCTAAATCCAGAAACTCCTCATTCAACCAGAAATCACATTAGGTAATCTTAACAAAGTGTTACTTTTTCTTCAATGTTGGCAGAATAAATCTTAAATACTTGTCATATTCTTCTGGTGTCTTGGAATTCACAAGAATATCATCAATAAAGACCACCAAAATGGATCTAAATAAGAGTGGAAGACCCTATTTATCAGTCCATAAAGGCAGTCGGTGCATTTGCAAATTTAAATGACATGACCAATAACTCATAAAGGCCACATCTAATGTGAAAATAAATCTTGGGTATATTATTTCTTTTACTTCATCACAATATAAGAATAATCCTTTTTCTTGCTATCAAGTCACTATTATACTCATTATATCTCCTGTCAGTTTTCCTTATCAGGTGGGGCCTATAGATATGATATGATGCAGTTCAGATGCTATCATACAAGGTTTAATGCTATGCAATGAATGAATGATTTCATGTGTGCAATAGAATACAAATACATATTCTTATATGATACAGATGTTTTGTCTCATCCCAATACCATGAAATGTTTAATCAATCACCCACACCTGTTAAGGAATCACTGACAGGTATATAGTGCATCTTAATCAACCTCAACTTATTATCATAATAATTTCAAATTATAGCAACATAGAATATTACTATTTACTTTGACCAATCCATTACATCAATGGTGACCTCCACTGATTGCATAGCTTCTAACTCCATAGCAGCTTAGACCATGATACTCAAATCAAGGCATCTTTCTGTCCCTTACAATCTGTCTGAACTCAATATACATTCTCCTTTCAAAACTCTAACACACACTTTTTATTTTGTCATTCAGTGGGTTAGTTCTCACCCAAAAAGGCACTTAGGCTCAAATTTGCGTGCTTAATTTCAGTCAATAGTTCATTACCTTGCTTTAGCCTCCAAAAGGCATCAAACAACAATAGTTATATTCTGATCCATCTATAGTCTCTGCTTGTACAAAATCAATCCCTTTATAACCGACAATCTCAGTCAAAGTCAACTTTTCAATTTTAAAACAAAAAAGAGCATGTACACATTAGACTATTAACACTCATCCATTTACAATTGGCATGTATTTACAGATAAACCAATTACTTAATCTTATCCCACTTTGATCTTAGAACCACTGAAACCTTAGCTCTGATACCACAAAATGTAACATCCTCATCTGAACAGTCTTTTCAGATACGAAATTAAACAGTAAACTGGACATTTTTTCCATCAATTGCTTAACCAAACAATTCATTAACTGTCAATACTTAATCACTATTCATAATCATACATTTAACTTGACAACTTATAACTGTTTGAAATACTATTCATTTCAACAAAAATTCGGCAGTACAATGGCTATATACTTAATAGCCTCCTGAAAAATCAGACAAAATACAGCCTCTCAGAGGCACAATAGTCTAGAACAGCATATATATTCACATTCCAACATTCACTTATAGATCGAATATATCCATTCTAAACCACTTACTTGACAAACACACATTTGCAGATATAACAATATTTACTATCACATCAAACAGTAGTTCAAATACAGTCCAAACCATTACTTCAATTATCTAAGTATATACATGCCAAAAATACTAAAAAAATCATAACTGTCTTTTCCTCTTAAATCTCTACTCCACTATATACCATGCTCCCGCTATACTTCAGAACCTGCATACAGTAAACACTACGTGCTGACACTAAATATGCTTAGTGGTGACTATTAATCGAAGAATTTTCCCAAAAGAGCATAATTACATTAATTATGTTAAAAATTATTTGTCTTATGAAAAGTACTTTTTAACATTTTTAACGAAATTTGCAAAGCATTACCAACATTTTGGCAAAATTTTCACTTTGGTCTTAAACTTTTCAATTATTTACGAAAAATACCCTTTTTGCAACTCTAACTATAAAATTTGTCATTACTATTCTTATTTTTACCTTTTTCTTTACTTTAGACGTATGACCTTTTAATTGAGCTTGACTTTGACTTTTTAGGCAAATTTTCTTATTTGATCAGTTCCATACAATTATTATTTCGTTTGACATTTTAAACTATTAATTGTCATTATTATGGCAAAATTTTTAATTAAATTCTCAATTTTCACTTAATTGCAGAAATTATCCTTTTGTACTTTAATTATAGTTTTGCCATTGGATCACTTAGCTCACTTTTACTTTTAAACGCTTATCAAAATACGTTTATCAATGCTTTAAACATTCAATATTGAATAATACCATTACTTTGAAAAATGTTGCAATTTGGTCTTTAATTTTTTATTTTATTACAAAAAGATACTTTTTACACAATTATTACAAAAGTACCATTTTTACATGTTAATTGCAACATTGTCATTAACTTGCTTATTTTTACCTTTTAGTTGACTTTTGGCTTATAAAAGTTCTGTTTGGTCATTGATTGACCTTTTTATACAATATGTCATTTTTAATCATTAATTTCTCAATTAATTACGGTATTGCCATATTTGGACTTTAAACACAATATTAACACTATTTTACAAATTTTTCATTTTCAAAGCAATAATTGATATACAAATTACCAATTGATCCTTATTTAACTTTTTCATGTAAAATTATGTTTTAGTCCTTTTTCTTACAAAAGCATATTTTAGGGCTATTTGGTCGTTAAATTATCATTTTATCCTTGTAAAATATTTTCTTCTCATTTTTGCTCATTAAATATAATTTTTTGGGAAATTATAATTTTACCCCAATACTTTTCGTTTTTTTCAATTAAGTCATTTTTCTCCTTTTTCTTTTACTTTTAACTTACTTTTTGAAATTCTAATTTATTCTTATCAATATGTCCCAATACAATTTGATAGGAACTCTCGGATAGGATATACAGGATGTGGATCCCACAGGGCCACATACAGAAAATATTGAGAAATGATCCTTGAGGACCATTTCTCACAGAGTATATAACAATACGTATAACAAAGGCTATGGAGATAAAAAAAATCCTACCATAACAAAGTAAGTCATCATGACTTGCACCGCGGTATAAGATGTCCCTATGGCTAGCCAATTATATCCTGAGCAAGACTTTTACTGCCCGACTATTGCTAAGGGCAAAATTACTTACTTTTAAAATACTTTTCAATTTTAAACAATGACAAATAAAATCACTACATTTTATCAGCTAATATTTTCAATACTTTTGACTATTTCAGGGCTATTTCTTTTCAGTCATATTTTTTTTCTTTTCTATTATTCTGACAGTCACTTTTTGTGAATTATTTTACAATAATTCACCATGATCACTTTACACTTAATACTTTTCAGTATCTTTTCATTTCACTACTTTAGCCAATTACACTTTCGATATTTTTTATACACTTTGTAAATTATATCATTATAATTCACCACTTCTTGTCAGTTTATGAACTATTTCTTGATAATTCAATATTTTGACTTTACGTTTCATTTTACCTTTTTGATTTTTAGCAATTTTCTTACTTTTTCTGTCCTTTAATAAGGTCATTCGGAAAGTTCAATACTGTTATACGATTTATGAATTATTTTATAAAAATTCATCATTTTATTATCGAATTATGAATTATTTCTCAATAATTCAATTCGGTCATTTTATACACTATACTTTTTATGGTCTTTTTATTTTAATAAATTAGCCAGTCACTCTTTTAACTAATTTTAAATAATTTATGAATTATATCAATATAATTCATTATTTTTCACTTAAATTACACTCTATAACTCAATAATTCAATATTTTGATTTGGTACATATTTAAATATTTCTTCAAAAATATTTAAATAAATTCTAAAAATTCCATAAAAATACATAAGAACATTCTTTACTTATTTCATGCATTTTTTCACAAAAAAATCCTTATTTTTCACTCGTACATAATAAATTAATTATTCCAAAATATTCAAATAATTTTTATAAATTTTTTAAAAATTCATAGACAATTTATTTCATATCTATTGTCAATTAAAGGCTTAATTTTGTCAAAATATCTAAAATACACATTATTTTTCTTAGGCATGAAATTCGGCAACCACAAGAATTCCTTTTTGCAGATTTATTTCAATCAATTTAAGCATACATTTAAACATAATTAAGGTCCAATTTTATTATTCTAAAACTAATTTCAACATATATACATTTTACAAATTTTTCCTTAACTTACATAAAAGCAAATTCATACAATTTAGGGAAAATTCAAAGATTTCATAGTCACTTACCTATTTTTCATGCTTAACCTTTCTTAAGATTCCTTTTCCAAGCCTTAAATCAAAGAAAATCATCCATCTCCAAAGTCCTCCAACCTTGGCCAAAATCTTCATCAAAGGAAGCCCCATGAAAATGATTTCTTTTGCTGAAATTAACATCAAAAATGGATTTTAAGCATCTAAAACTAGTAGTAGGCACCTTAGAATAAAATTAAAGCCAACAATTTCTCTTATCTCATTTTGACCTCTAAGCTTTTCCTACTTGTTTTCTCTTGCTTCTCTTCCTTTAATCAATAGTTTGAAGGTAGATCCAGCAGCTAGAAAGACTAAAGATGACTTTTTATGCTTGGATCAAAGGAAAATAGTGAAGAAAAAATGAAGAAATTTTGAGAGAGAGAGGAAGAGGAGTGTTTGGCTAGCTATGGAGAAAGAAGAGCTGAAAAGGATGAAGGAACCATGAAATTCACTGTTCCTATCTTCCTTTTATAAGGGGCTTTGGGCTGGGCTTGAGTTATGGGCTTGAACTATTTAGTTTAAGCCCATTAATTACCCAATATGCAATTCTAATTAATTTCTTTCATTTTTTAATTTCAAATCACTTAAAATTTGATTCCATCATTCTTATCATATTGAAAATAGATTCAGCCCAATTGGAGTTCATTTTTTATATGGTTTTATTAAATCTATCCGATTCAAAAATATCAATTTTACCAAAAAATTTACCTTTTGCAACCAAAATAATCTATACATTATTTTAGGCAAATTTAAAAATTTTGGTAATTTTTAAACTTCATTTGCTATTTTTAAAAGTTTGATCAAACTTTGGTTAACATAGTTAATCTAAAATTGATCCGCTTCATTTTTCGTATTTTTGACTTTTGGAAGCCTATTTGATCTCAATTTCACTTCAAATTTTAACTCTGGACTATATGTGACCCATATTTTTTGGTAGTCCAATAAAATATTTTTCACCTTCGGATATATTTTTCAGCTCGAATTCATTGTTCATTATTTGAAAATACTATTCACAACTAACTCGGCATTTAGGCTATTACATAATTGAAATAAAGTAAAAATAGGTTCAACCAAGTATGTTTAAATTAATGTAAAATGATCCGAGTGTAATAACCAACTGAATTAATAAGAAAAGTAATAATTAATGAAAATATTCTGAAAACCATTTGAAATGTAAAGTAAGATAAAAACCAATATATGTAATGACCGACTAAAAATGCAAAGTAAAATAAAGATTAAGCAACTGTTAAATAAAAAATTAATAATAGTGAAGGTTAAAGAAGGGGATGAGTTAAAGTATTGAATGAATAAGATTACAAAATAAAAATGCAATGTGTGTGCTTGTATGTGCATGAATGAATATGTTAATGAAAAGTCTGAGATTGGTGTCCACAAATGGTCATTTTTAATGCTTAGCACATAGTGTTGCTGCTGTGTGCATGTTATGGAAGTAGGAAGTTAAGGTGGTCGAAAGCTGGTGTTGATCAAGAACAGTGATGCAAAGCAAGAGTGACGGTATAGGCATGGCATGTATATAATTACAATGGATATAGATGGTAATTTATATGTACAAGTTTTTACAGGTTTTATACGTATGTCTGGTGAAAGTTATAAATAAGTTTATTTAAAGACTGTTCAGTTATTGATGTTTGAATGTTAAAAAGAAAAAAATTATCAGACTGTTTGCTATAGCATTTGTAGCTATCATAGTGTGTAAACAACCAATCACTATACATACAGTACAGTAGTATTAGGGTGTTACACTATCATGCATACAAAAGAATCATCATGCCAGTCTGCTTATCAAAGTGTCACTCTCGACTTGTGCATTTATCTTTAATCCTGAGACAGCTATCCAAAAAAAATGTCGATCATATTAAAATTCTAAAAATCTCAGATGATCGGACATACCTGGAGGGGGGACAAGTGATAATACCAACTTATCTTTGGGCCCAAGCAAGTCTCAGCCCAAAGACCAAAACTTGTTTACAAAGAAGCCTAACTCGTGATGAGTAAACGTTGGAAGGTAACCATGAGCTATTTGATCGGATTGATGGGACCTTTAGTCTTAATCAATCCACTGACACGCCGCAGATCCCATGAAGGGATATCACATGGCATAAACATGAAGATCACGTAGCTAAAAAATTAAAAATTTGATCATTCATGCCACACAATATACAACATAGAATCGAAACATGCTTAAAACTTGATTTTTGCTATGGCCAATATATAAGATAGCCTTATATACTACTGATCTTAAACACCAATGCCAAAGGATCAGCCTTTATGCCGCACCACTCTATGCTCACACACATACTTGCAAAGATGGCTTAAAACTATAATGTTAGCTCTAATCTTTATGTACTTGGATATGGATATTCAAATGAAGACACAAAACCTGATCTTGTTCTTCCTAAGGTTCACTAATGGCTGCCCAAAATACAAAGGAAGAAGAAATAGTCATTTTCCCTTGAGAGTGGTGGCACCGAAAGAGAGAAAAAACTTACTAGGTCAAAATAGAATTAATCAATTTATATCATTAGTTTAGGAAAGAGATGTGAATGCTGAAATCCCTTAGAATTAGGTATCTTTTTGGCCTCCATCACTTCCTAATTAAGTGATTTAAATTAATTCAAATTCTATTAAGTTTTTTTAAATTCAAATTAATTTAAATTTGCATTAGTCATTTAATCAAAACAAACCACTTCTTTAGGGTTTAGTAGTTGCTGAATTCAACTAGGATTCCTAACTTGAATTTCAGCCACATTAATTCCCTCTTAAGTGTTATATCTTGATTCAAATATAATTTAGGATTTAATACTCAATTACATTAATCAATCCAAGATAATTAATTAATTGAAATTAAACCTACTAATGCCGAAATTCCCTCTCTCATAGACCAAGGTCCATTTAGCAATTTTAGTACCCATTTCATAAATTAATTTAACTTTAAATAAAAGCCCAAATTAATGCTCAATACTCTATTTAAATATTTTAAGTCCAATGCTTTATGTGCGATCCTATAGGTTCATTTAATATTGGCAATGAATTAATAAATAATCCAAAGGCTATATATATTCTCTAGTAAGATATTATAGCATTCCAAATTAAATGAAAATGCAAATGGCATTTAGTGACCTAATGCAATTTTGCATATTCCCTTATCCATAAATATCAGAATTAATATAAGGTATGGAACTAGTCATCCTTATATATATACTAATTCCTTTCTTGATACTCCAGTGACACTGAACTCTTAGATAAATAATGATTACTCATTATTTCATCTCGGTATGATCATACACTTCTCAGTTCACTGATCAAGTGGCCGATGATATTTTATCTCTTATCGAGAGGGATACTCATTTACTTCTCTTATGCTCTCTAACATGAATCAGTGCATAGCCAAGCATACCCATACTTATCACTTTGTTACGAGTACGTTAGGTATATGTCAAAGTATACAGTAATGCATAAAGAGTTTCATAGAGATTTTAGGTCTAAGAACTTCGATGCAAAACTTGCACATGAGAAACGCTTATGACTTGTACCATGTAGTGCTCTCATGAACGGATCGAATCCAGATAATATGTTCTAAACATGTATCTATGATCTCTGATTGACACTTTATTCCTTATGATCCGTAAGAAATAACTCAAATTATCAAAGAGAGCATACTAGTCTTAATTTATTTATTATTCCCATAACAATGACTGACTAGGAATATTTAGAATGAAGTCTTAATTGTTTCAAGATCTTACAACCATGTACCTCACACATGATAACTTAAACTAAAATAACATTTTTGGATAGTTCTATCATTTGATATGTATAGGAATACAATAGATAAAACAAATGCATCATATATTAACTTAAGTGTTTTTATAACAATGTATTGGGGTTAGGGCTTACACTAACAGCCCACGCTTTTAGCCTACTCCATGTCACATCACTACTTACATGTTCTGATGCCTCGATAGCCATACTCCAGGCACTCATGCGTACTCCTATGCCTTACATAAATAGCCTAGTATACAGTGGCTCTAGGTACAAATTTTCGAGACTCTCTCTCTTTAAATTTATCTCCCTAAATTCTTGACTTAATCTTCGAAGTGCTAATGCCTGATCAAAGCCTCTTGCAAGTACCCGCTAGTTGATTGGATCGCACAACCACCTACTCGCTTCAAAGGTTTAACAAGCTTAAGCTTATTAATTATTAATATTATATTAATATGATAATGGCTATTATTAATGTTTTATTAATATTTGTTTTGTTATCATTATCTTTAATATTGTTTATTATTATTATTATTATTATTATTATTATTGTTGTTGTTGTTGTTGTTGTTGTTGTTGTTGTTGATATTACTAATTTGTGTTAATTTTATTATTATAAAATTGTTAGTAGGAATATTTTTATGGTAATAATAATAATAATAATAATAATAATAATAAATATTAATATTATTTACTTTTATTGTCATTGTTATAATTATGCGCTAATTATCTTTTCTTATCATTTTTTTTATATATAATTCCCTTCTGGGTCGAGGTCGAAGGATAACACGGAGCATATTAGATTTGGATATTTTATTTATTTAGTATTTGGACCTGTAATATTTTTCATGTCTTTTATTTAGTTATCTTTAATAGTTTAATAATAATGGTTTTTATACCCTTTAATTAAAAATGACACTAAAATATTTCTACTTGGTAAATTGGATTTTTTCTCATAAAATAAATCAATGTCCTATTTTACTTCAAAAAAAAAATCACACAAAAGAATTTCACTAATATACATGATATAACCAATGTTCTCCCGATTTATGCATGTCATCTTTTGTTATTATTTTAATATCCTTTTTGTTGTAAAAAAATATTTTTATCCGAATGATAACCTAAAAAACCCATTAAATGATTTTATACAAGTTTGAGTGAAATTTTTTTATAATAAAAAGGGACCAATGTCCTAATTTTCACCTATAAAATAACATGCAAATTAAAAATTTTCTCTTTATTAATACAAAAGATTTTCTATTTAAAATTAACTAACATGATTCCTTTTTTCAAAGCCACGAGGGACCAACGATCCCTATTTTTGCTCAAAAATACATCTAAAATGCTTGTCTTTTTGTAAATATCCATGTGAGTACCAATGTCTTCATCTACATGAATTCCATTAATTTTTTGATTTATGTATAATTCATCTTTACATTTATTATTGATATTCTTTAGTTGCTTTCAATACCATGTTCTTTAATGCTTTCTATGCATGCTTTATAACTTTCCAACGTGCTTGAGTGCGCTTTTATTTTCTAGTATAATAACATTAACCAAAGGTATAAATAGGAGTGAAGTTTGAACTATCTCTAGTTTTAGTTTCATGAGATTAGAACTCATTTTTCAATGTTTTATTGGGTGATGACTCCATAATACATATCTTGTGGTATCTACCAGATGCCCTCGTAGGTTGATGCCAACAATGAATGGGGATACCTCGAGTTGCTGTCTCATGCCTTTTTGAGATCCTAGATATTACGGATTGGGTTGAGTCCCTATTTATTATGAAGTGATCGGCTTTCATGAGTTAAATAAATCTTGATCTGGTCTCGAATCCTTAAAGTAGGCTTTTGAGAGCAAACTATATGCCTATCGGATTCGGCATGCGTCACAGCGTGAGTGGCGAAAGTGGGAGAGGAGAAGAGGGAGAAGGAATAGTAGGGAGAAGAGACGGTGGGGGAAAAGAAGGAATCGTCCTCTTGCTAGTGCAGCAAAAGGGAAAATAGAAATCCAATAGCCAAAACAACATAGTTTTGGCAAAAATTCATTTTGGTCCGGTAAGTTTCCATTTGATCCCTCCAACCATTACATTTCTTTCATTGAACTCCATTTCTTCTACTATTATTTTTATTATTTCATCATTCATTTTTTTAATAATTATTAATTCCCATTTATTTTATTGGGTCCTTTTTTCGAAATCGGGTTGATCCAATAGTGCTACTCGGGTACCTTATAGCTCAGGGTGTTGCAAACACTAAGAAATACATTAGTCGATACTGAATACCTCAAGATAAAAAAAAGTATTGCAACAAAACCAGCTCACCATCCGCGTAATGAGCAATTTTAGAACTATTTATCCTTTTCTTTGTGATTTGATTAATTATCATTAAAGTTTTTTAATTCTAAATCAAAATTACCAATAGTGATTATGTAAAGACGAAATTCCATTCGTGCATGGCTGGATTGGGGGTTAAAGTTAGCTATACCTGTTTTAGACTTTTGGGATTCAATGAAAATTTTTGCTGAAAAACTAGCTTCGCTATTTAAGTTATGGTGGTGATGCGAGAGAATACACTATGCTAAAATTAATGAAATAGGTTGATTACACTGGTATAAAGAAGAAAATATAAATTGCCTACATTGATTACACTGTAATATACATATGAAGAAGAAAATATAAATTCATCTCATTAATAAGTTAAAAAAATTGAAATAAATTGTATCTGTTTCAAATTGTACTCAGTTTAACCAAAAGTGAATACCACATGTAAGCATATGGTAGAAAATGTTTGCTGCATTTTTGTTTTTCAACCAATGAGATCCTAATTAATGAGTAATTTTATTCAATTTATGATCATTAGTTATTAAAGTATAACTCTAGGAGTTAAAAAGTTGTTGCCTTCTCAAGAAAAATATGAGAAATCCAATAACAATAACCATCGTTCAGTTAAATGCATGGTTAAGTGGCTTGGATATATATTGGTCAAGCTAAAAATATATATATTTTTTTTCAAAGGTACGCTTGAGTCGTCCAATTTGAGTAATTTAGCAAAGTCCTAACATTATTATCATCAACTCTTTAAGTTTTATGCCAGACCTCTAAGGGTGAGAAAAAAATGATTAAATACTAAATTAGTTCGAAATTGAATCGATTTTTACGGTTAACCGATCCGATTGAATCGATTATAATTTTTAATTTTTATATTTTTTATTTTTAAGTACCGGTTAACTTAGTCAGCAATTAACCGGTTTATATACACACACACACACGTCTTAATATTTTTTTTCTATTTCTCTCTAAAATTTACGTAAAACAATACTTTAAATTATATTTTTATTTTTATACCTTAGTTTTTTATATTTTTTTATAAAATTTATATAATACTTTAAATTAAATTTAAATTATATTATTTTCTTTAATTATATAGTAATATTTATATATAATATCTGATTAAGTTTTATTTGTTATTTTTATCATGTATTGGTATTCATATTTTACTTAATAATATTTTTTTATTTTAGAGTTTATATTATAATATTTAATATTATTCAAAATTTTATTTGACTTATAATCAAGCATATTAATTTTCAATAAATACAAAATTTATTTTATAATATTAGCTATAAATTTATAAAATATAAATTTTGATTAGTAAATTATATTTGTTTTGTGATGTTTATTTTGAATTATTTTACACATTTAAAATTAAATTAAATTTTATATAATTTTTTTATAATGTTATCATAAAAATTTCAATGATTAATTAAATTTAAAAATTAAAATTGATAAATTAATTAATTAAAATAATAGACTGATTAATGATTAATAATTTTAAAAAATTAATATTAATTAATTGATTAATTATTTTGCTTATTAATTGATCAATGCTGATAGATTCATTTTCACCGGGGGACCTCTGCGTATGGAACCTGCCCTACGAACACGGGATGCCATAGAAAAATTGCAGACAAGCAATAAAATTTTTTATAATATTGAATACCTAAGGCATTGGTCAACAAACAAGAACTTTTTCTGCACTTGCTCAGCCACTTCAACCAGTGCTTGTAAGAAATTTATGAATACATATATTTTATAATATTGAGAAATGAAAATGTTTGACTAATCTATTCCTTATTAAATTTATTTAATCTTATAGTAATTCGTACTTTAATTCTTAATATGGATTGGAATAATGGTAGAGCTAGCCAATTTAGACTATTTATCAAATTATACTAAATAAAATAAAATAAAATAAAGCAGCCACCATGTGATTTTTATTATTATTATTATTATTATTATTATTATTATTATTATTATTATTATTATTATTATTATTATTATTATTATTATTATTATTATATCTACAAACTATATTATACAACCTGATTCCAATCTGCAAAATGCCAAAACTCTTCCAATAATAAATCATAAAAAATATTATATTTTTTAAATGAAATAAGCAAATCAATGATAATCTCAAAAAGAAATTAGTAAATTGTTTAATTAATAAATTATTTTAAGAAAATAACCTGGAAAATTATTAATCATGGAAACTGAATTATATTTATATGTGAAACTCCCAATGTTATTAAAACCGGACCGGATAAAGAACCGAAAAGCACAAGGATTCGTGGTTTGATCGGTTCGTTGGGGTTCAATCAGATTTTTTCATTTTTTAAAAAATATATTATTTTTTAAGTATTATATAAATATTATGAAAATATCACTATATAAAAAAATTAAAAATAGTTTAGAAAAATATATTTATCATCAAACATTAATTATAAGACTATATTTTCAAATCATTGAATATTTATAACAAAACTTTAAGATAAATATAGTAAAAAATTGTAAATTTTTAAAGAAATTCTTCAAATATAAATTATAAAATTTTATTTTATTCATAAAAAATTCATTAAATTGTTGAATTTTAATTATTTTGTATTTATAATTTTATTTTATTTTTTTTCAGAAAAAATAATATTGTATGAATATTTTGGACAAAAAGTTGGTTTTTCTAAAATCAAACCGATTTTTTATCATTTAACACGGTTTTCTCCAGTTTTATCCCGGTTTTTTGGCGGTTTGAAACAGTATCTTTCGGTTTTTATCTAATTCGGTTTTCAACCATTAAACCAACCGGATCAGCCGACGGTTCGCGGTTAAACCGGTTCGACCTTCCGGTCCGGTTTTAATAACCATGGAAACTCCCAAATCAAATCCGAACCACAAGTACTGGGCCCCCTACTTCCTCTTCCTCTTTAATTTAAAAAAAAAAAAAAAAAGAATGGGAGAGAGGGAGGAAGGTGGTTACTTTTTCTTTGTTCTTTAATTGATAATGATATTATTTTTTATTGGGCAGGTCAAGACGTGTACGAGTGTTTTTATTTTTATTGCTTTTGCCAAGGCCGTTAGTCCATGCTTCTCTCACCCCTTTCAAGAAGAAGCAGCCAAACATTGCATCATCAAAGCGCGTTAGATCGGTGCAGCTGGAAACAGAACGACATCAAAATGACATCAGTTAATGCACTAAAATGCTGCATTTTTATAAAAAATTTTATTTTTATAAATATTTTTTTTGTTATGCATTTGATTTTAAATTTTTTTAAAAATATGTTATTTAAAAAAATTTTCTATTTCCCATTTTTGTATACATTGTTCTTTAATCGTGGACGCATTTTTTTAACAATGTATTTTAAAAAGATATTTATAAAAATAGAGTATCAAAAATTATACATCAAATTAGGATATTATTATAAAACCATTATAAATAATAACGATTTTAGTGTTATTATCAAATCTGAAATTGCTATCTGTTATAGCAGTTTTAAAGTCAATTTCTCTTTTAAAACCGCTATGACAGTAACAATTTTAGATCTAATAGTGACACTATGAATGATATCACGTGTAGCAATTTTATGAAAAATTTAACACATTCATCCTTAATGCATAGAAAAAATTTCAAGAGAATTTCTATATAAATGCTGCATTCGTTTCAACAATTTCATTCAGTAGAAATTGCAATTCTCTCTATAAATTGGCATTATTGAAATTTCAAACATCAATAATATTTTCTAAGTATTATCACACAATATCAATAAAATTTATATTTATTTATTTATAATTTTTTTATGTGTAATTTTAATATGCTTTTATAATGATATTGATTTTACTAACTGAAATTCAGGAATAAATTGAGATTCTTAACCAATGAGTTAAAAGTGTAATTTTATTTTTTTTGTAAAGTCTATAATTTTAAAATAAAAAATATTTGGAGGGCCAAAATAATTTAATTTTAATATTAACTTTTCAACATAAATATTTATTCAGTAAATTTTCAAGTTTAAGAGGGGAAGTCACCTCAGTCTCCCTAGCTTCACCTCTGTCTACTGCTCTACTGGCAACAGATTTTAAAGAATACATCAGATCGCACGAGGCTGCTTGTTTTCCTGCCTGTTATAATTTAGGCATGAAAAATTGAACATCATTTGATCATACATATACCAGACCAGCTAAGTCAAATTCTGCAAAAGAAATTTATTTATTTATTCAGTTTGATTCAATTATTGACGGTTTCTATTTTTAATAATTTTATTTGGTTTTGTTGTTCTTATGTAGCCATTTATTAATTCTGCAAAAGGAAGCCCTCTTAGCAATGAAATTTATGTACAGCTTTTTACTAATTTCGTTGTTTTTCTCTAGACTACGTTGGACTTTGATTATCACAAGGATATCTGTGATCAATAGAACCTTAATCAATATGTTTCTCGAGACTACGTTGGTTTTGATGAAGGTGGGGCCTGCAACCCATTCGCGCAACACAATATTGCGGAAAATCAACAAATTAATTATATTATAAATAGTTCATAGTTTGTCCTTTGAGGATATTAATTAATAATACAAGATTTCCATATTAATATTTTAATACACAATATAACCTCTAATTTTTTCATGGACAGAAAGATAAGCAAGAAGCTTCTAGGAAGGTTCGTATAAATATCCATATACGGTCAGTTGTACTGTACGATCACTTTCGGCTAGGAGTGGACCACGCTTCTGAATTAAAATTGCCCATTTCTTTATCTCCTTCACTTGCTAAAGATGGGACAGGTTACGGTGAATTTGTGCACTTCCAGCTAAAATTTTCGCTTCTTTTTGTTTGTGTTGAATCAATGAGAAAATGTATATCTCATTTATTTCAATTTTCTTTTTTTTTTTCTTCTGATTTTGTAAATTTTGTGTGCGAGTAATTTAATAATTATAAATATTATTATAAAATAATTTAATCTATTTTGAAAGTTAATTTTATTATAATTATAAAAAATGCTATTTTTTGTACATTTATTAATTAATGTCTTGGTTAGAGATCAGTCCAGAAGAGAAAATTCTTCATTTTCTTTGGCTGTTCCTTTGGTGAACTTACATGCAAGATTACAACTGCATTTAATTCAATTGAAGTTAATGTTCTGTCTTGTCTCATGTGCATAAAACTTATTTATATTTCTTTATATAAAACGAAAAAAAAAAAACTTAATAGGTATTCATTGGAGTAAATATATTAGGTCTTAGGCACATCCAAAGTTGGGTTCTACGAATAAGAATATCAGCTCAATAATTCTACTAAAGACTTTAAAACTATATAATAAAAGTTTTGTGTATATTGATGCTCGTCAACATGTTAGTATGTATTATTTCTTCAGTTTAATGATAGAAAAAGAATTCGTACAAAAAATACGTAAAGAAGTAATAAAAAATGCAAGTTTTTTGTGGATAGTTAAAAAATCAATAAATAGTTTATTTCATTTCCGTTGCCAACTGTTGCAGGAATGGATTGTGGGCTCCACCATCATCAGCTGCCATTATCTCGCTTCCTATTTTCACAATGGATAGTTGCGAAAATAGAATGAGAGATTCTAATTCTCTAAATACTGAAAAAACAGTCATATTTTTTCAATTATAAATTCAAACAGTCACAAATTTAAAAAAGTCCCATAATAAAACCACCGACATCTAACTAAATAATATATCAAAAAATATTTATTTGACACTGGCCATCTGTAAAATCGCACAAAACAAGGTTTTACATCTAACTAAATTATATATTATTATCTGATAGTAATATATAAAACTAAGCCATTTTACGAAAACGCCTAATACTTTGTTCTAAATTAGGTTTTAGAATTACTGATTTTATATATACCTATTTTATTTGTTACATTATTTAACATATTAATTTATTACGGAATAATTGTCTGATGTTTAAATTGAAATATTTTCAAAATGAAATATTTTCGTAAATTTTCAGTAAAAGATACTCCAATTATCAAATTAGTACTAGACAATTGGCAAAAAAGATATTATAAATAAATTAAAAGCTTGTAGACAATACCTATAGTTTGTGAGAGTACGTGTATAATTGTATAGTTTTTAATGTATTAAATAATAATATTACATAGCAGCTTGTAATAAAAAATTATATATATATATATATATATATATAAACAATTATAGAAAGTATTCAATGGACGGTGTATATTAGGGTTTGAAAATATTGTTATTTTGGTAGTTTTTAATAGGGTACTAAAACGTAAGGCCAATTATTGGGATAGTAATCTTTTATTAAAAACAATAATAATAAAAAATTTTCATAAAAGTAAAACAAGTACAATTAAAACTTTTTTTTAAATGCAGTAAAATAAAGATTTTTAATTATTAATTGCTGTGTTCAGATAAATTTTATAATCCAAAATAAATTTACTTTATACTTTTATACATAATATAGCATATGTCAAAATCAAATACATATATTTTATATGCAGTATTGGATTCAATTTTGACGATAAAAAATAAATATATTGACAGGATTTGAACCTATGATCTTGTAGAACATAATGTGTGTACTTTTACCATTAAACCAAAATACCTCATTTGAAAAATAAATTCAAATTAATAAATATAATATTTTTTAAAACTTGGATTCGTATGCCCCTAAAGTCGCTACAATGGTCAGCAATTTCAACGAAAAATCAGTTTTTTTTATCTTGATTTTATAATTTAAAACCGCTACCTAGTTTAATAGATTTAAAAACATCCCAATTTTATAAATTATTTCTGATATATCCTAATTTTGTAATTTTTTTTAAATACATTATTAAAAAAAATATCCCTTAATTGTGATGTTAATGAATGTATATTTATTATTTAAAAATCATCCTGACTTGTAAGCAAAGCTTTCTGTTCTCATTTTCTATATAAACATAAACTGATTAAGTACCTCTCCATCCCTTTGTTCTCAGTTAATATTCAATCTTAAATATCTTTCTGTTTTTGCAGATAAGTTTTAATTTACCAACATTGTTGGTCTTATTTCAGTACTGTCCCCAAAAATGAGCATAGCGGAGTTATGGCTTCAACTAAGCACAGCAATTACAGGCATAGTAATTGCTCTTACCATGATTGATCGATATTTCCCTCGTCAACTTCGTACTTATTTTGATAAATATACCCAAAAATTGATTACTCTTTTTTACCCATATATCCAAATAACTTTCCATGAATACACAGGCGAAAAGCTCAAGCGCAGCGAGGCCTACTTCGCCATTCAGAACTACCTCAGTGCCAATTCTGCCATGAGGGCTAAAAGGCTCAAAGCTGATGTTTCCAGAGATAGCCACTCTATTATTCTGAGCATGGATGACCATGAAGAAATTACTGATGATTTTAATGGAATTAAAGTCTGGTGGGCCTCAAACAAACACATACCCAAAACGCAGTCGTTTTCTTTCTACCCAGAAACTGAGGACAGAAGATATTTCAAGCTCACCGTTCATAGAAGTTATAGAGAAATCATCACGACCTCTTATATTAATCATGTTTTGAAAGAAGGGAAGGCAGTTGCTTCGGAGAAGAGGCAGAGAAAGCTTTACACTAACAATCCTAGTCAGAATTGGTATGGATGGAAAGCAACCAAATGGAGCCATATCGTTTTCGAGCATCCGGCAACGTTTGATACTTTGGGTATGGCTACCAAGCTCAAGAAAGAGATTAAAAAGGACCTTACCAAGTTCAGTAAAGGAAAAGATTATTATGCGAAGATCGGTAAAGCTTGGAAGCGTGGCTATCTCCTTTATGGTCCTCCTGGAACTGGGAAATCCACCATGATTGCTGCCATGGCTAATTTCTTGAATTATGATGTTTATGATCTTGAATTGACCACTGTGAAAGATAACAGTGAGCTCAGGAAGCTACTGATTGAAACCACAAGTAAGTCTATAATAGTGATTGAAGATATTGATTGCTCTTTGGATCTGACTGGTCAGAGAGAGCCAAAGAAGGAGAAAGATGAAGATGATGGTGATGATGAAGAAAAGACGGATCCAATTTCAAAGAAGAAGAAAGAAGATGAAAAGGAAAATAATAAAAATAGTAAGGTGACATTATCTGGGTTGTTGAATTTTATTGATGGGATTTGGTCAGCTTGTGTAGGAGAAAGAATAATTGTGTTTACTACTAATTATGTGGATAAGCTTGATCCTGCTTTGATTAGAAGGGGAAGAATGGATAAGCATATTGAAATGTCTTATTGTTGTTTTGAAGCATTTAAGGTTTTAGCTAAAAATTATTTGGATATTGAGGATGATCTACTGTATCCAGAGATTGAGAAATTGTTGGAGGAAACCCACATCACTCCAGCAGATGTTGCAGAGAATTTAATGCCCAAATCAGATGAAGAAGATGAACAAACTAATTGTCTGAAGAATTTGATTAAAATTCTTGAGGAGACGAAGGAGGAGGAAGCAAGAAAGAAAGCAGAGGAAGAAGCTAAAACCAAAGCGCAAGAGAATGCTAAATTATCAGCTTAAGATATCGAAGAGGAGAATGGTTTCATTGAAAAGTAGCTGGGGTTGGGGTTGAATATTCAAAAGTTTTATGTGGGATTAGGTTTTTTCAGGATTTCGAGCCATGAAGTGTGGGGGTAATGGTGGAGATTTTAGAGAAAAAAAGAATCAGTGAAGAGTAAGAATGAAGGTGAGCAGGAGTTGTACTTAACCCCGAGATATGTTGTTCGTAATTTTAAAGTGCAGTTGTAATATGGCTAGGTTGACTCGACATCGGGTTAGAGCCTAGAGATTGTGGTGGTAATAACTATAAGCTATTGTAGCCGTTTACCCTGTTTCAATACCGGTCAGTTTCAAAATACATATAATTTAAATTTTTTTTTTATAATATATGAAATTTTAATATAATTAAAATACATTAATTAATTTTTATTAAATATATTCTTATTTAAATTATTTTTATAAAAATAATTTTCAATATATATTAATTATACTGCATAATTAATATAAAAATAATAAAATTTTTTAGTTATGAAATAATTATTATTTTTAAATATCGTAAATTTTATTTTAATGTCAATTATTTTAGAACGGATGGAATATCTATTTTCTTACTTTTCCAATTTTCTACGTTTATTTTTGTATTCTCCCTCTTACTTGCCTTTTAAGGCAAAGCTATGTTTTGATGTTTGGAAGGAAGGGAGAGTCAATGAGGATTTAAAAGGATGGAATCGTATTTAAATTACCCAAACACCCTTTTGATATAATTGAGACTTAATATATATATATATATATATATATATATATATATATATATATATATATATATATATATATATATATATATATATATATATATATATATATATATATATATATAATGCAATAATTTAATTTAATTTTTAAAATAAAAATTTTGAATTTTGAATTAATTAAATATAATAAAAATTAAGAATTCACTTATACAACCATGAATTTAAGTAAAACTAATCCTGTAATAATAATAATAATAATAATAATAATAATAATAATAATAATAAATGCTAGTTTACATGATCAATTAGCTTTTAATGCTACTTAGAAGAAGGAAAAAAAAAAAGAAAAAAGAAAAGGCAAATTTTCATTAGCTAAGCCTAAAAAGATAAAAATGGAAAAAAAATTATTTGCACCTCTTAGCACTCCGAATTGACGTGCTAAAAATACCGAAGCAAGCTTCCTTTCCCTCTCTACCCTCACTTAACCCTCCCTTACCCCACTCCAAACATAGCCTTTTACTTGTGCATAATCTTTCCTTGCTTACCTTGCCGCTAGTAATAATAATATTTTCAAAATTTTTATAAATAATATTTTTTTAATAAAAAAGTTAAAAACCCAATTGAATTCAATCAAATCGATCAAACTATAAAACCAATTGACAAATCCGTTCTAAGTAAAAATATTGTATAATACACTCAAATTTTAGGCTTTCTTTGTTTAAAAATGATTTTACTTCCAAATTGCTTCTCAAAAAAAAAAAAAAGTCGAAAATAAAGCAAAGAAGTACATTATACATACCTATAGAACAACGACTAATTTTAAGTTGCTAAATGCTAACAAAATAGTAGCTTGTCATTTAATAAGCTCCCATCTTTCACCAAGACTATAAGGAGCAAAGCTTCTGCATACGCCTTTTGGTCATCAAAAGAGCTACCACCATCTTTGCCTGAAGAAGGCCCCAATTTACAATGGCTCTCCTTTTCAATCTAATATGCTCCAAGGACAATGTTTTTACATGATGTAATGAAACACTGCTTAAGCTAGGTCAGAAGAATGTTATAACTAAATCAAATCAAATCAAATTAGTACGTACAATGGAAAAACGAATTTAATTAACAAAGTAAGTCAATAATGCATCCTATAAAATCCAATGGCGATGCAAACGTTGCATATCCTTCAAGTTAAGAGATTAGACTAGTTAAAAAAAATTTTATATCAAACAAAAATTAGGGGTGAACCGGTCAATGAAAAAAAAATTAACTACTTCATTAATATCATTTTTTTTAAAATCATTAACCATTAATCAGATTGTTAAATTTGGTTAATCAGGCCATTTATTTTAATTTTTTAATTTAATTAACCAATATTTTTTGATTTACAATTAAAATTTATAATATAAAATTATAAAAAAATTAGATAAATTTAATTCAATTTTAAATGTGCAAATTAATTTAAAATAAAAATTACAAAATAAACATAATTTACTAGCTAAAATTTATGTTCAACAAATTAATAGCTAGTATTATAAAATATATTTAATATTTGTTGAAAATAAAAATGCTTAATTTTAAATCAAATAAAATTTTGGATAATATTAAATGTTAAAATAAAAAAATATAATTAAATACTATTATATATGATAAAAAATATAAAAGTTAATATGTTACTATATATAAATATTAGTATATAATTAAAGAGAATGACATAATATAAATTTAGTTTAAAGTATTATATAAATTTTATAGAAAAATATAAAAAATTAAGGTATAAAAATAAAAAAATAATTTAAATATATTTTAAAATATTATTTTATTTAAGTTTTAGAGAAAATGGAAGAAAAATGCAAAATTTTTAAAGTATAAAAATAAAAATATAATATATATTAAATATGAACCAATTAACCGTAGACTAACGGTTAACCTGTATCCAAAAACTTAAACCGTAATAAAAAACCTAAAATGTAAAAATTAAAAATCATAATTGAGTTTATTGAATCGGTTAACAGAAAAAATTGATTCGAATTTTAAACAATTTTGCAGTTAACTATATTTTTGATTTTTTTTTTTTGCTCTCCCCTCACAAAAATGGTTACATGTAAATGAACATGGGAGGCACAACCTGACAAGCATATTTTCATAAATATGCTTTCCTTCTATAAGACCAACATTGTAAAGTATATCAATAGAGGGTCTCTGATGCGGAACCTAAGGATATAATTATAACCTGAACCCAAATCGATTGAATATTCACAAAGTAAAATTACAATCTAATTTTTAATGAACTTTAAACCCTAATTCCAAGGGATATTAAGACCTAAAGAAGAATAGAACTATACAAGTAAAACTTGAATAACCCAATTCTTGAAACAACTCAACGTAAGAACACTTATCTTGAAAATTCAATTCACGCATGAAGAATTCATTCAATCATCAGTTGTCCCTTATTACAGCAATAGTAATGTCTTTTATATGCATAAAATTAACCTAAAGTGATTAGGATAAGTGGGCCAAATTCCTTTTTAAAATACAAGTGGGAATTTAGCCTTTTTCCTACCTAGAATGGAAAAACTCAAAACTAAATGAGTGGGCTACCTCTAAGAACGTGAGGCCCACTCCAAAAGCCCTAAAATTATGCATACTTAATTAAATAAAATCTTACATAAGGTCCAAATTAGGCCCAACTCAAAATAGCCCCATAACTTAAGCATTTGACATGTAATGCACATTGCTATGTGTCACATGATGTGCACATGCATATGGCAGATGCTTAGCATATGACTTGCACATGTTTGGCACAAGACATGTCACATGACTTATATATGCCAATTTTCTTCTTTATGATGTGAACCATTTTCAATTCTTTTTGAACTCCTTCAATTTTGGTCTCCATGAATCTGGAATTGGCTCATTGATAATTCTACCCTTGAAACTTCATTTCTTCTTTAATGAATGATTCGATAAAGGTTTGCGACTTTTCCTGAGCTTTTTAGCTTTACTTTTTGTAATTGATCCATCTGGAAACTTTAATGGATTCTTCTTTTTGTCTACTGGTTTAAGCCTATCTGCATCATTCCCTCCTTCCTCAAAAAGGTTCATCGTCGAATATGCATTTACATCAAAATGAGATAAATAAGAAACATTAAAAGTAGCTGAAACTTAATACCGACTAGGTAGATCAATCTTATATGCATTATCATTAATCTTTTCCACAACTTAAAAAGGTCTATCTCCTCTTGTATCCAACTTGTTCTTTCTTTGATTTGGGAACCTTTCTTTCCTTAAATGTACCCAAACCTAATCCCCTAATTCAAATAACATATTTTTATGCCCTTTTTTAGCTTGATCAACATAAGTTATGTTCCTTTTCTTAATATGTGTATGAGCTTTCTCATGAATGGATTTAACAATTTCAGCCTTTTTCTATCCACCGAAATTAGATATCTCATTCAAAGGTAAAGGTGTCAAATCCAAAGGAATTAAATGATTGAAGCCATACATAATTTCAAAAGGGGAAAAACTTGTAGAAGAATGTATAGTGCGATTATATGCAAAGTCAATCAATGGTAAACACTCTTCCCTTATTTTCAAATTCTTACCAACAACAGCACACAATAATATTCATAAAGTTCTATTAGCTACTTCAGTTTATCCATCAGTTTGAGGGTGGCAAGTAGTAGAAAACAACAATTTTGTTTCCAACTTACCCCACAAGGTTTACAAAAGTAGTTTAAGAACTTTACATCCTTGTCAAAAATAATTGTTTGAGGTATGCCATGCAAACATATTACATCCTTAAAGAACAATTCAATAACATTTGTAGCATCATCAGTTTTATGGCAAGGAACAAAATGTACCATATCGCTAAACCTATCAATTGCAAAAAATATGTTATCCCTTCCCTTTCTTGTCCTAGGTAAATCTAATACAAAATCTATAGATATATCAACCTAATGTTCATTAGGAACAGGCAAAGGGGTATACAATCCATGTTGTTTAACTTTAAATTTAGCTTGCCTACATGTAATGTAGTTTTCACATATTCTTTCAAAATCCCTTTGCATATGAGGCCAATAAAATTGCTTATGCAATATATTTAAAGTTTTTTCCACACCAAAGTGGCCTATCAAACCCCCATAATGTGCTTCACATATAAATAATTCCCTTAAAGAACATACATGCATATATAATTTCCCTTATTTAAACAAGTATCCATCATGCCTATAGAACTTCTGAAATGCAATATGCTCACACGCATTAAACATGTTACCAAAATCAGAATTAGTAGCATACATATCCTTAATGTATTCAAATCTTAGTAATTTAGAACTTAAAGTAGAGAACAAGGAATACCTTTATTGAAAGTGCATCAACTACTATATTCTCCTTACCTTTCTTATAATGGATCACATATGGAAATGTATCCACAAATTCCATCCATCTTGAATGTCTTTTGTTCAACTTAGCTTGAGACTTCAAATGCTTGAGTGATTCATGATCAATATAGATCACAAATTATCTTGGTAATAGGTAATGTTGCAAAACCTCCAAAGCCTTCACCAAATCATAAAACTCCTTATCATAAGTGGAATACGTCAATTCATATCCACTAAGCTTTTCACTGAAATATGCAATTGGCTTCCTATCCTGCATCAAAACAACACCAATACCAATCCCCGAAAGCATTGCATTCAATTTCAAAACCTTTATTAAAATCAGATAAACTTAAAATAGGAGTAGTACATAAATTTTCTTTAAGCAACTTAAAACCATTTTCCTAATTCTTACCTCACTTAAAAGGTACATCTTTCTTAACAATTTTGGTTAATGGAGTAGCAACAATACTAAAGTCTTTCACAAACCTCCTATGAAACTAACAAGTCCATGAAAAATCCTAACCTCACTAACTGATTTAGGTGTAGGCCACTCTTGAATGGCTTTAACCTTTTCATCATCCACCTTAATACCTTTGGCCGAAACCTCTAATCTTAGGAATTTTAATTTATCACTACAAAAGGTACACTTGTTCACATTGGCATACAACGTTTCCTTCCTTAGTACTCTTAGTATAGCCCTAATATAATCTATATGCTCATCAAAAGACCTTCTATAAATGAGTATATCATTAAAATAGACAACCATAAATATACCAAGGAAATTATGCAAGACATGGTTCATTAATCTCATAAAAGTGCTAGATGCATTAGTTAGCCCAAAAGGCATAACTAACCATTCATACAAACCATACTTCATTTTAAATGCTATTTTCTATTCATCTCCTAATTTCATCCTAACTTGATAGTGTCCACTCTTAAGATCAATCTTTGTAAAGAAACATGCACCATGTAATTCATCTAACATGTCATCAATTCTAGGAATATGATGTCTATACTTTACAGTGATTTTGTTAACTGCATGACAATCAACACACATTTTTTAAGTCCCATCCTTCTTCGACACTCGTAGTATAGGAACATCATAAGGACTAAGACTTTCTCTTATTTGGCCTTTTTCTTGTAGTTCATCAACTTGCCTTTGAAGTTCCTTTTTCTCTTCGGGATTGCTTCTATAGGCCAGTTGATTTGGAATGGTTACACTTGGTATGAAATCAATTTGATGCTCAATCCCTCTCAAAGGTGGTAACCCTTTTGGAATCTCTTTAGGAAAAATGTCATCAAATTTCTGCAATAAAAAAACAACATCGCTAGGCAAATTCAAGTTAAGGTTAGTCAAATTTAGAAAATTCTCTTTGAATTAAAGTATTAAGAGAAATTTCCTTGACTCAAAAGCTCTATTTATATCCCTTTTTTTTTGCATAGAATCAATGTTGTTTTCTTTCACCCCATTTACTTTTCTCTTCTGTGCAACTCTTTTTTTTTTTCTCACTTGCACAGTCACTCCCCATTAGGTCATTTTTTTCTTGGCCTCTTGTCTCTCTTTTTCTTTTGCCTTTTCGGCCTCACTACCCTTTTCCCTTTTAATTGACTTTTGAAGCTTTAATTGTTCCTCATGCACTTCTTTTAGTGTCAAAAGAGCTAATGTAATATTTTGCCCATTCATCTTAAATGAATATCGATTCTTATACCCATCATGTATGACTCGCCTATCAAATTTCCAAGGCCTCCCAAGTAGTATATGACTAGCATGTATAGGTATAACATCACAAACCACTTTATCATGATATTTACCAATTGAAAAAGCAATCAAAATCTATTTTGTTACCCTCACTTTTCCATAATTATTCAACCATTGTAGTTTATAAGGATTATGGTGTCTTATCTATTTTAGTCCTAACTTGTTAACTAGTGTAGTACTAGCAACATTATGATAACTACCCCCATCAAGGATTACGCTACACACTTTATTGTTTACCTTACACCTAGTATGAAAGATATTCTCTCTTTGATCTAAATCTTATTCCTCCATAAATTGTAAATTCAAAGCAAGCCTAAAAACTAATAACTCTCCATGTTCAACAAATTCAATTTCATCATCAGATGTATCAACTAAACTAGATATAGAATTGAAATCACTTTCATGCTCAGACTTAATTTCTTTATTTTCTATAACAAGTATAGTTCTTTTATTAGGATATTGAGATGCAATATGCCTTACACCTAAGCATATAAAATATTTAATATCTCTAAGCTTAGTATTAGAAGGAGTTATATTAAAAGTACCTTTAGGATTAGATTTGTCACCTTTAGAGTCTTCGAATTTATCCTTTGAATCATATGACTTTTAGGCAGCCTTGTTATCACTATTGTTCCATCTTGAATTCCATTGGGATGTGGAACCCAAATGTTACTCCTACTGCCTCTTTTATGTTTCAATTGTCTCTCCACTTTCATAGCCATATTCACAATCTCTTCCATGTCAATAAAGTGCTGCAATTTCACAACATTAGCTTTCTCCTTATTTAGACCATTTAAGAATCGTATCATAACCAATTCTTCATCTTCCTCTAGGTTGGCATTAATCATCAACATCTCCATCTCCTTATGGTAATCCTCTACTGATTTAGATCCTTGAGTGAGCCTATGTAATTGCTGATGTACTTCTCTATAGTAATAACTAGGCACAAACCTCTTCTTCATAATTTTCTTTATTTCTTCCTAATTAAAAACTAAAAACTCTCAATTCTTCCTCCTATTTTATTTAATTCATCCCACCATACTAGTGTATAATCCGAGATTTCTATAATAGTTAAATTAACATTTTTCTCTTCGAAATAGTTATGGCATTTAAAGATCATCTCCACTTTTCTTTCCCATTCCATATATTCTTCAGCATCATTTATGCCTTTGAAAAGTGAAATATTCATCTTGATAGCATTTATATTACTATCCCTTCTATCTTCCCTCCTTACTCTTCCCCTTATAGATCGTACTTTTTTTTTCTTCTTCTTCTTCCAAATCATCATGATCAACCTCTACATTCCATTAACTCATCTACCTCTCCTTACTGTCTTTTTAGATGCATTAGATGTGCTTATTTCTAACCTCTCTAACCTATCATTTACATTTCCCATGTCCCTCATAAACTTGCCAAATGTACCATGCATTGCTTGCACTGCATAAACTACCTCCTCATGGGACATTCCTTTCTTGGAAAATTCTTTAGTCATTATTTTTACTTGTAAAAGATGTTAGATAACAGCCTCATAAGCATTCCTTCATGTGTTTACACTTAAAATATGTCACTCCTCTCATGTTTCACATAATAAAGGCTTTTACCCTCTTGAATGTATGCACACTCTCTTACCTTTTTTCCACTCTTGTTCTCAACTATAGAGTTGTTCTTTAGAATCAGATTGTAATTCAAACAATTCTTATGTAAAGAAAATAAGATAACTCAGTGAAAAAAATAGCAATTCAAGTCTAAAGGCAAATTATAACTTTTGGAAATTATAAAAGAAATCAACAAGCCATATGTTACACACTAGATAAAGAAAAGTCATCTAACTGATTTTTGTATGTAAATGAGCAATAAAAAACAAATTATCACTCAATAAATGTTTATGGAAGAAAAAAGCAAGTAAATTAACAAAAGATAACTAAGAATGCAAAAAAGACAGAATTAGAACTAAGTGTAATGGATTCAACTCTTCTTGAGGAAAAAACCAAACTAGACACTAAATATTCTAAACCAACCCAAGCTAGCTCTAATTACTATGACATAAAACCAAAACTATTATTGGAATAACCCCTAAGTAGTTGCCTAAGCTCTTGCAAGTCTTAAACTACCTAAATAAGGTTCAATTTTATTAATTTTGGGCATGAAATAACTAAAGGAATCGATTTCAAATCAAGCAAACATATTTGGGATTCACTTTCCTATAAGTTGTTTAAAGTTGTTAAATTCGATTTCCAACCTTCTTTTTTTAATTTTCATTTTTCAAGAAATAATCAACATAAATATAATATATATCAACCAAATCACTAATGAATAGTAGATAAAATATGGTAATTTAAAATTAACATCCAAACAACAAATCAAAACTCTGATACTAAATAATGTGGAATCCAAGGATACAATTATAACCCGAACCCCAAATTAATTGAATATTCACAAACTAAACTTGCAATCTAATTTTTAATGAACCTTAAACCCTAATTTCAAAGGATATTAAGACCTAAAGCAGAATAAAGAAGAATAAAACTACACAAGTAAAACTTGAATAACCTAATTTTTGAAACAACGCGAAGCAAAAGCACTTACCTTGAAAATTCAATTCACATATGAAGAATTCATTCAATCATCAACTGTCCCTTGTTATAGTAATAATAATGTATTTTATATGCATAAAAATAACCTAAAGTGATTAGGATAAGTGGGTCAAATTCCTTTTTAAAATAGAAGTGGGAATTTAGCCTTTTTCCTACTTAGAATTGGAAAACTTAAAACCAAATGAGTGGGTTGCCTCTAAGAATGTGAGGCCCACTCCAAAAGCCCTAAAATTAACCATACTTGATTAAATAAAGTCTTACATAAGGCCCAAATTAGGTCCAACTCAAAATAGCCCCATAACTTAAGCATTGCACATGCAATGCATATTGCTATGTGTCACATGATGTGCACATATATATGGCTCATGCTTAACACATAACTTGCACATGTTTGGCATATGTCAAGGTCACATGTTTGGCACATGTCAAGGCATATGTTTGGCATATGATACGTTACATGACTTGTACATGCCAATTTACTTCTTTATGAAATTTGACCTATGACTCTTCTTTATGGTTCACGTTTGTTCCAAGCATATGAACCATCTCCAATCCCTTTTGAACTCCTCTTATTTTGGTCTCCACTAATCTAAATTTGACCCATTAAATATTATGCCCTCGAAGCTTTATTTCTTCTTCAATGAATGATTGCATAAAGGTTTGAAACTTTTCCTTGAGCTTTACTCCTTGTAATTGGTCCATCTGGAAACTTCAATGGATTTATCTTTTTATCTACGGGTTCAAGCCTATCTACATCGGTCTCTGCATTACATTTCAAGGTTAAATCAGATATAGGGCTATGAAAAATTAAAATCGAACTGAATGGATTTTGGCCTATTTGGTTCGATTTATTCAATTTTTGATTTGTACAGTTTTGAATCGCAATAAAATTTCAAATTAATCGATTCAGTTTAATTTTTGCAATTAAGAAATCAAAATAATTGAATCGATCAATATTTACATATATATCTATATTACAATATTATATTTGAGTAAGAAACAATTTGGAAGAGTGGTGTAGAATCCTTATTATTACTATAATGATCTAAGTTCAAATCCTACTAACCACAATCTATTTTTAGTTTTTTTAGCAGCTATTTTTTCCTAGTTTAATTATTTTTATTTTTACTTATTTTATATTTGAGAAATTATATTATATTTTTATTTTACATGAATTTTTTTATTGGAGAACTTTGTTTACATGAATATATTTTTTATTGGAGGACTTTAAATATATTTTTAAATATTTTTATAACAATATATTTTTTAACATAAATTTGATTAATATTTATTGTGTAAATAAAATGATAAAGTTATGTGCATTACTTTAATTTTATTTATTTTAAAAAATATAATTTTGATTTGTCTTTATTATGTACATAATATGATAAATTTATGTGCATTATTTTAATTTTAGTTATTTTAAATGATTTTATTTTGATGAATATAAATTAATTTAATTTATGGATCCATATATGTTAAAAGTTTAATAAAAAAGAAGCCCATATTGATCATGAACTGAATAGATCAATCTGAACTGATCGAAATTAATTCGATCTATTTGATTTCGGTTCCATATAGTTCAAATTATGGTTCAGTTCCTTTTTTCATGAAATTTTATTTTTAATTTGATCGATTCGATCCAAATTGAATCGAATTGACCATTTGCATAACCCTAATCAGATCAAACTTCATTTGTTGCTTTGGGTTTTGGGCTAAGTTGGATGGATTTTTGATTCAAATCTATAATAATTTTCTACTTTATAAAAAACATTTAAATTATTGGTTTTAATTTTAATTTTATTTTTTTTAATTTTTCTTGAATATCCATTATATGTTTTTTTTTAAAAATGGACTAAATTCTGAAATAATAAAAATAATTATATAAAAGAAAAAATCCATTAAACCTAAAGCATATAAATGAAAAAGAAAAAAAATATTAACAACATTAATCACAAAAAATAATTCCTTATCTATGCATACATACATACAAACATATACACATATAGATAGCTAAATATATAAATTGACACTCCAACTTGGCAATAATTTTCATTTTAATACCTGAGTTGATTGACCGACCAAATAAATTCTTTAATTGAAAGATTGATTTATATTTGAGCCATTATTGCTTACATGTCACAAAGACTACAATTCACCTAAAGAAAAGCGTATGAAAGGCCATAGGAACCACTCTCACCCTCTTCTCTCTCACTCTCCATTTCTCTGTCTTTTGTTCCTTTATTGGATTTCAGTTGCCAAATCCTCACCCCTCACCTGATATGCTTACTCCTTAAGAATATATTTATTTTACATAGACCTATAATCTCAACAAAATAGAGATTTAACCAAACTATGAAAAGTAACTAAATTGCTCAAATATTAAAAATAGATTGAATTTCCCTTGTCAAAAGCTACTGCGGGAATTCAAATTTCTCCAAAACTAAAAAAAACCCATCAATTGTTCCCAGCTTCTAAGAAATGGGTCAATCCTAGAAAAGCTTAAAGCCCCAAAAAATGAAATGAAATCAAACTGAAATTGATTCATTATCTGATCAATTTCTCTCTCATTCGTATCTCCTTTTTCAGTGCTTTCATTAAGAGAAGAAGTTGAACAAGATGGATGATCTTGATCTTGACTATCATAATCAACACAACTAGTAGTAACAATAGTAGAAGTGGTGGAGATCTATGGCAAATGAATTATCATCCTAAATAGCTTGATTATCGGGTCTTTTTGCTTTGAAATTTCTACTATTGCTTTATTTTCTCCTTTTTTATTTAATTTCTTTACCTCTCTATCTCTATCTCTTTCTCTTTAAAGTTTATATTTCGAGAGGATAAAACTAAAATTGAATTGAAATAAAAATTACCAATGAAACTATAAACTTCTAAAGAGATAAGGAAATTGATTGTTTATAGAGAGAGAAAGTGAGAGAAAGAAATCTATTAGAAAAGCAATCCCAAATAGGATTGGACTCTTTACCACCAACGCTGGCTATCCAAC
The DNA here is from genome assembly GCA_037975025.1 of Excoecaria agallocha. Classification (NCBI taxonomy): domain Eukaryota; kingdom Viridiplantae; phylum Streptophyta; class Magnoliopsida; order Malpighiales; family Euphorbiaceae; genus Excoecaria; species Excoecaria agallocha. The sequence goes on along the minus strand of CM075807.1, from coordinate 96,067,877 downwards.
CATGATCGAGCTCAATGGAAAAGCTAGTGAAACTTTATTTATAGATCCTATCACTGATACGATCCGATGCCTCAAGAATTACCAAGTCTTCTACCCTATTCTATATTAGTACATTCATAATAATAAACCTAAATATAAGAAACAAAAGAAAAAATGAACATGTTATTAATATTGTGAAAATTAATATCTAGTGGGTGATAGTAAGTGGTCAAGGATAGCGAGAGTTATTAGAGATACTGAAGCCGATGATGATGATAGAGGAGTGAGAAAAGGCATCCATTGTAGAGACTAAGGGTGAGAAGAAAAAAGAAGAAAAAGGTGATGATGAAGGATGGGAGATAGAATAAGAGGGAGAGGGAAGGGTGGCTTTGGGTTTGTGTTTTTAGTTGGTGAGTGTGAAGCATGTCGAACCTTATAGATATCCAATTTGCTATCAAAGATCCGCTTTTAGGGCTCAAGATCAGATCAAGGTTTATTTAACTTATGGAGGTTAGTTTCTTCTTAATGGATAGGGATTCAACCCAATCCGTAATGCCTTAGGCCTTAAAAAGGCATGAGACAGCATATCGAGATATCCCCATTCATTTGCTAGCAATCAACCTATGAAGGCATCTGCTGGGCACCACAAGGTAGGTATCATAGAGTCGTCACCTAATAGAATGTTAGGAAAATAATTTTTATCTTATAAAACCAAAAAAAGAGATAGTTCGGACTTCACTCTTATTTACTTACACATAAATAATCACTTATGGCTAATTATTCTGATCCTCTCCTCACACATTACAAGGTAAAGAAATTAAGTGACTTATTACAAGCATAATGAAAGTGATAAACTGCATAAGATATTTAAATAAATGATACATAAATCAGAGGATTTGATTAAGTCCATTTAGATGAGGACATTGGTCATCGCATGCCTGTTAAAAAAATAGTATTTTAGGTGTATTGGGCCAACGTGGCTTTTGAAAGAGAATCATGTTAACCTTTTTAAGGCAAAAGATTGTTTTGTATGAAAGAAATAAATCTTTTATTTACATATTATTTTATGGGTGAAAATACAAAAATTTATCCCCTTTATTATAGAAAAAAATCCACTCAAAGTTGTATAAAATCATTTATAAATTTCTAGTTAAATGCTCGAAAAACCTTTTATTTGCAATAAATAAGAAAGGCATAAAACAACAATAATGCAAGGAAGAAAAAAAATACATAAATTGGGTAATTTATTGAATTGGGAGCATTGGTTCCCCATGCACATTTTAAAAATTCTTCTATATGATTTTTAGGATAAAACAAACATTGGTCCATTTTATAAAAAAATCAATTAATTATATAAAAAGCATTTAATATGAATTTCCTTAATTATCGTGCTAAAAATTCCTTTTTTACTAACTATTACAAATTATCATGCAAAAAAAAAAGATAAAATAAAATACAAAATAAATGAATGAATAAATATAATAAATAAGCTAAAATTAATATCAAATCGGATGGGATCAAACTCCAACTCCCAACTTCTTTCACATGAACTCATGATGCATTTTATCAAAAAAATACAATTAGTTAAAAAATAAGTTTGAATTTTAAAGGAAGAGAAAAGAATGAAATGGCAAAAATTGGGCTAAATAAGAAATAAAATAAGGAAAAGAATACAAAAACACATAAAAACAAAGGAAAAGGACCAAGAGTGAGTTATGGATTCACTCAAGAGGTAAGGAGTGAGTCACGACCCCAAAGAAGTGATTTATGGCCTTGAGTGGGATGAGTCACACCCCACCAAGTGAGTCATGATCCATTCCAAATCTGGATCACAATGAATGATTCAAGGCCATGAGTTACCTCTGTAATGGCTAGTGGCTACTGGAACGATGCCATAACAAAATTTAAACTTCCTAAATTACCTTCTAAGGCCCCAAAATACATAGAATCACTTTAAAACTTCTTAGAATCATGCTTAAACAAAAGTGTTAACCACACAAAATAATATAATTTATACAAAAAAACCATGTGAGAGAAACATGCTCTAGAGAAAGGAAATGATAATTAACAAGCATCAAACTTAGTTAAATTCACATATAAATAATATATTCATGCCTAAAACCTAATATTACACATATACATACTTATAAAGAATTATTTGCACAGGAATATCAAGGACAACATACTTATGAGAAAGAAAAATAAGAAACAAAGCATAGGGAATGTACAAAACTCAAAATCATAATTTACAAGAACAAAAGTCCTAAATCTAGACAAGAGTTATAAGTTTGCCTCTTACATTACCTTCAGTAGAGCTATCTTAACAATCCTATGAGCACCTTTATCTCCTCTTTTTGCTTATTTTTTATTTGTTTTTAAAAACTAGAGATGAAAAATAGAGAGTATTTTCTTCCCTTTCTCTCTCTAGATTTTTTGCATTTTTTCTAAGAATTTATTACTCTTATTTAAGAGAAATCATTACACTTAAATTCCTTAGATTAGGACTAAAAAGGCAGATGATTTTCATCTTAAATATAATCCTCTATTTCGCCGAAAAATTTATATTTTGGACGAAAAAACCCAATCATGACCTTGACTGGTGAGTCACAATCTTGACTCAAATGTGGGTCCCTTAAAAAAGTCTAAAAAAATCAATTTACTGGCAAAAAAGGTGAGTCATGATCTTGGGTCGTGACTCACTAGTTAGTCATGGCCTTAAGTCAAGTCCAGTGACTTGAATTATGAACCGAAGGAAGGGGGAGTGAGTCACCCCTTTAAGCGTGACTCAGAAGCGAGTCACGATCTTCACCTATGAGTTAAGGCCATGACTTATTTTTGAGTCAATCCAAAGCCTACAAATGTGCTCATTTTATCCATTCCAGAGAGAGAAAAATATGTATACTTATAAAACACCATTTTTTGACCCTTAAAACTTGTGATAGAGTATTTTGAAAAACCAATGCTAGAGAACAATAAAGTACTACTACTTCTTGCTTGTTTTTAAAATAGCATTATTCTTATTAGGTAGCCCTAACAAAGGCTAACTCAGACATAGTGTCTACAGTTGCCCCTAAGTTTGGGAACACTAGTGCATTAGTGTTTAGGTTTTCTTAAGTTCAGAGCACAGTGATAAAAGATGCATACCTGAGGTAGCAAATTTTGAAATGTAGACATATACCACTTGTGATAGTGAATTTCTGGTTGAGTAATTACCATTAGCTTATAGGCATGTTAACTCTTGCCTGAGTAATTACCATCAATTTGTCAATGTTTTAACTCTCAAATATGTGATTACCATCGGTTTATCGATATTTTAAACTTGGCTCATGTTATTATCATCATTTTATTGGCATTTTAACCTTTGGATCATTGAGTGATTATCGTCAGTTTATTAATGTTTTAACTTTTGATCAGTTAGGTGGTTGCCATTAGCTTGTTGATATTTTAACCCTTAATTGATTGGGTAGTTACAGTAAGGTTGTTGATGTTTTAACCTTAATTAGAACATCTGATTAGTACTAGCTCATCGGCACACAAGACTAGGCAAAATATGAGATTAAGTGTCTCATAAGAGAAGTTTTATCTTTGTTGTTTTACCTCCCTTTAAGTGGGCACTAGTACCTGTAAAGGCTTGACATCAGAACACTGATGCAATAAAGGAAGATATTTTCCTTTTATGGATTTGCATGATTTCTTTCATATAAATTTATCGTTAAAGAAAGAAGGCCATCATTAGACATGGTACACTTGAGCATAGACTTGAAATTTATACAGTCTGGGTGCAAGAAGGCTTTATTTTGATCTAATTGTCCAGCATTTGCAATGCTTAAGATATTGTTGATATGATATTTTTGTGATGTAGCCATATGCTAGGGTGTCTCCTGTTCAGGTGAGGTATGATAAATTAGATATTGATATATTGCTCAAACCATTTCATTATACATTTTATTTTTGTTTATTGCTTCATGAACTCGTTCTTATTATTAAATTTACTAAGATTATGTGGGTAATTATTTTTATTTTTCACTTATTACCACATCGAATAATATGTTAACATCTATGAAGAAATCAACGTATGCATGCTTAAATAAACATTATAAGAAAAGGAAAACATCATCCATACATCATTCAAACAAAATAAAATTAAATGTTCAAATCCATAAATGTAAATACAATAGGAAAAAAATAATAATCCAGATAATCAATCAATATAATAAAAATAATAATAACATATGTCTCCTTAAAAGTCATCGGTGATGTCTCGATCCGGAGGGACCTGATGGCTTGGTTGAAGGATCTGGCGATAATTGTGAAGGATGTAGAGGCATTACCTGAGATGGACCTATAGGTGGTGGTAGTGGCTGGGGCACCTCAAACTCAAATCCCATGGCCTGGGATAGGGAAGTCAAAATCTAACCTACAAGGCTAGCTAGGTAGACCACACTCTCATGTAACTACCTGACAGCTAACTCCCGTCTGTGCACAATCATCTCTATCCGTGTAAGTTGTGCAGTGTAGTGCTTTTAAACTTCTCTCATATTGTTCTTGAGACCAACAACCTCAGTCTCAATCCTTTATGCTGTCTATCCTATAGTGGCCATCCATATGCCCAGAGTCTGATAGTTATGATCAACACAATGTGTGGATGTAGCAATCATCCCTTGCACACCATGCATATCTCGCCCTATAACTCCAATAGCAGTATCTAAATGATCTAACATGCTCTCCAAATCTGCATTGAGTGAAGCTGGGATACATGGTGCGGGCTTTCGAGAATAAAAAGCACCAGGGTCATCCTGCAGGCGGAACGTGTGAGCCTTATATGAAGTGGGTATCTGTAATATACTGGAACCCCTTAATAGTATGGGTTGCGGTCCTACAGGCCGAATAAAATGACTCAGACTGGATCTCATATTGGAAGTCTGAGTCTCAATTGAATGAGCCTAATGAGGGGGAGAGTGGCCACTAGATGCATTATCATTTGACTGCTTATCCTTAGGTAGTGCTGTAGGTTATTATATATTAATTTTTAAGTTCCCTTCTACTTACTCTACTGAGAGCAGTCTGTATCCACCAGGTGTACGCTTGATCATATGCATGTCTAAGGCCATATCAAAGTCCATTGCTACACTGCCCTCAGCCTACGGACCAATCTCTGACTCAGGGACCCTAAATGTTATTAACAAAAAAGTGACCACTCCTCTTATAACCACTAATGTGCTTGGTGTCTTAGCTACCCTGCTGATATTCTATAAAAGGTTATGGCTAATGTTGATGTACTGACCAATAGTTATAGCCCATAAAATCCATATGCCCATCATGTTAAGGGAACTCGAACTTCCCGAGCATCCCATATAAGAACATGATAAAACTTGCTATAAATATCTTAAAACCTGTAAGATTATAAGGGATGCTTGGTCTAGGAATGGTGGCTTAATGATCCAGCTTAGAATTCCTCCCAGTAATAACAACATCTTCACCTATAAGCAAGCCCAAAATACTAGATACCTGTGCTCATGATAGACTAAATGGGATATCGAAAACCTAGTATGTGATGACCCCTGCCTCGGTATCGAAAGCTGATATCCTCCGTACTAAAAAGTAGTGAGGAACCGTTGGATTGCCTCAAGATATATGGCAAAATTTGGTCCGTAGAAATCTAGCCAATTGGCACGTGCTAACAATTCCTGCACTTTATGCTAGATGCCTATTGTCTCTAGAAAATGTTAACTCATAAACCTGCTTGTCTGGATGTTTATGTGATGCAAAGCCCGATATTTGGCTTCTTGCTTTGGCATCATCCATTCAGGTGCCTAAATATCCGGCTGTGGCTATGTATGTCTGTGATGAAGCATCTGTATAAATATAAAATAAATTAATATATTCGATGAGTAAAATTTATCAAGCGAACATTTACTGAATTTTAAACCGTAAGTTACTTGTAATTAGAATATTATATCAAATAATTATGGTAATCAGCTAAAACAATAAACTCAACCAAGAACGCAATTGCTAACTAAAATATTGAAAATGTTAGAAGAAAAGCAAAAATAATGCATGCTATACCAAGTCAGTAAATATAAATTTTGGAAAGATTATTAAAATTAAGCGAATAAAATAAAAATAAAATTATCAGCATGTAACAATACATTGGTTTTTAATAACAATTGATTAATTGTTTATTAAATAACTTAAAAACATATACACATCGAATTAAGGAAGAAACGAAACTATAATAAAACTTAATTACTTTCAAAATCTAGTGTGCCGTACTATGTATGAATTATCATTTTTTAACACCATTTGGACAGCATAATAGCTAAGCGTTAAAAGCCCCATGCACAAAAACTAGCACAAATGATGCCCACAACAATCCACAAGTATTTCACACATAAATAGTCATATTATGTTGCAATTTAAATGCATATGCAAGTTAACTTGACTCAATTTACACAACAGTACCATTTACTGTAAATCTACAATACATATTGACCATTTGCTTAATACATTTGGCTCGTTATCTTTGTAAATACATGTACATTATCAATTTGAATATAAACAAATGTCTACATTCTTTTAGATAACAAATATACACAATTTTTAAATTTTATTCAAACTTATAGCATGTTATATAACCATTATGAAGGAAGGAGAACCTATACAAATCTGCCTATATAAAAAATTACAACTAATTTGAACTTAATTAATTTCCTTTCTTTTTTAATTTTTCCTTGCTTTTCATCCCCTTCCTGTTGCTTCTAAATCATTTCTTTCATTTTTATTTTTTTTTACCTATTGTGCTTCTCTTTTTCCTTTAAGGGTGCAAATCCCTTTCATTATTAACTATTCTAACTAAAAGGAACTAACAATTTAACATAAGCCTAAGAGAGTAGCATTTACAGTAAACAAATAAATTAAGCCAAAAATAAACAATCCCACAAGACTAAATAAATAAATAAATTTTGAATTAAAATGGGACAATTGGTTTAAGAAAGGAACTAAGGGACTAATATTAGGCCATAAAATGTAAAAAAAACAAGGAAAATAAATAGAATACCAACCTTTCTCCTTTAATGACAAAATGAGTTTTATGAGGAAAAACTTGACAAAAATGGTACTCACACATGTGCGACGCGATTGCTGACTCAATGGTGAATATGACATATGAAACAAAGATCAGATGGAGGAGAAATGATGGAAAAATCATCTTAAAAGTCTATGAGTTACGTCTATTAAAGAGAAAAAGAAAGAAGGAAAAAAAGATGAAGATGATCTGCTTTAAATGAATTTTGGTGAGTCACGGCTTAAGGCAGTGAGTCGCTTGGCGCATTATGGTCTTGGGGTATAACTCACGAACAAAATGGCACAATATCATTTAAAAAGGGTGAGTCATGGCCTTAAGGTGTGACTTGGTAAGTGAGTCACAACCTTGGGGTATGACTTAGCCAAAACGACAAAACAAATGTTAGAGAGTGTTCCCTAAAGCCCATGTAAAAGGGATGTATTTCATATATATAAAGTCATATTTTAATAAATGGCATCATTCATTTATTAATGTTATATTTAAATACATGAGTTTGTATATCTTAAATTAATAAATGAAGTCCTACATATTATAAACACAGTACAAAGGCAATCATAAAAGTGTTCATGATATGAGATATCTATTACATGCAAATGTGATAATATCTAAATATCCCTAGTCATAGAATTAACAAGATAGGACATTTTTAATCCAAATAGACTAGCATATGTTATGCTTCTTGAATAGTTCAAGCAGTGGTTCTCATAACTGTGATTATGGAAGATGATCAAAGCTAACAAGTGGATGCTTGTTAGAAGAACAAGTTCATTGGAGACCTGCATAGAGAATCCTCACATGGATATTAAATTCATGTCAGTGAGAAATCTCTTCATAGCGGTTGTTCAAGTATCCTTAGACTTGAGATCACCAAGGTTATCTTAAGTAGCAAGTGATATACTTTGACTCCATAACTGATTACTTCCAACTGGGGGTGAACATAGTTAGGAGGTTAGGTATATCATGACTTACTTGAAGATAGTTGAGTAATCGATAAAGGATTCACCATCCCAGATTTATTAAAGGAAGTTATCTTGCATGATTCTATAATTGCCTTGTTCAGAGAATCTTTGGCCAGAGTAATATGCCAAGATGGATAGGGATCTATAAAGGGCATTTTGGGAACAATGGTTAAATTAATAGAACATATATATAATCAGATTTATATGAGTTGACAGAAATCCATACTAAGAATCTAATTGAGATAAGAGTGGTGAAAGGAGTAATTGCATGGTAACTATTTTTATGGAAGGGTATAGTCAGAACCACTTGACTTTTCTAACATTTGGGTAGTCATGATGCGTAGCTATAGGCTGCTCATGACTTGTATAATAGTGTATCATAAATATCAATAAGGGTTTGATAAAATGATTTAAAGAAGTTTAAATGATGTGACTTTTGAATAAAACTCATAATTACATATTATACTACCAATATGTACAGGAACCCAATAGGTCACACACATACAGTGTAAGGGATAAAATGGTAAAATGACAAGGATAATAATATTTGATATTATTATGGGAGAAGAGAAATGAATAAGAGAATAATTAATTAAAGAGTTTAATTAATTATGATCAAGTAGAAATGTTCGCAGAACTTTTTAGAAATGTTTTGCAAAACAGATCTAATTGAAATATTATATTTCATAATTAATTATTATTGGATTATAAATGTTATATGACTGATATAGTAATTAATAGATCCATTGGAGAAATATAAGAGGCCCAAAAGAATTGGTTTTTGTGCAGAAACCCACAAGAGGATGGGTTCCACACCAACTCCAAATAGAAGGCCTTAGAGGCCTAATTCTTGGACCAAAATAAATTAAATACATTTCATAAGCATTATAGAGCCTAAATATTTAATTTGGATGGATTTATAATTTATTTGGATGATTAAATCCAAGTATATGCATAAAAGGGCCTAGTTTATGGGTTATGTGTATAGGCCTTCATAAAAGGACTTAAATTTGATTTAATTGAGCCCAAATGAATTAATAATATTTTCAGAAGTCCAATTAATATTTCTTCAGCAATTTTAAAGAGTCCAATCCCATTATAAAGTAGGATTTTTAACCTAACTATAAAAATCTAGATAAAGGGATTTGGGGTTAAGTGAGTTTCGTAAGAAAAAAATTCTCTATTCTTCTCTAACCCTAGCCGCCACTCTCTCTCCTTGCTAGCATCAAGGAATTTTATCCACCTTGTAATTCTAATAGTTCTTGGTACATTTGATCCTTCTCTAGTGTGGATTAAGATTGAAGGTGTTTAATTTTGGACACTGTGATTTGCAACAACCCGGTGAGAAGGAAAATCAACTATTCAACAAAAATCAAAGGTAATTTTTATTATTCTCATTAATATCTATATTGTATATTCATGGCAAGATCAGATATATTAGTTAAAAATTTTAATTTTCGCTTATACATGTGATGTATGTAACTGATAATTCCCAATAACAAATCTACTGACAATTGTGAATGGCAATAAATGCTAATAAATACTAATTAAAATAACATTAAACTATAATTAAATAATTAACTCATTGAAAGGTGAGTGGCAATAAATGCTAATAAATACTAATTAAAATAACATTAAACTCTAATTAACTAATTAATTAACCCAAATTTTAATATTAATTTAATTATTTGATGTTAGATTATTTTACACCCATCCCTGTTATTATTATTAAAAGTACTAATTATCATTACTATTATTATTAATTTTTATTTATTAACATACATATAGTATTACTGATTTACTCCCTGAATTAAGTGATGTTCCCAATTTCCTGTGTGATTTTTGTGAAATTTCCTTATAAAATTCAAGAAACTTACAAAATAAGTTAAAAAAAATACATGCATGTCCTATGCAAAATGCACTATCTAAGTGGTTTATAGATGACTCAAGGCCCAGGGGTGTGAGTCATACAAGTCAAGGGAGTGACTCACCCTTAGCCTATAAATACCCTTCATACCCCCTTATTTGCTTGTTAGACTTCTTCAAGTGGGCTTCCTTTCCAGGAAAGTGCTCTCTTTATTTTCTTTTTACTTTTACTAATTACTAATTATTAATTTACTTTCCTTTTTTTTCCTATTTTTCCATTCTTTTTTTCTTATTTCTATCTTTATTTCATTTTTTTATTATTTATTATTATTATTTATTTTATATTATTATTTATTTATTTTAGTGTTATTACCTTATTATAATTTCCTTTATATATGCTCCACTTATTGCCTTGATTATTGATGTTTCATATACTTGCATGTTTTACTATGCAACCTTATTATTGGTAAATTAATTATTACTACATCATCTTTTTTAACATATAAAATCTTTATTATTTATACATATTTTCCATTTTCACAGATTTTATAAGTTCGTATGGCCACCACTTTCCTCACTAAGGTGCACAAGCTGCTTGATGCCTTCAAAACCTGGAAAAATCCAGTCTTAGGTCCATATTCAAGTTTAAATTTTATGAGAAGAATTTGACTTGACTTGAGTCTCTTGCTAGCAACTTCTTGATACTGGGACCTCAGATTCCCTATCTTCAGGTTTACCCAGCAGGAGTTATATCTCTCTTCTGAAGAACTTGCTAAAATCATTGGTGTGAACTTCATTCTTGGAACCTTACCCTACATTCCAAATTGTGTACCAGATTACCTGAAAGATGCAATTTGAGATTACGGAATCCTTCCCTTTGAGATTTTCATATTGGTGCCTCGATAAGGACCTATTCTTTTGGAACTATTGCTTGATGCATTAGACAACTTCTCTAACATTCCTACTTTCCAAATTGACATTATTTTGCTAATCTATCTTGCTCTGTATTTAATAGTGAATTCAGAGGAACCAACCAGTGATTACTGACTACTCAGCATCATCGAAGGCATACATAATGGTCTGACTCCTTTCCTGTCATTTTAGCAGAAACCTTCTTTAACTAAAACACTATCTGTGATGATCCTGTTGTGGCTTTTTCTGGGAGTCCCCTGTTACTCCAGGTATAGTCATTATTTTAAAAGGTAGTGCACCTTTTATGGGTTTTCACACTAGCTTTTCTTAGCAAGAAATGCCTCCTTTCAAATTTTTAGTAACCCTATGCCTTACTTTTGCTTGAGATGAACCCAATTCATCCCAATAGCTTTTATTTCACCATTTTTAATTCTTCTTCTTCTTCTTCTTCTTCTTTATGTTTACCTTCACTTTTTCTTTCTTTTTCAAATATGGTTATAAAGAAGCTGAGGTTACTAGAGGAACCTCTTTCTAGAGTGGTCAACATATACTCTTTAAGGCACTACCTTTCTAGAAGGCAACTTTATAATTTTGACTCACTACAGGAAGGCTTATAGTGACATCAATTTCCTATGTGTATGGTTGGTGCCTGACTATGTAACTCAAGATGGACATTCTGGATGTGTACCACTATACAGCTTGAATAGAGCCACCTTTTATGTAGCCTTTTGCTGTACTCATTAATTAGGGAGCAATAGGATATAATAAGGCACCCATTGTCATTTTAAGGAGGTACCTTATTTGTTGCCTTTGTTTTTGGGCTTACTTGTATGCAAATGTTGATATTTGAAGACTAACTGGCCATAATTTTATCACTTATAAGGCATACAAAAGATAGGTTTCCTGCGCACAGTTGACAATAGAGTAAACTGGCTGAGATAAAACTTAGGTAAGGGCAGCAGAGGGTGATTTTTAGATTTAAACATGCAATGTATGTACTACTTTTCATAATGAATAAGATAACTTAAAGTATGTGTAATAAATTGCTTTTATTTATATTGACGTACAAGTTTGCATTACATATGAAAATAGTTCCACACATTTTCACTACACATGATCATCACTTTAACATTAAGTTTAAAAAGTACAAGACCCTACTCATTCTCAGGATTAAACCTTGAAAGTATGTTTCCACTATTATCAATCGGCCCTCAAGTTTTCTTGATTGAACATTTTTACTCTGCCTCTAATTTTTATCCAATATGCCTTTTTTTGGTTTTTACCTTGGCTAGGTGCCCAATTTTAGCAAGGCCACTGTTTATCGATTTTCGACTCGTAGAGCTATATTCTTTTCTTTTCCTCATTTATTTTATTTATTATTTTTTTGAGTTTAGCCATAGAACCTCTTCACTTTATCGATGTTGACTGGTTCTTTGAATTCATTTTCATCACTGTTACTTAGGATTATAGCTCTTTTGGATAACGACTTCTTTAATACAAATGGGCCCTCTCATATTGTTTTGAACTTGCCTCTGACGTTGAGAATGGCTGGTCTTACTTGTTTGAAAACCATATCTCCTTCCTTTAGAAGATGCTTCCTAACTTTTATACCAAAAGATTTGCAAGCCTTTTCTGATAAACCTGGTTATGATAATAGGCTTACATCCTATCTTCATCTAATAAATTAAGCTAAAGCAAAATTTAACTAGCCTATTTTATTTCTAGCAATTTAGCCTCTAAACCACCCTTAGTGACTAGTGCTCAATTTTTACTGGCAGCATAACTTTCATTCCATAAACAAGTGAGAAAGGAATAATCAATTGATACTACAATAAACCTAGGCCCATTTGATACTGGCGGATAAATCATCCCCATGATATTAATGCCGTAGGCAGCATATGGCTGAAGTAAGATTACATAATTCTAACATGGGTAAATGCCTTAAATTAGCATACTATTGGCATAGCTGACATTCTTTTACATATTTGGAACAATCTATATCTATAGTAAGCCAAAAGAACCCCTAACGTATTATCTTTTTAGCCAAAGCTAGCCCATTCATGTAAGCACCACAAACTTTAACATATACTTCTTCCATAGCTTTCTTGGCTTCTTTCTCATTTATACATCTCAATTGCAGGCCATTTGATTGTCTTTTATAGATTACCCCTCTTACAATGATGAATTAGGCAGATAGCTTGCGTAATATTCTCTGATATTTTTCCATAGCTTCCTTTAGTAACATAGATTTCTCAAGGTAATTTTGAATATCAAAATATCAAGGCTTCCCATCATCTATTTCGATGTCTACCACCCATTCGACCTTAAAGTATGGCTTATCAAAGCTAAAAACAAATACAGGGTTCGTGTTTACCCCTTTTGGGTTATCCCACATTGACACCAATGTTGCTAAAGCATCAGGTAATTGATTTTCATCCCGAGGAACATACCCAAAAGTACAAACTTCAAATTGATCACTTAAGGCCTTCAAACATTTCATGTAAGACATCAATCGTTCCTCTTTCACAGTCCATGCACCCTTTACTTGGTAGACCACTAGAGATGGATCGCCATAAACTTCTGCATTTCTTGTCTCCAGGGCTAATAAAGCTTTCAATCCAAAGATGTTGCAGGCCATCTGATTGTCTCTTATAGATTACCCCTCCTACAATGATGAATTAGGCAGATAGCTTACGTAACATTCTCTGATATTTTCCATAGCTTCCTCTAGTAACATAGATTTCTCAAGGTAATTTTGAATATCAAAATACCAAGGCTTCCCATCATCTATTTCGATGTGTACCACCCATTCAACCTTAAAGTATGGCTTATCAAAGCTAAAAACAAATACAGGCTTCGTGCTAACCCCTTTTGGGTTATCCCACATTGACACCAATGTTGTTAAAGCATCAGGTAATCGGTTTTAATCCTGAGGAACATTCCTAAAAGTACAAACTTTAAATTGATCAGTCAAGGCCTTCAAACATTTCATGTAAGACATCAATCGTTCCTCTTTCACAGTCCATCCACCCTTTACTTGGTAGACCACTAGAGATGAATCGCCATAAACTTCTGCATTTCTTATCTCCATGGCTAATAAAGCTTTCAATCCAAAGATGCATGCCTCGTACTTAACCTCATTATTCGTAGCCTTATATCTAACCTTGTTAGCTAAGGGCAACTATTCTCCTTCAAAGGTTACCAGAATTACTCCTATTCCCGTACTTTTGTTGTTCATGGCTCCAAGAAAGAACATTTGCCACCCTTAAACTACTATAGTTGCATTGTTCTCCTCAGGGAATTCATAGGACATTTCTTCCCCTTCTGATTGTTGGTATGCTAAGAATTATGCTATAGCCCTTCCTTTGATGGTTTTTTGAGTAATATATTCAATATCAAACTCTTGCAAAAGAATCAACCACCTAACCATTTTTCCCAACAATGAGGATGCTTTTTATAGGTAAGTACGAGGATTCTGTGTAACACCCTTACTAAAATAGTCTTTCAGATACGGAATTAAGCATTAAGCTTAATTTTTTTCTACATCGTAAACTTAACCAAATAATTCATTGGTCAACAATACTTATCCATTATTCAAATTTACTACTAGTTTGTTGTTGACTTATATCTGTCTAAAAAAATATTATTCATTTCACCAAAAATCCAACAACATAATGGCTATATACTTACTAGTTTCCTGAAAAATAAATGAGTCACAGCCTCTCAAAGGCACAACAATTTATAGCAAACATTTATACGCATTCTAGACATTCATTCACATATCTTACACATCCATTCAAAATCACTTTTTGACAAAACACATATTTACAATAACATTAATTTATTGATCAATTACAGTCCAATCCTTTACTTCAATAGCTAACTATATATATAAATGCCAAACATAGAATAATTATAACTATTTATTTTTCTTCGGACTTTGCTCTACTGTGTACCATACTCCAGGTACTCTTTAGAACTTGCACGCAGTAAACACTATATACTGAGCACTAAATATGCTCAGTGGTGACCATTAATTGAAGAATTTCCCAAACATGCATAATTCTAAAAGAGGGTTTTTTTATTAGAGGTAATGGTTACCATCTATTTCATAGTAACCGTGACCTATGTTGACCTATTTAAAGCAGATTATTCTGCAGAATCGGGAGTTAATTTTTTATTAGGTTTTAGGGTTTTTTCTCTTCCTTCTTTGAGTTCTTTGTTCATTTTACACCCATAGATATATATAGTTACTTGAAAATAGTTAGATTTACACAAAAATACTTAGATTAAATATAGATTCAGAGTTTACAAGTATAGATCTACACATTTAGAGCTCATTTTTCCAGTCAAGCTTTGGGGAAAGAGATTAAAGAACTGGGATTCAGGTGGGTTTTCTTCACCATGAATTTTAGGGGTTATTCTAACCTTTTCTCTTTTCATTTTGCGATGGATAGTGAGTAGCCTTATAGTTGTTTGGGGGATCTTTGAATACCTACCCAAAGATGTGAATATTGAACATATTTTCAGTTATATATATATATATATATATATATATATATATATATATATATATATATATATATATATATATATATATATATATATATATATATATATATATATATATATATATATATATATATATATATATATATATATATATATATATATATATATATATATATATATATATATATATATATATATATATATATATATATATATATATGAATATGAATGAATGAATGGTTTATTTCACTGTTGCTTATTCTATTTCATTAGTTTTGAGCTCTTTAAGTGATTTCCAGTTTTGTTGAATGATTTTATATTTTATCTTAACTGGATGTTGATGCTTGTATGAGTTGAATGCTATGAATTAATCTTTGCTCAACTTTTCTATCTAAAAGTACTATCTATTTTAGATTGCTCCAGAATGGGACTCTATATGTGCAGTAAATTTGGTTGTAGAGTTTGAGTGTGTAGTGAAATAGACGGGTTTTGGGTTGTTTGGCTCTGGAATGGGAAAGCAAACCGATATTAGGATGTTAGACCCATGCTTAGGCTAGTTGTTGGATTGGCTCCGAAATGGGACGTTTAGCAACTAGATTAGCTAGCTCCGAAATGGGACGATTGGGTTAAGAGGGTTATCCCAAATTCATTCGTGTATACTTTTAGGTAAAGTTAATTCACATTGGGTATGGGGTGGATGAGCGAACCTGAGCAACGTTTAATTTCTATACATTTTCATACTTGTTAATTTTTCAGAATTTAATACATACTAAATTTACTATTAGTAGAATTTAATTTCTTTTCATTGCATATTTTAGTTTTTAAAGTTTACATTATACAAATTAAACAACTCATACACACAAACAATTGGGAATTCTTTAGCATATAATTAATTTCCACAGTTTTCCACACATATAATTGCCTTGGGTTCGATATAAAGGTTCCTAACTATACCCCACTTTATTTCTTGTCGATTTAGTGTACTTGCTAGGGTCGCAACAAGTTTTTGGCGCCGTTGTCGGGGAATTGGCGTTGTTAGTAAGCCTTGATTATTGTTTGTATGTGTTTTCTTTTCCTTATTTTATTTTTCTTGATTCTTTTCAGGTGAAATTGGTGCATGAACAAAATAAAACTAGAGAAATTAGTGCCTTTTGATCCTAAAATCAAGAGGACCCTACATCATAGAAGGAGAGCCAATAGAGACGACGAGATGGAGCCCAATCCTCCTCTTGATGAGTTTTGTCCTGAGAATGAACAAGTGCTGAGGGCACATGAACAAATGCCGGGGGTAAGAAGAGAAGAAATGCCTAGGCAAAGGACCATAAAAGACTACGCTGTGCCAAGGTGAAACGAAGATCATCGAACAATTGTATTACCGAGAGGGGTACAGTTTGAGCTCAAGCCAGCCACCATTACTATGGTACAGAGGAATTAGTTCTCTGGTTCGGAAGTAGAAGATCCAGCTCAGCATGTTGACATATTTTTGGAAGTTAGTGACATAGTTCAAATTTTGGGTGTTAGTATGGATGTAATAAGGTTGACGCTATTTCCATTAACTTTGATTGGCAATGCAAGAGAGTGGCTACAAATGTTACCATGCCAGTCAATATGGTCATGGGATCAGATGCAAGAGAAGTTTCTAATGAAATTTTTCCCTCCAACAAAAATTGTAAGCATTCGAAATAGCATCATGAGTTTCCATCAAATGAATGAGGAGCCTTTTCACGAAGCTTGGGAGAGGTTCGGGAGATTATTGAGAAGCTGTCCGCATTATGAGATAGTTGTTTACCAACTGATGACCATATTTTATGCTGGAGTTACACCTCAAGCTAGGTCATTATTGGATGCAGCATCAGCAGGATCTTTCTTGAACAAGCCACCTAAGGATGCTTTTCAGTTGTTGGATGAGATGGCGACAAATGACTCTCAATGGACTGCCCTTAGATCAATCCTAAGGAGGCAAGGGTTACACAATATTGATGAAGTAGCATTATTGAAAGCGCAACTAGAAATTATGAGAAAAGAGTTAAGCTGCTTGAGTGTTCAAAATATGGCTGCAGTAAATCAAGGGAGTGGATTGTGTGAAAGTGGGCAAGTTGTCTAAGAAGGAGGAATTGTAGGAGATGTAAACGCATTAGGAGATTTTAGAAGGAACGATCCCTACAGTAATTCATCTAATCCGGGATGGAGAAATCACCCT
This sequence comes from Excoecaria agallocha, assembly GCA_037975025.1. NCBI lineage: Eukaryota > Viridiplantae > Streptophyta > Magnoliopsida > Malpighiales > Euphorbiaceae > Excoecaria > Excoecaria agallocha. The sequence goes on along the minus strand of CM075807.1, from coordinate 96,050,365 downwards.
AATTTCTCTTAGAAAGATGGGAATTAACATGCTTCCTCTTCTCAGCCACAAGCAAGAGCCCCTTACAACTCAAATGCCTACCATAGTCACACACAGCCTCACTAACCACAAGCCACCAATCACTACCAAGCCCCATATCTACTTAACCACCATCAAGGGCAAAACACTAATCAACCACAACCTCAACCATACCATCCATCGGGATTCCAATCAGGGCCACCTGTTCAAGAAAAAAAGCCAACTTTGGAAGACATGTTTGCTAGTTTCATGAATAGCCAACAATAATTCATGACAAGTCAAGAATCAAGGTGGAAATATCAAGAGCAATGGAACCGAAACCAAGATGCCTCAATGAGAAATTTGGATAATCAATTGGGTCAACTTGCAACTTCAATGTTGAATAGACAACCAGGGATGTTTCCTTCAAATATGGACCACAATCCCAAGGAGGAGGCCAAAGTAATCAGTTTAAGAAGTGGCAAGGAGGTAGCAAAAGAGGAAGAGAGAGGTAAATCACCAACTTCATTAACTAATTTGGAGGAACAAATACGGAAGGTAAGTATTTCTAACTCTAGAGTAGAAGTAGACGTGGATGCTCCAAAGAATGACAAGGGAAAGAGTATAGTGAATCCAACCATAGAGGATATTGATATTAATAGGTTTCCATTTCCTGTTGTAGCTAGGAAGGAGAAGAAAAACGAGCAATTGGCTAGCTTTTTAGAAATATTTAAGAAATTACATATTAACTTGCCTTTTGCTGAAGCTCTAGCACACATGCCCAATTATGCTATGTTTATGAAGGAACTTTGTTCTAACAAAAAGAAATTAGAAGGGTATGGAACTGTATAACTCACAAAAAACTATAGTGTAATTATCATGAATAAGATTCCGAAAAAATTAGAAGATCCAGGTAGCTTTACTCTACCTTGTGAAATTGGTGAGACCTTTGTTGGAAATGCTTTAAGTGATTTAGGAGCTAGCATTAACTTGATGCCTTATTCCATGTGTAGGAAACTCAACTTTGGCAATCTCAAAGAAACAGGAATGAGACTTCAACTTATGCATAGATCAATGAGAAAGCCAGAAGGAGTTATTGAGGATTTATTGGTGAAAGTGGAAAAATTCATTTTCCCTATAGATTTTATAGTCATGGAAATGGAGGAGGAAAGGAAGGTACCACTTATTATGGGAAGACCATTCTTGAATACTGTAAAAGCTCTAATTGATGTCGATAGGTAAAAGGTCACTCTTCGATTCAATGATGAAGAATTGGTGGTAGACATGAACAAGGCTAAAAAATATCCATTAAGTGATCTAGAAGAGTCGGTTTATTTCATGGACAACATTGATGAATGTGTAAAGGAAATGCAAGAAAAAGTGTTGCTAAATGATCTAGTGAATTTAAGCTTGATGCATTCTTTGGAGAGTGAAGAGTTGGATGAAGTAGAAAAAAAATTGATAGCAGCTGTGGAGAAAGGCTGTGAAGAGGAGAATTTTAAGCAAGAGAGAACTACTTTATGAAAGGGGGAGTTAAAATCTGAACTTAAACCCCTTCATCCTCATCTAAAGTATGTATTTTAGGAGAAAGAAGAAAAGCCAACAATTATTTCTTCTTTGTTGACAGGTGTTGAAGAGGTGATGCTGCTCAAGGTGTTGAAAAAGCACAAAAAGGCAATAGGATGGGAGATAGTAGACTTAAAGGGTATTAATCCAAGCTATTACATACACTAGATTCCTATGGAGGAAGATTGCAAACCGGTCGCTCAACCTTAAAGAAGGCTCAATCCAGCTATACAAGAGGTTGTAAAGAAAAAGGTACTCAAATTGCTTGATTTAGGTATAATCTATCCAATCTCTGATAGTAAATGGGTTAGCCCAATGTAATATGTCCCTGAGAAGGGGGGATTGACAGTGGTAAAGAATGAACTAGATGAACTCATCCCGACTCGAATAGTTACGGGTCGGAGAGTGTGCATAGACTATAGGAGATTAAACCATGCCACTAGGAAATATCATTTCCCATTGCCATTCATTAACCAGATGTTAGAGAGGTTAGCGGGGAATAAGTTTTATTGTTTCTTAGATAGGTATTTGGGATATTTACAAATTCCCATAGCCCTTGAAGATCAAGAGAAAACAACCTTTACCTACCCTTATGGCACATTCACCTATAGAAGGATGCCTTTTGGACTGTGTAATGCGTCGATTACATTATAGCGGTGCATGATGGCAATCTTTCATGATTTTATAGAAAAAGTTATAAAGGTGTTCATGGATGACTTTACCATTTATGGGCTAGATTTTGAGAGTTATTGAGAGCATTTTGATTTAGTATTAGGTAGGTGTAAGAAGACTAACTTAGTACTAAATTGGGAAAAATGCCACTTTATGATAAGGGAAGGCATAGTTTTGGCACATAAAATTTTTGAGAAGGGGATTGAGGTAGACAAAGCAAAGATAGAAGTTATAGAGAAGCTTTCACTACCAACCAATGTCAAGGGAGTTAGGAGTTTCCTAGGGCAAGCAGGTTTCTACCATAGGTTCATAAAAGATTTTTCAAAAATTGCAAAGCCTTTATCTAATTTGTTAATGAAAGATGCTCCTTTCGAATTTAATGATGAGTGTTTATTCAGCTTCGGTGATCATATCTTCGGATTAGAATTTTCCCTTTGAGCTAATGTGTAATGCGAGTGATTTTACAGTGGGAACAGTACTTGACAAAGGCAAGAAAAAGTATTTTGTGTAATTTATTATGCATGCCACACTTTGACAGGAGCTCAAGTTAATTACACCACAACTGAAAAGGAGCTTCTTGCCATCGTATTTGCTTTTGAGAAGTTTCGATCATATCTACTTGGAGCAAAAATTGTGGTGTGGTTTAACCATACGACATTAAGACATCTCTTTGCCAAGAAGGAATCCAAGTCGAGATTGATAAGATGGGTACTCCTCTTGCAAGAATTCGATTTGGAGATCAAAGACAAGAAGGGAGCAGAGAACTATGTGGTAGATCATTTGTCAAGATTGAAGTATGATCATGTTGAGAAAGGGGAGATTTTGGACTTATTCCCTGATAAGTATATTTATGCATTATTTTTTTATGAAATCTCTGTACCTTGGTTCGCTAATGTTGCAAATTTTCTCACAGGTAGTTATATGCCAAAGGACTTCACATGGCAACAAAAGAAGAAGTTGCAAGCTGATGCAAAGCATTACATTGGGGATGATCCCTACTTTTTTGCCTTTGTGCTGACCAAGTGTTAAGAAGGTGTATCCCCAATGAAGAGCAAGTAGAGATTATACAAGCCTATCAAAGTGGAGAAGCTGGTGGACACCACAGACCCAACAGAACGGTATCAAAAATTTTCTCTTCTAGATTTTATTGGCCCACCTTATTTAATGATGTTAAATTGTTCATTCAAGCTTGTGATCGATGTCAAAGGGTGGAAAATATAACTAGGAGAGATGAGATGCCACTGACCAATATGCTTGAGGTTGAATTGTTTGATTTGTGGGGGATAGATTTCATGGGGCCTTTTTTGGTTTCTTATGGGTTTGAATATATCCTAGTGGCAGTAGATTATGTGAGTACGTGGGTAAAAGCTGTAGCCATTAGGACTTATGATGCAAATGTTGTCCTAGAATTCTTAAGGAAGAATATATTCACCCGTTATGGAGCCCCGAGAGCTATTATGAGTGATGGTAGGAAACACTTTATTAACCACCAATTCAAAGCCTTATTGAAAAAATTTGGAGTGAGGCATAAAATCACTACCCCATATTATGGCCAAGTTGAGGTGTCCAATCGAGAGTTAAAAGCCATCTTGGAGAAAACGGTCAGTGCATCTAGAAAGGATTGGTACCTTAAGTTAGATGAAGCTTTGTGGGCATATAGGACAGCCTTTAAGACACCAATAGGAATGTCACCTTTTAGGTTAGTGTTTGGCAAGTCCTGTCACCTACCGATAAAATTAGAGCACAAAGCTTATTAGGCTAGTAAGTTCTTAAACTTTAACCTTGAGAGTGTAGGAAAATGCAGGTCCTTGCAGCTAAATGAGTTGGAGGAGATCCGATTCTGGGCCTATGAACATGCCAAGAAGTATAAAGACAACACAAAAGGTGGCATGATCGAAGAATAGCCAAGAAAGAACTTACACTTGGAATGAAAGTGTTGCTTTATGATAATAGATTGAGATTATTTCTGGGGAAACTAAAATTGAGGTGGAAAGGGCCTTATGTGCTAGTGAGAGCAGACAAATTTGGGGTGCTCTCAAACACCCAAGAGATAAGAAAGAATTCAAGGTAAATGGATATCGCATGAAGCCTTATTTCGAGTCAACATTTGAAGGTGCTTCAGTGATCATCACTCTTCAAGACCCTAAACGGTATTTGAAAGTCCAGTGCGGACTTAATAAATGCAGAACAACCTTTAACTCTTACTTTTAAGAATGTTTTGTGTTATTTTTTTTAGTAGTCTTGTTAAGGGTAGTGGTTCAAGGATTGTGAGAGTCATTCAATCTGTTGGTGTTTTCTGTCTATTAAGTGGAGAATAAAGTTTTTTTTTATAGTTAGAAGAGAGTGAGATAAATAAAATTTTTGGTAAATTTTAGTGGCTTACGGTTACTAGGTTTTTCTTAGCAACCGTGACATAGGTTAATTTTCTTTCTGCATGTTAGGTCATAGTTACTAGGTTTTACTTGGTAACCGTGAGGTTAATTTAATTTAGTCCAGAACCGACAGTCATTTTATCTCACGGTTACCATAAAATTCATAGTAACGATGACCTATGTCCATTTTTGTTCCAAAAGCAAAACTTGAGATATCTCACGGTTACTATAATTTTTATAATGACCGTGAGCTACATTCCTTTTTATTAGAGGCAAAAGTCACTTTACCTTATGGTCACTATGATTTTCATAGTACCCGTGACCTAGGCATCATTTTAGTCCAGTAGCAAAATGTATTTTATCTCACATTTACTTTGAAATTGATAGTAACCGTGACCTAGGTCTGTTTTTAGTCCAGAATCTTTTGTTGGGATATCTCACGGTTACCATGAGATTCATAGTAACCATGTCCCAGTAAAAAAAAAAATTAAAATTTGAAACCCTAAAATTTTTGACGCCCTTTTCATTTCTTTTAGTTTAGGGTTTCTTCTCTTTTCATTTAATTTCACTTTTTATTGTTGTTCTCTCTCTCTCTCTCTCTCTTTTTCTCTTTTTCTCCTCATCTCTCCGTCGCCGTCCTCCACCATTTTCATCGGTAAGTCTTCCCTTATTCTTCTTTATTTTCTTTTTGTTTAGTTTTCATTCTTGTTATTTAGATCTAGTTTCTATTTTTCATAGTTTGTCATTTAGATCTAATTTGCTTTTACTCCCCTCTTATTCATCTTCCTTAACATCTTCTTTTTCATTATTGTTCTTAGCTCTTTTCTTCTTCTCTATCTTCACCGACCAAGTAAGTCTTCTTTCCTCTCTAATTTAGTTTTAGTTTTTTATTTTATCTTTATCCATTTTTGGGAAATCTTTCGCGTGGTTTCTTTTTACTCATATTTCTCTCTCTAGTGATTTCTTGTTGTTGTTGTTGTTGTTGTGTTTTGTCTTTCTTTTTGATGTTTGTTCATTTATTCTTCTTTTCAACTGTGGTTTGTTTCTCGTTTTCTCCTTCCCTAAATCTTCCTTTTATTTGTTAAAAAAATTTCTTCTTCTAACTTTTCCTCTTTAATTTTTGTTTGTATGTTTTTGTTTTGTTTAGTTAAATTTTTCATTTACTTATCTCTAGGTTTTATTCTCCCTTCATATTTTATGTAGTTATTTATTTATTTTATTTTTCTTTTCCGTGAACTTTTCTTTGTCTTTAGTCTTTGTTTTTCATTTATTTTTTTCTATGAATTTTGAGTCTTGCCTTTGGTCTGTTATCGATCAATTTTATACGTATGGTGTACAGCCCACAGGTATGGCCTCTTAACCCCTTTATTCCCTTCATCTTTTGTTATTTCTTTTATTTTCTGTGTTTTGTTGTTAAATTAGAGGAATTGATGGAATTGCCTAGTCAAGTCTGTGTAGTTGTCTTCTTGTGTTGGGTGTTTGTTTAGCCAGTTTGTTTGTACTTTTTCTTGTAATAATCTTCGCCATTGAGTCATGTTTCTTTCCTTTTAGTTTGTTCAAAATATGACAGGACAATATTCAATTTACAAATGCTTAGAAATACTATTTTGATTGTGCATTGAATTTTAATCTTGATTGAGTATGATGAGAGAAAATTTTGAATTCTTGCCTACAATGATGCATCAAAACTGTCATGCTTTTAGATTTATAAATGTTTGTTAAATGCATTATGCTTTGCCGTAATTTAATTGGGCACTCCACTTGTTGTTTTGTGCTGTCTCAGTAGATATCCCACTTGTTATTTATGATTTGGAACCATTGCTAGCATGAACCTTTAGTTTGTCATTCCTTTTTATCAAGCATACCCTATGATCAAATAAGCATGCCAAATCGACGATCTTTTGTCTGAGTTAGCAATTGCATTCACATGCATGTGTATGCCCATTTCTGTGATCGAGGTATATAGGCTAAAATTATTTGACCTGCGGGCTACTGGTTTCCAAAGGATAACTCGATCATCGTGGTTGAGTGCCACGTACCTCAAGGAACTTGTGTGTGCTATGAACTTATATTGTGCATTCTCATCTACTTATACTACTTTTGTGTTTCTTTTATCTTGCTTAGCATTGTAAACTTTCAATTTTATTATTTTTGGGCAGTGGCACCTAAACGAGCTCGTGCTTCCAGTTCTTCTCAAGCTCAAGAAATCCTCCCTTTTGCCAGCCAACCCCTACCTTTCGAAGAACGTGGAGAGGCTAGTTAGCCACCACCTCCAGCCCCTATGCAATAAAAGCCAAGGAAGAAGAAAGGGCCAAAGATACCCAACTGGGTTCCTAAAAAGCTGAGGACCAATTATGAGATATTTTCCAACTGTGAATACCTTCCTTTAGTTTATCTAAATATGGGTTTATTGGAAAAGCTGAGGATCAATGAGGAGGTTAATAGCCACATTGCAGCGATTGGTTGGGGAAAAATTCTTTGAATGCAGGGAACTGGTTTATCCGAACTTAACTAGAGATTTCTTTTTGCACTATGCAATTTCATTTCGGGCATGGTGACAGTCCAGATATGGTAATTTTCATTTTGGAATGCAAATTTTATGAAGGATCTTTGGTCGATGTCACTAAAGCACTAGGATTTCTACCGAATGGGATATACGCCTATGAAGAATACTCAAAAGACATAGCTTGGGAAGACATCCGAGATCTGCTGATTGGAGGCCCTTATGTGGCCGAGACCACCAAATCCCATTTACTATGGGACCATATTTTGTGAATCTTACACCACTTTTTTTCCATGTCTTTCATGTCTCATCTGCAGAGTGCAGGGCAGATCAATCTCCTAGAGGCTCTTATACTTTCCTGTATGGTGAGACATTGCTGCATAAGTGGCGCATACCATTGGTGAAACAAGCTCAAGAAAATGCAGCAAAAGCATACTAAAGTGATGAAAATCTCTTTTAGTGGTTAGGTGTCAATGATTGCCAGGCATTTCGGGCATCCATTAGATATAGACAATAACCTCCCTGTAGCTGCTTATATTAATGTCAAAATGCTGAAGAATATGAAGATCATCGTAAATGATGCTACTATAAAGCATGGTTTCACGCTAACCGATAGAGAAGAGTATTTGCACAAGATGGAGCGCAGCCTATGTAATCCTTCACCTGTCCTAGATCAAGATGCTGTCACCTTGTCCTCTACCCAATACACTGCTTTGATGGAATGCATGGACATTCTCGCTACAAACCAGGATGAATTCAAGCATCAACAACAATAGATAATTGAAGCCTTGGCTGCTTTGAATGCGAGGCTTGAATCCCCAACTCCCCCACATCCCTGAGTAAGAAGTCCCTTCTCCCCTCCTCCCTGTTTTGAGAATTATATTTGTACCTTGCTGAGGATAGCGGGTTTTTAAGTGTGGGGTGGGAGAATATTTTTGTTGATATTGAAATTTTGAACATGTTGGTTGAAATTTGAACAATTTTTGGAAGTTAATTTTTTTTGTGAAGAAATTATTTTGTGCATATTATCTTTTCAAAGGAAGAAGTTGGGATTTAAATGGCTAAAAGTGTGAAACTCTTGAACCATAACTCTTTTTAGTTTTTTTTCAGTTGTTTAGTTCATCTGTATGTTCAATTTAATTTTGCATTATGAATGTTCTTTAGTGTTGATTTAATGGAGTTCGTTTTTCCTTTAAGTTAATTTACTTTATGTTTTGCATTTCCTTTTGATTTAAGTAGGTTGTTATGTTTTAAAGTCTTAGTTTTTCCCTTCAATTTAAGTTAGAAAAAATTTTTCTGTTGAGATATTAATCACCATACCATTAGTCTGAGCTGCAAGTTGATCTTGAATTGAATTAGCTTATACTTATTTTTGAACTGATAAGTTGGAAAGACTGAGTAGCCAGAGAGCAGTAGTTTGTTTAGGAAATATTGTTATTTAAATTGATCTTAATTAATCACATATCATTCAATTTCTTATTTAATGAGCATAATAGGCTAAGTTTTTTTTAAAAAAAACCAGTGAGTGAAGGAATTTTAAAATAGCTAGAACCTTCCTCATCACCCTTCGAAACAAATATTCAACTTAGGTAGGTTTAGGATTTGATCCAGGCAGCCTTTTTTTGATAACCAAATTTTTAAATGACTGTTGACCTACCCTTGGAAATTTTGCCATTGTTAGCCCCATTGAGCTTAATTGGTATGTTAAAAGCGTACTACTTATTATTTATTTATTTTTAGATTGCACTATTGCTTAACCATATTGCCTAAATGCCTTTGTCTTTCCCATTTTGGAATTGGTCACTCTAGGTTTGGTAGTGAAAATTGCATGTTAGGTTCGATGGAATATTTGATTGTCAATCAGAAAGGGGAAGTTGAAAATTTTTTAGGGATTTTTGAGCTTAATGTGTTAAAAAAATTTTAGGACAAGGATGATTAGAGTCAATGCTTTTGATACTTCTGTCACCTAAGTAGTATCCCACGGTTACCATGAATTCATAGTAACTATGTCAATTTAAAAAAAAAGAAAAGAAAAAAAGACGAAAAAGAAAAAGAAAAATTAGATATTATGCTGCAGAAATTTTGGTTAATTTAGCACTGCAAAAAATAAGTGTGGGGTACCTAGCATTTATAGGAAGTGTCAATTTTTCTGCTTTCTACAATTTTGAGAATCCAATTAATGTCCTAAGATTAGTTTTTCCTTTTGATAACAATAGAGCATGGATTTTGAAAGAGTTGTTTCTTGAGAAAGCTAGGTGGTGTGTATTTCTGATTAGTGTGGCTAATTCTATCTTGCTAACCTTATCAATTCATTGGAACCCTTGCCTTGGCCCCATTACAACCTTAATGTAAGACCTAGTGATTTTATCTTGTTCTGAGTTGTTTAGTGGAGATGACCCTTGTGGTTCAGGTGTTAAAGGAGAGGCTTATGGATGTTCTGAGTTACAATCACAAAATTATCGTAATTCTCTATTTGCTTGATTGCTAGAATTCACTGGTAGTTTTGGTTTTGAAAGAAGATAAATTTATTTTAGCCTTACACTCACACATGAGAAATTGTTTGATATAGATCAGTTTGAGTCTTTTTGATAGAGTTCTTCTTCTGGGTGTCTTCTGCTAAGTGTTGCTCTGGCATTTCTGATTTTTCTTCTTCTGAATTGGAGTTTTGAGTTTTCAAGATTGTGGATAATTCATTTGCTTGAGGGCAAGCAAAGTCTAAGTGTGGGGTATTTTGATAACTCAAATTCAGTATTTAGTTTTAGTTTAATTTGAGTCTAGTTTTCATAGATTTTTTAGTATCTTTTACTTTATTTTTGCTTGTATTTAATAATTTATCCGATTCTCAGTTAATTCTAGCTTTTATGTGAATTTGAGAGCTTTTGACTGAATTTTGTGATTTTTGTAGGAACCTTATGGTTACCAAGAAATTCCTGGTAATCGTGACCCATGTGTTCTATCAAAACGCACCGTTTTGAAGCTTGTCACGATCAACATGGCAATTGTGCATGATAGGGTAGTAACCGTGACCTATGGAGTTTTCAGTACAGAAGCTAAAAGAGAAACACCTCACGATTACTAAGAATTTGGTAGTAACCATGAGGCAGGCATGTTTTCAGTCCAAAATGAAGAAGAGAGCTATCTCATGGTTACTAGGATTTTCATGGTAATCGTGACCCTATTCCAGATTACATTTCCGAGTTGTCTCACGGTTACTTGGAATTTCCTAGTAATTGTGACATATTTCAACCAAAAGAGCGTTTTTTTATTAGAGGTCACGGTTACCATGGATTTCCTAGAAATCGTGACCTATTTCAACCAAAAGAGGGTTTTTTATTAGAGGTCATAGTTACCATGAATTTCATAGTAACTGTGATCTATGTTGACCTATTTAAAGTAGATTATTCTGCAGAATTGGGAGTTGATTTTTATTAGATTTTACGGTTTTCTCTCTTCCTTTTTTGATTTCTTTGTTCATTTTACACCCATAGATACATATAGTTACTTGAAAATAGTTAGATTTACACAAAAATACTTAGATTAAATATAGATTTATAGTTTACAAGTATAGATCTACACATTTAGAGCTCATTTTTCCAGTCAAGCTTTGGGGAAAGAGATTGAAGAACTAGGATTCAGCTGGGTTTTCTTCACCATGAATTTTAGGGGTTATTCTAACATTTTCTCTTTTCATTTTGTGATGGATAGTGAGTAGTCTTATAGTTGTTTAGGGGATCTTTGAATCCCCTACCCAAAGATGTGAATATTGAACATATTGTCAGTCATATATATATGAATGAATGGTTTATTTCACTATTGCTTATTCTATTTCATTACTTTTCAGCTCTTCAAGTGATTTTCAACTTTGTTGAATGATTTTATCTTTTATCTTAACTGGATGTTGATGCTTGTGTGAGTTGAATGCTGTGAATGAATCTTTGCTCAGCTTTTCTATCTAAAAGTATTGTCTATTTTAGATTGCTCGGGAATGGGACTCTAGATGTTCAGTAAATTTGGTTGTAGAGTTAGAGTGTGTAGTGAAATAGATGAGTTTTGGGTTATTTGACTCATGAATGGGAAAGCAAACCGAACTTAGGATGTTAGACCCGTGCGTAGGCTAGTTGTTGGACCGACTCTGGAATGGGACGTTTAGCAACTAAAATAGCTAGCTCCAGAATGGAACGTTTGGGTTAGGATGGTTATCCTGAATTCATTCATGTATGCTTTTAGGTAAAGTTAATTCACATTGGGTATGGGGTGGATGAGTGAACCTGAGCAATGTTTAATTTCTATACATTTTCATACTTGTTAATTTTTTAGAATTTAATACATACTTAATTTACTATTAGTAGAATTTAATTTATTTTCATTGCATATTTTAGTTTTTAAAGTTTACATTATACAAATTAAACAACTCATACACACAAACAATTGAGAATTCTTTAGCATACAATTAATTTCCACAGTTTTTCACACACACAATTCCTTTGGGTTCGATATTGAGGGTCTTAACTATACCTCACTTTATTACTTTTCAATTTAGTGCACTTGCTAGGGTCCCAACATCTTTCTATAAACTCCATTCCTATTTTTTTTTTCAAAATATGAATTACCCCCTAAAAAACCCTAATTTTTAGTCTTTATACCTAAGGAGGAGTTGGAAATTCAACCCAACTCTAACTCTTCAGATATGGAAGAATTAGATCCCCTTCAATTCTAGGAAAATCTTCAAATCATCCTTATCTTCAATTTTGAAAATTGGAAAACATGGAAAATCTAGAAATACAACCACAGACGGGCATCTATCAATGATAGATAGCTGTAACTCATAGGATTCTTTAAAAATTACAAAAATACCCCTGGTATGATCTAGATAGGAGTGAAGTAGCCACAAATGATCGTCCTTTACATGACAGATGAGCTTCTACCTAGCCAAAGGTCCAAGAACACTTGGAAAACCACAAAGTTTATATAAAAATGCAAAAGATTGTGGTTAGAGCTTCGAGAAACATGTCTTTTATCAAAAATATACTATTTCTTCATCATCAGGTAACCCTTATCTAGGTTGCCTTAAGTCACAGTGTCTACAATTATTATTATTATTATTATTATTATTATTATTATTAGATACTTATGCTTAGCCCCTGGTTAATACATTTTATTTCTTACTCGTATGATTGTGTGTTGTGAACAACTACTGTGAGCGATTGTTCAAGATTAACTTTCCCTACTAAGTTTCATAGTTTAAAATAGGTTTTTCTTATCCATACAGGTTCATAGAGTAAAAGTAAGGCTTTGAGATAGATTTTGCTTCTAGAGGAAGACCAACATAAGAAAGAGTAGAAGATTAAATATATAAGTCTTTCCATGTTTTATCTTTGAGTTATGAATAGAATGTTAGTGTAATAGGAAAATATCTTGTAAATATTTTTTAAAACTTGAGATAAATGCTACTTTAGAGTTTTGGTAATGGTTATGTACGAAAAATTTAATATATGTATATATTTTTATGAAGTCATCTTTATGAATTGATGCTAAATGATCATGATTTTATATATATATATATATATATATATATATATATATATATATATATATATATATATATATATATATATATATATATATATATATATATATATATATATATATATATATATATATATAGATAATAGAGTTAAAGTGCATGCATAGTATATATAATTATAGTATAACATTACCTTAGTATATGGGAGGCATTACAATTACAGCAACAGCTGTCGTGGCACCTTTACTAGTAGTAGATGTCAGAAATATGGCTCTATAAGGGATGGAAGGAGATATTGATCGAGGCGGTCCAGAACATGACTTTATAATTGATGAATAGGAGGAATTATGTGCCCCCCAAGTATTAAAGAATCGTATCCCTATGGAAGAGAACCCCGCTATGAAAAATATGAAAGAAAAGTTAGAAGCCTTGATCGGGGTATTATCAGTTAGGAAAGGGGCGAACCTTGAAGACATTGCCTTGGATGGTGAAGATGCTTTGCCTAGCTAATTTAAGATGCCCAATTTGATGAAGTTTGGTAGTATATCTGACCTACTGGCTCATATCAAGCAGTATATTATGCTCATGAAAAGAATTACTCTCACTAAAAGGCAGAAGGTGGACTTTTTTAGTCTCATCCTTGTAGGCCTCGCTATTAACTAGTATCATCATTTGGATAGAAAGACTAAGGAAGACTAATAAAGGTTAACAAAGTATTTTTTTAAATAGTATGATTGCAGTACTCGTATGGAGGTTACTCTAAAAGATTTAGAGTTTTTACAATAGAAACTCAGAGAATCCTTCCATAAGTACGTCACTTGGTAGAGGAATAGAGTAGTAGAGATAAAAAGGAAGCTTGACATACAAGACCAAATTCGACTATTCATTAGGAATGCTAGTCTTTAATGAAAGGAAGGGCTTGAGATGAAAGGATTGAAAGATTGGAAGTCCTTGAAACATATAGCCATCGAAGATGAGCTGGAATATCTAACATAGAAGGCTACCTTTACAAGTTTAAATTAAGAGGGCTATGAAAGCAATAAAGGGTTTCAGTAGCTCAGGCTTCAGTAAGAATACTGATAATAGTAATAACAGTGAGGGTAACAATGTTATAACTGTTGAAGTGTCAACTACAGGGGTCAACCAAATGTTATTTGAATTTGGAAAAATAATTATCTTGGGGCCTTAATCAATTGATGAAAGAAATGAAACTACAATCATTGCCACCAAAGGCTGAGAAGAGCCAGAGTCAGTTGGGATATAGGTCAGATTGGTATTATGCTTTTCATTAGCACACGAGGCATAAAACTAAGTAATGTCATACTTTGAGGGATTGTATCTAAGATTTGATTGATTCCTAATAGATACCTAATCTAAAGAAAAGAGCTAAGAAGAGGCAGGCTTATAATGTTAAGCCACCACCAATGTTTATGGTTATGTTTGGGTTGCTAGAGTGGTATGTGATGGAATATGACATGGTATGAATGTGATGATAGCACAGCGGAAAAACAAAATTTTTTTATCATACATACCATACAATTCCGAAGCAAGAAACAAAACATGTAATTTTAGGGTTATAGAACTTACAACTTTTGATGCCTTTTTGAAAATTGAATTTGGTGAATGCTAGCAACTAAGATGACTTTATCCGCCTTAGATCTCAATCACCAATGCCAAGGAACAGCCTTTTACACCACTCCCTCTATTCTCACACACACAATTGCACCGACGGCTTAAAATCGAGATTGCTAGCTCTCTTTTACGGTATTGTGTAAAGGCAATGGTTTGAAGCTACAAAATTTGATTTTGTACTTCTCTTAGGTTGCTATTACTACCCAAGATCACAAGAGAATGAGGAACTATCCTTTCTCCTTATGAAAATTGGCTAAAAGAAATTCTTGAGAGAGAGAGAGTTTCAAGCAAAAACCATAGAGAAAACCCTAGAGTTTCACGTTTTTCCCACATTCAAATATATATCCTTTTTATTTTAAGTGACAAGTTTAAAATCAAATACTTAAAGATAATTAATTTTAGCCTTTATCACTTAATTAAAAATAAGTAATATTTATTGATAAAAACTCTTTTAATTTATCCAAGATAAAAACAAAAGACATTTAATCAAATAATATCACTTAATTTAGGATAAAAGATAAGACATTTAAATCTAATAAACCACTTAAATAAAATAATACATGTGCCGAAATTCCTTGGTATTTCCCTAGGAATTTCGGCCACATCAAATTCCATTTAAATAATTTAATTAGATAAATATATTTTTAGGCTTTAATACTCAATTAATTAAATTAATACATGACATTTAATTAATTGAAATTAAACCTTGTGGGCTGAATTTCTCTCTCTCATGGGCCAAGGTCCAATAGCAATCTAATAACCCATTACACACATTAATTTAACTTTAATTAAAAGCCCAAATTAATGTCCAATACTTAATTTAAATATTTTAAGCCTAATGCTTTATGTGCGATCCTATAGGTCCATTTAATGTTGGCAATGAATTAATAAATTAATTCAAAGGCTATATATATTCTCTAGCAAGATATTATAGCATTCCAAATTAAATGAAAATGCATATGGCATTTAGTGAACTAATGCAATTTTGCATAGTCCCTTACCCATAAATATCAGAATTAATATAAGGCATGGAACTAGTCATCCTTATATATATTAATTCCTTTCTTGATATTCCAGTGACATTGAACTCTCAGATAAATAATGATTACTCATTATTTTATCTCGGTATGGCCATACACTTCTCAATTCACTGATCAAGTGGCCGATGATATTTTCTCTCTTAATGAGAGGGGTAATCCCTTCACTTCTCTCATGCTCTCTAACATGAATCAATGCATACCCAATCATACTCGTACTTGTCACTCTGTTACGAGCACGTTAGGTGTATGTCAAAGTACACAGTAATTCATAAAGAGTTTCATAGAGATTTCAGGTCTAAGAACTCCGATACAAAACTTGCATATGAGAAACACTTATGACTTGTACCATGTAGTGTTCTCATGAGCGGATCGTATCCAGATACCATGTTCTTTAACATGTATCTATGATCTCTGATTGACACTCTTGTCCTAATGATCCGTAAGACAGAACTCATAATATCAGAGAGAGCATACTAGTCTTAATTCATTGTTATTCCCATAACAATGACTGACTAGGGATGTTTAGAATGAAGTCTCATTTGTTTCAAGGTCTTACAACCATATGCCTCACACATGATAACTTAAACTGAAATGACATTCTTGGATAGTTTTATCAATTGACATGCACAGGAATACAAAAGATAAAACAAATTACTCATTTTATTAATTTCAAATGTTTTATTACAATGCATTGGGGCTAGGGCTTACACTAACAATCTCCCACTAGCACTAGTCCCAATTGGGCATAGCCTTAAGACCGAATGCTTTCAAATGAGCTTCGTGTAGATTTGGACGCAACTGTTTCGTCAAAGGATCTGCTACATTGTCTTCACTTGCTATCTTGCTAACCTTGACGTCCCCACGATCAATGATTTCTCTGATCAGGTGGTACCTCCTAAGTATGTGTTTGGATTTCTGGTGTGACCGGGGCTCCTTTGCCTGTGCGATGGCCCCGTTGTTGTCACAGAAAATTTCTAATGGACCTAGGATGCTTGAGACCACTCCTAATCCAGAAATAAAATTTTTAATCCAAACAGCCTCTTTTGTAGCCTCACTCGCTGCAATATACTCAGATTCTGTAGTTGAGTCGGCAACGGTCTCTTGCTTCGAGCTTCTCCAGCTGATAGCACCACCGTTCAAAACAAAAACGAATCCAGATTGCAATCTAGAATCCTGAGTGCTGGTCTGAAAAGCAGCAACGACATAACCTTGTATGACGAGCTCTTCTTGACCACCATACGCCAAGAAGTGATTCTTTATCCTTCGCAGGTACTTCAGAATCCCCTTTACAGCAGACCAGTGCTTCTCACCAGGGTCTTGCTGAATCCTACTGGTTATACTCAGTGCATGAGCAACATCCAACCTAGTACATAACATAGCATACATGATAGATCCTATAGCAAATGCATATGGGATTGTACTCATGTTGTCCCTTTCCTCTTTGGTTTTAGGGCACTGTTCTTTAGTCAAAGGAACTCCCAAAGCCAAAGGTATGTACCCTTTCTTTGAGTCTCCTATACTAAAATGCTTTAGTACTTTGCCTATGTACTTTTCTTGACTTAGTCCCAAGAGCCGATTCGATCTATCTCTATAGATTCGAATACCAAGTATTGTCTCGGCTTCACCTAAGTCTTTCATTGAGAAACATTTTCCCAACCATTGCTTAACCTTTTGCAATGTTGGAATGTCATTCCCAATGAGAAGGATGTCGTCCACATATAGGACCAGAAATACTACTATGCTCCCACTAACCTTCTTGTACACATAAGGCTCATCTTCGTTCTTAATGAAGTCAAATTCTTTGACTGGCTCATCAAAATGAAGATTCCAACTTTGGGATGCTTGCTTTAATCCATAAATGGATTTTTGAAGCTTGCAAACCTTCTTAGGATTCTTGGGATTGACAAAACCTTCAGGCTGTGTCATATACACATCCTCAAGTAAATTTTCGTTGAGGAAAGCAGTTTTGACATCCATTTGCCATATCTCATAATCATGATATGCAGCTATGGCAAGCAAGATCCTAATGGATTTGAGCATGACTACAGGCGAAAAGGTCTCGTCATAGTCTACACCATGAGTTTGTCGAAACCCTTTTGCTACTAGTCTACCTTTGTAGGTCTTATCAGCTTTGAGTTTGAATAGACACTTGCATTCAATTACCTTAGTACCTTCCGGTGGATCAACCAAGGTCCAAACCTGGTTATCGTACATTGATTGTATCTCGAATTTCATGGCTTCAAGCCAATTTTCCGAGTCTGGGCTCTCAATAGCTTCTCGGTAGGTAGTAGGATCCTCACGATCTACTAACTCAATAGTGTCACTGTCAGTGATTAGAAATCCATATCTCTCAATCTCCTGACGTACCCTACCGGACCTTCTAGGTTCTTGTGTAATGGGTTCTTGTTCCACAACTGGTTGTGAACTTGATCTCATTTCCAACTCATCCTCTATAGGAGTTTGTGGCGCTTGAATTTCTCCAAGTTCTACTTTACTCCCACTGTCTTTCTTGAGAAGGAACTCCTTTTCCAAGAAAACAGCCTTGCGAGCAACAAATACTTTGTTCTCGGCTTGTGAGTAAAAGTAGTATCCCTTTGTTTCTTTAGGATAACCCACAAACAAGCAGACACTGGATTTGGACTCTAGTTTGTTAGATGTTAATTTCTTAACATGTGCTTCACAACCCCAAATCTTGAGAAAAAACATATTGGGTTCTTTCCCAGTCCATACCTCGTATGGTGTCTTCTCAACTGCTTTAGTTAGAGTACGGTTCAATAGAAACGCAGCAGTTTCTAATGCATAACCCCAAAAAGAGATAGGAAGATTAGCTTGACTCATCATAGATCGAACCATGTCCAACAGAGTTCGATTTCTCCTTTCGAACACACCATTCCATTGAGGTGTTCCAGGAGGAGTGAGCTGTGAAATAATACCACACTCCTTTAGATGACTGTCAAACTCTTGGCTTAAGTATTCGCCACCTCGATTTGATCGAATGGCTTTTATACTTTTTCCAAGTTGGTTTTCTACTTCGTTCTTAAACTCTTTGAATTTCTCAAAAGTTTCAGACTTGTACTTCATTAGATAGACATAGCCATATCTACTGAAGTCATCTGTGAATGTCACGAAGTAGCTAAAACCACCTCTAGCATGTGTACTTAAAGGTCCACATACATCGGTATGTATTAGTTCCAATAAGCCATTAGTCCTCTCACCTTTTTTATTAAATGGACTCTTTGTCATTTTTCCATGCAAACATGGCTCGCATGTGTCATAAGACTCTAAGTCGAATGACCCAAGCACTCCAGTTTTGTGGAGTCTTGAAATGCATTTTTCGTTTGCATGTCCTAAACGACAATACCAGAAGTAAGTAGGATTCAATTCGTTTGATTTAACCCTCTTTGTATTAATGTTGTATATGGACTCTCTGTTTTGTAAATCAAGGATATAAAGGCCATTTTGCAACATGGCATTGCCATAAGAAATGCCTTGGCGACGAATATGAGCATTGCCATTTTTAATAACAAAATCAAATTCATCATTATCCAAACATGAAACTGAAATAATGTTTCTGCTCATAGCAGGCACATAATAACAATTATTCAAAACAATACAAAGTTCGGAAGGTAAAGTGAGGTGATAGTCGCCTATCTCCATGGCAGCAACTCGTGCTCCATTCCCCACACGGAGGTCCACTTCATTCTTCCCAAGTAACAGCCTATTTCTTAGCCCCTGCACATTTGAACAAATGTGAGAACCACAATCGGTATCCAACACCCAAGTGGTAGAAATAGAAAGGTTAATTTCAACAACAAAAATACCAGAACTGGATGCCTTGGCTCCATTCTTCTTTTGTTCTTCCTTGAAGAGAGCGCAATTCTTCCTCCAATGCCCTATCTTGTTGCAATGGAAGCAAGTGCTCTCACTCTCTTTGAGTTTCTGCGCCTTGGGCTTGGATTGGGCCTGAGGTGCACTCCCAACTGACTTGGGTTTTCCCTTTCCCTTTCCCTTAGTGGGTCCCTTCTTAATTCCCTTTTGAACCATTAGTATGGGATTGGTCTTTCGAATGTTCTCTTCAGCATTCTTAAGCATCCCATGAAGCTCAGTGACTGACTTGTTCATTGCATGCATGTTATAATTCATCACAAATGGATCATAAACAGCAGGCAATGATCCTAAGATCAAGTCAGTGGCCAATTCCTTTGGCACTAGTACCTCAAGCTTCTCAAGAGTATCAAGATACCCTTTCATCTTGAGTACATGGGTACTAACAGGAGTACCCTCAGCCATCTTGCAAGAAATTAAGGCCTTTGTTGTCACGAACCTCTCATGACAAGCTTGCTCTTGGAACATCTCCTTGAGGTGCACCATGATCGCATAGGTCTCTTGGTCCATAAATTGCTTTTGCAATTCAGGCACCATAGTGGCTAGCATCAAATAGGTCACATCATTAGAGTCACTTTTCTTTGTCTCAAAAGTTTCCTTTTGAACCACAGAAGCATTCCTAGCAGGTTCCTCAGGTAAGGGTGCATCCAAAACATACGACTTCTTCTCTTGCTTAAGAACTATTCTTAAGTTTCGAGACCAGTCTATGAAATTGGTGCCATTCAATTTGTCCTTTTCAAGGACCGATCGCAATGAGAAATTGTTGTTTGAAGATGCCATTTTCAATCTACAATAAAATTTAGCAAGATTAAATGAGGTCTTATTATAATCCCACAAACCGAATTAATATCCCTTTAAATAATTCGCGTTAGTGATTTGATGTGGGCCAAGATCCACTTTTCACAACAATAGGTAGGAAAACTCCAATCATGTCTCGTACATGACTCTTGGATCAAATGGGCTAACATCTTAAGATGTTATAGCACAAACCCATTTATTAGTTGCCTAGGTCCGGGCATCCCTTTCCATGTTAAGTCCAACCTACATTCACAACCCATGCCTCACAAAGATAATCGGGCGCATCTAGGACTCCTAGTCTACGTGACCGATGATCGATGCCTTAACATGTTTTGAATTAGGAAGGCAACTTTGTGACTTACTATTTTAGGGATTCATTTTATTACGGCTTACATGGCATACGCTTTGTCATCCATACATAGCATGCATATATAAATAATTGCATAAAGTATAGCGTGACAAACATGGGCCCAAAAACCTACAACTAAGATTCTATACTATTACATAAGAATCTTCGAGTTGGGCTTCTCCACTCCGGTGGGCTTCGTCTTGATTTACAAAGTCTTCAAGTATATTCTATTCTAAGAAATAAATGAAACTTTTACAATAAAATATAATGGCTTGCAGGCCATATTTAATTACAAAAACCCAGGGCCCATGAATGCACCATGCATATCCATTCATCACACCAAACTAGCATATAAATATACATAACATTCATGGATAAAATAAAGTCCAATTTTATTTAATTTAGCCAAGCCCATTAATGGAAATTGTGTACTTGAACCTTTAAGAGATGAACCCGTGATGGGCCTGGGCCGAAGCCCAATGGACTGAATCCTCTTATTGAATAAGTTCTCTTAAAAGCCCAAAACACAAACTAGTTAGATTTGTGCCATAAATCAACTCTAGTATAATTTTCAATTTTTCCATTGTTAATTTTATGTCATCAAGCCCATAAACATTAAAAATACATATAATATGTACCAACATGAATTAAAACACAAAATCATGAAGAACATATATATATGGTACACGGCATGCATATAAAACAAACAAACAACAGTACTAGTTGTTTAATGTTTATGTGATGCCACAAAAATGCACAAATACTTAAAACAATTTTATGAGTCATTTAATAAATTAAATAAGGTCATAAATATTGATTTAATATTCTGTACCATTTTAATCTAAATGTGTTTTTACCATTTTAATCAAAACAAAACAAACAATGTTGATTAAACCACAAACTAGACATAGTTTTAAGTGATTTTAAAATTAATCAATTAAATTGTCATGGACCTAGAATTAAAAAAAAATTTAAAACATGTCCAGACCTGATATTTAATCTTTAAAAATCACTTACAAACATTCCAAAAACGTTTTTACATTTAATATTTAAAAACTAGTTGTTAAACTTACAATTAACATGCCAAATGCACCTAGTTTTAATATTAACATGTACCATCAGGTATAAATAATTAAATCCGACCATTACCAGCCCTAATAATATCTTAAGACAGTATATTAACATGTCATATTAATTATAATACCTATCCAATCAATTAAAATCATTTTTACACCAAAACAATGCAAAAAACTCAAAACAGAAAATTTCAGATTTGCATGTTTTCATAATGACGATTTTAACTAATTTATTCATGCATCTAAAGCACTAAAATAAGCATGTTTAGGCTCTGATGCCACTAATTTATTCATGCATCGAGATTGCTAGCTCTCTTTTACGGTATTGTGTAAAGGCAATGGTTTGAAGCTACAAAATTTGATTTTATACTTCTCTTAGATTGCTATTACTACCCAAGATCACAAGAGAATGAGGAACTATCCTTTCTCCTTATGAAAATTGGCTAAAATAAATTCTTGAGAGAGAGAGAGAGTTTCACACAAAAACCATAGAGAAAACCCTAGAGTTTCACGTTTTTCCCACATTCAAATATATATCCTTTTTATTTTAAGTGATAAGTTTAAAATCAAATACTTAAAGATAATTAATTTTAGCCTTTATCACTTAATTAAAAATAAGTAATATTTATTGATAAAAACTCTTTTAATTTATCCAAGATAAAAACAAAAGACATTTAACCAAATAATATCACTTAATTTAGGATAAAAGATAAGACATTTAAATCTAATAAACCACTTAAATAAAACAATACATGTGCCGAAATTCCTTGGTATTTCCCTAGGAATTTCGGCCACATCAAATTCCATTTAAATGATTTAATTAGATAAATATATCTTTAGGCTTTAATACTCAATTAATTAAATTAATACATGACATTTATTTATTGAAATTAAATCTTGTGGGCTGAATTTCACTCTCTCATGGGCCAAGGTCCAATAGCAATCTAATAACCCATTACACACATTAATTTGACTTTAATTAAAAGCCCAAATTAATGTCCAATACTTAATTTAAATATTTTAAGCCCAATGCTTTATGTGCGATCCTATAAGTCCATTTAATGTTGGAAATGAGTTAATAAATTAATTCAAAGGCTATATATATTCTCTAGCAAGATATTATAGCATTCCAAATTAAATGAAAATGCATATGGCATTTAGTAACCTAATGCAATTTTGCATAGTCCCTTACCCATAAATATCAGAATTAATATAAGGCATGGAACTAGTCATCCTTATATATATTAATTCCTTTCTTGTTATTCCAGTGACACTGAACTCTCAGATAAATAATGATTACTCATTATTTCATCTCGATATGGCCATACACTTCTCAGTTCACTGATCAAGTGGCCGATGATATTTTCTCTCTTAATGAGAGGGGTAATCCCTTCACTTCTCTCATGCTCTCTAACATGAATCAATGCATACCCAATCATACCCGTACTTGTCACTCTGTTACGAGCACGTTAGGTGTATGTCAAAGTACACAGTAATTCATAAAGAGTTTCATAGAGATTTCAGGTCTAAGAACTCCGATACAAAACTTGCATATGAGAAACACTTATGACTTGTACCATGTAGTGTTCTCATGAGCGGATCGTATCCAGATACCATGTTCTTTAACATGTATCTATGATCTCTGATTGACACTCTTGTCCTAATGATCCGTAAGACAGAACTCATAATATCAAAGAGAGCATACTAGTCTTAATTCATTGTTATTCCCATAACAATGACTGACTAGGGATGTTTAGAATTAAGTCTCATTTGTTTCAAGGTCTTACAACCATGTGCCTCACACATGATAACTTAAACTGAAATGAGATTCTTGGATAGTTTTATCAATTGACATGCACAGGAATACAAAAGATAAAACAAATTCCTCATTTTATTAATTTCAAATGTTTTATTACAATGCATTGGGGCTAGGGCTTACACTAACAGTATGTTCTTAAGGATCTATTTAGTAATGAGTACTTGGCTGTCACTTGTAAAGCTTAGCAAAGTGAAGATAATTTAGAGGTGAGTATGGAAGAATCAATGGGAATAGGAAAAGTAAGGGAATCGATTTAATTAGTGGATATATTGGATACAAATAGTGAAGCTGAGTCAATTAAGAGGAGCAGAAAAACTTATGGGAGACTGATGAAGATAAGAAGGAAGTAGCAAATGGAAAAGTAGTCCAAGCCATCACTAGAAGTGTAAGAGTTGTACTTGAGTTTGAAAGATAGTAGGAGCCTGCTATACCCACAAAAGAGAAAGTCACAGAGGATAATCTAGTCTTCAAGCAACTTAAGAAGACACTTACTTAGATTTTGATTTGGGATTTGTTAAGGTAATAATCTTCCTATAGGTAAAAATTGGTGGAAGCTCTATATGAATCTACTATTGCTACAACTATATCTCCTACCGAACTACTAAAAATGTGAAAGGGAATTCTAAAGAGAAAATTATGTTCACTAATGCGGACTTACCTATGGAAGGTTGTAAGGATAATCACCCTTTGTATATCGAGGCTGAGGTGAATGGAAAACATACCACATGTGTGATGGTGGATGATGCCTTTTCTATTAATGTGTAACCCTTTTTGGTACTGGTGGCCTATGGTATTAATGAGACTATGCTCACTAAGTCCAGGATCACTATAATAGCCTATGCAAATTCTAAGAGGCAAGCTAGTGGCACTTTCAGAGTAGTGGTTAAAATGAGGCCTATTGAAATAGAGGTAGAATTTGCAGTCATTTAGATACTAGCTAATTTTTCTTTATCATTGGGATGACCTGGGTTTCATAAGCTGGGAAAGGTTCATTTCACCTTACATCAGATGGTTTACATTCCATACAAAGGTGTTATGATCACTATCAAAGCAGTAAAGGAGAATTTAGTCTCTACTCTAAGCATAGCTAATCAACCATTTAATAGATTTCATGTAGTAGGGGTTGGCATTGAGGAAGAAGAAATAGATTTCACAAACCCCAAGTTATCAATATTACCTATGTGCCTGTTACTCTAATTGGTCAAAAGGACAAGAAGGGTTGACCTACAACCAGGAGGGATCCCTTACATCCTAAAATGCTTTATGTCGGCATCCAAGTAGTGCAATTACTATAAAAAGATTAAGTCCATTATAGTTCAAGGGAAGATTATCCTTGGGTTTGAGAACTTTGATGATGTTTTTAATTGGTCATCTGGGACCATCAAGCTTGTACTAGGATTCTAGGATGAGGAGGTTATGTTCAAGCTCACCGATTGGGATTTAGGTCACCCAAAGGGGCTACTGATGCCTAAATTGCTGGTCATCGAGGCTAAAGGAAAAGAAAAGATCGAATATGAAGCTATAGCTCATAAGGAAGAGATTTCACTATCTACTTTTATAGTGGAAGGGGAGAAACATCTACCACTATATCAACTGTCCCTAATTTAGAAGTTAATTCTTTTGCTAATGTAATTTCTATTGTTGACTTATTTTGTGATGTTGTGCCTTTTTCTGGTCAAGTTAATAAGATGAATAACTTTGCTTATTTATACGTTATCTCATCTAATTGCATCATGTATAATTATAATCATAACTCATTTATATTTGATATTAATTCAACAAACACTACTCCATTTAATCTTAGAACCCAGGATAACCCTAAAGAGATCTTGATTGCATTCGACATAACTCCTAAAGAAAGGATAAAATTTGAGAGAATATTAAAAAAATATGAAAAAGTATTTGCTTGGACCTATGAAGACATGCTCAAAATTGACATAAAATTGGAGAACATGCCATTCCAATGTATCTAGATAGTAAGCCAATCAAGCAAAAGCTTTAAAGGTTCAGGTCGGAATGGGCAAAAAGGGTAAAAGAAGAAGTAAAAAAGCAGACTGAGTCTAAGTTTCTTGTTGAGGTTTAATATCCTACTTGGCTAGCCAATGTTGTCTAGGAAGGTAAGGATTTGTTACAACTATCGATGTTTGAATAATGCATGCCCAACAGATGACTTTCCACTCCCATATATAGACTTATTGGTTGATAGTG
Source organism: Excoecaria agallocha (assembly GCA_037975025.1). Classification (NCBI taxonomy): domain Eukaryota; kingdom Viridiplantae; phylum Streptophyta; class Magnoliopsida; order Malpighiales; family Euphorbiaceae; genus Excoecaria; species Excoecaria agallocha. The sequence goes on along the minus strand of CM075807.1, from coordinate 96,024,924 downwards.
TAGGAAAGTGCATGATGTATATTTTTATCGATGGGTATGCATGGTACAACTAGATTTTTAACAAGATAGTAGATCAGGTAAAGATAGGCTTCATTACTGAATTGGGAACTTATACGTACAAAGTCATGCCATTTGGGTTGAAAAATGCAAGGGCCACTTATTAGAGAATGGCTACAAAGATCCTCAATGATTTGATTTATAAGAAGGTCAAAAGTGTATGTAGATGACATGATGATTAAGTCAGTTACTAGGGAAGGACATTTTGAGGCTTTGGAGAAGTTATTCCAATGAATTGATAAGTACAACTACTACCTTAACATAAAAGAGTGTGTATTTAGGGTCACTTCAGGCAAGCTATTAAGGTATCTAGTTAGCCAGATGGGAATAAAAGTAGATATAGACAAGGTGAAAGCCATATGAGAAATGCCTATGTTAAAAAAGGAAAAAGGGATCAGATGATTCTTATGAAAAATTCAGTACATCAGTAGGTTTATTGCCTATCTTACCTCTATATGTGAGCTAATTTTTTAGCTTTTAAGAAAAAAACCAGCCAGTTAAGTGGAATGATGACTGCTAGCAAGCCTTAGATTTAATCAAGGAGTACTTATTACATCCCCTAGTTCTCTAACCACCTAAACCATCAAAACCTTTGATCCTGTACATAGCAGTGGAGCATGGTTTAGTAGGGGGCATATTGGCTCAGGAAGATGAAGCTGAAGTAGAGTACGCTATGTATTACCAAAGTAAGAAGTTCTTGCCATACGAAGCCAAGTATGTGGACATTTAGAAAATTTGCTTAGCAGTGATATAGGAATCAAAGAAGTTGATACAATACTTCCATTCTTATAAGATTCAGGCAATGGCCAAGTATAACCCGCTTAGGTACCTTTTGTCAGCACCATCCCTATTAGGGAAAATAGGAAGGTGGCTTTTGCTATTGTAAGAATTTAAAGTGGAATACATAATAAGAAAAGCAATCAAGGGTAGAACAATTATAAAATTTATCGCTAATCACCTATTGGAAGGGGATCAAGTTGAGTACAAGTTCCCAGATAAAAATGTCATACCCATAATTGTCTAAGGCTGACTGATGTATTTTGATGGGGGTACAAATAATAGAAGATTTGGAGTAAGAGTTATTCTCATTACACTTGTTGTTAAAAAGCTCCCCTTGGCCAAGAAACTAGGATTCAAAGTGACCAACAATGAAGCTCAATATAAAGGCTGCATATATGGGGCAGAAGCATTGATAGTTCTAAAGGTAAAGACTATTAAGGTGGTCAAAGATTCATCCTTAGTAATCCCCCAGGCAAAAGGTGAATGGGCCATCAGAGAGGAAAAATTGGTGCCCTATGTGGAATATCTAAGAAGCTTAAGCCGTTAGTTCAAGGCATATACTTTTAGACATATACCTCGAGATGAGAATCAATTGGCAGATGCCTTGGTAACCTTAGTATCTATATGGATAACCCTGAAGGATTAGTTATAAGGTTAGTAGTCATTACAAGTGTAACTAAGCTATACTTTGAAAACAAACATATTACGAGTCTAAGGGAAGCTGACAATAAGCTATGGTACTACAACATCCAGAATTATCTAGAAAAATCTAAATTCCTTAAAGGAGCAATAAAGAAATATCAGAGGATGATCTAAAAGTTATCAGTTAGTTTATTAGTATAGGTGGTATTCTATATAAAAGGCAAACCAACGGTATCCAATTGAGGTGCCTGGACAAGAGAGAGGCAAACAAGGTCATAGAAAAACTTCATGCGGGGGTATGTAGGGCCCATATGAATGGTTTAATGTTGGAAAGAAAAATCTAGTGAAAAGGATTCTTCTAGTTGACTATGGATACTAGCTACTATAAATATGTAAAACTATGCCATCAGTATACTAATTTAAGCCATCTACCCATTTCATAGTTTTGTAACGTATCATCACCATAGCCTTTTTTAGCTTAAGGGATATACATCATCGGGTAGATCCATTCGATGGCTTCTAATGGCCATAGGTATATCATGGTTGCCATTGACTATTTCACTAAGTGGTTGGATGCCAAATCCTTAAAAAGTCTGAGGGTATAAAAGATGGCTCAATTTGTTAAAAGGAATATAATCTGTAGGTATGAAATGTGCCTACCATATGGTGTCTAAAAATAGGGTTCAATTTCAAGTAGAGACCAAATAGATGCTCCAAAAGTATAAAATCCAATATCATAAGTCCTTCCTTTACTGTCCATAGAAAAATAGAGCTATAAAAGCTGCTAATTAGAATTTAAAGAAGATCCTATCCAAGACCGTACAAACATACAAAGGTTAGGCTGAAAAGTCACTGTTGGTGCTTTGGGGATACCGAATCATTATCAGAACTTTAACTACTACTACTTTTTTTTCTTTCATTTACGGCTCAGAAGCAGTATTTGCAGTAGAAATTGAGCTACAATCGCTAAGGGTTGTCTTAGAAGTAAAATTGCCAAAGATAGAACGGGCAGAGCAAAGGATGGCATAATTTTACCTACTAGATAAAAATTAGATGAGAGCTTATTACAACAATTAACTATATTAGAATAGGTTAGCTTAGTCTTTTGGCAAAAAGGTCAAAGGTCATCATTTAAAAGAGGGCAACTTGGTATTCAAGCAAATGAGACATGGCCTAACTGAATATAAAGGAAATTTTAGATTGAATTGGAAGGGCCCCTTTATGTTAAAGAAATTATTTTCCAAGGGCATCATTATGCTTGCAGATAGCCATAGGAATGAGTTTAAAGAACTAATCAACATTGACAGATTAAAAAGGTTCCATGGCTAAAATAAGAACAAAAAAAAGAAAAGAATAGTTCAAAGGTCAAAAATAAAAAAGGTGAACTCACTAAGATTGGACACCCCGCTAGGGAAAAAACCAGAAAAGGTGCCTTAGGAAAAAATTAGGGGTTAAGGGACAATAGTCAATTAAAAAAACCCACAAGGGATGTGTAGACACCATGATCTAAGCTATCTTAGATTAGGGTTATCTGATGATAAGGGAATAATATATTTTTAATGAAGAGCATGAATCTCGAAGCTCTGACCTCAATTTTTTCATTTTCATACATACTCTATGGTTTTTCTAAGTGTTTTAGAAATATTTTGGCAAAAAAGCATCAAAAACCTTATTTAGGCCTTTGACAATGGTAAATAGATGTACATCATAAGAGGGAAGGCTGTCTGTGGCCACATCTCTCCAGTCTAGGTTAGATTCGAGGCATTTTTGTAAATTTTGAGGAATCATGTGAGGGATGATTGTCTGCCAATAATAAATGCCTATATATTGGGTTATTTTTAAGTTTTTCACATTTTCTTGTTTTGAAAAATAGAGATAAGGATAATTTGATTTGATTTTAGATTTTAGGATGATTTGATCCTTCTATATTTGGAGAATCAGAGTTGGAGTCAGTCTTTAACTCTTCTTTAGTTATAAAAAGCCAAAATTAAGGTTTTAAAAGGAAATTTTTTATGGGAAAAAAGGGACATTATTTAGAGAGAGAGATAAAACTATTTCTCTTTTCTCAAAATGAGGTTCAATACAAATTATTCACACCAAAATACACACGAAAATTCTCTTTATTTTTAAGCACTAAATTTATAGATTGGAGTGGAGATCGATGTTTCTAAGCTTATAAAGTTAGATTATCCTGAGGGTAATATTCTAGGTCAAGCCCTTTCTCTCTAGTTCATCATGATAACCATGAAATCTTACTATTTTATAATGATATTATGTATGCCTTTTTTTGTTCACTCGAATTTGTATGACTTTAAGATGCCTTGATGATCTGAGGTTGTATAATATGTTAGGATAATATGCTAGGATTTATTAACCTTATAAATTTGCATTTGTTTTCTTGTGTTAAAACTCTATTTTGCATGATGTTAATTGTTATTATTTGATTAAGAGTGTGTTTTGATTATCATAGTTATATTTGATATGTGTTAGAGTCTTAAAATTACATCTAGTGTGTATAACTATTTTTTTTTAAAATTTTTGGTTTTGAAATATGCTTTTTGTGTCCGTTCTCGAGTGACAAATGGGAAGATAGTATCACAAATGGCCGTCTATCAATGTGATAGAAAAGATATCATGATGCTTTTTCCTTATCTCATCCTTCCTCTTATCTGGGGCATCCTTTAATTTTTAGGGGAGTTCGTGGCCCAATTTCTTCTTATTTTTAATATATTTTAATACCAATTTTTTTTATCTTGATTTGAGCCATTCTCTTAATATTTATTTCAGCTCATATCTATATTTTATATTTGTATTTTCTATTCTATATTGTACTTTTATGATCATTTTGTTCATTATTATTATTTTTAAGTTTTTTATATTTATTTTCTTTTATTATGCACTAATTAATTGGTTTTATTGTGCTTTATGTGAGCAAATTATTTTATCCATTTTTTGGAGTTCTCAAGGTTGATTATGCATCAACAGTCATGCCTCAATCGATTCTTTCACTCTCTTTCTCTCTTATTTACATTGAGGGTATTTGATTTATTTAATTATTCTTTATTCATTTAATTTTGATATTTTTGTTTATTTGTTTATTTTTGGATGTATTTTCTTTTGGCGATGTAATAATGTAGTAAAAAAGGATTTTTTTGGCACATTAACTTAACTAAATCATTCAAAAGGCTTTATACTTAATTAATTGGATTTTTATTAATAAAAATGGACCAATCTCCGATTTTAGCCTAAAATCACACCACAAAAGGAAGCCTTATTTTCTTCGTAATAGAGATTACTCATTCCATGTTTTCATTAAAATTAAGCCAAGTCTCTCTACTCTTTTTGTAAATATCATGTATAAGGGAACCAATGTTTTCAAAACTCAATTAACTCCCGTTTTATGTATGTCATTTCATTTTGTACATTATTCTTCTCTTTAGGATGATTTGCTTATATAATAATTCAAATAGGATTTCTATTTTATTTATTGCTTTCCTTGAATGCTGAAAGTGTTTATTTAAATTTATTGTAATGCATCATGTGAGAAGGAAGGTAGTGGATTAATGATAAAAACTTGATTATAAAACACCTAACCAAGATGTGAACTAAAAGTGATGTCCCAAACACCATTCTTTGTTTGGGCATCAAAAGGTTGAGAATTATTTCCTAATGTTTTGTTTGGTGGCAACTCCATGATACCTACCTCTTTGAGCCCACTTTAGATGCCTTCATGGGTTAACTGTCAATAATGGATTGTGTTTAAAACCCTTTCTATTGTGAAGTGGTAAGTTTATGATTAATAGTGAGCCTCATTTAGTCTAGAACTCTAAAAATGGACCTTAGAGAACCTTATCGGATATGAGTAGGCTCTGGAGCATGTCACAAGATGATTGATGATAGAAGTTGGATGCACCCAAGGTGTCACTGTCTAAGATTAAATGAAAGCTTGTGTTTTTATATTAAATGTCATGTTATAATTATTATTATGATGAGATCATAATTAGATGAGAATGCATGAATAGTCTAAGTTACGCATGTCGATTAAAACGAAAGCAAAGTTGTAGATAGTATGACCTAGAGCAGTCAAGATTAAGGTTACCTGATGATGAGAAAATAGCATATTACTGATAGTAGGTTCAGATCTCAAAGCTCCAATTGTGAATTTCTCACACTTTCTCAAATATTTTTATGAATTTCCAAATGGTTTCAAACTATTTAACAAAAGATGCATAAAAACCTTGATTTAGGCCCATAGAAGTGACAGGTGGCTGTCTATCATATGAGAAGTAGCCATCTGTGGCTCCTTCTCTCTTATACAAGCTAAATTAAAGGCATTTTGGGAATTTTAAGATTTTAGGCTGAGGGATGGCTGCCTCTCAATAAGGGATGCTTGTCCACAACTTCAATTCTAGAATTCCCATGTTTGTGGAATTTGAAAAAGGAGAGAATGGTTTTAAGGAGATTTTATTCGGATTTCTTGGGGATTTATTGATAAGTGTGAATTATATATAGTTTTTGATATATTTTTAGTTGTGTTATTTAGTTGTTTTGGTTTTATTTAGGTTAATTTAGAGGTAATTTGTTAATATTGATGATTTTGAGGTTAATTCCATGTTTTGTTTGATTTTCAGGTTAAAATTGATATAAAAGAGCTTAAAATGCAAAAGGGCAAAGTATAGGGCTAAAATTGCAAATATGAAGAATTGATGCAAGACAATTTAGCGTTTAGTCCAAAGCCTTTACACGTGACCACGTGAAATTACTGAAGAAATCCATCCATGGCCACGTGAAGGTTTGATGCTTAGAAAACATGGCCACATGAATTGCTTTGTATTTTCATCCATGGCCGCATGAAAGACTAAAAGGAGGAAGCATTGAAGACACGTGACCACGTGGATCCAAATGAAGGACCACATGTGGCCACATGTGAAGGAATGCCTATGGAACCCGTGTCCACGTGTTCAAATACAAAGGGGAAGTCGTGGCCACGTAATTGCTACTCCAACTTTGCGAAGGATTTTATCGAACTTCCTATTTTTGGCAGAAATTACTTCCTATTTGATTCTAAGAGTTTGAGAAGGAATCCATGTCTTCTTTTTTCCTATAAATAGCTACCTGAAACACATAAAAGAAGAAAAAAAACTGAGAATTAAGCATTATTTTGTTTAGTTTGTTTTTACATTACTTAGCTTTCACTGTTTTCTTCAAACTTTGTTTTTATTTTTATGAATGTCTTGTGAGTAGTTTTCTTTAACTTTTGCTAAAGGATACTTGAATCCTTAACTTGTATTGTTATGACTTGAGTTTGTTTTTCAATTCAATGCAAGTTGGTTATTTCTTAGTTCTTAAACATAATCTTGTCTTTACTCAATTTTAAGTTGATTTTTAACTTGATTAAACATTGGTTAATTAATTGATTTGAATTGATTATTGGCTTGCATGCTCTTAGGTTAATTTATTTGGATTAATACATGATTATAACCTGAATAAGCTATAATTGTGAGTTGATTTGAGTAAGTTAAGATTCAGAAAAAGGTAACTAAGAATAGGTGAAAGTTAAATCTCTTGAGAAAGGCTTTAATAGACATCTAGGAGACTTAATTCAGTTCTTTATGCTAAGTGTTAAGTTTATCTGAATAAGAAAATTTTGATGCTTGGAATGATAATGATGAATAAAGTTATCTGGTTTTATTAAACTGAATTCTCCATAATCACTTGTATGTTTTCTTTTATTTAAGTCATAGCAATACTTGTTAAGGTGGATAGTCCTTTAGTTAAAGTTGTTTTTAATATTGATTTTTACCTCATTCAATTTACTTGCTTTCAATAGATCTCTTCTTTACTTTAGCTCTTTTAATTGTTTTATTTTTGTTTAAAATTATTGTTTTTAGTTTTAATTCTTCAATCATCACAAATTTGGGATTTCTCTTATTTCTTTTACTCGCGAAAATTATTTTTGAAATTGAAATAGCACATACAAGCACAAGTTTCCCTTGGGTTCGATATTTTGGGTCATAATCTTATTTCCCTCTATTACTAGCCGATCTAGTACACTTGCTAGAATCCGGTCTAGTTTTTGGCGTCGTTGCCGGGGATACATTGGCATTTGTTTATTTATTTTGATTTTAAAGTTATTTTTGTGTGTTTTTCTTCTCTTCTTCATCTATTTTCTTATTTTCTTTTTGGGTGACTAGTGGTTTATGGTGAGAGACAACCTTATCCTACCATTAGACCCTAAAATTGAAAGGACATTCCATTAGAAGGTTAAGAGGCAACATGAATGACCCAGAAGTAGAACAACCTATGAATGATCCACCACCTAGGATCGAAGAGCAACACATGCCTCACCAAGCTCTCGGGAATGGGTATAGACCTAGAACCATTAGGGATTATGCTATCCCTAGGTGGAATGAAGAACATAGAACTATTAGGATTCCTCACCACCAACCCTTTGAGATTAAACCCACTACCATCACTATGGTACAAAGAAACCAATTTTCGAGTTCGGACATAGAGGATCCTGCACAACATTTGGATATGTTCTTAAAAGTGAGTGACACTGTGCAAATTCCTAATGTATCGACTGATGCAATTAGGTTGAAACTCTTCCCATTTACCCTCATAGGAAAAGCTAGGGATTGGTTACAAATACTACCAAATCAATCCATCCATTCTTGGCAACAAATGCAAGAAAAATTTCTTTGCATGTTCTTCCCACCTACTAAGACTGCCCTTATTAGGAAACAAATTAGTGACTTCCAACAATTTTATGAGGAGCCATTCCATGAAGCATGGGAAAGATTTAGGAGACTTTTAAAAAGTTGTCCACATCATGAATTTCCTGTTTTTCAACTAATGCATATCTTCTATATAGGTGCCCATCCATCAACAAGATCTTTGCTAGATGCAGCCTCAAATGGTAGTTTCATGAACCAAATTCCCGAAGATGCATTTTTTCTTCTTGATGAAATGGCCACCAATGATGCTCAATGGGCAACCTCTAGAGCAACTCAAAAGAAACAGGGAGTTCATAATATTGATGAAGTAGCCATGTTAAAAGCTTAATTAGAATTAATGGAAAAAAGACATTTAAAAGAAATAAACGAGCTTAAAGCTAAAAATGTTTCTATGTTATCTAATGAAGTTGATTCTTATGCAGGAATTTCAGGACATTTGGGAATGAAGAATAATGAAGAAATGGTAGAAGAAGTAAATGCCTTGAATCCGTATAGCAACACTTATAATCCGGGATGGAGAAGCCATCCAAATTTTTCATGGAGGGAAGGTAATCAAGGTTTTTCTTCTAACCCTAATCCTAGACCTCAATTTAACCATAATCAACCTCCCAATAATCAACTTCCATACCAAAACCAAGTGCCACCACATTACCCAAACTAATACCCATCACAATCATACCTTGCATTGATAACAAGATGCTCAAGCGGATGAAAATTTTGATTCTTAAGCCTTGAGCTCATTGGGCAACCCAGGAGGAATACCTAAGAGAGAATAATATTTAGATTGAGGAGCAGCAGGAGGAACCAAATGAGGAGTATATTGCCATAGCTGTGCCTTCCCCCATCAATGAACCTACAACACCTGAATGGGAAGGTCCATTTAATCAATTAAGTAGCTATTTGGATGCTCAAAAAATTAGGCTAGATCAAAAGCAAGGAAGATTGGACATGCTTCGGGATACGGTGATGGCAGGCAATAGGACTGTTGAGTATTTTATCCACCACTTTTGGCAGCGGTTTTTGCCACCTCCGCCTCCACCGGAATAGATCATCATTTGCTTTGGATAGCAAAATTTTGAGGAGGGGGTAGCCTCCTTTCAGGGAGTTTGTCTTTAACTTTTTTTTTTCTCTTTCATGAATCGGGTTTTGTTTTGTGTGCTTTGTTTTGTTTTGTTTTATTTTGTTTTCTTTGTAAGTTTGTTTGTTGTCTTAAGTATGTAAAAATTATTGAAGACTTATGTAGTTCACCTTTTCACTTAGTTTGTATGATAACTTAGTTTGCCCTAGTTGACTTCAAATTTTTGAAAAAATTGAGCTTGGATATGGAATATGCATATTTTTGAGCCTTTGCTTAGCAAGAGAACATTTATGTTGTTTAATAAATCTTTGAATAGTTTAATCTTCAGCTTGATAAATATTTGTTAGTTTACTAAATTCTTGAAAGAACTTAGACCAATTTTTGATTTAAAGAAAAAATCAATACAATGAAGAAGTGAAGTAAGAAAATTTAGAGCACTAGAACCTTCCTCATCACCCGTCAAAGTATATGAACAACTCAAGCAACTTAGAAAATGATCTAGGCAACAATTTTCTTGATAAACTTTCTTAAAAGACTTGTGTCCTACCTTCATAAAATTATCCTTTGTTAAGCCATTTTGAGCCTATAGGGTATGCTTAAGGCGTACCATTAATGTTTTCTTGTTGCACCTAATATTTCAACCATATAACCTAAAAAGCTTTTATCTCACCATATGGAATTGGCCACTTTAGGACTAAATAGATCTATGAAGTTCTATTGGGTGTAATAAGAAAATCTTAGCAAAGTCATTGATGTAGTCAGCTGAAAATTTACCTTGTATTACTTTGAATTTTATTATGAATGCTAGTTTAAAAAAAACGTTTGAAAGTTTGAAGAAAAGGAAAAAGAAAGAAAAAGAGAGCTAGCAATTATGGAAAAATCTAAGTGTGGGGTAATACAAGGAAAAATGGAAAAAATAATGACTTCTTGGTAAAAGGGTATAAAGAAAGTTTGAAAGTGAGGCAAGAACGAGCAAAATATGTTGTTGAAGTTATTGGGGTTTAGTAATCTATTTTATCTTAGAGTGGCTATTCATTTTGATTATCTTTTATCCATTCTTTGTTAACCAATACCTTAGCCCCATTACAACCCTTGAAAGACCTAAGTGATTTTAAGTTTATTTTGAGTTGTTTAGCGGAGATGACCTACGGGGTCCAGTACTAAAGGAGAGGCCTATTGTGTTTCTAGAGTTTCAAGTGCGAAACCGATTGTATGCTTATGCATTCATATATTCTATACTTCATTACCTAGTTGTGTTGATGTTTTGATTTTTAAAATTGCTTAAAATGATTTGGTCTTGCACACACTCAAGGAAACTAGCTTATATTCTCTTGTTCGAAGTTGATCTATTTAGAGGTTATATTAAGTGCTTTTGTTAAAAATGCTAAGTTTGGTTTTGAAATTGCATATCTTTGTTCAAGTTTGATGATTTTGAAGGTGGAATTGTTATAATTGCTTGAGGGCAAGCAAAGTTTAAGTGTGGGGTATTTGATAAGTGTGAATTATATATAGTTTTTGATATGTTTTTAGCTGTGTCATTTAGTTGTTTTGGTTTTATTTAGGTTAATTTAGAGGTAATTTGTTAATATTGATGATTTTGAGGTTAATTCCATGTTTTTTTTGATTTTCAGGTTAAAATTGATATAAAAGGGCTTAAAATGCAAAAAGGGTAAAGTATAGGGCTAAAAATGCAAATATGAAGAATTGATGCGAGAAAATTTAGCGTTCAGTCCAGAGCCTTTACACGTGACCACGTGAAATTACTGAAGAAATCCACTCATGGCCACATGAAGGTTTGATGCTTAGAAGACATGGCCACGTGAATTGCTTTGTATTTTCATCCATGGCCATGTGAAAGACTAAAAGGAGGAAGCATTGAAGACATGTGACCATGTGGATTCCAAGTGAAGGACCACACGTGGCCACGTGTGAAGGAATGCCTATGGAACCCATGCCCACGTGTTCAAATACAAAAGGGAAGCCGTGGCCACGTAATTGCTACTCCAACTTTGCGAAGGATTTTATCGAACTTCCTATTTTGGGCAAAAATTACTTCCTATTTGATTCTAAGAGTTTGAGAAGGAATCCACGTCTTCTTTTTCCTATAAATAGCTAGCTGAAACACATAAAAGAAGAAAAAAACCCGAGAATTAAGCATTATTTTCTTAGTTTGTTTTTACGTTACTTAGCTTTCACTGTTTTCTTCAAACTTTGTTTTTATTTTTAAGAATGTCTTTTGAGTAGTTTTCTTTAACTTTTGCTAAAGGATACTTGAATCCTTAACTTGTATTGTTATGACTTGAGTTTGTTCTTCAATTCAATGCAAGTTGGTTATTTTTTAGTTCTTAAACATAGTCTTGTCTTTACTCAATTTTAAGTTGATTTTTAACTTGATTAAGCATTGGTTAATTAATTGATTTGAATTGATTATTGGCTTACATGCTCTTAGGTTAATTTATTTGAATTAATACATGATTATAACCTGAATAAGCTATAATTGTGAGTTGATTTGAGTAAGTTAAGATTGAGAAAATAGTAACTAAGAATAGGTGGAAGTTAAATCTCTTAAGAAAGGCTTTAATAGACATCTAGGAGACTTAATTCAGTTCTTTATGCTAAGTGTTAAGTTTATCTGAATAAAAAAATTTTGATGCTTAAAATGATAATCTTGAATAAAGTTATCTGGTTTTATTAAACTGAATTCTCCATAATCACTTGTATGTTTTCTTTTATTTAAGTCATAACAATACTTGTTAAGGTGGATAGTCCTTTAGTAAAAGTTGTTTTTAATATTGATTTTTACCTCATTCAATTTACTTGCTTTCAATAGATCTCTTCTTTACTTTAGCTCTTTCAATTGTTTTATTTTGGTTTTAAATTATTGTTTTTAGTTTTAATTCTTCAATCATCATAAATTTGGGATTTCTCTTCTTTCTTTTACACACGAAAGTTTGTTTTGAAATTGAAATAGCACATACAAGCACAAGTTTCCCTTGGGTTCGATATTTTGGATCATAATCTTATTTCCCTATATTACTAGCTGATCTAGTACACTTGCTAGAATCCGGTCATTTATCTCCAAATTTAGGAAGGCTCTAACTCTTACCTAAGTATAAAACCTAAAATTTAGGATTTTAAGGGAGAAGGAATCACTTTTTACAGAGCCACTTTAAAGAATAAGAAAAATTAATTTTCTTACTCTAAGAACTTGCTCTAACAATCTTTTAATTCAGACACAAACAAAAAAATGAATTCCATTGCATTTTTTTGAAAATAAAAATCACAAATAAGAGTGGAGATCCGGACTACAAGAGTTTTAGAGTCAAAATATCTCTTGAGAGTAATATTCTAAGCTCATTTCTTACTTTCTCTCTATAAATTATCTTGCATAATTATGTGACTATTTGATGCAAATATGATATATTTAAATGTTGATTTTGAGTAATATGTAAGTTTAAATTGAGATATGATGAGAATTTGGATTGTAGAGCAATATAAAGGCATGATCAAAATTCGGATTCCTCCATCGTTGTATTATTTTAAGATTTTATTTGATTCCTTTAATTATGTAAATTGATGATATTAATGTGTTTTATGTATGATTTAATATTATAACATTGTTTTAGCAAGATTTAGATCTAATAAATTGTATATTTTGAAATAAAATTAGCATTGTAAGTTTTTTTTACATATTTTTGCCATGGATATTCAACATCATGTTCTATCTAGAGGAGATTGACTGGAAGATGACTCGATGGGTGCTCGTCTATCAAGCGACAAGCGAGACGTCATGGACCATCTCCTCATTCCATCACTCACTTTGTTGTGGGCATCCCTTACCTATTTTTAGGCATATGTGGCTATTTTTTTGGTATTTTGTTATATTTTATATGTATTCCATGGTGTTTATATTATTTACTTAATTCCCATGATATTTATACATTATTTTCAATTCTGTACTCAATTCCATTATGTCTGTGTAGTTAAATTTGTGATTTTCTTTATTGTATTATTTTAAATACTAATTTATTTATCCTTTATTTGTGGGTTTTCGAGTTTATAAAATCTCTTCTATGGAGGATTTTGTGTGTGTTTTTTTTGCATTAGGAATATGCTCTCGAGTTGATCACCACCCTCAGCCCATTCGCTTACCTTGGTTAACCATTTCCTTTTATCATTTATTTATTTATTTATTTCTTTGATGTTATTTAGTTATTATTCATTATATGTTTAGTTATTTATTTGATATTTTTGGATGTATTATTTTTTGGGATGTAATAGTTAGTAAAAAAGGGCTTTTTGTGCACGATAAAAGGAAAATGTACTTAAAATGCTTTCTATTAAATTAATAGGGTTTTCTTCAAAACACATACCAATGTCCAATTTTTAGTCCAAATTTATACATTATAATAAAAGAATTTTTTTTTTGTAAAATATGCATAAAGGAACCAATGTTCCTAATCTAAATAAGTACCCCAATTTATGTATGTATATTATTCTTTTGCTGCTAAGATGATTTTCCTCTGCAATAGCTTAAAGAGTTGATTTAATTTGTTTTATTTATCACTTTTATTAATTAATTGAGGTGTTTACTTAATTTTATTCCTCTGCATCACATGGGAGAGGAGAGAAGATTAAATATAAAACTTAATTATAAAATAAACACCTAACCAAGATGCCTAATAAGAGTGATGTCCTGAACACCAATCTCTATTTAGGCATCAAAAGGTCAAGATTCATTTCCTGATGATGGGGATTTATTTGAACACTTAGTGTCACTAAACTGCGTATAGGATGAGTAGGATATCGTTCCAAAGGGAATGGGGTAAATTTTATATTGATGTAACAACAAGTAAATGGATAGGTAACAATTTCAATTAAAATCATGCAACTAATGTAAATACTAAACTACTTAAAATATATTAAGTTAATTTTGGATAATAGATTACTTAAAAGATGGGATGAACATACATTATAACCAAATAAACAAGTTCATCTTTGAATTAATTAACAATTGTATGAATGGTATGAATGGAGAATTTAGCCAAGATTATTTAAAGCAATTCTCATTGTCAATAAAGTTGTTCTTACTTAGAGTCTATAAGCATTCTCATGTCATTATAGAGATAAATAAAAACTATGAAGTTCTATGCCAATTCTTTAACCCCTCAAAGTGAATTCCTTATCTCTAAGTGAATTCAATGCTTTAAGTAAATCCATTTGTTTTTCCATCAAAGAATTCCAATTCTCATTGTGAATTAAATGACTAACATGCTAATTATGGTGATCAAGCATAATAAGCAAATCAAAGCACTCAAATAAACTTAAATCATACTTCATACATAAGGAGAATAAACATTCATTAGACAAAAATAAGTAGATGACCCATCCTTGGAGGGTTCAATTGGGCATTTTGGTTAGACCAAGAAAAATCGGGATGGTTTCTCCATTGTGGGTTATAATAATTAGAATTTTGACCCATCCTTTGATTATAGTTTCTTTGAACAAAACTTACATCCTCACTAGACCCCTCACTACAATTAGCATACATATGAGGTCTACCACATTTCTCACATACTTGACTAACATTTTCAACATTGGAATGAGAATTACTTACCATTTTTGTCAAAGCCTCTACCTTAGCCGTCAAGAGATTAATGGAATCCAATTCCAAAAACCCCTTAGCCTTTTCCATAGTGGGTTCTTCTCCCATATAGCCTTGTGAGGCTAATTCTTCCAACAAAGTTTCAGCTTCCTTAGTAGTCTTTTCTAACCATTTCCACCTGAAGCAGCATTAACAATATTTCTATTTTCCTCCATTAACCCATTGTAAAAGATTTGAGGAATCATCCAATCCGGCAAGCCATGATGAGGACATTGCCTTTGAAGTTCCTTAAACCTTTCCCAAGAGGTATAAATGGTTTCATTAGGCAATTTTTTAAATGTAGATAGTTGATTTCTAAATTTTGCCGTTTTATGAGGTGGAAAATACTTATGAAGAAAATCTTGTTTTAATTGGTCCTAAGTTGTTATTGTCTCACTAGGTATACTAGCAAGCCAAATTTGAGCCTTTTCTTTCAAAGAAAATGGAAATAACCTAAGTCTAATTGCATCATTACTCACTCCATTAATTTTAAATGTAGCACACACATTAAGAAAAGCAAGGATATGTGCATAAGGATCTTCCCCTTGTAAACCTCCAAATTGATTATTTTGCACCATTTGAATGACAACCGGCTTGATTTCAAAATTGTTATTAGCAATAGCTGGTGCCGCTATTCCTCCAAAACTCTCTGAAATATTTGGCATTGCAAAATCACCAAGCATTCTCCTTTCTTCGCCCGCCATAATTGGAAAATTATGACGTTCCTCCAACTTAGCACTTTGTTCTCCTTCTACTTGCAATCTAAGTTCCTCTTGTTGCTTCCTTCTAAGTTCCCTACACAAATCAAAAATACTTTAAGTCTAAAATTATTACAAATACTCTACTACTATAGCAAAAAACACAATTTACAAATTCATACAACTAAATATCTAATTTAGATCATAAAACCCTAAAACATCTACTACTTTGTTTTAATCAATAAAAATTCATTTAAACCGTTCCCCGGCAATGATGCCAAAAACTTGATATGCTTTTTCTAGAAGCTTAAATACCGCAAGTATACGGTGTACCGATTATAGTACTTCAGATATCGATCCCACGAGGAATATTGATTAATATTGTACACTATTACTACTTGATTTTAATCTTGTTTACAATGCTCATTAATTTACAAATTAAAATTATTATTAAAACTATACTATACTAAATTAAATATTATTCTACTTTAATGATAATCTGATAAGACTTATGAATATGATGAATATAACATATACATAATTATGGAATTTGATCTTTTTCTCTTATTTATAATTCAATCTTTATCATGGAAGCCAAGTTGGAATAATGTTCTATGTTGCAGCTCTCGCATCTAGACTAGATTATGCCTTAAACATGCATTTATGGTTCTAAATCGCAACTCTCGCATTTAGACTAGAATTACATAAACACACATTCAAAGAATAAAAACCAACCTATAACAACTATCTCCACATGCGATCTCTCAAACTATGCTTTGATAATGAATTTCCTATTAACTTTCAATAAGACGTTGCTCTCGCTAACTCCCTTATTTATAACCATTATGATGATTTTCAGAGAAGGAATTGCACATCTAAGGTCGTCTTCCTTAACTTATAATGATACTAATAAAGTTTTAATAGCAAATACTACATATAAAGATAAATGAAAGAGAAATTATTAAATATGAATAACAACATTCAAATTACTAAAAAGTATTCATAATAATAACAAAGAAGAAATAAAGATTAGAAGTAAAAGAAGGGGATCTCTCAACCCTTCTTCCTTTCACCGAGTGTAGTCTTCTTCATTGTATTTGCCTTCTCTTCAAGCCATAAAACTAAAACTAAAACCTACAAATATTTTCTCTAATTACACTTTCAAATAAGAAAAATAAATGATAGATTCCTTCCATTGATTATAACTTCTAGGGTATTTATAGATTTCCAAACATTAAGTCCCTTTAAATGCCTCTCCATAGGTATGCAACCCTTAGTGAAAAGTCATGCCTCTTGTAATTTTATATTGATGTAACAACAAGTAAATGGATAGGTAACAATTTCAATTAAAATCATGCAACTAATGTAAATACTAAACTACTTAAAATATATTAAGTTAATTTTGGATAATAGAATACTTAAAAGATGGGAGGAACATACATTATAACCAAATAAACAAGTTCATCTTTGAATTAATTAACAATTGTATGAATGGTATGAATGGAGAATTTAGCCAAGATTATTTAAAGCAATTCTCATTGTCAATAAATATGTTCTTACTTAGAGTCTATAAGCATTCTCATGTCATTATAGAGATAAATAAAGACTATGAAGTTCTATGCCAATTCTTTAACCCCTCAAAGTGAATTCCTTATCTCTAAGTGAATTCAATGCTTTAAGTAAATTCATTTGTTTTTCCATCAAAGAATTCCAATTCTCATTGTGAATTAAATGACTAACATGCTAATTATGGTGATCAAGCATAATAAGCAAATCAAAGCACTCAAATAAACTTAAATCATACTTCATACATAAGGAGAATAAACATTCATTAGACAAAAATAAGTAGATGACTAACAACTTAAATTAAATAGTTATAATGTACCAAAAGAACTTAGCCATAAACAAAAATACAATAAAAATGAAATAAGAGACAAGAAAACATCACTCCCTAGGGTTTACTTTCTATTTTGACCTTCTGATAAATCTCTTATTCCTTTGGCTTTGCTCTTTTGTCATCCTCTAAAACTAAGTGAAATGAAAAATATCCAAAACAACTCAAAATGTTCTTAAGAAAATAGTAAAAGAATTCTTTAATTTTTTTCCATCCTCTTTCTGTTGAGTTTTTCTCCCATATATATAGAGCTTGACTCTACAGATATGTCCCTTAAGAAATCACGAAAGGTTGCTTTGACAGGATATGATATATGGCTGAATGATCGGGTG
The DNA here is from genome assembly GCA_037975025.1 of Excoecaria agallocha. Classification (NCBI taxonomy): domain Eukaryota; kingdom Viridiplantae; phylum Streptophyta; class Magnoliopsida; order Malpighiales; family Euphorbiaceae; genus Excoecaria; species Excoecaria agallocha. The sequence continues at coordinate 96,007,062 of CM075807.1, read as the reverse complement.
CAAAAGATACAACATTTGAGGAACAGGTGCATTGTCCGACTCGTGAGCCTCCTCATGAGTCGTGATCCCTTCTTATATTTTTCTGGACTCATGAGCTCGATGTCGACTAGTGAAGCTTTTCACGACTCGTAATTTTGTTGCCGAGTCGTGAGCCCTTCTTCTCTACCTTACTCGTGAGCTGCCTTCCGTCTCGTGATCTCTTGTCCGAGTCGTGATCTCTTTCACTACTCGTGATCTTCTTCTTTGAAACTTCACTAGATTCTTCATTTTCTTCACACTTCACCAACTTTTTCCCAAAAACAAACATAAACACATAAATTGGACATAAACATATAAAAATACATATAATATTACATACTTAACTACATAAATAAGAGAAAAACACATACTAAAAGGTAGACATTTTACATGATATCACCTGACATTCTATTGGGTGGTGACTCCATGAAACCTACCTCTTTTGGACCCAATATTAGATGCCTTCATAAGTTAACTATTAAACATAATTTAGGTTTGATCCCTTTTTATTGTGAAGCAGCAAATTAATGAGTTAAATGAGCCTCTTCCGATGTCGGATCCTAAAAGCGGGCCTCTAAGAGTGAACCTGAATAATGAGAACTTGGCTCCAACGCATGTCACAAAAGCATTATTTATTCATTCATAAAACAAAGCAAGTACACAAGCACACAAAAATCAAGCAAAAGATAAAAGAATTATCTTGTAACCTATATGGAAAACACATGTTATATTACATATTACATAAGTTCTTCCTCCTAAGAAGATGATCAATCTTTGTCTTCTCCACTGCTACCTCCCATACCTTAGCACCTCAGCAAAAAAGCCCTCGTATTAGATGCCTTCATAATCCAATAATGGTACTCCATATAGGTTTAAAAGTCACAAACATTTGTGGGTGGGATATTGGTCTTAACTAGTAAACACCTCTAAACGTAATGGTAGCCGATTATAAAAGCATCAGTTAGCTCTCATCTTCTAAAGTTCAGTTAGGTGCACACCATTTCTTACCATACATCGAACTATTAAGCACATCGTATAGTAATATAAAAGGTGTGTAAAGCCTTAATATACAACTTAGTGGTAATTGGATAATGAGACTTATTAAGAAGATAATATAAAGGAATAAATATAAGAGGTGTAGGAAAAGATCCAAATGGACTTAACTTCAAAGCCAAAGGTATTATAGTAAATTGATTAAGTGACATACACATCCATAATTAGAGATAACCTAAGGCATGTGAACATAGATTAAATTAGGAGTAATGAAACAATTGAGGTAGCATTTAAAAAGTGTAAAAGAAAGAGGGGTTAAGATGTAAATTTTTTAAGCTTGAAAAATGGACCAATGAAATTATGAAAGGTGTGTCTCTAGAAATATCATGAGAATGGAAGATATTTAATAAAAATTAAAAGAGGAAAAAGTGGCTGGCCATTTTAGGGTCTCTAACACAGAAAATATTTGCTCTTTCCCCACCATTTTCTCATTTAAAATTTTAATGTCAAGATTGCTTAAAGGACCTAGGGAAGAGAGAAAAATTAAGGTAAGTTATTTAAGATAATTACCCTCTTGTCTTTCTTTTTCATACTAGATTGAGAGAGCTAGAAATCTAAAGTGGGATTGAAATTTTACTTGAGTAGTTGATTGTGTTTTTAGTTGAAAGACTAAGCAAAACATGGCGAGGATGAAGCAAGCTGCTTAGGGAGCATAGATGGCTCAATAAGGTATGGCAACTTTTAACCTCATATGTATGCATTTGTTTCTATTTACTACATAAAGATGGTAGTTTACATGTAGTGATGATATGGAAACATGAATAAAAGGCATAAATGTGTAAAGGAATTTGAATAATGAAGTTACTCTAAAGATGACAAAAATTTGTCCTAGGGTTCACTTGACCCTGCAGGACTTTTTTACCTATAACTTGAATTATAGAGTCTCAAATTGAGTAATTTTAGTTGGGATAGAAACTATAATCAATTCCTAGATTTATTATAAAGAATTCAAAGTCTAAAGCTACTTCTAAACTTGTCAAAATTTAGTTTAAAAATCGGACATATTTGCTTCCCTATCATTGGGAACAGTCTATAGTTTTTTGGGAATATCTTGAGATTCAAAAGTGAAAATGAGATTATTTTTAATGATCTACAAACTAGCAATGCATAGGAAAAATTTTATAAAAGACCACTTTCCCTAAAAAATTCATTTGCTAGGTCAAAAACTCATCACATAGTAAGGCTGAATAATTGCCAAAATCAAGTTAGTAGGGACACTCTTCATCCCTTCCGAGTTACAAGTCCCTAGATTAGACATAATGAATAACTCATTAGGGATACCCACCTTTCCTAATTGAGTTCCCTTGCTATCCCAACCGAGATCCTCATCCTTCCCCATCAATTCATTGGTTCCTGAAAGCCAGAATCAAATAACTCTATAGGGATAGGCCATAATCCCCATCGAGTCAACCTTTCTTGAGACCAAACTAAAGTTTTCGCTACAAATTGCCTCGATAATCACTCAAACATCCTTAATCTTAATAAAAAAATCTTAAATATGAAACTAATATGTGGCATTATAGAGTATATAAAATATAATGCAATAATGAGCAAAGTTTTAAGATAAAACTTAATATAAAGAAACCTAAGCAAATAAGTTAGTTTAGGTTTCCTTTAAGCTCACATATTAACTATGTGTATGTGAATCATTGAGACTAGGTTACAAGAATATAAAGAAAGATATATGTACATAAGTATATGTTATTAAGATGTTGAACTAAGTTATTTATACTTATATGAACATTTTTATTCTTAAGAATATGCATATGTACATGTGAATATGCATAATTGAAGATGTACCAATTTAATGATGCATAGATATACAAACTAGTTTTGTATCTTTTGGACCATTTGGGCCTTTTGGAATGAGCCAAGCCCATTCCAGCCCTTAAAACCCATGAATAAACTTAATTAATGTTTATAATGTTTAATTTAAATCAGCTCTTTGGGCCACCAAGTCATTCACTAATTTAAACCAAGTCCGTAAACATAATTAAGCCCATTAAGTGGTTTTAATAAATTAAAATTAATCAAATTAATTTAAGGCCCATTTTAATTAATCCAATTAATTAAAAATACTTTAATATATCATATATATCAGATTTAGAAGATCAAAAGTCGTTCTAATCAAGAACATATCAAGAACACACGAAGAACACCAATTTATCGAACTTTTCGACTAAACTAGTTTTCATGCAAACTTGTTCGATTTTAATTTCGTTCGATCCTACGGCTTAATATCACATATTAAACACATAAACTATCATCTAAATGATTTTTAAATGGATCCATAAGAAATTAAATTAGAACAGCCCCTACATCACCTAGGGTTTCACGCCAAACCCTAATCACAATCATTCAAAAATTTCGTTTTTTGTTTCCACCAAATTTATTTGATCACACATACAACCAGAAATCAATATTTCTCATTCATAAACAATCAAATCTAATATTTTAAAGTTCATGAAATAAATAACTCAAAACAAAACAAAACTTATTCCGTAGAAAAATATAGAATTGTATATCCATGGCAAAACCATGGCTCTAATACCATGTTGGAATTTAATGGTTACATGCATCACATACATGAGCGGAATTTAAAATTTTTTTTAACCATTAGATCTGATCTTGCCATGAATACACAATATAACTATATGAGAATAAGAAAAATCACCTTTGATTTTTGTTGAACAGTTGATTTTACTTCGCACCGGGTTGTCGCAAACCACAGTATCCAAAATCGAACACCTCCAATGACTAATCCACACTAGAGAGGGGTAAATTGAACCAACAAATTGGTGTTTAACTAGGGCTGGCCAAAATTCCCAAGAGCTAGCTTAGGAGTTGGCGTAAAAAGGGAGAGAGAGATTAGAGAAAAAGACTTTCTTTTTGTTTTAATCACTTAACCCTAATTCTCATTAGTTGGCCTTTTATAGTTAGGTTAAAATTCCAACTCCTTAATGAGATTGGGCTCTTTAAAATTTCTGGAGAATTATTAATTGGGCCTCTGAAATTAATTATAATCATTTGGGCTTAATTAAATCCAATTTAATCCTTTTCATAAAAGTCTATGCACAAAATCCACAAACTAGGCCCTTTGTGCATCTAATTGAATTTAAATACCCAAATGGATTCCAAATCCAACCAAATTAAATATGTGAGTTCCATAACACTTATGTAACATATATAAATTAATTTGGTACAAGAAAAATCCCTCTATGCCCTTTTGTATGGAGTTGGCGTGTGGCCCTCTTCTAGAGGGCTTCCTCCAACTTCTTCATTCCTTTGGCCCTTTATAATTTCTCCAATGGACCTATTAATTATTATATCAGTCCTATAACACTTATAGTAGTCTTATAACACTTATAAGATAATAATAATTAATCATAAAATACATTATTTCAATTAGATCTAATTTTGCAGAACATTTCTCAAAAGTTCCGCAGACAATTTTATTTGATCATAATTAATTAAACTCTTTAATTAATTATTATCTTATTCACTTCTCTACCTTCATAATAATATCAAATATTATTATCCTTGTTATTTTACCATTTTACCCTTTTCTCTATACGTGTGTGACCTATTGGGTTCATGTCCATGTTGGCAGTATAATATGTAATTGTGAGTTCTATTCAAAACTCACATGATTTAAACTCCTTTAAATCATTTTATCAATCTGTATTGATATTTTGATACATCATTATACAAGTCATGATTGGCCTCTAGCTAGGCATCATGACTACCCAAATGTCAGGAAAGTCATATGGTTTGACTGTACCCTTCCATAGAAACAGTTACCGTGCAATTACTCCTTTCACCACTCTTATCTCAATTAGATTCTGAGTATGGATTTCTATCAACTAATATAAATCTAATTATGTATGTTCTATTAATTTAACCATTGTTCCTAAAATGCCCTTCATGGATCTCCATCCATCTCGGCATATTACTCTGGCCAGAGATTCTCTGAACAAGGCAATTATAGAATCATGCGAGATAACTTCCCTTGTTAAATCTGGGATGGTGAATCCTTTGTCAATCACTCAACTATCTTTAAGTAGGTCATGACATACCCAATCTTCTAACTATGTTCACTCCCAGTTGGAAGTAATCAGTTATGGAGTCAAAGTATACCACTTGCTACTTAAGATAACTTTGGTGATCTCAAGTCTAAGGATACTTGCACAACTGCTATAAAGAGATTTCTCACTGACATAGATTTAATATCCATGTGAGGATTCTCTATGCAGGTCTCCAATGAACTTGTTCTTCTAACAAGCATCCACATGTTAGCTTTGATTATCTTCCATAATCACAGTTATGAGAACCACTGCTTGAACCATTCAAGAAGCATAACATGTGCTAGTCTGTCCGAATTAACAATGTCCTATCTTGTTAATTATATGACTAGGGATATTTAGATATTAAGACATTTGCATGCAATAGACATCCCACATCATAAACACCTTCATGATTGCCTTTGCACTGTGTTTATAATATCTAGGACTTCATTTATTAATTTAAGATTTACAAACTCATGTATTCGAACATAGCATTAATAAATGAATGATGCCTTTTATTTTGAATATAAATTTCATACATATGAAAAACATCCCTATTACATGGGCTCTAGGGCATACTCTCTAACATGTTCAATTAAATGAGGCTATAAATAAATTAAAAGAGAAATAATAAAAATATAAATGGTAAAAATAAATGTAATTGACCAAGGAAAATTTGTCATTTTTGTAAATAATATTTGGTGATAATAATATTTAAGATATGATAGAAAATTCATTTACTAGTTTGCATATACCGGTGTAGAAAGGGTTTGTGTAAATAAATAAATTTATAATAAATTTAGGAGATAGATAAATTGTAAAAACCGTGAAAAAGTAATTTTTTAGGAATAATTTGAAATAAATCTAGATTGTTTTGCATGTGTAATGACCCAAAATAGGCCCTAGTAGAATTCAAGGGCAATTACATGTTAGTAAAATCTAGTGAGTATTATTGGATGAATTATTAAGAGTTAAGATATTGATTGGGGCAAAAATGTTATTAAGTTATAATTAATTATGTGATAAATGTCTAAATTATATGGTATGAATTTTATAAGGTCATAATTAATTTATTTATATTGGTTTAATAATATTCAAGGGTGTAATTAGAGTATAAAGTATTAATTTGGGGTAAATTTATAATTATGACATTTTTAGGGGCAAATGTGAATAAAAGAATAATTGAAAGGTTGATTTAAGAGAAGGATTTAATAGAGGGGTCAATTTCAAGCATGGAAAAAGGTGAAGGTTAAATGTTGAAATTGAAGAAGTATACTAGATGAATGTGTAAAATAAACTTATGGTGGGGTAACTAGTTAAGAGAGTTTGGCATGCAAGGACTTAGTGGGATATTTGCCCACTATTGTCTAAATAAAAGGGGTCTTCAGGTGAGGAGAGGGCAGATTTTTGCCATTTTCTTCTTTATCTTCTCCTAAATCAATTGTGTTAAGATTTTGTTGATAAAGGTCTTGTGAATTGCTAAGGTAAGAGTTCTTTCTCTATTCCATCATCTTCACATCTTCTCTTCTCAAATTGGTAAAGGATTTTTCATGAGATTTTATATTTGGAAGTAAGAAGAGATTGTGACTTTGATGTAGAAATTGGACAAGGAGCAAAGGCAATTTGATTAAGTAAGAAGAGTAGATTTTAATAGATGTATGGGATTTGAACTTTGAAATTAATTTGCATATATGTGATATTTTTCAACTATAAGGTATGGGAATTATTTTAATCTTGTATGTGTTTATAGTGATGAGGTAGATATTGAGAATGGCAGGTCATGCATGTGTATATCATCAAATGATTTTGCATGTAAAGGAATTAAAATGTTAGGCAGTGCTATCTAGAAAATTCGGATTGACCTCCAGTGACCATTTTGATCATAAGTTGAGTTTTTAAACTCCGAATTTTATGATTCTAGTTGGGATAGAATCGGGACATCTGTGCGTACAAATGTTATAGAAATACCAATAACGAAATGTTGCCTCTAAGGCCTTCAAAATTGCCTAAAACAGTATCCCTTTTTTAGTTGATGGGTCATTGGATTAGTCCTCAGTGATTTATCAATAACTTGAGTTAGAGAGATGATATTAAGATGATTTTAAATGTTATGGAAAATAGAAACATAGGGGAATAAGTTTTATTAAGATCATTTGGCCTAAAAATGATAGTAAAGCTTATAATGTCTTATTGAAACACAGGGGAATAAGTTTTATTAAATGTTTGTCATGACTCCCTTGTTTCACATAAAATTTACTATAATGTCTCAAAATGATAGTAAAGCTTATTTATACCTCATTGAATGTTTTATAGCATCTTTGTTATATAAATGAATATAAGAGAGAGACAAGTACATAGAGTATGTGATGATATCATATTGTAAAGCAATAGGTATGATTAAATGATGAAGCATGTTTATGGGAATGACAAGATCAAGTATGTCAACAATATTTATTTATTTAAGAGAAAACATGTGTTTGATTATTATCATATAAGTATTTGTATTGCTTATTTGAGATAACATAAGTATATGGGAATGTATAGACATGAATAAAAAAAAATAATCATGCATGAATGAGGTCAAATCTTGACATATGAGTGAGATGTATGGGAATAGCTCTTATGAACCTATTTCATAAGCTTAGTGATGAAGAGTGCAAGCATAATAAATGTGCTTACTTATATATGTATAATAGTTAAGACTGTATATATACATAATACATGAAGTTTATGCATAGTCAAGTGAACAAATGTGCATTTTGTATTAATATTATTCCAAAAAGAAAATACATAAAGCATTATGAACTAATGGCTGTAGTTTCAGCATAATTTGAGTCATAAAACTTAAATTGAGATCATTCTAATTTCTAAGGTTATATGACATATATGCCTACAAAATTATAGAAGAAACCTAGCATTGAAATTGCCTTTAAGACATCCAAATAATTAATTGAATTTTCTGTAAGCTGTTAATTTTGATTTAGGAACAAATTGTGGTATTTTGGACATAAATCTTAGTAGGGGAGTCAAAATGCTATGCTGTAAAATTTTAGGTAAACGAGACACCAAGGAGCAGGACTTTGTTGAAGGAAAGTTAGGCTGATTCATTCCCCATTTTATTCTAAAAATTTTACAGGTGGTTATAATAACTGTTTTTGAATTTATGAACAGCCAATGGTGTTTCTTGAATATCTTGAATTATAAATGTGTTATTGTGACAAATTTTGATGTTTTAGAAACTGGACATATAGGGGAACGAAATTGTAAAAGGCCACATGGTATAAAAATAACATTTGCTAGACCAAAAAGGGTATCTAAGTTGGATCCAAAATGTTGCCCCTGTGCAGATTTGTGTAGGAAGAATTTTAATTTATTTTCTATATTTGGTTTAAATATAGTTATGTTAAATATGTGTATATATGATTACACATTGAATCATAAATAGCGTGTAATATGATTGACAATAAAGATATGTATAATCATATAAGTTCAAACTTATGTACATGGTTTATTACATGAAATTATGCTTACATGTATATACTTATATGTTGTGCTTATATGCTACTATGCTATGAGTATATGAAGATAGTGACATATGTTCATTCATAGCTAATTGTATTGTGTTGATTATACTCATATTCATGAGTATACTATCATAGATTCCTTATCATCTTATATGAACATATATTTACATATATGTGCATATTGAATATTTACAGTTATTTGTATAACTATAAGTGATTGTATATATATAGTCATACATGTATGTACGCATATAGGTTAACCTGTTGTGAACATGATCATACACATCATTGATTAAAGAAATCCAATAGAGCATGATGTTATGTATCATTATATTACATATGTGAAATAGCTACTTGATTTGAAGGGATTACAAGTACAAAATAGTACTACTTAATTGTGCTTAAGATAACATGTTTATAGAAAATTTAAACGTTTATCTATCTATGACACCATGCTCATATATATATGAATGCATATGTATGAACATCAATATGTATATGATGAGAAAAGAGCAAAGTACAAAATAGTAATACCCAATAGTGCATATGATCACATATTTATAGAAAGTTACACGTGAGCATGTATATGATTACCTTGTACATAGTTATATAAGAATATACATGTGTATACATGTATATGAATGAATAAATTAAAGATAAGGTAAAGAGATTATACTGCCTGTGTTGAGTCTAGGAAGTTGATAGATAGGCATGCCTATAAGGGTACCTTGCAGCTGCTTCTGAATAGTTTTGGCCTGTTTAGGTCCACTAGAAATTAAAAGTTACAGTGACCTTATTTGGGTTTAAAAGTTACAGTCGATTTGAACAACCCCATTTGGGCTGTAGCCGACCCCGTTTGGGTCCGCTTGACTGGTCCATGCTATTTGTTTGACCCCATTTGGGTCCATGTTATCTGTTTGACCCTATTTGGGTCCGCTTTATCGATTTATCATACAGTTTTATCCCTACAAGGGATCACCGTTTAATACCTCAGGGTATCTTATTTTTACCTTCGGGTGCCACCATTATAATCAATAGTTTTGTACCTTCGGGTGCTACCGTATAACTCGTTATCCACCTCTTTGGAATAGTGCAGGCTTAAGTACAAAGGTTAAGAAAAGTTTATTGATGAATTTAAAGTTTCATAAAGCATGAAAGTTCTTAATTAACTTCATACCATTTCATGTTTAGAATTCATTTTATTGTGATTAGAATGTGCATCTATAAGAAGATCACAAAGTAAAAATATGTAAACAATATTATTAGTATCAAAAATACATGCTATCTTGTTAAATGGTGAACTTGCATTGTATTAATACTTTGTTTACAATTTATGTTTTATGAAGAAACTTATATTAGGGTAAAGGGTAGTATATTATTAAATGAACGCAATAATTGTCATAATTGCATAAGCATAATCCATACTAAAGGTTATAAGAGTTATACTATAACACCCATTGTTTTTGAAATATTTTTCTTATGATTATTTATGTGTGTGTTCACAATGTTTGTATATTCACACCTATTAATGTGTATTTGTCATTGTGATCTGATGTATGCAAATCTAAGACCTATGACCTTGGCCTGTAAGTATAGTATGTTTATAATGTATAATTGATATACTTAATTAATAAGCTTCTTTTTAAGATTAAATAATATTAAATAAACTAATCATATGATATAAGGTTAAATTTAAGGCCAAAGGATGTTAGAGCTTACATTATTATACATAGTGAATGAAACATCAATGTAAATGTTACCGTTGAATTTTATGATTTTCATAAGTTGATATGAATGTTGAATTTTATTCATTTATTATAATTGAGGCATGATGTGTGCATTGTTGATGATCACTGTGAGTGGTCGTTTGTCATATTTTGTTTTCCCCACAAAGCTTTATAGCTTAGCATGGGTGTTTCATCCGTGTAGCTGGTAGGGATAGGTTTTCTTCTCAAGATCGATATCTGCTTCATGACGGCCAACACGAGTCTAAGAGATTGTTGGAAAGTATATAATTTTCCTTTGGGGTTTTATTTGCCCAAAGATTATTTGTGTTGAATATTTTGTAATATTATAGATGTTTTGTATGTGTAAATCTTGGTGTATTGAAAGAAACTCTCATTTATGTGAAGCACTTAAATGTTAAGTTTCAGTTGATAATTTCAATTATCTTATAAGATATTTATAAATTATGGTAAAGTATGTTTAAATGACTACAGGATAAAGTATATAGCTAAGTATAGGATAAGGGTGCTACAGCATGGGTTTGGGTCAAAACCCATGCAAGAACATTGTTCACATTGGGTTTTGCATGCATAGGGTGAGTTTAAGTTTAAAACTTTTCAAATTCCTAATTTTTCACTTTGCACAACCATGCATGGTGTTTACACACCCGTGCATTAAATACCTGGCCGTGTAAACCCATTACACGCCCATGCAAGCCTATGATCTATAAAATCTTGATGGTTTCTTCCTTCTTCTTCATTTCTTTTTTTTTCGCGATTCCAAATGAGCCAACTCATTTTTTTGCACTTTTCTCATTCATAAGTCACCGTTTTGCAAATTCGATTCTATAGATTATCAGGTTTTTATGCGATGAGCATCTAGATACCTCGTTCACTTATTTTCATTAAGTTTTCATTAATTGTGAGCCAAAAAGGAATATTTCTTAACTTCTCCCATTCTTTCATATATTAAATGAGGATAAAATAGAGTCAAAATAATGATGAATGCTGTTGTGATTATGAATATAGTGATATTATTGCCCTTTTTATATTTTTCTTTCAAGATAAAATTAGATATGGAATACATATGTTAGTGCAAGTTTGGAGAACTTGTGGCTTCCTTTTGTGTTTTATTTAGAAATATGTATGTTAGTGTAATTGATGCATGTATGTGACTTATTTAGAAATGAATTTAAACTTGGAATGCATGAGTTATAATTGATTTTTGAATTATTTTTCTACATATTAGTAGAATATTTTTATTTTGTCTATTAAGAATAAAATGAATGTTAGAATTATGGTGAACATGTAGTAGTAAAAAAATAATAATAAAAAAAGACAAAAAAGAAAAAAATAGGGAGAAAGTGGAGGAATATTTGGCATATATGTTTGAATAAAATAGTTATAATAGGTAAAAAAATAATATTAATAATATAGGTTGAAATAATGATAATAGTATAGGTGTGCAAAGCGATGGTGTGTGTTTGTCATATGTATACTTATATAAGATTGTGCACATAAAAATGTATAATAATAAAACAATAATAATAATGGAATAAATAAATGTATGCACAATGATAATAATAATTATAATAAAATTATAATATAAGGTATATGTTAGTGTAAGCCCTAGCCCTAATACATTGTTATAAAGCATTTAATTTAATAACTGAGGCATTTGTTTTATCTATTGTATTCCTGTGCATATCAATCGATAGTACTATCCAAGAATGTTATTTCAGTTTAAGTTATCATGTGTGAGGCACATGGTTGTAAGACCTTGAAACAAATGAGACTGCATTCTAAATATCCCTAGTCAGTCATTGTTATGGGAATAACAAATGAATTAAGACTAGTATGCTCTCTCTGATAATTTGAGTTCTGTCTTACGGATCATAAAGACTGGAGTGTCAATCAGAGATCATAGATACATGTTCAAAACATGGTATCTGGATTCGATCCATTCATGAGAACACTACATGGTATAAGTCATAAGTGTTTCTCATGTGCAAGTTTTGCATCGGAGTTCTTAGACCTAAAATCTCTATGAAACTCTTTATGAATTACTGTGTACTTTGACATACACCTAACATGCTCGTAACGGAGTGACAAGTATAGGTATGCTTGGGTATGCACTGATTCATGTTAGAGAGTATGAGAGAAGTAAAGGGATTACCCCTCTCAATAAGAGAGAAAATATCATCGGCCACTTAATCAGTGATCTGGGAAGTGTATGGCCATACCGAGATGAAATAATCAGTAATCATTATTATCTGAGAGTTCAGTATTACTGGAATATCAAGAAAGGAATTAATATATATAAGGGTGACTAGTTCCATGCCTTATATTAATTTTGATATTTAAGGGTAAGGGACTATGCAAAATTGCATTAGGTCACTAGATGCCATTTTTATTTTCATTTAATTTGGAATGATGTAATATCTTGCTAGAGAATATTTATAGCCTTTTGCATTAATTCATTAATTCATTGCCAATATTAAATAGGCCTATAGGATTGCACACAAAGCATTGGGCTTAAAATATTTAAAATAAAGTATTGGGCATTGATTTGGGCTTTTAATTAAAGTCAAATTAATGTATGTAATGGGTATTAAAATTGCTAAATAGACCTTGGCTCATAAGAGATGGATTTGCGGCATTAGTAGGTTTAATTTCAATTAATTAATTATCTTGGATTAATTAAGTTAATTGAGTATTAAATTCTAAATTATATTTGAATCAAAATAAATTACTTAAATGGGAGATAATGTGACAAAAAATTCAAGGAATAATCCTAGTGAATTTCGACAACCATTAATCCCTAATAAAGTAGTTGATTTTGATTAAATGACTAATGCTGATTTAAATCAATTTGAATTTGAAAACCTAATAGAATTTTAATTAATTTAAATCACTTAATTAGGGAGTGATGGAGGCTGAAAATATTCCTAATTGCAAGGGAATTTCGGCATTACCTCTTTCCTAAATTAATGGTATAAATTAATTAATTCTATTTTTAAACCTAAGTGACAAATATCTCTCTTTGTGCTGCCACTCTCAAGAGAAAGGATTTTTTCTTCATCTCTTGTGTTCTTGGGTAGCAATAGCAACCTAAAAAAAGAACAAAATCAGATCTTGTAGCTTCAATCCATTACCATTGCCAAATATTTGAACATAGAGCTAGCACTCTTGATTTTAAGCCTTCCTTGCAAGTGTGTGTGTGAGCATAGAGAGGAGTGGCGTAAAGGTTGCTCCTTGGAATTGTTGTTACAGATCTGAAGTATATAATTTCATCTTATATATTTGTCATCATCAAAAATCAAGTTCGAAGAGCATCCAAGCTTGTAAGTTTAAAAAATCCTTAAATTGCATGTTTTCGATTTTTGTTATGGATTGCCATTGTATATATAATCAATTTTATTATTTTTTTGCTATGTGATCATCATGTATATGCCATGTTATATTCCATTAGTGATATCAAAGCCTAAAAATTCTTATTTTAGTGCTTTATATGCATTAAATAATTATTCAAAAATCATTCGTTTGAAAACATGCAATGCTAAAATTTTCTATTTTGAGTTTTTGTGCATTGTTTTGGTGTAAAAATGATTTTAAATGATTAGATAGGTATTATAATTATTATGACATGTTAATATACTGTCCTAAGATATTCTTAGAGCTTTTCATGGTCGGATTTAATTATAAATACCTGATGATACATGTTAATCTTGAAACTAGGTGCTAGTTTGCATGATATGTGTTTATTTAACAACTAGTTTTCAAAATTAAATATATAAAAGTGTTTGGCATGTTTGTAAGTGATTTTTAAAGATTAATAATAGGTTTGGAAATATTTTAAAATTTATTTTAATTCTGGTCCATGACAATTTAATTGATTAATTTTAAAATCACTTAAAACTATAACTAGTTTGTGTTTGTTGCATATTTAATCAATATTGTTTGTTTTGTTTTTATTAAAATGGCAAAAACACATTTAGGTCAGTTCTGAACAGAACCTTAACTCAATGTTTATGACCTTATTTAAATTATTAAATGGCTTATAAAATCGTTTTAAGTGTTTGTGCATTTTTGTGGCATTATATGAGCATTAAACAACTAGTTTCATTGTTGTTTGTTTATTTAAGTATGAATGCCGTGTATGATATATGTTCTTCATAATTTTATGTTTTAATTAATGTTGGTACATATTATATGTATTTTTAATTTTTATGGGCTATATGACATAAAATTAAAAATGACAAAATTGAAAATTATACTAGAGTTGATTTATGGCACAAATCTAACTAGTTAGTGTTTTGGGCTTTTAAGAGAACTTATTCAATAAGAGGATTTAATCTATTAGGCTTCGGCCCAGGCCCATCATGGGGTCTCCTCTTAAAATTTCAAGTACACAATTTCCATTAATGGGATTGGCTAAATTAATTAAAATTGGACTTTGTTTTATCCATGATGTTACGTATATTTATTTGCTTGTTTTGTGTGATGAATGGATATGCATGGTGCATTCACGGGCTCTGGGTTTTTGTAATTAAATATGGCATGTGAGCTATTATGTATTATTGTAAAAGTTTCATTTATTTCTTAGAATAGAATTTATTTGAAGAGTTTGTAAATTAAGAATAAGCCCACCGGAGTGGAAAAGCCCAACTCGAAGATTCTAATGTAATTGTATAGAATCTTAGTTGTAGGTTTTTAGGCCCATGTTTGTCATGCTGTACTTTATGCAATTATATATATATGTATGCTATGAATGGATGACAAAGCATATGCCATGTAAGCCGTAATAAAATGAATCCCTAAAATAGTAAGTCTCAAAGTTGTCTTCCTAATTCGAAACATGTTAAGGCATCGATCATCGGTCACGTAGACTAGGAGTCCTAGATGCACCTAATTATCTTTGTGAGGCATGGGTTGTGAATGTAGGTTAGACTTGACATGGAAAGGATGCCTAGACCTAGCCAACTAATAAATGGATTTGTGTTATAACATCTTAAGATGTTAGCCCATTTGATCCAAGAATCATGTACAAGACATGATTGGAGTTTTCCTACCTAAGTAACTTAACTTGTTAGGTGTACAAGCTCAGCTTGACTAATAAGTTATTGTGAAAAGTGGATCTTGGCCCACATTAAATCACTAACGCAAATTATTTAAAGGGATATTAATTCGGTTTGTGGGATAATAAATAAGACATTATTTAATCTTGCTAAGTTTTTATTGTAGATTGAAAATGGCTTCTTCAAACAACAACTTTTCATTGCAATCGATCCTGGGAAAGGACAAACTGAATGGCACCAATTTCATAGATTGGTCTCGAAACTTGAGAATTGTTCTTAAGCAAGAGAAAAAGTCGTATGTTTTGGATGTACCTTTGCCCGAAGAACCTGCTAGGAACACCTCTATGGTTCAAAAGGAAACTTTTGAGACTAAGAAGAGTGACTCCAATGATATGACCTGTCTGATGCTGGCCACTATGGTGCCTGACTTGTAAAAGCAATTCATAGACCAAGAGGCTTATGTGATCATGGTGCACCTCAAGAAGATGTTCCAAGAGCAAGCTCGTCATGAGAGATTTGTGACAACAAAGGCCTTAATTTCTTGTAAGATGACTACGGGTACTCCTGTTAGTGCCCATATACTCAAGATGAAAGAGTATCTTGATACTCTTGAGAAACTTGAGGTACAAGTCCCAAAGGAATTGGCCACTGACTTGATCTTGGGGTTCATTGACTGATGATTATGATCCATTTATTATGAATTATAACATACATGTAATGAACAAGACAATCACTTAGCTTTATGGGATGCTTAAGAATGCTGAAGAGCACATTTGAAAGACTAATCCCGTACTTATGGTTCAAGGGGGCATTAAGAAGGGACCCATTAAGAGAAAAGGGAAAGGGAAAGGCAAAACCCAAGTATGACATGGCTCGGCTCAAGTCAAATAGGAGTGCACCTCAGGCCCAACCCAAGCCCAAGGCGCAAAAGCTCAAGGAGAGCAAGAGCACTTGCTTCCATTGCAATAAGTTAGGGCATTAGAGGAAGAATTGTGCTCTCTTCAAGGAAGAACAAAAGAAGAATGGAGCCAAGGCATCCAATTCTTGTATTTTTGTTGTTGAAATTAACCTTTCTATTTCTACCACTTGGGTATTGGATACCAGTTGTGGTTCTCACATTTGTTCAAATGTGCAGGAACTAAGAAATAGGCGGTCACTTGGGAAGAATGAAGTGGACCTCTGTGTGGGGAATGGAGCATGAGTTGCTGCCATAGAGATAGGCGAATATCAACTCACTTTACCTTCCAGACTTTGTTTAGTATTGAAAAATTGTTATTATATGCATGCTATGAGCAGAAACATTATTTCAGTTTCTTGTTTGGATATGGATGGATTTGATTTTGTTATTAATAATGGCAATATTCATATTCGTCGCCAAGGCATTTCATATGGCAATGCCATGTTACAAAATGGCCTTTATATCCTTGATCTCTAAAACAAAGAGTCCATATACAACATTAATACAAAGAGGGTTAAATTAAATGAATTGAACCCTACTTACTTCTGGCATTGTCATTTAGGGCATGCAAACAAAAAACACATTTCAAGACTCCACAAATTTTGAGTGCTTGGGTCATTCGACTTGGAATCTTATGACACATGCGAGCCATGTTTGCATGGTAAAATGACAAAAAGTCCTTTTAACAAGAAAGGTGAGAGGACTAATAACTCATTGGATCTAATACATACCGATGTATGTGGACCATTAAGTACACAAGCTAGAGGTGGTTTTAGCTACTTTGTGACATTCACAGATGACTTCAGTAGATATGGCTATGTCTATCTAATGAAGTACAAGTCTGAAACTTTTGAGAGATGCAAAGAGTTTAAGAGTGAAGTAGAAAAACAACTTGGCAAAAGTATAAAAGCCATTTGATCAGATTGAGGTGGTGAATTCTTAAGCCAAGAGTTTGATAGTCATGTGAAGGAGTGCGGTATTATCTCACAGCTCACTCCTCCTAGAACACCACAATGGAATGGTGTATCTGAAAGGAGAAATTGAACTCTATTGGACATGGGTCGATCAATGATGAGTCAAGAAAATCTTCCTGTCTCTTTTTGGGGTTATGTATTAGAAACTACTGCGTTTCTACTGAGCCATACTCCAACTAAAGTAGTTGAGAAGACACCATACGAGGTATGGACTGGGAAAGAACCCAATATGTCATTTCTCAGGATTTGGGGCTATGAAGCACATGTTAAGAAATTAACATCTGAAAAACTAGAGTCTAAATCCACTGTCTGCTTATTTATGGGTTATCCCAAAGAAACAAAGGGATACTACTTTTACTCACAAGCCGAGAATAAAGTGTTTGTTGCTCGCAAGACTATTTTCTTGGAAAAGGAGTTCCTTCTCAAGAAAGACAGTGGGAGTAAAGTAGAACTTGGAGAAATTCAAGCACCACAAACTCCTATAGAGAATGAGTTTGAAATGGGATCAAGTTCACAACTAGTTGTGGAACAAGAACCCATTGTACAAGAACCTAGAAGGTTCGGTAGGGTACATCGGGAGATTGAGAGATAGGAATTTCTAATCAACAATAGTAACACTATTGAGTTAGTAGATCGTAAGGATCCTACTACCTACCGAGAAGCTATTGAGAGCCCAAACTTGGAAAATTGGCTTGAAGCCATGAAATTTGAGATGCAATCAATGTACGATAACCAGGTTTGGACCTTGGTTGATCCACCAAAAGGTGCTAAGGTAATTGAATGCAAGTGGCTATTTAAACTCAAAGCTGATAAGACCTACAAAGGTAGACTAGTAGCAAAAGGTTTTCGGCAAACTCATGGTGTAGATTATGATGAGAAATTTTCACCTGTAATCATGCTCAAGTCCATTAGGATCTTGCTTGCTATAGCTGCATATCATGACTATGAGATATGGCAAATGGATGTCAAAACTGCTTTCCTCAATGGAAATCTACTTAATGATGTGTACATGACACAGCCTAAGGGTTTTGTCAATCCTAAGCATCCTAAGAAGGTTTGCAAGCTTCAAAAATGCATTTATGGATTAAAACAAGCATCCCGAAGTTGAAATCTCCATTTTGATGAAGCAGTAAAAGAATTTAACTTCATCAAGAATGAAGATGAGCCTTGTGTGTACAAGAAGGTTAGTGGGAGCATAATAGTATTTTTGGTCCTATATGTGGACGACATCCTTCTCATTGGGAATGACATTCCAACATTGCAAAAGGTTAAGCAATGGTTGGGGAAATTTTTTTCAATGAAAGAATTAGGTGAAGCCAAGACAATACTTGGTATTCGGATCTGTAGAGATAGATCGAATTAGCTTTTAAGACTAAGTCAAGAAAAGTACATAGACAAAGTACTAAAGCGTTTTATCATGGGAGACTCAAAGAAAGGGTACATACCTTTGGCTTTGGGAGTTCTTTTGACTCGTAGGCGTTTTGCTGAGATCTTAGGTTTACCGATAGAGGAGGATGGGTCCATCCAAACAGGTACATTTTACCACACATATGGAAGGATATAACATTCTTAGGGATTGTCTATAGTCGGAGGAGGGAAAAATCCACCATATTAAGATCACAATTGTTCTAATATCTTCAGAGGGTGCTTTTCTACTTATATTTGGGGAAGATAGGTAGTCCAAATGCCATTAATGCAATCGAGATTTACACCTATAGGCCATGACTATAGGTAGATGGTGGACCTAATCCATACCATACTAAAGGACTTAAGGAGAATACAATGTTAGTTGAGATAGAAGATGGTGATAGTGGGCCTAGTTACCAGGTTACTTCTAGCAGAGGGACTGCCTAAGCATATGATGGGCTTATTAGCTAGTAAGGGTATTTACTTAGATAGAGAGATAACATTTGACATGCATCTAGCAAGAATGGATGTTATTGCACCCTATGGGATTAGGCTGTTGACTCTTGAAGAGATATCCAAAGCTTTTCACCCACCTCATGCATAGAAGAAGCCTCAGCAAGCACAGCCTGACCAGGAGCAAGATATAGACCAGCAGATAGAGGACACACTTGGCCAAGGACTTAGGAAGGAGGAGGTACCTTTTACTAATTATTTTGCAGGTGAGGCCAACTATAAGCCAACTGAGGCACAGGGTACACAAGTTTTCCCCACCTTCCAGCATGATCTTTCTCTATAAGACTATGGCCATCCTAGTGGACATCATCCTTAGCACCTCTGCTACTACAGGCAAAAATGCTCGCAGCTCATTGGGATGCTATATTACAAATTCTTTAGCATATAAAGGCGGCTCAGACTACTATGAC
Organism: Excoecaria agallocha; assembly: GCA_037975025.1. Taxonomy (NCBI): domain Eukaryota; kingdom Viridiplantae; phylum Streptophyta; class Magnoliopsida; order Malpighiales; family Euphorbiaceae; genus Excoecaria; species Excoecaria agallocha. The sequence goes on along the minus strand of CM075807.1, from coordinate 95,987,339 downwards.
TATTGATATCCAGGTAGTATGTCAGGAGCAAGCCCTGATGTGACCTTACCAAGTATACTGAATTGGCAAGTAATATATGGTGTTCAATTTAAGATCAAAGAATATCATACCCAAAAGGATTATGTGTGCAAGTTAAGACAATCAATTGTATCTTAAATAATTCCTATATTTTATATGAGTGTATGCTATTAGCTATAAAAAGTTAGAAATGAAACAATCAAAATGCAAATTTGGAATCTAATTAATAAAAATAAACTTGCAGTAATTTTTCTATGACTTAAACAATTAAGTAATTATCAAAAATGAAAACTTGTAAATTAAAAATGTTGCTCAGGTTCACTCATCCTCCCCATACCCTAATGTGCATTAAATTAACCTAAAATTATATAAATGAATCAGGGATAACCCTCTTAACCCAAGCATCCCATTCCAAAGCAAGCTATTCTAAACACAGGACATCCCATTCTAGAGCAAGTCCCATGATTAGCCTATGCACGGCTCTAACGTCTTAGTTATGGTTTACTTTCCCATTTTGAAGCCAAACAAGCCAACACCATTTATTTCACTCCACTCTCTAGTTCTAAAACCACAAGGTTCTGCAACTTAAAGAGTCCCATTCCAGAGTTGTTTAAAAATCACATCACCCAATGATAAAAGAGCAGAGAAATAAACATTCACAGCATTCAACCATCCAAGAATAACATCCAAACAATAATAAATGATGAAATCATTCATCTAAACTAGTAATTTATTCAAGATAATGAAAATCCTTGAAATAACATTAAACCAACAGTGAAATAAACCATTAAAATATATATAAATTCATAAATGTTCAATATTCACATTGGGGATAGGGGATTCAAAGATCCCCCAAACAACTAGCTAACTACTCACTATCCATTACAAAAATACGAGAGAAAATGAGAGAATAAACCCAGAATTTCACATGGTGAAAACCTAGCTAAAACCTAAGCTTCTGCAACCTTCTTCTCAAATCTTCGATGGAAATATGCTCAAAACCGAGAAAAACTAAGTATCTAATCTATGTATTTGTGATTTTTTCTATGTATTTTGTGTAAATCTATCATATTTGCATGTATAACTATAAATCTATTTATAAAATGAACTAAAGAAATGAAAGAAAATGAAAATGAAAAACCCTAGATCTCCTAGAAAAGAGTCCCCCTTACAAATAGAAAAAATATGGTCATAGTCAGCACCAAAATCCTACTGACTATTACATACTAAAAATATTCTTCTGGATATGGGGTCACAGTAAGCAATAAAATCCTATTGACCATGACATAGCTTCCAATTTCATTATAGACTGAAGCTTAACTGCCTCACGATCAACACCAAAATCATGCTAATCGTGAGGTCCTTCTTTGGTTAATTTTTCTTTGAAAGAAAAACTAGGTCACGGTCAACAGTAAAACCTATTGAATGTGAGGTCTTCTAAATGGTGCATTTTGATAGAAGGCGTACGTCAGGATCTTATCCAAAACCTACTGACCGTGATGTATCTACAAAAATAAAATTAAGTATAACACCTAAAAGTTAGAATTTACTTAATTTGGCTAGGAATTATTGAATTTAAACAAAATAAAGCAAAAGACATAAAAAATACACTATAAACTAGACTAAAAAAGGGATTAAAATCAACCAGTGAATAGGAGTTATCAACTACCACACACTTAATCTTTACTTGCCCTTAAGCAAACGAATCGTCACAATCTTGAAAATTCAAACTCTAACTTAGAACAAGAGAATTCAGATGAGCTAAGATAACACTTAACAGAAGACACTCCAATGAAAAAACTTCAAACTAAAAGATTTAACTAATCTATATCAAACAATTTCTAATGCTTGTGGGCTAGGCCAAAACAAGTTTATCACTTTTCAAAATAAAAAACTACCAGTGAATTACAACAATAAAGCAAAAATAAGAATATGATGGTTTCGCACTTAAAACTTGGAACAACCATATGCCTCTCCTTTAAAACCTAAACCATAAGGGTCATCTCCACTAAATAACTCAGAGCAAAATAGGATTGCCAGGACTTACATTAAGGTTGTAATTGCAGGATAAGGTATTGGCTTCCAAAGAAAAGTTTGAGTTAGCAAAATAGAATCAGCCACACTACCCAATAAAAATACCACCTAACTTTTTAAAAATCAATAACTTTTTCCACACTTCCAATCCTTGCTATCAATACTAACAGATGGATCTTAAAAGACATTAGCTAAACTCATAAAAGCAAAGGAAGAATAAGCTAAAAATTTCTCTCTTGAACTAGCTCTACAATTAATACTTCCTCTTAAATGCTAGGTATCCCACATTTATTCTTTGCAGTAAAGAATTAATTAAAATTTATGTAGTATAACCTTTATTCTACTGATTTTTTTGAAATCATATTAAATGAACTGAAAGGGCACCAATACTCTTATTTTTCTAGATTAGCAAAGCTTTGAGATTTATAAATCACAGCTCTTACTACCCTATTTTTTCATAATTTCCATCAAATTTTAACGCCCTTACTAATAAAGCATAAATAATTCCATCACTCAAAATGCAAAATACTACCTAACCTAAAGTGGCCAATTCTAAAATAGGGAAGATAATATTATTTAAGTTATATGGTTAAATTAACGAGTTTAATCAAGAAAAATTTAAATAATACATTTTCAGCATATCAATTAAGCTCAAAAGGCTAACAATGTTCAAATAGCATAAGGTAGGTCAAAAGTCATTTTAAATGTGACTGCCAAAGAAAGGTTACCAGGTCATATCCTAATTCTGCCTGAGTTGAATGATCATTTCAAAGGGTGATGTGGAAGGTTCTAGATATTCCAGAATTCCTTCACTCAACTGCTCTCACTCCCTGGTTTTTCAACAATTTTTAAAAAATTAGCCTAACGTGCACAATTTAATAGAAATCGAATGATATATGACTAATTGAGACTAATCAAAATAAACTTCTTGCTAAAACAAACAACTACTCTCTTGTTACTTCAGGCTCTCTAAACAAATAGTTTACAAATCTGAGTTCCAACTGATTCATTCAAGAAATAACTGGGCAAACTCAGCCTAATTGCTATTGATAACAACAATTCCATAGATACTAGGCATAAATTATTCAAAACTAAAACTACTGAAAGACTGAAAAAAGAAAGTGTGAAATGAAATACTACTTAAAGAAAATAAATTGAAATTTGACATTCAAACTAAGCTATTTGCTAAACAAACCAAAATAACAACAAAACTTAAAACTATGTAACTGTAACAATGTTAAAACTAAAACAAAAGGATTATGGTTTAAAGTACTTCACAAAAATATAAAAAATGAGACCAATCTTTTTCTTCTAAAAATTTGCAACAAATCTTCACAAGCTTCACAAAAAAATAACAACTTCGGCAATGGTTAACATAAAAATAAACTTTGCTTCAGTATTCACAAAAATAATTATTCTTCAATCCCAAATAATTTATGCCCTACCCCACACTTTAGAAGTTGTTATACTTAGTAAACTACTACAAAATTGACACAAGAGAAAGTAAAAGTGAGGTAGGAAAACTCCCTACAATCAAAGTTCAAATGGAAAGGATGGTGGTGAGGGATTCACAGCAGGTGATGGAAAGAGATCATCCAACCTTGATGCCATATGAGTAAGAGCTACCAACATTTGGTGTTGCTAGTCCTAAAGTTCTGCTTGTTTGGCATCCAAAGTATCCAACCTTGTAATTATCTCAGTATACTAGGGAGATGTAAGGGTGACTACCCTTGATCAGTCCTACTCAGAGAATTGCTTAATCTTTGAGTCATTTTTTCCAAATACTCATCCTTTCCTGTAAGCCGAATACCATGCTGTGTATTAGGATCTTTAATAAGTACCTTTATATTTTTCAAAAGGTTTTGGTTAATATAGGCCATAGGAGAAAGAGCATCATCCTATTTTAAAAGATGTCCAACAGACCTGGTAAGCATAGTGACCCATCCCCCCAATGATATTCTCTTCAATTTGGTTGGCTACTACTGGATCTCTTTCATTTTATTCCACTAGTGATAGGTGATATCGCTTTTTCTAAAAGCTTAAATACCGCAAGTATATGGTGTACCGATTATAGTACTTCAGACATCGATCCCACGAGGAATGTTGATTAACATTGTACACTATTACTACTTGATTTTAATCTTATTTACAATGCTCATTAATTTGCAAGTTAAAATTATTATTAAAACTACACTACACTAAATTAAATATTTTTCTACTTTAATGATAATCCGAGAAGACTTATGAATATGATGAATATAACATATACATAATTATGGAATTTGATCTTTTTCTCTTATTTATAATTCAATCTTTATCATGCAAGCCAAGTTGGAATAATGTTCTATGTCGCAGCTCTCGCATCTAGACTAGATTATGCCTTAAACATACATTTATGGTTCTAAATCGTAGCTCACGCATTTAGACAAGAATTACATAAACACACATTCAAAGAATAAAAACCAACCTATAAAAACTATCTCCACATGTGATCTCTCAAACTATGCTTTGATAATGAATTTCCTATTAACTTTCAATAAGACGTTGCTCTCGCTAACTCCCTTATTTATGATCATTATATTGATTTTTAGAGAAAGAATTGCACATTAAAGGTCATCTTCCTTAACTTATAATGATACTAATAAAGTTTTAATAGCAAATGCTACATATAAAGATAAATGAAAGAGAAATGAATATATATATGAATAACAACAATCAAATTGCTAAAAAGAATTCATAATAATAACAAAGAAGAAGTAAAGATTATAAATAGAAGAAGGGATCTCTCAACCATTCTTCCTTTCACCAAGTGTAGTCTTCTTCATTGTATTTGCCTTCTCTTCAAGCCATAAAACTAAAATTAAAAGCTACAATCATTTCCTCTACTTACACTTTCAATAGATTAAAGCATAGGTAATAGAAGGTAACAAGTCTTAACAAATTCATTACATGTAAATGTAAGTGAACAGACATTGGAATAGTGTAGGGTGTAAATCAGAAAAATAAGTTACATCAAGGTATATGGCACTCAACTATGATAACCTATGATAACCAAGTTATCCTTTGGAAACCAGTAGCCCATAGGTTGAATCATTTTAACCTATACACCTTAATGTAACACACTTATAGTTCAAGCAAAAATATCTAATGAAATCAAAATAAAACATCTATCTTTCCAAAAGTGCTAGCAAAGATGCACTTAAACATGCATTGGCTAGACTCAACAAACATAGATTTCTTAATATTCACACATGCTCAAAGTTTACAAATTCCAACAAGGTATAAAGCATATTGTGGTTCAATTCTTAATGTAGGCCTCTCTCCTAAATACAATAATAAAATTCTAGCCATTAGCACCAACTTCACATAAAAGGGCTAATTGTTAACTATGCTTAAACATCAGATGAGCCATAATTACTAATTCAAATAAAAGCACTTTTCCAATAGTCTCAATTTACTTACAAAATAATCTCAAGCAAGACTAGATTCTATAACCAGTCAATAAAGATAAAAATAAACTCTATGAAGATTGTTTAAGCAAAAGGAAAAAGAAAAAGACAATGGAGTAAACAACCAACCTAAACACATTGAGTCACATGCTAAACAAGAGTCAACAAGAAAAATCCCTAAAATTTCATCAAAATTCACACAATACTAAATATAAAAATACATAAAGAAAATGGGTTATGAGATCGTACCTATCAATGCTTCCCCTTTACCAAATGGAACAAAAATAGACCAAAAAAATAACATAAACATACTTCTAAACAAACAGTTTTAAAGCTAAAACCAAAACAAAATGAAATAAAAGCAAAATACTTAAATCAAATAAAAAGATAAATACATTTTAGGAAAAAAGAGGACTTTTGACAAATAAAAAAATAACACACTTAAAGAACAAAATAAAAAACAAGGGAAACAAAATCACACCTACTATTAAAAAATAAAACAAAAGCAACACTTAAAATTAACAAATAAAATCGTAGAAATATAACATAACAAGAGATTTAGGGGGTTTACTTATTTTGGGGATTTTGGTGTTAAAAAACTAGTTGCAACAAAAATTAAAAGAAAATAAAAATAAAAACACAAAAAAAGAACAAAGAAACAAGAAATGGCTAGAAAAAAGACTCAAAAAATAAACTAAAAACAAAATAGTAGAAAAAATCAAATAGTAAGGTTTTAAATTGGGGTAAAAAGGGGAGTCATGGTCAGCAGTAAAAACATGTTGATTGTGTGATGATTTTTTTTGCTACTAGACGAAGTCATAATCAATAGTGAAAACCTACTGACCATGAGGTATGTCTCTCTCGGTTCCAATATTAAAACTATCCCTATGTCATGGTCAGCAGTAAAAACCTACTGACCGTGAGCTATAAAATTTTTGGTACAAAATCAAATTGCTCATTATGTCACGGTCAGTAGTAAAAACCTACTGACCATGAGCTATGACTCTTTGAGTTCCAGAAACTAAACCATCCTTAGGTCACTATTAGCAGTATATACCTACTAAAAGAAAGGGTTAGAAAGGAGTTTTACATTTTCCAAGTCCACAACTAGACTAACATACAATAGTACCTTTATCCTGGGTATAAACTCATTTTTGATAAACCTTTATCATGCCATTTCTTGGTGTTATCCTTGTACTTCATGGTATGGTTATAGGCCCAAAACCTGAGTTCTTCAAACTCATTTAACTGTAATGACCTGCATTTTCTTACACTTTTAAGATCAAAATTCAATAATTTGGTTGACCAATAAGATTTATGTTCCCATTCTACCAGTAAGTGATAGGACTTGCCAAACTCTAACCTAAAGGGTGACATTCCTATAAGAGTCTTAAATGCTATCTTATATGCCCATAAAGCGTCATCTTGCTTAAGGTACCAATCTTTCCTAGATGCATTGACCGTTTTCTCTAAAATTACCTTAAGTTCTTGGTTTGACACCTCAACTTGACCATTAGCTTGAGCATGATATAGGGTAGTGACCTTATGTCTAACTCCAAACTTTTTCAACAAAGCCTTAAATTGGTGGTTCATAAAATGTTTACCATCATCACTAATGATGGCTCTAGGGGCTCTATATCGAGTGAATATATTATTTCTTAAAAACTCAAGCACTACTTTGGCATTACACATCCTAGTGGCTAAAGGTTCTACCCATTTGTTAATATAGTCTACAACTACTAAGATATATTCAAACCTGTAGGATATTGAAAAAGGACATAGAAATTCTATTCCTTATATATGAAATAACTCTACTTAAAGCATATTGGTTAATGACATCTTATCTCCCCTAGATATATTCCCTACCCTTTGATAACAATCATAAGATTGAATAAAACTTTTCACATCATTAAATAAGGTAGGCCAATAAAATCTAAAGAAAATAATTTTGGATATAGTTCTATTTGGCCTATGATGTCCATAGGCTTCCCCACTATGACATGCTTTGATGATCTCTCCTTGCTTCTCATTCGGTATGCATCTCCTCAACACTTGATTAGCACACATTCTAAAAAGATAGGGGTCATCCCAAATGTAGTGCTTCGCATTAGCTTTCAATTTCTTCCTTTGTTGCCAAGTGTAGTCTCTTGGCATGTAACCACCTATAAGGTAATTAGCTAAATTAGCAAACCAAGGAATAATAACCTTACACAAAAATAAAGCACAGATATGCTTATTAGGAAATAAATCTAAAATCTCCCATTTCTCAATATGGCCATTTTCAAGTCTAAACAAGTGATCCATCACAAAATTTCCCCCCTTTTTATCCTTAATCTTCATGTCAAATTCTTGTAGGATTACCCATCTAATCAATCTCAATTTAGAATCCTTCTTGACAAAGAGATATCTCAATACCACATGATTGGACCACACCATAATTTTTGCACCCAGAAAATATGGCCTAAACTTCTCAAAGGTAAAAATAATTGCAAGAAGTTCCTTCTCATTTATGGTATAATTAACCTAAGCTCTAATCAAGGTATGACTCGCTTAGTATATTGCACAAAATACATTCTCTTTCCTTTGTGCCAGCACTGCCCTTACTGTAAAATCACTTGCATCACACATTAGTTCAAATTCAGAGAAATAATCATCAAAACTGGAATAAAATTCTGTTTCAATGTCTTAAATGCTAATAAACACTTATTAGTGAAATTGAAACGAGCATCTTTCATCAACAAATTGGAAAAGGGTTTGGCAATTTTATAAAAATCCTTGATGAATCTCCGATAAAAACCCGCTGCCCTAAAAAGCTTCTAACTCCCTTGACATTAGTTGGGGGTGGAAGTTTCTCTGTGAGTTCTACCTTGGTTTTATCCACCTCTATCCCCTTTTTCAAAATTTTATGCCCCAATACTATTCCTTCCTTCACCATGAAATGGCATTTCTCCCAATTCAATACTAGGTTGGTTTTCTTACACCTCTCTAGTACTAAATTAAGATGCTTAAAATAGCTCTCAAAGTCTCTCCCATAAATGGTGAAGTCATCTATAAATATCTCCAAAAATTTCACTATGAAGTTATAGAATATTGCCATTATACACTGTTGAAATGTTGCTATTGCATTGCACAATCCAAAGGGCATTCTTCGATAGGCAAAAGTGTGATAAGGGCAAGTGAAGGTTATTTTCTCTTGGTCCTTGGTTGTAATGGATATTTGTAACCCAGATATCCATCTAAGAAATAATAAAACATATTCCCCACTAGCCTTTCTAGCATTTGATCAATAAATGGCAAGGGGAAGCGATCTTTCCTTGTGGTGCTATTCAACCTCCTATAATCTATATAGACTCTTCAACCCGTAACTATATGAGTTGGAATAAGTTCGTCTAACTCATTCTTAACAACTATCATACCCGCTTTTTGGGAACACACTGCATTAGGCTTACCCACTTACTATCTGGGATGGGATAGATAATACGTGAATCGAGAAGTTTGATTACCTCTTTCTTAACTACCTCTTGCATCGTCAGATTAAGCCACCTTTGAGGTTAAACCATTGGCTTGAATTTTTTTCCATTGGAATTTGGTGAGTGCAGTAGCTCGGATTGATCCCCTTCAAATCCAATGTCTCCTATCCTATTGCCTTTTTATGCCTTTTCAACACTTTGATCAGCATCTCCTCTTTAAATCTTGTTAAGACATAAGAAATTATCACAGGTTTTGATTCATTTTCCAAGAACATATATTTCAAATAAGGTTGGAGGGTCTTAAGTTCAGTTTTAGAGTTTCCCTTTTGTGGTGCACATTATTCTTTACTTGATTCCTCATTATTAAATTCTTTTTTAATTTTCCCCATAACTTCCTCACTTCTCCTCTTTGTCTCTACTATTATCTCTCTTTCCACTTCATTCAACTCCTCATCTTCTAAAGAGTACATTAAGGTCAAATCAATGAATCCTCTATCAACACTTTCTCTTAGTTTTTCGTTACACATTCTTGTACCTTATCAACAAAGCAAATAGACTCATCTCGATCACTTGATGGATACTTTTAGGCTTTGTTCATGTCTACCATCATTTCTTCATTATTAAACCTTAGGATGACCTGTTGACCATAAACATCAATTAAGGCTTTTACCATGTTAACAAATGGTCTCCCCATAATTAGTGGCACTTTTTTGTCCTCCTCCATTTCCATCACTACAAAATCCATAGGAAAAATAAAATTTTCCACCATTACTAATTGGTCCTCAATTACCCCCTTTGGGTTCTTCACCGATCAATCAGCTAGTTTGAACCTCATTTCCATCTCCTTGAGATCTCCCAAGTTTAAATTCCTACAAATAAAATATGGCATTAAGTTAATACTAGCTCTAAGATTACATAAGGCACTTCTAACAAAAGTTTCACCAATTTCACAGGGTAAAGTGAAACTACCTGGATCTTTCAATTTTTTTGGGATATTGTTCATTATAATGGCACTAAAATTCTCTTTTAGTTGCACAGTCACCAACCCTTCTGATTTCTTTTCATTAGAATAAAGTTTTTTTATGAATTTAACATAATTAGGCATGTGAGCTAGGACTTCAACAAAAGGCAAATTGATATATAATTTGTTAAACATTTTTAGAAACCTAGCCAATTATTCATTTTTCTTCTCTTTCCTAGCTATAACAGGAAATGGCAACTTATTTATATCAAGATCCTTTGCATTGCAAATCACTATATTCTTACCCTTGTCTATTATATGAGCTTATACATTTTCCTCTACCCTAGAGTTAGAGTTACTTACCTTTCATGTTGGCTCCTCCTCACTTGACAATGATGGTGGTGAAGATGTTTTATCTCTTTCTTCCTTTTACACTACCTTCTTGCCACTCCTTCGTGTAATTGCTTTAGTTTCCACCTTTGGATTTCGATCAACATTTGATGGAAAGGCTCCAGCTAGTTTTGTGGATAAAAAGTTTGCCAATTGCCTAATTATGTCTCCAAGTTCCTTATGGAGGCATTTGGTTTCTATTCCATTGCTCCTTGGATTTCCATCTTGTTTCTTAGATCAATATGAGTTATTGCTAGCTATTCATGAAGCTAGAAAACATATCTTCCTAATTCAATTTCTTTTATTGAATGTGTGGTATTGGTTGGAACCCCGATGCCTAGTAGGTTTGGTGAAAATTTGGATGTCGACTTTGACCTTGGTGTTGGTGTTGATTTGAACCTTGGTTTTATTGGTGGTGGGATAGATATGGAGTTTGATAATGAATTATGGCTTCTAGTTGGTATGATTGGCTATGGTTGTGGTGGAAATTTTGGTTGAATGGGGCTCTTGGTAGAGGTTGAGAAGATAAAGCCCTATGATTTCCCTCTTTCAATGAAAAATTCAGATGGCTCCTCTAACCTGGATTGTATGTATTACTATAGAGGTCATTTCTCCTATAATCTCCCATTTAATTAACATGCCCCATAACTCCACCATCTTGGCTATATTGCCCAATCTCATATGATCCATAGTCTTGTGATAATGAAGCTACATTTTGAACCTTCAATCTGTTTAATTCTTTCCTTATTGTGTCCAAGTGTGCTTTCAACATTACAACTTCATCCACATTCTGCACACCTTTCTTCCTTAGAACTACTATTGAAGTTGCCCAATACAAATCAATAATGGCTATTTCATCCAACAAATGAAAAGCCTCTTATGGTACTTTCTTAAAAAATAAGCCACCCAATGCTGCATCCATGAGTGATCACGTGGGTGGATTTACTTTGGTATAAAAGATCAAAATGAGTCGGTGAACAACCACCTTATGGTGTAGATAACTTTTTAACAATCTTTTGTATCTCTCTTATACTTTATGAAAAGGTTTTCCATTTCATTGATGGAAGCGCATGATGTTGTTGTGAATGCTTGCCATTTTTGTAGGAGGGAAGAACTGTATAAGAAAAATCTCTTGTAATTGCTCCCATATCCAAATTGACTAACTTGGTAACATCTAGAGCCATTCTTTTACTTTTCCAATAAAAGTGAAAAGGAAAATTTCAGTTGAATTGCATCTGATGTAACTCTTAGAATTTGAATGGTGTCACTCACTTCCAAGAACATGTCAAGGTATTGAGAGGGATCTTCTAGTTCTAAGCTAAAAAACTGATTCCTTTGCACCATTGTGATGGTGGCTGGTTTAAGCTCAAACTGTACATATCTTGGCAACATAATTATCCTGTGATTCTCATTCCACCTAGGCATTGCATAGTCTCTAATTTTTCTTTTCTTAGGCACATCCTTTCTTTGTCTTGCCAAAATTTCTCCTTATGTCCTTGGCATTTCTTCATCCTCAGGTGGAATTTCACCAATAAGAGGATTTAGATTCATGTTGTTTTCTCTATTTGCTCTCCTTCTTTGGTGTAGAGTCCTCTAAAATTTAGGGTCATAAGGTGTTAATTGTTTGTCTCTTAATCTATTCATACACTACAAATCACCTGAAAAGAATAACAAATTAAAATAGGAAAAAAAACATACAAATAACAATCAAAACTCACAAACAATGCCAGTCCCCAGTAGCGGTGCCAAAAACTTGGCGTGACCTCAGCAAGTGTACTGAATCATCAAGTAATATAGGGTTAACCATTTAAAACCCATGAATATCATACCCAAGGGATTGTGTGTGCAAGGTAAGATAATCAATCGTATGTTAAAGAATTTCCAGATTTTTGATGAGTATATTCTATCAGTTATGAAAATGTAGAAATAAAACAATCGAAATGCAAATTCAAAACTTAACTACTAAAAAGAAACTTGCATTAATTTTTCTATGGCTTAAACAATTAAGTAATTGTCAAAAATGAAAAATTATAAATTAAAAATATTGCTCAGGTTCACTCATCATCCGCATACCTAAATGTGAATTAAATTTACATAAAATTATATATATGAATTCAGTATAACCCTCTTAATCCAAGCATCCCATTTCGGAGAAAGCTATTCTAAACACAGGATGTCCCATTTCAAAGCAAGTCCGATGATTAGCCTATGCACAGGCCTAAAATCCTAGGTATGGTTTGCTTTCCCATTCCAGAGCCAAATAACCCGACATCCATTTATTTGACTCCACACTCTAGTTCTAAAAGCACAAGGTTCTGCTACTTAAAGAGTCCCATTCCGGAGCAGCCTAAAAATCACATCACCCAATAAAAAAATAGAAGAGAAATAAACATTCATAACATTCAACCATCCAAATATAACATTTAAACAAAAATAAATGATGAAATCATTCATCCAAGCTGGAAATTTACTCAAGATAATGAAAATTCATGAAATAACATTAAAGCAATAATGAAATAAACCATTCAAATATATATAAACTCATAAATTTCCAATATTCTCATTAGGGATAGGGGATTCAAAGATCCCCTAAAAAACTAGCTACCTACTCATTATCCATTACAAAAATAAGAGAGAATAGGAGAGAATAAACCTAGAATTTTATGTGGTGAAAACCCAACTTCTTTAACCTTCTTCTCCATTCTTTAGTGGAAATGAGCTCAAAATTGAGAAAACATAAGTATCTAATCTATGTATTTGTGTTTATTTACGTATTTTGTGTAAATCTATCCTATTTACATGTATAATTGTAAACCTATGTATAAAATGAACTATAAAAATGAAAAAAAAATGAAAAGGAAAAACCCTATATCTTTTTAAAAAGAATTCCCCTTCCAAACTGCAAAAATGTGATTTATATAGGCCCAAAAAGGTCATTGTAAGCACCAAAATGCTACTAACCCTGACATACTAAAAATCATCTTTTGGACATGGGGTCATGGTCAACACCAAAATCCTGTCGACCATGGCATAGCTTCCAATTTCATTCTTGACTGAAGATTAAATACCTCACGGTTAGCACCAAAATCTTGATAACCATAAGGTCGTTCTTTGGTCGATTTTTCTCTGAAAAACTAAGTCAAATCAGCAGCAAAACTTGCTGAACGTGAGGTCCTCTAAATGGTGCATTTTGACAGAAGGCATAGGTCACGATCAGCACCAAAACCTGTTGACCATGAGGTACCTGCAAAAATATAATTAAGCATAAAAGTCTATCGAAAGTCCTTTAAAACACCTAAAAGTCAGAATTTACAAAATTTTGATATGAATTATTGAATTTAAGCAAAATAAAGCAAAAGACACTAAAAACTAGACTGAAAAAGGGATTAAAATCAGACATTGAAATGGAGTTATCAACTACCCACACTATGAGCTCTGATATCATGTAAAATGTCTACCTTTTAGTATGTGTTTTTCTCTTGTTTATGTAATTAAGTATGTAATATTATATGCATTTTTATATGTTTATGTCCAATTTATGTGTTTATGTTTGTTTTTAGGAAAAGTTGGTGAAGTGTGAAGAAAATGAAGAATCTGGTGAAGTTTCAAAGAAGAAGATCATGAGTCGTGAAAGGGATCACGACTCGGACAAGAGATCACGAGACGAAAGGCATCTCACGAGTAAAGCAAAGAAGAAGGGCTCACGACTCGGTAACAAAATCACGAGTCGTGAAAAGCTTCACTAGTCGGATGGAGGTTCACGAGTCTAGACGAATAGAAGGGGCTCACGACTCGTAAGGGTGTTCACGAGTCGGACAAGGCATCTGTTTCAAAAATGTTGTGTCTTTTGCACCTGATCTTTCAGCCATACATCATGTCCTTTCAGAGCAACCTTCCGTGACTTATTAAGGGACATATTTGTAGAGTCAAGCTCTATATATATGGGAGAAAAATTCTAAAAGGGGGATGATGGAAAAAATTAAAGAATTCTTTTACTATTTTCTTAAGAACTTTTTGAGTTGTTTTGGATATTATTTTTCATTTTACTTAGTTTTAGAGTATGACAAAAGAGCAAAGCCAAAGGAATAAGAGATTTATCAGAAGGTCAAAATAGAAAGTAAACCCCAGGGAGTGATGTTTTCTTGTCTCTTATTTCATTTTTATTGTAATTTTGTTTATGGCTAAGTTCTTTTGGTACATTATAACTATTTAATTTAAGTTGTTAGTCATCTACTTATTTTTGTCTAGTGAATGTTTATTCTCCTTATGTATGAAGTATCATTTAAGTTTATTTGAGTGCTTTGATTTGCTTATTATGCTTGATCACCATAATTAGCATGTTAGTCATTTAATTCATAATGAGAATTGGAATTCTTTGATGGAAAAACAAATGAATTTACTTAAAGCATTGAATTCACTTAGAGATAAGGAATTCACTTTGAGGGGTTAAAGAATTGGCATAGAACTTCATAGTTTTTATTTATCTCTATAATGACATGAGAATGCTTATAGACTCTAAGTAAGAACATCTTTATTGACAATGAGAATTGCTTGAAAGAATCTTGGCTAAATTCTCCATTCATACCATTCATACAATTGTTAATTAATTCAAAGATGAATTAGTTTATTTGGTTATAATGTATGTTCATCCCATCTTTTAAGTAATCTATTATCCAAAATTAACTTAATATATTTTAAGTAGTTTAGTATTTACATTAATTGCATGATTTTAATTGAAATTGTTACCTATCCATTTACTTGTTGTTACATCAATATAAAATTTACCCTGTTCCCTTTGGAATGATACCCTACTCATCCTATACGCATTCTAGTGAGACTAAGGGTTCAAAAAAATCCCCATCAAATTTTGGCTCCGTTGTCAGGGAACGGTTCAAAATGAATTTTTATTGATTGATACAAATGAGTAGATGTTTTAGGAATTTATGATATAAATTAGTTATTTTGATATATGAATTGTGTTTTGTGTTTTGTTTGTTATAGTATTAGAATTTTAGTAATAATCTTTGGCTAAAATTTTTTTTTTGGTTTGTGTAGGGAATTTAGAAGGAAGCAACAAGAGGAACTTAGGTTGCAAGTAGAAGGAGAACAAAGTGCTAAATTGGAGGAAGGTCATAATTTTCCAATTATGGTGAGCAAAGAAAGGAGAACGCTTGGTGATTTTACGATGCCAAATATTTCGGAGAGTTTTGGAGGAATAGCAGCACCGGCTATTGCTAATAACAATTTTAAGATCAAGCCGGCGGTCATTCAAATGATGCAAAATAATTAATTTGGAGGTTTGCAAGGGGAAGATCCTTATGCTTATATCCTTGCTTTTCTTAATGTGTGTGCTACATTTAAAATTAATGGAGTGAGTAATGATGCAATTAGACTTAGGTTATTTCCATTTTCTTTGAAAGAAGAGGCTTAAATTTGGCTTGCTAGTATATCTAGTGAGACAATAACTACTTGGGACCAATTAAAACAAGCTTTTCTTCATAAGTATTTTCCACCTCATAAAATGGCAAAATTTAGAAATCAAATATCTACATTTAAAAAATTGCCTAATGAAACCATTTATACCTCTTGGGAAAGGTTTAAGGAACTTCAAAGGCAATGTCCTCATCATGGCTTGCCGGATTGGATGATTCCTCAAATCTTTTACAATGGGTTAATGGAGGAAAATAGAAATATTGTTAATGCTGCTTCAGGTGGTAAATGGTTAGAGAAGACTACTAAGGAAGCTGAAACTTTGTTGAAAGAGTTAGCCTCACAAGGCTATATGGGAGAAGAACTCACTATGGCGAAGGCTAAGGGGTTTTTAGAATTGGATTCCATTAATCTCTTGACGGCTAAGGTACAGGCTTTGACAAAAATGGTAAGTAATTCTCATTCCAATGTTGAAAATGTTAGTCAAGTATGTGAGAAATGTGGTGGACCTCATATGTATGCTAATTGTAGTGAGGGGTCTAGTGAGGATGTAAGTTTTGTTCAAGGAAACTATAATCAAAGGATGGGTCAAAATTCTAATTATTATAACCCACAATGGAGAAACCATCCTGGTTTTTCTTGGTCTAACCAAAATGCCCAATTGAACCCTCCTAATAATAACAATCATATGAGCAAATTACCTAACCCTTCACCTTTTTTAAATAAATCACCTTTTAACCCCCAACAACCTAAATCCCATTTAGAGAATTTGATGGAGAAATTTGTTAATCATCAAATGACTACTAACAAGCAAAATGAGGAACAATTTAGGCAAATTAACACTAAAATTGATCAACTTGTCACTCATAATAAGATGCTTGAAACCCAATTGGCTCAACAAGCTACTTCTAGTGTTAAACCTTTAGGCAAGCAACCAAGTCAACCTGAGTTTTTGCCTCATGAATTAGTTCAATCCATTATGTTAAGGAGTGGAAAAAAGATTGAGAGTAATATTAAAGGTAATGAGAATCTTATTGTGAATGATGATCATGTTTTAGATGAAAGTACAAATGATGATGTGATGAAAAAGCTTAATGAACCTAAAGAAAATATAACCTCATCTAGGAAAGATGAACCTAAAGTTAATTTAAATGTTTTGCCATTTCCTCAAAGACTTATTAGAAGAAATCTTGATAAGAAATTTGGTAACTTTTTGAATTATTTGAAGGAACTTACTATAACTATACCCTTTGTGGATGCAATTAAGGATATGCCTTCATGGGCAAAATTTTTAAAAGAAATTATGAGTCACAAGGGTAAACTTGAAGAATATGGTTATGTTTCTTTCGTAGAAGAGTCTTAAGCTATGTATTCTAAATACCCACCTAAGCTAAAGGATCTGGGTTGTTTCACGGTTTCTTGTGTTATAGGTGGTACATATTTTGATAAGGCTCTATGTGATATGGGTGCTAGTGTTAGCCTTATGCCTTATTCCATTTATAAAAAGCTTGATTTAGGTGAATTAAAGCCTACTAATATGTGTTTATCAATGGCAAATAAATCTATTTCACACCCTATAGGTATATTAGAAAATATTCCTACCAAAGTGGGTAAATTTATGATTCTTGCTGATTTTGTTGTGCTAGAAATGGATGAAGATCCGGAAATTCCCATTTTGTTTGGTAGGCCTTTCTTAATTACTGCTGGGGCTATTTTTGATATGAAGAATGGTAAAATATCTCTTGAAGTTAATGGTGAAACAATTGAGTTTAATGTTTTTGGCATGGTTAAATTTTAACCAATAGAGGTGGTAAATAGAATTGATTCTTATGATGTTCTTGATGAGTGTATTGATAGTGTTGTGCATGATTGTGTGAGACAAAACCCTATTGCACCTTATTGTTTGAATGAAAGTTGTGATGAGGTTTTGCAAGTTGCCTTATATCCTTCATATGGAAGATTTTAAAAAATTGAGTCTTTGAGAAAGGATAAGGATATGTTATCAAAGACATCTAAGGAGGAAGTCAAGCTTGAACTCAAGCCACTACCAACAAGCTTAAGGTATGAATTTCTAGATGCAAATTCTCAATTACCTTTCATTGTTAATTCATCAATTGCTAAGCATAATGTGGATGCTTTACGTGGTATTTTACTTGCTCATCGAAATGCTATGGAATATTCAATTAGTGATTTAAAAGGGATTGCACCTAAAGTATGCATGCATATAATTTTGTTAGAGGAAGATTCTAAGCCTTCAATTGAAGGTCAAAAAAGGCTTAATCCAACTCTTAAAAAGGTTTTGAGGAAGGAAATAATTAAATTGCTTGATAATGGTGTAATTTATTCCATAAATGATAGCAAGTGGGTGAGTCCAATTCAAGTTGTCCCTAAGAAAGGTGGCTTGACTGTAATTCGTAATGATAATAATGATTTAATTCCTACTAGGACTATCACGGGTTGGCGTATGTGTGTGGACTATAAGAAGTTAAATAAGGCTACAAGAAAGGACAATTTTCCTTTACCTTTTATTAATCAAGTTATTAAAAGATTGGCTAATTTTTCTTATTTTTGCTACTTAGATGGGTTGAGTGGTTTCTATCAAATAACAATTCATCCACATGACCAATCTAAGACAACTTTTACATGTCCATATGGAACTTTTGCATTTAGGCGAATGCCTTTTGGTTTGTGTAATGCACCAACTACATTTCAAAGATGCATGTTTTCTATCTTTAGTGATCTTATTGATCAATGTGTGGAAGTTTTCATGGATGACTTTAGTGTGTATGGCATTACTTATGAGGGATGTTTATCTAATCTTTCTAAGGTGCTTGATAGATGTATGGAACATGGTTTGGTTTTAAATTGGGAGAAGTGTCATTTTATGGCTCAAGAGGGGATTGTTTTAGGACATTTAGTTTCTAATAGGGGGATTGAAGTTGATAGAGCTAAAATTGAAATGATTGCTAATTTGCCTCCTCCTAAAAATGTTAGAGATGTTAGAAGCTTTCTAGGTCATGCTGGTTTTTATAGAAGGTTTATCAAAGATTTTTCTAAGATAGCTAAACCCTTATACACGTTGCTAGGCAAAGATGTTGATTTTCATTTTGATGAGGCATGTCTTAAATCTTTTGAAACTCTTAAACATGCTCTTGTCACTTCACCGGTGTTGCAACCA
The DNA here is from genome assembly GCA_037975025.1 of Excoecaria agallocha. Taxonomy (NCBI): domain Eukaryota; kingdom Viridiplantae; phylum Streptophyta; class Magnoliopsida; order Malpighiales; family Euphorbiaceae; genus Excoecaria; species Excoecaria agallocha. The sequence continues at coordinate 95,968,409 of CM075807.1, read as the reverse complement.
CCAAATTTGGATCAACCTTTTGAATTGATGTGTGATGCTAGTAATTATGTAGTAGGGGCTGTTTTAAGACAAAGAATTGATGGGAAGCCATATGTTATTTATTATGCTAGCAAATTACTAGATGATGCCCAAATTAACTACTCCACAACTCAAAAAGAACTCTTGGCTACTGTGTATGCTTTTGATAAATTTAGGGCTTATCTTGTAGGGCAGAAAGTCATTGTCTATTCTGATCATGCTGCTCTTAAGTATCTTTTAAGTAAGAAAGATGCTAAGCCTAGATTATTGAGATGGATTTTATTGTTACAAGAGTTTGATTGGAAAATAAGAGATAAAAAGGGGAAGGAGAATTTAGTTGCAGACCATTTATCTAGGTTGACCCACTGTGTTTTGCAAGATAATGATGATGGGGTACCTATTGATGAAGCTTTTCATGGGGAACATCTTTTTAGTGTAGTATCCAAGGAAACTCCTTGGTTTGCTGATATAGCAAACTATCTAGTAAGTGGTATGCTTCCTTATGATTTAGATTATAGGCAAAGGAAGAAATTCCTTCATGATGTGAAGTTTTACTATTGGGAAGAACCTTTATTATATAGGAGATGTGCTGATGGATTGATTAGGAGGTGTCTTCCTCATGAAGAAGTTGGTGAAGTATTAGCTCATTATCATTCTTATGCTATAGGTGGTCACTTTGGGGTTTCTAAGACAGCTTCTAAGGTTTTGCAAGCTGGTTTTTGGTGGCCTACATTATTTAAAGATGTTAAGGACTTTGTTTTAAGTTGTGATAAGTGCCAAAGAGTGGGAAATTTGTCTAGGAGGAATGAAATGCCTTTACATGGTATTTTAGAAGTTGAATTATTTGATGTTTGGGGTATTGACTTTATGGGACCATTTCCTAGTTCTTTAGGGAATCGGTATATTTTAGTTATGGTGGATTATGTATCTAAGTGGGTGGAAGCAATTCCAACCATTACAAATGATGCCAAGGTGGTTAAGAAAATGCTTAAGAAAGTTATATTTCCTCGATTTGGAACACCTAGGGCCATTATTAGTGATGGTGGGTCTCATTTTTGCAATAAAGTTATAGAGCAATTATTGAGAAAATATAATGTGACTCATAAAATTGCTACACCTTATCACCCTTAAACTAGTGGACAAGTTGAGATTAGCAATAGAGAGCTTAAGTGGATTTTAGAGAAAACTGTCTCTAGGTCAAGAAAAGATTGGGCACTTAAGTTAGATGATGATCTTTGGGCATATAGAAAAGCTTTTAAAACTCCTATAGGTCTTACACCTTATCAATTGGTTTATGGTAAGTCTTGTCATTTGCCGATTGAGATTGAACATAAGGCTTATTGGGCAACTAGAGTGTTAAATTTTGATATGCAACAAGTTGGTAGAAACAGATTGCTTCAATTACAAGAATTAGAGGAACTTCGTATGAATGCTTATGAAAATGCCAAGTGATATAAGGAAAGAACTAAATCATGGCATGATAAACATGTACTAAAGAAAGAATTTCAAGTTGGTGACCTGGTTTTGTTGTATAATTCTCGATTGAAGTTATTTTCTGGAAAATTAAAGTCTAGATGGTCGGGACCTTTCAAGGTTGTTCAGGTTTTTTCTTATGGGGCTGTTGATATTGCTAATGATAAAGGGGAGATTTTCAAGGTTAATGGACATAGATTAAAGCCTTATTTCATTGGTGATGCATTGGTTCCTACTCACAAAGTTTCTTTGTTAAATTCTTCTTTTGCATTATCATAATATTTTTGTTTATAATTAGTTCTTTTAGTTTGAATTTATTTGTTTTATGGTTTTTTTTAGAATACATTATATGTCTTTTATATAGTTTTTATGTTACTTGATTTCTTTTTCTTTGTTATTTTAATTTTTAAATCAAGTTGTTAAGATTTTGCAGAGAAATATTATAGCATTACATCATGTTCATGAGTGCATCACGACTCGTGAACATCTTCACGAGTATTCCAGCGGCTTCAGTCATTCAGCCGTGAGCAGAATCACTAGTCGTAAAGCTTATCACATGTCACACAGAAGAGAAAGGCTCACGAGTCGTGAATGTAATACCGACTCATGACCATGTACATTTCTTATCTCTCTATTTTTCTTCACGAGTTGTGATAAATATGCCGACTCGTGAATATTTCTTCCTATGCACAACATGCCTTGTACTTCACAAGTTGTGAGGTACATACCGACTCGTGAAGCACTGTTTCAAAGTTACGAGTCATGATTTTTACCTTCCTGTTTTTATCTTTAATTCATTTTTATTTCTTCACTTCACTTTTATTTCTTTTAATTAGAAGTATTAGCGGTTTTAATTTAGCTTAACTACCCTTTATTAACTTAACTCTAAAGACGGGAAACGGTTATAACTTATATTTAGGGTTTCTAAACGTCATATCTTTTCATTTTTCCCTCCTTCTTCTATAAATACTGTCATTAGTTTCATTTTCATTTTTTTTCAATTCTCTTTTCTTTTACTCTTCTCATCCACTTCTTTCTCTTTAACTGTAACTTCCATTTACTTTTGTCCCTTTGTTTTTCTTTCTCTGCAACATCTTCTTCTCATTTCATTTTTTTTCCATTCACATTGCACATTGCTTTCTCTGTTTCATTTCTCTTTTACAACTATGGTTAGAACTAAGAACGTTTCAGCATCAAGGGGTCAACAGGGAGGAGATGATGCCCAACTTCAGAGTTTACAGACAGACTTTGGTTCACCATTCCCTCTTTCTTCCATCCATGAAGGTAACAGGTTCCTTGTTCTTAAGGATAGAGCAAAATCTCAATGTAAGTATTTTCCTAGCTCTTTGCTTGAACAAGTGGGTGTTCTTGATGAAGTCAATGAGATGTTATCTCAATGTGGTCTCTTGCGGTTTGTTAATATGCATGAGCAGTTCTACACTAATTTAGTTTTGGAGTTTTACACAAATTTCAAAGAAAATGCTGATAATCCTAGACTTGTAGACTTTCGTTTGAATGGTGTTGATCATACTCTTACTTATTTCATGATGCATCGTATTTTTGGTTTTAAACCAAGTGGATTATGTACTCCTCCTAAGAGTTATAGACCTAATAATTTTTGGAACTTTCTTACTGGATTGACTACACGATATAGGGATAGAGAGGCTAAATCAATGTTTATATCGGACTTAAAATATTGGATTTTGCATAAGATTCTTGCCTCCATTGTTTTCAACAAGCCTTTAATAGAGTTTCTAGTCATGAACTATTTTTGATGTGGTGTGTGCATAATCATAAGTCTATATGTTGGTTTTATTGGATTTTCAAACAATTATTGAATTGTGTTAGTTGTCCGGAGTCCCCTATCACACATGGTCATGTCATAGCTGCTATTGCTAGGGGAATTGATATTGACTTGCGTACTTATGATGATGTACTTCCATGCTTATATTTTTCTAAGCATTTGTTTGTACGAGGAGAAGTCATTAACCATTCCTTTCAATACATACCGCCTATTTACCGTTCTTGTTGGAAGGAACTACCAAGTGCTTCTACTCCACAAGTGGCTACTGTGGAAAGCACTTTGGAAGAGTCAAGACCAATAGAGCAAGGGCAAAGTGATGATCCTATGAAGGGTACACCTAGTCATTCACCTGTTTTCACACCAACTGCTGAATCTTCTTCAAATATCACCACTTCCATGTTCAATCAATTGCTACACAATCAATCCGCCATCCAAAGTCAATTGGCTTCCTTGGAGCAATCTACAAGTCAATTGGTTCATTGTCAATGCTGCCTTGAGCACAAGGTGGATGCTTTCATTGCCCAAGCGAGCTATGAGGTCCTATCACCTCCAACTTCACCATGAATTTGAGGGGAGTTTTCTTTCCTCTATGCTTTTGTTTATTTTTAATTTTCTTTTTGTTTGTGTGTTTGCTTTGTTTCTCCACATTGAGGACAATGTGTGTTCTAAGTGTGGGGGAGCACTTGTGTGTGTTGTTGTTTGTTTATCTTTTTCTTTATTTAGACTAACTTTTATAGTGAGTTTTATTATAAGTATTGCTCATATTGTATGAAATATAGGTTGTTATGAAGATTCATTTACCTTTTATACTCATTTGATTAGTTATTCAAGATTTTTGGCATGTGTTTTATGTTTTTAAGTTATTTCTTTTTACTTCTTTCAACAATTTAGATTGTTTAGTCTCTTTACTAACTATGCTTTGAGGTTAGAGTTTGCTCATTTAGTTTAAGATTTTAGGATGATAGTTGTCTCATGGAAACTATAGCCATAATACTTACCTTTAGGCCTTTCAATAATGGATGAGGACTAGTTAAAAAAAATTGCAAGATGAAAATAAAGCAAGATGCATATCCAAAAATTTTAATAAAGTATGGGATGGAGCGTAAAACGCACCTAATATTACATTCTCTTGCTATTCATGGGATAAAGTCTAAAAGTACACCCATGCTATAAAAAAAAGAGAAAGAAAAAGATGAAAAATATAGTCTAAAAATGCCATGAGATAGGTTTAAAGGTATGTGTGCTTGCAAATTGTCCTAAAAGGCAACTATGGTCTTAAACTTTTAAGCTTTATGATCATTATTCTCTCTTGAGCATGGTTAATTTTGAGATTTTACTATCTTGATGTTGGAATTAGTAAATTAGGTGACTTGATAATCTAAGATGCATGTTTTAAATCTTGATGTACTAATATTTTGAGTGTTAAGGTATTTGATTTCATCTCAATCTTCTCTTAAGTAAAAATTGAGCAATGCTTTATAATTTAATTTACTTAGTTTGACTTGAGATTAAATTTTCTCACTTTTCTCTTGCTTGGGGACAAGCAAGGTTTAAGTGTGGGGGAATTTGATATCATGTAAAATGTCTACCTTTTAGTATGTGTTTTTCTCTTGTTTATGTAGTTAAGTATGTAATATTATATGTATTTTTATATGTTTATGTCCAATTTATGTGTTTATGTTTGTTTTTAGGAAAAGTTGGTGAAGTGTGAAGAAAATGAAGAATCTGGTGAAGTTTCAAAGAAGAAGATCACGAGTCGTGAAAGGGATCACGACTCGGACAAGAGATCATGAGACGAAAGGCAGCTCACGAGTAAAGCAGAGAAGAAGGGCTCATGACTCGGCAACAAAATCACGAGTCGTGAAAAGCTTCAGTAGTCGGATGGAGGTTCACGAGTCTAGAAGAATAGAAGGGGCTCACGACTCGTGAGGGTGTTCACGAGTCGGACAAGGCATCTATTTCCAAAATGTTGTGTCTTTTGCACCTGATCTTTCAGCCATACATCATGTCCTTTCAGAGCAACCTTCCGTGACTTATTAAGGGACATATTTGTAGAGTCAAGCTCTATATATATGGGAGAAAAACTCTAAAAGAGGGGATGATGGAAAAAAAATTAAAGAATTCTTTTACTATTTTCTTAAGAACTTTTTAAGTTGTTTTGGATATTATTTTTCATTTTACTTAGTTTTAAAGTATGACAAAAGAGCAAAGCCAAAGGAATAAGAGATTTATCATAAGGCCAAAATAGAAAGTAAACCCTGGGGAGTGATGTTTTCTTGTCTCTTATTTTATTTTTATTGTAATTTTGTTTATGGCTAAGTTCTTTTGGTACTTTATAACTATTTAATTTAAGTTGTTAGTCATCTACTTATTTTTGTCTAGTGAATGTTTATTCTCCTTATGTATGAAGTATGATTTAAGTTTATTTGAGTGCTTTGATTTGCTTATTATGCTTGATCACCATAATTAGCATGTTAGTCATTTAATTAATAATGAGAATTGGAATTCTTTGATGGAAAAACAAATGAATTTACTTAAAGCATTAAATTCACTTAGAGATAAGAAATTCACTTTGAAGGGTTAAAGAATTGGCATAGAACTTCATAGTTTTTATTTATCTCTATAATGACATGAGAATGCTTATAGACTCTAAGTAAGAACATCTTTATTGACGATGAGAATTGCTTGAAAGAATCTTGGCTAAATTCTCCATTCATACCATTCATACAATTGTTAATTAATTCAAAGATGAATTAGTTTATTTGGTTATAATGTATGTTCATCCCATCTTTTAAGTAATCTATTATCCAAAATTAACTTAATATATTTTAAGTAGTTTAGTATTTACATTAATTGTATGATTTTAATTGAAACTGTTACCTATCCATTTACTTGTTGTTACATTAATATAAAATTTACCTCATTCCCTTTGGAACGGTACCCAACTCATCCTATACGCAGTCTAGTGAGACTAAGGGTTCAAATAAATCCCCAACAAGCTCTACCAAAAGAGATTTGATGAGATTTAAGCCCATCAATGCCACTTGACTTCGATATAGCCATGGTATAGACAAGGATTCAGTAGGCTGATACTAATGTTCAAAAGGCTAAGGAGAGTGTTCAGGCATTAGAGACGATGTTACACATGGCAAATGGTAAGGTCATGGATGATCGAGATGAGGCAGAAAAAAGGATAAAGAAGCTTGATCTTAACTTATTAAGGTATATTACTAGTGTAAAGGGGATGGGCTAGCATTTCCTCGATGTGCACTCGACGGACTTAGTCGGTATACGATAGGAGATGTGATGCTTAGCAAGTTTCCTTAGTGAGTTTCTCCATCTTGTCACTTGTGACACCATAGGATCCTCTTAGCTAGGCCCATCCATTCCCTCATCATTTTTAAGATATGTACCAAGCCCATCAGTCCCTAGGCACTGCTCTGATTCACCTCTGGAAGGTCCGATAAACTACAACTTACATTGAGGCCCACCAACTTACTACTTTTGAAAGATGATTTCATTTATATCTGCTTTCATTATGCATACATTTCTTATTAGTAATTTTGGAGTTATGTTTATTTTGGGATGTTGTTTACTATTTTGGATTCATTTTGGATTTCACATTATCTTCATGCTTGTTAGAACTTGCTTATTTATTGTTTTGTGTTATTTAGTAACATGCCTATCTTTAAAATGTTAATTTTAACTTTGCAATATGTTAATCAACACTAAAAAGATAAAATCCAAAATTAATAAAAGGCCAAGCCACAATCGTATGAAAAAAATATAAATAATGATAAACTTAACACATTCACATGACAAATTATAAACCAATTATCTTACTTAAACACACAGGGGTAACAATCTCCCATTTAACATTTTCAACACTACAAATGCAGGACAAAAGGGAGATGGTCAACTATTCTGCATGAACCATTGTAGCCTCACGATCGCTGGCTATGATAGCGTTCTTTCCTCTATAGGGGGTAAATGCTCATACGATTAGCTTTAGATCCAAGCAACCCTAACATACAATAAATTTTTACAAAATCAAGGTATAGTTACTAGAGTGGAATTGCCTTCAGATCAAGGTATAGCCATAGAAGTATAATCATCTTCAAATCAAGGTATAACCATTAAAGTGAAATCACCTTTAGATCGAGATATAACCATAGAATCAGAATTGCCTCCAAATTAATGTATAACCAATAAAGTGGAATTGCCTTCACACCAAGGTATAGCCACTGAAGAGGAATCACATTCAGATTAAGGTATAGCCATATAAGCGGAATCGCTTTCAGGCCAAGGTATAACCATACAAGTAAAATAACTTTCAGATCAAGGTATAGCCATAAAAGTGGAAGTACCTTTAAACCAATGTACAGCCATAGAAGTGGAATCACGTTCAAATCAATGTATAGCCATAGAAGTAAAATTGCCTTCAAACTATAGTATAGCCACTAGAGTGGAATTGCCTTCAAATCCAGGTATAGCCACAAAAGTGGAAGTGTATTTAAATCAAGGGATAACCAATGGAGTAGAATTGCCATTAAGCCAAGCTATAGCCGCAGAAATGGAATCGCCTTCAAGCCAAGGTATAGCCATATAAGTGGAATTGCCTTCAAACCAAAGTATAACCACTAAGTGGGATCGCTTTCAAAACTAAAGATACACCATAGGCTAGCATTGGTCACTCATTCATCACCACTACAAGCCTTCTTAAGAAGTAACTGGAAGGTCGCTTCCTCAGGTAAGCGTCTATCTCTCACTTTGAGCTTTAGCTCACCTAAACACTTTTTTATGCAAGCCTTCCAAAAGTTAGAGGCAACTATAGACACTAGATCTCAAAAAAAACTCATAATTCGTTGCCATTTTTAACGATATGACATAATTTCATTTTTTTATTTCAAATGGGTTATTTATATAAAATAAAACAAATTATATATTTGGATTGAAAATATTATCTTAGAAAAATAAAAATGTTTTAATTAAAAATCCTCATTTAATTTATATTTTGTATTTTTTAGGAAATGTTTGAAAATTAAAGTACTAAATTGGTAAAAAACCAGATTTAGGCTAAAAATGAATTTTTTTTCTCACTATTTCTTGGTAGAGGAGCTGTGTTTTTTAGATCCATAACCATGGAACATTATTCCATGCCTATAGACCTTCTATAATAAACACAACTTCTAAGATGTGTTGCTTTCAGATGAAGAATATGAAATCCATACCTGTGGTACTTGTTCCATGCCAGTGGAACTATAATAGTGGGTATGGATTTCTCCTAATTTGTTTATCTCTTACATTCTTTATTTTTTTTCTTAATACTCTCTAAATTCATATTTTTGTTATATTATATGTTCGCTAGATTGAATTTCATGTATTTATTTATTTATTTTATAATAATAAAAAAATTTATACAAATAATTGGAAATGACATAATAAAAATAATATTTTTGATAATAAAATGGTCTAATGTCTAATTTCCTTTATCCAAAACCCATAAAAAATAATACTTGATAAATGGTTCATAAAAGTATTTTCTAATTTTTAGTGATTGAAATTGAATTTTTCCCCAAATAAAAATAGGACCAATGTCCTAATTTCTTATCTCGATAAAATATCACAATGAAAATTTTCGATAAAGGACTATTGTCCCTAACCTTCCATTACATGAGAGAAACACAAATTTCATAATAAAATGAACAAATAAATAAATAAACCTAGTATACACACACACACACACACACACACACATACATACATACATACATACATACATACAAACATGTATGTATGTATGTTATGCATGCATGCCATGTTTAATAGATTAAATAGGAATGTTCATATTATGTTCTAAGACATGTTATATAATTTTTTACACTAATGTAATTTATTACTTTCAAAAATATTAATTGTGCTTTAAATAAAGATGCCATGATATCTGTGTATGTAAGAAGAGGGATAAAACCAACAAAATTAAATATTATAACTAAATATTACATATATACATACACACAGACACACAAACACAGACACACACACACACACAAACACACACACACACACACACACACACACATATATATGTATGTATGTATGTATGTATGTATCCATGCATGCATGCATATATGTATGTGTGTGTACACAAACACATATGCATATATTACCATGTTTAGTAGATTAAATAAGAATGTTTATATTATGTTTTAAGACATGTTATATAATGTTTTACATTAATGCAATTTATTGATTTCAATGAGTGTGCTTTAAATAAAGATGTCATGATATCTAGTTATGTAAGAGTAGGGTTTCAAAAATATTTTTGGTTTAGCTTTACGAAGTTAAAATTTTCTAATATTCTATTAAGTGGCGACTTTTACCTATCTTATGGTGTCCAGTTCTTCATTAAGGTTGATCATTAGCAACGGGATGAAAAATCCTTAGAATGTTAGGCATGTTCTTTAAGGACTTTAGTTGGGCAAACTAAGTTCTCACTTACTATGAAGCTATTGGTTTTGGTAGAAAAGCCATAGCTCTTTTGAATATTTCCTAAAAGTAAAAATTGTAACACCCTTAACACACCTATCACTATTCCGGTACATCCTAGGCTGATTTTTTTTATAACTCATTTTCTTGCTTTTATTTTTTTCAATGTTTATAACTTACTTTTATTGATTCGAAATAGGTTTGTCGACGACCTATAACTGTCCAATTTACTATGCATTTAATAAAAATTTTGTAATATAATGGCCGTACATAGTACTAGCCCTTTGAAACGTAGATAATTTCACATAGCCTCTTAGAGGCACATCAACAATATAATATCAATCATATCCATTCATTTCCATCTCATACATATATCCAAAATATAGTTCATCCATCTTAAAGTTCTACTAATATAACTCATGTTTATCAATTATATATCCAAAATGTAACTTTATATACATGCCAAGACATTTATGACAAAAACATCTAAAAGAAGTCTTGCAAAGTGTATTCTTGCTTCTGCTCCTGAAGACCTGCATGCAGTAACAACTATGTGCTGAGCACTAACACATGCTCAGTGGTGACTAGTAATCGATATATTTCCTATAAATCACATATTTTAATTTACAAGATATAGTTATTATACTAATCTTTTAATGCCAAAACTTTACAAAATCAATATCTTTTATATTTAAATCATATATCAAATTTTATCACATTATCTTCTATTTTATGTTTATCTTTTACTAAAATTTCAATTTAGTCCAAAACTTTTAATTTTGTTCACATTTACCATTTTTATCACATAATTACAAATTTGCCTTTGTTAAGCTTATTTTTACTCTTTAAGCTAATAATTGGATTACTTTTCATTAATATACACTTATTTTGGCACTTTTGTGCAAAATTTACACTTTAGTCCCTGTCAACTGTAAAATTTCATTTTAAAGCAATTTAACTATTAACTGACTATTTTACCCTTGTTTAAGCAATTCTTACTTAATTTACTAAATTTCTACACTTTTGGGAAAATTTACTATTTTGCCCCTAAACTTTCATTTTATTTCACTTTAGTCCTTTTTCACTTTTAATTATCATTTTTCATTATCTTTTCACATTTTAGCTATTTATTTTCATTATGCCCCTAGTACAGACCCAATAGAAAACCTCAGATCAAATATACAGAACGTGGATCCCATGGACCACCACTAATATAGAAATGATCCCTAAGGAACCATTTTTCATAAAATACTGCACTTTACACTAAATCTATGGAGATCAGAGATCCTACCCATAGCAAAGCAAGTTGCCATGACTTGCACCATGATAAAGGTGTTTCTATGGCTAGCCAATTATATCCATAACTAATTTTTATTGCCTGACTAATTCTAAGGGCACATTAATAAGTACTTTATTAACCTTTTTATTTTTAGAAAAATTCATCGATTGAATTTTTATTTCCTTTTTGTTGACTATAAATTAATTTCATATTACTTCACTTTCTTTTACATTTTTATGCAATTATTCACTAATAATTCAATATTTTCTATTATACATATTCACATTTTATTCTCAATAATATTCTAATAATTCTAATAAATTCCAATAAAATTTATATATGCATTATTTATTATTTACTATCATTTTCTACTCACTTTATGAATTATTTCACAATAATTAATGACTTTTACTTAATACACACACTTAAAATAAACTTAAAAATTCTTAAATAAATTCCAAATTTTTTTAAAAAATTTATGGACACTAATTATCACTATTTAAGCTAATTTTGGCTATTAATTATTGCTTTTATGCAAAATTCTGTTATTTTTCCTTATGGGGAATTCCGGTCACTGTACTAATTTACCTTAACCAATTTTTTACTTTATTTTAAGGCTTCCAATAACATTCCATAAGGTTTAATTTCATTTCTCCCATGCTAATTTTAACATTTAAATAATTTAACAATTTTTATCCTAATTACATAAAAGAAATAAATTTAATAACATAGAATATATAAAGATTTTCTAGTCACTTACATTTTTCACTTGATTTAGGAAGCCTAAACCTCCTTTTCCTTGCCTTTATCCCTTGCTAAGCTTCCTTCTCCTTCCTCACCTACCATTGCCGAAAAAATAAGCTTAGTTTTCCTTTTTTTTTTCTCAAATGCAATAATTATGCTCATATTCATAATCTACAACTCAAAATCTATGGAAAAACACTAAAGAATTAATTTAAACTAACAAATTTCTTAAATTCTTCCTTACCCTATTTTCTTTCTCCACTTGATTTCTCCACTTTCTTTGCTCAAATTAATCAATAGAAGCTATTTTGGTGATCTAGATAAATGGAACTTCAAACCCTATGTTGAGATTTAAGGGAAATTTAGAGTGAATTTGAAGCAAATTAAAGAGAGAGAATGGGAGAGTAAGGTTCGGCCTTGGAGAAGAAGGAAGTGAGCTGTTGAGTTTTTGGAAAAATCTCTAGATTTTTGTCCTTTTTATATCACTCTTATGGGCCCAAAATTGTTCTTGATGAGTGGGTTTTGCCCACTTAAATATTTAGGCCCATTTTAGGCTCATTAAGGCCCAACAAAAATTTTCCCACTTCCGGCCTTCAAATCACTCCAAAAATAATTTCATCACTCTTATCACATAAAAATAGCTAGTACACAAATTTTTGACTCAATCGGAGTCCGATATTGGTCCGATTTAAACTTATCGATCCATTTCGATAACTGCTGGTGTCACCAAAAAATTCAATTCTCATTACTAAAATATTCTACATAAAAATTCATGGAGACATGCAAAATCTGGCAATTTTTCAGAATTTGATTACTATTTTTAATAATTTATGAAAAATCAAGTCACCTTTCCTACAAGGAAAATTGACTCTCTACCCTTTTCGTATTTTTGACCTTTTGAGGCCCATTTAACCTCAATTTCATTTTAAATTTCAACCCCGAACTCACCATGACCAATACTTTTTGATGGTCTAATAAAATATTTTTGACTTTTGGGTGTCCTTTCGGGCCTGAAAAATACTATTTACCATCAGAAAGTACTGTTCACAGCTGACCCGATGTTGAGGCCATTACAAAAATTCTCATCAATGAGGAAGAATTAGGAGATCAAGCTCTAATAGGAAGAGAACAAACCTATTTCTTCTTTAGAATTAAATGACTGGCAATTGTAACATGTAACAAACCCTGTAGGCATCCGGTGCACTTTCAAAAGCCCACTTTTAGGGATCAAAATTGGATAAAAGGTTTTTTTAACTTGTAAAGGCCAATCATTTTGCAGTAGATAGAATTTTATTCCTATCTATTGTTGATGATTAACCTATAAAGGCATCTGCTGGGCACAAAAAGGCAGGTATCACAGAGTTGCCATCCAATAAAAACTGAAAAAGTGTGTTATAACCTTATGAGGCCAACACCAGAGATAGTTTAGGATCTCACTCTTATTTATACCCTTCATTAATGTTCTATAAATGAGTTTTAGTAATTAATTTATTTATCTTTTTTCCTCACACGAGTTATCATGCTAAAAAAGTAAAGTGTATTCAAACACATCGGATAGCTGTAACCATTTATATGAAAGCTGTAAAAGAATGGCACATAAGGCATTTAAAAAATATAATAAATGTAAAGATAAAATCATACATAAATCGGAAAATTAATTGAGTTCATTGGCCCTCACATAGATATTTGCAAAAATACAAAGTTTTTGATGTATTTTGGAAAAAAAAGGGCATTGAGCCCACACAGCTTTTGACAAAAAAGAATCGTGTTAGTTAATTTCAAGGCAAAAGAATCATTTGTATTTATATAGAAAAATCCTTAATTTTTACATATTATTTTTGTTAGAGTTAACGGTTACATGCATCGCATACATGAGCGGAATTTTAAATTTTTTTCAACCATAAGGTCTGATCTTGCCATGAATACACAATATTATTATATGAGAATAAGAAAAGTCACCTTGATTTTTGTTAAACAGTTGATTTTACTTCGCATCGGGTTGTCGTAAACCACAGTGTCCAAAATCGAACACCTCCAATGAGTAATCCACACTAGAGAAGGATAAATTGAACCAACAAATTGGTATTTTACTAGGGCTGGCTGAAATTCTCAAGAGCTAGCTTGAGAATGGCACAGAAGAGAGAGATAGATTAGAGAAAAAGACTTTCTTTTTGTTTTAATCACTTAACCCTAATTCTCATTAGTTGGCCTTTTATAGTTAGGTTAAAATTCCAACTCTTTAATGAGATTGGGCTCTTTAAAATTTCTGGAGAATTATTAATTTGGCCTCTGGAATTAATTATAATCATTTGGGCTTAATTAAATCCAATTTAATCCTTTTCATAAAAGTCTATGCACAAAATCCATAAACTAGGCCCTTTGTGCATCTAATTGAATTTAAATACCCAAATGGATTCCAAATCCAACCAAATTAAATATGTGAGTTCCATAACACTTATGTAACATATATAAATTAATTTGGTCCAAGAAACAACCCTCTAAGCCCTTCTGTATAGAGTTGACGTGTGGCCCTCTTCTAGAGGGCTTCCTCCAACTTCTTCATTCCTTTGGCCCTTTATAATTTCTCCAATGGATATATTAATTATTATATCAGTCCTATAACACTTATAGTAGTCTTATAACACTTATAAGATAATAATAATTAATCATAAAATACATTATTTCAATTAGGTCCAATTTTGCAGAACATTTCTCAAAAGTTCCGCGGACAATTTTATTTGATCATAATTAATTAAACTCTTTAATTAATTATTATCTTATTCACTTCTCTACCTTTATAATAATATCAAATATTATTATCCTTGTTATTTTACCATTTTACCCTTTTCTCTATATGTGTGTGACCTATTGGGTTCCTGTCCATGTTGGCAGTACAATATGTAATTGTGAGTTCTATTCAAAACTCACATGATTTAAACTCCTTTAAATCATTTTATCAATCTGTATTGATATTTTGATACATCATTATACAAGTCATGATTGGCCTCTAGCTAGGCATCATGACTACCCAAATATCAGGAAAGTCATGTGGTTTGACTGTACCCTTCCATAGAAATAGTTATCGTGCAATTACTCCTTTCACCACTCTTATCTCAATTAGATTCTGAGTATGGATTCCTGTCAACTCATATAAATCTAATTATGTATGTTTTATTAATTTAACCATTGTTCCTAAAATGCCCTTCATGGATCTCCATCCATCTCGGCATATTACTCTGGCCAGAGATTCTCTGAACAAGGCAATTATAGAATCATGCGAGATAACTTCCCTTGTTAAATCTGGGATGGTGAATCCTTTGTCAATCACTCAACTATCTTCAAGTAGGTCATGACATACCCAATCTCCTAACTATGTTCACTCCCAGTTGGAAGTAATCAGTTATGGAGTCAAAGTATACCACTTGCTACTTAAGATAACTTTGGTGATCTCAAGTCTAAGGATACTTGCACAACCGCTATGAAGAGATTCCTCACTGATATAGATTTAATATCCATGTGAGGATTCTCTATGCAGGTCTCCAATGAACTTGTTCTTCTAACAAGCATCCACATGTTAGCTTTGATTATCTTCCATAATTACAGTTATGAGAACCACTGCTTGAACCATTCAAGAAGCATAACATGTGCTAGTTTGTCCGAATTAACAATGTCCTATCTTGTTAATTATTCTATGACTAGGGATATTTAGATATTAAGACATTTGCATGCAATAAACATCCCACATCATGAACACCTTCATGATTGCCTTTGCACTGTGTTTATAATATCTAGGACTTCATTTATTAATTTAAGATTTACAAACTCATGTATTCGAACATAGCATTAATAAATGAATGATGCCTTTTATTTTGAATATAAATTTCATACATATGAAAAACATACCTATTACATGGGCTCTAGGGCATACTCTCTAACAATTTTGTAGGCAAAAATCAGGATATTGGTCCCTTTGCTTATAGAAAAATCTCACTCAAACTTGTATAAAATAATTTAGTGAGTTTTTAATTTATCACTCAAAAATACCATTTATTTGCAATGAATAAAGAAAGGCATGATAGAATAATACAAGAGAAAAAGACATACATAAATTGGGTTATTTATTTAATTGGGAATATTGGTTCCCTTAATGCATATTTATAAAACTCTTTTGTGTGATTTTGGGATAAAAGATAAGACTTTGGTCCATTTTATGTGAAAAAGCCCAATTAATTAGGTAGAAACTATTTGATGTGAATTTTCCTAATTATCATGCAAAAATCATTTATTACTAAGCTATTATAGCTTATTATATAAAAAACAAGAGAGAAAATAATAATACAGGCTTGAAATAAATGAATAAATAAATAGATAAATCTTAAACTAAGCTACCCCGCCTTATTCTCTAATTTTCCAACCCAATTCGACATGTGAATGGGTTATATGCATTAAGAAAAGGAAAGAAAATACCAATATGAATTGATAATGAATTAAATCAAATAATAAATAAAAAATAACAAATAATTATAAAATATGAGACATAATAACAATATGCCCAATTTGATATTAGTAATGAATAATTGAACTAAAAAGCATTAAATGTAAGTACAAATATGCAAATACATAATTTACATGAAATACATATAAATAATAAAAAAGACATAAATTAAAATAAAATAAATAATAATATTAGGCATGTTGTGGTGAATTATATGATAAATAACAACATTAATAATAATAATAGGACCAATAATAAATAGATAAGCAAAAAGTAATGTGGATAATAAACAAATACAATGTCAAATTAATACATAAGTAAATGTAAGAAAAGAAATTAATAAAATAAAATAAAAAAATAAGTAAATAAGAAATCATGAAAATAAGGGAAGTGAGTGAAATAAATAGGTTAAGTGAGTGAGTCACAAAATAAAAGGTAAGAAAAAAAGGGAAAAAGGCGAGTCAAAGGCGTAGGGGTGTGACTCGTGAGTCACCACCCAGGAACATAACTCATAAATGAGTCAAGGGCATGACTTAACCTAGATCACGAACAAAAGCTGGAAAATGCCATTAATGGCCAATAAACTCATGTTTAAGCTATTTTTATGCAAGAAAACACCCCCAAACTCATTTTTAAACATAAATAACAAGATTTATACACTAAAAATACAAATTAAAGAAAGAAAACATGGAATTTAGATTCATGAACTCCAAAAAGAAGATGATGAATAGTGATTTCAAAAAATGAATCAAATCTCAATTTTAGCATAATTTTAATTGGTTAACATTAATTAATGTGCAAAACAATCATAAAACTCAATTAATTACAAATTAACAAGTTTAGAATCAAGAAATCAAATAATTGAAAAAAATAAGAAAATAAAGAATAAATACATATTTACTGTAGATCTAAATCTAACACCTAATTTAATTGATTTTTAAGGCTTAAGAATATTACCTTCAGTGTTGGTTCCATTAAAGAATAAGGAATCAAGTGCCTTTAGCCTTTTTTTCCCTCTTTTTTACTTCCTTTGTAACTTAGATTTTTTTGAAAAATAGAGTGTGTTTGTGTTAGTGAACATGAGAGAGAGAGAGAGAGAAAGAGCCCCCCAAACAATTTTTTATCTTTGATTAAATATCCCTAAGAAAATTAAATGCTTAGATAATATCAAGAGAATTTTTTCCACCTCTATTTCCCCTTATTTTTATGCTCAAAAATGTTAAAATGGTTTCCAAGAGATGAGTCACTGCCTTGACTCACCAAGTCAAGAAAGTGACTCATGAATCAATCACGATCTTGACTCCTGACTCATGACCTTTGACTTTGACTTTAACTATTGACTTTTTGAATCTTGAAACCCATTTTGACCTCGCTAACAAGGAAAAAAAGGAAAAACACACAAAAATGATTTTTAAACATTTAAAACTTGCAAGAGAACCCAAAAAGCATTTTAAAAAAATATAAAATCTGAGAGAAAGCCTGGCACTTCAATTCTTTATGTATTTATAAGAAATCATTTCCTTATTAGGTAACCCTGAATAGGAGCCATCTTAAGACCCAGTGTCATAGTTACCCCTTACTTTAGAGAACTTAATGCACTAGCTCCTAGGTTAGCCAAAGTTTAGAGTAAAGAGATAGAAGATGCATACTTGAGGTTGTAAGCTTTCGATTACATTGACATTTAACACTCGAGGTAGTGAGTCTCTGGGTGTGAGGTTACCATTAGCTTGTTGATGTGTTAACCCTCAATCAGTTAAGGTTGTTACCATCAGGCTATTGATATTTTAACCCTCAGTTAGGTAATTACCGTTATCTTGTCGACATTTTAACCCTCGATTAATTGAGATGTTACCATCAGCTTGTCAGCATTTTAACTCTTGATCGGTTGGGGTAGTTACCATTAGCTTGTCGATATTTTAACCCACTATTGGGTGATTACCATTAGCCTGTTGACGTGTTAACCTTTGATTTTTTGGGGTAGTTACCATTAGATTGTTGATGTTTTAAACCTCGGTTGGGTAATTTTATAGCTTGTCGATGTTTTAACCTTTGATCAATTGAGTAGTTATCATCAACTTGTCGACATTTTAAATTTTGATCAGTTTGCATAGTTACCATCAGCTTATCGACATTTTAATCATTCGTTGGGTAATTACCATCAACTTTTTGACGTTTTAACCTTTGATCAATTGAGTAGTTATCGTTAGCTTGTTGACATTTTAACTTTTGATTGATTGGGATAACTACCTGTTGCTTGTTGATATTTTAACCCTCAATTGGGTGATTACCGTCAGCTTGTTGATGTGTTAATCATTTGTTAGAGTGGGTGGTTTATCATCATCTTATCGATGTGTTAACCCTTTTTGGTGACTGTCTAGGTTGAAGTGCCTCCTAAGAGGAACTTGTGCTAAATAAGAGACATTAGATGCCTTATAGAGAGGACTTTATTCTTATGAAGAGATTTTGGATGCCTTGCAAGGAAGACTTAAATATTTGTAAAAAGGTTGGATGTTAGTGTATTTGTTACAATTGAAAGAAGTACTTACCTTTTTATGGATTTGCATGATTCCACTCATGGAGACCTATCTTTGAGTGGGATGGCCAAATTTTGATAAATGCCCCCCAAGCATGGTATGTCTAGGTGATCTCGCTTTCTGAGATACCTACCTTGCATGATTTCTCTCATTGGAACTTTGTACTAATTTGATTGTAAATTTTTTTTGAAGTTTTCTCATTACTAACTTTGATACACAGAGTCTTTTCTCATCTTTCCCTTGCAAGGAATTACTCAGTGAGTAGATGCAGGAAATTATATAAGTGCAGGATGTGTGCAAAATTCATGTGTGTAAGTATAAATACATATATACGTTGTGTGCGAGGAGTACCATATGTGCAATCTGTGCAAAGAGTGATATGCCAAGACATGTCCAAAATTAAAATAATTGCAACTCATTAAATACGTTAAACTTGCATTTTACTCACCCTCAAATAAGTTAAATGAACCACACTTTCAACAAGTTTAATCTCAATAAGAGAAATTAAGGGATCATTGTTAATAAGGGAATAGAAGAATAGGTATTAATACCAAGGCCTACTAAACCAATGCATAAGCACAATGCATACCAAGTATGTTGGGAATCAATCGGTTACATACATCACATGTATAAGCAAAAATTAAAATTTTAAACCAATATATCCAATTTTGCCATGAATATACAATATAGATATTAATGAGAATAAGAAAAATCACCTTTGATTTTTGTTGAACATTTGTTTTTTCTTCTCATTGGGTTGTCACAAACCACAGTGTCCGAAATTGAACACCTCCAATCGTAATCCACACAAAAGAAGGTTCAAATGAACCAAAGATTATTGGAATCACAAGGTGGCCAAATTCTCCTTGATGCTAGCAAGGAGAGAGTGGAGGCTAGGGTTTTTGAAGAAGAGAGAATTTCATTTCTCTTAAAAAAAATTAACCCTTAATCCCCTTATCTTGGACTTTATAGTTAGGTTAAAAAAAATCCAACTTCAAAATGCTGTTAGGCTCTTTAAAATTAATGGAGAAATATTAATTGGGCTTTTGGAAATATTATTAATTCATTTGGGCTCAATTAAATCTAATTTAAGTCCATTCATAAAGGACCCTACACTTAACCTATAAAATAGGCCCTATATGCATATACTTGGATTTAATCACCCAAATTAACTCTAAATCCATCCAAATTAAATATATAGGCTTCATAACACTTATGAAATATATTTAATTTATTTTAGTCCAAGAATTAGGCCTCTAAGGCCTTTTATATGGAATTTGCGTGGAACCCATCTTCTGGTGGGCTTCTGCGAGAAAACCAAATCCTTGGGCCTTTAATTATTTCTCCAATGGACCTATTAATTATTATATCAGCCCTATAACATTTATAATCCAATAATAATTAATTATGAAATACAATATTTTAATTAGGTTTATTTTGCATAACATTTCTAAAAAGTTATGCGAACATTTCTACTTGTGCATAATTAATTAAACTCTTTAATTAATTATTCTCTTATTTATTTCTCTTCTCCCATAATAATATCAAATATTATTATTATCCTTATCATTTTACCATTTTATCCTTTACTTTGTATGTGTGTGACCTATTAGGTTTCTGTCCATATTGGCAGTATAATATGTAATTATAAGTTCTATTCAAAACTCATATGATTTAAACTTCTTTAAATCATCTTATCAATCCCTTATTGATATTTATGATACATTATTATACAAGTCATGAGCGGCCTCTAGCTAAGCATCATGACTACCCAAATATCAAGAAAGTCAAGTGGTTCTGACTATACCCTTCCATAGAAAATAGTTACCATGCAATTACTCCTTTTACCACTCTTATCTCAATTAGATTATGAGTATGGATTTATGTCAACTAATATAAATCTAATTATGTATGTTCTATTAATTTTAACCATTGTTCCCAAAATGCCCTTTATGGATCCCTATCCATCTTGGCATATTACTCTGGCCAGAGATTCTCTGAACAAGGGAAATATAGAATCATGCGAGATAACTTCCCTTAATAAGTCTAGGATGGTGAATCCTTTATCGATTACTCAACTATCTTTAAGTAGGTCATGATATACCCAACCTCCTAACTATGTTCACCCTAGTTGGAAGTAATCAGTTATGGAATCAAAGTATATCACTCACTACTTAAGATAACCTTGGTGATCTCAAGTCTAAGGATACTTGCACAACCGCTATGAAGAGATTCCTCACTGACATAGATTTAATATCCATGTGAGGATTCTCTTTGCAGGCCTCCTATGAACATGTTCTTCTAACAAGCATCCACATGTTAGCTTTAATCATCTTCCATAATCACAGTTATGAGAACTACTACTTGAGCTATTCAAGAAGCATAACTTGTGCTAGTCTATCAAGATTAACAATGTCCTATCTTGTTAATTCTATGACTAGGGATATTTAGATATTATCACATTTTCATGCAATAGACATCTCATATAACATCGATATCGGTTCTAGACAAATCCATCCAAACTTCCAAGAACAAATTCTTAACCTCTTATTACCCAGAAAAGGCTAAACCTGGGCGCTCTAATACCACTAACTATAACACCCTAATCCATAGGATATGCAAAACCATAATTTATGATATAGTCATACTAAGCTTTGCTAACTTTACTATTCATTTGATAAAATTTTGGCAGCATATTATCTTAAAAATCATACTACCTAAACCTGCAATTGTTCAATTCACACTCCTAATAAATTCTCTCCACCTCCAATACTGTTTCACAAGCATAACACTTCTAATTCCAATTCTCATCACAATTCCATATCAACACATGCAACATCCTAACCCAAAGACATAAGCCTCACTCAGATTAGACAGTAATATAAAAATAATACAAGCCATAACTTAAACCAATAAACAACACCAAAATAATAATACATAAGATATACGCCTTTTTATACATATATACAAGTACAAGGATAATTACACCCCTTCTAGAGCCTCCTTTCGTCGCTGGTCAAACCAATGCAAGCTAACAATCCAGAGCTGAAACTTATCCTGCTACACAAAATCATCGAATTATGGCAACCCTCATAATTAATGAAAACATAAAAGTCTCCAATGTTAGCAATAAATACCATGCTTACAATAATCTAGAACTTTAGGTAAACTCATAAAGTTCTTATAAACTGCATAATTCACTCTATTATCAAACCTCGTTACATCTTATCCAGTAGCTCATATCCTTCATATTCCATTTATTAGGAATCTAAATATCATGATTGTCAATAGCATAAAACTCTACTTTAATACATTTCAACTCATGAAATACATAGAATATGCATTCAATATTCAATCACATCATGAGAGAGAGTGAATACGTCAAATAACATCGACATCCATGAACTAAATAACCTTGCCAGCAGTCTAAAAATGATAATGACCATAAAAGATATTATCAAGCATAATTCCTACACATATATCACACAATTTTAGGTATAGAACACATTCCTACTCTTACATCCTTGTTCATAATCATGTCAATGCTGCTTTAGCCTGGCAACTAAACATCATACAACATCATATTGTGTCATTTTCTTTACATCAATTCATATTAGAGTCATAAGTATGCCCATCTATAAGTAAACATATATTTAACAAATAAAGACTTACATATGATTACAAAGAATAAGCATTAAGCAACATAATTATCCAATAAAGTCACTAAAAAGGCACAATGTCATACGCATGCATTTTATAGATTTCAAAGCCCATTAGACTCAACATCTAACTTGATAACTTTTGGTACACTTTACAATTATAAAATACTGGAAGTAGCCTGCCTAAATACTAGTTCACAGGATGGATAACAGGAGCAATGGATACCCAAGGGTATCAAACAATGGATATCCGAAGATATCAAACAATGGACCCAAAAAGGGTGGAACAATGGTTCCAACAAGGAACGAATAATAGACCCAATAGGGCCGAACAATGGTTCCATTAAGGAACTAGACCCAACTGGGGTCAACATGGCAGCTACAACTATATCCCTCTAGGCATGCCTATCTAATCCATGACCGAACTAAGACCGGTAGGCTAAACAATATCCATGAGCATTTTAGGCGATCACCATTTTTCTTTCATGGAGTAATATTGGTTTAAAGCCACAATAAATAAGGATGCACATCACATGGTCATATAGTTGCATCAATATTCAGTAAACCATATTACAGTATTTGTATAACTCTAAAAAATAATAATAATAAAGTATAACATTTAAGATGATTGATTCATTTCATCAAGAACATCATGTGTGATGCTTATATGACAACATGGGAGTGTAACATTTAACCAGTGCAGCCCCTTTTATCTATAGATCAATAAACATATTTCATAAGGCTTGAACATATATCACTATTCTATAGACTCGATAACTTGCATACCATAAAGTGTAAGCACCCAATACTTGTAATCTTCCAAGATTCATGTACATGTTTATATATATATGCATAAACATAACCCTTGACATGGCAATATAGGCTTACACTACTAACACTTGATTACAAAATGAGTCAGATCACTTATCAGAGCATAGACACATTAACTATAAGGTATTAAACTTTACACAACTCATTGATAGTTCATAGTGATGTACCTTTGCACTTTACCATGAATAGCTTCCCTACTAATTCATAGTTAATCATATTGACACATAATCATTTGGAATGATATCCAAACATATATGATCAATATAATAGAATAAAAGGTTAGCCACATTTTTAGGATGACCACTTGTCATGTTTTAATGTCTTAATTTACTTTTATAGTCTATTAGATCCTAGATAATCAGTTACATACTCTAACATGATCAAACATGGATCCATTATCTTACTTGTGTCTTTATTATAACATTTTATATCTATGTGAGCATATGTAAAATCACTCCATTTCAAACATCAGTATAATACTTGTAAGCATATGTTCTTCGTAATAAAGTACAGGGCATGAACAAATAAGCAAACATGTTCCTCTATATAAAGACTAATCACTAGATTTTATCATATCTTGAGGCGTAATCTATCTCCTATAGTTTGATTACATGTATTAACACTCTTAATTCTTGTTATTATTAACAAACCATTCCTTTTTCAGTATTGTATACAATTTTGATTTACTAATGCATAGTAATATCTATTTGTTACCAATTCATACATCAGACCAAGTTATGCACCTTAACTATGAGATATTGGGCAAGTAACATTTATCTATAGAAACTTGCATTCACTATAATGATTATTAACTAGACATCAATGATGCATAAGTTCATTATGCATATAGCTTATAATTCTTGTATGTACCTGTGATACTAAATGATGTATATATATATATATATATATATATATATATATATATATATATATATATATACATATATAAAATGCAACCTCCTTTAATCTCATATTTTCCATATGTAATATAGGGTTATCCTATAATTAAAATATGAAAATCAATTTAGTAGCTATCATACTTATTTGTCTTTCTCATATACAAGATACTTGTGTGCTAATGTGGTTTTGCAAAATAGTTTTAAGCATTACCATATACACACACACAACATTAACCTTCTTAAAAATTTCATTCATTAACTTAAAAGGCTTCAACTATTCCAACAAAACCAAGCCTAGAAAAAGAAGAGAGGTTTCACTACATTATATTTCCATATTCTATGTCTATTCAAGGTAAATAATACCTTAAAGATGAGAAATGTTCCCATACTCTTTTCAGTACTCAACTAGATTAGACATTAAATTCCATAATATAACCAATATCCACAAAATAGACATTTAATTCCATACCTTAATCAATGTCCAATAAGTTTAGAATTTACTTACATAATTCCTGAAGAGGAAATTCCAGTGTCCCATACCTTAATGGTTAAATTTGCTCCAATTTGCCTATCCATATGCTCGTTGGACTGGTCATCAGAGTTTTGTCGGAGCTGCATCGAAGCTGTCCTCTGGTAGATCAAGCCACTAGTAACTTCCAGGCGACATTCACGTGCCCTAACACTGTCGCCGTTCATCGGGATCGGAGCTTGAATGTACTGCCCTCACCATGGCCGATCTCCTTTCTGCCAGCGAGTGGGGAGGAGCGGTAGCAGCCGGAGAAGTCACCTCAGCCCCACAAAGTCATCGATGCTAGTCGTGACACCCAAAGCCATCATCGATCATCGGAGCAAGGAGAGGAGTTCACTATTTAAAAAAATATTGAAGAAAAGAGAGGGGAAAAGGAGATCGGAGCTGCCGTTGGTAGGGCGAGAGCGCCAACGCGCGGAGGAGAAATGGCAAGGTGGAAGCCATCCTACCGATGACGACACCATCGATTGAAGCTCATTCGTTCTCCTCCCTTAACCCCAAACTCGATTCTCTTTTTCACCCCATACCTTTTTGCCTCCCTAAACCAACACATAATTCCAAAATATCTTCAAAAGAAATTACAAAATACCACCTTTGCCCCCAATATAGCTTTAATAATAATTAAATTCCTCAACTTCTATCCCCTTTTCAATTATGTCCCATAAACCTCAAGTAACACTTAGCTAATTAATTAAAAATAAATTAGCAATAATTCGAATAACATGCATTTCTACTAGGGTTAAGACTGGGATGTTACAGAATCAACAATTGTTTCTTGTTTGGAACTCTTCCAACTAACTGCTCCTCCTCCCATTATGAAGGCAAAACCAAACTGTGATTTACAGTCATTTTTTTTCAGATTGAAAGCTAGCATCATTATATCCATTTACTTCCAAACTACCCTCTCTATATACCAAGAATTTATCCTTAGTCCTTCTCAAGTACTTAAGGATATTCTTGACAGCTGCCCTGTGTTACTCTCCAAAATTGGATTGGAATCTGCTTGTGACACTCAAAGCAAACGCTACATCTAGACATGTACATAACATAGCATATATGATAGAACCAATTGCAGATGCATATGGTGTTCTATTCATGCTCTCTCTGTGCTCTAGTATATGCGGACACATAGACTTAGAAAGGTGTTTTCCATACACCATGGGTATAAACCCTTTCTTAGAAAGATCTATATTGAATCTCTTCAATACTTTATCTATATATGTACTTTGAGAAAGACCTAGCAAACTATTGGATCTATCTCTGTAGATCCTTATTCCTAGAATATAGGATGCTTCTCCAAGGTCTTTTATGGAGAATTGCTTGGATAACCATATTTTAACTTAGTAGAGAGGAGAAATGTCCTTTCCCATGATCAATATGTCATCCACATATAGAACTAAAAAGACAATTGCACTCCCACTAACTTTTTTATACACACAAGGTTCATCTTCATTCTGTTAGAAACCAAACTCTTTGATTATCTCATTGAATCATATATTCCACCTCCTGGAGGCTTGATTTAATCCATAAATGGATACTTGAAGCTTGCATACCTTTTTGCCATCTTCTGATATGAACCATTCTGGTTGTGTTATATACACATCCTCAGTCAGATTTCCATTTAGAAAAACTATCTTGACATCCATTTGCCAAATCTCATAATCATAATGAGCTGTAAGGGCTAAAGTATTCTTATAGAGTTAAGTATCACTACAGGAGAAAAGGTTTCATCATAGTCAATTCCTTCTCTTTGACGATAACCTTTTGCTACTAAGCGAGCTTTATAAGTAATTATATTACCTTCTATTTCAGTCTTTTTTTTGAAGACCCATTTGCACCCTATAGGCTTTATCCCTTCAGGTGGTTGAGCTAAAGTCCATACTTTGTTCTCATATATGGAGTCCATTTTAGATTGCACAGCCTTAAGCCATAATTCACGTTCTGAACTATTCAAAACTTCTTGATAGCTTGTAGGCTCATTATTCTCTACTATAGTTATGCCTCTATCTGAATCAATGTGAAATCCATATCTTATAGGGATAGAATGCATCCTAGTAGATCTTTACGGATTTTGTGTATAATTAGGTTCAACTGTAATCTCATCATTATGAGATTTAGTTTTGGGTTTAATCAGTTGATCAATTTTTATTTCTTGGTATTGAACTTCACCAAGTTTAATTTTACTCCCACTTTCCTCTCGTAGGAGAAACTCTCATTCGAAGAAGATAACATGCCTTGAAACAAACACTTTTTATTCTAAGGGATGGTAGAAATAATATCCAAATGTTTCTTTTGGATATCCTACAAATAAGCATTTGTCATACTTAACATCTAGTTTGTCTGACATTGTCCTCTTTACATAAGTAGGACAACCCCATACCTTCATATGAGAAAGTGTGGGTTTCTTGACTTAAGTATTCTCCACCTCGATCTGATCTAAGTGTCTTGATACTCTTGCCAAGTTGCTTCTCTACTTCATTTTTGAATTATTTAAACTTTTCAAATGCTTCTAATTTATATTTAATTAGATAGATATATCAAAACCTAAAGTAATCATCTATGAAAGTAATGAATTTGGAGTAACCTCCTCTAGCATGTGTAGTCATTGGTCCACATACATCTGAATGTATTAAGTCCAAAATTATTCTAGCTCATTCTCTTTTACTAATAAAGGGAGCCTTTGTCACTTTTCCTAATAAATAAGATTCACATTTATCAAATGATTCATAATCAAATGATCCCAAATCACCTAACTTGTGTAATTTGGTTATGTGTTTCTCATTTATATGGCCTAAACAACAATGCCATAAATATGAAGTATTTGGATTATCTTGTTTCATTCTCTTGGTATCCACATTATGCACTTCTTTAATTAAATCAAGAACAAATATACCATTCTCAATGGTAGCTTTAGCATAAAATATATTGTTCTTAAAAATGTAACAACATTTATCCTTCAAAGAAATGTCATAATCATTTAATAAACAATTGAAAGAAATAATACTTTTAGATAACATTGGAACATAATATCAATTATTTAACTCCAGTATTAATCCACTTGGAAGAGGCAAATGTAAGTCCCTACAACTGTTGTAGAAATGTTTTGTCTAGTAGCTAACTGTAGACATATTTCTACCTTTCCAACTCTTCTACTGCTTTTAAGCTCCTGTAGTTCATTACACAAATGAGATCCACATTCGGTATCTAATACCCAAGGTTGTTTTAAAGCAATAGAATAAGTATTTATTTCAATCATATGAATATCTGAAGTAGAAGCATTAGCTTGCTTCTTCTCTTTGAGAGAATCTAGATATGCCTTGCAGTTACACCAATAATGACCATCTTTCCCATAGTGGAAGAAAGTTCCTTTGGGATTCTCCTTCTTAGCAATCTTCTTCTTGGAAAACGCACCATGCTTTGGCTGTGTCTTGGTCATCTTCTTCTTCTTCTTCTACTTCTTGCCTTTAGAAAAAGTGACAACCATGACACTTTTTGAAGGACCTATCAGCTGTTTTGAGCATATTGATTAACTTAGGAATGGTTACTTGGATCTTGTTCATGTTGAAGTTAAGCATGAAAGGTGCAAAAATTGGAGCCAATGAGTATAAGATTAAATCTATGTATAGATCATTATCCATTACATAGCCATGTCTACTAAAATATTCAATATACCTATACATCTTTAATGCATGAGTAGCAGCCAAAGTGCCTTCCACCATTTTGCAGCTAAACAGAGCTCAAGCAATCTCATATTGCTCAGTTCTAGCTTGAGAAGAATAAAGCTCATCTAGATGCAAAATGATGGTTCTATCATCCATCATCTCATGTTGCTTTTGAAGCTTTGAGGACATAGCACCCAACATCTGACATGCCTTTACTTCACTTTCCTCAATGTATTTTTGATAAATGCCCTTGATCTCATCAATGGCATCATCTGATGGAATTGGTGGTGGATTTTTATCCAAGACATAATATATCTTTTCAGCTTTCAGAATAATTCTCACTTGTCTGATCCAGTCAGAATAATTGCTGCCAACCAGCTTGTTATCCAAGATTGATCGTAGGTGTATGTTTGATGTGCTCATGTTGATGACCTAGATATGAAAAAGAAAAATGTATGAGATTATGTTTATATATATGTATGCATTAATTATGTCTTTAATTAATCCATTTACTCTCACTATTTTATTGCGAATCAATAGCCCTTACTATGTAATCCGAGAAAACCCGATGGTTTTCTTAGTGGGCCAATATCCAATCGTTAATATGAAATTTGACCTTGACTGTGGTCAAAAAGTCAAACTCCATATCCTTGAAAGGTAGGATCTCTATGCCAATTGTGTTTTTACACAACTATTGGATCATTAGGTTATCAACTCTTGATATATTCTTATCATATATTCATTCCCTAATCTTGCCTCTAGAACTATTAGCCTTGATTGTGGTCAACAAGCTAAAGGGCTCTAGCTAAGATGACCCATTTAATAAGATTTGAACATATTTGATATAATGTGAGGTTGACTATGGTCAACAACCCATACTATAAAGAACTCTGGTTCTCCTCCAATCAATGGAAGGCTTATTTACCTTAGTATTAGTTTGAGGGATTTTAGTTAATTAAGTCTCATCATATATGGTTGGCATACATTGGTATGCATCCTATATCTATCATATAAATATAAGCATACAAATATGGCATAGTTATGGACTTTACTATATTGAAATCCTCGAGCCAAAAGGGAAAGTAAAAGGTCAAACCTAGGTAATATGCATGATTCAAACAAATATAAATAATTACATTATCTTCAATCTTGTTATATCTCCACTCGGCCCATCTTACTCCTTGATAGTGGTCTCCATCTCTATCTCTAATTCTGATCCAAGTAATCTAACTGTATATTACAATTTGAAAAGGAAATACAAACCAAAAACAAGTGGCCGAGACATGAAAGTCCTTATTGGGCCGAGCATGCATTATGCTCAATCACATTGGGCCTTGTCTATAACTATCCATCATGCCAATCATACACCCTTATATGCATTTCTAATGCATAAAGTAAAAATATATAATGGAATACAAACTATGTTTCAACTCTTGAAACTTACTTTTGAGTTATTTTAATAATGTGATCAAATTAAGAAACTTTTTCCATTTTGGAAACTTTCCATTTTAGGTAACCTTTTTGCATGCATGTGTTATTGCCTTAATTATCAATCCAATTGATTATTAATTGATTATTTAATTAATTAATAATATTAAATAATTAAAGAATCAATTTTGGGCTTAAAACAATGGGTAAACCTAAACCTACAATTTAAACTCAAAAGTGTGTTCACACACAAATTAGTTTTGTGTCTTTTGGACCATTTAGGCTTTTGAAATTAGCCAAGCCAACTCTAGTCCTTAAAACCCATTAATAAAATTAATTAAAGTCTATAATATTTAATTTAAATAAGCTCCTTGGGCCCACCAAGTCATTTACTAATTTAAATCAAACCCGTAAATATAATTAATCCCATTAAGTGGCTTTAATGAATTAAATTTAATCCAATTAATTCAAGGCCCATTTTAATTAATATAAGTAATTAAAAACACATTAATATATCAGATATATCAAATTTAGAAGATTAAAAATCGTTATAAATATGAACTTACCAAGAACACATGAAGAACACCAATTTATCGAACTTTTTGATTAAACTAGTTTTCATGCAAAACTTGTTCGATTTTAATTTTGTTTGATCCTATGGCTTAATTTCACATATTAAACACATAAATTATCATCAAAATAATTTTAGAGGGGATCAATTAAAATTTTATTTAGAACAGCCCCTTAACTATATTGAAAGAATTTCTCCATGCCTAGAGAATGATTTTTTACATTAAAAATCGTTTTTACTTCTACAATTTTATTTATTTAATCACTTACATCAAGAAAATCAATATTTCTTATTCATGAACAACTAATTATGATATTTTAAAGTTCATGAAATGAATAACTCAAAAATAAAAAGAAAAACTATTTCGTGAATAATATAGAATTGTAGATTCATGGCAAAACTTGGATCTGATACCATGTTGGGAATTAATCGGTTACATATATCACATGTATAAATGGAAATTAAAAATTTTAACCAATATATCTAATCTTGTCATGAATATATAATATAAACATTAATAAGAATAAGAAAAATCACCTTTGATTTTTGTTGAACAATTGTTTTGACTTCTCACCGGGTTGTCGCAAACCACAGTATCCAAAATTGAACACCTGCAATCATAATCCATACAAGAGAAGGATCAAATGAGCCAAAGATTATTGGAATTACAAGGTGGCTGAATTCTCCTTGATGCTAGCAAGTAAAGAGTGGCGGCTAGGGTTTTTGAAGAAGAGAGAATTTCTTTTCTCTTAAAAAAAACTTAACCCTAAATCCCCTTATCTTGGATTTTATAGCTAGGTTAAAAAATCCAACTTCATAATGGGATTGGGCTCTTTAAAATTTCTGGAGAATTATTAATTAGGCTTCTAAAAATATTATTAATTCATTTGGGCTCAATTAAATCTAATTTAAGTCCTTTCATAAAGGATCCTGCAGTTAACCCATAAACTAGGCCCTTTATGCATATACTTAGATTTAATCATCCAAATTAATTCTAAATCCATCCAAATTAAATATATAGGCTCACTAACACTTATGAAATATATTTGATTTATTTTAGTCCAAGAATTAGGCCTCTATGGCCTTTATATGGAATTTACATTGAACCCATCTTCTGGTGGGCTTCTGCGCAAAAACCAAATCCCTGGGCCTCTAATTATTTCTCCAATAGACCTATTACATATTATATCAGCCCTATAAAATTTATAGTCCAATAATAATTAATTATGAAATATAATATTTCAATTAGGTCTATTATGCATAATATTTCTAAAAAGTTTGCGAACATGTCTCCTTGTGCATAATTGATTAAACTCTTTAATTAATTATTCTCTTATTTATTTCTCTTCTCCCATAATATTATCAATTATTATTATTAATATCCTTGTCATTTTACCATTTTATCCTTTACTCTGTATAT
Organism: Excoecaria agallocha; assembly: GCA_037975025.1. Taxonomy (NCBI): domain Eukaryota; kingdom Viridiplantae; phylum Streptophyta; class Magnoliopsida; order Malpighiales; family Euphorbiaceae; genus Excoecaria; species Excoecaria agallocha. Next base: position 95,936,574 of record CM075807.1, on the reverse strand, counting down.
GTGTGACCTATTAGGTTCCTGTCCATATTGGCAGTATAATATGTAATTATGAGTTCTATTCAAAACTCATATGATTTAAACTTCTTTACATTATTTTATCAATCCCTTATTGATATTTATGATATACTATTATAAAATTCATGAACGACCTCTAGCTAAGCATCATGACTACTCAAATATCAGGAAAGTCAAATGGTTCTAACTATATCCTTCCATAGAAAATAGTTACCGTGCAATTACTCCTTTCACCACTCTTATCTCAATTAGATTCTGAGTATAGATTTATTTCAACTGATATAAATCTAATTATGTATGTTCTATTAATTTTAACCATTTTTCCCAAAATGCCCTTTATGGATCCCTATCCATCATGGCATATTACTCTGGCTAGAGATTCTTTGAACAAGGCAATTATAGAATCATGCGGATAACTTCCCTTAATAAATCTAGGATGGTGAATCCTTTATCGATTACTAAACTATCTTTAAGAAGGTCATGATATACCCAACCTTCTAACTATGTTCACCTCTAGTTTGAAGTAAACAATTATTAAGTTAAAGTATATCACTCACTACTTAAGATAACCTTGGTGATCTCAAATCTAAGGATACTTGCACAACCGTTATGAAGAGATTCCTCACTGACATAGATTTAATATCCATGTGAGCATTCTCTTTGCAAGTCTCTAATGAACTTATTCTTCTAACAAGCATCCACATGTTAGCTTTCATCATCTCCATAATCAAAGTTATGAGAACTACTGATTGAACTATTCAAGAAGCATAACATGTGCTAGTCTTTCCGGATTAACAATGTCCTATCTTATTAATTCTAAGACTAGGGATATTTAGATATTATCACATTTCCATGAAATAGACATCCCGTATCATGAAAACTTTCATGATTTCCTTTACACCGTGTTTATAATATCTAGGATTTCATTTATTAATTTAAGATTTATGAACAAATGTATTTAAACATAGCATTAATAAATGAATGATGCCTTTCATTAACAACATGAATATATATATATATATATATATATATATATATATATATATATATATATATATATATATATATATATATATATGAAATACATCCCTTTTACATGGGCTCTAGGGCATACTCTCTAACAAAGTAAATTTTGTATATGAGTGTTGAAGGCCAAATCATAATTTTAACTTTTGAAAAGCAAATTCTAGATGCGAATTTAGGGAAGAGATTCAACTCAAATGCATAAATGAATTCATGGCTTCCTGCTTGTAGCTTAAGAAACACCATTTGCCTCTTCTTACATTCCAAACCTTTTTAGAAGGTCATCTCTGTTAGGTTGGATGAGACCAAACCTAAAATCAATAGGTCTTACATTAGTTGCAATGTTAGACTTGGGTGAATGGCTATAAAAAAAAGGTCAGGTTGCTAGGGGAAAATGACCATTATGTTTTCTTAACTAGTACGAGGACTATTTCTGCCCATTTTCTCACCATCAAGGCACTCTTACATTTAGCTTCGGTGATTTTCAATTATTGAAGTCATTTTCACATTTGGCTTTGATGATCTCTAATTTACCAAAAATTGTTCAAAGGGTATTGACTTAAGATCCCCCTTTCCTTTTTGATCTTATTGTTATAATGTTGACTTTATGGATTTTCTATTTCCCCCTTCTTTCTTTATTTCCTTTTTTCCTTTTTTTTTATTTTTTCCTTTTGCAAGTTTATTTCATCAAATAACCTTAATTCTTTATGAATAAGATTTATACCAAGATTTGAAGAAATTAATCTTCCGTATTCTTGAAATGTGAAATCGGATTTTTCAAAGTGGTCTTTTTAAGGGGAAGTCAAAATTATTTTGGAATAAGGGTTGTTTCAGTAACAATGAAATGAGCATGCATTCAACATGCTTAAAATAAAAGCTTAATAGGCTAGCAAGCGACTATGAAATCAAGGTAGGAAAAGTAATTTAGAGGGCTATACATTCTTTCTCTCCTTGGGGTCACTTTGATCGGTAATAAAAAAAGGTTATGATGCTTTTAATGAGATTTACCCAATCCCCTCGATTGCAAGCAAATTTTTTTTTTTGAATTTTAAAATTGGTTCAAGTGCTTAAGATTTAAAAATTGCATGGTATAGTGAGGGCATTTATGTAATTTAGCAGACAAAGATAAAATATGACTATATCTTGTTCAAATCATATTTGAATGAAACAAAAACTCCTAAGGTTAAGATCAAACCTATTTATAATTAAGAATTACTCATGATGAATTAAAATTTCAAATTAAAAGTAAATTAATAAGAAATAATTATGTCAAAATTATGGACATTGCATGACAAAATGAATTAAATTTAAGACTTAAATTATTCGAATTAATAATACTTCCTATATTTGGGAAAACACAGTACTGTGGTGGTCATTTTGAGTGCATCAAGGAGGTGATAACCCTCGAATCTATATTTGGGAAAGGAATAACATCACGGTCATCCTGAATGTATTAGGGATGCAGTGGTCTTCGAATCTTCCATTAGTAAAAAATAATTATGTCAAAATCTTGGAACATAACTTTATGAGGTAAATTAAGCTTAAGGAATAAGCTAATTTAATAGGAGTACTCCCTAAAATTGGCAAAAGGATAACACTATAATGGTCATTATATTGATATGAGAAACCCCTGAATCTCTAAGCTTTGCAATTAGTGTGTTGCTCATAATGGCCAAGGAGAATTATTGAGGCAACGATTGCAGAGCATACTCTTTCTTTACTTTCAAGATTAGGTATATAACAGTATATAAGAGATTATATGGGCATAAGGAATTATGTGTGAAGTATGTGTGAAAGGATTATGTGTGCCAACACATGTAGAAAATTTCATATGAAATATTTGCAAAGTGCACACAAGGAGGAATGTGTGTGTGTGGACACATGCAAGAGGTTATATGTATTAAAACACTAATAATAAAAAGAAGGCGCATAAAAATGTAAGAAAATACATGCAAAAATACAAGAGTTCATGTAGAAATGCATGAAATTATACGTGAATGCAAGAATGTATACATGAAATGCAAGAGTGTATGAAAAAATGCAAGAACATATGCAAAAAGGCGAAAATGTGAGAGAATGTATAAAGAAGATGCAAAAATGCAAAAATTTATGCATGAAATGCAAATATGCAAGAATGCATGCAGAAATGTATGAATGCATGAATACATGCATGAAATGCAAGGCATGTACCCTAGTGGTTAAGGGATCTTATCTTGAATGAGATTTAGCTAGTAGTGCACATGCATCTTCCTCAAAAGTTCTAATATTTAGGCAAACATTCTCCAGTTATTTTCCTTAGTTTTTTTACCTTTCCTTTTGTTTGATTTCTCTTATTATTTATGGAGTAGATAATCTGTTGTTCCTGCACCCTTGGAAAAAGGAAATTTTTTTCCTTATAAAGTATGATATAGCCATCCCATTAGGTGTTTGCCATGCTGAGCTTGTAATCCCATACACTTACCCAAAAGTTATGCCCCCTACCTGAAGGGTTTGTGGTAACTTATAACAATATTCATATGACCCCACAAATCTTATACATCAAGTTTACTTTCTTAATTCCATTATGTTATTCTTGACTAATCATCTTGATGTACAAGTCTTTCTTGCTTTTGAAACATTATCAATTGCCAAACATTCTTTAACTATGCCATTTATTTGCCACTTATTTACTCTCACACATATTCATATACTTTAACTATTTTTAAGACACGACAATATCATTCCACATTTATAAAAGCCATCTTATAATCATAAGACTTTAAGTTAATAAACTACATCTTTAAATATATAATAAATTCAATTAATTTCCATTTCTTATACATATATATAGCATATTTCATGGATAAGACATGTTTCCATCTGCTTGAATACTTATTATTATTATTATTATTATTATTATTATTATTATTATTATTATTATTATTATTATTATTATTATTATTATTATTATTATTATTATTATTATTATTAAGAAGCTATTATATCATTACCTTAAGTACTATATAAACTCTTTAAAGCATTGCAATACTACCCTTGCACTTCTATCTCTACATAAATCAAATTCACATGTTATGAGTCCATAACTTATTTATATTATCATGTAATAAGTCATACATACCACTCATATCAATTACACAATATTCAACAAGTAACATGTAGTTATGGTAATATACATCAACCGGTATACTTTTTGCAAAACATCACATACCATTTCATATATCATGCGTTCCAAGGTAAATGAAACACTTTAAAGCCATCTTAAGGATTTTTATACATACAATAATGAAATACTCTTTCACTCTAAGCCATACTTTTCCATATGCTATACATTGATGTTTTTGAAGGTAACACACACACATACACACACACACACACACACACACACATATATAATCATATAAAAAGCATTTAACTATAAAGATCCTGTGTTCATCATTTAAATCGTTGATAAAGTATCAATATCAAGCAAGTTCATATGCATGACTTCTTGGTCTAGTATAACTATATGATTCTAAAATGCCAACTGCTCATCTTTGTAATGTAACCTCATATATGTATCATGTATTCCATATACTATAACTCCAGTCATGACTATGATTAAAAAAAATTGACATTACTTAAATGATGACATTAGGGCATTTGTGCTTATAGTTCAATTACTATAATCATTTTAGGTAGCCTATTTTAGTTCTAAGAGTGGACAACAGGAATGGTAGATACCCTTAGGTATCAAAATGGTGGATATCTGAAGATATTAAATCAATAGACCCAATCAGGGCCAAACTATACTCTAAACCGATCAAACGAACTTAAACAGGGTTAGGTAACAAGCCAAACGACATGATCCAAATGGGATCAACTATACTTTAGACCCAATCGTGCCAAACTTTGGTAGGTGTAATTATCCCTTTAGGCACCTATCTATCCATAATTGAACTCTATTTGAAGGCAATACTATGTTCATGTTCATTTCATATATGAAGAATGTACTTATATTATTCCATTTGCACATGTACATAATCATGTAAAAAAATACACCTTCTCTAGTGTATAAACATATATGCATAATTCATATAACAATTTATACAATCTTACTCAAGTAATCAATGGAAAACTATACAATCTTTAGTGTATATACTTGTATAAACCGTTTCGTAAAAATGCCATCATATAATTGTCATATTATGTATAATCAAATATACTTTTATGTATTAAAGTACTTTAGCATGCCAACATTTGGCATCACATATGCATAGCCATTCTATTTCAATTAAGCAATACCTTGTGACTATACATTTGATATACTAACATATAAACATGTATATAATATCATATGGTATCAAAAGATACATATACGTGCTTTTACTATACATGTATCACAATCTCTAGTATGAAAACAAATATATATATATATATGGTATAAAAAAGACATATAATCCCAAGTATATAAACATATATTTTCAACTTCATTTAATATTATGTTCAACTTGTACATGAACTCTTATATCTCTATGGTCACACACACACACACACACACACACACACATATATATATTTTAACGATTAGACATATCATACAACTATAACATATAAGCATGATTATGTTAGATTAATGAAGTGAATAATAACTTACCTTTATCATACATATACTTCGATAAGTAGTCATACTTATAGCTTACAATGTGTTATTATTTTATATGTTCCATGACCTTATCTCTTTCTCTATAATGTGTTACTTTTTCATAGGAAAACTTCTTAAGATGCTTATGATCTCTTCTGCATATAGATAAAATGATATTCTAAAGATGCTTGAATTCATTAAAGATACTTAAGGGTATTCCAAAGACACATACAAAAATTGTGATAAATTTTTGCAATAATTATACATAGAGACAGATTTCCAAGTTTGTCTTTAATGCTATTTTGACCTACCAAAAGTCATTTTGGACAAAAATGATCTTCTATAAACATGATCCCATATGTTTCTAGTTCTAAGAACATTAAAAATTGCATCAACATTATTTCAAAATTTTAAGATATTGCAAAAACATGAAGATTTGTTCTTGAAAATAGTGCTGCCGTTAATTTTGGATTCAAGCCACATTTTTACCAATTTAAAGGTAGAATTAAACTATGCTTTCTTCATAGGACTTGTATACATATAAGTCTAGTTTAAAATAAAATGAATTCATAGAATTTTGACATCTATAACAATATAAACAATCAAATTACTAAAATATGTTCCTGTTCTCTAAACAACAGTTCACAGTACCCTATTTGGTTTCTATCATCACTTAGAAAATTCATAGTATAAAATAGGTATAGAATCTTGACAACATTCCTTAAAATTTATGCTCATATGAATCTTTTTTAATTAAAATTTTGCCTTAAAGGATTTTGACTTCTCTACAAAAAGTTATAGCAAAAATACAGCAATATCATCATAATAACTGGGCAGCAGCTCAAAACGAACTTCAAGTTGGATTTAAAGAAACTTAGAGGCCGAATCAAAGCTGGGTTTCTTCAATAAAATTTTAGGTCTAAATCTTATGAATAAGTACCAACTATATTCAAGTCAATCAAAGGTCTAGACCTAGAGATATTCTAAAATTACAGAAGCTGGTCCCAATAATTCTTTACATTCATTACTTTTTTTTTCAAGTCCTATCTTAAATATTTGACTTCATTCTTTTAGGTTTATTAAATCATGCCATAATCCACATCTTTATAGAAATTTTTGGCTTGAAATACATTAAAAACAACCACAAGACACACATTCCCTTACCTTGGCTGAATCAGCACCTAGCTACAATCTTTAACTACCTTTTTGCATTTCTTCTTCTACTTGGCTTCCTCCTCTATAAATAATGTTTTCCTACCATCATATGTTAAAATTATAGCATTCATTCTCCTTAGGAAAGCCATATAACAAGATAGAATGAGAAGAATAAGAGATAAGTTAAAGTCTTTAATCCCCTAACCTTGATGATTCACTCATAAAACTTCTAAATCACTTAACATGAAATAAAATATTCTCTTGCAAAACTTGGAGATGAATAGAAGAATTTAGAGAAGGAGATGAGAAATGAAAGAGAAAGGTTTTTTCATCAAAATGTCATCCTACTCAAAGAACATACCTAATGCCTTCATTTCTCTCTCCTATATGCATGCTTTTTGACTATTTAAATGGGTGGAGAAGTTCCCTTTTGGTCCTCCATTAATTTGCATGTAATAAGATGTCCTCTCTCTTTTATTCCTTTCATAAATTCAACCCCACATTTTTTCTATTTATAATTGACCCTTTGATCTATTTTTATTAATTTCGATTACAACCATTCAAAATTGTTAATGTTTAATAACTTACATAAATAAAATTGCCACTTTGCCTTATTTACCCAAATTTGATTTTTTTCACAATTAATTAAGCATTAACTATGAATATTACCATTTAATCATGAATTTCTTCTAGGGTTAAAATTAGAGCCTTACACTATTGATGCAATTAGATTAAAGTTATTTCCTTTCACATTGATTGGAAAAGTGAGGGAGTGGCTTCAGATGTTACCGAGCCAGTCAATTTTGTCATGAGATCAATTGCAAGAGATATTTTCAATGAGATTTTTCCTACAACTAAGATTGCAAGTATTTGTAATAGCATAATGAGTTTTCACCAAATAAATGAGGAGCCTTTCCATAGGGCTTAAGAGAGGTTCAAGAGGCTATTGAGGAGCTATCCACACCATATGGTAGTTGTTTACCAATTGATGACAATATTCTATGCTAAAGTTACACCACATATAAGGTCACTATTGGATGCATCATCTGGAGGCTCTTTCCTAAATAAGTTGCTAAAAAAAGCTTTCTAATGGTTAGATGAGATGGCAACAAATGACTCTCAATGGACTACTCCTAGATAAGTTTTGAAAAGACAAGGGATGCACAATATGGATGAAGTGGCATTGTTGAAGGCATAGTTAGATTGGTGAAGAAAGAGTTAAGTGGGTTGAAGGTGCAGAATGTAGTTTCAATTGCATAAAATAGTGGATCGTATGAAAGTGGACCATGTATTCAAGAGGGTGGAGCCATGGGAGATGTAAAGGCAGTTGGAGATTATCGAAGAAATGATCCCTACAACAATATGTACAATATGGGTTGGAGGAATCACCTAAATTTCTCTTGAAAGGAAGGAAATTAGCATGCCTCATCTTTTCAACCATAGGCAAAAGCTCTTTTCAACACAAATGTTCATCACTACCATAACCAATCTTACCAACCTCAAGTAACCACTCATTACCAAGCCCTATATCCACCATATCACCATTGAGGGTAAAGTTCAAATTAACCCTAACCTCAAGCATATCACCCATTGGTATATCAAGCAAGACCACCTATGCAGGAAAAGAAGCCTAATCTTAAAGAAATGCAAGTTAATTTCATGAATAGCCAACAACAATTTTTGAATAGATAGCAATAATTTATGGCCAATTAAGAAACAAGGTGGAAATCATAAGAGCAATAAAATAGAAATCAAGATGCTTTTATGAGGAACCTAGAGATACAACTGAGCAAGCTTGTAGCTTCAATGTCCAACAAACAATCGAAAACTTTTTCTTAAAATATGGATATAAATTCTAAGGAAGAGGCCAAGATAATTACATTGAGAAGTGGCAAGGAGGTTACATAAGGAGAGGAGACATGCAAGTCATCTTCACCATTATCACTAAGTATAGAGGGCCAAGATGTAATGTAAGTGACTCTAATCCTAGGGTAGAGGTAAATGTTGATACTCCCACAATTGATAAGGGTAAAAGTATAGTGAACCCCAATATAGAAGATCCTAACATAAAGGAAATAGAAGAAAAATAAGCAATTGGCTAGGTCTCTAGAAATGTTTAAGAAATTACACATCAATTTACCTTTTGCTATAGCCCTAGCTTACATGGCCAACTATGCTAAATTCATGAAAAACTTTATACTAACAAAAGGAAATTTAAAGGATGTAGGACTACGCGACTTATAGAGTATTGTAGTGTAATAATTATGAACAAGATTTAAAAAAAAAATTGAAAGATCTAGGTAACTTCACTTTACCCTGTGAAATTAATTGGTGAAACTTTTATCGGTAATGTTTTGTGTGACCTAAGAGCCAACATTAACTTAATTCCATATTCCATGTACAGAAAACTTAATCTAGGTGATCTTAAGGAGATGGGGATATGACTCTAGCTTGTGGATAGGTCAGTGAGAAAACCTAGAGGAATGATAAAAGATCTATTAGTAAAGGTGAGAAAATTCATTTTTCCTATGAACTTTATAGTAATGGAGATAGATGAAGATAGAAAAGTGCCACTTATTGTGGAGAGACCATTTTTGAATATGACAAAAGCCATAATTGATGTACATGGTCAAAAGGTCACCCTACGATTCAACAATGAAGAGTTGGTTTGTGGATATGAACAAAGCTCAGAAATATCCATCAAATGATATGGAGGAGTCCATTTATTTTATGGATAAGGTGGATGAATGTGTAGAAGAAACTCAGGAGAAGGTATTGTTAGATGACCCATTAAATTTGAGCTTAATGCATTTATTAGAGAATGAAGAGCTAGATGAAGTAAGAGGAGAATTGGTAATAGTAGTAGAAAAGGAAAGTGAAGAGGAGGAATCAAAGGAAGAAGGGTTTACTCTATAAAAGGGAGATTCAAAATCTTAACTTAAACCTCTTCCTTCTCATTTAAAGTATGTATTTTTGGAACATGTAACATAACCAGCAATTACCTACTTTATATTGATAGGTTTTGAAAAGGAGATGCTACTTGGAATGCTGAAAAAGCACAAGGAAGCGATTGGCTAAGAGACATCAGACTTGAAGGGGATCTGTAACACCCTAAACTCGGTCTGGTAAACAAACTAAATATGGATTTCACAAACAAGTATTTGATTTGAATATCACTTAATGACCATAATTTATGCTTAAATTATCAACCTCTAAATTCTTTACTCTAAATTTTATTAAAAATTTTGGCAGAACCTCCCCTAAATATTCACAGCCTCTTTTAGACAATATACAAAGACCACAATTCTAAAATCAATCATTGACTTCCACAACCTCAATCAAACTCCTACATAAATATTTTCCATCCTCCTCAATAATAATTAAGCTAATTTACCTATCACTATTTCAATACTCAAATATTTTGTTCTCAATAATGTTTACACAATATATTATCACACATCTAAGCTAATATCATAATATTGAATCTCAACTAGAAACTTATAAATTTACACTTAAATTATACAATCTTAACACCCATGTACATGCCAAAGTTACAAAATACATAAATAACATGAATAATTTGCTTTATGTCCTTGATCGACCATAATTATAGTTGTAGTAATCGATGATAGTTTCCTTCATTTGCGTCGATGATAATAAATATTGAATCAACCTACACACAGAAAATAAAAACCACGCGTTAAGCTATATGCTTAGTGGTGACTACCAAATTTACCTCTTGAATAATATCATTAGAATATATGAAATTTAAAGTTCCAAACATATATATTAAAAATTATAAAACATTCATAGATTGACAATTTTCGTCAAATGATACATACAAGTAGTCAATGATTAAATTTCACAAACAATATAAATATGTGTCCACATCTTATACGATTTAGTTTTCCTATAATAGTATGGTTTTTATTTCTTTTCACTATTGATAATTTATTAATTACTAACTAATTAATCATACTATATTTATAATCAATTAAGTAAAACTTCAATAAATGTATTTAAAATTTCTATAACAATTCAACAATCATTTTATTTGCTTCACATTATAATCAACCTCATCATATGCAAACACGTTCATCTTATAAATAATATTTTCAAGCATATCCTTCCTATCACACACAATTTTCATTATTAAAATTTTATATTTCATACCTATATTACCTTCAAATGATGATTTATAATTTGAATATATATTTTTTTAAACATGAATAAATCCATTTACTCAACTTACACATATTTCTCATGTCCTATAGATTCTGATATATAACCGATTTAAGTATTAAACTTGTGCTAACATATCAATCACTTCGAGTATTGGGAAGAATCAATTAACTATTTGTGATCAACTTTATAGCATTTAGTTAATCATTATGTTACATAATATAAGTCATTTCCCAATTTACCATAAAATTTATGCTGTAATCATATCATTTTCTGATAGCAAAAAATGAATAACTATGTTTATCCTACTTTGTTATTCAACTTATAGTTTAATGTTTAAATTCTGCTCCCACTTAATTTGTTTACCTCATTTTTCACTTTGTTTACTGGTTGTTGACCATTATGATTTCTTTAATGTTATAATTACCTCTTTTATCCCTGCTTACATGTCAGATTACAATTTTGCCCCTAGTTGACACCAGTAGAGAACCACGAATTGGATAAACGGGATGTAAATACGGTGTATTGGATGGATCATACCTGAAGTTAGACACAAAAACCCCAGCACTGATGCATATAATAAGCTAGCTATCCTGTCTCATATGTCATGCTCATTTCTGATGACAGCTATCTCATAAACTTATGGTATCTCACAAAATAAATTCCTATGGCTAGCCATACTATCCAAAGTACTAGAATTACCCATAGAACACTAAGGGCAACAAGGTCTTTTCTGTACTCCAAACTTTACAAAACATACATAATCATATCTTTATTACATTTAAACAATTAAACCAAACCTTTATGTGTATATGTACAATTACAATATTGTTCATTTAACACGTGAAAGAAATTCATGATTATTTAATCAGTCTCATTTATAGTTATAGTTTCTCAATTTCACAAACTTGCCATCTACTATCTAGAGCTCTGTAGTGCTCTACGTGATGTTTCTCCAAATTTAATTTATTATTAAATAGTGGATTTACCCTTAATTTCCTCATTCATGTTATTCCCCTAAATTTTAATCATATATGTGTGCTACTCATATATTTTGTTCAACCATTTACTACATAAGTTTACATTACCTCTATCTTTTTAGTTTGTGTATCAAATCAGTAAAATATAAATGATATATATATATATATATATATATATATATATTCGTAGCTAGATAGTTTAAAAACTACCCGTATGTTCATATAGAAATCACAGACATTTATAACCCACCAACAAATTAAATTAATTTAACCTTATAATCTATTAATTCATAAAAAGTTAAGCTAATTTATTCTCTTAAACTAATGCACATGTCGAACCAGTTATCAAATATATATAATAAATTTTACTATATTCTCTGTTTAAGTTATACAAGATATTTCTTAAGTATAACTATTCATATAAGTCTATTTATAGTTCTATATTTTGATTAGCTCATTTAATTCATTAGACATAAAACATTCAAAATCACTAGTCAATTAGCTTAGTGTGTAAGAAATTAAATTTTCAATCTAATGTGTTATTAAGTTAAAATATCCTTACATTCACATTTCATCATCTTGATTAAAAGCCCATTATAATTCTTTTTAGCGACTGTCGGTTACATCACGTTCTTAAATTAAAAATTTTAACCCTACTTATCATACTTACATGTATAAAATATAAGGTATCCCAAGTTCAATTTAGTTTCGTAATGGGTTGTCAAATAGTTCCTAGCATCACCATTAGTTTCTTTTATTATCAAGAATATAGTAATGTTAATTGATCATTTCTTTATTTAAGCACATAAAAATTTCTACCTTTAGCATACTGCATCCAATTATCCCATTCTTTAATTATACTTACTACAACTCATTTACTAAAATTATAGTTATAATATCAGTAGCTTTAACTTATAATTCAATCTAACATCTCTGTTTTTATTGCCTTATAATTAAATTTACTCATTACTTTGATAGACAGTTTTACGTCAAACACATAGTAGCTCATCTATTAGGAATTATGAATCACACTGTAATTAAACTTCTTAAAACCACCAATTTACAAAATTTAACAATTACTAAATCCCAAATATAACAAAATAGTGAAATTAAAACAATAATACCGAATATGCTTTTTGTCATTAAATCTATCGAACTAACTCAATTCATTTAAAATCTCAACAGCAAGCACTTAATTTGAAAGAAATCAATCAATTCTTAACCATTAATTAAAATTTAATTACTAAAAATTATAGGGATAAATTTAGTAGTCACATACCGAATAAGATGGTTTTTTATGCATTTTTCTTCATTTTTGTTCACCAATATGCTCACCGAAGGCTCATCGAATCTTCGCTGGAGCTTCGTTGAGCTGGATTAACACTGCCATCACGAAGCCAGGATCATCAAGGACTCATTGTCGGTGGTCACGCACCATAAGGAGCTACGGTGTGGCCAAGATCTACACCGAAGCAACTCACCACACCCAATTTTGATAAGCTCATCGTCGGCACTTGGAGTTGGATAGAGGGTGCCAAAGTGAACACCTTGGCTTTAGGTACTTATTGATATAAATGATGTCAAAATTAGCCATCGCGGTTCATCGGAATAGAGGGAGAAATCTTGGAAGAAGAGAGAGCAAATACGGGAAGGAGAAAACTCACATCGACAAGAGTTGAATGGCCATATGCACCGTACTTGGGCTGACGATAGGAGCCAACGATGGTACATGCATCACCGGTAAAGATGCTGGTTGTTGTAGGTAGTGCCTCACCTGTATCTCCCTCTTCTATTTTTTTCTTCTTTCTTTTTACAATTTTTATGGCCCTTTCTCTTTTATGATTTTTTTTCTTTATAAACTTATGGCCACACAATATCAATCATTTAGTCCTAAATTTCTAGGGACATCACTTTTCTTTTCTTTTTACATTTTTTTATTTTTGTTTTTTTAATTTTTTCCTTATTTTTAAAATATATTTTAGTTTAAATTATTTATTAATATATTTCATTTTAATAACAATATTAATTTCAAGCTTAAAATTGATTTCTTATTTGTATTACTAGCATAATTTTCCATTTTTTGATTCAATTATCGATTGTCAACATTTCGGGACATTACAGGATCAACCCAAGCTACTGCACTAATCAAATTTTGATAGAGGAAGAATGCAAATCGATAACTCAACTGCAAAGGAGGCTCAACCTAGCAATGCAGGAAGTAAAAGAGGTACTCAAACTCCTTGATTCGGTAAGAGCAATGCTTGGACAAAGGAAAAAGAAGGTGTTTTGTGTAATTTACTATGCAATCCATACCTTGACTGAACCTCAAGTCAACTACACCACAACTAAAAAGGAACTTCTTGCAATAGTCTTCGCATTTGAGAAGTTTAGATCATATTTGTTGGGTACAAAAATTATGGTGTGGTCTGATCATACCGCATTGAGATATCTTTATACCAAGAAAGAGTCAAAATCGAGGTTGATCAGATGGGTACTCCTACAAGAATTCAACCTAGAGATTAGAGATATGAAGGGTGCAAAAACTTTTATGGTGGATCACCTATCGAGGCTTGAATATGACCACATTGAGAAAGGGAAGATTTTAGATTTATTCCCTGATGATCATATTTATGCTTTGTTTATGTGTGAGGTTGTTGTTCCTTCGTTCACTAACTTAGCAAATTATCTTATAGGTGGCTATATGTCGAAGGACTACTTATTGCAATAAAGGAAAAAGATGAAAGCTGATACAAGGCACTACATTTTGGATGACCTTTATCTCTTTAATATGTTTATGGACCAAATGTTAAGGAGGTGCATTCCAATTGAGGAGCAAGGAAAAATTATTAAAGCTTGTAACACCGAAGAAGTTGAAGGCCAATATGGGCCAAATAGATTGTTAAAAAAAATTCTCTCTTCTGGTTTTTATTGGCTTACAATGTTTAATGATGTGCAGTTATAATGCAAACTTGTGATAGATGCCAAAGGTTAGACAATATTTCTAGGAGGGATGAAATGCTGTTAACCAGTATGCTTGAGGTAGAGTTATTTGACTTGTTGGGGATAGATTTTATGTGGCCATTTTTGATATCCTATGGGTTTAAATATATATTAGTGGTAGTAGACTATGTGAGCAAATGGGTAAAAGTCGTAACCACTAGGACTTGCAATGCTAAGGTTGTGTTAGAGTTTCTAAGAAATAATATATTCACCCGATATGAAACCCCTAAAGCCATTGTTAATGATAGTGTTAAACACTTTGTTAACCACCAATTTAAGGCTTTACTGAAAAAATTTGGAGTCATACGCAAGGTTACTACCCCTTATCATGCCTAAAATAATGGTCAAGTTGAGGTGTCAAATTGGGAATTAAAAGCCATCTTAGAAAAAACTATCAATGAATCTAGGAAAGATTGGTACCTTAAACTCGATGAAATGTTGTGGGCATATAGGACAACATTTAAAACCCTAATAGGGCTGTCTCCTTTTAAGTTAGTATTTGGCAAGTCTTGTCACCTACCAATGGAACTAAAATATAGGGCTTATTGGGCTACCAAATTATTATATTTTAACCTTGTGAGCGTAGAAAAGTGCAGGTCATTACAGCTGAATTAGTTAGAAGAACTCAGATTTTAGGCATACGACCATGCCATAAAATACAAATATAACACCAAAAAATGGCATGGCTGGAAGATAGTAAAGAAAACGTTTGTACCTGGGACAAAGGTGCTCCTATAAGATAGTCGGTTGAGGTTATTTTTCTGGGAAGCTAAAATCAAAGTGGAAAGTGCCTTTTGAAGTTGTGTGAGTTGATAAATTTGGAGTGGTGACACTAAGGCACCCAAGGGTTGAGAAAGAGTTCAAGGTGAATGGACATCGTGTGAGGCCCTATTTTGAATCGACATTTGATGGCACTTTAATGATTGTCACCCTCACGGACCCTTGATGGTATTTAAAAGTCCAACTGCGAACTTGATAAATGTAGAACTACCTCTTAACCTTTACCATTAATAATGTTTAAATTTTTTTTTGTTTTTATAGTTGTTGTGTTTAGGAGAGTGGTTCAAGGGAATGTGAGTTCTAAGTCAACCTTTTGTGTTTTATCTTGTTAAAGTAAGGTAGAAGACCTTATTTAATGGCCAGGGAGAGATGAGAGAAAAATAAGTTTTTGGTGAAGAATTTAGGGGATCAAGGTTAGGAGGTTTTGTCTATTGACTGTGACATAGGGTTAGTTTTGTTTTTGGATCACAAAGAGTCTTACCTCAAGGTCAATAGGTATTTCCTATTGACCATGACATAGGAGTAGTTTTGCTTTTGGAACTCCAATAGGTATACCTCACGGTGAGCAGGAGTTTTTTATTTACTGTGCCGTATTGGCAGTTTCAATTTTGCACTTGAAAATTTCTTAAATAATGGTCAATATCATTTCACTATTTACCTTGACCTAACTCTACTCTTAGTCAGGTAGATTAAAAAAACTTCACCTCATGAACAAAATGTTTTTATTGCTGACCATGATCCCCCTTTAGCAAAAATTAAAACCCTAATTTTTAACCACCATCTCTCCGTCTTCTTCATATTTTCTTTTTCTCTCCTTTCTTTTTTTTTCTTCATTCTCTCTATTTTCTCTCTCTCTCTTTCTTTTTCTTTCTCTTCTCTTTCTATTGGCCATCGTTGTCCTTCATCTTCAACAAGTAAGGGTTTTTCATTGTTTTTTGCTTTTAATTTTCTTCTTTTTGTGTTTATTTTGTTTGTGATGAAATTTTTATGTTTCATTTTTTTCTTTTGCATTAAATTCTTCATCTTCTTCTTTTTCTTATCTTTCTTTTTATTATTATTTTTTTGAGTTTGGATGATGTTGTGTGTCCTGATTATTCATCTCTCTCTTTCACTCCTTTCTCTTTCTCTTCTTTTTTCTTCATTCTCTTCATTCTCTTGTTGTTTTATGTTTCTTAGGGTTACATTTGTTTATTATATTATTTTTACTTTTCTTTTCTTTTGGATTTTTCTTTTCTTATCATATTTCTTTCTTTATTCTTTTATGTTTTTGTTTTTGTTCTCTTAATTTTTGTTGTAGTTTGCCTGCATCGAGAGTCTCTAAGCAAGTAAATACAATTTTCCTTTTTATTTCTCTTTATTTTCTTTTGCTAGGGTTTATTTGTTAATTTGCATTATTGATTAACTTATTTTGCTAGTTTTTATTGTGATTTATTTGATTAAATTTTTAATCTTTTAATTTTTCTTTCCTTGTACATCTTTTTGTTGACTTTTCAATATCTTTTTATCTTAAAATTTCTTATTTTTCTCTTTTCATTTTCCATTTAGTTGTTTTCACCTTGTTTTCCACCAAAATTTCATTTTCTCTTTTTAATTGCTTGGGTTATTTTTACCTTTCATGTAAATTTTAGTTTAGGTGTTATCTTTCAAGTGTTAAAGAAGTCTTTTTGCATTAGTTTCTTAAAATTTTTGTAGTAAGTTTGGGATGAAGGAGAGCAATTACCATGTACATCTCCAAAACCCTCATACATTTCATTTTTTTTTCAATTTTGCTATAGTTATGCTTGTTTTTTTCTTCACAATTGTGGGGATTTTGATTGTTGACTCTTGTTTGGGCTTAAGACTCATTGTGTTCAGGATAATAGTTTGTTTCTCTTTCTTTTTATTGTTCTATGCTTATAATTTTCACAAAGAAATTCTTCCATATAATTGATTTTGACAAATTTGCACATCCATGAAACTGTTATTGCTTGAGAAGTATGAATCTATTTTTGATTGAGTTAGAAAGGGTTATCACTACATGCCTGTTAGGAAAATTTAACAGCTTGGGTTAGTTTACCAAAATTGTTATCTCACTTAAGACGAACCATGATGTTGCCAAATATTATGAATTATTAAGGTACATTGAGAGTAGAACTATTTTTTGCTTGAGACTTTGCCTTTAATTTGGTTAGACTAGTCATAACATGAACTTGCCTACTATTTTTTGACATTGCTTCCACAATTTTGAATTTTTATTCATTGATTACTTTGCCTTGAGTTCAAAGGATTAGGTTTAATGAATTAAGTAGAGGAGCAAGAAACATGTTTAGGACTTTAAAATTTATGGCATGTATTGTTGCTTCATTGCCGATAAGAATTTAGCCATTTGATTGGGAGTTGAACTTGTTTTATAATTAAGCAAGTTAGACCTTCAAGCACTCTGTTATAACTAACTATCACCTAGCATGCATGTTTTATCCATGGCAGACTTTCCATCATAGGAACTTCAATTGTCTTGTTTGTTCTTATTTTTGCACTCTAATTTCATGCTAAAATGCTGTAAGAAATTGCTAAGTTTGCTTGTGTATCAGTGCCTTGTGTAACTTATCTAATTGACTTTGATGTTTGAAATTTAGCCACGTATGATTTTGGTATATCTTTGCTAGATAATTTTCTCAGGATAGTGTCTATGTATGCATCCAAATCTTGTTTCATTTTTGTTATCTTGTATCAAGGTATATAGGCTGAAATGATTCGATCTACAGGCTACTGGTTTTCAAAGGATAACTTATTTATCATTTTTGAGTGACAAATACTTTGATACAACTTATTTTTATGATTTGCACCCACAATCTTGTATTTTTAGGTTCACTTACAATTAAGTGTGTTTATGCTTTGATTATGTAACTTTGTGTCTGACACCTACACCCATTCATGTATAATGTCATGTTATTGATTTGCATTTACATGTAATGATTTTGTTGAGGTTTGTCACATTGTGATCCCCATGCTTCCACTTGTTTACCTTCGATTGATGTGCACACATATTGTTTTGGGATGATGGGATTGATGTAGGATTGCACTTAATTGAACCATTTACTATAAACAACTTATGCATGAAGACTGGTTGAGTGTAGTGTTAATTTTTTGGTTGCATTTTATTGCTACCAGTCATTTTGCACTTCCAACTTATTGATTGTTGTAATCTATATGAAATGAGATGTTGTCTGCTTTTGAAGCCATTAATCTGTAATGTTTGTTTACCTGTAAGTCCCCAATTTTTTTTTTAAATTTTGCTGGATCAATTTATTTCCTTGGGCAATTTTGTGCTGAACTATTCATAGCAGTGTTAATAGGTCATGTTCTACCACTTTGGAACTTTATAATTGTAATTGTTAAACTTTTCATGTGCTATTTCTCCTTTCTGCTCATGTGATGTTCCATGCTATGTTGGTTTTCTTTTACAAAGCATATTGCAATAATTTTGAGTTTATTGATTTATTCTTGAGCTTATGTAAGATGTTGAGGAGGTTTAACTATGTGTTATTTTTATTTTGGATAGTTACACCTAAAAGCACATAGCACAAGCTGTTGAACCCATTTCAAGCCAGTCTTTGGCCACTCATCCTTTCTTAGCTGACCCACCACCAAAATCCAACCAACCACCAGCTCAACCTCCTGCCCAAAAGAAAAAGAAGAGATCTAGAGGGCCTAAAATACCAAGTTGGGTGCCTAAGAATTTCAAGACCACTTATGAAATTTTATCCAACTGTGAGTACTTTCCCTCGGCCAACCTGGACATGAGTCTTTTGAAAAAGTTGGGAATCAAGGAAGAAGTGGACAGGCAAATTCTAGCAATTAGCTAGGAAATATTCTTTTAGTGTAGGGAGTTGGTTTATCCTTATTTAACTAGGGATTTTATGGCTACTGTTTAGTGCCATTTTGGAGGAGAAGAGCATCCAAATATGTTAACTTTCTAGTTGGAAGGGAAATACTATGAGAAGACAGTTATGGAATTCTTGAAGGCTTTGGGATTTCCTAGTCATTGTCACTTTGCTTTCCATAATTATGATAAAAATGCAGCATGAGAAGAGATTAAAGAGCCTCAAGCTGAGGGGTACATTTTAGGATTGACCAAATCCTACCATCAAAGGGATAATGCATTCAATATCCTGTATAGGTTTTTCTCTATATCTCATATGTCTCATGTGCAATCTGTAGGGTAGGTTAACCTTTTGGTGGTGCTAATTTTAACTTTTTTGGTGAGAAGTTTTCCAATCAATGGTGCATACCATTGTTGCAATAAATTAGAATAAATATAATAGCAACCCACCAAATTGAAGAGGATATCATTGGGAGGTTGGGTGACAATGATTGCTAGGGTTTTTGAGACCAACTAAATTATGGTAAAGCTTTCCCTACAGTGAATTACATAGACTATAAGATGGTAAAAACATGAAGATAGTGGTAGATGATTCTATAATAGAGCATGGATTCAGGCTTATTAAAAGGGATCACTACATATAGAAAATAACTAAGAGTTTGAGTAACCCAACACCTAGGCCTAATTAGAGGGCAGAGACTCTCACCTCTCTCAATATGCCAAAATTCTTACCAGGTTGTATGAATTAAATGCCAAACATGCAAACATTCAGAAGCAGCAAAACAACATGCTGGTAGCTCTTTCTCATTTGGTCACCAGGCTGGATACTATTTTCCTACCACCACCTTCTTCTCCTCATGATGTATGATTGCAGGGAGTTTTGTACCTCATTATTTTATAATTTTGTTTATTTTGTAGTAGTTGCTGAGGATAACAACTTCTGATGTATGGGGTAGGGGTGTAAATATTTTGGTACATTAAACATTGAACATTACTTTGTGAATAGTTATTTAGGATATGATATTTTGTGCAAAATATTAGTTTGTGGAGATTAGTTCTAATCATGACTTGCTGAAGATTCTTTTTGTGGAGATCTATGAAGCTTTTGTGGAGTTCTTTTTGAAATTGAATAAGTTTGACAGTGCTTCTATTTTTGTGAAGCCTTTTAAACCACATATATTTTTGTTTTAGTTTAAAATTTACAGTTATTACAGTTACAATTTTAGTTTTTGTGGTTATTTTGGTTATTTAGTGAACAATTAAATTTTAATTTTAATTTTGTAGTTTAGTTTTCTTTTAAGTAGTTATTTCAATTATATTTTATTTTCTGCTTTAAATTTTGTTTTTGCTTATCAATTTTTAGCTTTATTTTTTAATAATTGTGTTTGTTGAATAGTAACGTTATTGATTATTTTTCCAATTAGTCTGAGTTTCCCAGTTTAGTCTTATTTGAATCAAATTTAAACCCAGATTTATGAACTGTTGGTTTAGAGAGCCTTAGGTAGCCAGGGAGCAACAGCATTGTTCAGCGAAGAATTTTTGTTTTGATTCAATCTCAAGTAGTCATATATTATCCAATTTCTAATTCAATGAGTACAATAGGTTAATTATATGAATTTAATGAAAAACAAGTGAGTGAGAGCAGTTGAGTGAAGGAATTTTGAAATAGCTAGAACCTTCCTCATCACCCTTCGAAACAAATATTCAACTCAGGTAGAATTAGGATACGACCTAGATAACATTTCCTTGGCATTCACTTCGAAATGACTTTTTACCTACCCTATTGTTTATATTTACCTTTGCTAGCCCCTTTTGAGATGAATTAGCATGCCGAAGGCATACTATTTAAAAATTTTGTTTATTATAATCATAAATTTAACCATATAACTTAAATGGCATTTATATTCCCTATTTTAGAATTGGCCACTCTAGGTGAGATAGTTGTGAAATTTGAGTAAGGAAATTGAGCTTTTTTGGATCAGTTAAGAGTGTTAAATTTGTGGAAAATGGGGTAATAAGAACTATGGTTTATTAAACTTGATACATTGCTGATTTTAAAATTTTTAGAGTGTTAGTGCCCTTATTTCCAAAAAAAACATCAATCAAATAAAGGTTATGCTACAAAAATTTTGGTTATTGCTGTAATAAATAAGTGTAAGGTACCTAGCATTTAAGGGGAAGTATCAAATTTTGAGATAGTCTAAGAGATAAATTTTAAGTTCATTCTTCCTATACAATTGTAAGTCGAGCTAATGTCTTTTAAGATTCATTTGTTAATTTTGCTAGAAAGAACAAAAATTTTGAAAGAAAAGTTATTAATATTCAGAAATTCAGGTGGTAGTCGTGGTAGTGTGGCTAATTCTAATTTGCTAAATTTATCCCCTTTTTGGACCCAAAACCTTCCTCCCATTACAACCTTAATTAAAACCTAGTGATCCTATTTTGCTTTGAGTTATTTAGTGGAGATGACCCATATGGTTCAGGTGCTAATGGAAGGGCCTATGGCTGTTCTGAGTTTTAAGTATGAAATCATCATATTCTTTTTTTTCTCAATTTTTGGAATTTTTTGGTAGTTTTGGATTTGAAAATTGATAAACTTGCTTTGGCCTAGCACACACATATGAGAAATTATTCGATATAGATTAGTTGAGTC
Organism: Excoecaria agallocha; assembly: GCA_037975025.1. NCBI lineage: Eukaryota > Viridiplantae > Streptophyta > Magnoliopsida > Malpighiales > Euphorbiaceae > Excoecaria > Excoecaria agallocha. Next base: position 95,914,303 of record CM075807.1, on the reverse strand, counting down.
TTTTCAATTGAATGTTTTTTCTGAATTTCTTTTGCTGAGTGTTATCTTAGCTTCTCTGAAATTTTTGGTTTTGAATTAGAGTTTGAGTTTTCAATACTGTGGATGATTCGTTTGCTTGAGGGCAAACAAAGTCTAAGTATGGGGTATTTTGATAACTTAAATTCAGTGTCTAGTTTGAGTCTATTTTCAGCCTAAATTTTAGTGTCTTTTTCTTTGTTTTGCTTGAATTTAATAATATTTATCCAAATTCAGTTAATTTTAGCTTTTATGTATTTTGAAGAGCTTTTAATGGAATTTTGTACTTAATTGTAAATTTTACAGGTACCTTATGGCTAGCAGGTTTTACCTAATGACCATGATATATGCTTTCTATCAAAATGCATCGTTTTAAAGTAAATCACAGTTAGCAGTACATTTGTTCATATATTCATGCTTATCATGACCTAGGGAGTCCTTCAGTATAGAACTAAAAAAAGAAAGACCTCACGGTTAATAGTGTTGGAATTTAACGGTTACATGCATCACATACATGAGCGGAATTTTAAAATTTTTTTAACCATTAGATCTGATCTTGCTATGAATACACAATATAACTATATGAGAATAAGAAAAATCACCTTTGATTTTTGTTGAACAGTTGATTTTACTTCGCACCGGGTTGTCGCAAACCACAGTGTCCAAAATCGAACACCTCCAATGAGTAATCCACACTAGAGAGGGGTAAATTGAACCAACAAATTGGTGTTCAACTAGGGCTGGCCCAAATTCCAAGAAGCTAGCTTGGAGTTGGTGCAAAAAGGGAGAGAGAATAAAGAAAAAGACTTTCCTTTTGTTTTAATCACTTAACCCTAATTCTCATTAGTTGGCCTTTTATAGTTAGGTTAAAATTCCAACTCCTTAATGAGATTGGGCTCTTTAAAATTGCTGGAGAATTATTAATTGGGCCTCTGGAATTAATTATAATTATTTGGGCTTAATTAAATCCAATTTAAACCTTTTCATAAAAGTCTATGCACAAAATCCACAAACTATGCCCTTTGTTCATCTAATTGAATTTAAATACCCAAATGGATTCCAAATCCAACCAAATTAAATATGTAAGTTCCATAACACTTATGTAACATATATAAATTAATTTGGTCCAAGAAAAAGCCCTCTAAGCCCTTCTGTATGGAGTTGGCGTGTGGCCCTCTTTTGGAGGGCTTCCTCCAACTTCTTCATTCCTTTGGCCCTTTATAATTTCTCCAATGGATCTATTAATTATTATATCAGTCCTATAACACTTATAGTAGTCTTATAACACTTATAAGATAATAATAATTAATCATAAAATACATTGTTTCAATTAGGTCCAATTTTGCAGAACATTTCTCAAAAGTTCCGCGGACAATTTTATTTGATCATAATTAATTAAACTCTTTAATTAATTATTATCTTATTCACTTCTCTACCTTCATAATAATATCAAATATTATTATCCTTGTTATTTTACCATTTTACCCTTTTCTCTATATGTGTGTGACCTATTGGGTTCCTGTCCATATTGGCAGTATAATATATAATTGTGAGTTCTATTCAAAACTCACATGATTTAAACTCCTTTAAATCATCTTATCAATGCCTATTGATACTTTTGATACATCATTATACAAGTCATGATTGGCCTCTAGCTAGGCATCATGACTACCCAAATGTCAGGAAAGTCATGTGGTTTGACTGTACCCTTCCATAGAAACAGTTACCGTGCAATTACTCATTTCACCACTCTTATCTCAATTAGATTCTGAGTATGGATTTCTGTCAACTCATATAAATCTAATTATGTATGTTCTATTAATTTAACCATTGTTCCTAAAATGCCCTTCATGGATCTCCATCCATCTCGGCATATTACTCTAGCCAGAGATTCACTGAACAAGGCAATTATAGAATCATGTGAGATAACTTCCCTTGTTAAATCTGGGATGGTGAATCCTTTGTCAATCACTCAACTATCTTCAAGTAGGTCATGATATACCCAATCTCTTAACTATGTTCACTCCCAGTTGGAAGTAATCAGTTATGGAGTCAAAGTATACCACTTGCTACTTAAGATAACTTTGGTGATCTCAAGTCTAAGGATACTTGCACAACCGCTATGAAGAGATTCCTCAGTGACATAGATTTAATATCCATGTGAGGATTCTCTATGCAGGTCTCCAATGAACTTGTTCTTCTAACAAGCATCCACATGTTAGCTTTGATTATCTTTCATAATCACAGTTATGAGAACCACTGCTTGAACCATTCAAGAAGCATAACATATGCTAGTCTGTCCGAATTAACAATGTCCTATCTTGTTAATTCTATGACTAGGGATATTTAGATATTAAGACATTTGCATGCAATAGACATCTCACATCATGAACACCTTCATGATTGCCTTTGCACTGTGTTTATAATATCTAGGACTTCATTTATTAATTTAAGATTTACAAACTCATGTATTCGAACATTGCATTAATAAATGAATTATGCCTTTTATTAAGAATATAAATTTCATACATATGAAAAACATCCCTATTACATGGGCTCTAGGGCATACTCTCTAACAAATAGGTTTCTGTGTTAACCGTGAGGTAGTTAAGCTTCAGTCTAGAATTCAAATGATAGCTATGCCATGATTAATAGGATTTTGATGCTGACTGTGACCCCTTATCTAAAAGAAAATTTTTCTCGAAGAAAACTTTTACTATATCATGGTCAACAGGATTTTAGTGCTGACCGTGACTATATTATCGAGATAATATATAACAAAATTGTTGTTTGGAAAAAAGAGAGTTTTTCAGATCTAGGGTTTTTCTTCATAGTTTTCTTTCATTCCTTAGATCATTTTATACATAGATTTATAGTTCATTATTGGAAATAGCTTAGATTTACATATAAATACATAGATTAAACATAAAAACACAGCTTAGATACTTAGTTTTTCTCAGTTTTGAGCTCATTAAAATGAATCTTTGTAGAAGAAGATTAAAGAGCTTGGGATTCAGCTGAATTTTTCTTCCTCAATGAATTTATAAGTTTATTATCTCCTTTTCTCTTTTTATTTTGTAATGGATAATGAGTAGACTCTTAGTTTTTAGGGGGATCTTTGAATCCCCTATCCCTTATGTGAATATTGAAAAAAAAAAATATATATATATATATATATGAATGGTTTATTTCACTATTACTTCATGGGTTTTTATTATTTTGAGTAAATTTCTAAATTTGGATGAATTATTTCATCATATGCATTTGTTCGGATGTTGAGCTTAGATGATTGAATGCCATGAATGTTATTTCTCTGCTTTTTAATCATGGATGCTGTGATTTTTAGATTGATCCAAAATGGGACTCTTTTAGTTGCAGGATTTTGTTATTTAGGACTAGAGTATAGAGTGAAATGAATGGGCTTTGGGTTGTTTGGCTCCAAAATGGGATGACAATCTGAACCTAGGATTTTTCACCCATGCTTAGGCTAATTGTGGGATTTGCTTTGGAATGGGACATCTTATGATTAGAATCACTGGATCCGAAAGGGGATGTTTGGGTTAAGAAGGTTATCCATAATTCATATATATGTAATTTTAGGATTAAATTAATTCACATTTGTGTAAGGGGAGGATGAGTGAACCTAGGCAACATTTTGAATTTATAAATTCTATCCTTGTTAATTTGTCAATTACATTAATCATAGTTAATTTATTGCTAGTTTATTTTTATAATCAATTTTGAAAGTACAATTCAGTTGTTAATACTTACATTTCATAGTTGACAGCATTAACACACATAAAAGCTTTGAATTCTTTAACATATGCTTAATTTTCATTGCTTGCACACACAATCCCTTGGGTATGTTATTCTTCGGTCTTATATCAATACCATGATTAATGTCATGCAAAATACAATAAAATAAGACATTGTATACATAAGAAAAGTTCATATTATTAACATGATTAAAGAAACATCTGTACATTTTACATTTGCAAAAAGTGGCCTATATTGCTTATCTTCCTACTACAAGTATAGGCAGCAAAAATTCTTTCAACATCTCAGGCTCTTCATTCACTAGATGGTGCCCTTAAGATTAGTGGTGGTATTTACATCCGTAGCTCTTTAAATTACTTTTTATTGGAACTGATTGGGTGATAGCGAGGTATCTACATGCTATATACATCCTAAAATATATACCATTTTGATGAGTCTAAGTCAGATATAAAAACTAGTGGCAGCACAACTCATCTCCTCCTCTTATCCTCTAGGTCTACAATTAGCTTAGCATCAATAAGGTTCTGGATTTGAATTCTAAAAGTTTGACAATTATTCATCAACTGGGGAATATGCTAGTGAAAAGCACAAAACTGATCAACCCTATAACCTGGCAAAACTTGAGTTTTGGCTGACCTTGATGGTAAGGGTTGCAATTTTGCCATTTTAACAAGTCATTCAAAAACCCAAGACAGAGGTCTACCCAAATCGAAGTACCTTATTTGAGCTACCTCTATAGCTAATACCCCTACTATCTTTTGAGCATTACTATTATAACCTGAACTAAACATCTTGCTAGTCCCAACACTATCATACATTCAATGGCCACCGCCGTGATGTTTGCCTCCTAGATTAAGGGAATGGATCCTTTTTACTTTCATGAATGTGTACCTAAAGGACTCATAATCATCCATCAGATCTTTGTCTAGCTAACAAAACTAATTAGTTATAAGTATTACACTATCTAGTATCAAAGGCTGAGTGCCATAAATCAAAGTTAAATTAATAGTTAGCCTAGTAATAGTTTTCCTTTTAGGGTCATTGATCCTTTTACCCAGTGCAATTACAAGTTCAATTATTGTTAACATGACTCTATTTTCAAGGTCTTTAAATCATTTATCCAGATCACGGTGGTCAAAAGTACCAACTTTCTACGAGAGGTCCACTATTGCTATTTCCTCTTTAAATATTTTGCTCACTACTTGAAGGCTTTGTCTAAGTCCACATCTGACCTTGAACCCTGTTCTAACTCATTGGTCCCCGAAACTTCCCTAAAAATTTGCTGATAGAGCTATCATTTGATCCTTTAAACCATCTAGGTAAGTAGTCTAAGATGGTGCAAGTTTAAAAAGCCAAAATGATGCATACCAAGAATTTATACCAAAATTATATATACAGAATGAAATGAACATGTAAAGTGGGATGTATAGACTTTATTATTTTCTTACATTTTATTTTGAAGACATGTTTACATGATGCACATATGTGTGGAAAACACGTATGGCATACAATGGGGAAATAAAAACAAAGTTTAATATATCATGATAGGCAATACGTATGTGCACAACATATTTTAAATAAGGTTGAGTTGACAGAATATGGTATAACATGAGAATAAATGTACATAACAAAGGATATATATGACATGTTTCAAGCATAATGGTTTATGTACACAAGGTATGAGATGGTATACAAGTGAATGCACTTAACATGCAGTATATAAGTAGATAACATAACTTACACAATGACATTGTGTGCACGTAATGTGAAATAAGATGCATAAAATATGGCATGATGATGCATTTTAATCAATTATATGGTATGGTAGAAAATCACATATGCATAAGTACAAGTTACATGCAAAGATACTCATGGCATAAGATAAGACACAATATATGAATGATAACATATGGTGAGTGGCATACATATATGATGTATGTCATGTTGTAAGCATATAGGTATATGATAGATGGGATGTATACATGGTGCATAACATGTCATGGAAATATGTGTTCATGATATTTGACATGTATGTCCAAGGCATAAGTTGCTTATGGCATATGGTATAATAATTTATATGTTTGCAACATACCTTATGTATAATTGTATGAGAAACGAGAATGCGTGAGGCCCCAATCTTGGCCCTAATCGGATTATGGTAAATTAAAGAGGATTATGGTTAAATAAGGCAAAACTAGATTATTTTGCATTATTAAAGTTAAGTACCATAAGGAGGTATTTTGGTAATTATGCACAGGTGTAATGGAGTATAGTTAGATTATAAGGAATGATGCAATTGAATTAAACTAGAAGTTTTGGGGTTAAAATGTATAAGGGGGATTTTGGAATTTCCTTGAAGAGATATTTACCCCACTTACTTATTTAAGGCTTCATAGAGAAGGTGGAGATCGGATATAGGGTAGAGAAGGGAGTCCATCTCTCTCACTCTCTCTCTCTAGTTAGGATTGAGGATTGAAGAAGCTTAGGGTTTGTAAGCTAGCATCTTAAAGGGGAAGAAAGAGATCAGTAAAAGACTTGGACCAGAGGGTTGAAGGAGTTAAAGCTTCAATAATAGGCATGGGAATTAGGTTTACTATACTGTTAACATAAGTTGTTGCGGGAACTTCCCTCTCCTCTTGTATGTGTGCCCTCTTTGATGAGGTTAAAATTTAAAGCTAGTAATGTAGATGAGTTTGGATAGATTTAAAGGTTTAATGAGCATTAATATAAGTAGTTAGGTTGAGATCGGGGATTTAAGTTCTTGACCTACATAATCTTGATTCTTTTAAACCATGCTTACCAAGATCCAGAGCACAGTCGCATATGGTGTTTCTCTTTCCCTTACATGGCTACACATACCTCTCCCTCCCTTCGCATGGCCACTTAGAGCCTTTCATTTTCTAGTGAACGGCGGCATATTCCCATTGGTATTTCCCTATATGGCCGCACGATCCCTGTGGTATTTCCCTACATGGCCACACATTCCCTTTGGTATTTCCCTACATGGATGCACATTCCTTTTGGTATTTCGTATGCATTCCCTTTGATTTTTCTCTACATGACTGCACATGGCCCTTTATTTTTCTTGCATGGCCACTTATGGCTTTTCTCTTTTCCTTACATGGCCTTGTGCCCTTGTTCTTCTTGCAATGAATGGCCAAGCATGGCCTTTTCTCTCAGTGCATGGCTACCTATACTCCCTCCACTCATCTATACTCAATCACCCAATCAATAAACCACTCATAAATCATAAACACAGTGCTGTATAGCCTATATGCTTATGAAGAGAGTTATAATTGGGGTGGATTAAACTAGCAATGAGTAATGCTAATGATGATTATATATTAAAGTAGTGGTTAATATGTTATCCGATTTCTGATGAATTAAAAGAATTGTGAAGGTTTCCCAATGCTAAAGTTTAGAAAGATATAGTTAGAAAGGTATGACTATAAGATGAGATATTATTGAAATTTAAATGATAAGAATGATATTGTAAGAGGGAGTAGATTAAATTAAGTTCTGAGTCACTTAAAGCCATTAATATGTTGTATATGGCATGATCACTTAATTGGAGAATCCTTGTGTAAACACACACACACACACACACACACACACATATATATAGAAAGAGTGAGAAGTTTTAGAGTAATAAAACCTATTGAGCTAAGGTATGGGGTTCACTGGAAAGCTAATTCAGTGGGACTTGCATTCGGCAATGCTATTATGAATTGCTTGGCTAGAATATGTTTTGGGTGCATATCGAGCACATAACTAAGGAGAGTAAGAGGCAACATAGTAACTTTAGAATTATATGTTATTTAATGTGTCATATAAAGTAGGTACAAGATTTATAACCTATCAAAGTAAATTGTTTTGCTCAATGTTATACACTGACATTTCTTTGCAATTGCATGAAAATCCTACGTTATAGCTTAGTGTCAATAAGAGGATGGTTAAAATGTTACTTGTTTAAGTTAAAGAGATGGGATATTACATTTTATGCTTAGTCATGATACTATAGAAGTTTGGTTATGCTACAAGTCATAATGGAGAGTAGTGACTAGCCTTAATATAGAGGAACAAGCTTGTCTATTTTGCTCATGCCCTATGTATTATTAGGTTAATCACATTCCCGCAAGTGGTGTGTTAACGTATGAGATGGAATAATCTTACATAAATATACCTGAGTATAAAATGTTATAAGGTGCAAAGTGCAAGTAAGATGATTGGTGCATATATGATTACATTAGGGTATATAACCTATTGTCTACAATCTAATAGGCTATAAAAGTGAACTAAAGAGTTAAATAGGAACAAGTGTTGACCTTAAGATTAAAAGAGCTTATTCATTTTATTAGGTTGATCATAGATGCTTAAGAGTTGTTTAAAGTAATTATGAATTGAAGTGAATAACTATGATGTTTTATAGAGGCGACTCATAATACACAACAACAAGGTACGTCATTGAGAACTATCAATGAGTTATGTAAGTTCAATATCTTATTGTTAATGCAACTATGCGATGATAAGTGGTCTGACTCAGTATGTGAACAAGTATAAGAAACAAAAACATGTATTTTCATGATTCAAGTTGCACACACACACACACACACACACACACACACACATATATATATATATGGGCATGCATTTAACCTTATGAAGATTTTAGTAGCAAGAACCATACTTTCATATTGCCTTATTGAAATCATGCATAATGTTGATTATAACGAGATAGATCAATGAAAGATTATACTTTATTATGCTTTGCATAATCATGAAAATACTATGATATATATGAATGAATATTGATACAATTATATGATCACATGATCGGTATCCATGTGTATTTGAGCCTAAAACTCAATATTTATCTATGGTAAGAATAATGTGCATTCTTATATGAATTTGGACTTCAAGCAAATTGTTGCACTAAGTAAAAAGGAATATGTTGAATCAAAGATGTTCTTTAAAATGGTAAAGCATGTGGGTCTTAGTTCAGTTGTGGATTAGATAGGCATGCCTAGAGGGATGCAATCGCAACTGGCATAGTTGACCCCGTTTGGGTCCATTATTTGTTCCCTTATGGAACCATAGCTTGGCCTATTTGGGTCCATCATTTGATATCTTCGGATATCTATTGTTCGATACCTTTAGGTATCCATTATTGATACCAATTGGTATCCATTGCTCCCATTATCAACCCCTTGAACTAGTACTTAGGCATGCTATTAAAGATTATGAAAGGTGTTCGAAAAAAAGAAATACATGAAGCAATTGCTTCACTTATATAAAATAAGCATGATGAATTGCCTATTATGTTACTTCATGTTAAATTGCTTTTGGCTATAAATTATTTCATTGAAACAAAATTTATGAAATGTATGCATGTGATAATTAGACTGTCTTAAGTAATTATGATATGGAATGCTTTGCTATGTAATTACATGAAAATATGTTAGTCTATATACATAAATATTTACACATTTATGTGCATACTGTTAACTTTGACATAAGCTAAGGATAGTGTACAGCATAATATAATGTTGTACGATATTTAGTTTGCCATGCTAAGATAGTACTATGGAATACATGATTATGAAAAGGAATGTGAATTATAAATGTACTCTATACTTAAGATTGTGTGATAATTGTGAAGTAATTGTGCCTAACAGCATTCCTTATAGATGTTACATGACATATTCCCTCCCTTATGCTTTGATTAAACCTTGCATACTTGTTTTATATAACCAATGTGATTAAATGTCTATGATTGAAGTTTTATGCTATCAATAATCATAATGTTTGGATTTATGAATAATAAGGATTATGAGGTGCTTGAACTATGCTAGTTTATCAAGTAAGAGGTTTGATAATAAAGTTTATGAAAGGTCTTCAGGAACTAGATGAGTTCACGTAATGCTCTAGGTTATTACAATAATAGTACTTATTGTTAAGATTTAAGACTCCTCTGGAATGTTCATTATGAAATGATTGATATTGTAAACTCATATGTTTTCTTTAATTGTGAAGGTTGAATGAATTGATGATATTCTTTAAGGGTTTATCCATAGAGTTATGGTTCCCCACTAAGCTTTATAGCTTAGCACGGGTTTATTTATTTGTGTAGGTCTCAAGATAAGCTCCATTTTGGATCGATAGTTATAGTGACTCAACTCATTAAAGATAAGATCTAGCAAATTGCTATTATCCTTGAGGTTTTCGTAATGTATTGAAGACCATTTATGTTATGCCTCCTTATTTAGGAGTTTGATTTGGTTATATTGTGGCATGTAATTAAGGCATGTATTATTATTATTATTATTATTATTATTATTATTATTATTATTATTATTATTATTGCTTGATCTCTACTAGGTTTGTGTTGGTATTAATGATTCTAAATGTCATATGGATTAGGGTTTTACATTTAGTGGTATCAGAGCACCCTAGTATAGTTTTTTCTGGGAAATAAAAAATTAAGAATTTGTTTTTGAAAGTTTAGAACAATTTGTCCTAGAGAAAATAGCTATATTCTGTGTTATTGTTATTAGGATATATATTTTTTATGACTACAAGAGATGACTGATTTATATTAAAGCATTAGTAGGATTTTGGTTCAGAGATTATAAGATGATATTGAAGGAATTACCACTATATCGGACCTTCTAATATTGGAAGTGCTTAAATGCCTTAATGTTCTAAGATTAAAGTATAGCATAAGTGTGATTATAAGCACATCTAGATTGTTTATTAAGGTGCTTGAGGAAAGGTTTATATGATCAGAACAAAATTGATTTTTGGCATTGAGGATAATGCTAGATGTCGAGGTTATTAAGATGCTCTATATATATTTGTCAGAATTTTCCTAATCAGCATGGGTAATTAAACATATTTCATGGTATTAGGATGGGATAAAACATGTACAGTATATGAGAATATGCATTGGTATTCATTGCAAACATGAAAACATTGATGCAATGCATAGCATCCCATATCATCTCATAACACATGAATAACATTGAGTCATATTCTAGCCCAACTGAAAGGGAAAACAGAGAGAAATTATAACAAGTATAAGAGTATCTAGAGATCAAAGAAAGGCTTGAATTTCAAGGATGAAATTCTTTTAAAGAGGAGAGATTTACGAGGCCCCAATCCTAGCCCTAATCAGATTATGGTAAACTAATAAGGATTATGATTAAATAAGGCAAAATTATATAATTTTGCATTATTAAAGTTAAGTCCCATAAGGGGTTATTTTGGTAATTATGCACAGGTGTAATAGAGTGTAGTTAGATTATAAGGAATGATATAATTGAATTAAACTAGAAGTTTTGGGATTAAAATATAATAAATAAAAGTTATTAGGGGCTAAAATGCATAAGGGTAATTTTAGAATTTCTTTGGTGAGATATTTAGCCCACTCACTCATTTAAGGCTTCCTGGAAAAGGTGGAGATCAGATATAGGGCAGAGAAGGGAGTTAATCACTCTCACTCTTTCTCTCTAGTTCGAATTGAGGATTGAAGAAGCTTAGGGTTTGTGAGCTAGCATCTTAAAGGGGAAGATAAAGATCAGTAAAAGAGCTAGACCAGAAGGTTGAAGGAGTTAAAGCTTCAATAATAGGTATGGTAATTTGGTTTACTATACTGTTCACATATCCTTTTACTTCCAAACTATCCTCTCCATATACAAAGAATATATCCTTAGTCCTTCTCAAGTACGCAAGGATATTCTTGATAGCTGCCTAGTGCTCTTCTCCAAAATTTGATTGGAATCTTCTTGTGACACTCAAAGCAAATTCTACACCTGGACGTGTACATAACATAGCATACATGATAGAACCAATTGCTTATGCATATGGTGTTCTACTCATGCTCTTATCATCTAGTGTCTACGGATACATAGACTTAGAAAAGTATTTCCCATACACCATAGGTATAAACCCTTTCTTAGAAAGATCTATATTGAACCTCTTCAATACTTTATCTATATATGTACTTTGAGAAAGAGCTAGCAACCTATTGGATCTATCTCTATAAATACTTATTCCAAGAGCATAAGATGCTTCTCCAAGGTCTTTATAAAGAATTACTTGGATAACCATATTTTAACTGATAGGAGAAAAGAAATGTCATTTCCCATGATCAATATGTCATCCAAATATAAAACTAAAAAGACAATTGCACTCCCACTGACCCTTTTATATGCATAAGATTCATCTTTATCCTATGAGAAACCAAACTCTTTAATTGTCTCATTGAATCGTATGTTTCAGCTCCTAAAGGCTTGCTTTAATCCATAAATGGATCTTTAAAGCTTGCATACTTTTTCGCCATCTACTGATGTGAACCCTTTTGGTTGTGTCATATACACATCCTTAGTCAGATTTCCATTTAGAAAAGCTATCTTAACATCCATTTGCTAAATCTCATAATCATAATAAGCTACAATAGCTAAAAGTATTCTTATAGACTTAAGCATCGCTACAGGAGAAAAGGTTTCATCATAGTCAATTCCTTCTCTTTGGCGATAGCTTTTTGCTATTAAGCGAGCTTTATAGGTATCTATGTTACCTTCCATTTGCACCCTATGGGTTTTATCCCTTCTAGTTGTTGAGCTAAAGTCCATACTTTGTTCTCATACATGGAGTCCATTTCAGACTGCATAGCCTTAAGCCATAAATCATGTTCTGAACTATTCAAAACTTCTTGATAGCTTGTAGGCTCATTGTCCTCTACTACAGTTATATCCTTATCTGAATAAATATGAAATCCATATCTCATAGAGATAGAATTCATCCTAGTAGATCTTCTAGGATTTTGTGTATAATTAGGTTCAACTATAATCTCATCTTTATTAGATTTAGTCTTGGGTTCAATCGGTCGATCTACTTCTATTTATGGGTTTTGAACTTCACCAAGTTCAATTTTACTCCTACTATCCTCTCGTATTATCCTCTCGTATGAGAAACTGTCATTTTAAGAAGACAACATGCCTTGAAATAAACACCTTTTGTTCTAAGGGATGGTAGAAATAACATCCAAAAGTTTCTTTTGGATATCCCACAAATAAGCATTTATCGGGCTTAACATCTAGTTTATCTGACATTGTCCTCTTTACATAAGCAAGACAACCCCATACCTTCATATGAGAAAGTGTGGGTTTCTTGTTATTCAATATCTCATATGGAGTAACATCAACCGATTTACTAGGAACTCTATTTAACACATAAATAGTAGTTTCTAATGTATATCCCTAAAAGAATTTAAGCAAGTCTACTCGGCTCATCATAGATTGAACCATAATTAATAGTGTTTAATTTATCCTTTCAGATACACTATTATGTTGTGGTGTATATGGTGGATTCCATTGAGATAAAATCCCATTATCTCTAAGACAATCTTGAAATTCTTAGCTTAAGTATTCTCCACCTCAATCTGACTAAGTGTCTTAATACTCTTGCCAAGTTGCTTCTCTATTTCATTGCTGAATTCTTTGAACATTTTAAATTCTTCTAATTTATATTTCATTAGATAGATATTTCCAAACCTAGAGTAATCATCTATAGAAGTAATGAAGTATGAGTAATCTCCTCTGGCATGTGTAGTCATTGGACCACATACATTTGAATGTATTAAGTCTAAAGTCATTCTAGCTTGCTCTCCTTTACCAATAACAGGAGCTTTTGTCATTTTTCTTAATAAACAAGATTCACATGTATCGAATGATTCATAATAAAATGATCCCAAATCACCTAACTTATGTAATTTGGTCATGTGTTTCTCATTTATATGGCCTAAACGACAATGCCATAAATATGAGGTGTTTAGATTATCTTGTTTTATTCTCTTGGTATCCATATTATGCACTTCTGTAATTAAATCAAGAACAAATATACCATTCTCAATGATAGTTTTAACATAAAATATATTGTTCTTAAAATGTAACAACATTTGGCCTTCAAAGAAAAGTCATAATCATTTAATAAACAACTGAAAGAAATAATACTTTTACATAATAATAATTATTTAACTCTAGTATTAATTCACTTGGAAGAGGCAAATGATAAGTCTCCATAGCTATTGTAGAGATGTTTTGTCCAGTAGCTAACTATAGACATATTTCTGCCTTTCCAACTCTTCTACTACTTTTAAGCCCATGTAGATCATTACATAAATGAGATCCACATCCAGTATCTTGTTCATTAGCTATTTTTAGCATGTTGATTAACTCAAAAATGGTTACTTGGATCTTGTTCATGTTGAAGTTAAGCATGAAAGGTACAAAACTTACGACCAACGAGTACAAGATTAAATTTATGTATAGATCATTATCCATTACATAGTCAAGTTTACTCAAATTCTCAATATACCCATACATCTTTAATGTATGAGTAGCAGCCGAAGTGCCTTCCACCATTTTACAGCTAAATAGAGCGTGAGCAATCTCATATTGCTCAGTTCTAGCTTTAGAAGAATAAAGCTCATCTAGATGCAAAATGATGGTTCTAGCATCCATCATCTCATGTTGCTTTTGAAGCTCTGAGGATATAGTACCCAGCATCAAACATGTTGCTGCTCACTATCCTTCATATATTTGCGATAAATGCCCTTGATCTCATCAATGGCATCATTTGATAGAATTGATGGTGGATCTTTATCCAAGACATAATGGATCTTTTCATCTCAGAGAAAAAATCTCACTTGTCTAATCCAATCAAAATAATTACTGCCAACCAGCTTGTTATCCAAGATTGATCGTAGGTTTATGTTTGATGTGCTCATGATGATGACCTAGATGTGAAAAAGAAAAACATATGAGAGTATGTTCATATATATGTATGCATTAATTAGGTCTTTAATTAATCCATTTACTCCTAATATTTTATTGCAAGTCAATAGCCCTTACTATATAATCCGAGAAAACCCAATGGTTTTCTTAGTTGGCTAATATCCAATTTTTGTTATGAAATTTAACCTTGACTATGGTCAATAAGTCAAACTTCATACCCTTGAAAGGTAGGTATCTCTATACCAATTGTGTCTTTACACAACTATTGGATCATTAGGTTATCAGCTCTTGATACATGCATATCATATATGCATTCCCTAATCTTACCTCTAGAATCATTAGCCTTAACTATGGTCAACAATCAAATGTGCTAGCTAAGATGACCCATTTAATTAGATTTGAACATATTCAATATAAAGTGAGCTTGACTATGGCCAACAACCCATACTATAAAGAACTCGGGTTTTCCTCCAATTAATGGAAAGCTTATATACCTTAGTATTAGCTTTGAGTGATTTTAGTCCATTAAGTCTCATCATATTTCTATCGCATAAATATAATCATAAAAAAGTGGCATAGTTATGGACTTTACTATATTGAAATCCCCGAGCCAAAAAAGAAAACAAAAGGTCAAACCTAGGCAATATGCATGATTCAAACAAATATAAATAATTACATTATCTTCAATCTTGTTTGATCTCCTTCCGGCACATCTTGCTCCTTGATAGTGGTCTCCATATCTATCTCTAACTCTAATCTAAGTAATCTAATTACATATTACAATTTGAAAATAAAATACAAACCAAAACAAGTGGTCGGGATATGAAAGTCTACAAAGGATCGAAACATGCATTATGCTCAATCACATTGGGCCTTGTCCATAACTATCCATCATGTCAATCATATGCCCTTATATTCATTTCTAATGCATAAAGTAAAACCATATAATGCAATACAAACTATGTTTCAACTCTTGAAACTTACTTTTGAGTTATTTTAATAATGTGATCAAATTAGCAAGCTTTTTCCATTTTGGAAACTTTCCATTTTAGGCAACCTTTTTGCATGCATGTGTTCTTGCTTAATTATCAATCCAATTGATTATTTAATTAATTAATAATATTAAATAATTAAAGAATCAATTTTGGGCTTAAAACAATGAGTATACCTAAACCTAAAATTTAAACTCAAAAGTGTGTTCACACACAAATTAGTTTTGTGTCTTCTGGACCATTTGTTCCTTTGGAAAGGGCCAAGCCCAATCCAACCCTTAAAACCCATTAATGAACTTAATTAAAGTCTATAATATTTAATTTAAATCAGCTCCTTAGGCCTACTAAGTCATTTACTAATTTAAATCAAACCCGTAAATATAATTAAACCCATTAAGTAGCTTTAATGAATTAAATTTAATCCAATAAATTCAAGGCCCATTTTAATTAATCCAATTAATTAAAATCACATTAATATATCAGATATATCATATTTAGAAGATTAAAAATCATTCTAAACATGAACTTACCAAGAACACACTAAGAACACATGAAGAACACCAATTTATCGAACTTTTCGATTAAACTAGTTTTCATGAAAAACTTGTTCGATTTTAATTATATTTGATCCTATGGATTAATATCACATATTAAAGACAAAAATTATCATCAAAATAATTTTAGAGTGGATCAATTAAAATTATTATTTAGAACATCCCTTTAACTATATTAAAAGAATTTCTCCACACCTGGAAAACAATTCTTTACATTAAAGAAACATTTTTACTTCTTCCATTTTATTTATTTAATCACATACATCCAGAAATAAATATTTCTTATTCATGAACATCCAAATCTGATATTTTAAAGTTCATGAAATGAATAACTCAAAAATAAAAAGAAAAACTATTCCATAAATAATATAGAATTGTAGATTCATGGCAAAATCGTGGCTCTTATACCATGTTGGGAATTAATCGGTTACATACATCACATGTATAAGAGGAAATTAAAATTTTTAACCAATATATCAAATCTTGCCATGAATATGCAATATATATATTAATGAGAATAAGAAAAATCACCTTTGATTTTTGTTGAACTGTTGTTTTTCCTTCTCACTGGGTTATCGCAAATTACAATGTCAAAAATTGAATACCTCCAATCGTAATCCACACAAGAGAAGGATCAAATGAACCAAATAACTATTAGAACACAAGGTGGCCATAATATCCTTGAATATAGCAAGGAGATTGGCAGCTAGGTTAAAAAGAAGAGAGAAATTTCTTTTTTCTTTAAAACTTTTAACCCTAAAATCCTTTTTTTTGGATTTTTATAGCTAGAAATCCAACTTTATAATGGGATTGGGCTCTTTAAAATTTTTGGAGAAATATTAAATGGGCTTTTGAAATTATTAATAATTTATTTGGGCTTAATTAAATCCAATTTAAGTCCTTCCATAAAGGACCATGTACATAACTCATAAACTAGGCCCTTTATGTACACACTTGGATTTAATTACCCAAATTAATTCTAAATCCATCCAAATTATATATATAGGCTCCATAACACTTATAAAATATATTTAATTTATTTTATTCCAAAAATTAGGCCTTCAAGGCCTTCTATATGGATTTTGTGTGGAACCCATCTTCTGGTGGGCTTCTGCACAAAAACCAGAACCCTGGGCCTTTAATTATTTCTATAATGGACTTATTAATTATTATATAAGCCCTATAAAATTTATAGTTCAATAATTAATTATGAAATACAATATTTCAATTAGGTCTATTTTGAATAACATTTCTAAAAAGTTATGTGAACATTTCTACTTGTGCATAATTAATTAAACTCTTTAATTAATTATTCTCTTATTTATTTCTCTTCTCCCATAATAATATCAAATATTATTATCCTTGTCATTTTACCATTTTATCCTTTACTTTGTATGTGTGTGACCTATTGGGTTCCTGTCTATATCAGCAGTATAATATGTAATTAAAAGTTCTATTCAAAACTCATATGATTTAAACCTCATTAAATCATTTTATTGATATTTATGATACACTATTATACAAGTCATGAGCAGCCTCTAGCTAAGCATCATGACTACCCAAACATTAGAAAAGTCAAGTGGTTTTGACTATACCCTTTCATAGAAATAGTTACCGTGCAAGTACTCCTTTCACCACTTTAATCTCAATTGGATTCTGAGTCTGGATTTATGTCAACTCATATGAATCTAATTATGTTTGTTCTATTAATTTAACCATTGTTCCCAAAATTCCCTTTATGGATCCCTTTTCATCTTGGCATATTACTCTGGTTAGAGATTCTCTGAACAAGACAATTATAGAATTATGCAAGATAACTTCCCTTAATAAATATAGGATGGTGAATCCTTTATCGATTACTCAACTATCTTCATGTAGGTCATGATATACCCAACCTCCTAACTATGTTCACCTCCAGTTGGAAGTAAGCAGTTATGGAGTAAAAGTATAACACTTATTACTTAAGATAACCTTGGTGATCTCAAGTCTAAGGATACTTATACAACCGCTAGGAAGAGATTCCTCACTGATATAGATTTAATATCCATGTGAGGATTCTCTTTGCATGTCTCTAATGAACTTTTTCTTCTAACAAGCATACATATATTAGCTTTGTTCATCTCCTATATTCACAGTTATGAGAACCATTGGTTGCATGTGTTTATTTGTTAAAAATCTGTGTAGGATCTCTGAGTCGGTTGCAGTTTTTGGGATATATTTTGAGTTATACAACTCTAATTTCGGTGTTTTTAGTTTACGATTACACCTAAGATATGGACCTGTGTTTTTGTAGAAGGAACTTTTGTTTGATTTTGCCTCCAAGTTTGATTAATCTTGAGTTGAAATCAGATATGAACAACTGTCCAGTTATATTGAACTAGCCTCAGTATTTTGGTAATATTTTATTATAGAAGACTTAGAATGAGATGATACAAAATTATAGGTAAATTATACATTTATGACTACAACTTTGATGAAGAAACTTTTGGCTAATTATGTATTCATATTTTTCTAAGAATTTTATAATTGGTGCTAAAAATTGTTTTTGGTATTATGAACTGTTATGGTTTTCTTAATTATTTTGAGTTATAGATGTGTTATTAAGATAATTCTTGATGTTTTGGAAATTATAAATATAGGAGATTAGTATTCTCATACTTGCATGTAAATAATTAGAGAATAAACATGAATATTTTTGTAGGATAGGTTGAACAAATGTAATGAGAATAAATTTTAGGAATCTTTAAATAAGAGAAACATGTAAGTATCATGAACTAGTCACTATAATTACAGCATACTTTGGGATAGGAAACCACAATTGAGTTAATTCCAATTTCATAATTTACATAAGAAACATACCTACAAATTTGTAGAAGATACCTAGGGCTAAATATGTTTGTATACTATCCAAATATTCACTTGAAATTGTAGTGAGCTGTTATTCTCGGTTCTAAAACAGTTTGTGGACAAATTGAGATATCTGCATGTACAATGATCAGAATGACATGAAGTTAATTCCTATGAAAATTTGAATCCTAAATGCAAATTTTATATGAAAGAAATATTACTTAAAAATGTATGCAAGCATGTTAAATGTTGACTTGAAATTCATACGTACTGGATGTACTATTAGAGAATAAACTTTAGTAATTTGAGCATAACTTTTGGTAGAATTGTTAAATTGCTACAACGTAAAATTATGGTAACACTAGAGACCTGGAAATACAACTTTGATGAAGACACACTGGTCTAATTTCTTCTTCATTTTACGCTATAAATTTTTATATGTGGTAATAAACATTATTTTGGTTCTATGAATAGCCTATAGTTTTTCTCAAATATCTTGAGCTATAGATAATATATTAAGGTTAATTTTGATTATTTGGAAACTAGACACATATGGGAATAATATTGTAGAAGGTCATTTAGCCTAAGAAAGACATTTTCAAATTCATAAGTGGCTCACAGTTTGGGTCCAAAATGCTACCCTGTGTAGATTTTTAATGTATTTTACCTTATTTTTTTAAAATAGTTAAGTTAAATATGTGTCTATGTGAATACATAATGAATTGGATATGGCATGTTAAAGTAACTATTGAAATAATATATGCTCAATTGACAAAATATTGGAATGTTAAATGGCAAATTGGTTATGTAGCACCCCTTATACAAATAACCTATTTATCTGATAATTTAAATACTATTAATTATGCTTATACTACATTCACTTAACCATCATTTTACCATTAATCATGCCCTACGGTTTCATATACTTATGTATGTGCTACAAGTCTATTCCTGTTTTGCATTTCATACTTAGTATCATACATACTATACTATATGAATATTACTTTATGTATATCACATGCACACATACTCTTTCTTAGCTTTACTACTAGTGAGTTACAATACTTTACATCGGTTATACACATTTTATAAGATAACTGGCCAAAAATCAAAACATATGATAATAGTAATACAAAAATATCCTACATCAAGGTTAATAATCGATGGTTGGCCCTTCCTGATACAGAGATCGTCCTTCAACAAAATTCTTGTTAACTGTACCTACATGGATAAATAACCCATGCTAAGCTATAAAGCTTAGTGGGGAAATCTACAGATGGATGACCACTCACAACGGTCATCAAAATATACATACAATATGTACTATAAAACACATGTACAACATAACATGACAATAATAACAAATACTTTAAAGCATAAAACATATCCTCATGTACATAAACATTGTACCCAAGAAAGTAACAAATATTCTCATATTCATAATTCATATAGACAGCAATTTCCCATGTGAACATATTCAAATGAAACATAATTTCTATGGGCAAACCAACAATATAATCCACAATATCAATCTTTAGTCAAATAAACTTTAACTGTTTAATTTTGATCATTACTAAAAATTAAGTTTAGCCTGCCTTAGCTTTATCAGTGGATAACGAGAACTATCGATACACATCGGTATCAAAATGAAGAATATCCGAAGATATTGGATCTATAGACCCAAATGGGGCTAAAATATACTGTAGACCGATCAAGCAGACCCAAATAGGGTCGCCTATCAGCCCAAACAGGACTGTTCATGATCCAAACGAGATCAAACATACTTTAGACCCAATTGGGCCAGACTATGGCAGCTGCAATTTCCCTATAGGTGCCTATCTATCCACATCTGAAACTCTATTACAAGTAGAACTATATTCATGTTCAATTCACATGTTACTACTGTATTCCGAGTGTACTATTTGTACATATATAGAGTCTTGTAAAACTATGAGTTCTCTGGTGAATAAATAGATATATGCACATTTCATAAGCAAAGTTATACAATTAGCTCATCCAATTCGTGTGACTATAAATTTGCATCATAACATATAGGCATGACATATAATCATCATATCATAAACTTGATCATGTTCTCATTAAGCATCTCACATGTTCATAGTCATGCTACAACATCTTCTATCTCATAGGGCAATTACATGCTCATACACTCATGTACATAATTGTAAATGTACATACCTATAGGTACATTCACATATAGTAGGCTTATTCCTATAAGCTTGTTTACCAATAAATATGCCTTTATCATCATTCAGATCATGTGCACTTTCATGTCATAGGATTACATGTGTATACATCAATTTGGCATATGACAATCATGTACAAGTCTAATTACATATATAGGTTAGATATTTCATCACTAATCTTTATTCATATACACAAATGAATGTACATGTATACATATAAATCCTTCATTGATAGTCATATTACATGCCCTATCCAATTTATTTTACTATCAAATAAACAACTATTTGTCTCAATTAATTAAAAATCATAATATCAAGTGTAGCAATAATCTGCACAGGGCAGCATTCTGGACTCAACTTGTGAGCCACATTTGGAATGGAAGATGTCATTTTTAGTCAAAATGATCTTGTACAATCTTATCCCTATATGTGTCTTGCTTCTAGAGCATCAAGATTCATCTTAATATCTGACCTATAGCTCGAGTTATTCTAGAAATACTATAGGCTGTTTTTAAAACCAAAATAATGTGGACTGTCACTTAGAAAATTCATAACGTAAAATTTAGAAGGATTTAGACCAACATTTCTTCATAAAAGTTAGAATTTCATGTCTCTGATTTTACCAGAATTTTATTTTGTAACATTTCAACATCTCTACAAAAAGTTATGCCCATTATTGTAAATTCTATTTCCGTGAGTAGTCTAGGGAACTAGTCCAGATTTAACCCTAAATTACATGTACATAGAGGCCGATTTAAGTTTAGGTTTCTTCATATGCAATATAGGTATGGAAGTCTATTTTTCAATGCAAAAAGAATCATTCAATTTGTTGTTCTATAGCTCAACTTATGATCAAGCTATATATGATGACTAATGATAACACGATCAAAAACTATATGAATCAGTATACATAAACTTTGTATACATAGTTATACTATAGTGATAATATTTCTACACTATAGTTATACGTGCAAATTGATTTAATTAAGTGCAAGTATGGTATATGAAAATAGAATTAAACAAAGTATTGCCTGCAATTAGAGTTCAATTATGGATAAATAGGCGCCTATAGGGATTTTGCAGCTACCATAGTCGACCTGTTTAGGTCTAAAGTACAGTTGATCCTATGGGATCATAAATAGTTGTTTGGGTTGTTGGTGGACCTCGATTGGGTCCATTTGATTGGTCCACCATACAGACGACCCATTTGGGTCCATAGATCTGATATCCTTGGATATCCACTATTTTGATACCCTCGAGTATCCACCGTTCCCGTTATCCACCTTTAGAACTTAATCAGGCTATGTTACAATATAAACACATCATAAATGGTTACAGTATAACAAGGCATTTAAATTATGAAATATTTTTCTTATGATTATGTATATGTGTTCATAATGTTTGTATATGCACACCTATTAATGTGTATTTGTCATTGTGATATGATGTATGCAAATCTAAGATCTATGACCTTGATATGTAAGTATAGTCTGGTTATAAAGTATAATTGATATACTTTCTTGATAAGCTTTTCTTTTTATGATTAATTATTATTAAATAAACTAATCATAAGATAAAAAGTTAAATTTAAGGTTGTAGGATGTTAGAGCTTACATTATTATACATGGTGAATGAAGCTTCAATGTAAATGTTACCGTTGAATTTTATGATTTTCATATGTTGATATGAATGTTGAATTTTATTCATTTATTAAAATAAATTATTGTTATAATTGAGGCATGATGTGTGCACTGTTGACGATCACTGTGAGAGGTCGTTTATCATGATTTTAGTTCCCCACTAAGCTTTATAGCTTAGCACGGGTGTTTCATCTGTGTAGGTTTTTGAGGTGATATCTGTTGTAGGATGGCCAACTCAAGTCATCGAGAGAGACTATTATAGACTTTTATTTTGGGCTCTTTGTATACAGTAAAGATTTTGTCGTATTAGAGATATTGTATGTAAAGATGTTAATCAGTTGTCATATTTTGTAAAGAGACTTTAATGTATATTGAAAAGTTTTAATAGTATAGCACTCTTATGTATTAAGTTTGAATATATGTTCTCTGTATAGTTGGTTTATATTTAAGTTGCACTGTTAAACTTGCGTAATGAGAAAGATAAAGTGATATGTATTGGTTAAAGGATGAGGTTGTTATAATGCTAGTTATGCCAATAATATACAGACCTGAGGCATTTGCCTATTTCTAAATTGTGTAACCTTACATCACAGAGGCCTTTTGCTATATGGGAAGTAGAAATTATAGGAATGATCCATCTATCTGCCTCGAATGGAAATTGATTCATCATAGTGGCTATTGATTATTTCACCAAATGGGTAGAAGCAGAGTCCTTCAAAAAGTTAAATGCACGGGACATGGCTAAGTTCGTTGAGAAGAATTTAATATGTAGATATGGCTTACCTCATCATATGGTGTTAGATAATGAGCTACAATTTTTAGGTGAAACTATACAAATGCTTATCAAGTATGGGGTTCAACATCATAGGTCTTCTCCTTATAGGCCTCAAGCAAATAGAGCGATTGAAGCAGCCGATAAGAATATTAAAATAATTCTAGCCAAAATTATTCCAACTTATAAGGATTGGGTTGGTAAACTACCCTTCACACTATGGGGTTCTAGGACCATAGCCAGAACATTGACATGAGCCACTCCATTTTCTTTGGTCTACAAAATAAAAGCAGTATTACTATTAGAGATTGAGCATTAATCTTTAAGAGTAGTTTTAGAAGCTAGGCTACTGGAAGCAGAATGGACTAGGCAAATGTTATTACAACTTAACCTACTAGCTAGGGATAGAATCAGGGCTTACTATCACAATCAGGTTTATCAGAAAAGGTTAGCCCGCTCATTTGGGAAGAAGTTTGGGAAGCACCCATTAAAAAGGGAGATCTAGTGTTCAAGTATATGAGACTAAGAATCCCAAATAGTCAAGGCAAGTTTAGGCCCACATGGTAAGACACTTTTATACTTAAGAAGTTGTTATCCAAAAGCACTGCCATTCTATCAAATAATGGTGGTAATAAGTTCAGAGAACCTATGAATATCGATAGGCTGAAAAGGTTCCATGGCTAAAGACTAAAAAAGAAAAAAAAGAATAAATGACCCGCATGTCAAAAATCAAAAAGATGGCAACCTTACTATAATTAGGCACCTCGCTAAGGTGAAAACAAAAAAAAAAGGAATCATGAGAAAAAATTAGAGACTGAGAGAAAATAATCAATCGAAAAAACCTGAAAGGGTTGATTGATGATAGGAGTTATGATGTTTGTAAAGTTTCATTTCAAGATTGAATAATATGTGTCATTGGGATAATATCAAATAATGATCATATATACTCAAATCAAAAAGAAATGTCATGTATACAATCATCCATGTAGAAAAAGTAACATATTCTTTTACATGTTCAAAGTTGAAAAGTCTGATGGAAAGAAAGATATAATATGTAATGGTTTCCAATCTAATCTATTTATATCACTTATCTCTCATCCAAGTGCCTAATAGCCTAAAGCCTATTGTCAACAGTAGGACTAGTAACCCATTGCTTGTAAGAGTCATAAGTGGTAAAGTCACAAGCACCAATGTCAAGGATGGTAATCATTACTAGGAGTTAGGTCCATACCCTCTTATTGTATTTCGATACAAAGGAATAGTTAAGTGTACCACCATGAAAACCCAGTGGACACCTAACAATATCATGTTGACCCCTAAATTGTCGGGCATAATGAGCAGCAATATAGAAAGTAGCTTAATGCATTCCACATAAGGGAACATATCTAGAATCTCTATCCCTAACACAAAGGTGATAGATAACCAAGTGTACCTGAACTTGATATCACCATCTATCAAATTACTTAGACAATCGAGTCCCTTCTAGACAATCAGAAACTCATACTGAAGATGCCAAGCTATTATGTGCCTCATAGGGTAGGTACTCATAACTCTGACTCTATAAGGAGTCTCTGATAATAGCTTCAACTTTTCATGAAGCCACAGCTAAAAGAAAAAAAAATCCACTGGTGAGTTAGGTTCATCTCAGGCAAAAATAATGCAAAGCAATGCATAAAAATCTAAAAAGACATGTTTTCCAACAAAAAAAGCTAGTATAAAAACCCATAAAGGGTATACTTCCTTCAATATCATGGACATATATAAAAAAAAGGAAAGGACTGCCAATAAGAAGAGAGAGAGGGTTATGGTGGACAACATGCAAACCAATGATTGTCTCCGCTAAAACAACGGGAAATGGGTTGCACCCCTAGTATATGCCATTTACTACTCTAAATAGTTCATAATACTCAATAATGGGATCTTCAATGTGTACCACCAAGCATCGAGTGAAGTAACAGAGCAACACCACACCAAAATAGAAAGTAGGCACATCATCAAAGTTGGCTAGCACATTGATTAATGGCTATAGTTGAAATTTTCTTCTATAAATAACCAGACCCCTAGCCTCAAAAAGTAGAATGCCAAGAGCGTAAACCACCTCTCTAGGATATTTGGAAATAGGGGATGGTAGATAAGATCAGAAATCAAGCTCAAATCTAACACTGACCATAGTAGTGAACTTCTTTAGCAGAAGGCATAACTCTTGGTGAGTGAATCTAAATAAATGAAGCCTTAGATCCCAGTACACAGCAACAGTGAGTAGTAAATTCTTCTCAAAAGACACCATCCTTGTTAATCTCAACCTAGAGTATGAAGCTAACTGATGGTCTTTTAATTAGATTTTTGAGTAATCTAGTAGTCGATACAATCTTACAAGTCCAGTGGTCATAGTAATGATATTTTCTAATCATTTTAAGCAAACAAATGATAAATAAAAATAAATGACTAAAAAAAGGAAAGAAAATAAAAGAGAGAAGAATACCTTATGGAAGCTTCTAGGAAAGTGAAAGGTAAAAGGCGTAAAAACTAAGAAAACTGAAGCACTATTTATAAAAAGTAGTGAGGGATGGGCATCCCTCACCATGAGCAAACCACAGATAGCTCATCCATCACCTTCGAAAGGCCAAAAGTCACTCATTTGCATATCATATGCATTGCACGTACATATTATTGCATTTTCCTTTATTTTCATTTTGTAGAGAATCCGAAAATTTGATAACCTGAATATTCAACACTAGAAGGTCTTGAATGTAAAAAAATCATTTATTTCGAGAGGTATAACAAATTCATGGGGTATTTAAAACTTTTGGACACCCCATATGTAGTAAAAAGCAATTAAAACTTGTTAATATTATAAAATAATATTATAGCTCATAAAAAAGGTGTAAATAATGTTATAAATTGATAGAGATTGAAAAATTGATGAAAACAATAAAAAATTGAAGAAAAGGAGTTAAAATGAGAAAATAAGGCTTAAATTAGGGTTGGAAGGCACGTCTTTTAGTCCCATACAAAAAGCCTATCCCTCAATCATGTTTTGGAACAAATTGATCATCTTCTTCATTTTTTCGACAAACCTCTATAGCTTCTGATTTGAAAAGCTTCTTTATAGTTTTTCAAGCGTTTCTCTCTCGTTCTTCATCCGTTTTTCAAGCCATTTGCACCGATAGGCTCCTAGGAGTGAGAAGCACTTTAGGTGCATCATTTTTATATTATTTAATTAATTTTATTATTTTCTTTAATTTTTATTCATTTATCTCTTAGTTAGATCATAAACTAGGTTGTAAAATTTTAGCCTTAGGCATGATGGATGTGAACACCCTTTATTTTACTTATTTTTTATTTTTAGAAATAAATGATGCCTTGTATTTTAATGATGCCTTGCAATTTAAGTTATGCAGATTAAATATTAAACTTCAATTGCATGACACTATAGACAATAAAAAGCCTTATGTATGAGTATGAAAGCCTATAATTTTCTTCTTTTAGTAATATGTATATGGCCTTTGTGTTTTCTAAGAGTGTTTTAACATTTTTGTGATTGCACCAAGCAATTAGTGACTTGAGTTTGGATTGTTTGGTAGCTGTGATGGCCTGTGGCTTTTTGTGCAGGAGGTAGTCTCATTCTTAGATGGAATGCTACCAAAATTTTGTTAAATTTCTAGTAAAATGTGAATTATTTCAATAACTTGAATTTGTATTGTTTGGAGACCATGACAGCTTCTAGCTTTTTATTTTACTAAAAATATGTCTTTTTATACAGGGCTAGTCATATTCCTAGCCGAAATGCAACCAAAGTTTTATTTAAAATTCTTGTAAAGTATGTAATACGTCTTTTGTCCCTTTTTATGCATGATTATTATAATTATTTATGTGTCAAGCACTTGTAGTGCATATCAGCTGTAAAAATTTAACTCAATATGATGTCAAAAGTCTTATAAAATCTAGCATTTTAACTTTCTTGCAACTTAAACTAACATGTAACATTTCCTCCAGGATGCCTCATAGGATTGCACGAGCATAACCACCTAGGCTAGTGCCAACTTATATAAAGCCAAATCAAGTAGATAGATATTGGGCTCTACTGAAGGTTTAATATACATCGAGCTAATTTATGTCTAGGTAGTTCCTTCAGGATTTTAAACTACTATAGGAGGTTGACAAACTCCTAGCCAGGGCAAACTGGATAGAATTTTTCACCCCAACCTATAAGATTCAGACATCATTAGAGAGGTCCTTGCTACTTTAGAGTGTGGTGACTACTTCAGATCAAACACGGATGAAGGGGTCATCCAGTTCCAGACCTTAGGCATACATTACAGCATCACGAGGCATAAATTCGAAAAGGTTATGTATGTCTTGAGTGTGTTAGGTATAGTCATGCTGCCTCGACTAATGGATCAGGATAGATGGATAACGGTGACATCGCTAGGGGTCATCTACCACTCAAACACAGTAAAGAACACCATGTTGGCTCTTCAGATCTACAAATACCTCCAAAGGATTTTATATGCTTCATACCTAAGTTGCACGAGGATTCTAGGTAACATCACCTCTGTGGATGTCACTAGTCTATGGGGTATGCAAGAGTGCAAGCATATGGACATCATGCATGAGATTATTACAACATTAGTTAGGGTAGGCACCATGCCTGGGGCCTAGGTATGCATGGGAGGTGTTATCACGAGATTGCTACTATCTCTGAGGGATTGTGAGAGTGACTTTAGAAATCCAATCCTAGAGGGAATTCATATTGACTTATAAGCTATAGTTATGATGAGCATGGTAGAGCCTATAGAGGGGTGTAAGGGTCAGTACAGACTGCTTACTATGCCAGAGACACAACAGAGGTACAACATTGATCCCATAGTTTTTGAGGCACCAACAGAGGGGGATGATCAGGGTCAGCTACTAAAGAAGGCATCAGTAGAACCACAGGAACCTCTAGCGTAACCACTTTAGTAAAACGATCAAGTGGAGTAAGAAAAGGAGCCATAGGAACCCTAAGGAGCAGGCATAGGCTTCAACTATGAGTTTGATATGTAGATTGATTTGCACAACCTTTTAGGTGGCTCATCACAAACACCAGTATGCCTCAGATCTCCCATCAGACATCAGAGGTCACTAGTTATGATGAGGTTTTCTCCATATGGACACTCAGGAGCATCCATATCTCTAGCTCCTTCACCTTATAGGTACCTCATAGCTTCTACTTTTTCAAATTCTCCATCATCTATTCAACAATCACTAGCATGCACACCTCCAGTCCCTCCATTTGATGATATTTCTAAAAGGTTGGCAACATTGAAGGAAGCCAGTAGATGTTAAGAGCAGACATTATAGATAGTACTTTTAACGGTGCATTCTTTATAGGCCTTACCAGTGACTGTATAGACTTCAAATGAGGAGGTAAGAGGCATTAGAGCTAATTTAGTAGCTGCAGGGTAGAGGTTTAATCCTACTTTATAAATGGTTGATGAATCTCTAACTTGGCTCAGAGATTAGGGCACCCACATTAAGATTGAGATTCCTGGGACTAGATGGACCATGATCCAGATTGATAAGGAGTTGAGGACATACATTAGGTACCAAAAGGGAGATCTTATGAGATATATAAAGAACCATTATTCCCTAGGTATGATAGGAGGCTAACAGGTGTGATAGCATAGGTCCTACAACTTTTGACATCAGCACTGTTAGGCATCAAATTTGTGTTTGAGTAGGCAGAAGAGTAGCCACTAGTATCACCTCGGACCATGGCACCAGCTAGACTGCTAGCTCTTAGATCACCACCAAGGCCAGCTTATTGTAAAGCACTAAGGCCACCTTAGTGGACTATTTTGTATTCAAGGAGTTTCTTTTATTATGTTTAGAAAATTTTGATGTACAAAAAAATTAAAACATGTATTTATTTAGTTTGATATATTTTATATTTATGCTTATTTTTATTTACATCTATCACTTTGGGAATAATAAAAGAAAAAATGAAATGTAACTAACAATAAAATGTATAAGCAAGATAAAAGTGGCAAAATATGACAAGTAATGATAAAAATGAAAAGATAACAAAACAAAAAATGAGGTCCAAAAAGGCCAAATCCAATAAGCAGTGCACTCATATTTAACACTTTTCATAGCAGGTACTAGAGACTTTCACCAGTGGGTACATATGTTCTTCCAACAAAAAGAAATTATAGGCATCCTTGTTCATCATAAGGAGCAATCTAAATAAGGAATCACAAGGAAAATGTTGATAACAAAGAGCTATGGAACAAAAGGCAAAAGCGTGATGACAATGTAAATCATGGAAAGATATGCCATCACCTGAAAATGGCTTTTAGCATCTCAATAACTCCTCAAAGATGCATATTTGCCAAAAATCTCCCTAGTGGAACATTACTCTAAGAAAAAAGCAACCATACTTCCCAAGAAAAACATCAACAATAAATAATTTGATCGTGTATGCCCTAGATGCTAGTCAAATTTAACTAAGTCAATCTGTTTCTACATGCCCTAGAAGCTAATCAGACATATTCAAACAACATGGATTCTACATATCCTAGGCACTAATTAGTCTTCAACAATTCTTCATAATTCTACATGCCCCATGCTAATCAGATGCATTCAAATAACCTAAATCTGCATGCCCTACATGCCAATCATGGTTAGTCAACTCATCCAAGTTCTGCATGCTTTAAGCACTAATTGGATAGTCAATTAGGATTAACTCATCAATAAGCTAATGTTAACTATCCGAACTAGGGTTAACACATTGACGAGCTGATGTTAACTACCACAATCATGGTTAATATGTCGATAAGCTGATGATAACTACCCGATCAACTAAGAGATTCGCTGCCTCAAGTATGCTTCTTCTTCCTTATACTCTAAATTTTAGCTCACTTAGGCATGAATGTACCAATTTCCCAAAATTAGGGATTTGAGGTCTTTAGAATATTTTAAGGCTCGATCAAACTTTCAGTCAACCTTTTTTACGCTACCAAGCAAAATTTTTATTATCTATTTTGAGGACCTATTTGAGCTCATTTTCTTTCCAAATTATACCACTTGACTCCATTTAACACCTATTTTATCATATGGTAGTTAACTAAAAGTTTCCACTAGGTCACCTATACTAGTATTTTCTTGGCCTAAGCACATTTAACATTTATGCACTTTTATATTTTCCTGTACTATTCTAATATAGTTATCCTAAAACTATCTTAGGGTTACTATTCATGCTCTACAATATACTATACATGTTAGATCCCTCTTTATTACAAAATGGCTAATTTATGAGTAAAACGAGCCTTCTTCGATCTTGGACCCTAAAAGTAAACCTTTTAAAAACCCAACCAAAAACAAGCAAAGGCTTCAGTATGCATCATATCCAGCCCATGGTGTGTCCTTGGTTTTAAAGGCGATTCCATTTCTATGGCTATATCTCGATTTCAAGGTGATCCCACCCTAATGGCTACACCTTAATCTAAAGGCAATTTTAATTCTATGGCTATACCTTGATCTTAAGGCAATTTCACTTTTATAGCTATACCTTGGTTTGAGGGCAATTTCACTCTAAGGTTATGCCTTGATTCAAAGGTGATCCTACTTTGTGGCTATACCTTGATTTGTAGGCGATCCCACTCTGTGGCTATACCTTGATTTAAAGGTGATCCCAATATATGGATATACCTTAATTTGAAGGCAATTCCATTTTGTAGCTATACCTAAATTTAAAGGCAATCCCACTCTATGGCTATACCTTAATTTGAAGGTTATCCCACTTTATGGCTATACCTTGATTTGAAGGAAATTTTACTTATATAGCTATACCTTGATTTGAAGGAAATTTTACTTATGTAGCTATACCTTGATTTGAAGGAAATCCCACTCTATGGCTATACCTTGATTTTTGCAAAACTTTTATGTATGTTGGGGTTGCTTGCATCAAAAGTTGATCGCATACGTATGATCACTTTCCCTCTTCAATGAAAAGAGTACCATTGTGAGCGGCAGTCATAAAGCTATATTGGTTCATGCTGAAAAGTTAGTCATGTTTCTTTTATCTTGCATTCGGAATGTCGAAAGGGTTATATGAGAAATTGTTGCCCACTATGTAGCTTGAGTAAGATAATTCAGTTATAATTCATCACTTATCAGGTTGTGTGTGATCGTGTTAAGTTCATCGTTACTATTTTATTTATTATATATGTTTTTATGTGATTATCACTTGAATTTTCCTTTATTATTATTATTATTACTACATATATGTATATTTTTTTATCTTAGCCATGGAATTTTGATCAACATATTTTATAGCCAAAATTAACTTATTAAAGACAAGCATGTTACCAAATAACACAATGTAATAAAGAAACAAATTCTAAAAAACATAAAAAAATAATGTGAAATCCAAAATGAATCCAAAGTAACAAACAACATCCCAAAACAAAACATCAATCCAAAAGCACTAATAAGAAATGTATGTGTAATAAAAGAAAATATAAACAAAATCATCTTCTTGAAGTAATAAGTTGGTAGGCCTCAATGTAATCTATAGTCTGTCTGGAGGTGAATAAGAGCGGTGCTTATAGACTGGTGGGCTCGGTATATATCCCTACAATGATGGAGGAGTAGAGGGGTCTGGCTGTGTGGGCCCTATAAGTTTAATAGTGAAAAGATTGAAAAACTCACTAAAGAAACCTGCTAGGTATCCCATCTCTTATCGAATCCTAGTTAAGTATGCTGCCTATTCTGTGAGGTGACATTGGATTATTCCATCCATACTTATGACATACCCTCTGAAGTCGGCATCAAGCTTCTTTATCCTCTTATTTACCTCATCCAGAGCCTTCTTAACCTTATCACTTGCTGGATGGAATGTCGTCTTAAATGCTTGAATACTCTCCCTAACCTTATGCACACTAACATTGACTTATTGAACCATCTTCTCTACCTTAGCCATGTTAGCTATCAATTGGAACTAGTAAACCTGGATGTCAATAAATCTCTTCTAGTATAGCTCTTGGTGTTGAGCTTGCTCCTGGCATATCACCTGAATGTCACTAGTCATGGCAGTTTAAGCCACCTTCATGCACTAAAGACTCTATAGTATGGCATCCCAAAGAGTGACAGGTACATCTGCCTATAACGGAGGGTGTATTAAAGATGATGTCACACCTAGATGGCCATAATCCCGAGGTGAAATATCATTATGGAAGCTAGGGACAGCCTGTCTACCTTATGCCTTGACTAGCTCCTGGTGACCCTTATTAGCAACATAATTAGTAAATGGTACCTCTTTATTTCTAAGTCTAGGACCCAACGTGTCCTTCATCTGTCAGTCTAGATCTGGCTCCTAGTCATGGTGTGCCTGCTGAGGCTCATACTCCTGGCATGAGGTGGATGTAAAGCCTTATACATCTCCTCTAAGCTCATCATCCTAATCCCGTAAGCTGTAATATCATCCTTTTTAGCTAGGCATATGTCAAACACTGCCTTCCTATTAAAGTAAATGCCCACACCAACTGACGGGCCCATCATGTGCTCTCGCATCCCATTTGCTTGTAGTACTATGGTGATTAAGCCCTCTATAACCATCTCTTGAACTAGCTAGCATTGTACTGTCCTTAAGTGCATCAGTATAGTATGGCTTAGATCTACCTACCTGCTTGTAGTCATCTCCTATAGGTTGCAAATCTTAGCTGTATTAATGGCACCTGGACTACTTGTCCTCCCCAAATATGATTAAGAGAGTACCCTCTGAAGATATTGGAATAATTGTGATCTCAGCATGGTCGATTTCTCCCTCCTCTAACCATAAACAATCCTAAGGTATTATGTAGCCTCCCACATATATGGTATGATAAACCTTTCTGGAAAGACTATATCTTTCTCTATCATTAAACCTAGGATCTGTAAATTATAGATACTGGGTGGCCTAGAATACAGTAGGTAATGATGCCCTCTTCGATGTCTGGCTTCCATTGACCCAAGTAATGGAATGTAACTAGAAATTGTCATGCCATCTCAAGATAGGTCCTATAGGGCCCTCTATATAAAACCCAGTCCAGTTTACTCAAGCCAATAGCTCATCAACCTCTTCTAACAATCTAAGTAGCTCAACAATCCCTTAGACATAAATTGATTGGGTAGCATGAGAGCTCTAGCTAGGACTCAATATCTAGCTGCCTGTTCCTATGTCATCCATACCAGCTACACGCGGTCCAAAATCTGCAAAAGGTAAATTTATACAATTAACCACAATGCTCATAGGGCAATGTCATTTAAGTGTTAGCACTATTCATATAAATTTTGGTAGTATTTTAACCTAAATAGCTTAAACCCAAACTTGCATAAAATTCGCCCGTAAGGGCCCACAACTAAATAACTCATACTCTAACCTAACCTATCACCAGGTGTCTAGCAATTATACAAAGGCTCACATAATAATACATATACATACTACATCATACTATCTCTTTTACTATTACTATTATCAGCACCATGCATACATTTTTTTTTTCATTATTCACTCATTTATCATTTTATTACATACATTTTTCTCTCTTACGCATACATTCCTACATAAGCACACATAAGAGAGACTAGGTTATTTACATACATATACTATCATTAATTATTTATTTGTCATAAGCATGCCATTATTTATTTACCATCCATTATTTATTTACCATCATTTTACACATACTTATAACTAGGTTATTCACACGTATATATTACACATTCTTCCACACTTTCTCTTTCTCTCTTTTCCTCTTTTTTTGTCTCTTTTTTTTAGTTCTATTACTACATGCTCACTATATAATTAACAATTTAACATTAATCTATTTTTAAAATAATATATTATTTAAAAATATGTACACAAAAAATTTTATATTATCCATCCTAACTTACGTATTCCAAAACCAAGTTTTATCCCTAAATAAGATTCCTATTTTTGTTGATCACATACACATATTTATTTATAACACAAAGATGCAGTAGCCTATTTTCTCAACA
The DNA here is from genome assembly GCA_037975025.1 of Excoecaria agallocha. Lineage (NCBI taxonomy): Eukaryota > Viridiplantae > Streptophyta > Magnoliopsida > Malpighiales > Euphorbiaceae > Excoecaria > Excoecaria agallocha. The sequence continues at coordinate 95,879,681 of CM075807.1, read as the reverse complement.
TACACTACCATGTCCATTCCATATCCAATTGATTCTAAAAAAAAGGGTAACAACATCACATTATTCACAATCATAGCAGCACTTGTTAGCATTTTCATATCATTTTAGCCTCATCCAATGTGTAAAAAGGGGAAGAAATTAAGAAACATACCTTTTTTGGATTAGAAATGAAAACTTAATTAAAATTTATAAATGAGGTCTCTAAACATTCATAGTATGAAAACCTAGCAACCTACCGGATCGAATTTGTGAAACAACATCATATGAGTGAGAAAAGTGTAAAAAAGTAGGGTTTGGGCATTGGAATCATGGAAAGAAAAGAAGGAGAAGAAGAAAAGAAAGAAAGAAATAAGAAAAGAAACCATTGTCTTTTATAGTATATAGGTTTACACAGCATGCAAATCGATTACATGGTTGTGCAAGCCTTGCAAGGGCATGTAAACTCCATGCATAGGTGTACAAAGCAAAAAATTAGGAATTTGAAAAAGGATTTGAATGTAAACTCATCCCAAGCCTGCAAAATGCAATGTGAACAATATTTTTGCATGTGTTTAAACCCAAAGTCATGTAGAATAACCCATATTTATTCTCAAATACCTATATATATATAGAGAGAGAGAGAGTTTTTACAATTTATCTTTCTTCTAAATTTATTGGATTTTTATTAGTTACATAAACCCATTGTATACTAGTACACATCTTCTAATACATGAATTTGCTATGTCATCTTAAATATTAACACTGCCAAATATTATTTGCAAGAATGATAAGTTTTACACGTTAGCTACTTACACATATTTTTATTTATTTTTATTTTTCATTTCTTATCACTTTTTTATTTATTTACAATCCTCATTTAATTGAACATGCACGCAAAATGTACTATCTAAATTGCTAAACATCCCTACCAACCTTTATCATTTTAAAGAATGAGCCACTTTGAAATTTGAAAATAGGTATACATTACTTGCAAAACTTTACAAGGAAACAATGAGTATATAAGTGATGAAGTGATGCAGCATAAGTTGTAAAACATACAAAGTACCCTTTACTGTTCACTTTTATTATGTGGTAATTGGGGCTCATGCACGAGCATATAAATAGGCTTAAATGGTTGTGTAACCTAACATATAAATAGTCTTTTGTATTTTTAGCTTCTTTTCTCTTACAACCCTTATCCACTTTATTTTACTTTATATTCTACCTTTTGATCTCATATTTCTTTGATTTCACCTTCCTTTTACTCAACATGACTCCATTTTCTTAGAGGTTGGCCATACTGATTGATGATTATTCAACTTAGGACAACCCCATTCTATCTCCTTATTCCAATCTATGTTTTCTTCATAGGCTAAAACTTGATGTAGTTCTTCTGGTAGCATCTACTCACTATTGTGACCTTTGCTTTCATGTTTTTTTCTTTAACAATATGGAGCTATGTATTTTGCATGAGGAATTTGTTGACATCCTTAGTGTTCCCTTTTCACCAAGCACTTTTCCTTACATACCAAATGGCATACCCAACTATTCTCAAAAGATAGTCCGTTCTTTAGGGATTTGCCCTTCCAACATTCGATGTCTTATGGATCAATCAGAACCTATTATCCTCAACGTTCTTTTTGATAACTTATATTACTTTAATGGAAATGAGACCTATGCTGCCGGTGCCACCTCATGTGTCTGGCCTATTACTTAGTTATAGGCTTTTTGGCATTATTAATGACATCCCTGAAGGACTAACCCCTTTTCCCCTAATTCTAGCTAAGACTTTGCTCGGACTAGACACTATACATGTAGACCTTATTCCTCTATTCACTAGCATCCTGCTACTTCTTCAAGTATCTATAGTCATTTATTTAAAGTAGTATATCCCTTGTGGGTTTTCACACTAGTTTTTCTTTTGTGGGAAATGCTTCTTTTTATAGATTTTCACATAACATCGTGCCTAACTTTTGTCTAAAATGGATCCTAACCATTTCAGTGGCTTTTATGCTTAATTCATTTTTTTATATAGATCTAGCTATAGGAGAAACTTAGAATGTTGGTTGAGCCCCTTTTTTATATATGATAAATGAGTATTCCTTAAGGTTCTTTAGTTCTCGTATATGTTGATATTAGGTAGGCTATGTGGAAGAAGTTATAATCTGGTTAAGCTCAATGGTCGAATGGGTGGTGAATTTAATATGCCCATGGATAAGGTTAGAATATGTGACTCATCATGGTAGGTTTGGTTGTGTTCCCCTATTTGGTTTTCATAAAGCTGCCTTTTGCATTAATGTGCACTATGCTCGATAATTCAACATACGGTAAGAAATTGTGTGCTTCCGACTGAATTTTGAATGAGGAGATCTAACAGATGCCTTTATCACTGGCTACCATTACATTTGGAGGCACTTACCAGTAGGACCAACATCTTGCCTATGAATGTTTGTGACTTTAAAATCAATGTTGATTACCATTCATAAGCCATAGAGGTGCTTGATACGAGGGCCTTTCTACTGAGGCACCCTGGCAGAGGATGCAACAGTAGAAGAAATAAAGCTTGATCATCTTTATGAAAGGAAAAACTTATGTAACATGTACAGTAATGTGTGTTTTCCATATAGGCCATAGGACAATGGTTTCTTCTTTAATTTGTTGTTATGTGCTTGTGTTGTTTTATGAATAAATAATGCTTTACTTATGTGTTAATCAACATGCCTAACTTAATTTTTTATACATTCCCACATAATTACAATCTTTCATTAATAATAATCACGACATGACATTCAATGCAAAAAAAAAACACAAGTTTTCATTTAATCTCAGTTAGTGAAATATTAGGTGCACCCAACCCCTATCATCAATCAGCCCTCGCGAGTTTTCTTGATTGGCCATTTTCTCTCAACTCCTAATTTTTTCCTAGGGTGTCTTTTCTTATTTTAATCTTAGTGGGGTGCCCACTTTTTAGCAAGACACCTTTTTTTCAATTTTTTACCCATTGGATATTATTCTCTTCTTTTGATTTTTGTCTTAGCCATGGAACCTTTTCAGCCTATTAGCATTACCTAGTTCTTTAATCTTATTCCCATCACCATTTGTGAGAATAGTTGCTCCTTTATATAGTAATTTCTTTAGCACAAAGGGTCCTTACCAATTTGGTATGAACTTTCCTCTGTAGTCAGGCTTATTGAGTCTCATTTGTTTGAATACTAATTTGCCCTCCTTCAGATAATGACCCTTGACCTTCTTGCCAAAAGATCAGGCTAAGTTCTTTTGATATAGTTGATTGTGCTAATAGGCCCTTATCTAATTTTCATCTGGTAGGTTTAATTGTGCCATCCTGTGCTCTGCATATTTTATCTATGGCAGTTTTACTTCTAAAATGACCCTTAGTAATTTTAACTCAATTTTCACTTGTAGCACTGCTCTAAGCCATACACAAAGGAAAAAAGGGTGGGTTTAGTTGAAGTTATAATAGTGGTTTAGGACCCTTAAAGTATGAATGGCAACTTTTTAGCCCAATCATTGTATATTTGCAGGGTTTTGGATAGGATCTTTTTCAAATTCTTATTGCCAGCTTCATCTTCTTCATTCACCTATAGATGGTAAGGAGAAGACTTATGATGTTAGATCCTATACTTTTGAAGCAACTATTTGGTTTTTGCTTAAAATTGGACTCCATTGTCAGATACCGTATGGTGGGGTACCCTATACCTGTAGATCATATTCCTCTTGATAGATTGAGCCATCTTTCATGCCCTCACTCTTTTGAATGACTCAACTTTACCCACTTTATGAAATAGTCAATGGCAACCACGATGTACCTATGGCTATTTGAGGCTTCCAAATGAATCTCCCTTATGATATCTATTTTCCATGCTAAAAAATGCCATGGCAATGACAAGTTGTACAATTTTAAAATAGGCAAATGTCTCAAATTACCATATTACTAGCACTGGTGGCGTATTTTCACATATTTGGAGCACTCAAAGTCCGTAGTCAACTAGAATAATCCTTGTCGCAAGATCTTTCTTGCTAACATTAGGCCATTCATATAGGCTTCATATACACTTACATGAGTTCCTTTCATAACCTTCTTTGGTTCTTTCTCATCCTGCCACGTCAATTGAATCCCATCGATCTACCTCTTATACAATATCCTATCTATACTGATAAATTGACTTGACAACTTTTAAATCAATCTTTTGATCTTTCTCCAATACTTATTTAGGGAATTTAGAGCTCCTTCAAATAATTCTGGATGTCATAGTACCATAGCTTACCATCAGCTCCTTTCAAGCTTATGATCTATTCATTTTTAAAGTAGGGCATGGTTGAACTAGTAATGATCACTGGCCTTATAACTATTCCTTCAAAGTTATCCCATATATATACTAAGGTTGCCAGGGCATTCGCTAATTGATTATCATCTTGAGCTATGTGTCAGAAGGTATATGCCTTGAAATGACTACTCAAGCTCCTCAAATATTCTACATACAGCATCTTTCACTCTGATGGACCATTCCCCCTTTCCCTGGTGAATCACTAAGAATCAATCTTTGATTACCTCAATAGCCTTTTCCCCTAGGCCTATCAATGCCTCTACCCCACATATGTAGGCTTCATATTTAGCTTCTTTATTAGTCATTTTGAATCCTAATTTCTTAGCTAAAGGGAGCTTTTCACCATCAGGAATGATAAGGATGACTCCTACTCCATGTCTTTTTTTATTTGTAGCCCTATCAAAATACATCTACCAACCTTGGATCATTATTGTAGTGATACTTCCATCAAGGAATTCATATTTGATTTGATCCCCTTCTAATGGGTGGTTAACGAGAAACTCAGCAACTATCCTTCCATTGATTTACTGAATCCATCCTAAGAACCCTCTAATGTTTTTTTCTTTGGCATAGGCACTTTTTGGATGGTCTTCACCTTGTCTAAGTATACTTCTATTGCCCTCTGGCTGACAACAAGCGCTAGTAGCTTACCCGAGGTGACTCCGAACATATACGTTTTTGGTTAAGGTGGAGGTTATATTTTTTAATCCATCAAAAAAACTTCTCTAGAGCCTCAAAATGTCCCTTCCTGGTACCCAACTTGACCATCATGTCATTTAAATACACTTTGAATTCCTTGTGAATCAAGTCAACAAGGATTTTAGTAGCCATTCTCTGATAAGTGGCTTCTAAATTTTTCAACCCAAATGGCATGACCTTGTACACATAATTTCCCTCATTTAGTGATGACAAGTTATCTTCACCTGATCCACTATCTTGTCTAAAATTTGGTTGTACCCTGCATACCCATCTATAAAGCTATATATCATACACTTTCTGTCAACTAATAGATCTATATGTGGAAGTAGAAAGTCATCTTTCAAGCATGCTTTGTTCAAATCTTGGTAGTTGATACACATCCATACCTTCCCATCTTTCTAGGCAATGGAACCAACATTGGTTAACCAAGTAGGATATTGAACCTCGACCAGAAACTTGGCCTCAATATGCTTTTTCACTTATTATTTCACCTATTTTTCCTATTTCAGCCTAAGTCTTTAAAGCTTTTACTTAACTAGCTTACTATCTAGATATGTTGGAATGGCATGCTCTGTAACTTCTCTATCGATCCCAGGCATGTCCTCATAGGTCCAGGCAAAGACTTTTTCATAGTTCCTTTATATTCTCTCAAATTTTTTACTCTTTTTAGGAGTTATGTTAGATGCAATCAAGATCTCTTTAAGGTTATCCTAGGTTCTGAGATTCAATGGAGTAGTATTTATTGAATTAATGTCAAAATGTAAATGAGTCGTGATTATGCATTATGCAATCAAATGAGACATCGCACAAATAAGCAAAGTTATTCATCTTATTAACTTGAGAAAAAAAGGCACATCATCACAAAACAATTCAGGAATATAAATTACATCAGCAAAATAATCATTTTTTAAATTAAAGACAGCTGATGTAGTGGCAGATGTTTCTCCCCTTTTTACTATGGAAGCTTCTTCTTTAGGAGCTACAGCCCCATACTCAATCTTCTCTTTCCCTTTGGCCTTAATGGCTAACAACTTAGGCATTAGTACCTTCTTTGAGTGACCTAAATCTAAGTTGATGAGCTTGACTATAACTTTTTCATCCTAAAATCCCAGACCATGCTTGATGGTCCAACCAACCAATTGAGAAAATCATCAAATATCTCAAATCCAGGGATAATTTTTCCTTGAACAACCATCAGTTCAACCTTCCTATAGTACTTACTTTCCTTAGATGCTAGAATAAAGCTTTCCAGGATATGAAGAATTCCTCCTGGCTATAGGTAGTTTATATTAGCTTTTAGGTTTTGATTTTTGCTCTCTATCTATCTCTTGATTGACAAATGAAAAAAAAAACCCCATAATTGAGCATTTGTAATCATGACAAATTAGATGTCGTGACAAATGGGATATCTCCCCATCCTGTCACTCCCCTTATCTGTGGCCCCTATTTTCTCTTTTTTTAGCATAATTCATTGTTATTTTTGTTAATTAACTCATTTTCTAGTCTTTAGTCTTATTTTTAATCTTATTCTTATTCCTATTTCTGTATGTTTTACATTCTGTACATATAGTATATTATTTCACTATATGTTTTTTATGTTTCAATTTTATTACTTGATTTATGCTATATTTTTACATGCTAATTAATATGCTTTTTGTATGTTTCCTTGTACTATTATTTTTTCATACATTTATGGAGTTTTGGAGATTTATTTTGCCTTGGAGGTTTAACATTTGGATGGTTCATTTCTATCCCCTTTACTCTTTTATTACATATAGTTTATTTCTTATTTTATTTTAGTTTATTATGATTTATGACTTGGTTTCTTTCATTTATTCATTTTTGTACCTTTGTTTATTTCTGATGTATTTCATTTTAGGATGTAATAATTTAGTAAAAAAAGGAATTTCATTACATTAATTAATTAAAGGTCATATAAATGTTTTGTACATAATTAAATTGGGTTTTTCAAATAGAATGGACCAATGTCTAAATTTTCACCTCAAAATCACATGAATAAAAGAAAGGTTTTATTTTCATAAAAATTGGAATCATTCATCACATGTTTTCTTAAAATTAATAAAGACTCTCCATCTTTCTTTTTTGTAAATATATATATGGGTTCCAATGTTCCCAGACTTAATAAATAGCCTATTTTATGTATGATATTTTATCTTTCCTTTAGATGATTTGCCTCCATAATAGTTTAAGTAATGGATTTATTTGTTTTATTTACTCGCTTTATTTATCACTTTATTTATTTAATTGATGTGTTCATTTATTTTCTTTATAATGCATCGTGTGAGAAGGGATGTAGTGGATTAATAAATAAAAATCTAATTATATATAATACCTAACCGAGATGCCAAGTAAGAGTGATGTCCTAAACATCTATCTCTATTTGGGCATCAAAAAATTGAGATTCATTTTCCAACATTTTATTAGGTGGTGACTCCACAATACCTGCCTTTTTTAGCCTATATTAGATGCCTTCATAGGTTGATCATCAATAATAGATTAAACATAATCCTTTTTTATTGTGAAGTGGCCAATTTATTATCAATACTGAGCCTCATCCGATCTTAAACCCTAAAAGTGAGCCTTCGAGAGCCAATATGGAATTGAGCGGGCTCCGGTGTATGTCACAGTGGTGACTCCACTGAGGACTAAGGAGACCTTACTTCTAAAAGCATCTTGATTAAGTTACTTATAATTTGTTTTTCTTATTAATCTTATCCCTTTTCAAAATTGCATTTTTTTCATACATGCTAGAGCTTTAAAATTAAGTTAGGCATCCTTCTTTTAGCCTTGGTACTATCCTGAATCATGTCCTATATTTACTCAATATGGGGAGATGTCAAGGAGAGCCACCAGACCAAGTCTCATACCAATTGGTATATGAAATGGTGATATGTCAATTTTTATACTTATGTGAGCTAGACCTGTTGGTAAAGACCATGCCTTGGTAGCCCTAAAGTTTCATCACCCAACTACAGCCCATGTAATGACAATAGCTATTTCCCTTAGGTTGTACAACCTTAACAATTCTTGCTTGCTATATAAGCCCTTATTTATCGACCAAACTCAAACAAATAAAGAGGGTACCAGTCAAAGGCTATCATACCCCGGTGAGCCCAATCCAATTTGTATGAGTTACTCAAAATACACAATGGCCAAAATCCATATGCCTGCATTTTCAATTAAGAGATGTTATGCTGCTAATTTTTCATCGCATACCATACACATCCATTGGGTTCCATGTTGACCCATAGGCTAAGCTCACCTAGGAAAGAGACCGTATAACCGCCTATGTAGGAGTGATAAGGTTAGAAGGCTTTGTCTTACTTATATGTGGTTGTGAGTGACATCTAACAAATGCATTCATTACATCTATACATTATTTATATACCATATTCATGCATTAATCATCATGTTTCATCTCTGATGCTTGACTTTTACAGCCATCATAGATTCATTTAGATGGTCTAGAGGTTCAAATGGTCACCTTTTTCAAAAATCCATGCTTGAGATACATTGGTTAAGATCTAAATCAAGTTCAATGTTGGGGTCTAAGATCAGTTTAGAGTTTGGTTCAGTTCAGCTTTCAGAAAGTAGTAGAGAGACTACGATAGAAGAAAAAATGGCTAACGATGAGAGATAGCAATATAAGAGTGGTAAAATGATAGATGATCTTAGGATGAAGACATCTAATTTAAGGGATAAATTAGCTTATACTTTAGCTCTTCCATTTCCATATGATGAAATAGATAAGGGATAAGATAGGCAATTCCAATAGTTTGAGGAAAGGATCATGACCCTCTCCAGTTGGTTGGTGGCTCCCTTAGCACCTCTACATAAAAATTAACATGAAGCACCTATCCATAAACCAGCAAAGCCAACCCATGTAGATGTTTAAGTCCCACTGGTTGAGCAGAGGAGGGATAGGAGGTATGAACCTAAGAATGACTACATCGAAGAGAAGAAAGAAGAGGAAAAGCCTCATTTGGTAGTGGTAAGGAATAGAGGTCCTAGTGGTGAAGATTCTACCTTCAAAAGATAGAGGAAATGATTAAGGTTATATCTTAGTTGTTATCTACTGGTAGGGGGATGAACCCTAAAGATAGGGATTTGGATGGAGATGAGCCATTTCCACAAAGGTTAAAGATGCTATATTTGTTTAAATTCAATTGTATTTCTGACCTTTTTGCACATATTAAGTAGTATACTTTAATCATAAAGGGGACCACCTTTATCAAGAAGCAAAAGGTGGAGTACTTTTATTTGAGTTTAACAGGGCCGATAATAAATCAGTATTAAGGGCTTGATAGGTGCACTAAGAAGGATTGGATCTTGCTAACTAAAGAGTTCCTCAAACAATATAATTGTAGTACCAGGGTAAAGGTCAATCTAAAAGACCTTAAATTGCTCTAACAAAAGCATGATGAGTCATTTTATAAGTACCTAACAAAGTGGAGAAACCAGGTGATGGAGATGAAGATGATGCCTCATATAGCTAACCAGATTACGCTTTTTATTCAAAATACAAGTTTTTACCTAAGGGATGGCTTGAAGATGAAGGGATTGAAGGATTGAGAGTCCATAAAAGATATAGCTATAGAGGCTGAAGGTGAGTATTTAGGCAAGAGGGCTAGTAATAAGGGTGCAAGGAGGAACTGTAGCAATAACAAGGTAGCTAAGAGTAGTAGTAGAGCAAATAAAAGTGGGAAAATGGTTGAAGTATCTACTACAAAGACCAATTGAAGGTACTACTCGAACCTAGGAAATTCCTTATCTTAGGTGTTAGATCGGTTAAGCAAAGAAGGGAAGTTGCAGCCATTGCCATCGAGGCATACCAAAAGTCAGGGAATGCCCAACCATAAAAAGGATCAGTACTATGCCTACCACCAGCATATAGGTCATTCATATATTAATGCTAGACCTTAAGGAACAAAATTCAAGATCTGATAGATAGTTTCAGAGCCTGAGAAGATTAAGAAAGGGGTTACAATGCCATACTGCCTTCTGTGTTTATGATTGGGTCTAACTTACCCAGGTGATATGTGTTAAAAGACTTGTTTAAGAATGAGTACATAGTTGTTACTCATTTCACCCCCAAAGTAATAAAGCTAAGTGAAGAAAATCGACCAATTTCCATGATTAATTGTTGAGACTCTCATATCGAGAGTAAGGATGAAAGGGCAATGGTGCATATTGATATTTAGAGCTCAACTTGTGAAAGTGAGGAAAAAGTGAGAGGAAAGAAAAAAGTAAAGGCACTTACTAGGAGTGGAAGGGTGGTTCCTGAAGTCGAGAAGCAGCCAACCCCTGTCATGGTGCCCATAAAAAATTAGGCTGAGGAGAACAAGATCATTTAATAGCTAAAGAAGACCAACATATTTTCATTTGGGATTTGTTAAGATAATCTCCATTGTATAGGTAAAAGTTAATAGAGGCCTTATACGAGTCTACTATTGCTGCTACCATTTCACCTTCTGAACTGTTAGATCTAGTTAAGGGAGGAACTAGAGAAAATGTTGTGTATTCTAATACAAATCTACTTATCGAAGGTAGAAATGATAATCATCCTCTCTACATGAAGGCTGGGGTGAATGGTAAGAACACAGCTTGTGTGATGGTAGATGATGGGTCTTCAATCAACATATGTCCATTAGTTATAATTCCTACTTTTAGTCTAAATGAGAACATGCTAAATAAATCTAATTTGACTATATCCATTTATGAAAATTCAAAGAGACAAGCTATAGGGACTTTTAAAGCTATGGTAAATATAAGGCCAGTTTAAATTGAAGTTGAATTTGTAGTGTTACCTATTCCTGCTAACTTTTTTGCACTGCTTGAAAGGCCATGGTTCCATAAGTTAAGGTCACCATCAAAGCTGCAAGGGAGAATCAGGTATCTGTGCTTAAAATAGCTAAGTAGCCATTTAGTGGGTTCCATATGTCTATGATTGGTAATGAGGAGAGTGGAGGTGGTCTGGATGATAGCCCACAAATGATCAATATGCTGAAAAAAGATGTATTTTCTTGCCTAAAGCTGGTTTGGATAAAAATTCTCAGGGACCTCAAAATGCTATTACTACCAAAGGGTAGAAGGACCGAATGGGGTTATGCTATACTAGTTTAGGATAGAAGAGCAAAGGAAAAGGGGTAGCAGGTGAAGTCCCTCATATCTCCAAGATTTTTATGCCAGCCTCAAGGGTCTACCTCTATTATGAAGAAAATGAGGCTCAGCTAGTGGGAGATAAGATTATGCCTAGCTTTGAGCTATTTAATGATGTTTTTATTGGAAGTAAGGAATTATCAAGCCAGTTAAGGGTTTTATGATGAAGAAATCCTTCTGCATCACTCAACATGAGATAGGTAAGTCTTGAGGAGGTTGGAACTGAGAAATTGCTTGTTGTTCAAAAAAAGTGCAAAGAGAATATGGAAGATGAAGCTCCACCAAAGCCAAACCTAGAAGCTGAAGAGGCATTTGCTACTGCTGCAAAGACTGAAGATAAAGATACTTTTATAGACATTATTTATGTCCTAGAACTTTTTAATGAGAATAATGACTTTTCTTTTGATTATATTAATAAGATGAACAATTTTGCTTACTTGTGTGATATTTCTTTTGATTTTAATATGCATAATTATGAATCATGAATCATTCATATTTGACATTAATTTAACTAATAAATGTTCATTTAATTTAAGAACAAAGGAAAATCACAAAGAAATCCTATTAGCATCAGACATAACTCCTAAAGAAAGGGAAAATTTGAGAATCTTGAAAAATATAAAAGTCTTTACCTGAACCTATGAAGACATGCCAGGAATTAATTGAGAAATAGTAAAACATGCCATTCCTACCTATCCAGAGTATAAGCCAATCAAGCAGAAGCTTAGGAGACTTAACTCAAAGTAGACTGAGAAGGTAAAAAAAGAAGTGAGGAAACAAATAGAGGCCAAGTTCTCGGCAGAGGTCCAATATCTAATATGGTTAGCAAATATAGTCCCTATAGCTAAAAAAGATGGAAGAGTTAGGGTATATGTGGACTATAGAGATTTGAACAAAGCTTGTCCCAAGGATGACTTTCCCTTACCTTAAATAGATGTCTTGGTTGAAGTGCAGTTGCTTGTACCATGTGTAGCATTATGGAAGGATATGTCGGGTATAATTAGATTTTGAAAAAGATTATGGGCAGGATTAAGGCAACTTTCATCACCAAATAGGGCATCTATGCCTATCGAGTTATGCCTTTTGGACTTAAGAATGCAAGTGCCACCTACCAAAGGATGGCAACTAGGATCTAGATGACTCGATTCATAAGGAGGTGGAAGTGTATGTAGATGATACGATGATTACGTCAATTACCTGAGAAGGCCACTTTAAGCCTTTAGAGAAGTTATTTCAAAGGATTGATAAGTATAACCTTCGCCTCAATCCAGGAGCTAGTAATGCTAAGGAATGCATGTTTTTAAGATGCATAGTTGAGGGAATACAGATTAATGGTGAAGTCCTTTTGTACCAAAAAATAGAAGAGTTATAGAAAATGAAGAGTACCATAAAAGAGACATCTCTAGGATGGATTGCAACCATAATGTTAAAAGATGTGGGACATTTAGACATGAGGGATTCTCTTGGAGAGGCAGCATATATAGACTTTAATATGTTGACCAAGATGAAGGTGTTAGTAAAGGAGTTGCATCGATATTGGTTAGATAGAGATGAATATTTATGGCTAGTTACCATTGGTCAAAATAGAGAGGAAGAGCTAGGGCCCGCTTCACCTGAGCTAGTTGCACTTGAACTTACACATGCACCCTAGGAACCTACACCATAAGAGCTTTCACCCTAAATGATTGCATATATGAATTAAATGAATGGTCAAATGGATACAATGATGGATATCACAGGTGAGCTAAAGAGGAGTTTTGAGCAGTTCACTACCAATTTTCAGGCTTGCTTTTCACCACAACCACTCCCACCATTCGAATGAGCTGAGTTCCAATTTGCCATGGATAGTAAATGTTTAAGAAGGGGTAAAGCTTCTCTAAGCTCAATTTTTCTTATATTCAGGGAGTAGAATCTAATTCTTCCCTTTTATTCGTGAAAACACTTATGTTTATGCTTATTTTTTAAATTTTTGTTGTTGTTTTTGTTTTAAAGTTTTTTTCTTTTTCTAAACTTTTTATTTTTTCTTTAAGTAATAGTATGCTTTTAAATATTATAGTTGGCTTTTTTTAGTTACACTAGTAAAATAATTAGTTCAAATTTATCCCTTAGCTTACATTAAAGCTCAATTTGTCCTATGTTTATTCTCAGAAATTTAACATATTGAACTTGAACTTAGAACGTGCATTAGTCAAAGTTTTTGTTTAACATTAAGGCAAGTATGTTGTTTAATAAAATTTTAGCAAGTTTAATGCTCAACTTGGTCTATAATTATTAGTTTTCACTTATTGAGCACACAAAGATCAATTTTTAAATAGAAGAAAAACCATGCATTAAATTAGTTAAGCAAGGAATTTTAGGATACTAGAACCTTCCTTATCACCTTTCAAAACATAGAAATAACTCAAACAACTTAGAAAGTGATCTACTTAATTTTTTTTGTTGAGCTATAGTAAAACTATTTTTCAACCTTTTTGATATAATTGACCTTTATGAGCCAATTTGAGCTTAATGAGGTATGCTTAAAGCATGCCATTTTTATTATTTTTATTACACCCATCTATTACCCATATAGCCTAAAAAGCCTTTATCTTACCTTCTAGAATTGGCCACTCCAGATTTGGATGGATTTGCATTATTGGGCATTTCAACATGGGTAATTAGAGAAGTTGGGATATTTTTGGCAAGGGTTATAGAGGAAGTTAAGGAATTTGTGAAAGATGTCATGGTTTTTACCCATATTATCAAATGTTGTTAGCAATAATGCTGGTAAAAAAAATATTTTGAAATAAAAATAGTATATATGGCAAAATCTTAAGTGTGGGGTATTTACTAGGGAAAATTTTTTAACTTCTCAAAAGTGTGGAATTGAGAAAATTAAGAGGGATTTTAGTTTTATCTTTTCTTTTGGTATGTGTTTAATGTTGAAGGGGATTGAGAAAAAAGCATGGCAAAAGGGTTTTGTGCTTAATAATTTGAAATTTTTGAAATTGGATTTATTCAAGTATAGAGTGGCTATTCTTTTTGATTATCTATTATCCATTCTTTAATAACCATCACCCTGATCCCATTACAACCCTTAAAGACCTAAGTGATTCTAAGTTTTTGTTTGAGTTGTTTAGCAGAGATGACCTTTGGGTTCTGGTGATAAAGGAGAGGCTTATGGTATTCTTAGAGTTTCAAGTGTGAAATCACTTTTACACTTAGTGTGCATTAATTCTAAAGCTTGATTATGAGATGCATTGGTATTTAATTATTTTGGTCTTCCACACACACATGGAAACTAATTTTTATCTCCATGTTTGAGTTTATTCTAGCTGAAATTTTATTGAACGCTCTAGTTAATTGTTGAACTTAGTTTTGAATTGAATGATTTTGAGTTAGAGTTTGATTATTTTGAGAAGTTGGGACATTTGATAAGTGTGGGATATTTGATAAGTGTGGGATATTGTTAAGTGTGAATTATACTATATTGTTAGTGTGTTTACTATGTTAATTTAGTGTTTAATTTCTTAAAGTTATTATTTTATGAGCTTAATTTTTTAATTCGGTGCTTTTAGGTGTATAATTGAAGAAAAGGAGAAAATACAAGGGCAAAAGTGTAAAATATGTATTTAAAGGATTTTAAGGAATCAAGAATTATATGTGTTAGTCTAGAGGCTAGCTATTCAGTGGAGTGGTTCTTCACCTTCAAGGACTTTCAATCTTTCAACCCTTTCATTTTGAGACCCTCTTTCAGCTAAGGATTAGCATTTTGAATAAACAACTGAATCTAATCCTGTGTGTCAGGCTTCTTTTTCATCTCTATCACTTTATTCCTCCATCAAGTGAGATACTTATGGAAGGACTCTCTAGGTTTCTACTATAACAATTACAAATCGTTCAAAGTGACCTCTATATTGGTGTTACAATCATACTATTTAAAGAACTCCTCAATTAACCTTTCCCAATCTTTTTTAGTCTTTCTATTTAAACTATGATACCAATCGATAGCAAAACCCATAAGGCTAAGACTAAAGAAGACCACCTTCTACCTCTTGGTGATAGTAGTTCTTTTCATAAGTAGGATGTGCTACTTGATATGAGCTAGAGGGTCAGACGTACCATCAAACTTCATCAAAACTAGCATCTTAAATCAGCTAGGAAAAGCATCATTATAGTCTAAGTTAATATCTTTAGGGCTAACCCCTTTCCTAACTAACAACATCCTAGTTAAAACTTTTAGCTTCTCCTTTATCTTTTTCATGGTGGGGTTCTCTTCCTTAGGGATAAGATTTTTTAATGCTTAAGGGACCCACAATTCCTCCTCCTCATTAGTAATAAATTCATTTTCGAGACCACCTCAAATGATATCTCCTTCCATCCTTATTTGAGCCACATTTCTAACATCTACTGCTAATGATGGTGCTATAACAGTTGCTGCTAGAATCCCTCTAATAGTGGTCGGTTCAACTCAAGCAATAGATATAGATGGTGCAGTAGGTTGAGCAACAAAGATTGAAGCCAAACTAGTTGTGAGACTAGCAAACATCAACATCATTTTCCTTTTAAGGTCATCTATCCTCTTATCCACATTTTAGGAACCAAAAAAACCAATAAGTAGAGTGAGCTTAGACATCATTTCCCTTTTTGACTATTCTGAAGACCCTTCTAAAAACTTTTCTAATACACTGTCTATACCTGACTTAGATCTAAGTTTTAAACTCTAACTTTATACCAATTCCTCTATCTACTCAAAAAAACCATTTCTTAACCAATCAATCATTTGAACCCTAAAACCACCTGGTTGATATGGCTTTATTATAGCTACCAAAATAAGGTTGAGCATGATGCATTAGCATATGCCAATTTATGATCATGAGATGCAACATTGACAACCACACATAAAAATGCTCTCCATCTTATTTTTCCACACACGTGGTCAAAGTATTCTTCCTAGGTAGGCTTAATACATGGATCAACAAAGGACCTTAATGGACACGTATGGTGTATAGTGAAAATCCAACATCATAATGCCTCTCAAAAAGAGCACACAAAAAGGCTTTGGTTAATGCATATTTAAGCAACCCAAGCAAATCAAAATGCATTTATTGGGGTATGGTAGCCTTTGATAAGCAAACATCTGGACTTGCTCGGGTATGTTTAATATGCAGTGAGCAATATAAAATTACTATGGACATCCTAATGGAGATTTCTATGCCATTATATGGGTTTTCATCTAGGTACTCAATTATAAAGCTATCTAATCATAGTCCCTTCCAATAAGTCTAGCTTATCATAAGCATAATCATCAATTAAGTCACCATTGGATATACCAAATGGTACTAGACTTGGGCTGGTAATTATATCTAACACTACCCTCAATTGAGTGAATGATAAAAAAGAGCTTCAAAAATGCACCGGGGTTAAAAAATTGAGATACCTAACTTATTCTTGGGCTCTAACATGATTTTAATGCAATTTTTAAAAAGAGATAAAATTCTTAACCGAAAGCCTTTTTATGTCACATAAGTAAAAAGTAGTTTCATAGTGAAGTCTCAAAATCCCCAGTGGAGTAGCCACTGTGATGCACGATCAAAATGGATAAAGGAGGGAAACCTTTGGCCTTTAGTAACTCGATCCTACTTTTAGAGTCTAAATAGGTTATGGCTTTTTTTTCCTTAGCTAATTGATCACTTCGTGGTAGTCAAAAGACTCAATTCAATCTTCCAAATCTCAAGCCTCATAAGGCATAAGATAGCATCTCAAGGCATCTCTATCTTATCATTGATGATCAACCATCGGGGGCCATCTGTTAGGCACCATAATATTGATATAAGGAGTCACCAACCAGTAGAACATTGGGAAAAGGTGTTCCAATCTCGCGAGGCCAAAACCTAAAAAGAGTTTAGAATTTCACTCTTATTTTTATCTTTGATAAATGTGACATAATGGCTTTCAAATTAATGATGCTATCTCCTTTCTTACATGCAAGATTAGAGCAAATAAAATAAAGGCACACCCAAGAATACAGGAAAGTGATAAATCACGGTGTAGAATAAAAGTGATAAATAAACATCCATAAATCAGGTATTTCATTGTGATCCTTTTGATGAAGACATTATTCCTCACATATGGGTTATGAACAAGTGTTTCATTGCAAGAGTTCTAGATAGGGATTTATCAGTCCAAGTTATATTAAGAAATGTCCCATCTTATTTAATTATAAATCAAATCTTTTATGTTATTAAAATCTAATTTTTACAAGTGAGTTTTCTAGATAAGAAATAGGACTTTAGTCTAATTTTATTAACAAAAGAGTCTCTGATTCTTTAATACAAATATTTTTATAGCATTTTGCATTTGTAATCGAAAAAGCCCTTTGTTGTAATAAGAAAAATGAGATGTTGACTTACCCATAGCGCTTACCCAGCTGCACTTGCAAAAAGGGTTATCTATAAGAACAACAACAGCAGCAGCAGCAACAACAACAACAACAACAACAACAATAATAATAATAATAATAATAATAATAAGTATTAAAAGAGAAAATGAAATAAACAAAAGAAAAAGATAAAAAAAAATCTTAAATTTGCATGGGTCGACTTATTTATTTTAAAAGAGTAGGAAAGCATAGTTTTGGCCATGCATCACATGATGCATAGGTTTGCATCAAGTGATGCATGGTCATTATTACCTGATAAAAAGTTAGTTTTCTCTTTCTTTTAAAGTAAAGTCCTTGTCAACAAATAAATCCAAATGGAAGAAAAAAGAGATCATGAAACACACAAGAATGATTTTTAAACCAAACTTTCTAAGGGAATCGACTTTAAAAAGATAAAAGGAAATTTTAAACAACAGCCTAATAATTTCTATCACAAGGCAAAAATACCCATAAAAAGGGTTTTCACAACCTAGATCTAGGTAGAAATAAATATAGGACAAAATGCAGCAAATAAATCAACAAATAAAAGTTATAGTTGTGATGCGCGCTGAACCCCGTAGACATCCGGTTTACTCTCAAAAGCTCACTTTTAGGGCTCAAGATCGGATTAAGGTTCATTTAACTCATAAAGACCGATGGTTTTGTGATGGATAGGGATTCAACCCAATCTACAATGCCTCAAGTCTCAAAAAGGATTGAGATAATGCCTTAGGTTATTCCCATTCATTTGCTAGCGATCAACCTATGAGGCATCTATTAGGCACCACAATCATGGAGTAGCTACCCAATAAAATATTGGGAAAATAGCTCTAATCTTATGAAGCCAAAATCATAGATAGTTTATACTTCACTCTTATATATACCTTTGGTTAATGTTATATAAGTGAGTTTTAATGATTAATTTATTTTATCTTTTTTTCTCACACGAGATATTATACTAGAAAAATAAAGCGTACTTCAAGCACATTAAAAGCTATAAAGCATGCATAAAAAGCAATAAAGAATAAACATAAAGATAAATCATTCATAAATCAAAGAATTAATTTACAATATTTTGAGAACATTGGTCTTTGCATGCATATTTGCAAAAAAAAAAAGCAACATTTTGGGTGTATTTTGGATAAAAATGGGGTAATTGATCCCTTATGGTTTAAAAAAATGAATCGTGTTAATTAATTTTAAATTAAAAGAATCATTTGTATTTTATAGGAAAAAAATTAATTTATATATATTTTTGTGGGTGAAAATTGGGACATTGGTTATTATAGAAAAATTCCACTCAAACTTGTATAAAATCATTTAAATGAATTTTTGACTTATCCTTGAAAAACCATTTATTTACAATAAATAAAGATATAAAAATAATAATACAAGCAATATGCATAAATTGGGATATTTATTTAATTAAGAACATTAGTTCTATTATGTATATTTATGAAATTATTTTATATGGCTTTCAGAGTAAAATAGGACATTGGTCCATTTTATGAGGAAAAATACAATTATTAAGTAGAAATAGTTTAGTTTCATTTTTAACTAAAGTGTGTAAAATTTTATTTTTTACTAGCTATTACATATTTGCAAGAAGTAAAAGAAAAATTAAGGGAAAATTAAATAAAGGACCAAAATGATGATAAATAGGAAAATAAATCCTATACTGATATACTCCGCCTTATCTTTTGACCCGACGCAACCCGGAAGGGAGTTACATATATAAAAATATAAAAAGAAAAGATAATTAGTACATAATGATAAAAATGACAATAAAAGTAAATAATAATATTAATGATAATATTAAATAATAATAATAATAATAATTATTATTATAAATATTATCATTAAAATAATAAAAATATTAATAATAACAATAGTTGCAATAATAAAATCAACACAAATTAATAATATTAAAAAATTATTATTATTATTATTATTATTATTATTATTATTATTATTATTATTATTATTATTATTATTATTATTATTATTATTATTATTATTATTATGCAATGAAAAACCACTATGTTAATTTGACTTTGAAAAAACACTATGTTGATTTGACTTTGAAAAATCACTAGGAATGATGGGTTCATAATTAGGCCATACACTTTTCATAAAACTTGTTTCAAAATGAGTTTAGTTTTTATCAAAATTAGATTCACCCAATAGGAGATCTATGGAGGGAGTTATACCTAAATTACTACAAACTAGTCCAGGTGCAGGGATAAATTCTAGTCATCTATGTTCAAGCATAATTTTGAGAATTTTAAGACTAAATTGGGTTTAAGTATCTCATCAAAGTTGGATATATATGTCTTAAGATTCAAATGCATTTATAATCATCTAATTATAAGGTTTATAGGATGATATAAGTCCATAAAACTCTAGACTGCTTTAAATTTTCAAAATTGATTTCCTCATTTTGCCTTGCTAATAGAGGGAAAAGACCCCAAAACGGATTTTTACACATTAAAAACGCTAGAGAGATCAAAAAGCATTTTTGAAACATAAAATTTGGAAAGAAAGCCTAGCACCTTTATTCCTTATCCATTTATGAGAAACCGTTTTCTTATTTGGTAACTCTGATCAAGAGCCGCTTCAAGATCCAGTATCTATAGTTGCTCCCAATTTTGGATACATTTATGCCTAGTGCCTAAGTGAGATAAAATTTAGAGTAAAGAATAGAAGACATATAGCTAAGGTTTGCTTTATTTGCTCTAGAAAGACTTTGGATTTTTGAATTTTTATATGCCTTATCAAAAGGGTGCTTGATTTTTTCTTTTTAATTTTTTTTCATTTTTAATGATTACCTTACGGTCTGTTGCTAGACTTTCTGTTTTGGTATATTTTGGATTTTTGAATTTCGATGCTTTTTAAAGATTCGCACTTTAGGATTTAGATTTTTCTTTTCATTCTTCTTTCTTCTGGTGTGCTCTTTAAGGTTGAGAGTTTTAAGTTTTTGCATGCCTTTTTAAAGGGCTTGATGCTCTTAAAAAGACTTTGATTATGGGGCTTAAAGCTTACTGAGAAGCTTTGATGCTCACAGAGAGACTTCGATTGCTAAACTTAATGCTCATGAAGAAACTTTGATTACCAGGCTTAATTCTTATAGAATGACTTTGAGGCTTGCAGAGAGACTTTGATT
Organism: Excoecaria agallocha; assembly: GCA_037975025.1. Taxonomy (NCBI): domain Eukaryota; kingdom Viridiplantae; phylum Streptophyta; class Magnoliopsida; order Malpighiales; family Euphorbiaceae; genus Excoecaria; species Excoecaria agallocha. The sequence goes on along the minus strand of CM075807.1, from coordinate 95,858,914 downwards.
GCCTAGCTTAATGCTCATAGAGTGATTTTGATGGGGGTTTCTTTTTTATGTCTGTTTGAGTGTGTGTATTTTCACTTTGGGTGAATTTTACATTTTCACAATTTTAGGGAATTTTAAATTAATGAATTTTTACATTTTGAATATATTTTAACTTTGTATAGTTTAGTATACTTTGGATTTGATAATTCTAGACTTTGGAATGTACATAGAGTTTTTTACATTTTTGAAATGTATTTTGAATTTTTACAATTTTAATGCATTGAATTTTTTCATTTTGGGATGTACATTAAGTTTGTACAGTTGAAGATTTTTGCATTTTTTAGTACATTTCAAAGCCTTGGAACCTTCAATGTGCTGGATAGAATTTATATTCTTTTTACACCTATATTTATGATATGTCTAAAGAATCTTTGTACATTTGAAGAATTTGAGTCTTTTGTACATTTAAGTTTTTGTATGTTCGTGGAATTTAAATATTTGAGTTTTATTCATTTAAAGAATTTTAAGTTTTTTATTGATTTATTGTGTTGTTTATTAAAGTGTGTGTCTTAGGATAAAGAGTTTTACCTGATTGCCCCCAACAACAGTGCATGCCAATGGTTTAGCTCCATGAAAGATTTCCTTGGATTTGCATGATTTTTGCCCATGAAGATTTTATCTTTCAGTGAGATAGTCATCCCCTTGAAATTTCTTCCAACATTGTATACGCGAATGACCTCATTTTTTGAGATTTTTTTCTTACATGATTTCTCCCATAAGATTTTTTCATAGTCTGATTGTCCACTACCTAAAGCTATCCCATGATCAACTTCGATGCATGGAGTTCATTCATGTTCTCCTTGCAAGAAATTACTCATGTGAGTATGCATGAGGAATCATATAAGCAATATAAGTACAAAATTTATGTGTGTATGCATAATCATATATATGACAAGTATTGCGAGTAGTGTATGGAAAGAGTTGTTTGCCAAAAAGCATCCAAAGTTTAAGTAATGGCAACTCATCAAATGCTTTCAACTTGAATTTTTTTCATCCTTGAATAAGGTGAATGGACCACATTCTCAACTAGTTTAATCTCAATAAGAAAAGTTAAAGGGTCATTCTCAATGAGGGATAGGAGAATAGGCATGCTAACACCAAAGCTTACTGAACCTACACATAAGTATGATGCATACCAAGCAATTTTCATGTATGTGTGTTGAAGGCCAAAACAGAATTTATTTTTGAAAATAAAATTTTGGACATGAATTCGGGGGGGAGGTTCAACTCGAATACATAAATGTATTCATGGCTTCCTACTTGAAGCTTAAGAAACACCATATGCCCCTTCTTACATACCAAACCTTACTAAAAAGCCATCTCCACTAGGTTGGATGAGACCAAATCTAGAATTAGGAGGTCTTACATTGGTTATAACGTTAGGCTTGAGGTGAATAGCTATCAAAGAAAGGTCAAGTCACTAGAGAAAAATGGCCTCTATTCTTTCTTAATTGATGGGAAGATTATTCTCTACTTATTTTCCCATTATCTAAAGATTTTTGGATTTAGCTCTGGTGATTAACTCACTGGGGATTAAGTAAGGTGTTATTTAAGGATAATGCCTTAAGATCTCCCTTCCTTTCATTTTTCTTTGTTGGGATGTTGATATCAAGGGCTTTCTAGTTACCTTTTTATCTTTTCTTTACTTATACTTTTTCCTTTTTTTCCTTTTTTTATTTTGCATATTTGTTTCATCTGATAAACCCAATTTCCTATAGGTGGAATTTATAAAAAGTATCAATAGAGATTGATCTTTCTATTCTTGAAATGTGGAATCATCCTTAGTACAGTAGCCAACTTTATAAGGGGAAGCCAAAATTATTTTTGGTTAAGGGTTGTTCAACGTGTGTAACAATAAAGTGAGCACACATTTAGCATGCTTAAAACAAAGGCTCAAAGGGCTAGCAAGTGTTGCAACCTTAGCAAGTGCACTAGATCAACAAGTAATATAGAGGAATATAATTAAGACCTTTAAAAATCTAACCCAAGGTAAGTGAAATGGTGTAATATGAAATTTTTGATTGATTGTGATATGTGCTTAAAGACATCCCAATTGTTTGATGTATGTTTCTTTCTTTTGTTATCTCGAACTATAATGATGATAAAAAGAAAAAAGAAAAATATAAAATGTAAATGATGAATAAACAAGACAATAACAAGAAAAAAAAAAGATAAACAATGGGTAAATCAATAAAGGTAAAGATTTTGTTAGGGATCTAATCCACCCCTATCCCATACAAGATTCATTTTAATAAAAGATTTCATGCAAGTTAGATGTGGCCAACCCTTCTAAACCTCTAGTATCCCATTTTAAAGCCTACTATTCTAACTACTCGATATCCCATTTCGGAGCTTACCCAATAGCTATCATAAGCATGGATCCCAAGAACTAAATGTGAACTAGTATCCAATTTTGGAGCATACTAGTCCAACACCTATTTATTTTCCTCTTTATTTTTGAATTTACAACATAATAAATCATAGGTTTAACAACTCCTATTTCGGAAATGCCATCAAAACTATAGCAAATTTGAGGAAAAACAAAGCATTTATGGCATAAACATTCAACAAGCATCCAATTATTCACTTGAATAAGATTAATAACATAAACACTTGCAAAAAATTCAACCCAAGATTAGCACAAGGCAAAAGAAATAGCTAAAACATATATTAAATAAATGAGTTCATACTCCTTACATGGTCTAAGGGATTCAAAAATCCCAAAGCAACAAAAGACTACTCATTATTCATAATGTAAAAAACAAGTAAAGAGTGAGAAAAAACTATAAAACTCATTTACAGTTGACGATCTCAAATTGATGAGGTCTTCTTCCTTCTTTTCCAACTGGAACTTGATTCAAAACTAAAACATGAATTAAAATCAAAGCTGTAACTGAGTATTTCTATGTATTTGTGAAGTAACTATATTAAAAGAGTAATTTTTATAAGTAAAACCTATGAAATACTACGTATGAAAGCCTAAGTATTAAGAACACATGAGCTAAAACTACAGAAAAGAAAGTGGTGGCTCAAAATCCTAAAAAGATCTCTCTTTCCAAATAAAATTTACAACTTTTATAGAGATCTTCAGATGGACACTGCTGAGACATTTTGGTCTCGACCAAGTCTAAAGAGATAAAATAGAATTGTAGCATAGGACACAGTTGAGACACTTTAGACTTAACCATGTGTACCATTCTAGATCGAAACACATTTGAAGGTTGTATAGCATTGGGCTGGGACACTTGGGTCTCGATTGAGTCTCCTGATGAAATGACATATTTTGAGATCTGCATGACACTCAATTAGGACCAATGGTCTCAACCGAGTGTTACCCTTTTCTTTGCACACAAATCAAAAATATTCACTAAAATCACTTAAAAACTTTACAAAAATCAAAATAAACCTAAATTGTATAAAAAATCATTTTTACACTAAAAACACAAAAAACATGCAACACGAGACATAAATACTGAATAAAAACACTAAAAAATAAATAATAAAATTGGAGTTATCAATTACCCCACACTTAGCTTTTGCTCACCCTCAAGCAACTAGATAACCAAATTCTCACAAACCCGAACTTGAAAAAAGAAAATACAAGTTTACGAAAAGCTCAAAAACACTACAGCAGAAGTCACTAACTATCTACCCAAATCGAAAAGAATTCAGCTTAATTCATACTTGCTAGTCTCCAGTGTGTGTGTACAAAGCCCAAAGATAAATTTTGAATGATAAAACTCTAGTGCAATCCAACAACTGAGAAAAAAATTTGTATGTAGAAACTACACACACGATTTTGCTCTAGAAACTCGAGAAATGCCACAAGCCTCTCCTTTAGTATCAAAACCCCAAAGATCATCTCTACAAATAATTCTAAATAGAACAAGATCATTAGGACTTAAACATATTGTAATGAGGCTAGGATATGGCTAGCAAAAATATGTAGGATATACAAAGTAGAATAGCCATTCCAAAGCTCCCTCCATCCTAAGAACACTCTAAAAATTTTTAGTTCCTATTCTACCCTTTTCTTGTTTCAAAAGATACTCTAAATGTTAGATTACCTAGAATGTATAATGCTCTTTCAAAAAGTTTGGTTCTTTTAAGAAGAGGACTACACCAAAGTGCCATTTGATAGCACTATTGGTTGCTCAAATTCAAGCTCTAAAATTCCTTCTCTAATTCCAGCAAACCACCCCATGCTTATTTCAAACTATGATCAAGTTTTTTTTTTCAAAAGAAATAGGGGCTTGCTATCAAGACCATTACAAAATTATGCTCTAGAGGTAATCCTTACATTTATTCATTAATCCTAACCTATGGTTTTCCTTGACAACACCCTTATCTTAATTCAAATTGACCAAAAGTAATGCTTTCTCCTACTTACTTCAAGAATGGCTAATTCTTAAAGGGTTTAGAAAAGGGCTTATAGTGTTAGGACAATTACACAGGTACCAAAGAAAATTAAAAATTTAGTACGCAATTAGCATACTTTAATAGGCTCAATAGGGATATGCAAGGGAGAACAATTGTAATATCAGGTAAGTCTAAGGTGTTTTAAAGGCTATGAAGAAAATTCGCCTTAATCACTTCAATTTCTAAATTTAAATTATTGTAAATGCTTTGAATGGTGATGAGGAAGGTTCTAGCGCTCTAGAATTCCTATTCGATTACTTTCATGCATTGGATTTTTTTTATAAAATAGGCCTAAAGTGCAAAAAAAAAATTGGAGACCTATTGGTGTTAAACTAATTGAAATTGAATGAAAAAGGTAAACACCCAACAACGAACTACTCTCCTGTTATTCAACTCCCCTAAAAAAGCTTTTCTAAACTCGAGTTCGAAGCTTCCACAACAGGAATGTCTAAAGGAAAACTAAGCTAACATATACAGGTTTTTAATAACAACCGAAGAAATATACCTTAAAAAGGAAATAAAATAAAAATTAAATTAAAACTAAAAATCACAACTAAGTAAAGATAAAAATATAGCCAAATTAAAAGAAAAAGTGACACACTAAACTAAAATTTAAACAAAAAGATAAAAGATGTGTAAATTGAAGCAAACTATAAAAACAAACATAGAAACAAAATGCTAAACATAAAAAATTAAAACAAACTATAAAAAACATAAAAATAAACAAAAAGTTATTGTGGTGTTAAATAAAATAAGCACAAACTAAGAAAGCACAACATTAACTCTTCACACCCTCACCCCACACTTAAAATTTTGTTGCCCTTAGCAAAATACAAAATAATGTTCAATAAGTTAGGTAGGTTGAGGAAAATCCCTAAAATAGTCACTTCTAAGTAGATGGAGAGGAGGATGCTGGGCATCAAACCGAGATTGCAACATCCCAATAGTAGTTACTATCTCATCCATCCGCTGGTGGATGGTGGTAAAATTGGAGTCCATCCTTTCGGTGATGTGATCGAGAAGGTTGTTAATGGCGGTGTATTGCTCAGTGGATAAAGTAATGGTGTTTTCCCCTACTCCCTCCAGCTCTGTGGCTCCCTTATGCATGGCTTCTTTATACAGCTTCCTGCTTGACACCACTGCCTACCTTTGCCCTAGAAAATGTGTGTCATCAATGAGAACTGACATATTCCTTAGCATTTTCCTATCAATGAGTTGCCTACAAGTTTTCCTAGGTTGAGGTTGGTTGTGATGACGAGCTAGAGTAGTCACAAATCTGCCCAAGGCCAGCTTAAAGTCACTATTCTTATAAGTGCACAGGTCAATAATCTTCTGGGCAAGAAAAACTACTCCATTGAGGCGAATTCCATGCTCTATGGCATATAAGATTGTGGCTTCATTGGCATTAATATTGCCAAGGCCTCCACAATGGTTGAAGAATGCCAAAGCTAGATATCTATACATGATCCTCAGTGGGTGATTGCCCAAATGATGAGCCTTCGTGTTGCTTGCATGGAAAGTGGTAATGTCCTCTTCATCATAAATTCTTATCCAAACCTCCTATTTGTTCATGTTCACTAGCCCCCATGCAGCGTGTTGGTCAAAGCCCAGCACTTCAGCAAAAGCATTGAAAGACTTTTGATAGGGGGAGCCATTAAGCCAGAAACTCACATTGCCCCCATCCAGGTGATTGTCTTTTTCAATCCTAAACTTAACCGTAGCCAGGAAAACTCTAACAAGTTGTGAATAAACCTTCTCTTATCGCTCAATGAACACTCTCCATCCCACTTCATCAATTAGCCTATCGAGCTTATTCTTCAGGCGAAGATGCATCATTAAGTCCATGTCTATGATCGGAGTAGCTAAATACTCTTGCCTATTAAAAAGGACCCAATCATCCTTAAATTTATTTGGAACACAATTTAGAGTCTTTAGCTTTGCATGATCTTGTTGACCACAAGAAGACAACCCAGCCTTAATTCGGGTATGTTTAGGTGCCACTAGCAAAATAAAGAAGAAAAACTCAACATAAGATACACAACATATGACAAGAGATAACAATTAACAACAAAATGCACAAGTATGCTGCACAAACAAAAATTTTAAAAAGAAAACAACTAACAAGCATGCAAAGGCAAATAAACACATAAATAACCAGGAAAAGAATTGCACAAGGTACGTGGCACTCAACCATGATAACCGAGTTGTCCTTTAGAAACAAGTAGCCTACAGGTCAAATTGTTGCAGCCTATTTACCTTGTTGTAATGAACTAAATACAAACAAAATTTTGGATTTTAACGGTTACATGCATCACATACATGAGCGGAATTTTAAAATTTTTTAACCATTAGATCTGATCTTGCCATGAATACACAATATAACTATATTAGAATAAGAAAAATCACCTCTGATTTTTGTTGAACAGTTGATTTTACTTCGCACCGGGTTGTCGCAAACCACAATGTCCAAAATCGAACACCTCCAATGAGTAATCCACACTAGAAGGATAAATTAAACCAACAAATTGGTGTTTAACTAGGGCTGGCTGAAATTCCAAGAAGCTAGCATGGAGTTGGCGCAAAAAGGAGAGAGAGATTAGAGAAAAAGACTTTCTTTTTGTTTTAATCACTTAACCCTAATTTATCATTAGTTGGCCTTTTTATAGTTAGGTTAAAATTCCAACTCATTAATGAGATTGGGCTCTTTAAAATTGCTGAAGAATCATTAATTGGGCCTCTGGAATTAATTATAATCATTTGGGCTTAATTAAATCCAATTTAAACCTTTTCATAAAAGATTATGCATAAAACCTACAAACTAAGCCCTTTGTGCAACTAATTAGATTTAAATACCCAAATGGATTCCAAATCCAACCAAATTAAATATGTGAGTTCCATAACACATATGTAACATATATAAATTAATTTGGTGTATGAAATAGGCCATTAATTCCTTCTATTCTGGACTTGGCATGTGGCCCTTACAGAAGGGCTTTCGCCAACTGCTTCATTCCTCTGGCCCTTAATAATTCTTCCAATGGACTTATTAATTATTATACTAGTCCTATAACACTTATAGTAGTCCTATAACACTTATAAGACAATAATAATTAATCATGAAATACATTATTTCAATTAGGTCTAATTTACAGAACATTTCTCAAAAGTTCCACGGACAATTTTATTTGATCATAATTAATCAAACTCTTTAATTAATTATTATCATATTCACTTCTCTACCTTCATAATAATATCAAAAATTATTATCCTTGTCATTTTACCATTTTATCCTTTTCTCTATATGTGTGTGACCTATTGGGTTCCTGTCCATGTTGGCAGTATAATATGTAATTGTGAGTTCTATTCAAAACTCACATGATTTAAACTCCTTTAAATCATTTTATCAATCTCTATTGATATTTTGATACATCATTATAAAAGTCATGATTGGCCTCTAGCTAGGCATCATGACTACCCAAATATCAGGAAAGTCATGTGGTTTGACTGTACCCTTCCATAGAAACAGTTACCGTGCAATTACTCCTTTCACCACTCTTATCTCAATTAGATTCTGAGTATGGATTTTTGTCAACTCATATAAATCTAATTATGTATGTTCTATTAATTTAACCATTGTTTCCAAAATGCCCTCCATGGATCTCTATCCATCTTGGCATTTTACTCTGGCCAGAGATTCTCTGAACAAGGTAATTATAGAATCATCCGAGATAACTTCCCTTATTAAATCTGGGATGGTGAATCCTTTGTCAATCACTCAACTATCTTCAAGTAGGTCATGATATACCCAATCTCCTAACTATGTTCACTCCCAGTTGAAAGTAATCAGTTATGGAGTCAAAGTATACCACTTGCTACTTAAGATAACTTTGGTGATCTCAAGTCGAAGGATACTTGCACAACCGCTATGAAGAGATTCCTCACTGAAAATAGATTTAATATCCATGTGAGGATTCTCTTTGCAGGTCTCCAATGAACTTGTTCTTCTAACAAGCATCCATATGTTAGCTTTGATTATCTTCCATAATCACAGTTATGAAAACCACTGCTTGAACCATTCAAGAAGCATAACATGTGCTAGTCTGTCCGAATTAACTTATCTTGTTAATTCTATGACTAGGGATATTTAGATATTAACACATTTTCATGCAATAGACATCTCACATCATGAACACCTTTATGATTGCCTTTGCACTGTGTTTATAATATCTAAGACTTCATTTATTAATTTAAGATTTACAAACTCATGTATTTAAATATAGCATTAATAAATGAATGATGCCTTTTATTAAGAATATAAATTTTATACATATGAAAAACATCCCTATTACATGGGCTCTAGGGCATACTCTCTAACAATCTCCCACTTACACTAGAGCCAATCACTCATATGTCTCAGACCCATGCTATTTATATGGTGATCATGCTTAATCTGGGAAAGTGCTTTAGTGAGAGGATCCGCCACATTGTCATCTATGGCAACCCTTTATATTTTCACATCATTTCTAGCTACTATTTCCCTTATGAGATGGTAGTGTCTGAGAACATGCTTGGATCGCTGATGAGACCGTGGTTCCTTTGCTTGCGCAATGGCTCCATTTGTTGTCACAATATAAAGAATCGGATCAACAATGCTAGGCACCACTCCTAGTTCAGTTATGAACTTTTTGATCCAGACTGCTTCTTTGGCTGCTTCAGAAGCAGCAATGTACTTAGCTTCCGTCGTGGAATCAGCAGTTGTTTCTTATTTGGAACTTTTCCAACTAACTGCTCCTTCTCCCATTATGAACACATAACCAGACTATGATTTACAATAATCTTTGTTAGATTGGAAGTTGGCATCTGTATACCCATTTACTTCCAAATTGCCCTCTCCATATACCAAGAATATATCCTTAGTCCTTCTCAAGTACTTAAGGATATTCTTGACAGCTGCCCAGTGTTCCTCTCCATAATTGGATTGGAATCTGCTTGTGACACTCAAAGTAAATGCTACATCTGGACGTGTACATAACATAGCATACATGATAGAACCAATTGCAGATGCATATGGTATTCTATTCATGCTCTCTCTATCCTCTAGTGTCTGCGGACACATAGACTTAGAAAGGTGTTTCCCATGCACCATAGGTATAAACCCTTTCTTAGAGAGATCCATATTGAACCTCTTCAATACTTTATCTATATATGTACTCTAAGAAAGACCTAGCAACCTATTGGATCTATCTCTATAGATCCTTATTCCCAGAATATAGGATGCTTCTCCAAGGTCTTTCATGGAGAATTGCTTGGATAACCATATTTTAACAGATTGGAGAAGAGAAATGTCATTTCCCATGATGAATATGTCATCTACATATAGAACTAGGAAGACAGTTGCACTCCCACTGACCCTTTTATACACACAAGGTTCATCTTCATTCTGTGAGAAACCAAACTCTTTGATTGTCTCATTGAATCGTATGTTCCAGCTCCTAGAGGCTTGCTTCAATCCATAAATAGATCTTTGAAGCTTGCATACCTTTTTGCCATTTCCTGATGTGAACCCTTCTGGTTGTGTCATATACACATCCTCAATAAGATTTCCATTAAGGAAAGTTGTCTTCACATCCATTTGCCAAATCTCATAATCATAATGAGCTGCAATGGCTAAAAGTATTCTTATAGACTTAAGCATCGCTACAGGAGAAAAATTTTTGTTGTAGTCAATACCTTCTTTTTGAGGATAACCTTTTGCTACTAAGTGAGCTTTGTAGGTAACTATATTACCTTCTATGTCGATCTTCTTTTTGAAGACCCATTTGCACCCTATGGGTTTTATCCCTTCAGGTGGTTGAGTTAAAGTCCATACTTTGTTCTCATACATGGAGTCCATTTCAGACTGTATAGCCTTAAGCCATAAATCACGTTTTGAACTGTTCAAAACTTCTTGATAGCTTGTAGGCTCATTGTCCTCTACTACAGTTATGCCTCTATCCGAATCAATGTGAAATCCATATCTCACAGGGATAGACAGCATCCTAGTAGATCTTCTAGGATTTTGTGTATAATCAGGTTCAACTGTAATCTCATCATTATGAAATTCAGTTTCGGGTTCAATCGGTTGATCATCTTCTATTTGTGGGTCTTGAACTTCACCAAGTTCAATTTTACTCCCACTATCCTCTCGTAGGAGAAATTCTCTTTCCAAGAAGACAGCATGCCTTGAAACAAACACCTTTTGTTCTAAGGGATGATAGAAATAATATCCAAACGTTTCTTTTGGATATCCCATAAATAAATATTTGTCAGACTTAACATCCAGTTTGTATGACATTGTCCTCTTCACATAAGCAGGACAACCCCATACTTTCATATGAGAAAGCGTGGGTTTCTTGTTATTCCACATCTCATATGGAGTAACATCAACCGATTTACTAGGAACTCTGTTTAACACATAAACAGCAGTTTCTAGTGCATATCCCCAAAAGGACTTAGGCAAGTCCACTCGACTCATCATTGATCGAACCATATCTAATAGTGTTTGATTTCTCCTTTCAGATACACCATTGTGTTGTGGTGTACATGGTGGAGTCCATTCAGATAAAATCCCATTATCTCTAAGATAATCCTGAAACTCTTGACTTAAGTATTCTCTACCTCAATCTGATCTAAGTGTTTTAATACTTTTGTCAAGTTGTTTCTCTACTTCATTTCTGAACACTTTGAACTTTTCAAATGCTTCAGACTTATATTTCATTAGATAGATGTATCCAAACCTGGAATAATCATCTATGAAAGTAATGAAGTAGGAGTAACCTACTCTGGCATGAGTAGTCATTGGACCACATACATCTGAATGTATTAAGTCTAAAACCATTTTAGCTCATTCTCCTTTACCAATAAAAGGAGCTTTTGTCATTTTTCCCAATAAACAAGATTTACATGTATCAAATGATTCATAATCAAATGATCCTAAATCACCTGACTTGTGTAATTTGGTCATGCATTTTTCATTTATATGGCCTAAACTGTAATGCCATAAGTATGAGGTATTTAGATTATCATGTTTCATTCTCTTGGTATCCACATTATGTACTTCTTTAATTAAATCAAGAACAAATATACCATTCTCAATGATAGCTTTTGCATAAAACATATTGTTCTTAAAAATGTAACAACATTTGTCCTTTAAAGAAATATCATAATCATTCATCAAACAACTGAAAGAAATAATACTTTTGGACAAAGCTGGAACATAATAACAATTATTCAATTCCAGTACTAATCCATTAGGAAGAGGAAAATAGTAAGTCCCCACAACTGTTGTAGAGATATTCTGTCCAGTAGCTGACTGCAAACATATCTCTGCCTTTCCAACTCTTTTAAAGCTTCTAAGCCCCTGTAGATCATTACATAAGTGAGATCCACATCCGGTATCTAATACCCAAGATTGTTTTGAAGCAATAGAATAAGTATTAATTTCAATCATATGAATACCTGAAGTAGAAGCATCAGCTTGCTTCTTCTCCTTGAGAGAATCTAGATAGGCCTTACAGTTACGCTTCCAATGACCATCCTTTCCACAATGGAAGCAAGTTCCTTTGGGATTCTCTTTCTTGGCAACCTTCTTCTTGGAGATCCCACCATTCTTTGGCTGCGCCTTGGTTATCTTCTTCTTCTTCTACTTCTTGCCTTTAGCAGAAGTGACAACCATGACACTTTTTGGATCCTTCTTAAATGATCCATCAGCTGTCTTGAGCATATTGATTAACTCAGGAATGGATACTTGGATCTTGTTCATGTTGAAGTTAAGCATGAAAGGTGCATAACTTGGAGCCAATGAGTACAAGATTAAATCTATGTATAGATCATTATCCATAACATAGCCAAGTCTACTCAAATGCTCAATATACCCATACATCTTCAATGCATGAGCAGCAGCTGAAGTGCCTTCCACCATTTTGCAGCTAAATAGAGCTCAAGCAATCTCATATTGCTCAGTTCTAGCCTGAGAAGAATAAAGCTCCTCTAGATGCAAAATGATGGTTCTAGCATCCATCATCTCATGTTGCTTCTGAAGCTCCGAAGACATAGCACCCAGCTTCAGACATGTTTCTGCTTCACTATCCTCCATGTATTTTCGATAAATGCCTTTGATCTCATCAATGGCATCATCTGATGGAAGTGGTGGTAGATCTTTATCCAAGACATAGTGGATCTTTTCAGCTCTGAGAACAATTCTCACTTGCCTGATCCAGACAGAATAGTTGTTGCCAACCAGCTTGTTATCCAAGATTGATTGTATATTAATGTTTGATGTGCTCATGATGATGACCTAGATGTGAAAAAGAAAAGATATGAGAGTATGTTCATATATATGTATGCATTAATAAGGTCTTTAATTAATCCATTTACTCTACTATTTTATTGCGAATTAATAGCCCTCACTATATAATCCGAGAAAACCCGATGGTTTTCTTAGTGGGCCAATATCCAATCCTTGATATGTAATTTGACCTTGACTGTGGTCAACAAGCCAAATTCCATATCCTTGAAAGGTAGGTATCTATATACCAATTGTGTCTCTACACAACTATTGGATCATTAGGTTATCAACTCTTGATGCATGCATATCGTATATGCATTCCCTAATCTTGCCTCTAGAACCATTAGTCTTGACTGTGGTCAACAAACTAATAGGCTAGCTAAGATGACCCATTTAATTAGATTTGAACATATTTGATATAATGTGAGCTTGACTGTGGTCAACAACCCACACTATAAAGAACTCTGGTTCTCCTCAAATTAATGGAAGGCTTATATACCTTAGTATTTGTTTGAGGGTTTTAGTTAATTAAGTCTCATCATACATGGTTGGCATACATTGGTATGCATCCTATATCTATCACATAAATATAAGCATACAAATATGGTATAGTTATGGACTTCACTACATTGATTTCCCCGAGCCAAGAGGGAAATCAAAAGGTCACACCTAGGTAGTATGCATGATTCAAACAAGAAAAATAATTACATTATCTTCAAGCTTGTTGGATCTCCATTCGACCCATCTTGCTCCTTGAAAATGGTCTCCATCTCTATTTCTAATTCTAATCTAAGTAATCTAATTACATATTACAACTTGAAAAGAAATACAAACCAAAAACAAGTGGCCGGGACATGAAAGTCCTCATTGGGTCAAAACATGCATAATGCTCAATCACATTGGGCTTTGTCCATAACTATCCATCATGCCAATCATACACCCTTATATGCCTTTCTAATGCATAAAGAAATGGATTACTAACTTTGTTTCAACCTTTGAAACAATATTTTGAGTTATTTTAATGATGTGATCAAATTAGGAAACTTTTTCCATTTTGAAAACTTTCATTTTAGGAAACCTTTTTGCATGCATGTGTTCTTGCCTTAATAATCAATCCAATTGATTATTAATTAATTATAAATTGATTATTTAATTAATTAATCATATTAAATAATTAAAAGAGTCAATTGTGGGCTTATAATCAAGTGTAGGCCGAAACCCACAAAAGAAAATCCTAAATGTGTTCACACACAAACTAGTTTTGTGTCTTTTGGACCATTTGGGCCTTTTGGAATGAGCCAAGCCCACTCCAGCCCTTAAAACCCATTAATAAACTTAATTAATGTTTATAATATTTAATTTAAATTAGCTCCTTGGGCCCACCAAGTCATTCACTAATTTAAACCAAGTCTGTAAACATAATTAAGCCCATTAAGTGGTTTTAATGAATTAAAATTAATCAAATTAATTTAAGGCCCATTTTAATTAATCCAATTAATTAAAAATACTTTAATATATCATATATATCAGATTTATAAGATTAAAAATCTTTCTAACCAAGAACACATCAAGAACATATGAAGAACACCAATTTATCGAACTTTTCAACTATACTAGTTTTCATGCAAAACTTGTTCGATTTTAATTTCGTTCGATCTTACGGCTTAATATCCCATATTAAACACATAAAATATCATCTAAATGATGTTTTAATGGATCCATAAGAAATTAAATTAGAAAAGCCCCTTAAATCACCTAGGGTTTCATGCCAAACCCTAATGGTTTTCACGGCAAACCCTAATCACAATCCTTCAAAAGTTTCATTTTTGTTTCCACCAAATTTATTTGATCACAAATACAACCAGAAATCAATATTTATCATTCATGAACAATCAAATCTAATATTTTAAAGTTCATTAAATAAATAACTCAAAATAAAATAAAACTTATTCCGCAGAAAAATATAGAATTGTATATCCATGGCAAAATCGAGGCTTTGATACCATGTTGGATTTTAACGGTTACATGCATCACATACATAAGCGAAATTTTAAAATCTTTTAACCATTAGATCTAATCTTTCCATGAATATACAATATAACTATATGAGAATAAGAAAAATCACATTTGATTTATGTTGAACAGTTGATTTTACTTCGCACCGGGTTGTCGCAAACCATAGTGTCCAAAATCGAACACCTCTAATGATTAATCCAAACTAGAGAGATAAATTAAACCAAAAAATTGGTGTTTAACTAGGGCTGGCCGAAATTCAAAGAAGCTAGCTTGGAGTTGGCGCAAAAAGGAGATAGAGATTAGAGAAAAAGACTTTCTTTTTGTTTTAATCACTTAACCCTAATTTCTCATTAGTTGGCCTTTTATAGTTAGGTTAAAATTCCAACTCCTTAATGAGATTGGTCTCTTTAAAATTTCTGGAGAATCATTAATTGGGCCTCTGGAATTAATTATAATCATTTGGGCTTAATTAAACCTTTTCATAAAAGACTATGCACAAAACCCACAAACTAGGCCCTTTGTGCAACTAATTGGATTTAAATACCCAAAGGGATTCCAAATCCAATAAAATTAAATATGTGAGTTCCATAACACTTATTTAACATATATAAATTAATTTGGTGCATGAAATAGGCCATTAAGTCCTTCTGTTCTGGACTTGACGTGTGGCCCTTACAGAAGGGCTTTCGCCAACTGCTTCATTCCTTTGGCCCTTAATAATTCTTCCAATGGACTTATTAATTATTATACCAGTCCTATAACACTTATAGTAGTCCTATAAAACTTATAAGACAATAATAATTAATCATGAAATATATTATTTCAATTAGGTCCAATTTACAGAACATTTTTCAAAAATTCCGCGAACAATTTTATTTGATCATAATTAATCAAACTCTTTAATTAATTATTATCATATTCACTTCTCTACCTTCATAATAATATCAAATATTATTATCTTTGTCATTTTACCATTTTACCCTTTTCTCTATATGTGTGTGACCTATTGGGTTCCGGTCTATGTTGGCAGTATAATATGTAATTGTGAGTTCTATTCAAAACTCACATGATTTAAACTCCTTTAAATCATTTTATCAATCTCTATTGATATTTTGATACATCATTATACAAGTCATGATTGGCCTCTAGCTAGGCATCATGACTACCCAAATGTCAGAAAAGTCATGTGGTTTGACTGTACCCTTCCATAGAAACAGTTACCGTGCAATTACTCCTTTCACCACTCTTATCTCAATTAGATTCTGAGTATGGATTTCTGTCAACTCATATAAATCTAATTATGTATGTTCTATTAATTTAACCATTGTTCCCAAAATGCCCTCCATGGATCTCTATCCATCTTGGCATTTTACTCTAGCCAGAGGTTCTCTAAAAATGGTAATTATAGAATCATGTGAGATAACTTCCCTTATTAAATCTAGGATGGTGAATCCTTTATCAATCACTCAACTATCTTCAAGTAGGTCATGATATACCCAATCTCCTAACTATGTTCACTCCTAGTTGGAAGTAATCAGTTATGGAGTCAAAGTATACCACTTGCTACTTAAGATAACTTTGGTGATCTCAAGTCTAAGGATACTTGCACAACCGCTATAAAGATATTCCTCACTGACATAGATTTAATATCCATGTGAGGATTCTCTTTGCAGGTCTCCAATGAACTTGTTCTTCTAACAAGCATCCTTATGTTAGCTTTGATTATCTTCCATAATCACAGTTATGAGAACCACTGCTTGAACCATTCAAGAAGCATAACATGTGCTAGTCTGTCCGAATTAACAATGTCCTATCTTGTTAATTCTATGACTAGGGATATTTAGATATTAACACATTTGCATGCAATGGACATCTCACATAATGAACACCTTCACGATTGCCTTTGCACTGTGTTTATAATATCTAAGACTTCATTTATTAATTTAAGATTTACAAACTCATGTATTTAAACATAGCATTAATAAATGAATGATGCCTTTTATTAAGAATATAAATTTTATATATATGAAAAACATCCCTATTAAATGGGCTCTAGGGCATACTCTCTAACACAAAAAGCATGATGCACAAACAGACTAGTAAATGTATAAAGCATGTATGAACCATATTTTACAAAAAGAAAAAAAAAATGTCCACAAGGGTTGCTAATCAAAAGAAAAATCAATGCTTAAACTGTAACACCCTATATTCATCTATATTTCCCTTATATTTTACACTATCACAACATAGTCATCAATATACCATTCATATAAATATATTCAAACTATGTAAATATACGAGTATTTATAACACTTATTCCACATTTACAATATAACATCAGCTATTACATGTCACTTATATAAATACAAATCGTCCAACTTTTGTGATCACTATTGAACCTGATGTATATGCCATATTAATCTTCCTTTATTGCGCCTCAATCACATGTCCCTGCGTGTAGTCAACAATCCACGCGCTAAGCAACACTATTGCCTAGTGGTGGATACAACTATATAAAATTTCATCTAAATAAAATTTATGTATATTTATTTAAATTTTTGTTGTGTTTATTGTTTTATTTAACTCATTATGTATATATATATATAATCATATTTGTAACGGCCCAAATACCGGGCTAGTTGAAAATAGTATTTTTCGATAGTAAATAGTGACACTAGGGTAAATAGCGTCACCCGGAGTCAAAAAATATTTTATTAGACCATTGGAAGGATCAAGTTAGCTAGAGTCCAAAAATATAATTTGAACTGAAAATTAGGTCAAATGGACCACCAAAAGTCACAAATAAGGAAAAAGTCATGGTTCTAGTTAAAAGGATGCTCGGGTTAACTGAGAGCTTCTCTGAAACTTTAAAAATAACAAATGACCTCTAAAAAATCTATATTAAATACGATGTAGAATCATATGGTAATGAAAAATTAATGTTACGGCAACTTTGAAAATTGAAGTTTCAGACTGGTAAAAATGAACCAGATCGCAAAATAGTCTCTGAATGACTCAAAAATATTCATGGAGTCTAATGAACATATTTTGAGGGTCAAGAAAGTATTTTTAAGGAGGTTTGACCTCAAGAAGTAAAAGAAAAATAATGATTTCGGTTTAAATAGTAATCGATCAACAATAGATTTGGTCAAAGCTTTAAAAATAGCAAATAATCTTCAAAAATTATAGGAATTTCCAATTAAGCCTTTTATGAGGATTAGAATCATTTGGTAGAAAAAAATTAATTTTTTAGTAACACCGAAAATTTGCTAATCGAATCGATATGAGTGAACTGGACCAAAATTGGACTCTAATTGAGCCAAAAAATTTCATAAAGCCATAATATATTATTTTAAGAATTATGAAATTGGTTTTAAATGAAATTAAGCTTTGAAATTGAGAGAAATTATATGTAAAGGTTTAATGAGGTTAAAAGGCATAATTAGGCTTAATTTGGTTGGACCAAACCCAACCCAAAACCAGTCTTATCAATACTAGCCATTTTCCAAAAAATTATGCAACTCTCATGTTGCTTCCTCTCTTTTCTTGGCCAAATGTCCTTTTTCTCTCATTTAAGAAATTTTTCTCCCATTTTCTCTCTCACTCCCACCAAATCAAGCCTTCTCAAGTCAATTCTAGCCTTTTTACTAGATCATGAAGGTCTCAAGTGATTATTTAAGGTGCTTGAAGTGTAAGAAATCAAAAGGAGAAAACTATGTCTCAAAGTTGAGGTAAGTGAAATTGATAGTTTTAATTTTGTTTAAAGATTTGTATAGGTAGATGTAAGGTTGTAGAGTAAGAATTTATAGTTAGATTGAGCAAAGGAAGCAAGAAACTAATGGATTTTTGTTCTTGAAAATCCGGCCACTTAAGGAATTCTTTGGAAAAAAAGAATTTTCATGGATTAAAGCTAAGGAGAAGTAGATTAAGTTGTGGAGGAGATAAATTCAAGGTCAGTGGATACTCTATCCCTTAATTTCCATAAATTTTGTATGAAAAATTAATTTTGTTTATATGTGATTTATGTGATTATGTATGATAAATTGAAAATAATGTGATATATGTGAAATTGAATATTTTAAGTGATGAGTATAATGTTTTATTTGGAAGAATTAAATTTAGAATGATTAATTTAAGCCTTGGCCAAATTTTTATATGTGTGTGTATATGTTTATGAATGTATTTATGTAAGAATACATATGTATATGTATAAGCATGTATGTAAGCATGTGTGTGTGTGTGTGTGTGTGTGTGTATGTATGTATGTATGTATGCATGCGACCATGTATACATGTATATGTGAAAGCATATATGTGATCACATATGCACGAGTATGTAAAGTATATATATGTATAAGTCTGCATGTAAAGTATGTGTATGTATATATATGTATGTATATGTATGCATGTATGATATGTATATGTATATGTATATGTATATGTATATGTATATGTATATGTATATGTATATGTATATGTATATGTATATGTATATGTATATGTATGTATATGTATGCATGTATGATGTGTATATGTATGTATATGTATACATGTATGATATTTATATGTATATGTATGTATATGTATGCATGTATGATATGTATATGTATGTATATGTGTGCATGTATGATATGTATATGTATGTATATTTATGCATGTATGTATAAGTAAATGTATGATATGTATGCATGTATGGTATGTATATGTATGTAAATGTATGCATGTATGGTATGTGTATGTATGTATATGTATGTACCCGTATGTATGTTTATGTACACATACATATGTGTGTGTATGTATGTATATATATGTACCAGTATGTATGTGTATGTATGTATATGTATATGTATACATGTATCATATGTATATGTATGTATACATATATGAACGTATGTATGTGTATGTATGTATAAGTATGTGAATGTATGTATGTGCAAGTAAATGTATGTGTGTATGTGATTTATTATGGAAAGTTTGGGATACGTATCCACCATTGAGCGTTTCGATGCTCAACGCATAGTTTGTTCACTGTGTGCAGGTTATAAAGATGTTAAGATTTCAGTGACCGGTATTGCAGGAGTAGTCAAGTCTAGGAAAAGAAATAAGATAGGAATTATTTTTTGGCATGTATATATAGGTACGAAAAATATAGTACTTGTACAAGTTTTGGTTTATAGTTAATGATATATGCTTGTATATTATCGAGACACGGTTATATGGTTATTAATTATGTTTAAGTATGTTTATGAAAAAAAAAATTCACTGCTTCACATATGGTTTTGACATCCGATTACTGCATACACTATACAATGATATAAGGGTGTTACAATATTATTCATGATACTACTTCATCTTTATTTACTTGTATATCTATACTTCTCACCTCCTGTTGTATGATCTTTATTACTATCAAAGTTCCACATTTATTACCTTCATATGCATATATTTTTATTTAAATTTTTATTAATTCTTATCTACTAATTAATATAACTATTTTATTTGTTTTCTTCCTATTACAATTTACAAATTCGCCTAATTGCATGTTCCTAATCATGTAACTTAACTTCAGTATCCACATGAAATTTCTTTCTTCATTAACTGCTTAATACTTTATTGTACTAAATTACTTAATTTCTCATAACTATTTCATTTTTTATGTCATCCTCCTTTAGTTTTTAAAATAGTCTTTCAATTCAATTTGTTTTCTTAATATGACACTTAGACTTTGTATTTTACCAAATTATCATTTAAATTCATGTTTTAGCCGAATTGATCTTTTTGTTATTTCCTTTCTCATATTTATTATTTCACTTCAAGTTCTTCCTTTTTAACAATTCTTACTATGAAATTTCATTTCATTTCATTTCATTTTAGACCTCATAAATTATAATTTTATTCTTAATTTTTCTCAACTTTGGACCAATTACAAATTTATCTTATTTGTATTAAATTTATTCAGATTTCTCTTTTTGGTCCCCTTTCCATCCGAATTGTATTCTCTATTGACCAATTTATTTTTAATTACTTCATTGTATCCTTTATTTCATTTTTATTCTTTAACTTACAATTAAATTCCCATTATTCCTTTATATAAAAGTGAATTACCAATTTATCCCCTTGTATAACTTTTATTTTCTCAATCTCACTATTTAACCCTTTTGACTACTTATTGTCTTATTAATTTTTCTAATTATCATTTAGATGTTAATGTACACTTTAGCCCCTGAATTCTTAGTTTCTTCATACTCACTTTAATTTAATTTAAATTTTGTCCCTTTTACTTCAATTACTTTTATACTTAATCCATTCTCGCTAACTTTTTATATAATCTCTACTTGAATACAAAGTTATAATTAAACTCCTAAACCTATATTCATTGCATTTGACTTTCCATTTTTTTTTATTCATTTGACTTTTCTTGCTTTTAATTTCCTTAATGTATCTTTTTCTTATTATGTTACGCTTATTCCTGTACTTTAGTAGAAAATTCCAATTTGATCCCTAAAACTTCTTTTCATCTTATTTTAACTTATTTAACTTTAATTTTGACCATTTTAATTTCTTTTGACTTCTTATTCTCTTAAGTTGGCAAATTTGTAATTTGGTCCTCGTACATGTTCCTAAGATGGCATATTACATTTTAGTCCTCATAATTCTCATTATTTATGATTTTACCCTTTTGACATATTTAATCAAATTAATTTCACAAATCACTATTGTAATATCAAAATTACTATCTTGCTCTTGTTTTATCATGTAATTACATTTTTATATTTTTTTGGGTCTATTAATTATATTTTTCACTTTATATCTTGTTTAACCGCATTTATTGCTTCCTAACATATTTCTTAGTCCTTATTTCCTTATATAATTAAAGTTTTTTCCTTTTAAGTCCTTTTTACCATGTTAACCTATTTAAACACACTTTTATTATCAAAATATGATTTTATCCCTAATTAATCTCGTAATTACCTTTTTACCCTTACTTGACTACTTAATCTCATTTTTCATTTTATTTCTCATTTATTTACATTTATAATATCTTTAATGTTGTAATTACTCTTTTATCCCTCTTTACATGAAAAATTATGATTTTGCCCCTAGTTGTCATCAGTGGAAATTCTCGAACCAGATAAGCGGGATGAGAACTTCAATCATCTCAATATACTAGAGTGACCGCATAGCCAGGGTATGATACCGATTCTTCGATGTTCTCATATTATCAATACACATGTACTGGAGTGATTGCACAGCCAGGGTACGATACTAATTCTCCAGTGTTCCCATATAATAAATTTGCTAAGCAATATAATCACATTTTCAAAGTAACCATTCTATTCTGAGATCCTAGATTACCCACTGTACACTAAAGGCGATAATATTGTTCATATTATATTACATTCTTACACTATTATTTATTATAATTTCATATTATTATTTTTATTAATCACATTCCATAAATCTTGCAAGCATATTTAGAAATCATTCAACCTCAACCTCTACACATTCATCATACATGTGCTTAGTATCATCAGGATAAAATTAAACCATGCCATTTCCAATACATATACCATTCAGCCTCATGATAATATCATACATACATCATAATTCCTCCTTCATTTTCATGTCGATCATATTTTTATATTGATTTTAGTCATCAATATAATTAATCATATTTATTTTATATCAAAATTCTTAAGTTTTCTTTATTTCCACCATTATGTCTTCATGTACATTATTATGTATATTAGCTATTTTTCATTTCATTCATTTCTATTACATCCTTCATGCCTTATATTATCTAATACTTACTAAATGTATAATTAAACATCAAGTTCCATTACATTAACTTTAGGTACATATTTCTGCCAAAGTTAGTTCTCTCTCTTAATGTTTGATTTCTTTTTAATTTCATGCTTATTTCATTCTAATTCATCATATTATGAAATTATCTTAAATTATATGTCATTAATCTTCATATTTCTATAGTTACATAATATAGTTTTTATACTAACTATTATAGTTACATATCATTTAAAGCACAATTCAACCATAGTATTTTTATTCCTTGAAATATTACTCAATTTATGACTAATTTCCTAATTATCATCAAAATACCACATTATTCAACCTAGGTTACCATTCGGCCTTCATTCCTTTCTTTACTTATAGATTAATTTCTTTTTAATTCTATGGTTATTTTATATCAATTCATCATTTTATTACATAGTCTTGAATTATTTCACATTATCTTTTATTTTTACTTACTTACATAATGTAAATTCCATACTAAACTTATAATTTAAATGAAATAAGGTGCAGCTTGTATCCACTTACCTCCTCTTCTTGCTTTTTACATTATAACCTTCATTTTCTTTATCTTCTATCCATAAACACCATCATCTTCCTTATTTTCCTCACATGGCCGAATATACTTCACAAGAAAACATCCATCAAGTTGCTTTCTTAATTTAGTACAACACTATAACTATGATCTACATACCTTAATCTACTTATTAGAACCATTAAATCAAAATACACATACCTAAATTTTAAGACATAAACTTGAATCCTTAATTTCTCTCACTTCTTTCACTTCAAATGAGCTTTAGAGGTGATAATCCATGAAAAGAGGGGCTGAATTTTGCTAGAGAAGGTTGGATTTTGTGAGAATTATAGAAGAGAATGGAAGAACAATGTGGAGAATGTTAGAGAGAACCATTCGACCACCATAGAAAGAGAAGAAAGTTGGAGAATATTTTGGTCTTCTTCATATTTTTCTAGCCTTATATAACCTCTTAATGGGTTGGGCTTGGTCTAACCAAGTGATCCAATCAAAGCCTAAGCCTAATTTTCTTAATTAGCTCATTTTGTGATCCAAAATGATTTCTCTCAACTCCCATATTCAAATTAATTTCTAATCAATTCCATCACTCTTAAAATAATAAATAGGCCCTCATATAATTCATCCAAAGCAGACCGATAGACAAAATTTTGATGTCACAAAAAATTTTATTTTTTTATACCAATATGTTTTACATATCATTTAATGTGGGAATGGAAGGTTTGGTAATTTTTAGCAATCATTTGCTATCTTTAAATTTCCAATCAAATCTCGATCAACCATTTTCTCCGTTTATTGACCATTTTTTTGAAATCAGTGTTCTAGTTGTCATTATGCTTCAAAAAATTTTCTTGCATGCACTAACATATGCAATAGCTTATGTTTAAAATCTTAGGTCATTCTAACATCGTTTCAATATACTTCTGGCTCCAAAGACAAAATCAACCAGTCCGAAATTCGAAATTCCAAATATGTCAAAAAAATTATTTCACTTTCCATAGCTTATTTATGCTATTTCTAATATGTCCATATAATCAAAATAATTTTTAAAGGTATATAGAATATTTCAAGGCCCGGTTAAACTTTTGATAAACCCTTTTTACGGTACCGAGTAAAATTTTCGCTGTTTGATTTAAGGGTCTATTTAAATTCAATTTCATCTCAAATTATACCACCAAACTCCATTTAACATCTATTTTTATATTTCAGTATCAATCTAAACCTCCCATCAGGTCACCAATCCTTGGTTTCCCTAGCCTGAGCACATTTAACCCTTATACTTTTCTGAATTTCTCTATTCTTTTCAACTCCTTTTGTTCCAAAAACTTACCCCAAGGTTACCTTTCATGCTTTAAAACATATCAAGCATGTTAGATGCAAGTAATAACACAAGTAATAAATAAACTAAACAAACCCACAGAAATAACACCAAATACATGGGGTTAACAACATCATAAATAAAATCAATATAAACATAATTAAAGAGAACAAATGTCAAAATAACTAAACTAAATGTGATTTCTACTTCTTTTGGGCATTTTATCGAGCATTAGGCGTGCATGATCTGAAACTACAATCAACATGCAATTAAGACAATACCTAACTTGTAATCATGTGATTTCTCTTTTGTTACATGCAATAAGCCTAAATTTAAGATTAAAGAAGCAAAAACACCACATTATAACACAAGTATAAGAAAAGATAAAAGGCATTTTTAACTAAAAACTTACCACAAAAACTACATTAAGTACAAAGAAATCACAACAAAAAACTTTAAAGTAAAAACAAAAAACAAATAAATATAAAATAGGAAAAATATGTAAAAAGAAGAAAACTTACTTGATTGTGATGCTTAATCAATAAAAGATACAAGAAAAAGTGGGGAATTAGGGGTGAGAATGCTGAAAGTCTCAAAAGGGGAGAAAAGAAACTGAATGGAAATGAAAGGGTGTAACCTTTAGGGGTTATTTATAGAGAGACAAGGTTGAGTGCCCTAAGGACTCGATTGAGACCAAAATATCCCGGTTGAGTCAGACATATAGTGTGAAATGCAAAGTTTGAAAAAATGATAGGACACGGCTGATTCAATAAGGTTTCAGCTGAGTCCACCCCTAAAGTCTGAAAAATCCCAATTTCACTCAGCTGAGACCAATTGGTCCTGGTTGAGTGACCCATTCTGTAACTTAAACTCACACTTATATATGCTTGAGACCAAAGGTCTCGATCGAGTGCCCCTTAAATGCAATTTTAATTTAATTTTTTTTATGACATATGACTGAAACCATAAGGTCTCGATCAAGTGACCCTACTAAACTAAAGGTTCACTATGCACATAACTGAGACCAAAGGTCTCGGTCGAGTGGCCTTCATTTCAAATTTTTTGTCTTTACCGGACACGGATGGGACTATGGGTCTCAGCCGATTGATGCATTTTGTCCTAAACTAATTGCCTTGCACACGGCAAAGACCATATGGTCTCAGTTGAGTGACCTATTCTATAACTCAATTCTTAAAAAGGACACGATCCACTATAAGAAAAATGTAGTTTCCTGACGAAAATGAGTAAATTTCCGTAGGGAAACAAAAATATCGACGAAATTTAGCAACAAAAGCTGACGAAGTGAAATCAATTGTAGGCACTTTTTTCGACTGTTATAAGTATTCTATAGGGAAATTTGCTGACAGAAATAAGTATATCATAGGAAAATTTGCCTACGAAAAAAATACTATCACTAAAGTTTCCTATGGTTTGTTATATCTCGTAGGCAAATTAGTGATGGTATTTTTCCATCGATAAATTTGGTCCTGGAAAAAAAATTAGCGATGGAATTATCCGTCACTTAAATTATTATAAATTTTTAATAATTATCAAATAATTCAAGCTATCCATATTTAATACTATAGTTGCCAGCCACCACAAAAGCTTCAAAACTTCAGAAATTTGGCAAGCATCTTCACTTTCTAACAGTCCATACATTAAAAAATATTTTCATAGATGTATAAATCCACCAATTGAAGATACCAAACTGGGCAACTTTGAACATATAATGCAAAATACTATTGCAAGAAGAAAATGTAAACATATACATAAAGATATAGATATAGATGCAATATATACAAACATAGATATCTAAATTAAAATGAGCATGGATAAGAAGATTAATGTAATAAAACCCAACTAGGATACTAAAAACATTAATTTAGAGTTATATTATAAACTGAATTTTTCCTCTTTTAGAGCATCAAACGCAGTGAACATCAAATGTACAGTATAATTGATGTAACAAGAGTTCACACTGCATGATTATGTCTCTATACATATATGTAAATTGAATATGTTTTTGCTACTAGCAAGCACTGATAGTTCCAAAAGATATTACATCCATAGCATATGGAAATTGGGAGAAGATAAAATGGTAAAATAGCAGCATTTATATCCTACAAATGTAACTAGGTGCTCACTATTTAAAAAACAAACTTAACTAGAGAGTTATGCTATTTCAATTTCAACAACATATCAAAAGTATTTTAGCTTTGAGACAAGAAGTGGCATAAGGTAGATAGGAAAACCAAATCATAGGATCATTGAAACAACAAACAACAAAAGACAATGTGAAACTCAACTAACAATGGAGTGGTGCATATAGTCACAACTTTCCAACAGAAGACTAAAGTTGAGAAAATATACTGTAAATATAATGTTGTGGTGAGTTGTAGACTTTTCTTTTTCTTATCCGAATTGGTATTTATTTGGAATAAGAAAATAATGATAAAATGCCAAAATATAAAGAAACTGTCACAATCTATACCACATTTTTATTTTATTAAAAAAAAGCAAAAACAAAAGGAAATGCCTAAAATTGATTGAATTATTGCAAAGGAAGATTAATTATAATGCAAAAGGAAATGCCTAAGAATGGATCGTAGAGAATATTTACTCTTTCTTGAATCATTTAAAATCAAGCATTACATACATGAATGATATATCAAATAGGCTGATGCTATATACTTCAGAAATTGAAATACTGGCTCAAAATTAAAAAAAAATATACATGAAATAAAATTTAATGAAGCAGAATAAACATCGAAGGGATTAATAATGTTGGTGTTTTGAAAAACAATATTAAGTTTGTGAAAATCATACTTACAAACAACCCTTTCACAGTATTAGTTCTAATACTAATATACAAGGTAGATTATTTTTGTTAGCCACATTAGGCATTAATTTTCTTTTATGTGTATGCATTTTTCTTTCAGAGGAAAAATTTTGTGAATTTAAAAAAAAATGGTGAAATGGTATAAATATATCAACTATTGATATCTATTTTATTAGTTTGAATAAATACTAAGTTGAGTCTGTTTGATGTATTGGAAGCAGGATAATAGTACTATGCATATGCATTTACAACTAACAAACACACATCTATGATCAAATGTTATTATTCTCTTGATATAAGGATAATATTTTCAATCTTTTATCATCTATTAGGAATTCACACTTTCAGAATGGAATATCAAAATGCAAAGCAGGCTTGATAATGTTGCAATGAAGTTGCATTTTGACATCCATAAGATATCATATTCTAAATTCTAACAGTTTTATGCAAGGTAAATGACTTTCCTTTGAATTAAATCTGTATACATTATTGACTACAGTTAAGGGCAGAATGGTCACGAAAAACCAATACTGGGAAATCCATATCCAATTGTTTCTAAAGGCCAAGTGAAGCCCTCCTTATAGAAGGCATGAAAATAACTCCATCATACTGAACCCAAAAATGAATGAATTGGGGGGAGCCTTATTGTTATGTTAAAAGATGTCTAGAGTAGGAAAGGAGATTGAGAAAGCCTTCAAAATAGGTTTAACTAAAAACTTGCAAAATATCTGAAGATATAGCTTCATAGAAAAAGAGTGTCCTTACTTGTAAAGATCAAGACGTGGCCAGGTTATTTCAGAGCAGTATACCTCCCAAGCCATGACATGGTGTATAGAATTGGCAAATGCATATCAGGCCACCCTAATTGTGCAAGAACTGATGAATCCTAAAGAGGAATAAAATGGAAAAAGAGTGTAATAAAAGAACAAAGAACTAATGAATCCTAACAGACACAAGCTGAGGTTTGAATGTCTTCACCTATACAATTTAACAAATTATAAGTACTAATGCTCGAAGCCAAATTTAATTTTCCTAAAATTCCAAAACATTTTCTGTAAACAATCTCATGCCCAACAAAAGAAAATTGAAAACTAGCAATATATATATCAACACAATCGTACTAAATTGATTAGTGATTACCTGATCAGCAAGAAGAGTAACATTTGAACCAGTTGCAAGTGCCATAACTCTGAATGTTTTCGGATTTTCTACTATGATATCCAATGTTTGCAAAAAAATCATAAAATTCAGTCTAAAAAGTGAACATATTGCAATTAGAAGAAGGTACGATCACAAATGAAAGAGATAAAATATGAGAGAATTCAAACCTGAGTGCCAATAGAGCTAGTGGATCCAATGACTGAAATAGGCTTAGGGCCCTCCCATGTCTTACGACCTAGCTTTAGTAAAGCTGTTCCAGGTCAAGCTGGTGGAGGAGGCTGAGCAGAATACTGCACTTTCTTAAATTCTAGGCCAAAATCCTTCCTCTTCAAACTAATTCCACATGAAATTTCAAAATAAAAATATCAAAACTGCACAGTTCATGTATAAACTCCAATAAAATTAACCGAAAATCTTTCACTCGATATAATTCATAAACTCCAACACTTACTGTATGTATATATATATATATTAAGCCAATGATAAATTATCATATAAAAATTAACTATCTTTGTTAATTTTTTCTTAGTTTGACCCATACGTACAAGGTGTAGGTATGAATTTCCCATTAAAATAGAATAAGAAGCATTTGAAATGCAAGTAACATTAGTCCAAAAATTCCAATAAATTTTATAATCCTAATTGCCTGAAATATGTTTTAATTGAAGTTGATCATGACACGAAGGAGCAACAGTGAGATTTCTAATCTCCACATAACAAAGTTATCATCTCCAAGCTGCTCAAAAAAAGCCATATGTGTAGAGACTTTTCTTTTTTAATCTAACAAAACAAGAATGTATACTTCAGATCTTACACTAAACATCACATGACATTTAACAGGCATCATACAAAACAAGAGAATGCAAACTGGATTAAAAACTTTTTCACCTATAACTAAACTTTATTCATTTGATATACAATTTCTTTTGAGAATTTCATGGTCAAGTCAAATATGTAATTTTACTCTCGGATATTCCAAAGTAAATTAATTGACTTTTCTAAATAAATAAACTACTAGAATTATACAAGTCTTTGTATCAGAGGCATAAAGCACCTTTAAGATTTTAGTAATTCATATACCTAAAGCTGAATCTGGTTATCCTTTCTATGCACATTTTCGTACTTCAATCAAAAATAATACTCCTTTATGCTCAACTTCTGTAATAAACAAATCCTTTGAGCTTACAAAGAATAATTTCTAGCCTCGTCTACCTCGTTGCATCTCATATAAACCCTCAACAATTATATTAGAAACAAGAATCATTTAACATCATTTAAAAATAAAAACACATTACATGAAAAGTTCTCAACCAAAACTAGCAAAAATCATTCAAACTCAACATGCCGATATTCCTCAAGCTATTATTAAAGCTTAGTTTAGGCTAAAAATCTAATGGGTTTTAGATTAGCTTAATCACCACCAGAAAGTCATAACATTCATCAAATAAACCTATCCCCTTTCTTCAATTTAAAATTTAAACTAAACCCTAATAATATAGGAAATAAATGGTGTAATAAAATAAACAAATTACAGGTACCTTCTCCGTTTCTTAAAGATGGGATCATCGGGATCTTCATAATCGTCTTTAAGATCAGCCCCATCAACCACCTTCACCCTTTCCCTTTCAGTCTCTAAAATGCCACCATTCCCGTTTTCAGAAGCAGTGGAGTCCTTGTTGGTAGAAGTATCACCACCACCATCGGAGACTCCTGCTGGAGAATCAACGAGGATATCAGCCTAAAAATTGTCAGAAACCCATTTTGGGATGTTAGGTATTGCATAGAAACCCTACATTACAAACAAGAAAACTGTCTTAGTTCTACAAAAGAATGCCAAATACACATAAAACCTTCAGAATAGCTACAATTGGTGGA
Source organism: Excoecaria agallocha (assembly GCA_037975025.1). NCBI lineage: Eukaryota > Viridiplantae > Streptophyta > Magnoliopsida > Malpighiales > Euphorbiaceae > Excoecaria > Excoecaria agallocha. The sequence goes on along the minus strand of CM075807.1, from coordinate 95,828,578 downwards.
ACTTTAATTTTCTACAGTATTTTAAAGGGGGTGAATTCTTTTGAGGAGGCGGTAGATTGCTGTGTGAGGGAAGAGGCAGAATATATATATATATATATATATATATATATATTAAATAAAAATTAACAAATAAGAAATAAGAAATAAGAAAAATCTTAGTATATTCTGTTATATACTTAATTATACTTAGTATATTACTTATTATTATAGACTATAGAATTTAATATAAAAATTTAATAATAAATAAAAATTTACATGAATTTAGTTTAGATTAACTTATAGTTTAATTAATTAATTGACTTAAACTAAAATTGATAATTTCATGGTTATAAATTAAAGTCAGAGAATAAATTATGAATTTAATAGTATTCGATTATAAAATAAAGTTGAACAGAATATGGAATTATAAAACAAAAAAAAGGGGCAACATTAGATTGTGGATAAGACCTACTCATGCTCTCTCACCTTCTAGTTTCTAACTAGTTCAACTTTGTTCAATAACTATGTCTTTGTTCTTTTCTATTATTGTTGTTGTTATTATTAGTATTAGTATTTAAAACAAGAGAAGCATTGTTGAAAGATACTAAAATTAAATTATCCTTTTGAATTCTAAGGAAGCATTGTTGAAAGATACTAAAATTAAATTATCCAATATCTTAAATATTTATTAAGTTACTCATTATATTCAACATGGCAATTTTTAGGATTTTACATGCATACATTGAATAAACTATTAATTAATATTATTTTTGTAAAATATTTATTATAATTTATTAAAATATTATTTTATCAATTATCTATTATATTATTAATTTAATAAAAAATTGGGGTTTTTTTAATAAAATAGTAAAATAGAATTAATAGAGTGATAAAAAAATTAAGTATTCTTAATTTTTGCTTAATTATTTATGTAGGAAAATTCCCAATTACCGACAGAATGACAATTTCGTAGGTAAATTACCTGCGAAAATTGAATTAAACATTCTATCGGTAATTTCCCTACTGAATTGCCATTCCATAGGTAAATTACCTACGAAAATTGAATTTTATAGGGAAATTACAGACGAAAAAATTGTTTATTCCCTCGATAAATTTTGTGTACAATTTTAGTCGCGTAATATTGGCACTAATTTACCTACGGAATAATATTTCATCGGTAATTTCCTACGAATTTCAATTTTCATAGATAATTTACCTAAGGAATGGTGATTTCATAAGGAAATTTTCGATGGAATGTTTATTCCATCGGTAAATTTTGTGTACAATTTTAGCCATGTAATATTGGCACCAATTTAATGACGAATTTTTGATTCCGTCGTTAATTTCCATCGGTAAAGTTTGGCGAAAAAATTTCCCTCCATTATTTATGATGGATTTATTATTTCGTCATAATACATTTTTTTCGACAATTTTTCCTTTGGTAATTAGAGACAAAAAATTTTCCGTCGATAATTTTTCATTGGGAATTGGAATTTTTCTTGTAGTGGTCTGGACTATTAATCTTAGCCGAGTCCAACAAATTCTTGCAAGCTACATGCATATGATCATGACACTTTTTCAATCAAACATCACAACAACTAACACCACTTATTATACTAAAAATAAAAACACAAATAACCATCAAACACAATTTTAAAACACAATTTTTAAAGAAAAATTAGAGTTCATAAGTTGAAAAAAGTTATGGGTTTATCAAGTCAACAGCTTGACTTTTTAAGCTCTTAAGGCACATCTTTTAAGGTGATGACCATCGATGCAACTTTAAATTTGGAATTAAAGTAAGGCTTCAGGCGGTGGTCATTGACTTTAAATTCATGGCTGTCTTCCGGCTACTTGACTGTGATAGCTCCAAAGTTGGTGACCTCTACAACTTCATACGGTCCATTCCATCTTGATTTTAACTTTCCTGGAAATAGCTGCAGCCGACTATCATATAGTAGCACCTTTATTCCTGGGGTAAAGTCCTTAGAGACCAACCTATTGTGGTGCCACCTCTTTGTCTTCTCCTTGTCTCTCTCGGAATGATTGTATGCCCAAAATCTTATCTCTTCCAGTTCGTTTAATTTCAAGGCCCTGCACTTTCAAGATCAAAATTCAAAAATTTTATGGCCCAATAAGCTTTATTTCTAATTCAACTGGTAGGTGACAAGACTTGCCAAAAACTATTCAACCGGTAGGTGACAAGATTTGCCAAAAACTAACCTAAAAGGAGACATCCCTATAGGTGTCTTAAAGGTTGTCCTATACAACCACAGTGCCTCATCTAGCTTAAGGTACCAGTCTTTCCTATATGCATTGACCATTTTCTCCAAAATCGCTTTAAGTTCACAGTTGGACATCTCAATTTGGCTATTAGCTTGGGCATGGTATAGGGTAGTGACTTTGTGCCTGACTCTAAATTGTTTTAGTAAAGCTTTAAATTGGTGGTTAACAAAATGCTTACCACTATCACTAATTATAGCTCTAGGGGTTCCATACTAGGTGAATATATTTTTCCTTAAGAATTCAAGCACTACCTTAGCATCACAAGTCCTAGTGGTTATAGCTTCTACCTACTTGCTTACATAATCTATGGCCACTAAAATATATTCAAACCCGTAGGATACCGAAAAAGGCCTCATAAAATCTATACACCACACATCAAATAGCTCTACCTTAAGCATGTTGGTTAACGACATTTCATCTCTTCTAATGATATTTCCTACCCTTTGACATATATCGCATTATTAAATGAAAGATTTCACATCATTAAATAGAGTAGGCCAATAAAAACCAGAGGAAAGAATTTTTGATACCATCCGATTTGGCCTATGACGTCCGTCGGCTTCTCCACTATGACTTGCTTGATAATGTCTCATTGCTCTTCCTTAGAGATGCGCCTTCTTAACACTTAATCTGCACATATTTTAAAAAGGTAAGGGCCATCCCATATGTAGTTTTTTGCATGAACTTTCAATTTCTTCCTTTATTACCAAGTGTAGTTTTTTGGCATATAATCTCCTGCAAGAAAATTGGCTAAATTAGCAAACCAAGGAATAATGAATTCACACATATATAAAGCATATATATGCTTCAAAAACAAATCAAGGATCTCTTATTTCTCAATGTGGCCATGCTCGAGTCTAGACAAGTGATCCGCCATAAAGTTTTCTAGCCCTTTTTATCCTTAATCTCTAGGTTAAACTCCTATAGAAAAAGTACCCATCTAATCAATCTCGATTTTGACTCCATCTTGGCAAAGAGATGTCTCAATGCTGCATGATCAATGTTAGTATAAGCCCTAGCCCTAATACATTGTTATAAAACACTTAAGTTAATAAATAAGGCATTTGTTTTATCTATTATATTCCTGTGCATATCAATTGATAGAACTATCCAAGAATGTTGTTTTAGTTTAAGTTATCATGTGTAAGGCACATGGTTGTAAGACCTTGAAACAAATGAGACTTCATTCTAAATACCCCTAGTCAGTCATTGTTATGGGAATAATAAATGAATTAAGATTAGTATGCTCTCTCTGATAATTTGAGTTCTGTCTTAAGAATCATAAGGACTAGAGTGTCAATAAAAGATCATAGATACATGTTTAGAACATGGTATTTGGATTTGATCCGTTCATGAGAACACTATATGGTACAAGTCATAAATTTTTCTCATGTGCAAGTTTTGCATCAGAGTTCTTAGACCTAAAATCTCTATGAAACTCTTTATGAATTAATATGTACTTTGACATACACCTAACGTGCTCGTAACAGAGTGACAAGTATGGGTATGCTTGGGTATGCACTAATCCATATTAGAGAGCATGAGAGAAGTAAAGGGATTACCCCTCTCGATAAGAGAGAAAATATCATCGGCCACTTGATCAATGAACTGAGAAGTGTATGGTCATACTGAGATGAAATAACGAGTAATCATTATTTATCTTAAAGTTCAGTGTCACTGGAATATCAAGAAAGGAATTAGTATATATAAGGATGATTGGTTCCATGCCTTATATTAATTCTGATATTTAAGGATAAAGGACTATGCAAAATTGCATTAGGTCACTAAATGCCATTTGCATTTTCATTTTATTTGGAATGTTATAATATCTTGCTAAAGAATATATATAGCCTTTGAATTAGTTTATTGCCAATATTAAATGGACCTATAGGATCGCACACAAAGCATTGGGCTTAAAATATTTAAATAGTGTATCGAGAATTAATTTGGGCTTTTATTTAAAGTCAAATTAATGTATGCAATGGGCAAATAGATTTTTGCCTTAAACAGCTTGCTGTTTTAGGCAAATCTTTTAAACAGGTTTTTTTGCCTTAAACAACTTGTTGTTTTAGGCAAATCTTTTCAGCTTTAATTTTTCCTTAAATAGCTAGCTATTTAAGGCAAATCTGTCAAACAAGGTTTTCACCTTAAACAGCTAGTTGTTTAAGGCAAAACTATTAATAGTTGGACATGAGAGAAATTTATTGGCATATGCTAGGTTTATTTTCAATTAATTAATTATCTATGTATAATTAAGTTAATTGAGTATGAATTAATGTAGCCAAAATTCAAGCTAGGAATCCTAGTTGAATTCGGCAATTAATCACCTTAAATAAGTAAGTTTGTTTTGATTAAATGACTAATGCCATTTGAATTTAAATTCTAATAAAATTTAAATTAAGATATATCTCTTAATTAGGAAGTGATGAAGGCTAAAATTACCACTTAATTTTGGCATTCACACTTGACCTAAAACAAGTGATATATATATTAATGAATTAAAAGAATAAAAGGGCTAGCCGTTTTTGGTCTTTTTCTCTCTTGGCCAAATTACTCAAGGGGAAAGAACTATTTCTTGTTCTCTTGTGTTCTTGGGCAGCAATAGGAACCTAAAGGAAGAACAAGATCAAATCTTGTGGCTTCAAACCATTTCCATTGTCGAATACACAATCATAGAGCTAGCACTCTTGATTTTAAGCTATCTTTGCAAGTGTGTGTGAGCATAGAGTGGTGTGGCGTAAAGGCTGCTCCTTTGGCATTGGTGTTCCAGATCTGAAGTGTATAAGTCTATCTTATACATTTGCCATTGCAAAATTAAGTTTTCAAGAGTATCCAAGCTTGTAAGTTTTTAAAACTCTAAAATTGCATGTTTCGATTCTAAGTCGTATATTGTTAGATAGTATGTTCTAGAGCCCATGTAAAAGGGATGAATTTCATATGTATGAATTTATATTCTTAATAAAAGGCATTATTCATTTATTAATGCTATGTTTAAATACACGAGTTTGTAAATCTTAAATTAATAAATAAAGTCCTTGATATTATAAACACAATGCAAAGGCAATCATGAAAGTGTTCATGATACGAGGTGTTTATTTCATGCAAATGTGTTAATATCTAAATATCCTTAGTCATAGAATTAACAAGATAGGACATTGTTAATTTGGACAGACTAGCATATGTTATGCTTCTTGAATGGTTCAAGTAGTGGTTCTCATAACTATGATTATGGAAGATAATGAAAGCTAACATGTGGATGCTTGTTAGAAGAACAAGTTCATTGGAGACCTGCATAGAGAATCCTCACATGGATATTAAATCTATGTCTGTGAGGAATCTCTTCATAGTGGTTGTGCAAGTATCCTTCGACTTGAGATCACCAAAGTTATCTTAAGTAGCAAGTGGTATATTTTAACTCCATAACTGATTACTTCCAACTAAGAGTGAACATAGTTAGGAGATTGGGTATATCATGACCTACTTGAAGATAGTTGAGTGATTGACAAATGATTCACCATCCCAGATTTAATAAGGGAAGTTATCTCGCATAATTCTATAATTGCCTTGTTCAGAGAATCTCTGGCCAGAGCAATATGCCAAGATGGATAGAGATCCATGAGGGCATTTTGGGAACAATGGTTAAATTAATAGAACATACATAATTAGATTTATATGAGTTGATAGAAATCCATACTCAGAATCTAATTGAGATAAGAGTGGTGGAAGGAGTAATTGCACAGTAACTGTTCTATGGAAGGGTATAGTCAAACCACTTGATTGTCCTGACATTTGGGTAGTCATGATGTCTATCTAAAGGTCACTCATGATTTGTATAATTGTGTATCATAAATAACAATAGGGATTGATAAAATTATTTAAAGGAGTTTAAATCATGTGAGTTTTGAATAGAACTCACAATTACATATTATACTGCCAATATGGACAGGAACCCAATAGTTCACACACATATAGAGAAAAAGGATAAAATGATAAAATGACAAGGATAATGATATTTGATATTATTATGGGAATAGAGAAGTGAATAAGATAATAATTAATTAAAGAGTTTAATTAATTATGATCAAGTAAAATTGTTTGCAGAACTTTTTTGAAATGTTCTGTAAAATATGACCTAATTGAAATAATGTATTTCATAATTAATTATTATTGAACTATAAGTGTTATGGGATTGATATAATAATTAATAGGTCTATTGGAGGAATTATAAAGGCCCAAAGAAGTGAAGTTGGCACAGAAGCCCTCTAGAAGAAGGGTCACACGCCAACTCCAAAACAGAAGGCCTTAGAGGTCTACTTCTTGGACAAAAATAAATTAAATATGTTACATAAGTGTTGTGGAGCCTAAATATTTAATTTGGTTGGATTTATAATTCATTTGGGTAATTAAATTCAAGTATATCTATAAAGGGCCTAGTTTATGGGTTTTGTGCATAGTCTTTTGTGAAAATAGCTTAAATTGGATTTAATTGAGCCCAAATAATTATAAATAATTCCAGAAGCCCAATTAATAATTCTCCAGCAATTTTAAAGAGCCCAATCCCATTATGAAGTTGGATTTTTTAACCTAACTATAAAAATCCAAGAAATGTGGAATTAGGGTTAAGTGTGAACAATTAAGAAAACACACTCTCTCTTTTCTCTTAACCTTAGCCGCCACCTTCCCTAGCTAGCATCTAGGGATTTCATCCAGCCCTTGTTCCTCCTAATTATTGGTTTTTTCAATCCTTCTCTAGTGTGGATTATTCATTGGAGGTGTTCAATTTTGGACACTGTGGTTTGCGACAACCCGATGAGAAGTAAAATCAACTATTCAACAAAAATCAAAGGTGATTTTTCTTATTCTCATTAATATGTATATTGTAAATTCATGGTAAGATCAGATATATTGGTTAAAAATTTTAAATTTCGCTTATGTATGAAATGCATGTAACCGATAATTTCCAATATATATTGCGTGGCATGAATGATCAATATTTTTATTTTTTTCCGTTGCGTGATCCTCATGTATATGCCATGTAACATCTCTTCAATCAGTCCACACAAGAATTTTTGCTCTTACCATGTAAGGCCTAAACTTCTCAAATACAAAAACAATTGTAAGGACTTCCTTTTCAATTATGGTGTAATTGACCTAAGCTCCTGTCAAGGTATGGCTTGCATAATAAATTGCATAAAATACCTTCTCTCGTCTTTATCTAAGCACTGGCCCTACTACAAAATTGCTTGCATCACATATTAGTTCAAAAGGTAAATTCCAATCTAGAGAGACAATAAACAGAGCTTAAATAAGCCTTTGTTTCAATTGCTTAAATGCATGCAAACGTTCAGTAGTGAAAATAAAGTGAGCATCTTTCATCAACAAATTAGACAAGGGTTTTGCAATCTTTGATAAATCTTTGATAAATCTACAGTAAAAACATGCATACCCTAAAAAGCTTTTAATCCCTTTGACATTGTTGGGGGGTGGAAGTTTCTCTATCACCTCTACTTTGACTCTATCCACCTCGATCCCTTTTTCAAAAATTTTATACCCCAATACTATTCCCTCCTTCACTATAAAGTGCCATTTCTCCCAATTCAACACTAGATTGGTTTTCTCACACCTCTTTAGCACTAATCCATAAAAACCTCCATACATTGCTGAAATATATCTGGTGCATTGCATAATCCAAAAGGCATTCTTCTACAGGCAAAAGTGCCATAAGGGCAGGTGAAGGTAGTTTTCTCTTTATGCTCGGGTGTAATGGAGGTTTGTAGATATCCCGAATACCAAACTAAGAAACAATAAAACCTATTACCTGCTAGCCTATCTAGCATTTGATAAATAAATGGTAAGGGAAAATGATATTTCCTAGTGGAGCTATTTAGCCTCCTATAGTGTATACAAACTCTCCAACCAGTAACTGTATGAGTTGGAATAAGCTCATTAAACTAATTCTTGACCACCATTATATCCCCTTTCTTGGGAACACATTGCACTAGGCTCACCCACTTACTATATGAGATGGGATAGCTAATACCTGAATCGAGGAGTTTGATTACCTCCTTCTTGACTATCTCTGGTATTATCAGATTAAACCTCATTTGACGTTGAACCACTGGTTTGCATTCTTCTTTCATTAGGATTCGATCAGTGCAGTAGCTCGAATTGATTCCTTTTAACTCTGATCTCCCAATCTATTGCTTTCATGTGCCTTTTTAACACTTCAATCAGCACCTCCTTTTTAAATTCTATCAAAACAGAAGAAATTATCACCAGTTTTGATTCATTTTGCAAGAACACATATTTCAAGTGAGGTGGAAGGTCTTTTAGCTCATTTTTAGAGTTTTCCTTTTTTGGTTCATCATTTTCTTCACTTGATTCCTCATCTTTAAACTCTTCCTCAAGCTTTCCCATAACTTCCTCACTTCTTTTCTCTATCTCCGCTATCATCTCTCTCTCCACTTCATCCAACTCCTCATCTTCTAAAGAGTGCATTAAGCTAAAATTCAGTGAGTCCTTCATCAACACTTGCTCTTGATTTTCCTCTAAACACTTTTGTACCCTGTCCACAAAATAAATGGACTCCTTAATATCATTCGATGGATATTTTTGGGCTTTATTAATGTCTACTATCATTTCTTCATTATTAAACCTTAGGGTGACCTTTTGACCATGAATATCAATTAAGGCCTTAACCATGTTTAGAAATGGTCTTTCTACAATTAATGGCACTTTTCTATCCTCCTCCATTTCCATCACTAAAAAATCCATAGGAAAAATAAAATTTTCAACCTTCACCAATAGGTCTTCAATTACCCCATTTAGCTTCCTCACCGATCGATCAGCTAGTTAGAGCGTCATTCCTATCTCCTTGAGATCTCCTAGATTCAATTTCATATATATAGAATATGGTATTAAGTTAATACTAGCTCCAAGATCACACAAAGGCATTTCCAATAAAAATTTCACCAATTTCATAGGGTAAAGTGAAACTACCTAGATCTTCCAAATTTTTTAGGATCTTATTCATGATAATGGCACTACAATTTTCTGTTAGTTGCATAGTCCCACACCCTTATAATTTCTTTTTGTTAGAACAAAGTTCTTTCATGAATTTAGCATAATTGGGCATATGAGCTAGGGCTTCGGCAAAAGGCAAATTGATATGTAATTTCTTAAACATTTTTAGAAACATAGCCAATTGCTCATTCTTCTTTTCTTTCCTAGCTACAGCAGGAAATGATAGACTATTTATATCAAGATTCTCTACATTGGGATTCACTATGCTTTTACCTTTATCAATGGTAGGAGTCTCTATATTTTCCTCGACCCTAGAGTTAGAGATACTTACCTTCAATTTCGGCTCCTTTCTTCTTGATGATGATAATGGTGAAGATGTTTTATCTCTTTTTTCCTCTTGCACTACCTCTTTTTCATTCCTTAGCGTGATTGCTTTGGCTTTCTTCTTTGGGTTCTGATCAATATTTGATGGAAAAGTTCTAGCTGGTCTTATAGATAAAAAAAATTGCCAATTGCCCAATTTAAGTCTCTAAGTTCCTCATCGAGGCGTCTTGGTTTCTATTCCACTACTTTTGGGATTTCCATCTTATTTCTTGGCCCAACATGAATTGTTGCTGGCCATTTATAAAGCTTGCAAACATATCTTCCAGATTTAATTTATTTTCTTAAATAGGTGGTCTTGGTTGGAACCCCGGTAGATGGTAGGCTTGGTTAAATTTTGGATTTTGATTTGAACCTTGATTTTGGTGGTGGTGGGATGGATATGGAGTCTGATAATGAGTTGTGACTTGTGGTTGGTAGGATTGACTATGGTTGTGGTGGACATTTTGGTTGAATGGGGCTTTAGGTTGAGGTTGAGAAGATGAAGCCCAATGATTTCCCTTATTCCATGAAAAATTTGGGTGGTTCCTCTAACCTAAATTATACGTATTGTTGAAAGGGTCATTTCTCATATAATCTCCCACTACATTGAATCTTCCATAACTCCACTATCTTATCCACATGGTCCACTCTCATATGCTACACAATCTTGAGAAACATCAGCTACATTTTGCACCTTCAATCAATCTAGTTCCTTCCTTATCACCTCTATTTGTGCCTCCAGCATTGCAACTTCATCCATATTATGCACACCTTGCTTCCTTAGGATTGCTCTTGGAGTTGCCTATTGTGAATCATTAGCAGCTATTTTATCCAACAAATGAAAAGCTTATTCTGGTATTTTGTTCAAAAATGAGACACCCAATGCTGCATCGAAGAGTGATCTTATGGGTGGATTTTCTTCGGCATAAAAGATTGTCATGAGTTGGTGGATAGCCACCTCAGGGTGTGGATAGCTTTTTAACAATCTTCTATACCTCTCTCATGCCTTATGAAAAGGTTCTTCATTTAATTGATAGAATCCCATAATGTTGTTGCGAATGCTTGCTATTTTTGTAAGTGGGAGGAACTTCATTAGAAACTTCTCTTATAATTGCTCCTATGTCCAAATTGATTGACTTGGTAATATTTGGAGCCATTCTCTTGCTTTTCCAATTAAGGTGAAATGAAACAATTTTAGCCAAATTGCATTTGATGTAACTCCTAAAATTTGAATGGTGTCACTCACTTCTAAGAATACGTCGACGTGTTGAGTGGGATCTTCTAGTTCTGAATCGGAGAACTGATTCCTTTGCACCATAGTGATGGTGGCTGGTTTGAGCTCGAACTGCATATGTCTTGGCAATACAATCATTCTATAATTCTTATTCCACCTAGGCATTGCATAGTCCTTGATTGTCTTTTGCCTAGGCACCTCCTCTTGTTGTCTATCCAAAATTTCTTCTTGTGCCCCAAGCATTTGTTGATTATCAAGAGGAACTTCATCAATAGGAGGGTGATTCGGTGGGTCCATATTGTTTTTCCTATTAGCTCTCCTTCTTTGATGAATGATTCTCTCAATTTCAAGATCATATTATGCTAATTGCTCGCATCTCACTCGGCTCATACACTACAAGTACCTGAAAAGAATTTAAGAAATAAAATTAGAAAAAGAAACCATATAAAAACAACAATCAAAACTCACATAACATGCCACCTCTTCGGGAGCAGGCTAGAATATTTTATTAATATATTTAAAAGTCTAAATGGAGTTATTTTTAATATTTTGGAAACTGGAGATATATGAGAAAAACTTTGCAGAAGACATTTTGCCTGAAAATGTTGTTTACTAGGTTTAAAATGATATATAAGTTATACTCAAGAATCTATCTACTAAATTTTTAGGGTCGAATGGTACTTACGGTTGTAACTAATCAGTTCCCACATAGTGAACCCCTTTTAAAACCAATTCTACACCTATCTAATTGTTGTAACTAATCAATTACCACTATGAGCCTCCCTTATTTCCTTCTACACTTGATTTTTAGGCTCTAAATTATCACCGAAACTTACTTGAACTTCCTCTAATACTTTTAAAGTATTTTAGACATAAAAATAGGGATAAGATGTGACACAAATATGTATAAGGGTATAAATATATACAATTAATGAATATAAATGAACATGAATATTTGTATGCTAAGTATTTAATGTTAAATAATAAGTGATAACCATGTTGAAGTGTATCTTAATTGTGATTGAATATGAATCACTCAGTGATATTGTTGTATACTCTATTGTATGTATTGAATCTACAATCATAAATATATCAAATGTGATATCCTTGAGTAATTAAAGACTATTTGTAAGCCTGAATTTAATATAGTAGTGGATAGATATGTATGTCTATAAGGGATAGTGCTTGCAGCTGCTAGTGTTGGCACTAAAAGGTATCTAGTGTGGGCATCAAATGGTGTCTAGTGTTGATACCTTTGGTATCTAGTGATATGAGAACTATATCTCCAGTGTTTGATAATGCTCGCCAATATCCAGTGTTTGACCCATTATCCACCATTGATCTTTAGTTTTGCATGTCATGGAATCTTAGATATGTATGTTTAATTTTAAATGTTGTTGCTTGGTTTTTCCCTGAAAATCTGCATTATGCCTGCATTTTTTGTGATAAATGTGAGGAAGGTTTGATAGATGGCTGTCGATCATAGCGATCGATGGGACATCTCGATGCCTTCTTCTCGTCCCATCCCTCATTTGTATTCTAAGTATATCACTTAATAATTTAATATACTTATTATATATTTGGTTCATTATGTGTGTGTATATATATATTAAATTTTCATTATTTTTTTATGTGAAAAATTAGTATTTTAAATTCTAAATATGTCACTTAATAATTTAATATACTTATTATCTATTTGGTTTATTGTAATAGTATATTAAATTATTAAGTAATATCTTTAGAATCTAAAATAATAATTTTTTTCAAATAAATAAATAATAAAAATTTAAAAAATATATATATATATTAAATTTTTATTATTTATTTATTTGAAAAATTAGTATTTTAAATTCTAAAAATATCACTTAATAATTTAATATACTTATTATCTATTTGGATTTATTGTAATTAAATATAATTATACTCATATATGCAAGGTTAATATTTTTTGTGTTTGCTTCATTAGTACTTCATCTAAACATGAAATTTTTTTCATCATATCATTGTATTTTTATATTTCTAACACATGATATTCAAAAATTCATAATTAATCACTTGTAATAATAAAATTAAAATTATGTTTTGTAACTTATTATTAGGATATTTATGATATATATTTAATGTTTGATGAATATATATATTTTTTAATTTTTATACAATAATATTTAAAAAATTATAATAATTGATAATATTTTAAAAATAAAAAAATCCGGTCGAATCACGAGCCTTCATTTTGATCGATTTTTTATCCGGTCTGAGTTTAATAACATTTGTTTGGAGGAAGATAGTAAAACTCTAAAATGGAGAAAGTAGGAATTGATTACTAAAAAGGGGGGAAAGGTTTTTTTTAAGGTTGAGATTATTGGTGGCAAAAATAATTAATGAAAGTTTTTTTTTATTTGTCATTGTGTGCACATGGACATGTCATATGGGTTGCTGACACGTCGAAAGGCTTGATTAGTGATGAGGTGGAATGTCATGTATCCTCATTTAATTGGTACACATCTTACGTGTCATGCCATGGTGTCACTTTGGCCATAGATTCTTCAATTTTCGAACAAAGCGACATTGATTGCAAAATTATAATGTTCAGTTATTTTTGTATTAAAAATTTTTTTTTTTTTGACATGATGGTTATTTATGCATAGGTCTAATACTTTAAGTAAAATTAATCCCCGATCCTTCTTCATTATCCTTAATCGAAAGATATGCACACAGATGCACCACACTCTAATGAACACGACAAAATAAGAAGCAAACCCAGAGACAACACAAAATTTGTCAGAGGGCAACAATAGGAACTAACTTGTCAGAGATAAAATAATTAAAAAGATTTAGAAGAAGGAAAAATGGGGTCGAATATGAAATATTGTTATATTTTGAAACCAAAAAATAAAATAAAAAGATTAGAATAAGGAAAAGTGGGGGTTGAATATGAAATATTGCAGTATTTTATAACCAACTAAACACAAAAAAGGAAACATTAGTGGCCATATAATAGTTATGCCATAATAATAAGCCGGCATTTAGATAGTTATTATGAATATGGGCGCATCCAACAACAGGAACACACGATAATCTCTCCGCCAAAATTCAAAACCCTGATGCGAGGGAAAAAACAAAAGGGAACAGAGTACAGCCTCAAAGAAAACACTTTTTCAATCCATCTACACACCTGAATCTCTAATTCCAATTCCATGGCTGAAATTCTAAGCCCTAACACTTCGCTTAAGCAGAGACTGCCAAGGATCCAATCCCCAACTGCCCCTTTCTTCCTCGGCTCCAATGACGATAAGCTTGAGCGTGCTCAGGCACGCGCCGCCCGTGCCGCCGCTATCCGCCGTAAGCCCATCTCCTCCCAAACTACTCACTCGCTTTCTCAGCATTCCGATCCCTGCCTCGACAAGCAGCAAATCCTCGATCTCTTTCAGAATTGCATCAAGCTTGCCAGCGAAAATGTCCGTTTTGCCTCCATATCTATCTTTTCCTTTCTCGTAGTGGTTTAGCAAAAGATTTTCAGATTTTTGTAGCGGTTTTCAATGTTTGATTTGTTAACTGTGCAGAAAATAAATCAAAAGAATACTTGGGAACTAAATTTGATAGACCATCTTTGTGAGATTATCAAGGTCGAAGAAGAGGAGGATGTGGAGACGAATTTTCAAAAGGTAAATATATTTTAATTCGTTATTTACTTATTTAATTTGCGATTTCGTTTGGCATTAATTTTATTTGCACAGAGGTTGTAATGAATTTTGAGGGAATTGTAATAAGAACGCATGTTATTGGAAAAAGCTGAATGCATTTTACATCGAGAGTTTATATTACGGATATTGACTTTCTAATGTCTACTTTTGTGAAGTGACTGATTATTCTAATTGGGTTTATTGTTGATGTTCTGAAACGCTAAAAATGCTAGATGCTGCAGATCTTCAACAAACATAGCTGTCATGCACTGGTCCATCGAATATGGAAGTTCACTAACTTTTCAGCCGAAGAAAATTAGTCTTGTTATTTGAGTATCTTAAGTTAATGTTGGAGCAAACTTGAAATTTCATACGAACTGCCAGTCAGGATTAGGTATAGATGTATATGGGATTCACTAAACTCCACAAACATAGCTGTTATATACATACCATTAAATGCATCCTTTTAGGTTTCACTAAATGTGCATGAATTCTGTTGTTTTGAGTTTCTACAGGCCAGTTGTACACTAGAAGCTGGAGTTAAAATCTACTCATTACGAGTGGATTCTGTGCATTCAGAAGCATACAAGGTTCTTGGTGGTATTAGTAGAGCAGGCCTAGAAGATGAAAAGGGTTAGATCTATTTATCCGTAAAAAATTTTTTTCTTTTCGTTTACTTTTTTGGGAGGTAGGAGTTTTTCTCCCTCTGTCAATAAGTTTTATCATCTGGGGAAAAACCATTGGCTTGACTGAATAGCTCAATTGAGGAAAATGTCATTTTTGATCTGCATTAGCAGGCAGCATGGAATATAAAGTGTCATCAATATGTTCTGCAAACCATCCTGTAATTGTTTTTGAGATTTGAGGGTTGGAATACACTTACCAAGTGTGTTTAAGCTGTCTTCTTAAGTTGCTGAATTGTGGCATCAGGTTATGTTACTGTTCATGCCTCTTATGTAGTTGTTGATTTCCTAATGTTTTCTCATCTTAGATGGAATCGTTGAGGATGCAGACATTAGCAAATCACAGGAGGAATGCCATTCTAGAAAAGAGACAGAAAGAAAGGTTGAAGATTTCCTGATTTATAAATGAAATTGATTGTTAAGAATACAATCTCATGGCAGTTCATACATGCAGATTTCACCTTTATCTACTCTGGAGTCATCATTTGAGGCTCTTAATGTCAAGAAATTTGATGGTAATAGTGCATCATATATCCTTTTAGTTTCTAGCATGGGATTTCAAATGCAGGCATTAATGAAATTGTATTTTCTTCCAGTTGCATTTGCTGTAGATCCTCTCTATCACCAGACGTCTGCACAATTTGATGAAGGTGGAGCTAAAGGTCTCCTATTGAACAATCTTGGAGTCTATGGTGGGTGTCGAGTGCTTTTTGATTCACAAGAAGTACCAGGGAAGTTCACATCCTGTGAAAATCAACATGAAGGGCAAGATACGATTGATATTTCTTTTGCTAGAGGTGTAGCAATTTGTTTTTGTAATTTTTGGAAATCTTTTTGCTGGTTGCTAGTTTTCTGTTCAAAATTTGAGAATTTATTCATTTTTAATGACCAGCTGTTTCTTCTTTGGCAATGCAGAATACATTGAACATATGGTACTGCAAATGCCAGCAAAGGATGAAATTTCCCCAACATTAAGAAGCATAGTCAATCAATTTGATGAAGATAATAGAAGGCCATCAGAAACTATTCCTTCCCTACAGAAATCTTGTCCCCAGGTTGATGGAACTTATAATGAACAAGTTGACTTTGAAGGAAATGCATTTGAGAATTCTGAGACCTGGACTTCTGAACATTTTGAGCACAGCGGTGTTGGTGATGATGATCCTGATGCTGGGGATACGTTTTTGCCAAGTTTTCATGAGGTTTATGCCACAAATTATAGCTTATGTGATATTTACACCTTTTTGTTTATCCTTGTTAATTAAATGAACTTAAATGTCGCTGCTGACAAGTTGTGATTAACTCTTGTAGGAAAGTGAATCATTTTCTTTCCATGGGCCTGATTCAGATGATAGATTTGAGACAGTTGACAGATTCTTGTTTTTCAGTTTGGGATTGACATCAAAACAAAATGCTTGGGCAGGGCCTGATCACTGGAAATATCGAAAAGTTCAAAGTAAGGTGTAGGGAAGTACATGTAACATCATGATTGTTTTTTTCAAGTGGACCATTAGCTAGCAATTCTAATTCAGAAGCTGCTCTATAGGTTTAGAGGATCATTCTGCACCTGAAAATGGATCACCAATAACAACTGAGAGGCCAAAGACAAAGAAGCAAGCAGAACTTGATGTTGATTTCACAAAAGCCTTGGATGAAAAATTGCCAGATGTCTTTATCCCTCCTAAAAATCCCAATTCATTACTTTTGCGAGCAACTAGAGCACCAAAAAACACAACACTACCTGAAGATTGCCATTATCAACCAGAAGACCTGGTTAAATTATTTCTTCTGCCTGATATAATGGTAGTTCTACTTATTATAATTTTGGGAATATTTGCCAATATTTTTTCTGTCATCTGGTATTGATGAAATGCTTATTCTTGTCCTAGTGCCTTGGGAAGAGAAGGAAAAGATCATCAGGTAATTTCTTTCTCATTCAAAGATATATTACTAGAACGTCATTTCAAGTGGTCCTTCGTTTCTAGGATGTGCTTAAAAATAATGTGCATATATGGTACCATGACAACTTTCATACTTGTGATTTTCACTCATTAAATGCAACAATTAATGCCAATGGTTCTGTCTGTAGGATATCAAAACATTTCACGGTAACTGTTCTGCCTTAATTTACAAATGTTCATAAATTGTTTTTGAATCTCAACTTGGAAATGAACTGTTAAAATGTTCTTGTGAATAAATGTTTGCGTAATTCCAAAATTTTAGGATTGTTTAGGAAGGTTAGGTGTGAAAATTTTTTGGGGAAAGGAAATGAAGGGGACTGTGGATTGACATTTAATCCATCATTTAATTTATAACTTGGCAAATACCTCAGCTCCTAAAATCTCCTAAAGGTGAAGATTTGATACGAGGGATCTGATTGATCTCATTCAATGGGATGATAGACATTATAATTTTTCCTGCCTTCTCCCTCTACTTGATTTTGTTTGACTATTCGGCAAAAGAACTTGTGATGTTACCAAACTAATCTTCTAGCTATCGGTTAATTTTTGCCAAGATGCGAATTTTCATTAAGATCAGCATTTGTGCAACTTCTGGTTTTCTCTTTGAATTGTTTTCAATGCTTTTGCCAATCCAAAAACCTCCAAAATACAAACTTTGTCTGACCGAGACAATTTTCAGATGAACTGAGGCCACAATCAGATGATTATGGAGCACAGCCATCCTGGGATGACGGAAGTGTTTTTGGTGGCGATTTTGATGATGGAAATGTTAACAGTGATGTGGAAGACCCCAACATACTTGTTTCTCAGCCTCGGCAGGTTGGTTTATAATATAATTCCTGTCTCTCCAAATGATTGAGAAGCTTAGGTGCAAATTCATGAAATAATGGTCCTGAATTCTGCCATCAAATATAAGGAAAATAAGAATTTATATAGGCCCAAGTTATGCTCAAAATATACAACTGGTAACATTTTTTTAAGAAAACTTAATAGATATTTCTTGCTTGAAGTTGGCCAATGTCTCATCGATGTCTGTTATCATTTGGAATCCACAAAAACAAAAAAAGTATTTGTTTTCTTAATTGTTCCAGAAGCAAGGTATCTGCCTTGGTTTGTGATTTGTTAATATTTCTTAATATTTGAAAGGCTTATCTAGTGTTTGTAATCTGTTTCCTCGTGTGAAAATTTCAGGTAAGTAAACTTGAAGTCCAGTATGACAAAACTTCTAAGCAAGTGGATGTCCAGACACTGAAGGAAACTCTTTGGAACCATATACAAGATCCATCTCAGACGTCCTTTCAGGTATGATTATCCTTTTTTTCTCCTGTTGTCTATTATCATGCCGTAGATGACATATCGATAGCAGGGGCAGAACGATACATTTTTGTTATCATGATACTAATTGGTAATTACAATGCTCTGTTTTAGCTAAATAATTAGGATGCTTGATACCAAGAGAAAAGTCAAAACTGACTGCATCAACCTCAGATAAAATGAGAATTATTGTCATGTTGGTAGCTGTAGTGGGTAATTTTCATATTTGCTATTCTATAGAAAATTTTTAATTTTAGATAATTTCTGTTGATGAGAAGGAACAAGAAGATGCAGTATCTTTCAAGAATCTCTTGGCCAGGTTTCCTATTGAATGCAATGCTGCATCAAGTGTCAAGGACATTTCTCCACACTTGTGTTTCATATGCCTATTGCATTTGGCTAATGAGCATGGATTGAGCATCCATGGATGCGACAGCTTGGATGATCTAAGCATACATCATCCTACCAATGGTCTACGTGTTAACAAAGCAGTCTAAGTCTCAACTGTTTGCTATTGTCTTTTTATTTCCTTCTAATAGAAAAAAGACATGTGTATTTTGTAGCATGCTATGACGTGCAAGATTGTAAATTTCCAAAATTCTATTGGCCTGCTTTTTGTTGTAATGTGCCGACATTAGTTTGTATTTGTCCATGTGTGAAAGGACAGTTTAGTCTCCGGGTGAGCATCCAACTGCACCCAACCAAAATAAATGAAAATAGAATCGTTGAGAAACGAAACCGAACTGAATAGTTTATACCATTGAACTGAAATATTTGGATTCGATTGGGCTTGTTAAGTTGAGCCTACATCTAACTGCATTCTAAATTTAAATAAATTTTATAATTAAATGAAATTAACATAATTGAAAACTTAAAAATTTCTAATATTAACAATATAATTAAAAATGATTTGAATTTTATAATAAAAAATAACATTTAAAAGCACAAGACTCAATTAATCCAATTATATGATATTTAAATTATATAACAAAAATAAATTTAAACTAACACTATATTTTGAGAAAAAATACAAAAAGAAAATGTTAATATAGACAGAACTTAGACAATTTAAAGTTCATAAAAAAATATTATTTTTTTAAATTGCAGTTTGGTTATTTTGCGTTTTTATACTTAAAAACCAAAGTGAATTGAAATAATTAAATTTCCACAAAATTAATAATTGAAATCGAATTGAATAACCAAATAATTGAGCTGAATAATTTATTGTCATTGGTTCAATTATATGATTACAACCAGATTATGCACACCCCCTACAAATTTACCATCATTACTCATTAGGTTGATATTGAAAATTTTTCTATATAAAAAATAAAAATATTGAAAACGTCCCAGTTTGAGCTCATTGGTTAATCTCATGCAATCCCGCCAGAGTAGCAACGCTTAACCGTTAACTAATGTTCGCTGACTAGCTGTTAAGTTCTAATATTCATGGTTTCGTCTATCCAACATTTATTCATGGGTCTACGAATGGTTGAAATCAATGAGCTTTGTTTAGTGTTGGATTTAGGAATGCTAAACTGAGCGAAATGGCCCAAAAGGAATATTTGAGGGATAAAATCTTCAAAATACCCTTAACTAAAATTACAAAGTTTTGAAAAATTTTAGGATTCTCATTATACCTGATAATTTTTTTACTAGATTTGAATTCGGACAAAATCTAAAAAAATTTAAGATTGAAACTTATCTAAATTTAAAATTCGAAAAATCCACTTAAAAAGACTTAAAATCATATTCGATCCAAACCCGTGATCCGAATTTTTTAAATTTTATTTTATTTTGTCATATATATATATATATATATATATATATATATATATATACGTGTGTGTGTTAATATTATACCGCTTTATTGATATTTTCATCTCAATTTTTATGTAAAAAATAAATTTAATGGAAAAAAATAAATATCTAATTTTTTAAATTTTGAGTAACAAGTAAAAAATAAAATGAAAATAAAAACATTCAAATGAGAATCGATCGAAATTCATAAGCCATTCTGGTTGGTGTGTGTATATATATATAGTTAAAATTTCAAAATTCTAACTTTTTGATTTTTCTCTATTGCTAATCTCGCTGATTCAGGTTTTTTTCGTGTTAATTTTGTAATTATTTGAAATTTTGGTGTAATAGTAAAAGATATTGGACAATTGACATATTAAAAAAAGGGCACATATTTTGCCATTTTATGTCAGTGTTGGATCCACCGGCAGAGGAGTCAATTCATATTGAAAAATGACAACCTAATGTGCCATTTTTTATACGTCAAAATGACAACATTTTGTAGCTTTTTGTGGCTGCCAAAAAATTGCATATGAAATTGCTTTTTTTAGCAAGAAAACGGCTTCATTACAAAGAATCTGTCAGTTTAATAGGGCCCACATTAATATAAAACGACAACAACTTTACCATTTTTTGAATTTTTTAATGGATCAAATCCTGCAGTGCATGGAATTACTATACACTGCAGAGCATACAGTAAATTCCGTGCCTGTTGTAAGCACGGGATTGGGATGTGTAATTCTTTTTTTTTTTTTTTTAAATTGGTGCTTCAAATACCAATATTCAAGCTTTGTTCTCACCTTACATGCCTCATTCTTCTTCTAGTTTTCCTCTTCCTTATGTCATTATTCTTCCTCTAATTTCCCACTTCCTTATTGTCAATCATTTTATTCTTGCTTCCCTCTTCCTTCCTGATCGTAATTTTGTTGAAGATATTGGAAAAGATTTTATTAAGGTTATAAAAAAGGTAAAATTATATACATATATTGTAAAATTAATTTTGTTAATCAAATTATATTTTTTTACCAAATTTATTTTAATTTTTAAATTGTTGGTGTTGTTAACTTTGTAATATTATTCCGGTTGATATTATCAAAGGTAAGTTATTATTATTTAATTTTTTTCGAAAAATATCTTTAGTTTAAATTAAGATAATTAATTTGTACAAGTGACTTTATTTAACTGATTGTTTAATTTTTTTACTATACGAATCATGTAATTTATCTAAAAAGGTTAAATATATAAATTTAATTAAGAAAAATATTATTAGGTATCGGCATATATATTCTGAGTCACGTTAAAAAAATTTGTTTGCATGATTTGTATATAAAATTGATAATTTACCTGTTATATATTTTTGGGTTAATTACAAAAAAAGGACCTCAACTATAAGGTACCTTACAATGTTGGACTCAATTTTTAAAATTTTATAATATCAATTTTCAACTTCGACTCTCCTTTCATTTGAGAGACTCTATTGTTATTCCGTCATTCCTCTTTTAGTGGCAACAGAATAGTGATAAAGTCCCTCAATTGAAAATGAAGTCGAAGTTAGGGACTAATATTGTAAGATTTTAAAAATAAAATCTAACATTGTAAGGTATCTTATAATTTGACTCTTAATTTGTAATTAATCCTATATTTTTTTATATTTGCAAATTTAGCTCCTACAGTTGGTGCATGCATTATAATATCATAATGAAATAGTAATTTAATAAATGTTTGTTTTATAAAAGAATATTATTTATTTTTAACCTCATCCTATCCTATTGTAAAGAAAAATAAATGTTAAAAAATTTAGTTTTATATAGCATATATTCTCATGAATTTTTGATGAAATTGATAATTGGCTATCTATTTTTATGTAGATTTTTGTATTGTTATTAAGGAATTTGGTATATGGTATATAAAGGTAATGAATGTATTGTATTTTTTTTAACAAAATAATATTATGAATTTTTAATTTCATAAAATAATATAATTTATTTTAATTTTAGAAAAGAGAAATATAAATAAAATATAATTATTTAAAATTTTATTTTGATATAACTTTTATTTTGATATATTTCACATTATAGATGGTGTATACATATTTAGCTCCAAAAGCAATGATAAGTGATATTTCAAAGGCAATTGTCAAGCAAGAATGAAATGATTTGTACAACAGTCGAATTGAAAATGGTATAATAATATGCTATTGTATTATTAATATAAGTAAAAAATTACAAGATATTATAATCAATGTTATTAAAATCAGAACGGATAAAGAACCGGCAAGGTTGGGGATTCGTGATTCAACCAGATTTTTTTCTATTTTTAAAATATTATCATTTAATATAATTTTATAAATACTACTATATAAAAATTAAAAAAAATATATTCATCAAACATTAAATATATATCACAAATATTCCAATAATAAGTTACAAAACATAATTTCAATTTTTAATACTACAAGTGTTTAATTATGAATTTTTAAATATCATATGTTATAAATATAAAAAATATAATTATATCATAAAAAAAATTTCTTGTTTAGATGGAGTACTAATGAAGAAAATACAAAAAATATTAACCTTGCATATATGAGTATAATTATATTTAATTACAATAAATCCAAATAGATAATAAGTATATTAAATTATTATGTGACATTTTTAGAATTTAAAATACTAATTTTTCAGATAAATAAATAATGAAAATTTACAATATATATATATATATATATATATATATATATATATATATATATATATATATATATATATATATATATATATATATATATATATATATATATATATATATCAAACATTAAATATATGTTCACAAATATCCTAATAATAAGTTACAAAACATAATTTTAATTTTATTACTACAAGTGTTTAATTATGAATTTTTAAATATTATATGCTAGAAATATAAAAATATAATCATATTATGAAAAATATTTCATGTTTAGATAGAGTACTAATGAAGCAAATATAAAGAAAATTGACCTTATATATATGAGTATAATTATATTTAATTACAATGAACCCAAAAAGATAATAAATAAATTAAATTATTATGTGACATTTTTAGAATTTAAAATACTAATTTTTCAAATAAATAAATAATGAAAATTTACAAATATATATATATGTGTGTGTGTGTGTGTATGTGTGAAAATATACAAAAAATTATGATTTTTTACTCATTTTAGCCAAAAACCTGGTTTTATCCGGTTCAATTTGATTTTTTACTAATTCAGTTTTTGATAGTTGAACCAACCGGTTATTTTATCGATTCATGATTTAATCGGTTCAACCGATCAGTCCGATTTTAATAACATTGATTATAATGAAAGGATATCTTATGACAGAAAGAAAGATGGTGGAAGCTCTCTGTATGAGACTACCATTAACTTATTGGAAATCTTTGATGAAAATTTGGAATATGTCTCATGTGACAAAATATGAGGAATTAGTACTCAAATTTGTTAAAGATGTTATTAAAATTAGTTAAGATGATTTTTCGAAAATTAGAGATATAATTTTAGTTTTTCAAAAAACTTATTGTATGTGGTATAATAACAGGTGGCCTAATTAAACATTTAAAAAACTAGGCCTATATCAATGGAAATGTTAGTCTATTATGTTTAAATTTACATTTGATTTTCAATCTAAGTGTATTTTATCAATTAGTAAGGTTAATTATTTAATGTTATTATGTAATAATTTGAATATTTATTACATAATAATTTTTGTTACATAAAAATATATTGATGTCATATATATTAAATTAGACTTAATATCTAAAATTCCACCTGAAGTTGTATTTAATTTCAAAATTTATACCTCAACTTTAAACTTTTTTAATGCACCCCTTAAACTTAAATTAACTATAATAAATTACCACCTAAAAAATAAAATCTATAAATATTTTCTAGCGTGATATCCACGCGCTGCTTATGTGAAAAGAGCCCGTGCAAGTTTGACACATAGCACAAATACATTTTGCATAAAATCAACCCCTTAAAATGATGTCGTTTTTGCACCAAAGAGCTGCAAAATGCAACATTCCTTTTCTTTCCCTCATTTCCATTTTCTCTCTAAATTTTTCTTTTGCCCTTCAATTCCCAACAAACTTGTGAATCAAGAAGCTTCCTTCTCCTGCGTATCGTTCTACCGTCTCCTCTGCCGTTGACCACCTTCAATCGGTATCTTTTTCCATTTGATTCTTCTTCGATTTCTCCTCCAGCAGCAATGTTTTCATCTCCTTCCTTCTCTATTTGTTCTTCGATTTCTCTTCAGAAATCTGTCAATTGTAGGATGTTGTTTCCCACGTGAAGAACGCACTTTCCTAGCTAAATTTAGTTGACAAATAGTAGATTTTAGATGAAGAACGAATTTGGGGAAAAAAGGTTTCAATTAGGAATTTGATTTTTTTTAGGTAAATTGAGTTGGGATAATTGTGCTTTGTTTTCTTTTGGGATTGAAGACGAAGTGTAGGGTCTAGTTTTTGCTTGAACTGATGGTGCTCTATTTCTCCTCATAGATTGATTATCTACAAAAACCAACCTATTTCAATGGAACTGCTAGTAGATTTTTTCTTGTCTGATAGTTAGGTGGTTTTGCTACTGCAGAGAAACAAATGCAGTATGGGCGTCCATAGATGTTCCTTGTGCACAGCCGCCAAGTTAATATGAAGGAGAGTTCATTATTACTACTATAAAAGCAGAGTAATGTTTATTTATCTTTTACTTTTCTGATGGCTATATTATTTATTGCAAATTATAGCTTATGAACTTCCATTTATGGCATTTTATCTTAAATGAACAAGATGAGCTAACATTGAAAATAGAACCAAAAGTAGAACCAGATCCCAACCCAACCCCAACCTGAAGTGATACAACAACATGCTCGTGCGTGAATATGGAGATATTTTGATGAATCGTTATTTTTATCTCAAAATGCATCAAAATGCATCATTGGTCCTAGGGGTGAAAAAAAAATCAAAATTTCGATTAATAGAAAAATTAATTCGAAATAGAACTGATTTTTAGGTTAACTAAATTGAAAATTTAAATTTACGATTTTTTTTTTTAAAAATCGATGATTAACCGAATTGATCCAAAATCGATATATATATATATATATATATATATATATATATATATATATATATATATATATATATAATTTTTCACTTGTATTTTTTAATATTTATGTAATTTATAAATATTATGATATATAATTTTTTAAAATATTATTAAACTGCATATTTTTAGTAAATAAATATTAAAATTATTTTACATTATATGTGCATAATTAGCACTCTATTGTTAGTTTAATATTGAATATATTTAATTCTTACAATTAATTATGAAAATTTTATTTTTATTTTGATTATTTTAATGGATATTATATTTAATTTGTATTTTTTTATTACTAAAGTATTTTTAATTATTAAAAAATAATATTATAAATTGTATAAATTATTAAATTTATATATTAAAATTTTTTAGTGGTTAACCAATAAATTAATACGAAAAATCAAGTTAAAAATCAAAACCAACATAGCAGTTAATCGAAATTAATAGACTTATTTAATAAAATTATCAATGGATTGATTAATTGATCCATGTTCATCCCTAATTAGTCCACTTGATGTTTCTACCTCTTTTAGAGGATTTGAAATCTGTTGGCCAATATAGTTGGGAGTTAACATTTCTTGATTGGCTGTATAGAGATCTATATAGGGCCACTTGTCTTGACGCTAAAGGAGTTGCTAGTTATCTACAACTCCTACAAATGTGGGTATGGGAACAACTTCCCTAGTTTAGGCCTGAACAAATACAACCATATACGTTAAACCGAATTATACCTTACGGATTTAGGTATAATTAGTATGTTTAACATGAATTAATTATTTTTATGCAATTTTAATTTTAAAAAAATTGTATGTCTATTTCAATGTTATTTTAGATGGATAGAACCAGTCGACATGCGTAACATTCATTTGATTGATATACACACATATTGAGAAATATTAGATACGCAGTCCACCAAACAAATTTGTAGTAAAATATTATCCATTTATACATTAACATAATTTGTTAGAAAAAAATTATCAAAATTTTAATAATATTACAATTAGAAAATTATTTGCATTTTGCGTTGTAATTTGAGTAAGGGCCGTGCATCAACATAATCCATATGTTCCCAGATTATAGTAGAAGTGGACATGCATGTTGGATGTTTGTTGTTCCACTCATATGCTTTCATATCATTGAATGGCACCATCCGAATATAGTCATGCGACAATTTGGCTTTAACCAGCCAATTTCTAGTCCACCTTTTATAGAAGATAATTTACATACAGTATACTTACGGAGCCAAAAATATGGATTGGACAACTGAATTTGCATTATTCATAAATGAGTGGAACAACCGTCACACACTTTTTGTCATTGGTCAATATCCCTGGAAGCATTTGAATAATCGATCTAAATACATGCAATGGTATTTGCAACGTACTAGATGTTGGATAACCCTACGTGGAGCATCTATTGCAACAACTATAAGTAATTCATTTGGATTTATTACATAATAATAATAATAATAATAATAATAATAATAATAATAAATATTTACAAGATTGTGAGAAATTTTTATAATTAATTATAAATTCATTTATTTTAGGCTGATGGGGCGGAAAGATTAGTGTATGAAGAATGTGATGCTTTAAACAACAAAAACATATTAGAAAATATCCTTGGTGCACTTGGTAATAAAGATCGATTAATAATTGACTATCCAAGATAGCTGGGTCCAAACCCTATCAATATACTACCTATTAAAAATTAATTTATAGACTTTTTTGACTCAATGCAATTGGACTGGAACGATTGAGAGGTGTGCAAATGTCCTATAAAGATATTATGATCCAAATATCTTGTAGATTCCAACACCTATGTCTTGGCCTTTTGAAGAAATACAAGGTCCTCAAGAACTATACACGATGGAGATTAATGCCTAAAATTTTCCATCTTATGAATTTGGGTCTACGAGTTATACTTAGGAAGATTCTAAAGGTCTAAGCAACAACAGTCCACCAATACCAATGTCTTTTGATTTACAATAAACACCTTGTGTCTACACAGTACTACCATTCAATACCAAGTCTACATCATCTCAAGGTGTGTATCAACATGATATATTCCAAAGTTTATTTGGCACACATTAAGATTCAGACTAACAAGAAAACATCGAAAAACTACCATTATTTTTTTGATTTTTACAATGACATAATTAGTGGTGATATAAGATTGAGTGAGGCACAGCCAGGCCAAATCGACTCAGGTGACACTAGATCAATGATTGACCTTATGGTAGGTGTTGAAGAAACAGGCGATGCCAAAGTTGATGAACAACAACGAAGGTATCCTGATCGACAAGTAAGGAAAGTGCTTCAGATTTTATTGATAATTATGAATTAAATGATATTTTTAGTATGTTTTTAGGCATTTTATTAAGTTTATTTAGCTTTAATTTGGTTGAATTTTAGTTTAAATGATTAAATTTGTGTTTTAAGGGCTAATTATAAGTTTTGATATTTTTCAGGGCCAAATTAAAGAAAAAAAGGACTTAATTGAAAGAATTGAAAAGTTCTAGGTCAAATTCATAATTTTGAGAAAATGATGCCAGGAATTCTTACGTAAAGTCCAGAGATATTTAACATGGCTATACATGAAGTATTAAATGGCCGCGTATTGAAGAAAAGTAGGAGAAACGAGCTAAAGTGGAAAAATTACAAATGACGTAGTAAACCTATGCATGGTCGTGCAAGGGAAGGCCAAATTCCTTGCATGGCCGTGCATTACAGGAAGTGACTATGCATGGCTGTGCGTAGGAAGGGCAAAAGTATTGCTTAGCCATGCAAGCCATTGAGCAAAGAATGCATGACAGTGCATCAAATAGAGCTTCATCTTGCTTGGCCGTGCAACAAAGTTTGACAGTTCAACGAAACTTTCAATTTCAGTAGAGTTCTTTTCCTATTATAATTCAGAAAGTTTAGAAGGACAATATTCTTTATTTTTGCTTATAAATAATGAGAAGAACACTAGAGCAAAAGGATCAAGTAGAAGAATCATCAGCAACAACTTCTTTACTTAGTTTAAGTTTTACGTTCTTTAGTTTTTCTGTAGTTGTGAGGAATAAAACTCAGGAGCTGGAGAGTTTCCTTGGTTTTTTTGTTCAAGTTGATTAAGAGAGCTTCTGTAGCTCTTTATTTTTGATTCTTCTGATTAGTTTAGCTTTAATTTTTATTATGAATAGTGAGTAGTTTCTTTACTTTTGCTAAAGGTTCCTTGAAGCTTTAATTTGTATTGTGATGACTTGATTAAGCTTTAATTTTAATATTAATTAATTATTTCTTGGTTTTAAATATATTCTTATCTTTGATTAGGTTAAGACTAATTATTGATTTATTAGTTTAATAACTGAAAATTAGTTTAGGCACTATCATTGATTTGCATGTTCTTAGGTTAATTTTTATTATCTATGCAAGATTATTTTCTGATTTTGAGATGATTATGTATTGATAATATTAGTTAAGATTAAGAAAGGAGGAACTAAGAATAAATTGGAGTTGAAGTTTCCGTAAAAGAATTCAATGAATATTTAGGAATATCAACTGAATTTTTATGTTAAGTGTTAAATTGTTCTTAAATGAGAATTTGATGCTTAAGAAAGATATTATCGATTCAAGATATCAGACTTTATTTTATCTGGTTTTTTCATAATCTCTAGTATTTCTGTTGGATTTAAGTCATTACAATATGAATTAAGGTGGATAGTCCTTTATTGAAAGTTGTTTCAATATTGATTTTTCCTAAATCTTTTTTCTTGATTTCATTTAAGATCTAGTTTGTTTACAATTGTTTATTGTAATTAGTTGTTTTCAATTTAAGTTACGTTCCAAAAATCATAAACCTCTGGGATTTTTCTTATTTATTTTACACACAAACCTTCATTTTAAAAAAATTCAATATTCTTTCATACAAACACAAGTTTTTCTTGGATTTGATATTTCATGATCTAATTATATTTCCTTATATTACTAGCCGATCTAGTATATTTGCTAGATATCGATCAAGTTTTTGGTGTTGTTACTGGGAAAATCATTGGCATTTGTTTATTTATCTTGATTTTTAAATTGTATTTTAGTGTGTTCTTCTTTCTCTTCTTTATCTATTTTTTGATTTTATTAATTTAATTTTGCAGGTGTGACTGGTTTATGGTGAGAAATAATCCAATTCTACCCGTAGACCCTAATATCAAATAGACATTTCATAGGATAAGAAGGTTACGAGGCAACATGAGTAATCCAGAGATAGACCCAACTCTTAACATTGATGGCTTACCTCATTAAAACCTACCTATGAATGATCCACCACCTCCTAGGATTGAAGAGCAAAACATACCTCATCAAAATCCAAGGAATGGGTTTCGATCCAGGACCATTAGGGACTATGCTATTCCTAGGTGGAATGAAGAACATAGAACTATTAGGATTCCTCATCACTAGCCATTTGGGATAAAACTTGCTACCATGAAGATGGTACAAAGAAACCAGTTTTAAGGCTCAGATATAGAAGATCCTATACAACACCTAGATATGTTCTTAGAAGTTAGTGACACTATGCAAATCCTGAATGTATCAACTAATGCTATTAGGCTTAAACTTTTTCCTTTTACACTCATAGGAAAGGCTAGAGATTGGTTATAAATGCTACCTAATCAGTCCATTCATTTTTGGCAACAAATTTAAGAAAAATTCTTGTGCAAAATTTTTTCACCTACTAAGACAACCCTCATTAGGAAACAAATCAATGACTTCCAGCAATTTTATGAAGAGCCATTCCATGAAGCCTGAAAAAGATTTAGGAGACTCTTAAAAAGCTATTTGCATCATGAATTTCATTTTTATCAACTAATGCATATTTTCTATGTAGGGGCTAATCAAGCAACGAAATCATTATTGGATGCAGCATCCAATGGTAGTTTCATAAACCAAGTTCTTGAAAAAGCATTATTGCTTCTTGATGTGATGGCTATCAATAATGCTCAATGGCTGACCTCTAGAGCAGCATAAACGAAATAGGAAGTACATAGTATAGATGAAATAGCTATGCTAAAAGCTTAAATGGAATTAATGAGAAAAGAACATTTAAGAGAAATAAATGAGCTTAAAAATAAAAATGTATCTATGTTGTCTAATAAATGTGATGCTTATGCAGGAACACAAGGAGTGTTTGGATTTAAGAATGGTGACTGATCACTAGAGGAAGTAAATGCTTTGAACCCTTATAGTAATACCTATAACCCGGGATGGAGAAATCATCCTAATTTTCATGGAAGGAATGGAATCAAGATCCACCTCTAATCCTCAACACAGGGCTCCATTTAATTAAAACTAAGCCACCAAAAACAATAACCATTCTCATTACAAAAATCAATCCCAACCACACCATCCATCTACATATCATCAACCACTTGGATTTTAAAAACCTCAACCCCCACCCTCATAAGAAAAGAAATCAAGTATATATGAAATGATTGCAAATTTCATGGCTTATCAAAATACAATTATTTCTAGTCAAGATGCTAGGTGGAAATCTCAAGACATTTGGATGAGAAATCAAGAGGCATCCATTAGGAACTTAGAAAACCAAATGGGATAACTTGCTAACTCATTATCCAACCGAGCTCAAGAAAATTTTCCATCTAATGTAGAATGTAATCAAAAAGAGGAAGCCAAGGCAATCACCTTATGAAGTGGAAAAGAGCTTGAAAAAGCTGAAATTGGTAAGAATTCTTCTCAAAGGGTGGAACCAACAACGAAGGTAAGTGTTTTTAATTATGAAAATATTGATAAAGTACCTCCCACTGTTGAGAAAGATAAAGGTATGGAAAAATTTATTTCTACCGTTCTTCATGAATCCTAGTTACCTTTTCCCACTTTAGCTAGAAAAGAAAAGCAAAATGAGTAATTAACTAGATTTTTAGACATGTTTAAAAATTTGCATGTAAATTTATCATTTGCTGAAGCTTTATTGCACATGCCTAAATATGCTAAATTCATGAAAGAACTTTGCACTAATAAGAAAAAGATAGAAGGTATGGGAACAATCCAACTGTCTGAAAATTTTAGTGCTATTTTAATGAATAAGATTCCAGCAAAACTAGAAGATCCTGGTAGTTTTACATTGGCTTATGAATTAGGAGGTAACTTTGTTAGACATACTTTATGTGATTTGGCTGCTAGCATTAATTTAATGCCTTATTCAATTTGCAGGAAATTGAACTTAGGAGATATCAAGGAGACCCGAATGATACTACAGTGAGCAAATAGATCGGTAAAAAGACCAAAGGATATTATTGAGGATTTATTGGTAAAAGTTGGAAATTTTATATTTTTGGTGAATTTTATGGTGATTGATATAGATGAAGATCAAAAGGTACCTTTGATAGTAGATAAGCCCTTTTTGAACACAACAAGAGCTTTAATCAATGTTCATGGCCAAACGGTGACTTTGAGGTTCAATGAGGAAGAAATGGTCTTCAATGTGAACAAAGTGATGAAACATCCCTTATATGACTTTGAAGAATCAATTTATTTTGTTGATAGTGTTCAATAGTGTGTTAAAGAAAAAAAAGCGAAAATCATTTTAGATGATAAACTTCAAGAATGTTTGATGCATTTGAAGCAAAAGGAGGAATTGGAAGCCAAGGAAAAAGAGTTGATATAGGATTTGGAGAAAAGAATAATAAAGATGAAAATGTGGAGGCTGAACCATCCCCTCCTAAGGGGAAAATTTTGAACTCAAAACACTACCATCTCATTTAAAGTATGTATTTTTAGGGGATAATGCAAAACCAGTAATTATTTCATCTTTATTGACAGGTTTAGAAGAAGAGATGCTGATTACAATACTCAAAGAATATAGAGGAGCAATTAGTTGGGGAATATCTGATCTCAAAGGAATTAGCCCCAGTTATTTTACGCACCGGATACCTATGGAAAATAACTTCAAGCTGGTGGTACAACCCCAAAGATTACTAAATCTAGCAATACAAGAAGTGATGAAAAAGGAGGCACTTAAACTCTTTGATGTAGGTATTATTTATCCCATTTCTGATAGTAGTTGGATTAGACTAGTTCAATGTGTACCTAAGAAAAGGGGTTTGACTGTAATAACCAATGAACACAATGAATTAATCCCTAAACGCACAGTAACAGGATAGAGAGTATGCATAAACTATAGGAAATTAAATAATGCACTAGAAAAGATCACTTTCCATTACCTTTCATTGACCTAATATTAGAAAGACTGGCAGGAAATAAATTTTACTATTTTTTTGGATGGATATTTGGAGTATATGCAAATACCTATAGCCCTGGAGGACCAAGAAAAGATCACATTTACATGTTCCTATGGAACATTTGCATATAGGAGGATGCCCTTTGGTCTTTGCAACACCTCTGCCACATTTCAAAGATACATGATGGCCATATCTCATGATTTTCTTGAAATATTTATGGAAGTTTTCATGGATGACTTTCACTATATGGTCGTGATTTTGAATCATGTTTGCATAATCTTGCATTGGTCTGAAAAAGGTGTCAAGAGACGAACCTTGTTCTTAATTGGGAAAAATATCACTTCATGCTTAGAGAAGGAATTATTCTAGGGCATAAAATTTTTGATAAAGGAATTGAAGTAGATAGAGAAAAAGTTGATGTTATAGATAAATTGCCTCCTTTGACTAGTGTTAAAGGTATTATAAGTTTCCTTGGTCATGCCAAATTTTATCTTCGATTTATTAAGGATTTCTCTAAAATAGCCAAGCTATTGTCTAATTTATTTCTTAAAGATGTTGTATTTAACTTTAATGACAAGTGCTTGCAGGCTTTTATTTCATTGAAGCAAAAATTAGTCACTGCACCAGTCATAGCATCACCGGATTGGAGCCTACCATTCGAAATTATGTGTGATGCTGTGACTATACAGTAGGAGCAGTGCTAGGATAGTGGAAGGAGAAGCTTTTCTACACTATATACTATGCCAGTCATACACTCATTGGAGCTCAAGTTAACTATATAACCACAGAGAAAGAATTGTTGGCAATTGTATTTTCTTTTGAAAAATTTTGATCTTATCTCATTGGTTCCAAAGTTACTGTATGGATGGATCATGCTACATCAAGACACCTTTTTGCTAAGAAGGATTCTAAATAAAGGTTTATTCGCCGGGTTTTGCTGTTGCAAGAGTTTGATGTTGAGATAAAGGATAAGAAAGGAGCTGAGAATTTTGTAGTTGATCATCTATCTAGATTGGATCATGTTAACATTGAAAAGGGAGAAATTTTTGATTTATTTTCCGATGAACATATTTGTGCTTTATATACTTATGAAAAATCAGTTCCTTGGTATGCTAATATAGCTAATTTTCTTGCAAGAGGATATCTTTCGAAAGAGTTCACTTAGCAATAAAAGAAAAAGCTTCAATTGGATGCTAAGCATAATCTTTGGGATTATCCGTATTTCATCAAGATTTATCCGGATCAAGTGCTTAGACGATGCTTTTTGAAAGAAGAATAAGTAAATATAATGCAACATTCCATGAAGAAGAAGTTGAAGGTCATCATGGGCCTAATCATACGATACAGAAAATTCTTCAATTAGGTTTCTTTTGTCCTACTCTATTTCATGATGTTAGGTCTTTATTGAGCTTTGTGATAGATGTCAACGTGTAGGTAACATCTCTAAAAAGGATGAAATTCCTATAAATAATATGTTAGAGGTAGAAATTTTTGGTGTATGGGGCATAGACTTTACAAGCAATAAATTTGGAGTTATGACCATAAAAAATCCAAGGAATGGACGTGAATACAAGGTGAATGGTCATCACCTCAAACCATATAAAATTGGACAATCTGAGGTTACTGAGGCAACCATGGTGCTTTGGGACTATTAAAAGCGGTTTGATTGTCTAGATGAGAACTCTTAAACTCAAAACTTTAATTCTCTTCCCTTTTTGTTTTTTTTTTTAATTTCTAAGTGAGTACATTTTTTTTATTTTTATGCGTTTTTAGTTTCTTTAGTTTAAATTCAAGAATTAAATAAATTACATAATTAAATAAGAATGTATAGGGAATTTAAGGGTGTCAAATATAAAAGTTAGAAGTAGTCACCAATTTTGATCATACTAATTTAATAAGCAACTTATTGAGAGTAATGTTCATGCTTTAACAAGAGAAAGAACCAATTTTTAAGGAACAATAGAGTATAGAAGTCATGTAGGTACAAAGGAAAATTTAGAAGGGAATTTAGGGAATTTCAGTATTCAAAAGAGTCAATTTTAAGTCAGAAAGATTTTTTCGAGCTCAGAGGCCCTATGTGCGGCCACGATTGCGTCTTGCTTTCCTCCGTTGCACTCCAGCGCACACACTACTGCCATCCCTGCACTCTCGTGCACTTTTTCCCTTCCCTACTAGCATTGGCACGTGATTATCCATTCACACCTACACTGGCGCGTAAAGTTCTTTCCCCTTGCTTGTGCTGGTGCGAGCCTTAGGCCCCTTCTTTGCGGCCGTGCATGCCCAAGAAGTTTTTACTGTGCGGCTGTGCATCTCACACCTGCACTATATATTTATTTTTTCCTCTTTGCTTCTTTCCTTTTTTATTTCTTACTCTACAGCTCTCGTATGACCCAAGCACGAATCCTCTGCACTACCGTGCACAAGCATCCCTCATCGCTGGCTCTTTATTTTTTGACACCACCTCCTCACCGGCTCCGCTATTTTTCCTTTCATCTTATTCTTTATCCATTCTTCTCCTCCTCCTTCTTCACATACATTCCCTTACTTATTTTTCACCATTTTCACACACTACACTACATTTTTATGCTCAAACCTCCTTGAACTTATTTTCAAGTAAGTACTTTGAGTTTATCTCTTTAATTTGCACATTTATTTTCAATTGAAGATTGCATTTGGCATGGGTTTGTTACACATTTTAGGTGTTTTTCAACTTCACATTTAGGCTTCAATTCTCATTCTTTTTCAAACATAGAATATTGGCTATCTAATATGCATACTTGTGTTGCTTGGTGTCAATTTTGGTGGTCATATTCCTTATATTTTTTCTCCAATTTGTATATCCAACATGTGCACACCATTTGCTCGATAAAATGCCTAATTGATTTTATTCATTACATTGTGCTTCCTTATTTATCACAACTGGCTTATATTTTGACTTATGCTTTAATTAGTTACTTCTCCATTGTCAATAATGCTTGTTAATGCATATCTTACCATGAGGTGCTACCTTTGATTCAACATATTGTTTAGGAAAAGTTCATTGATCACAAGCCTAAAGTTTATCCCAATCTTGCTCGTGATTTCTTATATTCCTTTGAGTGCTATTTTAAGGGACATAGTGATAATACTGGTATAGTAGGATTTAAGCTTGGGAAGAAAGGATATTCTATGACTTTTAAGCAGTTTTCAAAACATTTAGGATTCTTACCAAATGCCTTAGTAAAGTTATTTGATGCCTCTACTGAGGAAAATTGGGAGTGAATTCAAGATCCACTAAATCTGGAGCCATAGAGAGGAGAAAGATGTAGAGTTCATGCTTTAAGGGATCATGCACTGAGAATCATTCGTTGATTTCTAACAAAAAGTGTTTATAATGGTCTGAATAATCTTAGTGTAGTAAATGCCTATTATAGTATGCTTTTTCATTATATGCTTGATTGTATTTTCATTAATGGTGTTTTGATTATAGCACAGAGGATCAAGGAATTGTAGAAAATGCCATCTAATGTTCATGTCATCTCTATTGGTTGGATTACTACAATTTTAGCAGAGGCAGTTGCTTACCCCACTTTAGGCGATCCACTTGAAGGGGACATGCCATGCATTGACAATGTTATGCTAAAAAGAATGAAAATCCTATTACCTAAGCCATATTGCCATTAGACAACAAGGGAGGAATATTTAAGGGAAAATGGTATTCATTTGGATGAGCATCTAGATGAGCCAAATATAGATGAAGCAGCTTCAACAAAGAATCCACTAGTAGATGTTACAGTTACACTCGAGATAGAGGCTCATTTTAACTAGTTGAGTAGTTGATTGGATTCTCAGCAGACACGCCAAGATAGGATGTAAGGCAGGATTGAGACAATGCAAGACACTATTCTGAAAGTCAAACATACTTTAGAGACTTTTGTTCATGATTTTTGGAGACCCTATCTGCCACCTCCACCTCCATCTTCTTCGATCATTTTGTATTTACTGTGGATAGCAATTTTTTCGAAAGGGTAGAGCTTTGTAAGCTCAATTTTGTTTAGAAAGTAAACACATCTTACCCTCCTCATTTTAATTTATGAATCTATTTTTTATGTTTTTGTTATTTTTATTTGACATTCTGTGTTTAGGATATTAGTAGTTTAGTTTCTTTGCTTTGAAAGTTTGTAAGACTTGCTAAGAAATAGAATGTAGTTCAAGATTATTGCTCGCCCCCAGTTTTTCCTCAAAATTTTGAACATGTTGAACTTGAATTTTAGAATGTGCAAGTTATCACCTTTGCTTAGCAGTAGAACAAGTATGTTATTTGATAGATCTCTAGCTAGTTTAATTGTCAACTTGATTAATATTTGTTAGTTTCCATCTTTTTGAGCACTTAAAGACCAATTTTGAACTTAAGAAAAATAATGCATTGAAATAGTTAAGTAAGAAATTTTAAAATACTAGAACCTTTCTCATTATCCTTTGAAGCATATAAGCAACT
Source organism: Excoecaria agallocha (assembly GCA_037975025.1). NCBI lineage: Eukaryota > Viridiplantae > Streptophyta > Magnoliopsida > Malpighiales > Euphorbiaceae > Excoecaria > Excoecaria agallocha. The sequence goes on along the minus strand of CM075807.1, from coordinate 95,791,404 downwards.
TATACAACTTAGAAAGTGATCTAGGTAAAAATTTTCTTGTTGAGCTTATAAAGAGACTATTTTTCTACCTTTGTGAAATTTTTAATCTTTGTTAGCCAATTTAAGTTTAATGAGGTATGCTTAGTACATGCTATATTTTTTTTCTTGTTACACTCATCTTTTAACCATATAGCCTAAAAAGCTTTTATCTATCCTTTAGAATTGGCCACCCTAGATTTGGATGAATTTATAATTATTGGGCAGTTCAAGTAAGTGTAATGAGAATAGTTAAGCAAGAAGTATGAAATGAAGTCAAGATCTTGTAGAATATCCCTATGTTCCCTCTGTCCCAAATTTTGCTAAAAAGAAAAAGAAAAAGAAAAAAAACTAGCATTTATGGCAAAAATTTTAAGTGTAGGGTTTTTACAAGGAATAAATTGGCAACTTCTCAAAAATTGAAAAACATTAAGTAAGGAAAAGGGAAAATTCAGTTATATTGTTCTATTGGGGTGTGTTCAATAAAAGGGTTAAGTTGGATGAAGGAGTTGTGCTTAAAGATTTGAAATTGCAGAAGTATTCAAGTTTGGAGTGGCTAGTTCGCATTGATTATCTTTTAATCTACTCTTTGTTAGCCAATATCGTAGCCCTATTATAATCTGTATAAGATCTATGTGATTCTAAGTTTTGTTTTGAGTTATTTAGCAAAGATGACCTTCGGGTTCTGGTGCTAAAGAAGAGGCCTATGGTATTTCTAGAGTTTCAAGTGGAAAACCATTTGTATACTTAGGTGTATAATTATTCTAAGCTTGGCTATGAATTTTCATTATTGTTTTGATTTTGAAAATGCATAAAATATTTTGGTCTTGCACACACACAAGGAAATTAACTTATATTATCTTGTTTGCATTTATTCTAGTTGGAAATTCTATTTAGTGCTATTGTTGATTGCTAAGCTTTGTTTTAAAATGTATGATTCTGGAATTGAGTTTGATTATTTTGAGGAGTAGGATTGTTCTAATCTGCTTGAGGGCGAGCAAAGTTTAAGTGTGGGGTATTTGATAGTTGTAAATTATATGATATTTTTTAGTATGATTTTAGGTGTTTTATTAAGTTTATTTAGCTTTAATTTGGTCCAATTTTAGTTGAAATGATTAAATTTGTGTTTTAAGGGCTAATTGTACCTTTTGGTATTTTTCAGGGCCAAATTAAAGGAAAAAGGACTTAATTGAAAAAATTGGAAAGTTCTGGGTTAAATTTATAATTTTGAGAAAATAAAGCCAGAAATTCTTACGTACAGTCCAGAGATATTTAATACGGCCATGTATGAAGTTTTAAATGGCCGCGTATGAAGAAAAGTAGGAGAAACAAGCTAAAGTGGAAAAATTACAAATGATGCAGTAAACCTATGCATGGTCAGGCAAGGAAAGGCCAAATTCCTTGCATGGTTGTGCATTACAAGAAGTGACTATGCATGGTTGTGCATGGGAGGGCCAAAAATGCTACTTGGCCGTGTAAGCCATTGAGCAGATAATGCTTGGTAGTGCATCAAATAGAGCTTCATCCTGCTTGGTCGTGCAACAAGTTTGACAATTCAATGAAACTTCCAATTTCAGCAGAGTTCTTTTCCTATTCTAAGTCAGAAAGTTTAAAAGGATAGTATTCCTTATTTTTGCTTATAAATAATGATAAGAACACCAGAGCAAAAGGATCAAGTAGAAGAATCATCCACAACAACTTCTTTACTTAGTTTTAGTTTTACGTTCTTTAGTTTTTCTGAAGTTGTGAGGAACAAAACTCAGAAGCTGGAGAGTTTCTTTGGTTTTTCTATACAAGTTGATTAAGGGAGCTTCTGTAACTCTTTATTTTTGATTCTTCTCATTAGTTTAGCTTTAATTTTTACTATGAATATTGAGTAGTTTCTTTACTTTTGCTAAAGGTTCCTTGAAGCTTTTAATTTGTATTGTGATGACTTGATTAAGATTTAATTTTAATATTATTTGATTATTTATTGGTTTTAAATATATTCTTATCTTTGATTGGGTTAAGAATAATTATTGGTTTATCTGTTTAATAACTGAAAATTAGTTTAGGCACTATCATTGATTTACATATTCTTAGGTTAATTCTTGTTGTCTATGCATGATTATTTTTTGATTTTGAGATGATTATGTATTGATAATATTAGTTAAGATTAAGAGAGGAGGAATTAAGAATAAATTGGAGTTGAAGTTTCTATAAAAGAATTCAATGAATATTTAGGAATATCAATTGGATTTTTATGATAATTGTTAAATTGTTCTTAAATGAGAATTTGATGCTTAAGAAAGATATTCTTAATTCAAGATATCAGGCTTTATTTTATCCAGTTTTTTTTTATAATCACTAGTATTTCTATTGAATTTAAGTCATTACAATATGGATTAATGCGGATAGTCCTTTAGTGAAAGTTATTTCAATATTATTTTTTCCTTAATTTGTTTACTTGTTTTCATTTAAGATCTAGTTTGTTTACATTTTTTATTGTAATTAGTTGTTTTCAATTTAAGTTACATTCCAAAAATCAAAACCTCTGGGATTTTTCTTCTTTCTTTTACACATAGACCTTCATTTTAAAAAAATTCAACATTCTTTCATACAAGCACAAGTTTTCCTTGGGTTTGATATTTCAAGGTCATAATTATATTTTCCTACATTACTAGTCGAACAAGTACACTTGCTAGACACTGGCCATCTATTATTATTTCAAATATGAGAAAAGAGTTTAATGAAGTTGACAAAAGAAAAGTGCAGCTAAACTCTAAAGCAATGAGTATTCTTTTTTACTCACTGCATACAAATGAGTTCAACAGAGTTTTTGGATATGATACAGTAAAAAAAAATCTGGAACAAGCTATAAGCCTACATATGAAGGTACAAATTGAGTAAAAGATACTAGACTTCATGTTGTAATGGTAGGTTATGAAGCATTCAAAATGAAACCAGAAGATTTAATTTTTAAGGTAATCAATAAGTATGTGAAACTAACTAATGAAATTAAAGTTCTTGGTAAGAAACTTGATGAACATAATAAAATTTCTAAGTTTGTTAGAGGTCTTACTCCTAATTTTATTAGAAAAGGATCTCAGTACTCTTGATTTTGATATTTTTTGTGGATCACTTATTTCTCATAAGCTTTACATTAAGTCTCAAGATGCAGAAAAAGAAAAAGATAGAAAATTGAAAGCTACTACTCTCAAAGCATAATTTGGAAGTAGTTATTCTACAGGTGATGATGAGATGGCATTGATCACAAAGAAGTTTAAAAAGCTATATAGAAAAGGAAAGAAATCCTATAAAAAATAACAATAGAAATTTTCTGATCACAAGACAAAAAACTCACCAAATTCTTATGGAGATGTGGTTTGCTATGAATGCAACAAAGTTGGTCACATCAAATTGAAATGTCCAAATTGAAAAGAAAGGAGAAAAGATTCAAAAAGAAAAAGCTATGAAAGCTACATGGAGTAATAGTAAAGATTCAAGCACAAGTGAGCCAAAATTTGTTAATTCTAATGACATTGGTCCTAATGGCAATTTCTGATCATGAGGAGCATAATTCTCATTTCGATGAAGAATAGAATGCTGCTGATGAAAAAAGCCAAACATAAAAAGACTAAAAAAAATTAGAGGTGAGTCATTTTGATTCAGATGAAAATGGTGATGAATATGAAAGAATGCTTGAATGTTTTGAGAGTTTGCATCATAAATATTACATGCTGAAAAAGATGCATATAAAAATGAAGAAGAAATTTGATGCATTAAGTATGAAACATGAAAATGCTAAGAAAACAAAAATTAAATTGACAAATGAATATTCTAACTTGGATGGTAAATTTAAATCTTTGCAAGAACAATTCAATGTAAAAGGAAAATAGTTTTGTGTATATAATGAAAATTCTATTGAAAATTTGAATGCAAAATATGTTCATGAAATATATGTAAGTACATTTAAGAGTTATCACAAAAATTACACCCAGAAAAAGATTAAAAAATTTCCATCTTATAATAAAATGGTAATTAGCTCTTTTGGTAGATGCTTTTATTATTGTAGAAAATGATATCTATCAAAATTCCGTTATTATAGGAAGAATGATAATTCTACAAAATAGAAATGGATAGTTAAGAATTCTATAAATGTTTTAACTAACCATGAAGGATCCAAACAAGATTGGGTACCTAAAAATACTTAATTTCATTGCTAATTTGCCTTAGATCTATTGGTTCTAATCCAAATATTGAAGATGTCTCTTTTATTGAATGTCTCAAGTATAATTTATTAAGCATCAGTCAACTTTGTGACAAGAAGAGATGAGTAATCTTTGAAGCCGATCATTATAGAGTAGAAGATATTGAAATAGAAAAATCTATTATAAAAGGGTAAAGGTCTGCAAATATCTATTTAATTAACCTATAATATATATAGAAAAGTGAGGCTAAATGTCTAATTTCTAGGGAAAATTTGAGCATTTTATGGCACAAAAAATTGAGACATGCAAGCTTTTCATGAATTAGAAAAGTTGGTTAAAAAAGATTTGGTAAAAAGGAATGCCAAAAATAAAAATTGATAAAGATCATGTGTGCAAGGGTGTCAACTTGGGAAGCAAACTAGAAATTTCCATAAATCTAAGAATGAGATTTTCCACTAAAAAAGCTTTGGAGCTTTTACATATGGATTTATTTAGACCAATAAATCCTTCAAGTGTTGGTGGAAAATCATATGTGTTAAATGTGATGGATGATCACACAAGATATACTTGGGTAATGTTTCTTGCTTATAAGGATGGGGCATTTGATGCTTTTAAGAATTTGAGTAAGAAGATTTAAAATGAAAAAGGATGCAAGATCACAAGTATAATAAGTGATCATGGTGGAGAATTTGAGAATTAGAAATTTGAAGAATTTTATAACAAATCTAGAATCAGTCACACCTTTCTACTCCAAGAACACCCTAGCAAAATGGTGTTGTAGAAAGCAAGAATAGAACTCTTCAAGAAATTGCCATAATGATGTTAAATGAGAATAATCTACTTAAGTATTTCTGTGCTAAGGTGATCAACACTGCGTGTTACATTTTGAAAAGAATTTTGATTAGATCAGTGTTAGAAAAGACTCTTTATAAGCTGTGAAAGGGGCAGAAATCTAACATAAGCTATTTTCAACCTTTTGGCTATAAGTGCTTTATTTTTAATGATAAGAATAACTTTGTTAATTTTGATGAAAAATCTAATGAAGGTATTTTCTAGGATATTTTTTAAATTCTAAAGCATATAGAGTCTTTAATAGAATAACATTTAAAGTTAAAGAGTCTATAAATATTAAATTTTATTTTACTAATGTAAATTATAGAGAAAGGAGATCTTCTAATCATGAAATAGGTTTTGAGAAAGAAAATAATAAAAATCAAAGGAATGATGAAATAGAAAAGTCATCAAATCATCAACCAGATCGATGATAGAATTATGGAACAACATGAAGATGTAGAAAATGGTCTAAAAAATTGAACATAAAATGTACCGAAAATTTAGACCAAATAGCAATCTAAGCAACCAACATAATTGCCTAGAGATTTGAGATTTCATAAGTATCACCCCAAAGATAATCTATTAATTGATCATTTTAAAAGAATGATGACTAGAAGAGCCATGCATGAATATTGTGGTAATATTACCTTTATCTCTCAACTTTAACCTAAAAATTATATTCATGCTAAAAAAAGATGATAATTGGATTATTACGATGCAAGAAGAGTTAAATTAGTTTGAAAGAAATAAGGTATGGAATTTGGTGCTTAGATCCTCAAATTATTCTATTATTGGCACAAAATTGGTGTTTAAAAACAAGTTGGATGAGCAAGGTAATGTTGTTAGAAATAAGACCATATTAGTGGCTCAAGGTTACAGTTAAGAAGAAGGTATAATTTCGATGAAATTTTTGCACTCGTAGCTAGATTAGAAGCTATTAGAATTCTGTGTGCATTTACATGTGTCAAAAATTTTCAATCATATCAAATGGATGTTAAAAGTGCTTTTCTAATTGGTTTTTAGAATGAGCAAGTTTATGTTGAACAATCTCCAGGTTTTGAAAATTGTGAGCATCTAAATTGTATTTTCAAACTTAAAAAGCCTTTATATGGTTTGAAGCAAGCTCATAGAGCTTGGCATGAAAGATTAAGTTATTTTCTGCTTGCTTATGTTTTTGATAGAGGAAAAGTAGACACCATTCTTTTTATCAAACATAAATCATCTCATATTCTAATTGCTCCAATATGTGTTGATGATATAGTTTTTGATTCTACTAACATTTTCTTATGCAAAGAGTTTAAATCTATCATGAAAATGGAATTTGAAATGAGCATGATGGGTGAGTAAACATTCATTTCGGGTCTCCAAATTAAGCAATATGCTGATAGTATTTTCATAAGTCAAGTGAAATACATGAAGGAATTACTAAAGAAAGTCAAGCTGTCTGATGCAAAATTTGCTAGTACCCCTACGAGTTTATCTATTAAGTTGGATAAAGATGAGAAAGGTTGAAGTGTTGAAGAAAAGTTATATATTGGCATGATTGGGTCATTGCTATATGTTACAGCAAGTAGACCAGCTATTCACTTTAGTGTATATCTATATGCTCGCTTTCAATTATCTCCAAAAGAGTCCCACTTATGTGCGTTGAAAAACATTCTAAGATATTTATAAGGAACAAAAGAATTGGGGCTATGATATCCAAAGAATATGTCTTTCAAACTTATTGGATATTCTGATACTGGTTATGCTAGATACAGAATTGACAAAAAAAAGCACTTCTGGTGCCTATCATTTTCTAGAAAATTCTCTTATTACTTGGTTAAGTAGAAAATAAAATTTTGTGGCTTTATCTATAGTAGAGGTAGAATATATAGTAGCTGGTGGATGTATTGCTCAAATTTTATGGATCAGACAACAATTAAAAGATTATGGAATATAATTTGACAATATTCCAATATTTTGTGATAATACAAATGCTATAAATTTTACCAAGAATCCTATTCCACACTCAAGAACAAAAACATATAGAATTTGACATCACTTTATTAGAGATCATGAGTAATGAGGAGATATTTTTCTGAAATTTATTCCTACTAATCATCAAATAGTAGATATTTCACCAAACCTCTTAAAGAAGGTAGATTCTGTCAACTAAAAAGAAAGCTAGGTATGGGTACATCAGAGATTCTGTCAGCTAAGAAGAAAGCTAGATATGGGTACATCAAAAAATTGATTTTCTGTTAAGGTACATTTCTACTCAAAATTCTATTGATAAATAATGCATCTTTATGTGATTTTCTATTCAAAATTCTGTGTACTAAACAGCCATATTATTTCAATTTGCTGTGTATTAAATTGAAATGATGGTTGCATGTTATAGTTAATAAAATATGTAAATTGTCTCTGTTGTCCCTAACGGTTATTTGTTTCACTACAAAAAAAAATCCATTTAGCAACGAAAATTAGCAACAAAAAATGTCAATTTTCCATTGCTTAATAAAAAATAGCAACGAAAATTAACAAAGGAATTAGTGGTTGCTAATTTGACGGTTGCTATTTTTAGCAACAAAATATTTATTTCGTTGCTAAATTTAATAATGAAATTCAATTTCCATTGCTAAATCCAACCACGTTAGATTCGTGGAATTGTTCAAAATTATCAACGAAATAAGATTTTTGTTAAGTTTAGCAACAAAAATTCATTTTTCATTGCTAAATTCAGCCACCAATAAAAAATATTCACGATGGTGAAATCTGTCGCTAAAAATTATTACAATTTTTTAATTATTATTATTTTCATAGAATACCACATTTCAAATTCCACACTATCCCTTAACAATACTTAAGCAAACACAAATAACCAAATTTTAGATTATTTGAGCCCGAAGCCAAATAATTTATTTAAAACCCATCACAATTCAAGAAACTGTAATTGAAAATGATAATTCTAATTATCACAATAATTCAAAAGTAAAGTTTATTACATCATTTATCACGTGGGCATAAACTTCAATAGGTTGGACATCAGCAGCAAGTCTTAAGGCACAAACCAAATTCAAATTTTTATCCTTTTCTACCAATATTTGAACCTAAAGAAAACCAATTCCCATCAACAAGAAAAATCTATTTTCAATACAAAAAGCATAACATATTTTCAATACAAGGCAATTATAGAATCATGCGAGATAACTTCCCTTATTAAATCTGGGATGGTGAATCCTTTGTCAATCACTCAACTAATCTTCAAGTAGGTCATGATATACCCAATCTCCTAACTATGTTCACTCCCAGTTGGAAGTAATTAGTTATGAAGTCAAAGTATACCACTTGCTACTTAAGATAACTTTGGTGATCTCAAGTCTAAGGATACTTGCACAACTGCTATGAAGAGATTCCTCACTGACATAGATTTAATATCCATGAGAGGATTCTCTATGCAGGTCTCTAATGAACTTGTTCTTCTAACAAGCATCCACATGTTAGCTTTGATTATCTTTCATAATCACAGTTATGAGAACCACTTCTTGAATCATTCAAGAAGCATAACATGTGCTAGTTTGTCCGAATTAACAATATCCTTATCTTGTTAATTTTATGGCTAGGAATATTTAGATATTAACACATTTGCATGCAATAGACATCTCATATCATGAACACTTTCATGATTGCCTTTGCACTGTGTTTATAATATCTAGGACTTCATTTATTAATTTAAGATTTACAAACTCATGTATTTAAACATAGCATTAATAAATGAATGATGCCTTTTATTAAGAATATAAATTCATACATATGAAAAACATCCTTATTACATGGGCTCCGGGGCATACTCTCTAACAATCTCCCACTTGTACTAGAGCCAATCACTCATATGTCTCAGACCCATACAATTTATATGGTGATCGTGCTTCATCTGGGAAAGTGCTTTAGTGAGGGGATCCGCCACATTATCATCTGTAGGGACCCTTTCTATTTTCACATAATTTCTAGCTACTATTTCCCTTATAAGATGGTAGTGTCTGAGAACATGCTTGGATCGCTGATGAGACCATGGTTCTTTTGCTTGTGCAATGGCTCCATTGTTGTCACAATATAAAGGAACCAGATCAACAATGCTAGGCACCACTCCTAGTTTAGTTACGAACTTTATGATCCAGACTGCTTCTTTGGCTGCTTCTGAAGCAGTAATGTACTCAACTTTCGTCGTGGAATCAGCAGTTGTTTCTTCTTTGGAACTTTTCCAACTAACTGCTCCTCCTTCCATTATGAACACATAACCAAACTGTGATTTACAATCATCTTTATAAGATTAGAAGCTGGCATCTGTATACCCATTTACTTCCAAACTGCCCTCTCCATATACCAAGAATATATCCTTAGTCCTTCTCAAGTACTTAAGGATATTCTTGACAACTACCCAGTGTTCCTCTCCAAAATTGGATTGGAATCTGCTTGTGACACTCAATGCAAATGCTACATCTGGACGTGTACATAACATAGCATACATGATAGAACCAATTGTAGATGCATATGGTATTATATTCATGCTCTTTCTATCCTCTAGTGTCTACGGACATATAGACTTAGAAAGGTATTTCCCATGCACCATGGGTATAAACCCTTTCTTAGAGAGATCCATATTAAACTTCTTCAATACTTTATCTATATATGTACTCTGAGAAAGACCTAGAAACCTATTGGATCTATCTCTATAGATCCTTATTCCCAGAATATAGGATGCTTCTCCAAGGTCTTTCATGGAGAATTTCTTGGATAACCATATTTTAACAGATTGGAAAAGAGAAATGTCATTTCCCATGATCAATATGTCATCCACATATAGAAGTAGGAAGACAATTGCACTCCCACTGACCCTTTTATACACACAAGGTTCATCTTCATTCTGTGAGAAACCAAACTCTTTGATTGTCTCATTGAATCGTATGTTCCAGCTCCTAGAGGCTTGCTTCAATCCATTAATGGATCTTTGAAGCTTGCATACCTTTTTGCCATTTCCTGATGTGAACCCTTCTGGTTGTGTCATATACACATCCTCAGTAAGATTTCCATTAAGGAAAGCGGTCTTCACATCCATTTGCTAAATCTCATAATCATAATGAGCTGCAATGGCTAAAAGTATTCTTATAGACTTAAGCATCGCTACAGGAGAAAAAGTTTCGTCATTGTCAATACCTTCTTTTTTATAATAACCTTTTGCTACTAAGCGGGCTTTATAGGTAACTATATTACCTTCCATGTCAGTTTTCTTTTTGAAGACCCATTTGCACTCTATGGGTTTTATCCCTTCAGGTGGTTGAGTTAAAGTCCATACTTTGTTCTCATACATGGAGTCCATTTTAGACTGCATAGCCTTAAGCCATAAATCACATTCTGAACTGTTCAAAACTTTTTGATAGCTTGTAGGCTCATTTTCCTCTACTATAGTTATGCCTCTATCCGAATCAATGTGAAATCCATATCTCACAGGGATAGAACGCATCCTAGTAGATCTTTTAGGATTTTGTGTATAATCAGGTTTAACTGCAATCTCATCATTATGAAATTCAGTTTCGGGTTCAATCGGTTGATCATCTTCTATTTGTGGGTCTTGAACTTCACCAAGTTCAATTTTACTCCCACTATCCTCTCGTAGAAATTCTCTTTCCAAGAAGACAGCATGCCTTGAAACAAACACCTTTTGTTCTAAGGGATGATAGAAATAATATCCAAACGTTTCTTTTGGATATCCCACAAATAAACATTTGTCAGACTTAACATCCAGTTTGTATGACATTGTCCTCTTCACATAAGCAGGACAACCCCATACTTTCATATGAGAAAGTGTAGGTTTCTTGTTATTCCACATCTCATATGGAGTAACATCAACTAATTTACTAGGAACTATGTTTAACACATAAACAATAGTTTCTAGTGCATATCCCCAAAAGGACTTAGGCAAGTCCTCTCGGCTCATCATTGATTGAACCATATATAATAGTGTTTGATTTCTCCTTTCAGATACACCATTGTGTTGTGGTGTATATGGTGGAGTCCATTGAGATAAAATCCCATTATCTCTAAGATAATCCTAAAACTCTTGGCTTAAATATTCTCCACCTCAATCTAATCTAAGTGTTTTAATACTTTTTCCATGTTGTTTCTCTACTTCATTTCTGAATTCTTTGAACTTTGCAAATGCTTCTGATTTATATTTCATTAGACAGATGTATCCAAACCTAGAATAATCATCTATGAAAGTAATGAAGTAGGAGTAACCTCCTCTGGCATGTGTAGTCATTGGATCACATACATCTGAATGTATTAAGTCCAAAACCATTTTAGCTCATTCTCCTTTACCAATAAAGGGAGCTTTTGTCATTTTTCCCAATAAACAAGATTCACATGTATCAAATGATTCATAATCAAATGATCCCAAATCACCTTACTTGTGCAATTTGGTCATGCGTTTCTCATTTATATGGCCTAAATGATAATGCCATAAGTATGAGGTATTTAGATTATCATGTTTTATTCTCTTGGTATCCACATTATGTACTTCTTTAATTAAATCAAGAACAAATATACCGTTCTCAATGATAGCTTTTGCATAAAACATATTGTTCTTAAAAATGTAACAACATTTGTCCTTTAAAGAAATATCATAATCGTTCATCAAACAACTGAAAGAAATAATACTTTTGGAAAAAGTTGGAATATAATAACAATTATTTAATTCCAGTACTAATCCACTAGGAAGAGGTAAATACTAAGTCCCCACAACTGTTGTAGAGATGTTCTGTCCAGTAGCTGACTGCAAACATATCTCTACCTTTCCAACTCTTCTAAAGCTTCTAAGCCCCTGTAGATCATTACATAAGTGAGATCCAAATCCGGTATCTAATACCCAAGATTGTTTTGAAGCAATAGAATAAGTATTAATTTCAATCATATGAATACCTGAAGTAGAAGCATCAGCTTGCTTCTTCTCCTTGAGAGAATCTAGATAGGCTTTGCAGTTACGCTTCCAATGACCATCCTTTCCACAATGAAAGCAAGTTCATTTGGGATTCTCTTTCTTGGCAACCTTCTTCTTGGAGATCCCACCATTCATTGGCTGCGCCTTGGTTATCTTCTTCTTCTTCTTGCTTTTAGCAGAAGTGACAACCATGACACCTTTTGGATCCTTCTTAAATGATCTATCAGCTGTCTTGAGCATATTAATTAACTCAGGAATGGATACTTGCATCTTGTTCATGTTGAAGTTAAGCATGAAAGGTGTATAACTTGGAGCCAACAAGTACAAGATTAAATCTATGTATAGATTATTATCCATAACATAGCCAAGTCTACTCAAATGCTCAATATACCCATACATCTTCAATGCATGAGTAGCAGCTGAAGTGCCTTCCACCATTTTACAGCTAAATAGAGCTCGAGCAATCTCATATTGCTCAGTTCTAGCCTAAGAAGAATAAAGCTCTTCTAGATGCAAAACAATGGTTCTAGCATCCATCATCTCATGTTGCTTCTGAAGCTCGGAGGACATAGTACCCAGCATCAGACATGCTGCCTCTTCACTATCCTCCATGTATTTTCGATAAATGCCTTTGATCTCATCAATAGCATCATCTAATGGAAGTGGTGGTGGATCTTTATCCAAGACATAATGGATTTTTTCAGCTGTAAGAACAATTCTCACTTGCCTGATCCAGTCAGAATAGTTGCTGCCAACCAGTTTATTATCCAAGATCGATCGTATATTAATGTTTAATGTGCTCATGATGATGACCTAAATGTGAAAAAGAAAAGATATGAGAGTATGTTCATATATATGTATGCATTAATAAGGTCATTAATTAATCCATTTACTCCCACTATTTTATTGCGAATTAATAGCCCTCACTATATAATCCGAGAAACCCGATGGTTTTCCTAGTGGGCCAATATCCAATCCTTGATATGTAATTTAACCTTGATTGTGGTCAACAAGCCAAACTCCATACCCTTGAAAGGTAGGTATCTATATACCAATTGTGTCTCTACACAACTATTGGATCATTAGGTTATCAATTCTTGATGCATACATATCGTATATGCATTCCCTAATCTTGCCTCTAGAACCATTAGCCTTGACTGTGGTCAACAAGCTAATGGGCTAGCTAAGATGACCTATTTAATTAGATTTGAACATATTCGATATAATGTGAGCTTGACTGTGGTCAACAATCCACACTATAAAGAACTCTGGTTCTCCTCAAATTAATGGAAGGCTTATATACCTTAGTATTTGTTTTGAGGGTTTTAGTTAATTAAGTCTCATCATACATGGTTGGCATACATTGGTATGCATCCTATATCTATCACATAAATATAAGCATACAAATACGGTATAGTTATGGACTTCACTACATTGATTTCCTCGAGCCAAGAGGGAAATTAAAAGGTCACACCTAGGTACTATGCATGATTCAAACAAGAAAAATAATTACATTATCTTCAAACTTGTTGGATCTCCATTCGGCTCATCTTGCTCCTTGATAGTGGTCTCCATCTCTATTTCTAATTCTAATCTAAGTAATCTAATTACATATTACAACTTGAAAAGAAATACAAACTAAAAACAAGTGGCCGGGACATGAAAGTCCTCATTGGGCCAAAACATGCATAATGCTCAATCACATTGGGTCTTGTCCATAACTATCTATCATGCCAATCATACACCCTTATATGCATTTCTAATGCATAAAGAAATGGATTACTAACTTTGTTTCAAATCTTGAAACAAACTTTTGAGTTATTTAATGATGTGATCAAATTAGGAAACTTTTTCCATTTTGAAAACTTTCATTTTAGGAAACCTTTTTGCATGCATGTGTTCTTGCCTTAATAATCAATCTAATTGATTACTAATTAATTATTAATTGATTATTTAATTAATTAATCATATTAAATAATTAAAAGAATCAATTTTGGGCTTAGGATTAAGGGTAGGCCGAAACCCACCAAATGAAACCCTAATTGTGTTCACACACAAACTAGTTTTGTGTCTATTGGACCATTTGGGCCTTTTGTAATGAGGCAAGCCCACTCCAGCCCTTAAAAACCATTAATAAACTTAATTATTGTTTATAATATTTAATTTAAATCAGCTCCTTGGGCCCACCAAGTCATTCACTAATTTAAACCAAGTCCATAAACATAATTAAGCCCGTTAAGTGGTTTTAATGAATTAAAATTAATCAAATTAATTTAAGTCCCATTTTAATTAATACAATTAATTAAAAAAACTTTAATATATCAGATTTAGAAGATTAAAAATCGTTCTAAACAAGAACACACCAAGAATATATCAAGAACACACGAAGAACACCAATTTATCGAACTTTTCGACTAAACTAGTTTTCATGCAAAACATGTTCGATTTTAATTTCGTTTGATCCTATGGCTTAATATCAGATATTAAACACATAAAATATCATCTAAATGATCTTATAATGGATCTATAAAAAATTAATTTAGAACAGCCCCTAACTCTAAAAACTCTACACCCAAAAACACAGAATTCTTTTCTCAAAAAAATTGTTTTTGTTTTCGCTTTATTTATTTGATCACACATATATCCAGAAATCAATATTTCTCATTCATGAACAATTAAATCTGATATTTTAAAGTTCATGAAATAAATAACTCAAAAAAAAAATAAAACTTATTCCGCAGAAAAATATAGAATTGTATATTCATGGCAAAACCAAGGCTCTGATACCATTTTGGAATTTATTGGTTACATGCATCTCATACATAAGAGGAATTTAAATTTTTTAACCAATGTTACTAATCTTTCCATGAATGTACAATATTAATATTGATGAGAATAAGAAAAATCACCTTTGATTTTTGTTGAACAGTTGATTTTACTTCGCACAGGGTTGTCGCAAATCACAGTGTCAAAAATTGAACACCTCCAATGAGTAATCTACACTAGAGATTGATAGAATGAACCAAAAAATTGGTAGAGGACAAGTGCTGGCCAAAAAAACCTAGAGCTAGTAAGGGTTTTGGAGGCTAGGGTAGAGAGAATAATAGAAGAAGTCTTTCTTAAGTGTTATATCACTTAACCCTAATTCCTCATTAGTTGGCTTTTTATAGTTAGGTTAAAAATCCAACTTCATAATGAGATTGGGATCTTTAAAATTGCTGGAGAATTATTAATTAGGCTTCTGGAATTCTTTATAATTATTTGGGCTCAATTAAATCTAATTTAAACCTTTTCATAAAAGACTATGCACAAAACCTATAAACTAGGCCCTTTGTGCAATTAATTGGATTTAATTACCCAAATGGATTCCAAATCCAAAAATATTAAATATGTAGGTTACAAAACACTTATGTAACATATATAATTTAACTTGGTCCAAGAAATAGGCCATTAAGGCCTTCTGTCTGGGAGTTGGCATGTGGCCCTCTACAAAAGGGCTTCTGCACCAACTTCATTCCTCTAGCCCCTTTATAATTCTTCCAATGGACCTATTAATTATTATATCAGTCCTATAACACTTATATTTTTCCTATAACATTTATAGTCCAATAATAATTAATCATGAAATACATTATTTCAATTAGGTCCAATTTTATAGAACATTTCTCAAAAGTATCGCGAACAATTTTACTTGATCATAATTAATTAAACTCCTTAATTAATTGTTATCTTATTCACTTCTCTACCCTCATAATAATATCAAATATTATTATCCTTGTCATTTTACCATTTAATCGTTTTCTCTATATGTGTGTGACCTATTGGGTTCCTGTCCATGTTGGCAGTATAATATGTAATTGTGAATTCTATTCAAAACTCACATGATTTAAACTCCTTTAAATCATTTTATCAATCCCTATTGATATTCTTGATACATCATTATACAAGTCATGATTGGCCTCTAGCTAGGCATCATGACTATCCAAATGTCAGGAAAGTCAAGTGGTTTGACTATACCCTTCCATAGAAACAGTTACCATGCAATTACTCCTTTCACCACTCTTATCTCAATTAGATTCTGAGTATGGATTTCTGTCAACTCATATAAATCTAATTATGTATGTTCTATTAATTTAACCATTGTTCCCAAAATGCCCTTCATGGATCTCTATCCATCTTGGCATATTACTCTGGCCAGAGATTCTCTGAATAAGGCAATTATAGAATCATGCGAGATAACTTTCCTTATTAAATCTAGGATGGTGAATACTTTGTCAATCACTCAACTATTCTTCAAGTAGGTCATGATATACCCAATCTCCTAACTATGTTCACTCCCAGTTGGAAGTAATCAGTTATGGAGTCAAAGTATACTACTTGCTACTTAAGATAACTTTGGTGATCTCAAGTCTAAGGATACTTGCACAACTACTATGAAGAGATTCTTCACTGACATAGATTTAATATCTATGTGAGGATTCTCTATGTAGGTCTCCTATGAACTTGTTCTTCTAACAAGCATCCTCAAGTTAGCTTTGATTATCTTCCATAATCACAGTTATGAGAACCACTGCTTGAACCATTCAAGAAGTATAACATGTCCTAGTCTGTCTGTATTAACAATATCCTTATCTTGTTAATTATATGACTAGGGATATTTAGATATTAACACATTTTCATGCAATATACATCTCATATCATGAACACTTTCATGATTACCTTTGCACTATGTTTATAATATCTAGGACTTCATTTATTAATTTAAGATTTACAAACTCATGTATTTAAACATAGCATTAATAAATGAATGATGCCTTTTATTAAGAATATAAATTCATACATATGAAAAACATCCCTATTACATGGGCTCTAGGGCATACTCTCTAACATCTGCAACTGCCAAAACTATTCCAACATTAGTTTCTAAAAATACGTCACTAGAGGATCTAGGTAGTGAAATTTATAATAATGCCTCTGCAATCTACAGTAACAGTAAAAACCAAAAGCAAAAACATTAAGTAGAAAAGAAAAAGGAAGAAAATAAGAAGCATCGTAAGAGTTTGACAAGAATAAAATTTGGATAGCAATCTTATAAGCATAATCTCAGATGTTGCCTCAATGCTTGGATTATCATTGCAGCAACCGTTACAGTAGAAGTCTACAAAAACTAAATAGAAGAATTTGGAGCTATAAATATAATGATAAAGATTTTTTGGGTTTTTGAATGCCTTTCTTCGCTTCAATTTAAGTGATCATTTATTTCACTTTGGCTATAGTGAGATAGCTGGTGGGTAATGTTAAACAATCACATAATTGAACCAAAGAAAAAAGAAAGCAACAAAAGTAAAATTTCAAAATAGTATTCTCTATCTTTCTCTCTATACATAATATATAATACCAATCAATCTATCAATCATCAAAAGAGACTCAAGATAATTACATTCAAAAGCAAGACATGAATGTCAGTGAGGGGAATTCTTATTAAAAAAGAAAAGAAAAGAAAAGGACTCGAGGGAATATGAACTATATCCATATCAAAAAAAAATGTAAAGTAATGGCTAATATATTTAAAAGATATCCTAACTAATTAGGATAATAATAAATATCTTATATAGAAATGACTGGTATACATTGGATGGCAAGAACCACAGTACACCACTTTGAAGCAATTGAAATTTCACGTGTTGGGTTTCGACAAGGGAAAATCAAAATAAAATTGCAGCGGATAAATGAAACCCACCAGGATCAATGCGATCCAATTGGTTTATTGAAGAGAAAGTAATGATTACTAACCTTTTGAAATTTAAAATCATCTTGTAGATGTTGCCTCACATGAAATGAACACCCTCTATAGGTATCCACAGTCGAACACAATGAACAGATTTGCCCGAAGTGCTAGCTCTCTTCCTTGGTGACTAGGGTAATAGAGAAAATTGATTTTCTTTTTTTCACCCTCTCAAAGATGACATGTCACACCTTTTAGTATATCTTCTTAGGATTTTTTTTAAACCATATATATATATATATATATATATATATATATAGGTGACCTAACTCTAATTAAGAGAGAGATAATTTTGGGCTCACATTTCTTATTAAAATAAGAAATACTTTATTTTTTATTTAAAATAAGAATTATAATATTAATATTTATTTATTTTAAAATTTTAAATTGTCACAAAATAAAATTCGAAATGCCTGAATTAACCCTTAGTTCATTCATCACATTCTATCTATGCGACCTAATAGGTTCAAATTATATTGGCCGTGGGCCTCAATCCCATACAGGTTCACAAGTCATAAGAGGCCTCTAGCAAGAATTACAACTACCTAAATAATGCATATCGATAATTCAATTTTAACCTAATAGAACATGTTATAATCCTTTTATCATACGATATCTTGTTTGAACATAAGTAATAGTCCATGTCAAACTCATTTTGTTCAAACATATAATTTCTCGATCACTAGGTAGACTGATAATATCAAATGACATTAATCGCTCCATCAATTCATTTGAGCACGACCATGCATTTCTTAGTCTTACTTATTGAGGCGCCCAAAAGATATCTCTCTCATAAGAGAGGGACAAATTCCATTTTGACTATTTACTATCCTTTACATGATTCTCATCATGTCCAATCATAACCTTTATTATTATTCGATTAAAGATAATGTTTAATTATGTCAAAACATAATTTTTCTCATGTAGGATACTGATGGAATATGACATGGCATATATATAATGATCACGCAGTGAAAAAATAATAAAATTGATCATACATACCATGCAATCCGTAAACAAGAATCGAAAACATGCAATTTTTGGGTTTTAAAACTTACAACTTTAGATGCACTTCAAGATTTGATTTTGATGATGAACAACAACTAAGAAGGGTTTATTAAACTTAGATCTTCACCACCAATGCCAAAGGAACAGCCTTTACACCACTCCTCTCTATGTTCACACATACAATTGCAAGGAAGGCTTAAAATTGAGAGTGCTAGCTCTATATGTAAATAATTGGCAATGGTAATGGATTGAAGCTACAAGATCTGATCTTGTACTTCCTTTTGGTTGCTATTTCTACCCAAGAACACAAGAGAACAAGGAAGAATCCTTTCCCCTTGTGAAATTCGACCAAGAGTGTGAGAGAGAGCAATTCAAGCCTAGGGTTTTCTTTTTTTAGTTCATTTATATGTCTCTCTTATTTAGGTAAGTGTTAATTCTGAATTTAGCTAGTAAATTCAGCCTCCATCACTTCCTAATTAAGTGACATACATTAACTCAAACTCCTTTAAATTTTATATTCAAATTAATTCAAAATAAACATAAGACATTTAATTAAAACAAATCACTTAATTTAGGAAATAAGCATGTGCCGAAATTCTCATTGATTTTTATCTTAGAATTTCGGTCACTATATCTCTTATTTAAGTGTTTTAATTTGATTCAAATTCTTTTAGGCTTTAATACTCAATTAACTTAATTAATACAAGATAATTAATTAATTGAAATTAAACCTTGTGGGCTGAATATCTCTCTCTAATGGACCAAGGTCCATTTAGAAATTTTAATACCCATTACATACATTAATTTGAATTTAATTAAAAGTCCAAATTAATGCCCAATACTTTATTTAAATATTTTAAGCCCAATGCTTTGTGTGCGATCCTATAGGTCCATATAATATTGGCAATGAATTAATGAATTAATTCAAAGGCTATATATATTCTCTAGCAAGATATTATAGCATTCCAAATTAAATGAAAATGCAAATGGCATTTAGTGACCTAATGTAATTTTGCAAAGTCCCTTACCCATAAATATCAGAATTAATATAAGGCACGAAACTAGTCATCCTTATATATATTAATTCCTTTCTTGATATTCCAGTGACACTGAACTCTCAGATAAATAATGATTACTCATTATTTCATCTCGGTATGGCCATACGCTTCTCAGTTCACCGATCAAATGGCCGATGATATTCTCTCTCTTATTGAGAGAGGTAATCCCTTCACTTCTCTCATGCTCTCTAACATGAATCAATGCATACCCAAGCATACCCATACTTGTCACTCTATTATGAGCACATTAGGTGTATGTCAAAGTACACAGTAATTCATAAAGAGTTTCATAGAGATTTTAGGTCTAAGAACTTTGATGCAAAACTTGCATATGAGAAACGCTTATGATTTGAACCATGTAGTGTTCTCATGAATGGATCGAATCCAGATACCATATTCTAAATATATATCTATGATCTCTGATTGACACTCTTGTCCTTATGATCTATAAGACATAACTCATCTTATCAGAGAGAGCATACTAGTCTTAATTCATTTGTTATTCCCATAACAATGACTGACTAGGGATTTTTAGAATGAAGTCTCATTTGTTTCAAGGTCTTACAACCATATGCCTCACACATAATAACTCAAACTAAAACTATATTCTTGGATAGTTCTATCAATTGATATGCACAGGAATACAATAGATAAAACAAATGCCTCATTTATTAACTAAAGTGTTTTATAACAATACATTGGGGCTAGGGCTTACACTAACAATCTCCCACTAGCACTAGTCCCAATTGGGCATAGCCCTAAGACCGAATGCTCTTAAATGAGCTTCGTGTAGATTTGGATGCAACTATTTCGTCAAAGGATCTGCTACATTGCCTTCACTTGCTATCTTGCTAACCTTGACATCCCCATAATCAATGATCTCTATGATCAGGTGGTACCTCCTGAGTATGTGTTTGGATTTCTGGTGTGACCGGGGCTCTTTGGCCTGTGTTTGGGACCACTTCTAATCCAAAAATGAAATTTCTAATCCAAATAGTCTCTTTTGCAGCCTCGCTTGATGCAATATACTCAGATTCTGTAGTTGAGTCGGCAACGGTCTCTTGCTTCGAGCTTCTCCAGTTGACAGCACCACCGTTCAAAACAAAAACAAACCCAAATTGTGATCTTGAATCCTGAGTGCTAGTCTGAAAAGCAGCATCGACATAACCTTGTATGACGAGCTCTTCTTGACCACTATACACTAAGAAGTGATCCTTAGTCTTTCGCAGGTACTTTAGAATCTCCTTTATAGTAGACTAATGTTTCTTACCAGGGTCTTACTGAAACCTACTGGTTATACTCAATGCATGAGCAACATCCAACCTAGTACATAACATAGCGTACATGATAGATCCAATAGCAGATGCATAAGGGATTCTACTCATGTTGTCCCTTTCTTCTTTGGTTTTAGGGCACTGTTCTTTAGTTAAAGGAACTCCCAAAGCCAAAGGTATGTACCCTTTCTTTGAGTCTCCTATACTAAAATGCTTTAGTACTTTGTCTATGTACTTTTCTTGACTTAGTCCTAAAAGCCGATTCGATTTATCTCTATAAATCTGAATACCAAGTATTGTCTCGGCTTTACCTAAGTCTTTCATTGTGAAACACTTCCCCAACCATTGCTTAACCTTTTGTAATGTTGGAATGTCATTCCCAATAAGAAGGATGTCGTCCATATATCAGACCAGAAATACTATTATGCTCCCACTAACCTTCTTGTACACACAAGGCTCATCTTCATTCTTGATGAAGTCAAATTCTTTGACTGCCTCATCAAAATGAAGATTCCAACTTCGGGATACTTGCTTTAATCCATAAATGAATTTTTGAAGCTTGCAAACCTTCTTAGGATGTTTGGGATTGACAAAACCCTTAGGTTGTGTCATATACACATCCTCAAGTAAATTTCCGTTGAGGAAAGCAGTTTTGACATCCATTTGTCATATCTCATAATCTTGATATGCAGCTATAGCAAGCAAGATCCTAATGGATTTGAGAATAACTACAGGCGAAAAGGTCTTATCATAGTCTACACCATGAGTTTGTCAAAAACCTTTTTCTACTAGTCTACCTTTGTAGTTCTTATCAACTTTGAGTTTAAATAGCCACTTGCATTCAATTATCTTAGCACCTTCCGGTGGATCAACCAAGGTCCAAACTTGGTTATCGTACATTGATTGCATCTCGGATCTCATGGCTTCAAGCCAGCTTTCCAAGTCTAGGCTCTCAATAGCTTCTCGGTAGGTAGTAGGATCCTTACGATCTACTAACTCAATAGTGTCACTATCAGTGATTAGAAATCCGTATCTCTCAATCTTTCGACATACCCTACTGGTCCTTCTAGGTTTTTGTGTAATGGCTTCTTGTTCCACAAATGGTTGTGAACTTGATCCCATTTCCAACTCATCCTCTATAGGAGTTTGTGGCACTTGAATTTCTCTAAGTTCTACTTTACTCCCACTATCTTTCTTGAGAAGGAACTCCTTTTCCAAGAAAGCAGCCTTGCGAGCAACAAATACTTTGTTATTGGCTTGTGAGTAAAAGTAGTATCCCTTTGTTTCTTTGGGATAACCTACAAATAAGTTGATAATGGATTTGGACTCTAGTTTATCAGATGTTAATTTCTTAACATGTGCTTCACAACCACAAATCCTGAGAAATGACATATCGGGTTCTTTCCCAGTCCATACTTCATATGGTGTCTTCTCAACTGCTTTAGTTGGAGTACGGTTTAGTAGAAACACACTAATTTCTAATGCATAACCCCAAAAAGAGACAGGAAGATTTGCTTGACTCATCATTGATCAAACCATGTCCAACAGAGTTTGATTTCTCCTTTCGGATACACTATTCCATTGTGGTGTTCCAAGAGGAGTGAGCTATGAAATGATTCCACACTCCTTCAGATGACTGTCAAACTCTTGGCTTAAGTATTCGCCACCTCGATATGATAGAATGGCGTTTATGCTTTTGCCAAGTAGTTTCTCTACTTCGTTCTTAAACTCTTTGAATTTCTCAAAAGTTTCAGACTTGTAATTCATTAGATAGACGTAGCCATATCTACTGAAGTCATCTGTGAACGTCACGAAGTAGCTAAAACCACCTCTAGCTTGTGTACTTAATGGTCCACATACATCGGTATGTATTAGCTCCAATAAGTCATTAGTCCTCTCGCCTTTCTTGTTAAAAGGATTCTTTGTCATTTTTCCATGCAAACATGGCTCGCATATGTCATAAGATTCTAAGTCGAATGACCCAAGCACTCCAAATTTATGGAGTCTTGAAATGTATTTTTCGTTTGTATGCCCTAACCGACAATGCCAGAAGTAAGTAGGGTTCAATTCATTTGATTTAACCCTCTTCGTATTAATGTTGTATATAGACTCTTTGTTTTGTAAATCAAGGATATAAAGGCCATTTTGCAACATGGCATTGCCATATGAAATGCCTTGGTGACGAATATGAGCATTGCCATTATTAATAACAAAATCAAATCCATCCAAATCTAAACAAGAAACTAAAATAATGTTTCTGCTCATAGCATGCACATAATAACAATTTTTCAAAACTAAACAAAGTTCGGAAGGTAAAGTGAGTTGATAGTCACCTATCTCCATGGCAGCAACTCGTGCTCCATTCCCCACACGGAGGTCCACTTCATTCTTCCCAAGTAACTGCCTATTTCTTAGCCCCTACACATTTGAACAAATGTGAGAACCACAATCGGTATCCAATACCCAAGTGGTAGAAATAGAAAGGTTAATTTCAACAAAAAAAAAATACCAAAACTGGATGCCTTGGCTCCATTCTTCTTTTGTTCTTCCTTGAAAAGAGCTCAATTCTTCCTCCAATGCCCTATCTTGTTGTAATGGAAACATGTGCTCTCGCTCTCATTGAGCTTTTGCACCTTGGGCTTTGATTGGGCCTAAGGTGCACTCCCATTTGACTTGAATCGAGCCAGGTCATTCTTGGGTTTTGCCTTTCCCTTTCCTTTTCCCTTTCCCTTAGTGGGTTCCGTCTTAATGCCCCCTTGAACCATAAGTACGGGATTGGTCTTTCGAATGTTCTCTTCAGCATTCTTAAGCATCCCATGAAGCTCGGTGACTATCTTGTTCATTGCATGCATGTTATAATTCATCACAAATGGATCATAATCATCAATCAATGAACCTAAGATCAAGTCAGTGGCCAATTCCTTTGGGACTAGTACCTCAAGCTTCTCAAGAGTATCAAGATACCCTTTCATCTTGAGTACATGGGTACTAAAGGAGTACCCGCAACCATCTTACAAGAAATTAAGGCTTGTGTTGTCACGAACCTCTCGTGATGAGCTAGCTCTTGGAACATCTCCTTGAGGTGCACCATGATCGCATAAGCCTCTTGGTCCATGAATTGCTTTTGTAAGTCAGGCACCATAGTGGCCAACATCAAATAGGTCACATCATTGGAGTCATTCTTTTTGGTCTCAAAAGTTTCCTTTTGAACCATAGAGGCGTTCCTACTAGGTTCTTCAGGCAAGGGTGCATCCAAAACATACGACTTTTTCTCTTGCTTAAAAACTATTCTTAAGTTTTGAGATCGGTCTATGAAATTGGTGCCATTCAGTTTATCCTTTTCCAGGACCAATCGCAATGAAAAGTTGTTGTTTGAAGAAGCCATTTTCAATCTACAATAAACTTAGAAAGATTAAATGAGGTCTTATTTATAATCCCACAAATCGAATTAATATCCCTTTAAATAATTCGCGTTAGTGATTTAATATGGGCCAAGATCCATTTTTTCCAACAACTTATTAGTCCAGCTGAGCTTTTACACCTAACAAGTTAAGTTACTTAGGTAGGAAAACTCCAATCATGTCTCATACATGACTCTTGGATCAAATGGGCTAACATCTTAAGATGTTATAGCACAAACCCATTTATTAGTTGCCTAGGTCCGGGCATCCCTTTCCATGTTAAGTCTAACCTACATTCACAACCCATGCCTCACAAAGATAATTGGGTGCATCTAGGACTCCTAGTCTATGTGACCGATGAATGATGCCTTGACATGTTTCGAATTAGGAAGGCAACTTTGTGACTTACTATTTTAGGGATTCATT
This sequence comes from Excoecaria agallocha, assembly GCA_037975025.1. Classification (NCBI taxonomy): domain Eukaryota; kingdom Viridiplantae; phylum Streptophyta; class Magnoliopsida; order Malpighiales; family Euphorbiaceae; genus Excoecaria; species Excoecaria agallocha. The sequence continues at coordinate 95,766,434 of CM075807.1, read as the reverse complement.
TTATTATGGCTTACATGGAATACGCTTTGTCATCCATTTATAGCATGCATATATATATAATTGCATAAAGTAAAGCATGACAAACATGGGCCCAAAAACCTACAACTAAGATTCTATACTATTACATAAGAATCTTCGAGTTGGGCTTCTCCACTTCGGTGGGCTTCATCTTGATTTACAAAGTCTTCAAATAAATTCTATTCTAAGAAATAAGTGAAACTTTTACAATAATACATAATGGCTTACAGGCCATATTTAATTACAAAAACCCAGGGCCCATGAATGCACCATGCATATCCATTCATCACACAAAACAAGCAAATAAATATACATAACATTTATGGATAAAACAAAGTACAATTTTAATTAATTTAGCCAAGCCCATTAATGAAAATTGTGTACTTGAACTTTTAAGAGAGGACCCCATGGTGATCCTAGGCCGAAGCCCAATGGACTAAATCCTTTTATTGAATAAGTTCTCTTAAAAGCCCAAAACACAAACTAATTAGATTTGTGCCATAAATCAACTCTAGTATAATTTTCAATTTTGCCATTTTTAATTTTATGTCATACAACCCATAAACATTAAAAATACATATATATATATGTACCAACATGAATTAAAACATAAAATCATGAAGAACATATATCATACATGGCATTCATACTAAAACAAACAAATAACAATGAAGCTAGTTGTTTAATGCTCATATAATGCCACAAAAATGCACAAACACTTAAAACAATTTTATGAGTCATTTAATAATTTAAATAAGGTCATAAATATTGATTTAATGTTCTGTACCGATCTGATCTAAATGTGTTTATACCATTTTAATCAAAACAAAACAAACAATGTTGATTAAACATGTAACAAACACAAACTAGTCATAATTTTAAGTGATTTTAAAATTAATCAATTAAATTGTCATGAACCAGAATTAAAACCAAATTTAAAATATGTCCAAACCTGATATTTAATCTTTAAAAATCACTTACAAACATGCCAAAATCGTTTTTACATTTAATTTTGAAAACTAGTTGTTAAACAAACATTTAACATGTCAACTAGCACCTAGTTTCAAGATTAACATGTACCATCAGGTATTTATAATTAAATCCGACCATGAACAACTCTAAAAATATCTTAGGAATGTATATTAACATGTCATAATAATTATAATACCTATCTAATCATTTAAAATCGTTTTTACACCAAAACAATGCAAAAACTCAAAATAGAAAATTTTAGCATTGCATGTTTTTAAACGAACGATTTTTGAATAATTATTTGATGTATCTAAAGCACTAAAATAAGCATGTTTAGGCTCTGATACCACTGATGGAATATGACATGAAATATATATGATGATCACGCAGCGAAAAAATAATAAAATTGATCATACATACCATGCAATCGTTAAACAAGAATCGAAAATAGGCAATTTTTGGGTTTTAAAACTTACAACATTAGATGTACTTCAAGATTTGATTTTGATGATGACCAGCAACTAAGAATGATTTATTCACCTTAGATCTTCACCACCAATGCCAAAGGAATAGCCTTTACGCCATTCATCTCTATGTTAAGACACACAATTGCAAGGAAGGCTTAAAATTGAGAGTGCTAGCTCTATGTGTAAATAATTGGCAATGGTAATGGATTGAAGCTATAAGATCTGATCTTGTAATTCCTTTTGGTTGCTATTTCTGCCCAAGAACACAATAGAACAAGGAAGAATCCTTTCCCCTTGTGAAATTCGGCCAAGAGTGTGAGAGAGAGTAATTCACGCCTAGGGTTTTCTTTTTTTTAGTTCATTTATATGTCTCTCTTATTTAGGTAAGTGTTAATTCCGAATTTAGCTAGTAAATTCAGCCTCCATCACTTCCTAATTAAGTGATATACATTAACTCAAACTCCTTTAAATTTTAAATTCAAATTAATTCAAAATAAACATAAGACATTTAATCAAAACAAATCACTTAATTTAGGAAATAAGCATGTGCTGAAATTCTCATTGATTTTTCTCTTAGAATTTCGGTCACTTTATCTCTTATTTAAGTGTTTTAATTTTATTCAAATTCTTTTAGGCTTTAACACTCAATTAACTTAATTAATACAAGATAATTAATTAATTAAAATTAAACCTTATGGGCTGAATCTCTCTCTCTAATGGACCAAGGTACATTTAGCAATTTTAATACCCATTACATACATTAATTTGACTTTAATTAAAAATCCAAATTAATGCCCAATACTTTATTTAAATATTTTAAGTCCAATGCTTTATGTGCGATCCTATAGGTCCATATAATATTGGCAATGAATTAATGAATTAATTCAAAGGCTATATATATTCTCTAGCAAGATATTATAGCATTCCAAATTAAATGAAAATGCAAATGGCATTTAGTGACCTAATGTAATTTTGCATAGTCCCTTACCCATAAATATCAGAATTAATATAAGGCATGAAACTTGTCATCCTTATATATATTTATTCCTTTCTTGATATTCCAGTGACACTGAACTCTCAGATAAATAATAATTACTCATTATTTCATCTCGGTATGGCCATACACTTCTCAGTGCACCGATCAAGTGGCCGATGATATTCTCTCTCTTATTAAGAGGGGTAATCCCTTCACTTCTCTCATGCTCCCTAACATGAATCAATGCATACCCAAGCATACCCATACTTGTCACTCTGTTACGAGCACGTTAGGTGTATGTCAAATTACACAGTAATTCATAAAGAGTTTCATAGGGATTTTAGGTCTAAGAACTCCGATGTAAAACTTGCATATGAGAAACACTTATGACTTGTACCATGTAGTGTTCTCATGAATGGATCGAATCCAGATACCATGTTCTAAACATGTATCTATGATCTCTGATTGACACTCTTGTCCTTATGATCCGTAAGACATAACTCATCTTATCAGAGAGAGCATACTAGTCTTAATTCATTTGTTATTCCCATAACAATGACTGACTAGGGATTTTTAGAATGAAGTCTCATTTGTTTCAAGGTCTTACAACCATGTGCCTCACACATGATAACTCAAACTGAAACTATATTCTTGGATAGTTCTATCAATTGATATGCACAGGAATACAATAGATAAAACAAATGCCTCATTTATTAACTAAAGTGTTTTATAACAATGCATTGGGCTAGGGCTTACACTAACAAATACAACGATAATCTCAGGTCTAAGGATTGATAACATAACTATTATGAGATCACTAATGACATTAACCCATGTAGTATCTCATAGTGGGCCTATCCAGTACTCTATTTTCCAATGAGGGCCTACAAGTTTGATTTATATCACCATATATAATCATCCCTTGATTATCAATCAAACTCATACTAGTTTTTTTATTTATCATTATTCCTTTAATGATAAATAACTAGGGATACTCAAAATAACATTAAATTGTTATGTACGAACATCATTATATTGTAACATGCCAAAAAATATAATAACATAAAGAAAACCCAATCATATAAAATGAAATATGACATTACATAAGGAACCAAATATATGGCCTAGGACATAACCACTAACAATCTCCCACTTGCACTAGGCCTAATTACGTAAGTGTTTAATACCCATGGATATAGTATGATTATAATGTTTAGCTTATGGGAGAGCCTTTATAAGTGAATAAAAAATGTTGTCATCTGTTGGGACTCTACATATTTTGACATCTCCTCTTTCAATGATTTCACGAATGATATGAAAGAGCTTGAGTACATGTTTGGATCTTTGATTGGATCTAAGCTCCTTAGCCTGTGCTATAGCACTATTATTATCACAATAAAGGTCTATAGGATTTGTGACAGTGCTTTGTTTAGAACTTTTCTTAGCACTATACTAAGAACTACTCCCAGTTCAATAATAAATTTTTTAATCCATACTGCTTCCTTAGCTGCATCTGATGCTGCTATACACTCAGCTTTTATTTTTAGAATCAATGACAATGCTTTGTTTAGAACTTTTCTAGCTAACAACACCTCCATTTAACAAATTAAACAAACATATCCAAACTACAACCTATAGTCATCTTTATTAGGTTGGAAGCTTGCATCTATGTTACCATTTACTACTAGCTCAGCTTCCAATCCTTTATACACTAAGAATGCATCCTTAGTTCTTCTTAAGTACTTAAGGATATTCTTAACAGTCGTCCAGTGACTTTTGCTAGGATCTGACTGGTATCTGCTTGTCAAGCTCAATGCATATAAAACATCTGGTGTTGTACATAACATGGCATACATGATAGATCCTATAGCTGAGGCATAAGGAATCATACTCATGCAGTCTTGCTCATCAGATGTCATAAGATATTGAGTCTTGCTAAAAGTAATGCCATGAGACATTGGCAAAAATCCTCCTTTAGAATTTTGCATGCTAAACCTATTAAGCACCTTATTTATATAAGTGCTTTGACTTAAACCAATCATTCTTTTAGATCTATCCCTATAGATCTTAATCCCAAGGATATAAGCAGCTTCGCCTAGATCTTTCATTGAAAAGGATTTCCCTAACCAATCTTTGGTCTTTTGCAACATAGGGATATCATTCCCAATGAGTAAAATGTCATCGACATACAAGATAAGAAATATTATTGCACTCTAACTAACTTTCTTGTACACGTAAGGTTTATCTTTATTTTTTATGAATCCAAACTCTTTGACTGTTTCATCAAAAGGAAGATTCCAACTTTAAGAAGCTTGCTTTAATCCATAAATGGATCTTTACAGCTTGCATAACTTATTGGAATTCTCCGGATGAACAAAAACTTTAGGTTATGTCATATACACATCCTCAAGTAAGTTTCCATTAAGAAATGCTATTTTGACATCCATTTGCCATATCTCATAGTCATAATATGCAGCATGGCAATTAAAATTTTTATTGATTTAAGCATTGTGAATGGTGCAAAAGGTTTTATCATAGTCAATACCATTAGTTTGCTAGAAACCTTTTGCAACAATTCTTGCCTTAAAGGTATGTACTTTCCTATCCATGTCAATTTTCTTCTTGAAAACCCATTTGCACCCAATGGTTTTAATTCCTTCAGGTGTATTAATCAGGTTCCAAACTTGATTGTTATACATGGATTGCATTTTAGATTTCATGGCCTTTAGCCAATTTTCAAAGTATGGACTTGACACAACATCTTGATAGGTAGTAGGCTCATCTTGATCCATGAGTATTACTTTAGAACTATCTACCATAAGAAATCCATATCTCTCGGGTTGATGTCATGCCCTATTATATCACTACAAGAAATTCTGGAAATAGCAATGGAATTAATTTCGTTGCTAATTTAGCAACAAAATTAGTTTTCCGTTTCTAATTAGCAACAAAAATTGAATTTCGTTGCTAAATTTGGTAGAATTTTTTTTGTTTAGCAACGGAATTAAAAATGGTGGTATTCCGTTGCTAAAAAAAAGAGGGAAATTTTAACTCCAAAATATAGCCACAAAAAATAACAACGGAAATGTATTACCGTTGCTAAATATGGCAGCATAAGATAGCGAAAAATTTTTGGAACGAAATTTAGCAATGGAAAATAAATTATATTGCTAAAATAGCAATGGAAACAATATTTCGTTGCTAAAATAGCAACGAAATCAATATTTCGTTGCTATTTAGCAACAAAAAATAATTTTCGTTGCTATATTGATCCAAAAGGGTGAAAAAAATTTGGGTCCAAAAATAGCAATGAAAATTAAATTCCATTGCTATTTAGCAATGGAATTGATATTCCGTTGGTTATTTGGTCACAAAGAAGTGAAAAAATTTGGGTCCAAAAATAGCAACGAAAATAAAATTCTATTACTAAAATAGCAACGAAATAATTTTTCATTGCTATTTTGCTTAGCCATAGGAATAATTTTCCAAAAATAGCAACGAAATCAAATTTCCGTTGCTATTTTACCTAGCCCTAGGTATAAATTGTCCCTCTTTCTTTGTTTTTTTTTTCTTTTTTCTTTTTGTGCCTCTAGCCTCCCCCCTCTCCCTTTGTTCTTAATTTTTCATCCTTATCCCATTTGGTGTGCCGTTCTCCTTCTCTTCCACCGCTGCCATCCACTTTTTTTCTCCCTCCTCTCTCATTACCCTCTCCATCATTTCAGAAATATTTTTCCATCAATGGATCCCAACCCATCTCTACCTTCTTTTCTTTCTCTTTCTGGTTTTTGGTCGGTCTCTTTACATTCTTAATTTCTAACTGGCATTTACTGCCATTAGTTGACAGATCTTGAGTGCGTTGCCTTATAAAGATCTGAAAGGCTTTAAAAAAACTAAGAGTGTGAGTAGTATTTATTTTCAAGTTGTAAGTATAATCTGTGGTTCCGAGTAGATCAAAAGGAAATTTCATTTCGATATTAAGCAGATGTTCCCATTGATAATCTTTGCATTTCCGTTTTTCTTTTGTTTTCTTGGGTTAAAGTGAGATGAAAAGGGCAACAGGATTTTTAACTGTGGAAGGTGATTGGTTCTTGATTCTAAAATAAGGATAAATATTGTTGTGTATTAATCTTAGGCAATTAAGATAAATATTAGTAATGTATGTTTCTTTTTGATTTTCTAGCTAAACTACTGTTCCAAAAAAGAGCACCTCTTAAATGTTGTTGTAGAAGAAAGCTCGGTTGTTGTGTTTTAAAGTCAGGAATTGCCAAAATGTATCAAATTTACCTAATAATAAAAGAAAGGAAATAATTGTCATTAACCAATTTATACAATTGGGTATTTTCTCAATAGCAGCTGCAATGAAACTACAACTTACATTCTAATTGCTTAAATCTCACTGAAAGTGCTAAATTTTCTTTTTGCTGGCACAATTTCTCCATTGGCCTTGCATCTTTCTTCAGGCTATGTGTTTCCAAGTCAATGTAGATCTCATATATCTGACAGAGAACAATTTATTTATTCTGTCAAGTGAAACATTCTCAGATGTTGTTGGGAGTCCTTACTATGTAGCCCAGAGGTGTTAAAGAAACATTATGGTCCAGAATGTGATGTTTGGAGTGCTGGGGTCATCATCTATATATTATTAAGTTGTGTTCCCCCATTCTGGGATTGTGAGACCCATGATCTGTAGATTTGTTTCTTTCTAAAGGTTTTTCTGACAGTTTCTAGGAAATCTTCAGCTTCTTCTAATTTGGTTTTTTGGGTGATGTTTGGGATCAGAAATCAAACAAGGAATATTTGAACAGTCTTTAAAAGGTGATCTAGACTTCATATCTAACCCATGGCCTATTATATCTAAAAGTGCAAAAGATCTGGTTCAAAAAATGCTTGCAAGGGACCCTAAACAGTAGCTGACAGCTCATGAAGTTCTCAGTAAGTATGCATGCTGCTTAAACTTAACCTTCTTATCTTCTTAGTATTTGGCTATCAAATGAATAGATGGATTGTTTTAGTTATATTTGTTAATGAGGTGACACAGCAATATTGCCATTTTGCAGTTCTAGTTCTAGTTCTGAATATATTTCTCAAATTCTATAATATCATCCTTCTTGTTTGAAAGTGCAAGTCAATAACCTATTTTTTGATGTGCATATGGATCTATCCTTTATGAAAAATAAGAAAGGTCATCCAATGCTATGATCCTATTGTTATCGTGCCATATATGTGGACCAGAGTACTATGTTGCTGTAACGTGATTTAACCTATTTTTATATCATTGGTTTCAAATATAACAATCCCTTACCTATTCTATTGTTTTTCTGCAGGCCACCCTTGGGTTCAGGTGGATGGTATTGACCCTGATAAGCCTCTTGATTCTGCTGTGTTAAGTCGCTTGAGGCAATTTTCAGCAATGAACAAGCTTAAGAACTAGGCTATCCGCGTGAGTACTATTTCTTTAAAATAAAATTGTAGAAATTCATGAATAAGAGTTTTTCCTTTTGATTCACACTTAAGGTGATGTTCACCTGGAAGATTTAATACGTGAAGTGGATTAGGACAATGTAAATAGTTTCTTACATGCTAGCAATTACAAGATTTTTGTATGATGGGTAGCAGCCAGGTCTGAAGGGAAGTTGTTGGCTTCATAATTTTGATTATTCTGTGTCTATTTCGACAAAACAAGGCATTGGAAATTTCCTTAGATGCATGTTTCCGTATTACTAATTCAAACTTTTTTAGGTGATTGATTCTGTTTGATTCTTAATTTATTAGTGATGGAATATGACATGGTATGAATGTGATGATAACGCAGCGAAAAAACAAAAATTTTTATCATACATACCATACAAATCCAAAGCAAGAATCGAAACATGCAATTTTAGGGTTTAAAAACTTACAACTTTGGATGCCTTTTAAAACTTGAGTTTGGTGATGACCAGCAACCGAGATGACTTTATCCACCTTAGATCTTGATCACCAATGCCAAGGAACAGCCTTTTATGCCACTCCCTCTATTCTCACACACACAATTGCACCGACATCTTAAAATAGAGATTGCTAGCTCTCTTTTAAGGTATTGTGTAATGGCTATGGTTTGAAGCTACAAAATTTGATTTTGCACTTCTCTTAGGTTGCTATTACTACCTAAGAACACAAGAGAATGAGGAACAATCCTTTCTTCTTGTGAAAATTGGCTAAAAGAAAATCTTGAGAGAGAGAGAGAGTTTCACGCAAAAGCCATAACAAAAATTAGGGTTTTTGTTTTCTCCCTCATTCAATATATATCCTTTTATTTTTAAGTGATAAATCTAAAATCAAATACTTAAAGATAATTAATTTTAGTCTTTATCACTTCTTTAAAATAAGAGATATATATTGATTTAAATTCTTTTGAATTAATCCAAGATTAAAACATAAGACATTAATCAAACAAATCACTTAATTAATATATACCATGTGCCGAAATTTCTTTGATTTTTCTCTAGGAATTTCGGCCACCAATATTCATAATTAAGATATTTAATTTGATAATAAGTCTTTTAGGCTTTAATACTCAATTAATTAAATTCATATAAGACATTTAATTAATTAAAATTAAACCTTGTGGGCTGAATTTTTTTCTCTCTCATGGGCCAAGGTCCAATAGCAATCTAAAACCCATCACACACATTAATTTGACTTTAATTAAAAACCCAAATTAATGCCCAATACTTTATTTAAATATTTTAAGCCCAATGCTCTGTGTGCGATCCTATAGGTCCATTTAATGTTGGCAATGAATTAATGAATTAATTCAAAGGCTATATATATTCTCTAGCAAGATATTATAGCATTCCAAATTAAATGAAAATGCATATGGAATTTAGTGACCTAATGCACTTTTGCATAGTCCCTTACCCATAAATATCAGAATTAATATAAGGTATGGAACGAGTCTTCCTTATATATTTTAATTCCTTTCTTGATATTCCAGTGACACTGAACTCTCAGATAAATAATGATTACTCATTATTTCATCTCGGTATGGCCATACACTTCTCAGTTCACTGATCAAGTGGCCGGTGATATTTTCTCTCTTATCGAAAGGGGTAATCCCTTCAGTTCTCTCATGCTCTCTAACATGAATCAATGCATACCCAATCATACCCGTACTTGTAACTCTTTTATGAGCACGTTAGGTGTATGTCAAAGCACACATTAATTCATAAAGAGTTTCATAGAGATTTTAGGTCTAAGAACTTCGATACAAAACTTGCATATGAGAAACACTTATGACTTGTACCATATAGTGTTCTCATGAGCGGATCGAATCCATATACCATGTTCTTTAACATGTATCTATGATCTCTGATTGACACTCTTGTCCTAATGATCCGTAAGATAAAACTCATAATATCAGAGAGAGCATACTAGTCTTAATTCATTATTATTCCCATAGCAATGACTGACTAGGGATATTTAGAATGATGTCTCATTTGTTTCAAGGTCTTACAACCATGTGCCTCACGCATGATCACTTAAACCGAAACAACATTCTTGGATAGTTCTATCAATTGATATGCATAGGAATACAATGGATAAAACATATGCCTCATCTTATTAATTCAAAGTGTTTTATTACAATGCATTGGGGCTAGGGCTTACACTAACAATTAGGACATTGATTAGTGTGAATTCTGCAGTTGTGTACATTGATTGTTAAAGGTGCACGTATTTCTTATAGTCTTTGAGAAGTTGATGGTGAGTTTTTGCTTTTCCTTTAATCATGTTTGATCTTACAAGTCGGGTCACATTGAATGGGTATTAACTTTTCTTGATTGGATATATAATTTATGATTAATATTTCAATATTTGATTAAAAATAAATTATGATTATTATGATTGCAGAGTTATAAGATGGTACCAGGAAGTAAGGAAATGGAATCAGGTATCTTTATGTTTTATTATTATTATTATTATTATTATTTTATTTTGCTTGATTAGACGTTCATATACAAATTCTGAATTATTGCATTTCTTGGGAGAATTTTATTTATTTCATTTGATTTTCTTGATTTTGTAGAATGCATTTCCAATTATAGTAGAAACAAAGTTTGACAATTTCATTCAACTTCCTATAGATCTGCAATGGGCAATTGCTAGCTACGTAATAGCATTTCTCTGTCTATTCAAGTTAATCATTTATCTTTTATTATGTTTAAAAAAAATTTTGGAAAAGCCATTCAATCTTCGCTAACTTGTATCACATGCTAGGGAGTATAGATAAATCAACAATTTTATTTGTTTACTTATCCCATGTGATTAGACTTTGATAAGCTTTGGATAGGAGATTTCTTATCTACACTCAGTTCATAAATTTTTAAATACCAAACCAATTATGAATTTTTCATGTATCCGTTTTAATCAAAACTTTCTTGGATAATATGTTTAAAAAAATTGGAGAAAGAATTGTAATATCTATTGAATTTCTAAGCCAATTAACAAATTTAATAGAAACAATGTTATTTACTAATTATTTTCCAACAAAACATGACTATAATATAATTTGCTATATTCAATTACTGTATTGGAGATTAGACGTAACTGAATTAGTTATTAATTAGTTATCTAATTGTTAGATAACTAATTAATAACTAATTCAGTTACGTCTAATCTCCAATATACCGAAATATGCGTGGAATTAAATGTAGAACAGACTGGCTGGTAGTGGTCCAGCCTTTCACATGTGAAGACGCTCCTGCCTGCAATTATAGTCACGTGTGATTTCACCACCATCATCAATATAATTTCTTTGGCCCAACCCTATTTTTACTCATTACCCCTAATCCCTATTTAATTATTTATTTTTCTTAATTATTTCCATCCTGAATTACTGATATTTTATAAATAATTTTTATGTTCATTAATTATAATTACATTATTACTCTTTTGTCATGTGCTTTTAAAAAAATAGGAAAAATAAAATATGTCTAATTATAAATCAAGAATTTGCAAATATGGCATGTCAACCCAAGTTGGCTTGTAGAAAACTTCCTTTGTAATTTTTGTTTTTTCTTTTGACGTGGAATTAAAATATTAATATGTAATATTATAATACATTTGTTTTGTCTTATGATGCTATTTAATAGTTTATTATTACACCTGCACCAGTCCCAACACCCTTAACAGGTTGGATGTCTAATCCTTCCACTGTAACTCATCCAGCTGTTTCTGGGGGTGGCCTTGTATAGTTGCCTTAAAGCATCATAGGACCCCTCCAGCTAACCCTTTTAGAGATTCTGATCATGTTGCAAAAAGAACTAGGCCTATGGGAATTTCTGATGAGGTAACTTCATTGTGTTTCATTGTGCTCCCTTATGTAGACATGGATTGAACAATTGGTTTTTATTTTCATGAAATTGTAATGTTTTGTTGTTTTGGCTGAAGTTATCTATACTTTTGATCTTTGTCTCATTCTGAAGTTATTGTAGTCGAATTATTGAAAAACCTGATATTTTGTGAAATTCAGGCAGCTCTAGTCAAGGATCCCAGTGTGTCTATGAATCATGTTATTTGGAGTCCAGATGGTTCCTTATTTGGAGTCCTGACTTTGAATTCAATAAGATTCTTATTATATAAGATTTTCTCCTAATGAAGTAGTAATTTTTTTCCACAAATTTTGTTTTTACTCTAGTACAAGTAAATAATTTCCTATTATATAGGAAGTCTTAATTGTTCACTGTTGTTGCTGAACTGATACATAAACTATAATTATTCAATAGTTATGTTTCTTTCGAGTGAGCAAAACAACCTGAGAGGATTATATGAGGACTTTGTTTTGCAAGAACTCAATAAGTGAACATTTTGAGGGAGATTTTAGATGTAATTGAGTTTGAGAATTTGAGTATATGGTTGATGGGTTTTTGCTTCCATTTAGAGTTGTATGACAAATTGGGATCTCAAGTTGATTATGAGGCACCTGTTCGTTGCTATATAACAATGGCATATAGTGCTAATGGTACAAGGTTAGAATACTTAACTTATTATTACAGTAATGCCTTTTCTTATGTTTAAAAGATGAGAAAATGATTTTATACTCCACGGATATTAGTCAAATCCATATGTTGAATAAATAATACATGGTTCTTTGTGTTCTTAGGTATTTTCAAGCCATGACATATATGCTTCTTCATTGATATACAAATTGGACAAGGAACTTATATCAGTGTATACAAGGCTTGTGACTGAATATGTGTTTAAGACATATTGTTAATATTCTTGATGTTTTTATTCTAATTTATTTTTGATTATTTATCTTGAAATATGCTTGCATGTCATGTCATTGATTTTTCTTACCACTAATTTTTGGCTTACATTACATTATCTTGTAATCATAAATTTTTGGCAGTTAATGGCTCTTCCATGCATGCAATATCTCAAACTTTACTGTCAATCATGGGTTTTTGATATTAAAAATTGTCATAATTTTTAGTGACGGATTCGCAATGAATTGGATCATCGTTAATTTTTTATTTATGGGTGAATTTAGCAACAGCAAATGATAGCAACGAAAATTTATATTCCGTTGCTAAAATTGACCAATTCACTGAATCTTGCATTGTTGAATTTAGCAACAGAATTCAATTTCCATTGCTAAATTTAGCAACGGAATGAAATTTTCGTTGCTAAAAATAGCAATTGCCAAATTAGCAACCAAAATTTCCGTTGCTATTTCTGATTAGCAACGGAAAATTGATATTTTCGTTGCTAATTTGCAATTTTCTTATAGTGGATCCGTGCAATTCTTGTGTAACTTGTATAGGTTCCATAACTATTTATGAAACTTATTGAGTTTCCATCGATGGTCCTTGCCATTTTGTAGTTCTCAAGCTTATTCGAGTTCTATTTTACTCCCACTGGTTCTTTTAGAAATAATTTTTTTTTCTAGAAAGATACCATTTCAAGCAACAAACACTTTATTCTCAGAGGGATTATAGAAATAATATCCTTTAGTTTCTTTAGGATATCCCACAAAAAGGAATTTATCAGATTTTGATGCTAATTTATTCGAGACTTATCATTTGACATAAACCTCACACCCATAAATCTTTCGAAAAGATAGACTAGGAGTTCTCCTAGTCCATATCTCATATGGTGTCTTTTCGACCTCTTTAGATGGAACTCAATTAAGAGTAAATGAAATTATTTGTAATGCATAGCCCTAAAAGGATAAAGGAAGATCTATTTGACTCATTATTGATCGAACCATATCTAATAAAGTTCGATTCCTCCTTTCAGAAATACCATTCTATTGTGGCATCCTTGGTGAAGTTAATTGTGAAACAATTCCACAATTTATTAGATGATCATCAAACTCTTAGCTTAAGTATTCACCACCCCAATTAGATTGAAGTGCTTTAATAGTTTACCAAGTTGATTTTGAACTTTATTTTGAAATGTTCTAAACATTTCAAGTGATTCATGTTTATGTGTCATTAGATAGACATAGCCATATCAACTGAAATCATCAGTAAAAGTAATAAAGTATTGAAATCCTCCTCTGGCATTTGTGCTTAATGGGCCATATACATCAGTATGTATAAGGCTCGATAAATTAGTGGCCCTTTCATTATGTCCAGTGAAGGGATCTTTTGTCATCTTGCCTAATAAACAAGTTTTGAAATTTTCAAATGATTCAAAATCAAATGATTCCAAAAGTCCATCTTTATGGAGTTTTGATATGTGTTTCTCATTTATATGACCAAGGAGACAATGCTATAAATATGTTTTATTCGAATCATTAGGTTTAGATTTCTTTGTAGTTATGTTATAGATATCCTGATTGTTGGAAATTTTTAGATTTAGGAGATAAAGGATATTATATGAATTAGCAATACAATAAAGCATATCATTATAATAAATAAAACATTTCTTATTCTTAATAAGAAAAGAAAAACCTTCATCATCTAAACAAGAAACTGAAATAACATTCCTACTCAAAGTAGGAACATAAAAGCAATTGTCTAAAACTAACAAAATACCATTGGCCAAAGTAAATTCATAAGCCCCTACAACTAAAGCAACAACTCTTACTCCATTTCCAATTCGTAGGTCCACTTCACCCTTTTTCAATTGTCTACACCTTTCGAGTCCCTACACATATGTACAAATATGAGATCCACATCAAGTATCTAATACCCAAGAAGTAGAAGTAGATAAATTAATCTCTATAATAAAAATACCTAAAGATGTAGTCTCACTAGTCTTTTTCTTCTTCTTCAATTCTGCCAAGTAGAGCTTACAATTCGTCTTTCAATGACCAGGTTCATTGCAATGGAATCAAACTTCCTCCTTTTGAGCTTTTACCTTGGGTTTGGATCCAGCTTGTGCTTTAGGCTTGCCAGCAACTTTTGCCTTAGCCTTAGCCTTACCTTTGCCCTTATTTTTCATCCCCTTTCCCTTATTAATAATAAGAATATGATTCGGTCCTTTTTTAATGCTTTGTTCAGTTGTTTTAAGCATCACATGCAGTTCAAATATAGATTTCTTCATATTATTCATATTATATTTCATAACAAATCGGTTATAACTATCTGGCAATGAATTAAGGATCAAATATGTGGCCAGTTCTGGAGTGATACGAAATCCAATCCTTTCAAGGTGATCAATGTAACCTTTCATTTTCAGAACATAAGAGCTCACCAATGCACCTTTAGCTATTTTACAAGAATGCAAAGCTTTGGTAGTCTCATACCTGTCTTGCCTTGCTTATTGTTGGAATGTCTGCTTGAGATGATTGCTCAACTCATAAGCCTACAAATGCTCTAGATCCTTCTGAAGTTTTGGGCACATTGTGGCTAACATAAGATATCCCACATCAATTGAATTATCAACATGTTTCTTTTGTTTTCTTTCACTTCCCTTTGGGCATCAGCAGGCAGGATAGGAGGAATAGGGTCATCAAGCACATATAGCTTCCTTTCTTGCTTGAGAACAATTCTCAAGTTCCTAAACCAGTCAAAAAAGTTAGTGCTATCTTCTTTTATCTTGTCCTTCTCAAGGACTGATCGCAGTGATAGTGTGGAAGTGTTATTTGAACCCATTGATCTACAAATATGCAAAATAAATATTAAAATTAGTACCAATTTCATTTAGGGTATTTTTTAAAACAAAATCCCACTAAAATATTCACCCTCAATATTAATTACAACAATTGTAATGATTTTAGTAGGCTAAGATCCATATTTCACTTAATTCTAAGTTAGCTTTAGCATGACACTTAAAATTAAGTTATTTAGGTAGATAACTCCTTACCAATTACATCTCATGTAACTTTTAGATTCTTTATGGGATTTTGACATCATATATCTTGGTATGTTATAATCACATCTAATGCCTTAGGCCTAAAACCATTTTGATTGCCTAATTAAGTCTAACCACTTTTTAACATATAGGTAGCACCATTACCCATCTTGCCTTACTATGATAAACTAATGTATTTCGCTTTGGCAAAACCAACATTTTGGCGATCTTAGTCTTGACAAGTGTTATAATTATGGGTGGCATATGACTTAAAATTATGGTGAGGGAATTTTAATTTTAATTTATGATGTCTATTTATTTACATATCATACATCATCCCATACATGGCATCTCATACACATATATAATCATTCATCGCATCACATACCAATATAATATGCATAATATATAAAACATGTTGTAGCATGTCCAAAATTATATGATATTCATAAGCCAATATGAAAATCAAAGGTCAATCCAAGGTGGAATTACATAAACTTGTCTTGATCAAAGCTCCCACTTTGCACCTCCATCATCATGGAATTAGATTGATCCCTTTTATGGTCTTCGTAAAATTCCTTCATCTTCATTACAATAATGAAATAAACTATTCTACTAAAACTATTAGAAAAATAAAATTACAACAAAAGAATGACATGTAGGTCTTATTTAAAATTACAAACCCATAAAATGAATGAATAAAATAAATACAGTAAACACCATCACAAGGGTCTCAATTGGCTGTGCTATATACCATGTAAAGACATCATACATACATCAACTAAAATCAAGTTATCTCATATCATGTTCAATATATCACATAAGATTGATGTATTAAAATTGGTAGATAATAGTAATAACAATATTTCGTGCGCTACGATTAGATAACATGACGGTCTTGCTAGCCGGTTAGTGGGTCAGGTTAATTGGCGAAGCCCCTGGATGGGGTTGAGGGGCAACACCCCTCGAAGTTGTGAGGCAATATTAATCTCATTAACAATTTTTTGCCTCTGAACCATATTTTGTATCCATGAAAATCGATTTTGCCAATCATATTAACAGTTATTTAATCATAATAAACATTTAAAATAGATACAAAATACCACCATAATCTCATGATAATTCATTTAATCATATTAAAATAGAATTAAATCACACATGTTAATCATATTAACATCTATCAATTTCGTAGCTAATGAACATAATATTATAACTATCAAATAAACAATTATGTTCACATCTCATATAAATAGATTGATTTCGTTCGTATCACATATAAACAGAATTATTTCATTTATATCACATATAAATAGAATTATTTCGTTCATATCACGTACAAATAGTATTATTTTGTTCATATCATATACAGACAAAATGATAAAAACGATCAAAACAGTAATTGATTCATCATTCATCGACATACATACTGCTTATATCACATATAACACTACAAAAAAAACTGTTAATTAGCGATGGAAAATTCCGTCGCTAATTACCTATTTTTCGTCGCTAATATAAATTAGCGACGCCACGACGAACAGTCGCTAATAGGCCAGTCGCTAATATATTAGCGATGGAATTAAAATTCAGTAGCTAATTTAGCGACGAAAAATTTCGTCGCTAAAATTTTTTTCGTCGCTAATTTATATTCCTAACTAGTCACCGAATTATAATAATAATATTTAGCGACTACATTTTCAGTCACTAATTTTCGTTGCTAATTATTTCTTAAATTCTATCTATTACACATTAGCGACAGTTGCTGTCGCAAATCCGTCGATAAATATTCTTTTGCTGTTTTTTAAAATTTTCATCCTGTAGACAATATAAATAAGAATCTTATATTATAAAATTCCTATATAATAGATACAAATTTAAATAACAATTTTATATTTTCATATATATATATATATAAAATTTCTAATGAATTCATTACAAATAAAGAGTTAACATAAAAAAAAATATATAAAACAAAGTATTGTTTATACAATTCATTTCCCTAAAATTAATAGCAAATTAAATCTTTACAATTTCCTACCAAATATAGAATTAACTCCTAGCTAATATTGCTATAGTCCCTCTTTACCGACAGTCTGTGACCATAAATACGTGAACCTTGTTGGCAGTAGGGATTAACTCCTACAAAGCCTTCATTCTCAAAATGATAAGGAAAAGCAATCTGAATTGACTAGTTCAATCAATAAATATCAAAGGCCATTGTTAATAAGTAAAAACACACTTGAGACTTACATAGAGACAGGGAAGAGGATATCCGTAGATGTTACTAGTAGCACAGTCCAAAAGTAAAGCCTGTCCTGTTGTCCTTCATACCTGTCCCATATTTATGGATTTTATAAATGATGAAGTAAGAAAAAAAGGATACAAACTTATCCTGTACATACATTTAGAAGGGAACTTTGACATAAAGATAGTAATGAAGGACTGAATTGTATTTTCATAAACACTAAGACCCTGATGTACCTTGGGATTAATGATGAAGATTTTTCCCTTTGGGATTCCAACCTTAAGGTAGCTAAATTCATCGGTATCTCTATTACCAAAACCAGCATAGAAAGGGTTGTAGTCTGAAGGAAACAATGCCTTTATACCCTGTAATGTAGGAGAATCTGCAAGCATTAGCAAATATTTTTCTGCAGAATATGAAAAAGCCTTCAGCCTTACCAGCAGAAATAGTTCATAAATTTTAAAGTATAGCACCAACAGCAAGAGAGAGAGAGATAGAGGCTTTCAGAGTATTAAAGAGGAAGAAGGGGGGAGAGAGAGAGAGGCTACTAAGAGCATGCTGACTGGTATAATTCACATGGACTCTCGTACCATAAAAAAATTAATGTAAAACAAACCATTCTCAGCTAAAAATTATTAAGGGAACAACACCAATATCAGGTCGCAAAAG
Organism: Excoecaria agallocha; assembly: GCA_037975025.1. Taxonomy (NCBI): domain Eukaryota; kingdom Viridiplantae; phylum Streptophyta; class Magnoliopsida; order Malpighiales; family Euphorbiaceae; genus Excoecaria; species Excoecaria agallocha. Next base: position 95,747,806 of record CM075807.1, on the reverse strand, counting down.
AACAAGTGAAAAGCTAACCTCTAAGCAGGCAATCTTGAATTCTCGAGGAGCCCTTCTGATGACTGAAAAAAAAATTCAAAAAAAATGTTTAATCGAGATATATATGTAAGAAATGCATGTGTCAAAACATTTGCCAAAGTATTAGAGTAAGGATTATTAATGTAAACCATATGCATGCACAGCATAGGTAAATATAACCTATGCATGAACTAGGAAAAATAATTCAATATCTACTAGTTACCTTCACGAAATAGAGAAGGAAAAAGTCCATCAGGGGATATGACTACAGGACCGTCTGGTAAGGCCTTAACATCCTGAATAATGGGACAATGTCACTTTAACAATTGAAAAAATAAAAGGGGAAACACATTAACATAAACTTCTCGTCTACAAACAATAAGTTAAGCTCAATTCACCTGCTTAATGTTGACCAGGAATTGTTTAGTATGATAAGCTTGAGATATTGCATGTGAACTTAGAAAAAGCAAATGATACCCATTTTCCTGAACAATTGGAATAAGTAATTCAATTACGTGCAAGATTTAACAAAGATATAAACAGTCATAAATCAAGTTCATGCAACATATAAACAATTATTTACAGTTTAACTCTCCCACAGGTGGTTATAAAATATTTCCAACCATAAGAGTTATAGCTCCACATTCATTTCATTTTGAAGGCCAAAAAAACTAGTTTTGACTATGGAACTAAGAAATTTTCTTTTCTAAAGTCGTGAATGAAAAGGTGATATACCAAGCACTAAAAAAATATAAACTTTGGCATGAAAAGGTGATCTGCAATAATAATGTGAAACCAAGGAGTCAGATATGCACAGGAGAAACCCAGCCTCTATGATTCAAAAGGTAAGAAAATTAGCAAAATCTCAATAGCATTAATGCAAGCTGACCTTTACCAATTAGGGGAAAAAAAAGTTGGCAAGTTATGAAATGCATGTGATTGACTTTCAAATGCTCAAAATTCATCTGGATATAAAACCTAAATGAGAAATAGAACAAATGAAGCAGAATAAAAGCATATGAAGATAAATTAATGATTTTTTTTTTAAAAAAAAGGAAAAAAATTAAGATAAATTACCTTTTTAATCTCTTCGCAGACCTAAGGCAAACAAGAGATATAATATGCAGAGATTTTAAAAAAAATAAGAAGCAAAAACTTCAAAAGAACCAAAAAAGAACTCTTCGCTCTAACATCACAAGTATTGAGAAGCATATCTGAAATCGGCATGATCTCAAGCCAAAGGGAATTATATATGTTGCCAAAACTTACTGTGCATAGTTCTGTAGCAGGAAGCATCCCAGATTTGGAAGAAACTTCAAAATAGCATTTCCTAAGAAATCCAAAAACATTCACTCTAATCATAGCCATTATGGCTTTTTGTTCCTTCCAAGGCATTAGTTTCTACCAGTCTATACTGCTATCATGTATACTATAATTAAAAAAAAAGCTACATCATATCATCTTCAATGCAAATTTCATTATAAAACATGGACTGCTCGAAGACTGAGATAGATTTTTATCAGTTTCTCTTCTCTCGGTAGAAAAATTGTGAGTCGTGAGAATAATTGGAAATAGTAAATGATGTATAAACAACAACCTAACAAAAGAAAAGTAAAACAATCCCAAATTTGCCATAAATTATGGAGAATGAAATTTGTGATATAACTTATAGATTCGACATCTATCCCAAAACGCTTGTTTATAAAACGAATAAACACTTCTAAAAGGATCTAATATCCTACCTATATGCCTTTTTATCCTTAAAACTAAACACTGCTTACATTCTTCTGCTTCCCATTTGCTCCCATTCTACACTAACCTTATTGTACCATGTTATTCATTAACTTAGTTAATTAAAAATTTATGAATCTGGTTAGGCAAGATTTATATGTGATTATTGATGTTGAGTGACCTTAACCTTAACCATGCAGCAGATACATAGTTATTTAGTTCTTTCTTGGATAATTTACATCATTGGTCACCTAATTATAATCTTTATGACATAAAAATCATCTAATTTAAAACAAATTAATATGTTATTATACATTTACATGTTAACATTGTGGTTCCTTTTTTATTTCAAACAAATTTATGAATCTGGTTAGGCAAGAACATCAATATAATTTTCCATTTCAAATTATGAAACTAAAACTACGCGACACAGTAAGCCATTTCCATTTCAATCTATAGGAAGCAGCTATTATCATTTAATTTATAGTTAACTCTGCTGAATTGCATAAAAATTTATAGTAAAGTATCGAATTTGAAAGTCTCTGAACTTAACAGTTCTAAGGTTAATGTATCACATACTGAGTAAACTACTTGTTTCACTACAATGATAATTATAAAATAGAGGCAACCAGCAAAAAAATTAAATACCAATTATTATATTTTATAAGATTTTATAATCAAAAAAGAAATTCTCGTTGCATATCATGCTCCATATTTAAATTACGAACTTAAAATGTAGTCCAACAAAAGGAAAGGAAAAAAAATAAGAGAGGCAGCAAAGAATAAAAAATGTAATAAAATACAGTGGGACCAATTTTCCAAAACACTTAGAAGTGTAGATGACCAATATTCCAAAACAGAGGGACAACAAACAAAATAGATAGATCAATAGAGAAGAACCAATCTGAAGCAATCAGGGAGAGAGAAGGGAAAGCAAATAGAGAGAGAGAAGAGCAAAGCACTATAAGCCGTTTCTAACATTTCATCAACCAACTCCAAAATCTTTACTCGGGCATGGATACTCTATCAAATAAAATCTATAAAAATGGATGATAAGAACTTGGAATCAATGCAACCAGGCCACAAAATCAGAGTCTCTATATACACCCTAGCCATTGGTCTCGCTCTGGAGAAGTTGAAGATAATAGATCAGCAGAGCAGATCTAGCATAAATCTCCGTTTCTGATTTTATCTTCTTTTTCTGTGATATTTTGAACAAATAAAAGATCTCGATCTAATTCTAAGCTCATATAAAAGCTTAATATTTGTGCCTTAGGGAAGCATTAAAAAAGAACTCCAAGCTACAAATTTTAACTTCAGTGGTCGTGAAGAGAAGCGGAGGACATCAAAAGGTTCGCATCGCCACTGTGATTTCTTAGGCAGTGGTCGTGAAGCCAACCGTCACCGCTAGTCACTGGAAAGAGAGATACAAGCTCTCGGTAGAATGATAAAAGAAAAAAAATCGAAGGAGATGACGTTAATGGTAGCCGACGACGAAAAAGGACCGACGATGGAGAGAAAACGGTAGCGAAGAGATCGTTGAGAATCTACGCCGTTGATCGGCCTTCCCTCCCTAGGGTAGAGGCTTTGCGATGGAGGAGGCAGGGAGGAGAGAAGGAAAGATGGAGGAGTTTATACCTAGGGTTAGTATTTCAAAAATACTAAATTACCCTTGTTAATTTTCACATTTAACTTTACAGTCAAGGATGGTTTGGTAATATATATAATTAAAATTACTAATAATTTAATATTTGAACAAATTTTAATAAAATAAAAATAAATTATATAATAATTGTAATAATTAGTTTATTATTATTATTATTATTATTATTATTATTATTATTATTATTATTAAAAATATACATTTTCTAAATAAATAAGTTTATATTAGGGGAAATTGATAAAAATTATTATTTTTTATAAATATTTATAATATATAATAATTAAGGGTTCATATAATACTTTAATTTACTATTAACAATGCATAAAAAATCTCAATAAAAAAACTATTTTTATTAGTAATGAGATAATGAAGCTATTCACTGGTGCAAGTATGTTCGAGGCAGTGATTTCTATAACAAAAACTGAACTTACAGACCTTAAAAACTAATACTCCAAATAAAAATAAAATTTACCCAAAACGTCTTTACTTATACTCCAAATAAAAATAAAATTTACCCAAAAAGAATCAACAACCTCTTTTTTGCAACAAAAACTGAACTTACAGACCTTAAAAACTAATCTTCACCGTTCAAAATTAACAGCAAGGAGTTTTGAACGTACTCACAAAAAATCAGGCCAATCTAACGGCAAATGTTTTTCCTATCGTCTTCGTATACAAAACTGGTCATTAAGTAAAAAATCCAGAAAATAACCTTTTTTTTGCAACAAAAACCGAACTCACAGACCTTAAAAACTAATCTTCACCATTCAAAATTAACAACAAGGAGTTTCGAACGTACACACCAAAAATTAGGCCGATCTAACTGAAAATGATTTTTCGATCGTCTTCACATACAAAATTGGTCATTATGTAAAAAATCCAGAAAATAGCCTCTTTTTTGCAATAAACACTAAACTTATAGATCTTAAAAACTAATCTTCACCGTCCAAAATTAACACCAAGGAGTTTTGAATGTACTCATCAAAAATCAGGCCAATCTAATGGTAAATGATTTTTCGATCGTCTGCGTATACAAAACTGGTTATTACGTAAAAAATCCAGAAAATAGCCTTTTTTTTGCAACAAAAACTAAACTTACAGACCATAAAAACTAATCTTCATCGTTCAAAATTAACAACAAGGAGTTTTGAACGTAATAACCAAAAATCAGGCCAATCTAACGGCAAATGATTTTCCGATCGTCTTCGTATACAAAACTGGTCATTAAGTAAAAAATCCACAAATAACCTCTTTTTTGGAACAAAAACTGAACTCACAGATCTTAAAAACTAATCTTCACCGTTCAAAATTAACAACAAGGAGTTTCTAATCTACTCAACAAAAATTAGGCCGATCTAACGGCGAATGGTATTTCGATCGTCTTCACATACAAAATTGGTCATTATGTAAAAAATTCAGAAAACAGCCTCTTTTTTGCAACAAAAACTAAACTTATACATCTTAAAAACTAATCTTCATCGTCCAAAATTAACAACAAGGAGTTTCGAACATACTCACCAAAAATTAGGCCAATCTAACGGCAAATGATTTTTCGATCGTTTTCATATACAAAACTGGTCATTACGTAAAAAATCCAAAAAAACAGCTTCTTGTTTGCAACAAAAATTAAACTTACAGACCTTAAAAACTAATATTTACCGTTCAAAATTAACAAGGAGTTTTGAATGTACTCACCAAAAATCAGGCCGATCTAACGACAAATACTTAACCGTTGAATCTTTACTTACACTATTCCGTATAAAAGCTGTTCAATGTGTGTATGTGTGTGTGTGTGTGTGTGTATATATATATATAGAAAATTTATGTTTAAATAAATCGAGAAAACCGTGTTATATTATCGTTTTAAGCTAATAATCATGTATTGTTAGAGAATTTGATAATGAACAAGAATATAATTTCACGAAAGATTATTTTATTTTATTAAATAGTGAATTTCATTTATAATTGAATTATTAGAACTGATAATTGACTAACACGTCTAACAAATACATACATATAAAAAATACTCATTTATTTATGGGTTTGGTTGCATATATTTGATAAGTTATCATTTTGAACTAGTTTACACTTTACACCAACTAAACTAACAGTTATTGAGATATTGCAAAAACCATCAACAATATATACAATAGCTATGCCATGAATGTCTTTTTTTATAAATTAAATATAAATTACAAATTTTTTATTATTATTTTAAATGAAATAATAAATTTAATATTACTTTTTTATAAATATTTATTTTTATTAATCTTGAACATGCAAATATATAATAATCTTAATAATTAGTTTATTAATATTATTATTAAAAATGCAATTTTTCTAAATAAATAAATTTAGATTTTGGTATAATTGTTAAAAAATTATTATCAACTAATAAAATAATTTCTAATTTTCAGTTATAAAATAAATTTCTAATTTCTAAAAAAATTATTTTTTACTTTATTTGCGACGAATTAGCGACTAAAATTTCATTAGCGACTAAAATTTTCCCTCCTAAATTAGCGACTAAAATTTTCGTCGCTAAACCGTCGCAAAAAAAGGCGCTAAATTTTTCCTCCTAAATTAGCGACTAAAATTTTCGTCGCTAATTTTTCTGGAACTAATTTTATGAATAAAAAATTATAAAATTTAGCGACGGAATTATTTGTCGCTAATTCCGTCGCAAAACATGGCGCGTACACTTCCTGCCGATAATTAGCGACTGTTTTATCATGTCGTCGCTAATTCGTCGCAAAAATAGAAAAAATCCTTTCCGCGACGGAATTATAAAACAATTGCTAATCGATCGCAAAATTTACAACGAAAATGATGCCGTCGCTAATTGACAGTTTTTTTTGTAATGTAATGGACTTTATATACATCACATACATATAAAACACGATAATTAAATCAACTAAATTCACAAGTGGCTCTGATACCATTGTTGGATTTCAACAAGGAAAAACAAAACAAAATTGCAGCGAAAAAATGAAAACCACCAGGATCCATGCGATCCAATTGATTCAATGTAGAGAAAGTAATGATTACTAACCTCTTGAAACATAAAATCATCTTGTAAATTCTGCCTCACACGAAATGAATACCCTCTATCGGTATCCACACTCAAACATAACGAACGGATTCGCCTGGATTGCTAGCTCCTTTACTTAGTGACTAGGATAATAGAGAAAACAATTTTCTCTTTTTCACTCTTTCAAGGATGACAGCTCACAACTTTTAGTATGTCTTCTTAGGGTTTTTTTTAAACCATACATACATATATATATATATATATGACATAACCCTAATTAAGAGCGAGAGAGAGAGAATTTCGGGTCCACACTTCTTATTAAAATAACAAATACTTTATTTCTTATTTAAAATAAGAATTATAATATTAATCTTAATTAATATTTATTTATTTTATTTATTTATTTTGAATTTTAAATTGTCACAAAATGAAATTTGAAATGACCGAATTAACCTTTAGTCTATTCATCACATTCTATCTATGCGACCTAATAAGTTCATATTATGTTGGTCGTGAGCCCCAATCCCATCATGGGCCCACAAGTTATAAACAGTCTCTAGCCAGACATTACGACTACCTAAATAATATCAATATCGATAATTCAATCTTAACCTAATAAAACATGTTATAATCCCTTTGTTACACAATATCTTGTTTGAACATAAGTTATAGTCCATGTCAAATTTATTTTGTTCAAACATATAATTTCTCAATCACTAAGTAGATTGATAATATCAAATGATATTGATCGCTCCATCAATTCATTTGAGCACAACCATACACTTCTCAATCCTACTTATCGAGAGGCACAATAGATATCTCTCTCATAAGAGAGGGATAAATTCCATTTTGATTATTCACTATCTTCTACATAATTCTCATCATATCCAATCATAACCTTTATTATTATCCGATTAAAGATAATGTTTAATTATGTCAAAACATAATGTTCCTCATGTAGGATACTATGATAATTTCAGGTCTAAAAATCGATAACGTAACTATTATGAGATCACTAATGACGTTAACCTATGTAGTGTCTCATAGCGGGTCTATCTAGTACTTTATTCTCCAACGTGTTCCTACAAGTTTGATTTATATCACCATATATAATCATCCCATGATTATCAATCAAACTCGTACTAGTTTTTATTTATCATTATTCCTTTAATGATAAATAACTAGGGGTAGTCAAAATAAAATTAAATTATTATTTACAAACATCATTATATTGTAACATGCCAAAAAATATAATAACATGAAGAAAACTCAATCTTATAAAATGAAATGTGACATTATATAAGGAATCAAATATATGGCCTAGGGCATAACCACTAACATCGTGTACAGAGAAGCACTGTCCTACTAAACTAACATTGCTTGAAGTCATAATGACTTCCCACTTTGAAGCCACAAAACAAAACATGTAAGTCAATTTAGCACCCAACAATCAATCTGTAAATTAATCATATACTTAATCATATACAGTTAAATGCTAAATTTGACTTTATTTGGGAAAAGTGCTATAAATGCTTTATGTATATTAGTCCCTCTTTCATCTTCTTTATACTCTTTTCTTCACATATATCCAACAGCATTTAAAACATCTGATCAAAATAGCATAAAAAATTAAATTATATATACTTATTATAAAGGGAATTAATTGGTAATTTAAGCATATAACACACCCTGTATATATATATATCATTGAACGAAAAATGAAAAACATTTTTTATTAATTTTTTTTATATTGCTGTATTTGATAAGCCCAACAAACACTTATAGAAATGAGAAAGCCAAAGCTGAAAAATATTCCTTTCATTCCACTTTAATTAATCAATCTCGAATAATAAAGGAAAATAATGTAATTCCAAAGTAATCATTCCACTTTCATTCTAAAAGCTTTTCTTAAAAAGAAAGATAACCGCTAAAAGTAAAAGGAAAATAATGTAATTCCAAATAAAAAAACAATAATATGATTTGTCGAGTCATAGTTCATTCCTTAAGTTGTCTTATAGTGAACAATAACAGCACCCCAATGCATTCCCAAAGTTGGAAGCAAAACCAACGTGAGCTGATATCTTTGGAGTAATTATAACAAATATATCAACATCCAAAAAAAGCTTTTTTCTAATGCCGAAATCTAATAGATTTTTTTAAATGTTGCTATAGAGAAAAGAAATAAGCAAGAAATTTTCAAGCACACTAAAATGTTACCATAAATATATTTGAGTACAAACTACAAGCAAAGAGGAAATATTCATGGTCTTCATAAGGAAAGTGAATATAATAATTTAGAAAAATCTATTTTAAGAGACATCACCTGTTTTGGGAATTTGAGGCTAAATGAAAGTTTTAGCTGTGATGACATGATCTGTTTAAGTAAAAATTAAAAAAAAAATAACATAGATAAATCAATAACACAGATAATCAAAGCAACAATTTAAAAATGGTAACCACCACTACAAGATAACACTAGCACATAACCAAGTCTTGAATGCTAGCATAACATTACTAGCACATAGAATCAATTAAGCACTTACTAATAAATTTAAGTAGTTTCAGTAACATCAAAATAATTTCAAGGACAGAAGGCAAGAACAATAGAATGCATAAACCATAATAGAGGGGACAGACCTAACATTAGTGGGATTGGGAGAATTAAAAATAGAAAAATTATAACAGCTCAAGAATTTAATTAAACTTAAGTTTAATTTTTCACATACCTCTAGAAGAGATGACAACTAGCTTCAAAACCTGCTCATTCTCCTTTCTTTTAATTTTTTCCTTAACCTCCATTCAAACACAAAAATTCCCTTTAATTAATATCCAAAATCATCTCTAGTTCCTAATATGTGTATTTTCAAATCCATCAAGATTGGAAAATGATTTCCTCTAGTTCCTAATATCTGAAAATAGCCAGCAGACTCACCCAAACATCACCAGAAGTAAAGAAATTTCTTCATCTTTTGGTGCTTCAAAAATCTAAGTCATATAAAAGAGTTAACTTGCTATTAACCACTCAATTGCCATATATAGTATAGTTATTAGTATATTTAAAATGGTCAAAAGAAAATGATACTCAAAAAGCATACTTAATGCTTACTAGCACCCTATGCCCTCCTTTAATTAAGTAAACTATCTGAGTTACATGTGTGTGCTTACATGTATCAACTAATACTCCACTTGATTTGTAAGACATAACTAAAGAAATAATATGTAGAAAAAATTTCATATAGGAATTAAAATCCCTGCTTATTTTTCTAACATGGAAGATCAACTAGAATATATTTTTTAACATTTAAAAAGAACACTTGAATTCATAAATATTTCATAATTGTGAAGAACGGAGTTAGCATAGTTCTTGACGGCGCAAGTAAGATTGTTCTTATTTCCAACCTCCACTGCCTTGTTCACAGCAGATCTCAGCCATGATATTTTCTTTTTCAATTTTTGTGAAGAAAATTTTCACTTCTATTCTATAAAAATACATAATATTCTAAAAGAACAACTTGAAACTGATTTATTACTTCTTTATTTCTATTCTGGATTTTGATTTTCCTCTTTAAATGTTTGGTTTTAGAGGGAAATGGGAGACCTTTCGTAGTTTTGGGGTTTCTGAAGGTTGAAAAACAATAGACTTAGAAATTTAGAAATGCGAGAGAATTATCAGATCCATAAGATGAAATTGGGTTTTGTTCTTACCTTTGGAGTTGTAGTTATCTACAAGAGAATGAAAACCATATATACATTTTTAAGAATAAATAGAGAAGCAAACCTTTGCTACATTAGTAGCATAAGCTAAGGGAAGAAAGAGATGTGGGACAGCTGTAGTTGCCAATTCAACCATCTTTGAAAGTATCTTTATAACCAGCTCCCAATAAAGAGCCACCGACGGTGAAGAGGAAAGGGAGAGAGAGAAAGTGAAGGCAAAGGAGAAGGCAAAAGAGGGGGGGAGAGAGGGAATAGGCAAGGGTGAGGGAGAGATTGAGGTCCACAAAAAAATGAAGAAGCAACAAAAGAGAAAAAATGAAGTATTTATACCTAAGGAAAAAATTAATATAGCAACGAAATGTTATTGCGGTTGTTATTTTAGCAATGAAAAACACATTTCGTTGCTATTTTAGCAATCAAAAAAAAATTTTGTTGCTATTTTAGAAAATAATAAAATAGCAATGGAATATTATTTCCATTGCTATTTTAAAACCGAATTGCATTAAGATTGGTTAATTAGCAACAAAATTATCTTCTGTTGCTAATTTAGCAATGAAAATTGAATTCCATTGCTAAATAAGCAACCTGAAAGCAATTTGGTTTCAAAATAGCAATGAAATTTTATTTTCATTGCTAAATTAACAATAGAATTGTCTTTTCGTTGCTAAATTAGCAACGAAAATTCCTTTTCATTGCTAAATTAGCAACGAAAATTCCTTTTCATTGCTAATTTTTGTTCCAAATTTTTTTTTCCGTCTTTTGGCTTCTTTCTTATCAAATCCTTTCATCTTCTAATTATTAAAATTTTTTGAAGAAAAATTGATTTCTCAAAATTCATTTATTTTGATTTTAAACTTAAATTTTTTGAGCTATTTATTTTTACATTTCACAAAATCTCCATCTTCTCTCCCCTATTCTTTATTGCTCTTTGTAACCTTCTCTCTTGCAAACCTTAATGCCGCCATAGAAAGATCAAAAACCCTCACGAAATAGAACCCTAGTTGGTTGCCTTTACTGGCATCTCCTATTCCTTCTTCTTCTCCTTCTACCTAAACTGTCACCTTACCCATACCGAAACCTAAGCCTAGTAAATTGATGAAATTAGACCAATCCTCTTAAATCGTCGGCAACCACTATAAAAATCCAACCTTTACTGGCTTCTAAGGTCATCATATGGGATGATCTGGTAAAATCAGCCCCTGATGTTTCCAAGTATATGGAAAATCAAGGCTAGAAATGGTTATTCTCATTTCAAAGAAAAGAAATATATCCAACATTTGTGTAACATCCTTATACAACAAATATTAGGTGAATTTTGAGGGATTAAATTAAAGGAAATGGAAGAAATGTTGGGTGTATATGTGGGGTGGAAATGGGGAGGAAGAAATTGGGAGAATTACCTAAAGAATTTTGATTTTTAGGCTATTTATATGCCTTCATGAATGGCTAGGATTATTTCACTATTTAATCCAAAACCCCACATCATGCCATTTGTCATCATCTTCTTAATTACTATCCATATTGAGTCCAACCCTTTGGGAGTGAGTGATGAGTAACTCTTTTAAGTCACTTGCATGAGTTCCTAATAAGCCATAGCTGTGAGTCGGTGCCATTTAACCCAAATAATCAAATAACCTCCATTTTTTGCCATTTTTGGATTTTAATCTTTTATTCATCTAATTCAACCAAAAATTAACCCAAAATATGAAAAGTATTTATTAAGGTGTGTTTAAAATTTCAGATCAATTTGAGTTCATTTCGATATACTTATAGCTTCAGAGGTAAATTTACCTGTCCGAATATAAAAATTCAAAGTTGTCAGAAAATTTATTTTTTATTTCCAAATATTAATTAGGATTATTTCTAGTAGATCTAGGAAAATGGAATAATGTTTAAAGGTTTACGAAATATTTTCGGACAATTCAAAGTTTGGTCAACACTTTTTATGGTCTGAGTAAATTTTTCACTATTTAGTTTGAGGATCGATCTAATATCAAATTATACTATCGGACTTGGTTTAATTTATAATTTTTATAGGTAAAAAAATATTTTTATGGGTTCTAGGTGGTACTATCATCCTGGTATTGCCCCGATGATACTATTTATGGCCCGAAAAATACTTTTCATAAAAATTAAAATTTTGGGCCATTACAGTTGGTATATGAGTTTTACTCATCTTCATTTGAAGTTGAATCAGAGAGTTTCAAAGTCATTTCAAAAGGATCCATTTATACTATAAGTCCCTCTTTAATCACTAAAGTGTTCTCAAAGAAATTACAAGGGTCTGTACGCATTAGGAATAAAAGAAAAATTTTGGAATTTGAGGACTTACAAAAAGATACATTTTGAGTAGGATTTCTTGTTCTAGAAGTAGAGCTTCAAAATTTCCTTTAGCATCTAATCTTTTATCATAATACAGGCTTTTGACCAAGTGTGCATCAATATGTGACTTATAGGGCAAGAAGTATGTCTTATTTGTCTAATCTTGATATTATGTTGTATGGTATTTTGATACTGGAAAATCTTTCAACCTGTCTTATCTAATTTTGAACCATATGGCAACAAGGTCAGTAGATGAAAAGAAGCCTTATGGCTTAGTTTTAACAAAATTGTTTGAACACTGGAAATTGTTTGATGATGATACTAAATTTAAGTCTTTTAAGTTTGAAAAGGTTAGTTTCATTTTCTATAAAGATACTAGTAAAAAGATTCAAAAAGGAAAATGAAAGTTGGTGGACACTATAAAACAGACTGTGAGTGATAAACCCTCTTTAGGCTCTTCAGAAAAAAGGAAAAAGTTTGATGGATATAAACTTTCATAAAATGGATGAAAATTTAAAGTTTGAAAACCTTCAATTGTTTTTTCTTGGATGAATGCTGCTTCTGATGTGAAACTTATTGAGCCAAAAGATAGAGAACCAATGCAAAATTCTGGCACTGATGATTCTAAGCCAACTTCAAGTAAAAGAGAGTCTGTTGAGAACTCTAGTAGGAAATTTGTTGAAAAATTTGGGGATGAATCTGATGGAAAATTTGGTTGGAATTTTAGATCTCATCCTATTAATCCATCTGTAGAAACCTCATCAAAGTCTGGAATAAGATCTATTTAACATGAACCTGTAAATCCTCCTGGTAACTTAGTTGAGAAATCCGATAGTTCTAAGACTAAAAAATCCAAATGAACATGCCTCCTTGAATCTAGAAAAACAACCTCTTAGTCCTACCATTGTCAATCATCCTTCTTCATCTATTGCTTTTGGTCTTCAAGCTACTGATCAGGTTGAGTGATCATTTTGCAATATTTAGCTGTAAATATGTTATGAATGCTTAAACATGTGTCTATAGTGATAACTAAAATGGTGTTTGAAAAGATTTCATGTGTATTCATTCTACTTTTAGGCATTTAAACAAATGATTAATTTTGTTATCTGTCTCACTTGCTCTATTTATATTTTCTTCTTTTTAAAAACAATTATCGTGATGAACTTTAGATTCCATTTTAGAATCTTTGGTATGAATCATTTGGTGATGTTGCTAGCTTTTTGTTCTCTTAATGCATGTTTACATGCATGTAAACTTCTATTAGTTAGTCATATCTCATCACAGTTTATTTGCTTTTGATTTTTCGTATTACTTGCCTAGTAAAACCTCAAGCATGTGACTGGTTTGCAAGCTTTTGATCAAATTTCATGAGCCAATATTGACCTCCTTATATTTATTTTATTTTTTCTATCATTGTCACTTTTAGCTTCTACTTGGGAGATTAGAGATTTAAAATCACCATGGGTTCAAATTAGATGAGATGCTTTTTGATGCAAAAGCTAGAGATACATAATAAAGGATGGTTTAGATGGAAGACAAGTCACTGCTCAAATTTCGAAAAGACAATTGCTTATGCACTATTGTCCTAAGTGGCAAGTTGGTTTAAATATTTTTTCTTTATAATTTTTTATCTATAACATTAAGGCAACGTATAATTTGAAAGATATAGATTGGTTGTTTTCAGATCAACCAATGTGTATTTATGACTCAAATTATGTTGGTGATTGGTTTCTAATGTTTCAATAATAGTTTGGAGAAACTATAAATTACCCCTCGATCTATGATCCAATTAAAAATTGGCTCTCCAAACTTAAAGGCTAGACAATTGGCATCTCCATCTTCTTCACCATTTTTAATTATGGAACTCCATAAAAAATACCAAAGAAAATAATGGTTTTGCCAAAATTATTGAAGATTTTTGTGGAGAGATATCAGCAATCACTGGAGTTTCTGATGCTACTGAGGTTTGAGAATAAAACTTTGTTCCTTTGTTCTTTTACTGCATCTTAATGATAATTGCTTAAATAATCACTGATCTGAAAAAAGAACAGTACTGTCAGAATTTTTGCAAGGGAAGACTCAAAATAACTAAGTAGAAATTCATAATTATGAGAGAAACTTTCATGAAGCTTAAGTGATCCTGTTATTGATGATTGAAAGATTGATTAAAACTACATGATTAATGCTTATGCTTATTCCCTATACTGTAATGAGGTGTTAAATCAGGGAAGCTTTTCTTGCATCTCAAGCGGACACCACAGCTAAAATTTTTGTGATCCTTGATTCATCAGAAACTATACAAAATTATATTTTTGCCTTTTCCATACATTTTCTGGTATAAATTACTATTTTGAGCTATTTTCTTAGGAAAAACGTTAATCAACATATAAATGGTGCATTGATATTTGTGTGTATCATGACATGAGACAAATATATGATTGAATTCTTCTCCTTATCACCACCATGTTGTTTGTCAATAAACTCTAGGCATGTCATAAGTGTTTCTCTCTTATTTCAAAAAGTAGGGCCATCTCAAGTTTCTATAAGTATTTCTTAATTTCAAAAATTTGACAGTTGTTTGACTGCCGGCTTCATGGCTATTCTCAAACTTTGATCAATCTTTTAAGTAAATACATTAAATATCTTTTTCAACTTACAATGTAATTTTGTTAACCAAATAGAAAGCATTGGTCGAAAGACTGAAAAGATGCCATATTGGTCTAAATATGAAGATGAAAGAAAACCTTACAGTGATAGTGTTGCCTTCAGGTATTTTTCTAATTTTGTCCTTTTACTTGTCATTTGCTTCTGCATATCTTTTTTTAATTAATTAAAAGAATCTATATCAAGATAATTGAAATTTTGTAATTACATTATAACTTAAAAGTGAAGCTATAGGCTAGATAAGATGTTAATAATTAGGTCTAGTATTATATAGATAGATTAATATTATTTATTGTTATTGTTCCTTGCTTATTAATGTTCTCTGAATGTCTAAAAGTAGTATAATATTTTGCCTATGAGAAGCTAAAAGTAAATGCTTACTTCTAATTTGAAATATGGATTTTTCAAGCTAAGATTTGTACAGAGCTTTATGCTAAGATTCATGCTAAGCTTGAACAAGAGTTGGAACAACAAGTGGAGCAGCGGGTCAAACAGATCTAGAAGCAGATGCAGGTACAACAACTTTTCCAGCAATAGATTGAGGAATAGATGAGTTTATTCACTTCTTGTACTGTCTGTACTATTGGCTCAAGTGCTTCACTACTTGATCCACACATCGGGTCATAGATACTTTTTACCTACATTATAGTGTTATAATATACATATTTGGATATCTTGTATATCTTTTATTTCTGTTATATATGCATGTATCTATTACTTTTGATATATTCCTTTTATATATGCATGCATATATTATTTTGGATATGCAATGATATGCATTTGTAAATACTAGTTTATTTATTAATATATATATTTTTATATTAAGTATTGAGTACTCTATAAATATTATTGTTATTTTTTAGTTTATTATTTAGATAATAAAACCTCTATAGTAAATTAAAAAATTTTCATTTTAAATTTAGAAAGTGTAATAATAATATTATTATTGTCGTGATACTCAAAATAATGTTTAGCGAGGATCAATCACGTATCAAATTTAGCAATAACAATATTTGTCACAAATTTGATGCTAAGATTTAGTAAGGAATTAGCCGTTGCTAAAATTAAAAGTCCTAGTAAAATTTAGCGAGGAATAAAAATCTTGCTAAAATTTAAATTCCTCGCAAAATTTAGAGAGTAATTCAGTCATCGCAAAAGTTAGCGACAAAAACAGTCCTCACAAACATTACCGAGGGCTATAGCCTTGCAAAATTTAGTGAGGACTTTAGTACTAGCAAATGTTAGTGAGGAATATATTCATCGC
Source organism: Excoecaria agallocha (assembly GCA_037975025.1). Taxonomy (NCBI): domain Eukaryota; kingdom Viridiplantae; phylum Streptophyta; class Magnoliopsida; order Malpighiales; family Euphorbiaceae; genus Excoecaria; species Excoecaria agallocha. The sequence goes on along the minus strand of CM075807.1, from coordinate 95,731,399 downwards.
AAAATTTAGCGATGAAAAAATCCTCTCAAAAGTTAGCGAGGACTAAAATCCTTACAAAAGTTGGCGACGATTTTAGTTCTCGCTAAAATCAGTTAGGATGACTTTTGTTACAAAAGTTTTGTCCTTGCTAAATCCTCGCTAAACTGATTTAGCGATAAAAAATTATCATTTAGCAAGGAATTTTATCCTCGCTATTTTGTATTTTTCTTGTAGTGTTAGTAGGTTGGAAAATAGGATATCAAAATTGTAAGATCAAATTGAGGCATAATTTTCTATTCATGCATACATATTTTAAGTTTTAAAATTGCATAAAAATGTTTTAAAGTCAAAAAAAGAGCTTTTTGGTCAAAACTTGTTTCTTTCAGAAAATAGTTCGTCAAAAATTGTGTCATTAGAAAATGGACCTTTAGAAGTTGAATTTCTAAAATCTAGATTTCGTTACAGGATAAAATAACGGCTAGTTATAGTCTGTTTTTCTGTTTTGCCATCTAACGGTCATAAATAGCTAGTTTCAATTTTTAACACTTAGAATTAAATTTTTGGGTATAAATACATGTTATTATACCTATTGGAAAATTAGATATTTGTTGGAAAGATTTTCTACCTCTTATGAGTAAAGCTTAAATTTTTCTATCTTACTTTTCACATCTTTTGCACTTCATTCATTACATATCATCATCAATTTGATTATAGCTTTTATTGTAATTGTTTGTGAGGAATTTTTATTGTGAAAGATTGTGAATTTAGGTTAGCTAGAACCTAAGGAAAAATTATAGTAAGTGTTTTACATCTTTTCTTTGGAAAAAGATTATGGATAGATATACATATCTAGAACTGTATATTGGCTTTGACTCTTGCACTTAGAAGAGTTAAGAGTAGAGAGAAAAACTCAATAGTAATTATTGAGGAGTGGATATAGGTATTGAGGCGAACCACTATAAATTCTATATGTCTGCTTTCCTACTCTATTTTACTTGTTTCTCTACAATTCTGTTTGATATTATGAAACTTGTGCTTTCAAAATTCTATTAAATGATTTTTGAAATATTCACAACAAAATTTATACACACATTTTCAATATTATTTTTGAGCTTTTAAATTTAAAAGAATTTGCAAAAAATTTGGTATAATTTTTATATTGTATTTTTGTGTTTTACTGTCAGAATTCTGCATTTGCATACATTTTTATTCGAATTTGAAAAAAGTCAAAAATAGTTGAGACATCTAATTCACCCACCTTTTGAGTATTTTTGGGGCCTACACATTTAATACATGCATTTTTCTTCATAAAAAAAAAAAAAGCAAAAGTCCTTATTGAACTATGTATATTAGTATTTTCTTCCATAAAAATCATCATGAACAGATATGTTTGCTTTGAAATTAGGCATGCATGAGTTCAATTCTTTACTCCAATTTTCTCCATTTTCATTATTTTCCGTGAAAGAATTACTACCACGTATTTTTAAGCAAGAATAATCATAAAAATTTATAATAATTTTCTTCTTTCTTTAAAATTAAACATACGTGCATTTAATCGTTATATTCTTCCATTTTTCTTTAAGAAAAAACAACATTAAACCATGCATGCAATTTTTTTTTTAAAAGCATTAAATACACATGCATTTAATCTATACATTTTTCATCATATCATACATACATGCATGTTTTCCTTGCAGATAACAAAAAATCATCATTGCATCATGCAAGCAGTATTTAATCCATACCTATTATTGCAAAACAAAGGATTTGGAGATAACAAAACAACTAATTTTTCAGAGATGACTAGTAAGGAGATCAATATGTTTGACCAAATATCATGAGGCATCACTAGAGAAATATTGTTGCAAAAGTCATGTAATATGCGAACCTTATTTTCGCCTACCATCCAAAGCCTACATCACCAGTTTATCTTTTTCAACGCACTAATCATGAAATGACAGCAGTCATCCAAGCGGACGAATCTGAAATTTTATGACCACATGGTTTTAGTAATTTATCTCCGCTTTGTACCATCTAGCTTATTGTCTTATATACCCAACATTATTTAGTAGGCCTGACATCCACAATGTTCATGTCCATATATGTTAGTTTGTTTTCATAAAAATGAATGCCAATTCTCATTGAGGTAGGCCATATGAATGTGAGCCAAAGGCGCAGCTCCAAGCATAATAGGGGAAAATGGAAGTTAAAATAGAAGCTAAAATTTTTCAAGCCAAGTATTCCGATTGCTAAAACCCTGATATGGTCTAATATATGCTCTTTAAGTTCATATGATGTTTGAGGAACTTCAATTGAATGTCATGTCTATTTTTTTTTGTTACTTTTTCATTTTTCTAAAATTCACTCATTTTGCACCGTGTTGTGATGTGAACACCTTTATACGTAATAATGCTATTATTTGTTTATTAAATATTAAATTCAACTAATATACATGTGTGCAACACTAAGTTATTTACATAATAATGCTATTATTTGTTTATTAAATATTAAATTTCCTATTTAATCTCTTGTTACCTTTACTATTTCCTCTATCGAATTTAATTCTTAATTATGCTTTCATGTACACATTTACATATTAAATATTATATAATTTTCTTAATATATTAATTTATCCATTTATTATTATTATTATTATTAACTTAAATTACCCATAATACTATTTTGTACATTTTAATTATTACATATCTAACTGCTTACCCATAATTAACTTAAATGACTAGCTTTCATTTCTTCACTCATTATACCTCAGATTTCCCAATTTATTCTTAAGGAACATTAATCTTCACCAATTTTACAATTTTATCCCCCTAACATCACAATTTTCTCAAAATTATATTTTATTCTCTATATTCCCATTAATTACATATTTGACGTACTCATATTTAGTTTAAAATTTCCACTTTTCCTTTTTACATTTGCACTCACTAAAAATTTCTTAATTTATTCTTATGTATTATCACCAAAGTTTTGAAACTCAACCCAGAAGTCGACTCGATCTGCCAACTGAGTCATGGGTCAATTGATTCGATCGGGTTAACTCAAAATTTTTATTATTATTTTTAAATATAATTATTTACAAAAAATTAAACATGTAATATGTAAAAATACATTAAAAAATCTATTAATTACCAAATATCAATATAAAAATATTAATTTTAAGTCCAATAAATTTTGTAAATATAAAAATCAAATAAATTATCTTAAGTAATAAATATACAAATAAATCCACATAATATCAAAAAGAAACATTCAAATAAATTCATTTAATATATATACAAACTACTGTAAGTTCCATGAATAATTGTAATTAATAATACTGAACTATACATAAAAAGGTATAATTTCATGCAAAAATATTTTACAAGTTTGATTGAATGGGGTAAAAATTAAAATTTGATTAATTATAATAATAAAAATAAATCAAATTATATAAATTTATAATTCTCCAACCACACGTATGAAATATAATAAAATAAGCAAACCGTTTTTTTAATTTTTATTTTTTTGAAAAGTTTTTGAAGTCCAACTCGGTTCAATCCGAGTTTTTTTGGTCCAATTCGGTTCAATCTGAGTTTTTTCATTTTCCAAATTTTATGTTAGACCAATCCAGTTTTCTTACAGAGTCACGGTTCGACCATCCCAATCAAACCGATTTTCAAAACATTGATTATCACTACTGTCAATTTTGCACTTTTACTCAAAAGTTACTATTTTCTCCAAAATTTCAATGTAGCATTGAATTTACATTTTAATACCAAATTTAACCCTTATTTTACCATTTTATCTCATTTGAATCTTTATTTTTACTGTTTATGTGTAAAATTACAGTTGAGTCCCTAAAAGTACTTATTAATTATAAATTACCAATTTCCCTTTTATTACCATTTTTTTCTTATTTATGACATTCTTATTCCGTAATTTACAATTTTACCACTAATTCTTCTGTCTCACAACCAAATTACCATTTTGCCCTTTTTACTAAATTTTTATTACCAAGTCTACCCTTTTAACTCCATAATTATCCTTTTACCCTTTAATTCATTATTCCATCATTAAATTACCAAATTACTTTTCCTTTCTAATTTCTAAAAAATAATTATAGTCTTATCCTTATTTAGCTATTTTTCATATAATTATTATTTTGGTCCTTAAACATTATCTTTATTACATTTTTACTATATTCATCATTCTTTTACTATTTTGCGCTTAGTATAATAGTGGAAACTATTTAGGTGAACTGGATATGCGAGACTATAAAACTCGCATGCTTGCAATAGTCTTAATCACATTAAGAAGTATATTTTTACACATTTTCTCTTGTTATTAGTGTCGAACCTAGTTTGGTCTACCATACAAGTCGCCATAATATGCTAGCGGTTTCAAATACGATGTTCCTATAGCTAGCCAACTACATCACAATTCCTAGATTCTTAACTAGTATATATTAAAGGCAAAATAAATCCTTCATATATATTTCAGAATTATGCCATAATTGCTATTTTCTTTCACACTATTTTACACTATTCCTCATACAATGTTACATACTCCACACACTTAATCCAATATTTATCATACATCACAACACACATATATTTATAAAATAACTCCATGGATTCAGTAATTCCTTAATAGCATTATCTCAATCTATCACAATAACAATATCAATGAGAAATGCTATCATTACAATGAGGCACTAAAGGATTTACATTATTAATCATCAAGCATTATTCATCAATTAAATCACTTTCATAATCCGAATTTCCATCAATGATGGATAACAAAAACAAACACTAAATACTGACAAGCAATATCAAACACTAGAGACGCAATAGTCTTGAGTCACTAAATACTAATAGGTATCAAAGCACTAGATACCTTTCGGTGCCAACATTAATAGCTGCAAGCACTTATCCCTTATAGACATGCCTATCTATCCATGACTATAAATAATTTAGGCTCTCAATAAATCTTTAATCACTCAAGAATATTACATTTAGGATCATGTAATTAACACACATAATAGAGCATGCACCAATACCATTATACCATTTATGTTCAATTACACTTAAGATACAATTTAATATGATTATCATTACTCGTATAACATGTAACACTATCAATATAATTTTATTCATGTTCATTCACATTAATCATGTTCCATTCATCACATTGTACACTTATGAACATACAATTATTTTGTTGGAAAATTATCAATTGTGTATATATATATATATATATATATATATATATATACTAAATCATATGCATCTAATTTCTTATATTTAAGTTTACTGTATACTTATATTTCAATGTTTATTCATCTATTTCATGCATTTCATTGCATGTTTTATCCCTACATATATGTGCCAAAGTGTTAAAGGGAGTCTGGATAAGTTTTGATTATATCTCGAGTTTTAAAAGCTAAGTATAGGCTAAAATAAGGGAGTGACCAAGTTGGGATAAGTTATCTTGATTAGGTCACTTGCTTCTATCTGGTCTAGAATGTTTTCGTCTAACTAGGCCCGTTAATTAGTTTAGCTGGATCGATTTTAAGCCTTGATTTTTCAGCAGATATCCTTTCTGCTTTAACTTGTGAAGAGTTTTTGACGTCATATACATGATTTCTAGGTAATGTGTCTCCTACAAAGTTGTTCTTATATGTCTCTAGTTTTCATATCATTAAAAATCAAACCATTTTGACATATTTATCCCAAGATATCACTAAAAGAGTGTAGGCTGCTTTATTTGATAGGTTCACTACCATCAGTCTGTTTCAAGCCAATTTTCACTAGTTTTAAAGGCAAAACTAAAATTCAATCTCTTCAAATAAAATTAAGGTATGGATGTCTAGTTTAAAATACATTTAGAATTAATCTAATTGGAGTTCTCTAACCTAAGTTATAGGCAAAACACTGCTTATAGGTAATATGATTCCTGTATCAGATTTCACCCCAAAATTCATTTCTCTACACTAACCCCATTTATGCACACTTTACCATATAATTCACATTCAAACAACATGTATACAATCTCTAAAACATTTTTAACAACTAAATCACAATCCACACATAAAGTAATTAAAACTTCCATACCTCTTGAAGCTTGTCTTTCTTTTTGTTGCATTACACTTTCTTTCTTGCTTTTATCTACTATCTTTTCTCTAGCAACTATCATGAGATACCTTTCAATTATTATTCAAATATGATGAATACACACTCTAAAACACTTACTAAATGAAGAAAGAAGGAGAAGAGAATCCACTTCCTACCCAAAGCCCTATATTTATTCACTTGTACCAAGTTCCCTTTCTTTTAACCTAAGAACAAAATTTTTAAGAGAGTATTTTTGTGAAAAAGCAATATGAAAGTCCAGAAATCTATTAGCCAAGGGTGGTTGATCACTTTTTCTCCTTTTATACCAAGTCTTTACATATTTCTAAAACTCCTTTGTGTTATTTCCTCATTGGTTCACTTGTTAACCTAATGTAAATTGCACTTTAATCCATTTTTTCTTTTAGTTCTCACATTTGGCATATGTTTTTATCATTTAAATTTCAATCTAATTCTTAATTCATATATTCCTAAATAAGCATGTGCATGCTAAACCTTTAATTTACCATTTTACCCTTAACTTTTAAGTTAATTCCCTTAATGTTTTTTTTCTAGACTTTAATTTCTTATCTTTTTATGTCATCTCCCCAATACATCCTAGACATACTCAAGTTTTACTAGGGTGTATGTTGGGCCGTACAAAAATAGTATAAATATCCACAAATCTTTTTCCTTCTTTCTTCTCTTTAATTTACCTTATTTTTGCCTTTATCTTCCTTCCTTCTTCTTCTATTCTTCTACTATATCCTCCATAGCCAAAATTATAGAGTAGGAATTCATGAGTTTCCTCTTCAATTTTTAACCTAAAATCATAATTAAACACTTAATCCTACTTTTTCCACTTAATTCTAACATAATACATAAAATTTTACTTGATTAGAATTTTTTTACACACTTTCTTCCAAATTCCAAGCTTTTTCCTTCTAAAGCTAATTGGATAAAATGGAGAGAATGTCAAATATCTAATTGGAGGTGGGATTTATGGTAGAAACTAAAAAAAATTCAAGTTTGAAAGCTAGAAAAATAGAAGAAATAAAGTAAAGAACTATACAGTTCTAAAAGGAGGAAGAAACAATGTGATTCAACTAGAGAAGTCTAGAGAAAATCTAAATTTTGGGTACCTTATATACTCCCTACTTGGATGACCATGATTGGTTAAGTTACTAGTTGATCTAATAGCTTATATTAAGCCATATGTGACATTTTCATTGGTTCCCTTTTTTTTTGTCAAACATTCATAAAAAATAGTCCAAAAATATGAAAAAAAATATTTTTTTAGGATGTTTCTAAATTTTGGGATCAAAATAAGATCATTTCGGCAATTTATTTTTGATCGACGGTGTCTTTACTGGTCTAAAAATTAATTTTTTATGTTTTAACTTAATTTTATTTTAACACTTCCGAAAATTCATTTTAATTATTTAAAATGAGTTCCTATATTTAGAATAATTTTTTGAAGTCTAGAATAATTTTTTTATAGTGGATCAAAATTCGATCAACTATGGTTGCTAGTCATATTAATCCGTTATTTATTTTTAGTTTTTGACTTTTGATGCTCTATTTGACCTCGATTTCAGTTCAAATTATATTCTCAGACTCTCCATAAATTATACTTTCTATTGATCCAAAAAAGTACTTGTAATGCCCTAAATTTGCATCTAATATGCATAGTATGATATAGGGCATGAATAATTACCTTAGGATAAATTTTAAAGTAATCAAAGTTGAATAAGATAGGAAAATTAGAAAATACTTAAGGGTTAAATGTGCTCGAGCTAGGAAAATTCGAGGATGGACGATCCGATGGGCAATTTGATCTAAAAGTAGGTGTTAAATGAAATTTGATGGTATAATTTGAGGAGAAAATGAGCTTAAATATACCCTTAAAATGGATAGAGAATTTTATACTCTATATCATTAAAAGGGTTGACCGAAACTTTAACCGAACTTAGAATCATTGTACAAATCTCCAAAAATTATTATAATTACATAGGTATGTTAGAAATAACCTAATTAAACTATTAGAGGTGAAAAATAAATTTTTACGGTAGTTACGAAATTTTGGATTTCAGATTGGCTGACCAGGTTGCCAAAGCCAGAAGTATACTGAAACTAAAAATTTAACCATGTGTTCTTAGATATACTAGGACACATAAGATAAAAATTTAAGGCATTCTACCATATAGAACAAAATATTTTTAAAAAAAGAGTACAAAATCGAGGCTGAATTAATTAATAGGTTTAATTAGTGTATTTTAAGCATTTAAGGACATGGAGGTCATTGAAATGAAGTTATAATCAGATGTGTGCAAGCCTAGGATGAATGAATGTGTAAGGATGGAGGAGATGATGTCATGTGGCTTAATTTCAAGCTATTAGATTAAATAGTCAGAGATCAAATCTTAGCCCTTCTTTTACCCATTAAAAGATAAGATAGAATAGTGGAAAAAAATTTAGAAATCTCCCAAAAAATTTAAAATTTTCCCCCTTCTTCCCTTGCAAATTAGAACCTAGCCATTTTCCTCTATTCCACCATTTTTTTTTCACTTAAGCTTCCTCCAACCAAATCTCAAGCTCATATTTCATCCTTATATATAAAAGATCTTCTCTTCAACCTAGAAAGAGAATTGCAGCAATAGGAACTTGGAAATCAAAGAAATAAGGTGAGAGAAAATTAATCTAGTTTAGTAGTTTTGTTAGTTTTTGGTGGAATTGATTAGGGAATTTTATATAGGTATGTAGAGAATGATTAGGAGAGTTATGTAGTAGCTTTTATTGCTTTAAATCATGATATAAACTTATGAATTTCCACCTTTCATATTCAGCCTAAAGAAGAAAAATAAGAGGAAAAGAAAGCCAAGGAAGGAAAAGGCAAGGAAAAGGAAGAGTAAGAGTAATTCAATCTATCTAGAGGTTAGTGGGTGAAATTTACATTAAATTTCATAGATATTAGTGAAGTTTTCATAAATATTACACTATGTAACTACATATAACTTAGTGAACTTGTGAAATAAATTGATATAACATGATATAATGATGAAATAGGCCATTAGGAACTTGAATTAGGGAATAAATCAAATTAAAAAGGATGAAAACCTAATGGGCCAAATCATGTACCTTAGCTCACCTTAATGAAATTTGATGCTTAATTGGGTATTTAATTATAATTAGACAAATTAAGGCGTGAGGAATACAATAGTAATAATAAGGATGAATGATAATTAGCATACCTAATTATGTATAAGTTACATAATGATGAAAGTTAGTGAAACTTAAGAATTTTAATGTGAATTAGGTATATTTCATTGTATCGATGATTAAAATAAATAAAGAACTATGTATGGCATAAAATTGGAAGATGAAATAGTGTATGTATGATTTCACCTAGTGGCCAAATGGTGTATGTGTTATTAATGGCATGTTTTAATTATTTTCTTATGGCCTTGAGCATATATATGAGAAATGTATAATTAGCAAGCTTGAATGGATGCAAAGTAAGCCATTATGGTGTTAACATAATGTAATTAGTATGAATAATAGTGTAAAAATGTAATATAGTATAAGAATTATTAAAGCCTTTAGTGTACAGTGGGTAATCCAGGATCCTAGGACAAAATGGCTAGCCATAGGGTCATCAACTACAGTATTACCATGAGTTTATCAAAATTTTACCATGATATGTGATTATGTGATATATGAAGGATTAGCCGACACAGTATATGGTTAACTATAGAATTTGGTATCGTACCATATGTTGTATGGTCCCTCTAATACATTGGAATAAATGAAGTCCTCGTCTCGCTTATCTAGTTCGAGAATTTCCATTGGTTAAAACTAGGAGAAAAATTGTAAATTTTCAAGTAAACAAGACAAAAGAAGTAAATATTGCATTAAAGATGTTGTATGTGTAAATAAATAAGAAATAATATGAAAAATGAGAATAATATGTCAAAGAAGGGTAAAAAGGTAAATACGTGATAAACCAAGGGTAAAATCATAATTTAATCTTAAAAGGTAAATTAAAAGGTTAAAATAGCTAAATGGACCAAAAGAGCAAAATCATAAATAAGGTAAAGTTCAGGGACCAAAATGTAATTTGCCACCTTAAGAGAATTTTTAGGGAGAAAATTGAAATTTTATACACCTCAATTAAATTTAAAGTCAGAGAAGTCAAACTAGTCAAAAATTAAAGTCAATTTGGTCAAAATAAAATAAAAGTCAAACTTTAAGAACTTAACGGTAATTTTCCACTTAATTATGGACATAAGTGAAATTAAGCAAGAAAAATAATTATTAAGGAAATTTTGAGTAAATTATAGTATAAAAATTATAAATTATAAATTAATTTAATAAAAAGAAATTTTAAGGATAAAATGGTAAAGGTGCTTAAATTAAGAGAATAAATAAGTAAGTGATATTTTATGTAAATATATCCACCACTAAGCGATAATGTTGCTTAGCACGTGGTTGTTTTGACTACACGCAGGGATAGAAAGATGAGACAGTCTGAAGAAGGATCGTTGGCATATACATATGGAAGGCTTTTGGATTTTAATTATGTAAAACTTTTATGTGGCATGTAATATAATGATACTTATAACTTAGTGATATTTAATGGGTGATGTATGTGATGTGCATGTGATTTGTGATTGGGATGAGAATTAAATTTTAGAAGTGCTATGCTTGTGAAAGGAGTATTAGAGGTGGAGGAAATTAATTAGTAGTGTAAATTTGAATAATTATAGGTTTGGATAGCATGATTTTTAAGCCATCATGTTGCCAAAAATGTTACCAAGTGAATAGTAATTTAATGATACCAATATATAAAGGGAAATGAGATTAAACATAGGGTGTTACATTTTATGGTATTAGAGCACCCGATTTAGATGGTCCTAAGATCGTAGTGGATATATAAGTGGTAATGACTAGGTAAATTAATAAGTATATGTACATGCCATATAACTAAAGTGTAAATTTGGAATTTAATCTTGCTTGTTCCTTGTGTATTTCAGTGATAGCCATGGCTTTCGGTTCTAGGCAAGTAGCGGAGTTGGTGAGTATCGTTGAGAGCGGGGCCTCAGAAGTCCAGCAGAAAATGATTCGATACCAAGTAATCGATCTCAACAACCTAGTCAATATACTTCGCCGACATCTCAGGCACCTCCACCACCTTCACTAGTTAACTTTATGCAGATGATGGCGAATTTCTTTTAGAGATTTCAAGCCCTAGCTCCTCCTCAACCTCAGCCACAACCACCACCTCAGCCAGCCAGAAGGCTTATTCTAGAATAGTTAAAAAGATTGGGTGTAAAAGATTTTTATGGTCGGGAACAGGTCACTGCCACGGAAGCTGAAGAATTGCTAAATAAAAATGAAAGATTATTTGAGATTACCCATAACTAACTAGAAGAAAAATTAGAGGGATTAATTGCATTATTCCAGGGCCTAACATATGAATGGTGGGATACTATTAGGCGTTAACTCCACCTGAATAGATCATATGGGATTACTTCTATCAGCAATTCAAAGACAAATATGTAGGCATAGAATTTCAGCGATTAATGGAGGAAGCATTTTAGCGTTTACGCCAGTGAACCCGAACGGTGCAAGAATATGACTGGGAATTTGAGAGACTCAATTTCTACATGAAAGATTATCGAATTCCACCTGAGAAAATGTGTCATCCTTTAGAGAGAGGGCTCCATAATGATCTTAGAAAGGTGTTAGCAGGTTGGGACTACACCAATAGAAAATAACTAGTAGATGTAGCAATAAAAATAGAAGTAATTCAACTTGAAGAAGTAAATAGACAGGCCCGATTTCAGCAAAGAAGAAGACCATCTTTAGGGTTAGTTGGTAGCAGGTCGATCAAAAGATCTAGAGGTTCAACTATAGCTCCCCCATAAGACTCTACAGGTACACCAATAACTAGTCAACGTACTGCAACCCGAGTAACACCATCCATAGTTTCAATGGGCAATGCTCTTCAAGGCCAGGGCCTTAACAAATATGAGGTACCAGCTTATGAACACAATTGACGAGAACATTAAGGTAAGTGTTAGAGATTAATAGGAGCATACCTAAGATATGGGTCCCGAGAGCATTGGTTAAGGAATTTTCCACGTACATAAGCATAGGGTACTACATAAGTTGCATAAGCTCCTATCAGAAGGCAAGCTACTATTTTAGCTCGAGGATGAGGTAGAGGTGGATTTATATCCACTCAGGGTAGTGCACTAGCTTCACAAACTATAGATATGTGTCCCTTTGCATGGACATATACAGTTAGAGCCCAAGAGGACCAGGATGCACCGGATGTGATTGCAAGTAAACTTTATTTGCTTGATGATCCTGTTTATACATTGATAGATCCTGGGTCCACATACTAGTACTTGAGCACCAGAATTGCATAGGGAAAAGGGTTAGAAAGAGCACAGCTAGATCAGGATATCTTTGTAAGAAACCTATTGGGTCACAGTGTGGTGGTGAAAAAAATATATATAGATTGTCCTATTCAAATACAAAAGACTACCTTTCTTGCAAATTTGATTGAGCTTCCATTCCACAAGTTTGATGTTATTTTGGGGATGGATTGGCTTCATAAACATCGAATGATAGTTAACTGTAGCTCGAAGAAAATCACTTTAAAGACCCTAGAAGATGAAGAAATCATGGTTGTGGATGAACAATCTGACTTTTTATCAAATGTTATCTCGGCTACGGTAGCACATAGATGCATTTAAAAGGGGTGAGTAGCTTATCTAGCTTTTGCGATAGAAACTAAAGAAGAGAAGCTGAAAATTAGTGATGTGCCCATAGTTCAAAACTTTCCTGATTTCTTTCCTGAGGACTTACCAGGATTGCCACCTGAAAGGGAAGTTGAATTCACTTTTGATATACTACCTGGTACTGCACCTATTTCAATGGCTCCTTATTGCATGGCACCGATAGAGTTGAAGGAGTTAAGGGTTTAGTTGTAAGAATTATTGGAAAAATTCTTTATTCATCCTAATGTCTCACTTGAGGGTGCTCCAGTGCTTTTTGTGAAGAAGAAAGATGGATCACTTAGGCAATGCATTGACCACAGGCAATTGAATAAAGTCACTATCAAAAATAAATATTCGTTGCCCAGAATTGATGACCTGTTTGATTAACTAAGGGGTGCTGACATGTTTTCAAAAATTGACTTGTGGTCAGGTTATCATCAGCTTTGGGTAAGATGAGTAGACATCCCAAAAATTGCTTTTCACACCCGATATGGACACTATGAGTTCCTGGTTATGCCTTTTCGCCTCACTAGTGCCCTTGCTGCATTTTATAGACTTAATGAATCATATTTTTCATCCGTACTTGGATCAATTTGTGATAGTGTTCATTGACGACATTCTGGTGTACTCCAAAACTCTAGAAGAACATTATACACACTTAAGAATAGTTTTACAGACTTTGAGGGACAAATAATTATATGCTAAATTCAGTAAATGTGAATTCTAGTTGAATAAAGTTACCTTCCTTGGTCATGTGGTATCAGCAGAGTATATTAAAGTGGATCCTAAAAAGATTAAGGTTATTCTTGAATGGAAGCCACCCAAAAATGTTGCAGAAGTTTAAAGTTTCCTTGGATTGGCTGGATACTTCAGACGATTTGCCAAAGGATTTTCCATGATAGTTGCTCCACTTACCAGGCTATTATAGAAAAATGCCAGGTTCGAGTGGACTAATAAATGCCAGGAACTGAAGAGTCGGTTGATTGAAGCTCTCGTTCTCTCACAGCCTACATCAGGTAAACCCTATGTCATTTATAGTGATGCTTCCAAGATCAGGTTAGGATGTATACTTATGTAGGAGGGTAAAGTGGTGGCATATGCTTCTAAACAACTAAAATCGTATGAAAGAAATCATCCTACCCACGACCTAGAGTTAGCAGTAATTATGTTTGCCTTGAAGATCTGAAGACACTACTTATATGGGGAGAAGTGTTACATCTACAGCGACCATAAAAGCTTAAAATACTTGCCCACATAGAAGGAACTCAATTTGAGACAAAGCCCATGGCTAGAGCTTATCAAAGACTATGACTTCTTGATTGATTACCATCCTTGCAAGGCAAATGTGGTGGCAGATGCACTAAGCAGGAAATATTTATTGGCCCTTTGAGCTATGAATATCAAGCAGAATGTAGTATGCAATGGAGAACTTATAGTTGAAATGTAATTGAGATCGAGTTGTCTACAACAGGTGAAAGCCACATAGAAGCAAGATGATAGGTTAGCCTCTATCATTTCTCAAGTACAAGTAGGAAAGGAAAGTGAGTTCAGTTTGGGTTCTGATGACTGCCTATACTACAAGGGAAGAATCCGAATAACTAATGATGTAGAATTAAAGAGAAATATCCTGACTATAGCTCATAGTAGTAACTACACCATGCATCCAAGTAGCAATGAGATGTATCAAGAATTGAAGACAATTTATTAGTGGTCAAGGATAAAAAGGGAAATAACAGACTTTGTAGCCGAATGTTTGATATGTCAACTAGTGAAAGCCAAGCATCAAGTTCCATCTGGGCTATTACATCCCATCACTATTTCAGAATGGAAATGGTAGATTACCATGGATTTTGTATCAAGATTGCCATTTACCAGGAAATAACATGATTCTATCTGGGTGATAATAGATAGAATGACTAAGTCTGCTCACTTTCTTCCTATGAGATCTAATTTCTCCTTATCTAAATTTGTAGAGATCTATGTAAATGAGATCATGAGATTGCATGGTGTGCCCATTTCTATTATTTTAGATAGAAACTCATGGTTCACATCTAGATTTTGGCAGAAACATCAAATAGCATTGGAAACCCGCCTGGATTATAACATGTCTTTCATCCACATGTAGATAGCCAATCTAAGCAGGTAATCCAAATATTAAAATACATGTTGCGGTGCTGCATACTAGAATTTGGAGGTACTTAGGAAAAGTACCTTTCACTAGCAGAATTTGCATAAAACAATAGTTATCTATCTAGCATTAAAATAACACCATTTGAAGCTTTATACGGGAGAAAATGTTGAACCCCACTATGTTAGATTGAATTGAGTGAGAGTAAGATTGTAGGACCTGACTTGATCAAAGAGAATGAGGAAAAGGTAAAGTTGATCAAAGACAGCCTAAAAGCCACAACATATAAGCAAAAGTCCTATGTTAATTTAAAAAGGAAGGATATAGAATTTGACGTGAGGGATAAGGTATTCTTGAAGTTTTTACCATGGCGAAAGGTTTTACAATTTAGTAAAAAGGGTAAGCTCAGTTCCAGGTTTATGGGGTCATATGAAGTGATACAGCAACTCGGACTAGTGGCTTATAGATTGAAGCTGCCATTAGAATTAGAAATAATTCATGAATATTTCTTATGTCCATGCTTAAGAGATATAGATCGGATCCTTCTCACATTATCACACTAGGGGAGATTCAACTAAGACCTGACCTCTCTTACGATGAAGAATCGATGAGAATTTTGGTATAAAAAATTAGACAGCTACAAAATAAGCAAATTCTATTGGTCAAGGTACTTTGGACATGCCACAATGTTGAATAAGCCACATTGGACCCTAGGAAATGATGAGACAACAATATCCTCACCTATTCGATTTAGGTAAATTTCAAAGATGAAAGTTTAAATTTAGTGGGGGAGAAATGTAACGCCCCAAATTTGCATATGATATGGATGGTATAATGTAGGGCATGAATAATTACCACAGGAAAAATTTTGGAGTAATCAAAGTTGAATAAGATAGGAAAATTAAAAAATGCTTAAAGGTTAAACTTGCTCGGGATAGAAAAATCCAAGGATGGGCGACCCGACGGGCAATTTAACCTAAAATTAATTTATAAAATTAGGTATTAAATAGAGTCCAGTGGTATAATTTGAGAAGAAAATGAGATTAAATAAACCTTTAAAACAAATAGAGAAGTTTGTACTCATTACCATAAAAAGGGTTGACCAAAACTTTGATCGAACTCAAAACCATTATACAGATCTCCAAAAATTATTCTAATTGCATAGGTATGTTAGAAATAATCTAAGTAAACTATTAGAGGTGAAAAATAAATTTTTTCGTAGTTACAAAATTTTGACTTCTGAACCGGCTGATCAAGTTACCAAATCCAGAAGTATATCAAAATGGTGTCGTAATGGGCTAAAATTTTAAAAATGTGTTTTTAGATATACTAGGATACGCAGGGCAAAATGTTAGGATATTCTGACATGTGGAAAAAAAATTCAAAAAAAGACAAGTACAAAATTAAGACTTAACTAATTAATGGGTTTAATTAGTGTATTTTAAGAATTTTAGGATATGAAGGTCATTAAAATGAAGTTATAATTAAATGTGTGCAAGCCTATGATGAATGAATGTGTAGCGATAGAGGAGATGATGCCAAGTGGTTTAATTTCAAGCCATTAGATCAAATTGTTAGAGATCAAATCTTGGCCTTTCCTTTTACCCATTAAAAGACAAGATATAATAGTCGATAAAATTTTGGAAATCTCCCAAAAATTTAGATTTTATCCCCTTCTTCCCTTGCAAATTCGAACCTAGCCATTTAACTCCACTCCATAATTTTTGCTTCACTCAAGCTTCCTCCTACCAAATCCCAAGCTTATATTTCATCCTCATACATAAAAAGATATCCTCTTCAACATAGAAAGAGAATTGCAGCAATATGAACTTGGAAATAAAAGAAATAAGGTGAGAGAAAATTAACCTAGTTTAGTAGTTTTGTGAGCTTTTAATAGCTTTAAATCATGACATAAACTCATGAATTTCCAACTTTCATATTCGGCCTAAAAAAGAAAAGAAAGAGGAAAAGAAAGCCAAGGAAGGCAAAAGCAAGAAAAAGGAATAGTAAGAGTATTTCAAGCTATCTAGAGGTTAGTGGGTGTAATTTACATTAAATTTCATATATATTAGCAAATTATTCATAAATATTACACTATATAACTACACATAACTTAGTGAACTTGTGAAATAAATTGATATAACATGATATAATGATGAAATAGGCTATTAGGAACTTGAATTAGTGAAGAAATCAAATTAAAAAAGGATGGAAACCTAATGGGCCAAATTATGTACCTTAGCTCTCCTTAATGAAATTTGATGCTTAATTGGGTATTTAATGATAATTAGACAAATTAAGGCATGGGGAATACAATAGTAATAATTAGGATGAAAAGTAATTAATATACCTAATTATGTATAAGTTACATAATGATGGAAGTTAGCAAAACTTAAGAATTTTAATGTGAATTAGGTATATTTCATCACTAATATATGGCGTAGAATTGGAAGATGAAATATTGTGTATGTATGTTTTCACCTAGTGGACAAATGGTGTATGTGGTATTAATGGCATGTTTTAGTTATTTTCTTATGGCATTGAGCCTATATATGAGAAATGTATAATTAACAAGCTTGAATGGATGCAAAGTAAGCCATGATGGTGTTAACATAACGTAATTAGTAAGAATAATAGTGTAAAAATGTAATGCAGTATAAGAATTATTAATGCCCTTAGTGTATAGTGGGTAATCTAGGGCCTTAGGATAGAATGGTTAGCCATAGCGACATATCCACCGCGGTATTACCATGAATTTATCAAAAATTTACCATAAGATGTGATTATGTGATATATGAAGGATTAACCAGCACAATATATGGTTAACTGGAGAATTTGGTATCATACCCCATGTTGTATGATCCCTCTAGTACATTTGAATAATTGAAGTTCTCATCTCGCTTATCCAATTCAAGAATTTTCACTGGTTACAACTAGGAGCAAAATTGTAAATTTGCAAGTAAACAGGACAAAAGAGGTAAATATTGCATTAAAGATGTTGTATGTGTAAATAAATAAGAAATAATATTAAAAATGAGACTAATATGTCAAAGAAGGGTAAAAAGGTAAATATGTGATAAACCAGGGGTAAAATCATATTTTAATGTTAAAAAGGTAAATAAAAAGGTTAAAATAGCTAAATGGACCAAAAAGGCAAAATCTTAAATAAAGTTCAGTGACCAAAATGTAATTTGCCACCTTAAGAGAAATTTTTATGGAGTAAATTGAAAGTTTATACCCCTAAATTAAATTTAAAGTTAAGGAAGTCAAACTAGTCAAAAATTGAAGTCAATTTGGTCAAAATAAAATAAAAGTCAAACTTTAAGAACTTAAGGGTAATTTTCTACTTAATTATGGACATAAGTGAAATTAAACAAGAAAAATAATTATTAAGGAAATTTGGTGTAAATTATAGTATATAAAGAACAAATTATAAATTAATTTAATGAAAAAATTTTAAGGATAAAATGATAAAGGTGCTTAAATTAAGAGAATAAATAAGTGAGATTTTATGTAAATGTATCCACCACTAAGCGACAATGTTGCTTAGCGCGTGTTTGTTTTGACTGCATGTAGAGACAGGAAAATGAGACAGTCTGAAGAATTATCCTTGGCATGTACATATGGAAGGCTTTTGGATTTTAATTATGTAAAACTTTTATGTGGCATGTAATATAATGATACTTATAACTTAGTGATATTTAATGGTTGATGTATGTGATGTGCGTGTGATTTATGATTGGGATGGGAATTGAATTTTAGAAGTGTTATGCTTGTGCAAGGAGTATTAGAGGTGGAGGAAACTATTCGAGAGTGTAAATTTGAATAATTGCAAGTTTGTGTAGCATGATTTTTAAGCTTTCATGTTGCAAAAAATATTACCAAGTAAATAGTAATTTAATGATGTCAATATATATAGGGAAATAAGATTAAACATAAGGTGTTACAGTACTTGTGAGCTCTAGATGGTACTATTAATCTTGATGGTACAATTTATTATTAGAAAATGACTATTCATATAGTCGAGATATTTGGGGCATCACAATCTAGGATCCTAAACTTAATGCTCAAAAAAAGGTTAAATGTAAACCTATTACACTAGCTATTTATTATGTTTTACCAATATTGATTGGTTCAATGCTATGACATTTATTTTGCTTAAACGAAATTTCAAAGTTGAAACTTGTGAATGGAGATGATTTATGTTGGGAGAGCTTTACCCTAAAATGGGCGATCAAAGCTCAAAAATTTCCATTGATCAAAGATATATGATTATAAGTAGAACTAGTAGCCATTTAGGTTTGAAAACTAGGTGCACTACAAGAAACTCTGAAAATAGCAACGGAATTGATTCCATTGCTAAATTAGCAACGAAAATGAATTATGTTGCCATTTAGCAATGGAAAATACATTCTATTGCTAAATTTAGTTAAACATTGTAGATTTAGCAACAAAAATATATTTGGTTATTTTTCGTTGCTAAAAGTGGAGGGAATTATTAGCACCAAAATTTAGCAATAGAAATTAGCAATGGAACCCTTAAACCATTGCTAAAAAGGCGCCAACGTTTGGCGGATTAATTTTGGAATGAAAAATAGCAACGAAAAATTTTTTCCGTTGCTAAAATTGCAACCGAATTTAAATTTCGTTGCTATTTTTGCAACGAAAACTGAATTCGGTTGGTATTTTTGGTGCCAAGGAGGTGGAATAACTTTGGGTCTAAAAATGCCAATGGAATTATTTTTCCGTTGCTAAAATAGCAATGGAATTTAAATTCGGTTGCAATTTTAGCAACGAAAAATTAATTCCGTTGGCATTTTGCGGCACATGTGGAAAATCTTTGGGACCAAAAATACCAACGGAATTTTTGTCCATTGGTGAAATAGCAACGAAATTCAAATTCCATTGCTATTTTACCAACGAAAAAAATTTCATTGGTATTCGGTTGCTAAATTACTGATTAGAAAAATTTAGTTCCAAATTAGCAACAGAATTGATATTCGATTGCTATTTTAGCAACTAAAATAAATTCAGTTGCTATTTTCAATTTTGCCCTATTGCCCTAGGTATAAATAATCCAATTTTTTCTGTTCTTTCATTTTTCATTTTCAAACTAAACCATGGTAGACAAAGATGATGGATTTGGGTTGGGGTTGAGTCTCGGTTAAGGTGGCCAAACCCAATCTCACAATCAGCCTTCTTCCATGCTTAATCTCATGTCGTTTCCTTCCTTCTTCATGTAGAATGATCCCCATACGACCTCTTTCAATGACCTCTTTCACTCCTCTTGTACTTTTTCTCTTTCTTTTTCATGTTTTTCTTCATATCCATTTTTTGTTTCCAAGGTTTCTAATTTTGGTTAAATGCATGGCAGCTAGGAGCTCTGATTCTAGGTCCTTTCAGCAAGGGATTGATATGAATTGGATGCCGATGGTGGTTGATTACGAAGATGATCAAGCCGACGCTTTTTCTCAAATAGCATGATTTCTAGCATTAGCGAGAAAAGAAGTTATAGAGAGCAGATTGGTGAGGAGATTGAAGCTGAGAGAGCCTCGTGTTCTCGTGGAGGAAGCGACGATGAAGATGGAGGTGCCGCCGGTGATGCTTCTAGGAAAAAGCTCAGGCTGTCTAAGGAATAGTCTTTAGTTTTTTAAGAAACTTTCAAGGAACACAATACTCTCAATCCTATGAGCAGCATTTTGGTTAAATTTATGTTTAATTTCTCTCTTCTATAAATTTTCAATTCTCAAGTTTGTGATGGAATTATGGTTACAGAATCAAAAGTTGGCTCTGGCAAAGCAGTCGAATCTCAGACTAAGACAAGTTGAGCTGTGGTTTCAGAATCGAAGGGCAAGGTGAGACTATTTCCTTCCCACACACTTAGGGGTATTCTTGTCCTTCTTGAATAATTTCATAAGGTCATAATAGTCTTTTCAACTTCTATCGATTTATTGCTCCAAGTTGTGCTTCAGGTGCAACTTGCAGTCATATCCTGTTCAGTAAAAAATCGTGGTGAAGAGAATTGCTCATCTGAAAGTCAATAAAAATTGGAAGTGTTAATAAATATTGCAGCATTTATTTGGTCCACAATCATTTATTCTTTAATGTGGATGCAAGTCAAGTAATTAATCTTAACAATATCTATGTCAATTGAAATGGTTTAATCGCTGTCATATTAGATTTGTAATTAGCTAAACTTCATAGTAAATAAGTTTCTGCAAAACAACGTGAATTGCTCATCTTAATATTGGCAAAATATGATTTATGAATTTGTTAGATAAGAGTGAGATACACACATGGTTCCATGGATGCAAACTAAGTTACTCATGGTTATAATTTAAGAAATTTATAAATCATATTTTGATTGTGTTTCTAGTTTATTTTTAATGTTCCTTTTCTTGTATTTATTATTTGTTTGGTATATTATGTTTTAGGTTTAAATACCTGATTTTTTATGGTGAACTGTGTGCAAAATCTGTCTAATCTCTTGTCACGTAATCTAGGAACAGGGAGGAGCCTGAAAGCTATTTTTTGTTTTTATTTGTAAATTTCCATACTAATGCTCAGTTAACTATAAAGTTCACTTTTTGTTTTTATTTTTGTTTTATTAAGTTTTGGTTCAAAATGCTCTCTTTGTGCAATTCTCTTCATGTAAAGAAGTGGAATTTAAGGTTTACTTAGATTACTTAAGTTCATAATACTTGATTCTTAGTTCCCAGATGAGTTATTGAAGGATTCAGTCAAGGTGGTGATTGCTTTAAGGGATAAACTACTGTCACTCAGAGAATCTGTTGTTGGAAAAAATAGAGATAGCAAGGAGGTTTCTCTATTTGTAATGGCATATGCAACATATGGTAGCTATTGCGTTGATGAAGTTGGAGCTTCTAATATTGATGCTGATTGTGTCATACATTATAGACATACATGTCTTAGCTCGTGAGTATTCTACAACATATTCTATGAATCCATGCACACGCATGTTGTTGAAACTATTAGTGTTCTCAATATTTTTAGGTATAGAAGGCCTCTGACTAGGTCATTTATAGTGCAACATGTCCTTAAGATGTTAATTTTGAATTGAAATTATATATACGCACTTTTGGTTGACTTACATATGTGAGTAGATTAAGAGAGCTGCCATACATATGTTGGTTGACTTATATTTGATTTGTTTCTTACAACAGATCCAGTCATGCACGGAATACTTAATTGGGAAGCTCAGACTCACATCATTAATGGCATTGCTTTAGGACTTAATTACCTTCATCAACATTCAAGGTCCCAAATCATTCATGGTGAATTGAAAGCTACCAACATTTTATTAGATGAAGATATGAATCCCAAAATTTCTGATTTTGTGATCACAAGATTTTTTGGCGCCAAGGAAACTTTGGCTACTAACCGTATGTTCGGTACTTTGTAAGTGCAATTCACATATAAATATCATTTGTGTGTGTCTAGAAAAATTAATTTTCATAGCTGATCCTTTATTTGGTTGACCCAAAACACATATGAACATGGTAAAAGTGCATCTATTACTCCTTTACACTTAGAAAAAATGACTTTATTATCTCTTTAACTTGAAAAAACTGCACTATATCCTTTTTTTTATATAAAATGGATGATACTAATACTTTCTTGATGTAATGAATTGTAGTGGCTATATGTCTCCTGAGTATGCTTCTGAAGGTATTGTGTCAAACAAATCTGATATATTCAGCTTTGGCATTTTACTGTTGGAGATCTTGAGTAGCAAAAAGAATAATTTTCGTAATGACAGCTCTTTTAATCTACTCACATATATAAGTCATCCATAACATGGAGATTGACGATAATTTTTGAATAATCATCATGCTTAATCAACGATTTAAAACTAATTTTAAGTGTAATGTCACTTAAGGCCTTATTTATAAATCAAAAATTACATTTTTTATTTTATTTTTTTGCTGTAGCTTATTATTAGCTAGATATATAATAAATAATTATATAATATATTTTTAAATTTTAGAGATTGAATAATTGACATCTTAGCAAAAATAATAGGATCGAGCCTTAAACCACAATAAGTGGTATTAGGCTAATAGCCCAACCATACGAGTCCAGTGCAGGCCCAATTACTAGATTTTGTTGGAACTTGCATGTATAGGTCATCCATCTGTATTATCCTGTAAGATGATGAATATTAGTATTTTAAACATTTTATCATAGAAATTATTATTTAAACTATATTTAGATAATATATATTAGTTAATTTTTATGCCTCGGATCAATTTCAGTTAAATTTTTAACTTCTAATTTCTATTTTTTATGCAAAATTCATTTTTTTTTTCAAAATTGTGTTTAATATAATGTTTTATTGAGAATTTTATTGATTGAGGAGGAGTTGTATGTTAGAGAGTATGCCCTAGAGCCCATGTAATAGGGATGTTTTTCATATGTATGAAATTTATATTCTTAATAAAAGGCATCATTCATTTATTAATGTTATGTTTGAATACATGAGTTTGTAAATCTTAAATTAATAAATGAAGTCCTAGATATTATAAACACAGTGCAGAGGCAATCATGAAGGTGTTCATGATGTGAGATGTCTATTGCATGCAAATGTCTTAATATCTAAATATCCCTAGTCATAGAATTAACAAGATAGGACATTGTTAATTCGGACAGACTAGCACGTGTTATGCTTCTTGAATGGTTCAAGTAGTGGTTCTCATAACTGTGATTATGAAAGATAATCAAAGCTAACATGTGGATGCTTGTTAGAAGAACAAGTTCATTGGAGACCTGTACAGAGAATCCTCACATGGATATTAAATCTATGTCAGTGAGGAATCTCTTCATAGCGGTTGTGCAAGTATCCTTAGACTTGAGATCACCAAAGTTATCTTAAGTAGCAAGTGGTATACTTTGACTCCATAACTGATTACTTCCAACTGGGAGTGAACATAGTTAGGAGATTGGGTATATCATGACCTACTTGAAGATAGTTGAGTGATTGACAAAGGATTCACCATTCCAGATTTAACAAGGGAAGTTATCTCACATGATTCTATAATTGCCTTGTTCAGTGAATCTCTCGCCAGAGTAATATGCCGAGATGGATGGAGATCCATGAAGGGCATTTTAGGAACAATGGTTAAATTAATAGAACATACATAATTAGATTTATATGAGTTGACAGAAATCCATACTCAAAATCTAATTGAGAAAAGAGTGGTGAAAGGAGTAATTGCACAGTAACTGCTTCTATGGAAGGGTACAGTCAAACCACATGACTTTCCTGACATTTGGGTAGTCATAATGCCTAGCTAGAGGCCAATCATGACTTGTATAATGATATATCAAAAGTATCAATAGTGATTGATAAGATGATTTAAAGGAGTTTAAATCATGTGAGTTTTGAATAGAACTCACAATTACATATTATACTGCCAACATGGACAGGAACCCAATAGGTCACACACTTATAGAGAAAAGGGTAAAATGGTAAAATAACAAGGATAATAATATTTGATATTATTATGAAGGTAGAGAAGTGAATAAGATAATAATTAATTATGATCAAATAAAATTGTCCGCGGAACTTTTGAGAAATGTTCTGCAAAATTGAACCTAATTGAAATAATGTATTTTATGATTAATTATTATTATCTTATAAGTGTTATAAGACTACTATAAGTGTTATAGGACTGATATAATAATTAATAGGTCCATTGGAGAAATTATAAGGGGCCAAAGGAATGAAGAAGTTAGAGGAAGCCCTTCAGAAGAGGGCCACACGCCAACTCCATACAGAAGGGCTTAGAGGGCTTTTTCTTTGACCAAATTAATTTATATATGTTACATAAGTGTTATGGAACTTACATATTTAATTTGGTTGGATTTGGAATCCATTTGGGTATTTAAATTCAATTAGATGCACAAAGGGCCTAGTTTGTGGATTTTGTGCATAGACTTTTATGAAAAGGTTTAAATTGGATTTAATTAAGCCCAAATGATTATAATTAATTCCCAATGGCCAATTAATAATTCTCCAGCAATTTTAAAGAGCCCAATCTCATTAAGGAGTTGGAATTTTAACCTAACTATAAAAGGCCAACTAATGAGAATTAGGGTTAAGTGATTAAAACAAAAGGAAAGTCTTTTTCTTTTATTCTCTCTCCTTTTTTGTGCCAACTCCAAGCTAGCTTCTTGGAATTTCGGCCAGCCCTAGTTGAACACCAATTTGTTGGTTCAATTTACCCCTCTCTAGTGTGGATTACTCATTGGAGGTGTTCGATTTTGGACACTGTGGTTTGTGACAACCCTGTGCGAAGTAAAATCAACTGTTCAACAAAAGTCAAAGGTGATTTTTCTTATTCTCATATAGTTATATTGTGTATTCATGGCAAGATCAGATCTAATGGTTAAAAAATTTTAAAATTCCGCTCATGTATGTGATGCATGTAACCGTTAAATTCCAACATTGTATTATTAAGATAATGTTTCTATTTGTCACAATATGTTGTAAGAAACATGTCCTTAAGATGTTAATTTGTTACTTTCCTGCCTTATCAAAATTTAGATGCCTATAATCTTCACCATTTTGGTTGTCTATATGCTGCATTAGAATTGTATAATGATTATTCAAGCAAACTCTAACTTGATCTTTTTTTTCTTATATATTGCACCTCTACCTACCAAACCTTCTCTCTCTCTCTCTCTCTCTCTCAAACATCAACTTAACAATGGTTTCTATTCTTGTGGTTAGTCAAGGCATGCTTTGATGTACAAATCTCATTGCCAATATAAAAATTATGTCATGTGGTTTCCCTCCCTACTCCTGCTAGCATTTGAATGTTTGCTTGATCATGGTTTTCTAACAATTGATAGGGAATAAAACATGAAACAACTAGCTATATGTTGTAATCACTAAGTAGGAATCACAAAGTGTCAGTCTTTATAGTTGATAAGCACTGTGAATGGACCAATACTTTTGAACACATTATTGTTTACTTAGCAAAAAGAAGCCATTGATCCATTATATCATTTGTGGTTTGCCACCATACTAAGTAGTAGTGGTATGACTAAGCCCAGACATCTGATTCATCTACATATTTCAATTTCTTTGTAATAGAAAATGACATACAGTTTGGTATGAACTTTGTGAGGATATCGTTTTCTTCCTATTATCAGAGTTTACAAGAAAATCATGTTGGATTTTATCATTTATTATTTCTTTTTATATTCATTTCCCATGTTGCATAGATGTATAATAAGATGGGGTGCATAACTAAAACTACAAATATAACTAGTTCAGTGTACTGAGGCTTGATAAATCCTTAAGATGTATATGTCCTCTATTTTAGTGGAAAAAGGTAAAATAAATAAATAAGTGATTTCTATATTAGTTTATTGTTTCTTTATATTTGTTTTCTGGATTGAATGAAAACTGCACTTGCAATGCTGAGTAAGTATATTGCTGTAGGGAAAAGTACTGAATAATTTGTCCTTAATTTGGCAAATATATCAAATATTATTATAATAGATTTCATAATTGATCACTTTTCTGTTCCATATTAGTGAACTTGAAGTTGAGGTTGCTTCCTCTCTTTGCTTTTACTTGGAAAACAGATTGTCATTTTGAGACGCATTTTGCCTCATTTTGGGACTGTAACTGTTTTATGAAATTTAAGCACTTTTTCTTACCTCCTTCCAAGAAACGAAAATATCAGAGAACTTGATACGGATGGTGCTCAGTATTGATTTTCCGGAGTTTTCTCCTCTATATATTATCATTGTCATCTGAAAATTTGCAAATGTTTTCATTATCTATATAATAATTTGCAATTTTTTTTTCAAAAATATTGCATGTTTTGGTCCCTTAGCTCCATCTATTTTGTCTGTTGATCCCCTAAAATTTTATTATTCAGATTAAGTTGTCAAACTTTTATTTCCTTAAGTTAAGCTAGTTATTGGAATTAACTTGTTCTCTTCTTCAACCAAGAATCTACTATCATGACTTGGACAGCTGCAGAATGGCAACACTCTTAAAGATTGTCTAAACATGTCCATTACATCATGAAATTTTAAATTAGCTGGAAAGTGAATGGATTATCAAGGAATTCAAATTGGTAGATGGCATACTTCAGAATTTTATGCTTAAAAATGTAATTGATTATCTGTCAAAATTTTATGTATGCTTTAATTTCTGAATGCTTTCTTTTTGGAATTTAATTGTGTAGAGGAAGCCAATGGACAAGAGCATATGTCATGAAATTTCAAGATCTGATTAGTGCATCTCCAGTTGAATCGAGGAGATCTGAGGAAGCAAGGTTCTCATTCATGAAGGGCAGATATGTAGAAGATTTTGATCTGCAAGGTGGTTTCACTCACTTTTGTTTTAGTCATTGGATTTACTGGAAGCATATTACTTTCTGAAAATGAAGATGGTTATGCAGATTAGGATGTGATAATTATAGGATGTATGGTTTGCTCTGCTTTAGCATTTCATTGATGCCGTAAATTCATTTATTGGTTTGAATTGGAACATCATTCAACTTTCTTTCAGTTGTGGCCATTTTTTGATTGCAATATTGAGCTAACTATAAAACATTATTCAACTTTCTTTTAGTTGTGGCTGTTTTCTGATGGAAATTTTGGAATTTGCAAAGCATGAAGAGTCCCTTCAACCTCTCATCAAAATAAACAATAGTTTAGCGATGGAATAGCGACAAAAATTCCGTCGTAATTTTTTTATAATTTTGGCTGAATTTAGCAACCGAAGCTTCAATTCGGTTGCTAGAAATAGCAACGAAAATTCTAATTTTGTTGGTAAAAATAGCAACGGAAAATAATTTCCATTGCTAAAAATACCAGCCGCCAAATTTGCAACTGAATGTTCCATTGCGATTTTCCGTTGCTAATTTTTATTAGCAATGGAAATTCAACAAATTCGGTTGCTAATTTCCATTGCTATTTGCTGATTTTCTTATAGTGGTGTATACGTTGAAAGAAATGGATGGCCTCGTGACATATCACCATAGGCTAGGAAAGTTGATATAAATTTTGGACTTAAGAAAAAGGAAAAATAGATTCATTAACTCCTTAAATAAGGCAAAAATCAAGTTTAATCTAGCTATTAAGCCTTAATTATGGATTCTATCAATATAAATATGTGTAAAAAGGATGAGAAATCATTCTAAATATACATAAAAGGGATGAGAAATTCCCATACCTTCACCAAGCTTGGTTAATTGTCTATATGCCTTCTGTTTGACCTTTTCTACTACTTTTTCTTCGACTAAAGCATAAAACACATTCAAATCAGTATTCACAATATGATCACACTTCAATTTATGTGATGGATGCATTAGGGAAGAAGGAGAAACCGTTAGCTCATTTAAATACACGAAATTAAATTATATTAAACACTTGATTCAACCAATTATATTCTTTTGATTTTTGCTTTTAATTAGGAATAGATTTGTGAAAAATTTATGAAAAGAAGGAACATAGAAAAATATTATTTATGGCCTAAGAAGATAACCAACCAAAGCTTATTTTCTCCCTCAATTTATATGTCACTTCTACACACATATTCTAGAAATCTAAATGTTGAAATTCCATTGGTTCAAACTTTTCATCTTTGTAAATTTTCATTTCCTCCATCTAATTATTTAAAACTCCTAAATATATAAAAATTTAATTTATTTTAACCCATAAATTTATAATTGACTTATGTTTAAGCATGTATGCCATAATTTAAAAGATTATCAATTTACCCCTAACTTATACATTAATGTCAAACATGTCCTAGTCACAATAATTAATACACAATGTCATTATTACCAAATCCTACCAAGGTATTATTGTTAGTGTAAGTCCTAGCCCCAATAGATTGTAATAAAATATTTGAGTTAATAAATAAGGCATTTGTTTTATCTTTTGTATTCCTGTGCATATCAATTGATAGAACTATCCAAGAATGTTGTTTCAGTTTAAAGTATCATGTGTGAGGCATATGGTTGTAAGACCTTGAAACAAAAGAGACATCATTCTAAATATCCCTAGTTAGTCATTGTTATGGGAATAACAATGAATTAAGACTAGTATGCTCTCTCTGATAAGTTGAGTTATGTCTTACGGATCATAAGGACAAGAGTGTCAATCAGATATCATAGATACATGTTTAGAACATGCTATCTAGATTCGATCCATTTATGAGAACACTACATGGTATAAGTCATAAGTGTTTCTCATATGCAAGTTTTGCATTGGAGTTCTTAGACCTAAAATCTCTATGAAACTCTTTATGTATTACTGTATACTTTGACATACACCTAACGTGCTCGTAATAGAGTGATAAGTATGGGTATGGTTGGGTATACATTGATTCATGTTAGAGAGCATGGGAGAAGTGAAGGGATTACCCCTCTCAATAAGAGAGAAAATATCATCGGCCACTTGATCAGTGAACTGAGAAGTGTATGGCCATACCGAGATGAAATAATGAGTAATCATTATTTATCTGAGAGTTCAGTTTCATTGGAATATCAAGAAAGGAATTAATTTATATAAGGGTGACTAGTTTCATGCCTTATATTAATTCTGATATTTTTGGGTAAGGGACTATGCAAAATTGTATTAGGTAACAAAATGCCATATGCATTTTCATTTAATTTGGAATGCTATAATATCTTGCTAGAGAATATTTATAGCCTTTGAATTAATTTATTAATTCATTGCCAACATTAAATGGACCTATAGGATCGCACATAAAGCATTGGGCTTAAAATATTTAAATTAAGTATTGGGCATTAATTTGGGCTTTTAATTAAAGTCAAATTAATGTGTGTAATGGATTATTAGATTGCTATTGGACCTTGGCCCATAAGAGAGAGAAATTCAGCCCACAAGGTTTAATTTCAATTAATTAAATGTCTTGTATCAATTTAATTAATTGGGTCTTAAAGCCTAAAAGGATTATGATCAAATAAATCACTTAAATAGGAATACTATTGGCCGAAATTCCTAGAGAGAAATCAAGGAATTTCAGCATATCCTTTATATTAATTAAGTAGTTTATTTGATTAATATGTCTTGTATATTCCTATTTAATTAAGTGGTTAATTTGATTAATATGTCTTTTGTTTTTATCTTGGATAAATTAAAAGAGTTTTTATCAATAAATATTACTTATTTTAATTAAGTGATAAAGGCAAATATTAATTATCTTTAGCTAATATTAATTATCCTAAGGTAGTATATTTGAGATTTATCACTTAAAAAATAAGATAATATATATATTGGATGAGAAAAAATAAGAAAACCTAATTTTGTGTGTGGCGTGAATAGTAACGCATGAATAGTAACTCGTGAATAGTAACTCTCTCTCATAATTTTATTTTGGCCAATTTTTCACAAGGAGAAAGGATTGTTCCTCATTCTCTTGTGATATTGGGTAGTAATAGCAACCTTAGAGAAGTACAAAATCAAATTTTGTAGCTTCAATCAATTGCCATTACACAATACTTAAACAGAGAGCTAGCAATCTCGATTTTAAGCCGTCTTTGCAATTGTGTGTGTGAACATAGAGAAGAGTGGCGTAAAGGCTGTTCTTTTGGAATTGGCAAAGAAGATCAAAGGTTGATAAATCACTCTTGATTGCTGATCATCATCAAAACCAAATATTGAAGTGCATCTAAAGTTGTAAGTTTTACAACCCTAAAATTGCATGTTTCATTTCTTACTTTGGAATTGTATGGTATGTATGATAAAATTTTTATTTTTCCGTTGTGTTATCATCACCATCATACCATGTCATATTCCATCAGTGGTATCAGAGCCTAAATATGCTTATTTTAGTGCTTTATATGCATGAATTATTTAATCAAAAATCGTTTTTATAAATACATGCAATGCTGAAATTTTCTGTTTTGAGTTTTTTGCATTGTTTTGGTGTAAAAACGATTTTAATTGATTAGTTAGGTATTATAATTAATATGATATGTTAATATACTGTCCTAAGATGTTATTAGGGCTGGTAATGGTCGGATTTAATTATTTATACCTGATGGTACATGTTAATAACGAAACTAGGTGCTTTTGGCATGTTAATTGTTAGTTTAACAACTAGTTTTAAATATTAAATGTAAAAACGATTTTGGCATGTTTGTAAGTGATTTTTAAAGATTAAATATCAGGTCTAGACATATTTTATATTTGGTTTTAATTCTAGTCCATGACAATTTAATTGATTAATTTTAAAATCACTTAAAACTATGACTAGTTTGTGTTTGTTACATATTTAATCAACATTGTTTGTTTTGTTTTGATTAAAATGGTAAAAACACATTTAGATCAGATTGGTACAAAATATTAAATCAATGTTTATGACCTTATTTAAATTATTTAATGAATTATAAAATTGATTTAAATGTTTGTGCATTTTGTGGCATCATATAAGCATTAAACAACTAATTCATTGTTGTTTGTTTGTTTTTCATGAATGCCGTGTATATTTATATGTTCTTCATGATTATATGTTTTAATTCATGTTGGTACATATTACATGCATTTTTAGTGTTTATGGGCTAAATGACATAAAATTAAAAATGGAAAAATTGGAAATTATACTATAGTGGATTTATGGCACAAATCTAACTAGTTCGTATTTTGGGTTTTTAAGAGAACTTATTCAATAAGAGGATTTAGTCCATTGGGCTTTGGCCTAGGACCATCATGGGGTCTTCTATTAAAGGTTCAAGTACACAATTTCCATTAATGGATTTGGCTAAATTAATTAAAATTGGACTTTGTTTGATCCATGAATGTTATGTATTTCTATTTGCTAGTTTGGTGTGATGAATGGATATGCATGGTGCATTCATGGGCCCTGGGTTTTGTAATTAAATATGGCCTGCAAGCCATTATGTTTTATTGTAAAAGTTTCATTTATTTCTTAGAATAAAATATAATTGAAGACTTTGTAAATCAATACGAAGCCCACCGGAGTGGAGAAGCCAAACTCGAAGATTCTTATGTAATAGTATAGAATCTTAGTTGTAGGTTTTTGGGCCCATGTTTGTCATGCTTTACTTTATGCAATTATATATATATGCATGTTATGGATGGATGACAAAGCGTATGCCATGTAAGCCGTAATAAAATGAATCCCCAAAATAGTAAGTCACAAAGTTGCCTTCCTAATTCAAAACATGTCAAGGCATCGATCATCGGTCACGTAGACTAGGAGTCTTAGATGCACCCAATTATCTTTGTGAGGTATGGGTTGTGGATGTAGGTTGGATTTAACATGGAATGGGATGCTCGGACCTAGGCAACTTATAAATGGGATTGTGCTATAACATCTTAAGATGTTAGCCCATTTGATCCAAGAGTCATGTACGAGACATGATTGGAGTCTTCCTACCTAAGTAATTTAACTTGTTAGGTGTACAAGCTCAACTTGACTAATAAGTTGTTATGAAATGTGGATCTTGGCCCACATTAAATCACTAACGCGAATTATTTAAGGGGATATTAATCCGGTTTGTGGGATTATAATAAGACCTCATTTAATCTTGCTAAATTTTATTATTGTAGATTGAAAATGGCATCTTCAAATAACAATTTCTCATTGCGATCGGTCCTTGAAAATGACAAATTGAATGGCACCAATTTCATAGACTGGTCTCGAAACTTAAGAATAATTCTTAAGCAAGAGAAGAAGTTGTATGTTTTGGATGCACCCTTACCTGAAGAACCTGCTAGGAACGCTTCTGTGGTTCAAAAGGAAACTTTTGAGACCAAGAAAAGCGACTCCAACGATGTGACCTATTTGATGCTAGCCACTATGGTGCCTGAATTGCAAAAGCAATTTATGGACCAAGAGGCCTATGCGATCATGGTGCACCTCAATGAGATGTTCCAAGAGCAAGCTCGTCACGAGAGATTCGTGACAACAAAGGCTTTAATTTCTTGTAAGATGGCTGAGGGTACTCCTGTTAGTACCCATATACTCAAGATGAAAGGGTATCTTGATACTCTTGAGAAGCTTGAGGTACAAGTGCCAAAGGAATTGGCCACTGACTTGATCTTAGGATCATTGTCTGTTGCTTATGATCCATTTGTGATGAATTATAACATGCATGCAATGAGCAAGTCAGTTACTGAGCTTCATAGGATGCTTAAGAATGCTGAGGAGAACATTCGGAAGACCAATCCCGTACTGGTGGTTTAAAAGGGAATTAAGAAAGGACCCGCTAAGGGAAAGGGAAAGGGAAAACCCAAGTCTTTTGGGAGTGCACCTCAGGTCCAATCCAAGCCCAAGGCGCAAAAGCTCAAAGAGAGTGAGAGCACTTGCTTCCATTGCAACAAGATAAGGCATTGGAGGAAGAATTATGCTCTCTTCAAGGAAGAACAAAAGAAGAATGGAGCCAAGGCATCCAGTTCTGGTATTGTTGTTGTTGAAACCTTTCTATTTCTACCACTTGGGTATTGGATACCGCTTGTGGTTCTCACATTTGTTCAAATGTGCAGGGGCTAAGAAATAGGTGGTTACTTGGGAAGAATAAAGTGGACCTCCGTGTGGGGAATGGAGCACGAGTTGCTGCCATGGAGATAGGCGACTATCACCTCACTTTACCTTCCGGACTTTGTATTGTTTTGAATAATTGTTATTATGTACCTGCTATGAGCAGAAACATTATTTCAGTTTCATGTTTGGATAATGATGAATTTGATTTTGTTATTAAAAATGGCAGTGCTCATATTCGTTGCCAAGGCATTTCTTATGCCAATGCCATTATGCAAAATGGCCTTTATATCCTTGATTTGCAAAACAAAGAGTCAGTATACAACATTAATACGAAGAGGGTTAAATCAAACGAATTGAACCCTACTTACTTCTGGCATTGTCGTTTAAGACATGCAAACGAAAAATGCATTTCAAGACTCCACAAAACTAGAGTGTTTGGGTCATTTGACTTAGAGTCTTATGATACATGTGAGCCATGTTTGCATGGAAAAATGACAAAAAGTCCTTTTAACAAGAAAGGTGAGAGGACTAATAACTTATTGGAACTAATACATACCGATGTATGTGGTCCATTAAGCATACAAGCTAGAGGTGGTTTTAGCTACTTCGTGATGTTCACAGATGACTTCAGTAGATATGGCTATGTCTATCTAATGAAGTACAAGTCTGAAACTTTTGAGAAATTCAAAGTGTTTAAGAACGAAGTAAAAAATCAACTTGGCAGAAGTATAAAAACCATTTGATCATATCGAGGTGGCGAATACTTAAGCCAAGAGTTTGACAGTCATCTAAAGGAGTGTGGTATTATATCACAGCTCACTCCTCCTGGAACACCACAATGGAATGGTGTGTCCGAAAGGAGAAATCGAACTCTGTTGGACATGGTTTTATCTATGATGAGTCAAGCTAATCTTCCTATCTCTTTTTGGGGTTATGCATTAGAAACTGTTATGTTTCTATTAAACCGTACTCCAACTAAAGCAGTTGAGAAGATACCATACGAGGTATAGACTGGGAAAGAACCGAATATGTCTTTTCTCAGGATTTAGGACTGTGAAGCACATGTTAAGAAATTAACATCTGATAAACTAGAGTCCAAATCAACTATTTGCTTATTTGTGGGTTATCCCAAAGAAACAAAGGGATGGTGTCATGGCATTCGTAATCATTTTGAATGTATTGAGAAGATGGTGGTCCTCAGGCTTGTATTCAGGGAAGAGGGACGATTCTCAAATTTTAAAATGACAAAAATGATTATGTTAGAGTCTTAGGACATGACTTGATAAGATAAATTAGGCATGAGGCCCAAGCTATTTCAATAAGGGTAGTCCCTAAGATTAATTAATGGATGGCACTACAACAGTCATCCTAAATGCATTAGGGAGATAACAACCCTTGAATTACTCTAAAAAAAAGGATACCATCATAACTATTTTTGAATGCATCACGGAGGCAATAATCCTTGAACCTGTATATTAAAGGAAAATTATGTTACAACTTTTGGCATAACTTGGCCAAATAAATCAATCTAGAAATACTCCCTGAAATAAAGGATAACACCATGATGGTCACGAATGCACCAGGGGGTGATGATCCCCATGCCTAAAAAAGAAAATTATGTCAAAATCATAGTAAGATAAACCAAGTTATGAATACTCACTAAGTTGGTAAAAAGACAGCATTGTAGTGGTCATCACATTGATGTGAGAAATTCTTGAATCTTTAGGCTATCATACTTGAAGGATCGGGCAAATTGTTTAGGCAAGGATGGGGGAGTTGACTTCCATTTTACCTATAAGGTTATGTACATGGCAAAATATACAAAAGATTGCATGCAAGGTGTATAAGAATGCATGTAAGCATGAAAGAATGTATGCATGAAATGCATGGTCTACACCATAGGTGGTTAGGGGACTCCATCTCAAATGCAATCTAATCGATAACTCATACATATCTTTCTCACTCTCTTGGTCTCCAAGAAAGATTTCTTTGGTCATTTTCTTTAGTTTTTTATACCTTATCTTCTTTTTGAGCTCTCTTATTATCTTAGGGAAATTGTCCATTACGTTTTGACCAAAGATAATTTACCCCTTTTTCAGACTACGCATAACATCTGATGCCTTCAACATTTAGAAATGGTGAAAGAAGTCTTTGCCATATGAGGGGTTGCTGTCACTGCCTTGGAATTAAACCCACTTTAGCATGTCTCTATGCATGCTATAGGTTTCTTTTAATAGGTTAACCATATGTTTATGCCTAACTTATGTATAAATCCCTATTTCCATGCATCAGGTGGCAATAACAGTAGCTATGACCAGACATGTAATACAATAACACAAACCTTGATTTATTCTCAAAGGGTGACATTTTATGTGCATTTGATTTCTATTATCAGTCAGCCTTCATAGGTTTTCTTGGAATTTTGAATGAATTAGTTTCGAAAAGTCAAGATTGACATTTATGCTCACTTTTTAGGTGAATAAGGCTTTATGTTTAAGCTTACTACTAAAAAAGATGGGGATGGAATGCTATAATGTTCTTATCATCTAGTGAAATGCCTTTAAAAGTTTAGGTAAAGATTTAATTGCTTTTATTTTATCCTCTCAAGATTTACCGTAGGAGCCAAAGAATACACTCAAAGTGTCTCTATGCTCGAGATTGAATAGAAAGGTGTTTATTGAATTAATGTCTTAAAGATAGGCCATAGTTATTATTATGCAAGATATTATAAAATAAGATATTGTATACATAAGAAAATCTCATATAATTAACATGACTAAAGAAACATATACATTGTTTAAAGACACATTTACAATTTCAAAAAGATGGCTTATATTACATATTTTCCATACTATAAGTATAGATAAAAAAAAAGTCCTTCAATGCCTTAGGATTTTCCTTTCCTAGATGGTACCCCTAAGGTTGATGTTGATGTGAAGCTTATAAAAAAAGCTTAAATTCTCCCTCTTCAGGATCGACGCTTACTGAATGTTAACCAAACTCTAAACAAGATCTCTTAGAGGATGGCAGTAATCCATATTGTGCCCTGTGTGTTGGTTGTAAGCACAATACCAATTAGTTCTATGACCAGGTTTTCCTTGGCTTATGGCCGGCTTTGCTGATAATGGTTGTAACTTCCCTTACCTATTAAGGCAAGCGAGGGACCAAGACAGAAGCTTACCCTTAATGGTATAATGATTCCTCTTTGTTCTTATGGTTAAAACTCCTGCATACCCATCATTGCTATCATCTGAGTCTCCGTTCTCCTGCTCATTTCACAAATTGCCTATTTTTATACTCATAACCCGAGCCTTTTCTTCCAAATATTCTCTCTCAGCCTCAATGGTGATGTCCTTAAGAGATTCTTAGTCTTTGAAGCCTTTCATTTTTAGCTCATCTCTTAGATAAGGACTGGCATTTCGAATCAACACCCTAATTTGACAGATAGTCTTTAGCTTTTGCTTTATCTCCATCACTCTATTCCTTCATTGGGTAAGGTACTCATGAAATGCTTCCTCTATTTTTTGATGTAGCAACTCTAGATCTTTTAGGCTTACTTATAGCCTTATGCTACAATTATACTGTTTCAAAAATTCCTCTATTAATATATCCTAATCCTTTTTTATTCTGTGATCTAATCTGTGATACCAATCAATGATAGCGCCTATTAGACTAAGGCGAAAGTACTCAATCTTTTGTTTTTTTAATTAAGGCCATCCCCTTCATAATTCAATATAATGCATGACACACAAACAAAAATATACACACTTTCATGGCAAAGAGGATTATCATACATTTTTTACATTATTATAATAATTATCATTATTTATTTGCTTATAAAATGAAATGCATGTTCATGTACAATCATACATATAAGATTCACATGTTGTAGCTTACATTTACATTTTAGGTTATGATTTATGCAAGCAAAAATCATACATAAGGTGAGATGTAGATAG
The DNA here is from genome assembly GCA_037975025.1 of Excoecaria agallocha. Taxonomy (NCBI): domain Eukaryota; kingdom Viridiplantae; phylum Streptophyta; class Magnoliopsida; order Malpighiales; family Euphorbiaceae; genus Excoecaria; species Excoecaria agallocha. The sequence goes on along the minus strand of CM075807.1, from coordinate 95,693,912 downwards.
ATTATAATAATCCATACATATAAGGCATACACATTTTGTTAGTTATTATTAATTTAAGATTAATTAAAAAATATATATATATACGCAATATGATCAACCACATGCTAGAAAAAATAAACATTCTCCTAACCTTATTGGTCCCGCACAGGAGGTAGTGCAATATTTTTCCTAGCTTGGATTAGTTCATGGATTAATAAGGAACCCAATGAATGCATATGATGCATGGTAGAAAAATCAGTAACATAACCTTTCTTTATTGAAAGCACATACAGATGGATTTTGGCAATTATGTATTTGAACATTCTAAATAAATTAAAATTCACCTACCAGGGCATGAAAGCCTTTGGTGAGCAGACATCTAAGTTAGCTCATCACAAGCATAATGGCCGATTGGGTTACCATTTGATATGCTAAAAAGAGCACGAGGCTTGGAATGGTGGTCCTCCCTAATGTTTCCCTACATTGAGTGAACATAGGGTTATGCTTTGGGAATGCACTAGGGCTAAAAGAGGGATATCTAACTTAATTCTAAGGCTCTAGAATTAATGCAATGCAATTTCACAAAAAGAGATAAAACATTTTAATCAGTAAACTCGTTTATATTAAATTAACCAAAGGTACTTTCAAAGCGAAATCTTATGGTCCCCAGTAGAGTCACCATTGTGAGAGACGTTGAACCCCATTAGGCATTTGGTTTGCTTTAAAAACTTGCTTTTAGGATACAAGGCTGGATCAAGGTTCATTTAACTTATGAAAATCAATCGCTTTGCAATGAGCAATGATTCAGCCCAACATGCAATGCCTTAAATCCCTAAAAGGATGAGATAGCATCCGAGATATCCTAACCCATTTACTAATGACAAATTTATGAGGCATCTATTGAGCATCACAAGGTGAGTATTTAGGAGTCACTAACATTGGAAAAATGATTGTTGTACCTTGTGACATCGAAACCAGAGAGAGTTTGTATTCCACTCCTATTTATACCTTTGGTTAATGTTATATAAATAAGTTTAAAGGATTAATATATTTCATCTCTTTTCTCACACGAGTTATTATGCTAGAAAGATAAAGACGCACTCAATCATGTAAGAAATAGAAAGCATTAAGAACATGGCATTGAAAGCGACTAAAGAATAAATGTAAAATAAATTCATACATAAATCGGGGAATTAATTAAGTTCATTTAGATGATGACATTGGTCCTTGCATGCATATTTGCAAAAGGCATAATTTTGGTGTGTTTTTTGGATTGAAAAGAATGGGATAATTGATCCATCGTGACTTTGGAAAAAGAATCATGTTAGTCAATTTTAAATAGAAAATCTTTTGTATTTATGAAGAAAAATCCCTAATTCGCATGTTATTTTATGGATAAAAATCGGGATATTAATCCCTTTGTTATAAAAAAAACTCCACTCAAACTTGTATAAAATCTATTGTGAGCTTTTATCATATCATTCAAAAAATCATTTGTTCGAAACAAAAAAAAAAGCATTAAAATAATAAAGGATGACATGCATAAATTGGGCTATTAATTAAATTGGAAACATTGGTTCCGTCATGTAGATTTATAAAATTCTTTTATATGATTTTTGAAGTAAAATAGGACATTGGTCCATTTTATGAGAAAAAATCTAATTAATCAAGTAGAAAATATTTTAAGTGTTGTTTTTAATTAAATTTTGTAAAAACTATTTTTACTAGCTATTACATATAATAAAATAAATTGTATGAAAAATATTACAGGCCTAAAAAATAAATAAAGAAAATAAATCTTTAAATACCCAGCTTCGCCATATTCTTCGATCTGATCTGGAAGGGTGTTTTGCATATAAAAATATGATAAGAAAAGATCACTGGTGCATGATGATAAAAATAACAATAAAAATAAAACGATAATATTAATGATAATATTAAAAAGTAAATATTATAATTTTTATCATTAAAATAATAACAATATTAATAATAACAATATTTGCAATAATAAAATTAACACAAATTACTAATAACAAAAATCATCAAAATAATAAAATAATTAACAATATTAAAATTAATGATAAAAAGAATATTAATAAAATATCAATAATAACCATAATCATCACATTAATGCAATAATAATAATAATGACATAATAATAATAATAATAATAATAATAATAATAATAATAATAATAATAATAATAATAATAATAATGATGATGATGATGATGATGCAAAAATAATAATAATAATTATAAAATGAAAAGAAAAGCTAAAACAATTAATATAATAAAATAAAAAATAAAACGAAAAAAGGCAAAGAATGAATGAATAAAGAGTGAAAATTTGGGTTCAAACTACAGTGCAAATGGATTCACTAAAAGATAGAAAATAAGGCAAGACGTAAAATGTGTGAATGATGGATGGAAGAGCGTGATTGGGACTTTTAGTGACAAGAGTTTTTATCTATCGTCATAAACTCCTGTCACTAGAGGTCCACCACAGCAAAGGAAGAACTTAAATGGAAGATTCAGCAATTGGAAAATCAGGGCGTCACTAAAGGACCTAACATAGAAAATAAATAAAATACTAATTTTACTCCTAAAAACACATATAAATACTTAAAAAACCAACCACAATTCATAAAAAAAATGAACAATTAAATATAAACATCAAATTAACAAATTAACCATTTACATTAATATATTAAATAAGCAATTGACAAATTAATAATAAGATTAGTATAAGAAAACAAATAAGCAAGTATTTAACAAGTTAACAAAAATAAAACAATTAATTTATTAAGTAAATAATAAGTTAATTATCAAAATTAGTTGACTAATTACCATATTTATCAATTAATTAATAGTTAATTAGCAAATATGAAAAATTAACAACATGTTTTAATAGATATACAAAATTGACAAGAAAATAAACTTAAAAATATTATTAAACAATTAGTTATTTAAAATTACAGGTTTTAGGGCTCCACAATATTACCTTCAGTGTTGGTTTGTCACAGGACTAGAATTCGACGCTTTACGGACTTTTTCCGATTTTATATGATTTTTTGGTTAAAAACATTGATTTTTCATGGAAATGGAAGAGAGAAAAGAAAGAATAAAGGCAAGAAGATCATTAAGGAGAGAGAAAATCCCATTTAATGGCTAAGTAACCAATTAAATATCCTAAATAAGATATGGGTTGGTTTAAGATTTTTCCCCATAAATTTCCCTATTTTCAAGTGTATTTTGCACTTTGGGAGTGACTCGAGCTCCACTCATGGGCCTAATCCATGATTCAACATTGACTCGTAGACTGTTGACTTTGGTTTGACTTTTGCTTTTTTCCTTCCTTTTTTCTCAGCCAATAAATCTCTAATTCAGAATATCTTATCATTTTCAGGCCTAAAGATGATATTTTTTCAGCCATATTTCTTTTAGAAATTTTTTACCATATGTATTATCTTTCCAAAGAATAAAAAATCACTCAATTTATAATTTTATATTAGGATTTATAGCCAAAATAATAATGATTGCTACTGCGAAATTTTTAGGGATATAATTGGTATTTTGAATTTGAAAAATTATTAGGAACAATAAGTTCAGAATTAGGTTATGATATCTGCATCAAATTTGTTCATAAATTAGTCTAGTTTCTATTAAAAATGGATTCACCTCAATATGAGCTCTAAAAAGGGAGTTATACTCAAATTACTACATACTAGTTTGGGTGCAGGGATAGATTTAGGTTATTTATGTTCAAGCCTAATTTTAAGAATCTTAAGGATTAAAATGAATTTATGTGTCTCCATAAAATTTTTATATATATGTCTCAAGATTCATATGGCTTTAGAATCACCTAATTATGTGGTCTGTAGGTGATTGGTGTCTAGCAAGTATACTAGATCGGCTAGTAATATAGGGAAGTAAGATTAAAACCATAAATATCAAACCCAAGGGAAACTGTGAAAGCATAATAAAATTTTAGATTTTTAAAATGAAAACTTATGTGCAAAGAAAGCAAGAATCGCAAAGTTTTGAATATCGAAGAGTAAACTAAACTTTAAAATAGAAATTTAAACAACTAACTAAATAACCGTGATGCAATCAACCATAAACTTTAGCAAAGCAAACAAACAACGATAAAGGAAATTCAATAATAACAAAACTTTCACTGAAGGACTATCCACCTCTATTTCTTATGCATATGGCTTGATTAAGGTTAACATAGTTGATTATGGAAAACTGATAATAAATTCAGATAACTTTTCAGAATATCCTTCTAAGTATCAAATCCCCTTACTAGGAATAATTCAATACTCAACATAAAAATCCAGTTTCTGAACTCATAAATATCTGTCATATCCTTTCTCAAGAAATCTTACCTCAATTCATTCTCAATTCACCTCTTCATAACTTTAATTCACCTAAACTCAAAACACAATTACCACATTTTTCAAAAAATAACCATGTATCAAATTAAATGAGCTAAACTATGAACATGCATACCTTAAGCCAATATTATAGTTGATAATTAACCATTTCTCAACAAATCAACAACCAACATAAATATAACTCAAGATAAGGATTTTTGCTCAAGAATTAAGAAATAATCAAACTGCATTCAAGTAAAGAACAAATTAAGTCATTACATAAAGAAATACGAGAGTTCAAGTTCCTTCAGCAAAAGAAAATGACTACTCACTAAATTGGTGAGGACCATATTCCAAGCTAAATTAGCGATGATTTTTTTTTTCGCAAAATTAGCAAGGATTTTTTTTTTTTTGTAAAATTAGCGAGGATTTTTTTCCTCGTAAAATTAGCATGTATTAAGTCCTCGCTAAATGGTTCATAAATTAAATGACAAACTATTTAACCATTAACGAGGGAGTTCTCCTCGCTAATTTAGCGAGGATTTATTTCTTGCAACATTAGTGAGGACTAAGTCCTCGTTAAATGGTTCGTAAATCAAAAGGCAAACTATTAACCATTAGCGAGGATTTTTTTCTCGCAAAATTAGAAAGGATTAAGTCCTTGCTTAATTGTTCATAAATCAAAGGGCAAACTATTTAACCATTAGTGAGGGAGTTGTCCTCGTTAATTTAGCAATGATTTATTTCTCGTAAAATTAACGAGGACTTAAATGGCTTATATATCAAATGCCACATTATTTAACAGTTAGTGAAGAAGTTATCCTTGCTAATTTAGTGAGGATTTATTTGTCACAAAATTAGCGAGGATTAAATCCTTGCTAAATGGCTCATATATCAAATGCCACATTATTTAACAGTTAAATCCTCGCTAAATTAGTGAGGATTTGTTTCTCATAAAATTAGCAAGGATTATGTCATCGCTAAATTGTTTATATATCAAATACCATATTATTTAACCGTTAGCGAAGGACTTTTCCTCGATATATTTGCGAGGATTTGTTTCTCGCAAAAGTAGTGAGGATTATGTCCTCGCTAAATGGTTCATATATCAAGTGCCATATTATTTAGCCATTAGCTAGGGATTTGTCCTCGTAAACTTAGCGAGAATTTTTTTCTTGCAAAATTAGCGAGGATTATGTCCTCGCTAAATGGTTCATATATCATTCGCACCATGAATTAAGAGTTAGCGAGGGTTTTGGGCTCGCAAAGTCGTCGTTATATATTGTGCCCAAATTTTGGCACTCAAGATTAGCTACAAAAAAATTTATGTAGCACTAAATTATTGCAATATCTATTTTCTCACTAGCTTCTAACAATATTTGCGACAAAAATCATTTTTTGTTGCAATTTCTTGCTAAATGTTACATTTAGCAACAAATTTCATTATCCTTACTAATTTTCATCGTTATTCTATATTTTTTTTGTAGTGTGAGTTAGATCCATCCCAGGAAAAAATAAGGCATAAAAATACATAAAAAATTAAAAATGATGTGTGTTTTAACAAGAAAAGCTAGTATGAAAACTCACAAGGGGCATACTACCTTGAAAATCAAAGGACATAGCTGGAGCAACATTGGACTGCCTGTGAGGAAAGAATAAGAGCCATGTTGAGCAGAAAAGTTATGGCAAAATGTATCCAAGCCAATAATGGTCTTAACCACGATAAGGGGAAACAGGTTATGCCACCAACGTATGCCATCAACAACATTGAACAACCCATAGTCTGCAGTAATGAAATCAACACCACGCAATAACAAACACTGAGAAATGTAAAAAAGCAGTACCGCACCAAAATGAATGGTGGAATGCCATCAAAGTCAGTCAAGGTTTCAATTAGCCACTCCAATAAAAATGTATCCCTATGAGGTACTGAACCCCTAGCCTTAAAAGGAAGAACACCCAAGGCATGGACCACCTCTCTAGGATAGCTAATCACAGGAGGATGTAAATATAGTCGAGCATCGAGATCAAACTTGACACCCACCATGGTAGCAAACTCTTTAGGTAAAGGATATAACTCCTGATAAGTGAACCAAAATAAATGAAACCTTGGATCCTAGTACTGAAGGGTAGTAGACAATAAGTGTTTATCCGAAGAAGTTCTCCTAAAAAGCCTCAAACTCGAATAAGGAACCAAGATATGGCCATCCCAAGTGCTTAGGTCATCTAGTAGGTGGTGTAATTTAGTAAGTCCAGTAGTCATGGTAATAGGATTTCTAAGCAGTCTAAAATACGAGAATGATAGAGAAAAAAATAAATGACTGAAAGGAAATAGATAAAAAAGAAAGAAAATAAGAGAAAAGAAGTGGAGAGAGAAAATACCTAATGAAAGCTTCCTAAAAAGTGAAGGGTTAAAGGCATAAAAACCAAGAAAATTAAGCATTATTTATAAAAAAGTGACGAGGGACGACCATCCCTTTCCATGAGCCACGGGTTGCTCATCCCTCACCTCTAGAAAGCCAACATTCAGACATTTTCATATCCCATACATTGCATATACATGTTATTGTATTCACTTTGTTTGCATTTTATAAGGAATCTAAAAGGCCTAATGACCTGAACAATCAACCCTGAAGGGCCTAGAATGTAAAAAGTCATTTGTATCAAAGGGCACTCAAATTTAAGGGAGCATTTTCAAACTTTTATACAATTGTGTATATTAAAAGAGTAATTAAAGCCTGTAAATATTAATAAATAATGTTATAACCCATTAAAAGAGCGGTAATAATTTTTTAAATTAATTTTTGATGGATAGAGCATGAAATTTTGATGAAAACAATAAAAAATCAAAGAAAACGGATTTAAAATGTGAAAAATTAGAGAAAATCAAAATTAAAGGGCATTTTGGTCATTTTGAACTAAGGGATGGGACATATGTCCATCCTGTTTGTCGCTAAGCAAAAGATGGGCTTCCCATCCCTCCCACGATTTTGTAAATATAAGGGCCACTTTCTTCATTTTTTGGCCAAAACTCTATAGTTTTCGGTGTTTGAGTTCTCTTAATGATTTTCCTCCCTCATCTGGCATTCGTATCTCAAGCTGTTTATGCTTATGGGTTCCTGGCAGTGAGGTACACTTTAGGGAGTATCATTTTCCTACCATTTCTACTTTTTTCTTTTTGCCTCCTACAAGTATAATTTAATTCTTTTACTTTCTTTGCTTCATTTTTCATTAAAATATATTAATTGTTAGGCTATAAGACTTTAGTTTAGGCATAATGGATATGAACCCTTACTATTTTATCTGTATCTTTTGTTATTTGTTGTTTATTTTTATTTTCTTTAGTTTAAGAATAAATAATGCCTTATAGCCTAAGTAATATAGTATAATTACCAAATTTTCTTTTCATAACACTAAAAATGATAAAAAAAAACGTATTGTGTATGAGCAAGTAACCAATAGTTATTCTTCTTTTTAGCAATATATATGTGTGTGTGTGTTTTAAATGCAGCTTTGTATTATGATTGTACCAAGTGCCAATATCATGAATTCGTGTTGCTTGCGGCCTTGAGGGCCTGTGTTGTGCTGCTTTGCCTTAAAGGCATTTTTATGTAGAGGCAATCGCATTCCTAGCTAGAATGCCGACAAAATTTTTCTTGAAATTTATTGGAAAACATGAAATGTCATGCCATAATTATATCTGTGGCTATGACAGCCTATGTGTTGTTTAAATGCACTTCTTGCGCAGGCGGCAATCTCATTCCTAGCCAGAATGCTACCAAATTTTTGACAAAATTTATCGTAAAAAGTGAATGATGCTAATGATTTGAATTTTGCTTTGTTTGGTGGCCATAGTGGCCTATGGTTTATTATTTTAAATGCATTCTTTGTACAGAGGGCACACTACAAAAAAACCTAGAATTAGTGACGAAATTTAACGACGGTAATTTTTTAGTCGCTAATTAGTGACTTTTTTCCAAATCTGTCGTGAGAATGCATTTTTTGAACTTGTGAGTAGATTTAGTGATGAATTAGCGACGGAAACAAAAAACAATCACTAAATCCTGGCTGCAAATATAAGCGGTAGTTTTTGCGACTCCATTAGCGACGAAAATTTTTGTTGCTAAACTTTTTTCATACTTTTTATTTATGGAAAGATTTTCCAGAAATATAGATATTGTACTTTAGTCGCTGATTGAAATGTTATTTTATTGTCAGAATAGAGACAATAAATTTGTCGCTATTTATTTATGTTCACATACATATTCCATATAGTAATGAATTTCATCGCTAAAAGGTTTTATATTATATATTTTTTTGAATTTAATTATTTTAAAATTTTTTAAATATAATTATTGATTTACTAAGAATTATAATATTAAAATATTTAGTAATTATTTTTAATATTTATGTTATACACATGAATTTATATCGAAATTTAATTATTTTTTTAATTTTAATAAAATTAATATTTAAACTTGAAATTATGTGATTAAAAAAATTAAATTTATTAACTCATTGCTAATAAGAATAGTTTTTCCTTAATTATTTTTGGGAAGTCTGAAATCTCTCAATATAGATTCTGACTAAATTACATCAAATTAGAGTGTGTGACCACCTCTAAAGTTTTAATAAATGAAATAATAATATTTATTAGATTCATGAACTTATCATGTAGATCATCATATTCCATTTATGGGTTTTCTTGTATTGGATTTATTTCTTATAAATCAAGTTAAAAGTTTGCAATTTTTTTCTAAATTTACTAAATGGATTTTTTGCGGTCTATGAGGAAAAAGAGACATTTAGTAGTTTTATTTAGAAGATATTGGGAGACATTTAGTAGTTTTATTGATAAAATATTGGGATTTTCCACCATCTCATAAAAAGACAGTGTGCTGTTATATTAATCTGATATTGCTTTTACGACCTGTTTTCAATTATTAAAGCAGAAATAAAAAACAATGGTTTAATTTCTTGCTTTCAAAAAAATTAAAGTAACATTTTAAAACTTATTATTGGAGCAAATTCTACACATATATTTCATAGTTCAACAATTTAAGCTATTTTTTGAAAATCAAGGTACTAGATTTTATTTTATTTTATTTTTTTAAAATGAATAGACCCATAAAAAAGATAAGGATAATTAATTAAGGAACCTTGATAATTTTTTTGTTGAGTAAAAACAATTGTTGGACCTGAAAAAATTATTTCTTAAAAGAATATATCCATGTGTATACTGTATAAAATTAAATTAAATAGATAATAATAATAATAATAATAATAATAATAATAATAATAATAATAATAATAATAATAATAATAGTGTCAATCTATAAGGAGCCCTCGAATTTTTAGAGGGAACTATTACAGGCACCAATGACACTGCAAAAAAAGGGGAGAATAATAAAAAAGTACAGAAGAAAGGAGGAGAGAGAGTGGAGAGGGAGATCAATATCGGGAGTAGACAACAGGCTGATCAGCGACACAGGTCGCCTGCACCTTCCCCGCTGCCGTCATTCCTTCCTCGTCGGCCGCTGCAGCATCGTTATTCCTCGACCATCAGTGGTGCCTTGCATCATTTTTTTCTCCCTTCCCCGTTCTTCCTCTTTTGATTGGATCTTATATTCTTTCACTCCGATGATGGCAGACGGTGAAATGAATAGCACCGGTGAGTCCCTAAGGGCGAGGCGCTCACTTCGGTACCTTTCGCTGGCTCTCAATCGATGGCAACAAGTAGAACAGAGAGGAAAAAGCTTATGGTTTTTAAGGTAGATGTCGCAAGTCTCCTCCTAGCTCCCCTAATTCTTCTACTTATAAGGTAGCATTAATTTCTGATGAATTGCTATGTTTCTTTAGCCAAATCTTTCAAATTAATAGATCTCTTACTTTATTTGAACATGCTTGTTATGTTGTTCTTCAGAGCTGGGTTTCAAAGAAGTTTAGTTTGTTGATGGATTCTTCAGTCCAATATATGCCCAACTTGGCATTGACAAATTTGGTAACTACTTTGAACAACTCTTTTTTTAGAGAATGTGTAATTAATACCATGATTCGGATTTTCTCGATTTTAATTAGCATGGTGGATTAGTGATTCATGATTTCTGATCAATATTTTTTGAGATAGGCCTTGAGTTTATCACATCATTGCCTTTTATATTCTTCATCGGTATATTTGTTTCATCATGGTTGGGTGCCAATGTTTTCTGGATTGGAGAATGGTTTATAAAGAGAATACCATTTATGAAGCGCATTTACTCGGCGTCAAAACATATTAGCACTGCCATTTCTCCAGGTAATTTCGTTTTAACAATTATAAGATTATACTTTCAATTGCCATTTTGCTTAATATTGAGTGCAGTTGTATAAGTTGTAACCTATTTGTGGGTTTGGTTATTTCACGAAAAAGCACTAGTTGCATCAACCTAGTCCTCATTTATTTATAATATCATGTCAGAGCGTTTCTAGGACACTAATGATTGAAGTTAGAACTAAGTTAATTTGTTCTTCAAAAGAGGCCTGGAAGTGAGGTGAAAGCAAGATCTCAATCAGTTTCTATTCTCGGATGTAAATAAGTCAGGAGGAGGACACTTATAAGAAATTTCATAGAGTATTTATCACTATGTGTTTGAACTTTATGCAATTGGTGAATTGATTATTTTCCTATGAGGGAGATAACATATCACACTTCATCAAATAGGCATGACTATTTCGTCCATTGTGCTTATTATCTCTATTTTTGCTGCTGTCTCTGAGCTTTCTTATCTATTATTTATATTGTTTATCTATTCCTTCTGCATATATTTGACCTTTTAAGTTTATGCTTTTAACTGCAAATTTTGTTATATAGTGAACATTGTATGTAGCATGAATTGCTAAAGAATTGTACCTAGTTTTAATTTTTTGTTCTTAAACTTTTAAAAGAGTTGTCTCATCTTATATGTCTAAATCTTACAGGTTCTTAAAAATTTGAAGATAGTTTATTTGAATGAACTTGATTTATTTTAAGAGATTTAGAATTTAATAGAAATGATGCATACAAAGAGTTAAAATTGGAAACTAAAAATTAAACAGAGCTGAATATTGACTCGACATTTCCTTTTGATTTTTCCCGTCCATGTCTTATTTCTTTATTGTTGGTCAACAAAGAAAATAGATGAACTACTATTTTGGTTTTCACAAGAGCTTATTTTCTTATTATTTGTTTAGAAGTCCTTGTAATTAATCTCTAGTGCATGAAAGGACAGTTTCTCCATTTTTCATATTAAGTTTGCTCTTATATATATATATATATATATATGTTAAAAACAAAATGGTGGGGATATTTAATATTAAGAACATGTTAGATCAAAGATGTATTTTTATATGTGTCTAATTTAATTGGTTAATAATTATAATTGAATCGCATGTCGACAGTGAAATAGAGATTTTACATATACCTAGTTGATTGATTGTCAATTGCGAAAGCTTGATGATGCTCGATTGCAAGCATACAGTTCCTTTATTGAAAGTTTGTGCTATCCCAGTCAATTAATTGCTAGTTTTCTTGTGTTCTGAGTCAACATTTGTCATTTGTTTTCTATATAATCTGTAATTGGTTGACCCATTGAACCAAATTTTAAGCATATGACATTTGTGTCAAAAGAGCTCATTTGAAGGAACAAGTCTTCATACTTGGAAGAGTAGGAAGAACATAAGTCTTTGCATTTTTTAAAGTTTAGGTACTGTGAAACATGTTATTGAATCCTCTGTATGGATTCAATCCCATAAAACCTGATAAGAAACAAGCCCAACTCTAGTAGTTAAACTCATTAAAAGTTTTGATTTGTCCTATTTTTTGTCTAACTCTCCTCATTTATTATCCCATTCAATTAATTATTGGACTGCTCATTTTGATTATCTCCCTCCAGTAAAGGTTTTCTTTAATTTTAAGTGTGCAGACGCCCATTTGTTGTATCTGATTTTGATGAACTGATCGGAGAAAGGACCTGATTCAGCTTCTCAAATTTTTACCATTTTTGGACTCTTCAATCATTAAACTTATGTCTACCGATTGAGGAAAATATTCAAATTCTAAAACCCAAATACACCCCATCTTATATCGAATTCATATAAAAAAATCAAATAATGAGCTCTCATACACAAATTGTTTACTCTTACATATTAGGCTAACACAAAAATTCCCTTGATTTTTGCTTTGCTGACATAAAGTATAAAATTTATGTTTCAAGTCAACAAAAATTATAGAAAATCGACACTTCATATTCAATAAAAAAAATCCTAATTATTTCAAGAACTAATCTGATTGTGCATTGTACATGGACTTCTTGCATGTACATGATTATAATGAATTACTTAATTCAATTTCAATACGAATTTTGAATCTTGCATGATGCAGCAAGTTCGATCTATTATCCCTAAGATAATTATTGGGTCAAAATCATTACCTTCCTTTTAGATAGTAGTTGAGAACTACTTTGCAGCTAGTTTGAAAATTTTGTTGTATATGTTGCATCAAACCACATTATGTTGGTGAAAATTGATAATAGTGGTGTGAGTTCTTAGCTCTTTGTGCTTTCTTTTATTTTGTTGTCTATTCTTTCTCTCTATGTACTTTATCTCTGTCCATGATTGAGAGTCCCAAGGGATACTTATTTGAGAATTCCAACCCCTTCTGTTGACTTTGTTTCCATCCCATACTGTCTTTTTCTAATGTTTTATATTTATGTTGTGCTCTGGTATCTCTAGATTTTGATAATTATGCTGCTGTGCTATGGTATTTTATTGTAATTTTTTCGATTACTCTTGTCTTTAAATTCTATTGTGGACTATGAATTTGAGGGAAAAAAGCTCATCTCTGCAACAAAGAAAAGTCTGAAAATTGGTTGAAAGTGAAGATTAGAAGTTGTTGATGTTATTTAGGATGATATTATTAGTATTTTCTTGTATTGTTTTAAGAGAGATTGTTTGATGATGACATTATGTATAATTTCAATTACTTTTATCTATGTGTTTTGGAATATATTTTATTTTGGAATAAATATATAAATATATATGTGTTTGTATGTGTGTGACAATTATTATGTATATGATGAAAATTAATAAATACAGCAAAAAAAAATTAAATTATGCTCTAATTTAGCGATGGATTCGTGACAACAAATCTGTCACTAATATGTAAAAAATATGAATTTCACAAATAATTAGCGATTAATCTTTCATCCTAACATTTAGTGATGGGAGTTATTAACGGTAACATGTCATTATTAATATAATAATAATTAGCGATGAAAAATATCGTCGCTAAAAATTATTATTATAATGGCTGCGAGTAATTTTGAAGAAAAATTAACAACAGAACTTGCTTATTCGCGACAGAAATTTTCATCGCTAAATTAGCGATTGATTTAATATTCTGTCATTAATCGACGGAAATTTCCATCGCTAAATTAGCGACTGATTTAACATTTTGTCGCTAATATATTAGCGACTAGTCTTTGTGCAGTCGCTAAACTATATTAGCGACGGAATTTTGGCAATTAGCGATGCAGATTTCTATTGCAAATATGCAGTTTTTTTTGTAGTAGTAATCACCTTGTTAGCTAGAATGTTGCCCAAATTTTATTTAATTTATTGTAAAATGTGAAATGTGTTTTTGCCTTATTTTTATGCATGATTGTTTGAATTGTGTATGTGTCAGGCACTCTGTGTATAGATTTCCAATTCAATATGATAGCAAGATTCTTGTGAATTATGACATTTTGATTTGCTTGACTTGAGTTAAACCTTGGACTAATATATAGCCTTTGTGTAGCATGCCTCACAAGACAACACATCCTCAGCCATCTCAACCAATACCAGCTTACATGATGCTCGAGCAAGCTGTGAGATATCGAGCTATGGGTTAAGTACAGTATTGGGTGAGCATATTTATCTCTAAGCAAATTTTGGATTACTGTAGGAGGCTAACAGGTTCCTAGCTAGAGTAGGTTAGACAGATTTCTTGGCTTCGGCTTTCATGACCTATCCAGATTTCACCAAGGAGGTTTTAGCTACTCTAACATATGGGAGATACTAGTGTTCGGGAACACAAAAAGGTGTCATCCAAATTTGGGCATGGGGCATCCATCACAGCATCACAAGGTGCCAATTTATAGAGGACATAGAGCTTCTGAGTGGGTTAGGTATAGTCATGCCAACCAGATTTATAAATAGGGATAGATGGAGGGCTATGACATTGCCAGAAGCTGTATGCGCCTCGGATAAGGTGAAGAGCATGATGCTAGATCTTCAGATTTATAAATATCTCTTATGGGTTTTATCTGCTTTGTACCTAGGAAGCACGGGGAGTTCAGGTAATGTGAATTCGATGGATATTACCAGTTTATAGGCGATGCAGAATGGTTATCAAATTGACATCACCCATGAGATTATCACGATGCTTGCAAGGGTGAGCACCATGCTAGGGACCTAAGTATGTGTAGAGTGAGTCATCACGAGATTGGTGCTTTTCTTTTGAGGACATGAGGCATAATTTGGCAATCCAATCCCAGAAAGCATACATATAGACCTGTAAGTGGCAATCACCATGAGTATGGTGGAGCCTATAGAGGGATAGGAGAACTAGTGCAGATTGCTGACAGTGTTTGAGACCTAATAGAGATATGGCCTAGATCATATAGTTCTAGATGCAACGGCTGAAGAGGATGGTCAAGATCAGGCACCAGCAGAGCCTCAGGCACCCCCAGTATAGCCACCTCAGCCAAAGGAGCCTCACGAGGCATAAAAGTCCATAACTATACCATATTTGTATGCTTATATTTATGTGATAGATATAGGATGCATACCAATGTATGCCAACCATGTATGATGAGACTTAATTAACTAAAACCCTCAAACAAATACTAAGGTATATAAGCCTTCCATTAATTTGAGGAGAACCAGAGTTCTTTATAGTGTGGGTTGTTGACCACAGTCAAGCTCACATTATATCGAATATGTTCAAATCTAGTTAAATGGGTCATCTTAGCTAGCCTATTAGTTTGTTGACCACAGTCAAGGCTAGTGGTTCTAGAGGCAAGATTAGGAATGCATATATGATATGCATGCATCAAGAGTTGATAACCTAATGATCCAATGGTTGTGTAGAGACACAATTGGTATAGAGATACCTACCTTTCAAGGGTATGGAATTTGGCTTGTTGACCACAGTCAAGGTCAAATTACATATCAAGGATTGGATATTGGCCCACTAAGAAAACCATCGGATTTTCTAGGATTATATAGTAAGGGCTATTAATTCGCAATAAAATAGTGGAAGTAAATGGATTAATTAAAGACCTTATTAATGCATACATATATATATGAACATACTCTCATATCTTTTCTTTTTCACATCTAGGTCATCATCATGAGCACATCAAACATTAATATACGATCAATCTTGGATAACAAGCTGGCTGGCAACAACTATTCTAACTGGATCAGGCAAGTGAGAATTGTTCTCAGAGCTGAAAAGATCCACTATGTCTTGGATAAAGATCCACCACCACTTCCATCAGATGATGCCATTGATGAGATCAAAGGCATTTATCGAAAATACATGGAGGATAATGAAACAGCAGCATGTCTGATGCTGGGTGCTATGTCCTCGGAGCTTCAGAAGCAACATGAAATGATGGATGCTAGAACCATCGTTTTGCATCTAGAGGAGCTTTATTCTTCTCAGGCTAGAACTGAGCAATATGAGATTGCCCGAGCTCTATTTAGCTGCAAAATGGTGGAAGGCACTTCAGCTGCTACTCATGCATTGAAGATGTATGGGTATATTGAGCATTTGAGTAGACTTGGCTATGTTATGGATAATGATCTATACACAGATTTAATCTTGTACTCGTTGGCTCCAAGTTATGCACCTTTCGTGCTTAACTTCAACATGAACAAGATCCAAGTATCCATTCCTGAGTTAATCAATATGCTCAAGACAGCTGATGGATCATTTAAGAAGGATCCAAAAAGTGTCATGGTTGTCACTTCTGCTAAAGGCAAGAAGCAGAAGAAGAAGAAGAAGATAACCAAGGCGCAGCCAAAGAATGGTGGGATCTCTAAGAAGAAGGTTGCCAAGAAAGAGAATCCCAAAGGAACTTGCTTCCATTGTGGAAAGGATGGTCATTGGAAGCGTAACTGCAAGGCCTATCTAGATTCTCTCAAGGAGAAGAAGCAAGCTGATGCTTCTACTTCAGGTATTCATATGATTGAAATTAATACTTATTCTATTGCTTCAAAACAATCTTGGGTATTAGATACCGTATGTGGATCTCATTTATGTAATGATCTATATGGGCTTAGAAGCTTTAGAAGAGTTGGAAAGGCAGAGATATGTTTGCAGTCAGCTACTGGACAGAACATCTCTACAACAGTTGTGGGGACTTACTATTTGCCTCTTCCTAGTGGATTAGTACTGGAATTAAATAATTGTTATTATGTTCCAGCTTTGTCCAAAAGTATTATTTCTTTCAGTTGTTTGATGAACGATTATGATATTTCTTTAAAGGATAAATGTTGTTACATTTTTAAGAACAATATATTTTATGCAAAAGCTATCATTGAGAATGGTATATTTGTTCTTGATTTAATTAAAGAAGTACATAATGTGGATACCAAGAGAATTAAACATGATAATCTAAATACCTCATACTTATGGCATTGTCGTTTAGGCCACATAAATGAAAAACGCATGACCAAATTGCACAAGTCAGGTGATTTGGGATCATTTGATTATGAATCATTTGATACATGCGAATCTTGTTTATTGGGAAAAATGACAAAAGCTCCCTTTATTGGTAAAGGAGAACGAGCTAAAATGGTTTTAGACTTAATACATTCAGATGTATGTGGTCCAATGACTACACATGCCAGAGGAGGTTACTCCTACTTCATTACTTTCATAGATGATTATTCCAGGTTTGGATACATCTATCTAATGAAATATAAGTCTGAAGCATTTGAAAAGTTCAAAGAATTTAGAAATGAAGTAGAGAAATAACTTGGCAAAAGTATTAAAACACTTAGATCAGATTGAGGTGGAGAATACTTAAGTCAAGAGTTTCAGGATTATCTTAGAGATAATGGGATTTTATCTCAATGGACTCCTTCATATACACCACAACACAATGGTGTATCCGAAAGGAGGAATTGAACACTATTAGATATGGTTCGATCAATGATGAGCCAAGCGGACTTGCCTAAGTCCTTTTGGGGATATGCACTAGAAACTATTGTTTATGTGTTAAATAGAGTTTCTAGTAAATCGGTTGATGTTACTCCATATGAGATGTGGAATAACAAGAAACCCACGCTTTCTCATATGAAAGTATGGGGTTGTCCTGCTTATGTGAAGAGGACAATGTCGGACAAACTGGATGTTAAGTCTGACAAATGTTTATTTGTGGGATATCCAAAAGAAACATTTGGATATTATTTCTATCATCGCTTAGAACAAAAGGTGATTGTTTCAAGGCATGCTTTCTTTTTGGAAAGAGAATTTCTCCTACGAGAGGATAGTGGGAGTAAAATTGAACTTGGTGAACTTCAAGACCCACAAGTAGAAGATGATCAACCAATTAAACCCGAAACTGAATTTCATAATGATGAGATTATAGTTGAACCTGATTATACACAAAATCCTAGAAGATCTACTAGGATGCGTTCTATCCCTGTGAGATATGGATTTCACATTGATTCGGATAAAGGCATAACTGTAGTAGAGGACAATGAGCCTACAAGCTATCAAGAAGTTTTGAACAGTTCAGAACGTGATTTATGGCTTAAGGCTATGTAGTCTGAAATGGACTCCTTGTATGAGAACAAAGTATGGACTTTAACTTAACCACCTGAAGGGATAAAACCCATAGGTTGCAAATGGGTCTTCAAAAAGAAGACTGACATGGAAGGTAATATAGTTACCTATAAAGCTCGCTTAGTAGCAAAAGGTTATCGTCAAAAATAAGGTATTGACTATGACGAAACTTTTTCTCCTGTAGCGATGCTTAAGTCTATAAGAATACTTTTAGCCATTGCAGCTCATTATGATTATGAGATTTGGCAAATGGATGTGAAGACAGCTTTCCTTAATGGAAATCTTATCGAGGATGTGTTTATGACACAACCAGAAGGATTCACATCAGGAAATGGCGAAAAGGTATGCAAGCTTCAAAGATCCATTTATGGATTGAAGCAAGCCTCTAGGAGCTGGAACATACGATTCAATGAGATAATCAAAGAGTTTGGTTTCTCATAGAATGAAGATGAACCTTGTGTGTATAAAAGGGTCAGTGGGAGTGCAATTGTCTTCCTAGTTCTATATGTAGATGACATATTGATCATGGGAAATGACATTTCTCTTCTCCAATCTGTTAAAATATGGTTATCCAAGCAATTCTCAATGAAAGACCTTGGAGAAGCATCCTATATTTTGGGAATAAGGATCTATAGAGACAGATCCAATAGGTTGCTAGGTCTTTCTTAGAGTACATATATAGATAAAGTATTGAAGAGGTTCAATATGGATCTCTCTAAGAAAGGGTTTATACCCATGGTGCATGGGAAACACCTTTCTAAGTCTATGTGTCCACAAACACTAGAGGATAGAGAGAGCATGAATAGAATACCATATGCATCTGCAATTGGTTCTATCATATATGCTATGTTATGTACACGTCCAGATGTAGCATTTGCTTTGAGTGTCACAAGCAGATTCCAATCTAATTTTGGAGAGGAACACTGGGCAGCTGTCAAGAATATTCTTAAGTACTTGAGAAGGACTAAGGATATATTCTTGGTATATGGAGAGGGCAGTTTGAAAGTAAATGGGTATACAGATGCCAGCTTTTAATCTGACAAAGATGATTGTAAATCACAATCTGGTTATGTGTTCATAATGGGAGGAGGAGCAGTTAGTTGGAAAAGTTCCAAACAAGAAACAACTGCTGATTCCACGACGGAAGCTGAGTATATTGCTGCTTCAGAAGCAGCCAAAGAAGCAGTTTGGATCAAAAAGTTCATAACCAAACTAGGAGTGGTGCCTAGCAATGTTGATCCAATTCCTTTATATTGTGACAACAATGGAGCCATTGCGCAAGCAAAGGAACCACGGTCTCATCAGCGATCCAAGCATCTTCTCAGACGCTACCATCTCATAAGGGAAATAGTAGCTAGAAATGATGTGAAAATAGAAAGGGTTCCCACAGATGACAATGTGGCGGATCCCCTCACTAAAGCACTTTTCCATATTAAGCATGATCACCATATAAATAGCATGGGTCTGAGACATATGTGTTAGTGTAAGCCCTAGCCCCAATGCATTGTAATAAAGCACTTTGAATTAATAAAATGAGGCATTTGTGTTTATCCTTTGTATTCCTGTGCATATCAATTGATAAAACTATCCAAGAGTGTTGTTTCGGTTTAAGTTATCATGTGTGAGGCACATGGTTGTAAGACCTTGAAACAAATGAGACATCATTCTAAATATCCCTAGTCAGTCATTGTTATGGGAATAAAAATGAATTAAGACTAGTATGCTCTCTCTGATATTATGAGTTCTGTCTTACGAATCATTAGGACAAGGGTGTCAATCAGAGATCATAGATACATGTTAAAGAACATGGTATCTGGATACGATCCACTCATGAGAACACTACATGGTACAAGTCATAAGTGTTTCTCATATGTAAGTTTTGTATCGGAGTTCTTAGACCTGAAATCTCTATGAAACTCTTTATGAATTACTGTGTACTTTGACATACACCTAACGTGCTCGTAACAGAGTGACAAGTACGGGTATGATTGGGTATGCATTAATTCATGTTAGAGAGCATGAGAGAAGTGAAGGGATTACCCCTCTCAATAAGAGAGAAAATATCATTGGCCACTTGATCAGTGAACTGAGAAGTGTATGGCCATACCGAGATGAAATAATGAGTAATCATTATTTATCTGAGAGTTCAGTGTCACTGGAATATCAAGATAGGAATTAATATATATAAGGATGACTAGTTCCATGCCTTATATTAATTCTGATATTTATGGGTAAGGGACTATGCAAAATTGCATTAGGTCACTAAATGTCATATGCATTTTCATTTAATTTGGAATGCTATAATATCTTGCTAGAGAATATATATAGCCTTTGAATTAATTTATTAATTCATTGCCAACATTAAATGGACCTATAGGATCGCACACAAAGCATTGGGCTTAAAATACTTAAATTAAGTATTGGGCATTAATTTGGGCTTTTAATTAAAGTCAAATTAATGTATGTAATGGGTTATAAAATTGCTATTGGGCCTTGGTCCATGAGAGAGAGAAATTCAGCCCACAAGGTTTAATTTCAATTAATTAATTATCTTGTGTTAATTAAGTTAATTGAGTATTAAGGCCTAA
This sequence comes from Excoecaria agallocha, assembly GCA_037975025.1. Classification (NCBI taxonomy): domain Eukaryota; kingdom Viridiplantae; phylum Streptophyta; class Magnoliopsida; order Malpighiales; family Euphorbiaceae; genus Excoecaria; species Excoecaria agallocha. The sequence goes on along the minus strand of CM075807.1, from coordinate 95,673,110 downwards.
AAGGTTTTAAATTAAATTAAATCATTTAAATATTGGATGTAGTGGCCGAAATTCCAAGATGGAAATCAAGGAATTTCGGCACATGCCATTTACTTATGTTAAGTGATTTCATTTATTTAAATATCTTATGTTTTATTTCAAATTTGAATTTTAAATTCAAAGAAGTTTTGTTCAAAATATATTACTTATCTTTAGGAAGTGATAGAGTTTGAATTAATTATCTTAGGATAGTTGAATTCAGATCAAAGACTTGCCAAAGGATAAGCATATATATTAAAAAAAAAATAAAACCCTAAAGTAATAAGAGAAGTTGGCGTGAAAAACCCTAATCTTCCTTGCTTTTGGCGTGAACTCTCTCTCTCTCTCTCAATTCTTTTGGCCCAATTTTTCACAAGGAGAAAGGATAGTTCCTCATTCTCTTGTGTTCTTGGGTAGTAATAGCAACCTAAGAGAAGTACAAAATCAAATTTTGTAGCTTCAAACTATAGCCATTACACAATACTTAAAAGAGAGCTAGCAATCTCGATTTTAAGCCGTCGGTGCAAGTGTGTGTGTGAGAATAGAGGGAGTGGCATAAAAGGCTATTCCTTGGCATTGGTGATCGAGACCTAAGGCGGATAAAGTCACCTTGGTTGCTGGGCATCATCAAATTCAATTTTCAAAAGGCATCATAAGTTGTAAGTTCTACAACCCTAAAATTGCATGTTTCGTTTCTTGCTTCGGAATTGTATGGTATGTATGAAATTTTTTTTTTGCTATGCTATCATCACAATCATACCATGTCATATTCCATCAGTGGTATCAGAGCCTAAACATGCTTATTTTAGTGCTTTAGATGCATGAAAAAATTAATTAAAAATCGTCATTACGAAAACATGCAAATCTGAAATTTTCTGTTTTGAGTTTTTTGCATTGTTTTGGTATAAAAACGATTTTAATTGATTAGATAGGTATTATAATTAATATGACATGTTAATATACTGTCCTAAGATGTTATTAGGGCTGGTAATGGTCGGATTTAATTATTTATACCTGATGGTATATGTTAATTATGAAACTAGGTGCTTGTTGGCATGTAAATTGCTATTTTAACAACTAGTTTTCAAAATTAAATGTAAAACGTTTTTTGGAATGTTTGTAAGTGATATTTAAAGATTAATTATCAGGTCTGGACATATTTTAAATTTGGTTTTAATTCTGGTCCATGACAATTTAATTGATTAATTTTAAAATCACTTAAAACTATGATTAGTTTGTGTTTGTTACATGTTTAATCAAGATTGTTTGTTTTATTTTGATTAAAATGGTAAAAACACATTTAGATCAGATTGGTACAAAATATTAAACCAATATTTATGGACTTATTTAGATTATTAAATGACTCATAAAATTGATTTAAATGTTTGTGCATTTTATAGCATTACATAAGCATTAAATAACTAGTTTTTGTTGTTTGTTTGTTTTTGCATGAATGCCATGTACCATATATGTGTTCTTCATGATTTTATATTTTTAATTCATGTTAGCACATATTGTATGCATTTTTAATGTTTATGGGCTGTATGACATAAAATTAAAAATGGCAAAATTGGAAATTATACTAGAGTTGATTTATAGCAGAAATCTAACTAGTTAGTGTTTTTGGCTTTTAAGAGAACTTATTCAATAAGAGGATTTAGTCCATTGGGCTTTGGCTCAGGCCCATCACGGGGTATTCTCTTAAAGGTTCAAGTACACAATTTCCATTAATGGGCTTAGCTAAATTAAATAAAATTGGACTTTATTTTATCCATGAATGTTATGTATATTTATTTGCTAGTTTGGTGTGATGAATGGATATGCATGGTGCATTCATGGGCCCTTGGTTTTGTAATTAAATATGGCCTGCGAGCCATTATATTTTGTTGTAAAAGTTTTTCATTTATTTCTTAGAATAGAATATACTTGAAGACTTTGTAAATCAAGAAGAAGCCCACCGGAGTGGAGAAGCCCAACTCGAAGATTCTTATGTAATAGTATAGAATCTTAGTTGTAGGTTTTTGGGCACATGTTTGTCACGCTTTACTTTATGCAATTATTTATAAATGGATGCTATGTATGGATGACAAAGCGTATGCCATGTAAGCCGTAATAAAATGAATCCCTAAAAATAGTAAGTCACAAAGTTGCCTTCCTAATTCGAAACATGTCAAGGCATCGATCATCGGTCACATAGACTAGGAGTCCTAGATGCGCCCGATTATCTTTGTGAGGCATGGGTTGTGAATGTAGGTTGGACTTATCATGGAAAGGGATGCCCGGACCTAGGCAACTAATAAATGGGTTGTGCTATAACATCTTAAGATGTTAGCCCATTTGATCCAAGAGTCATGTACGAGACATGATTGGAGTTTTCCTACCTAAGTAACTTAACTTGTTAGGTGTACAAGCTCAGCTTGACTAATAAGTTGTTGTGAAAAGTGGATCTTGGCCCACATTAAATCACTAACGCGAATTATTTAAAGGGATATTAATTCGGTTTGTGGGATCATTAATAAGACCTCATTTAATCTTGCTAAATTTTATTATAGATTGAAAAATGGCATCTTCAAACAACAATTTCTCATTGCGATCGGTCCTTGAAAAGGACAAATTGAATGGCACCAATTTCATAGACTGGTCTCGAAAATTAAGAATAGTTTTTAAGCAAAAGAAAAGGTCGTATGTTTTGGATGCACCCTTGCCTGAAGAACCAGGAAGGAACGCCTCTGCGGTTCAAAAGGAAACTTTTGAGACCAAGAAGAGCGACTCCAATGATGTGACCTGTCTGATGCTGGCCACTATGGTGCCTGACTTGCAAAAGCAATTTATGGACCAAGAGGCTTATGCGATCATGGTGCACCTCAAGGAGATGTTCCAAGAGCAAGCTCGTCACAAGAGGTTCGTGACAACAAAGGCCTTAATTTCTTGCAAGATGGCTGAGGGTACACCTGTTAGTACCCATGTACTCAAGATGAAAGGGTATCTTGATACTCTTGAGAAGCTTGAGGTACTAGTGCCAAAGGAATTGGCCACTGACTTGATCTTAGGATCATTGCCTGCTGCTTATGATCTATTTGTGATGAATTATAACATACATGCAATGAACAAGTCAGTCACTGAGCTTCATGGGATGCTTAAGAATGCTGAAGAGAACATTCGGAAGACCAATCCCATACTAATGGCTTAAAAGGGAATTAAGAAGGGACCCGCTAAGGGAAAGGGAAAGGGAAAGGCAAAACCCAAGTCAAGTGGGAGTGCACCTCAGGCCCAATCCAAGCCCAAGGCGCCAAAACTCAAAGAGAGTGAGAGCACTTGCTTCCATTGCAACAAGATAGGGCATTGGAGGAAGAATTGCGCTCTCTTCAAGGAAGAACAAAAGAAGAATGGAGCCAAGGCATCCAGTTCTGGTATTTTTGTTGTTGAAATTAACCTTTCTATTTCTACCACTTGGGTATTGGATACCGGTTGTGGTTCTCACATTTGTTCAAATGTGCAGGGGCTAAGAAATAGGCGGTTACTTGGGAAGAATGAAGTGGACCTCCGTGTGGGGAATGGAGCACGAGTTGCTGCCATGGAGATAGGCGACTATCACCTCACTTTACCTTCCGGACTTTGTATTGTTTTGAATAATTGTTATTATGTGCCTGCTATAAGCAGAAACATTATTTCAGTTTCATGTTTGGATAATGATGAATTTGATTTTGTTATTAAAAATGGCAATGCTCATATTCGTCGCCAAGGCATTTCTTATGGCAATGCCATGTTGCAAAATGGCCTTTATATCCTTGATTTACAAAACAAAGAGTCAATATACAACATTAATACAAAGAGGGTTAAATCAAACGAATTGAACCCTACTTACTTTTGGCATTGTCGTTTAGGATATGCAAACGAAAAACGCATTTCAAGACTCCACAAAACTGGAGTGCTTGGGTCATTTGACTTAGAGTCTTATGACACATGCGAGCCATGTTTGCATGCAAAAATGACAAAGAGTCCTTTTAATAAAAAAGGTGAGAGGACTAATGGCTTATTAGAACTAATACATACCGATGTATGTGGACCTTTAAGTACACATGCTAGAGGTGGTTTTAGCTACTTCGTGACACTCACATATGACTTCAGTAGATATGGCTATGTCTATCTAATGAAGTACAAGTCTGAAACTTTTGAGAAATTCAAAGAGTTTAAGAACGAAGTAGAAAACCAACTTGGCAAAATTATAAAAGCCATTCGATCAGATCGAGGTGGCGAATACTTAAGCCAAGAGTTTGACAATCATCTAAAGGAGTGTGGTATTATTTCACAGCTCACTCCTCCTAGAACACCTCAATGGAATGGTGTGTCCGAAAGGAGAAATCGAACTCTGTTGGACATGGTTCGATCTATGATGAGTCAAGCTAATCTTCCTATCTCTTTTTGGGGTTATGCATTAGAAACTGCTGCGTTTCTATTGAACCGTACTCCAACTAAAGCAGTTGAGAAGACTCCATACAAGGTATGGACTAGGAAAGAACCCAATATGTCTTTTCTCAGGATTTGGGGCTGTGAAGCACATGTTAAGAAATTAACATCCGACAAACTAGAGTCCAAATCCACTCTCTGCTTGTTTGTGAGTTATCCCAAAGAAACAAAGGGATACTACTTTTACTCACAAGTCGAGAACAAAGTATTTATTGCTCGCAAGGCTGTTTTCTTGGAAAAGGAGTTCCTTCTCAAGAAAGACAGTGGGAGTAAAGTAAAACTTGGAGAAATTCAAGCACCACAAACTCCTATAGAGGATGGTTTGGAAATGGGATCAAGTTCACAACCAGTTGTGGAATAAGAACCCATTACACAAGAACCTAGAAGGTCTGGTAGGGTACGTCAGGAGATTGAGAGATATGTATTTCTAATCACTGACAGTGACACTATTGAGTTAGTAGACCGTGAGGATCCTACTACCTACCGAGAAGCTATTGAGAGTCCAGACTCAGAAAATTGGCTTGAAGCCATGAAATCCGAGATGCAATCAATGTACGATAACCAGGTTTGGACCTTGGTTGATCCACCGGAAGGTGCTAAGGTAATTGAATGCAAGTGGCTATTCAAACTCAAAGCTGATAAGACCTACAAAGGTAGACTAGTAGCAAAAGGTTTTCGACAAACTCATGGTGTAGACTATGACGAGACCGTTTCACCTATAGTCATGCTCAAATCCATTAGGATCTTGCTTGCCATAGCTGCATATCATGATTATGAGATATGGCAAATGGATGTCAAAACTGCTTTCCTCAACGGAAATTTACTTGAGGATGTGTATATGACACAGCCTGAAGGTTTTGTCAATCCCAAGCATCCTAAGAAGGTTTGCAAGCTTCAAAGATCCATTTATGGATTAAAGCAAGCATCCCGAAGTTGGAATCTTCGTTTTGATGAGGCAGTCAAAGAATTTGACTTCATCAAGAACGAAGATGAGCCTTGTGTGTACAAGAAGGTTAGTGGGAGCATAGTAGTATTTCTTGTCCTATATGTGGACGACATCCTTCTCATTGGGAATGACATTCCAACATTGCAAAAGGTTAAGCAATGGTTAGGAAAATGTTTCTCAATGAAAAACTTAGGTGAAGCCGAGACAATACTTGGTATTCGAATCTATAGAGATAGATCGAATTGGCTTTTAGGACTAAGTCAAGAAAAGTACATAGACAAAGTACTAAAGCGTTTTAGTATGGGACACTCAAAGAAAGGGTACATACCTTTGGCTTTGGGAGTTCCTTTGACTAAAGAACAGTGCCCTAAAACCAAAGAGGAAAGGGACAACATGAGTAGAATCCCATATGTATCTGCTATTGGATCTATCATGTACGCTATGTTATGTACTAGGTTGGATGTTGCTCATGCACTGAGTATAACCAGTAGGTTTCAGCAAGACCCTGGTGAAAAGCACTGGTCTGCTGTAAAAGGGATTATAAAGTACCTGCGAAGGACTAAGAATCACTTCTTGGTGTATGGTGGTCAAGAAGAGCTCGTCATACAAGGTTATGCCGATGCTGCTTTTCAGACCAGCACTCAGGATTCTAGATCGCAATCTGGGTTTGTTTTTGTTTTGAACGGTGGTGCTGTCAGCTGGAGAAGCTCGAAGCAAGAAATCGTTGCCGACTCAACTACAGAATATGAGTATATTGCAGCAAGTGAGGCTGCAAAAGAGGCTGTTTGGATTAAAAATTTCATTTCTGGATTAGGAGGGGTCCCAAGCATCCTAGATCCATTAGAAATTTTTTGTGACAACAACGGGGCCATAGCACAGGCCAAGGAGCCCCGGTCACACCAGAAATCCAAACACATACTCAGGAGGTACCACCTGATCAGAGAAATCATTGATTGTGGGGATGTCAAGGTTAGCAAGATAGCAAGTGAAGACAATGTAGCAGATCCTTTGACGAAACAATTGGGTCCAAATCTGCACGAAGCTCATTTGAGAGCGTTCGGTCTTAGGGCTATGCCCAATTGGGACTAGTGCTAGTGGGAGATTGTTAGTGTAAGCCCTAGCCCCAATGCATTGTAATAAAGCACTTTGAATTAATAAAATGAGGCATTTGTGTTTATCCTTTGTATTCCTGTGCATATCAATTGATAAAACTATCCAAGAGTGTTGTTTCGGTTTAAGTTATCATGTGTGAGGCACATGGTTGTAAGACCTTGAAACAAATGAGACATCATTCTAAATATCCCTAGTCAGTCATTGTTATGGGAATAACAATGAATTAAGACTAGTATACTCTCTCTGATATTATGAGTTTTGTTTTACGGATCATTAGGACAAGGGTGTCAATCAGAGATCATAGATACATGTTAAAGAACATGGTATCTGGATACGATCCACTCATGAGAACACTACATGGTACAAGTCATAAGTGTTTCTCATATGCAAGTTTTGTATCAGAGTTCTTAGACCTGAAATCTCTATGAAACTCTTTATGAATTACTGTGTACTTTGACATACACCTAACGTGCTCGTAACAGAGTGACAAGTACGGGTATGATTGGGTATGCATTAATTCATGTTAGAGAGCATGAGAGAAGTGAAGGGATTACCCCTCTCAATAAGAGAGAAAATATCATCGAGCACTTGATCAGTGAACTGAGAAGTGTATGGCCATACCGAGATGAAATAATGAGTAATCATTATTTATCTAAGAGTTCAGTGTCACTGGAATATCAAGAAAGGAATTAATATATATAAGGATGACTAGTTCCATGCCTTATATTAATTCTGATATTTATGGGTAAGGGACTATGCAAAATTGCATTAGGTCACTAATGTCATATGCATTTTCATTTAATTTGGAATGCTATAATATCTTGCTAGAGAATATATATAGCCTTTGAATTAATTTATTAATTCATTGCCAACATTAAATGGACCTATAGGATCGCACACAAAGCATTGGGCTTAAAATACTTAAATTAAGTATTGGGCATTAATTTGGGCTTTTAATTAAAGTCAAATTAATGTATGTAATGGGTTATAAAATTGCTATTGGGCCTTGGTCCATGAGAGAGAGAAATTCAGCCCACAAGGTTTAATTTCAATTAATTAATTATCTTGTGTTAATTAAGTTAATTGAGTATTAAGGCCTAAAAGGTTTTAAATTAAATTAAATCATTTAAATATTGGATGTAGTGGCCGAAATTCCAAGATGGAAATCAAGGAATTTCGGCACATGCCATTTAATTATGTTAAGTGATTTCATTTATTTAAATATCTTATGTTTTATTTCAAATTTGAATTTTAAATTCAAAGAAGTTTTGTTCAAAATATATTACTTATCTTTAGGAAGTCATAGAGTTTAAATTAATTATCTTAGGATAGTTGAATTCAGATCAAAGACTTGCCAAAGGATAAGCATATATATTAAAAAAAAAATAAAACCCTAAAGTAATAAGAGAAGTTGGCTTGAAAAACCCTAATCTTCCTTGCTTTTGGCGTGAACTCTCTCTCTCTCTCTCAATTCTTTTGGCCCAATTTTTCACAAGGAGAAAGGATAGTTCCTCATTCTCTTGTGTTCTTGGGTAGTAATAGCAACTTAAGAGAAGTACAAAATCAAATTTTGTAGCTTCAAACTATAGCCATTACACAATACTTAAAAGAGAGCTAGCAATCTCGATTTTAAGCCGTCGGTGCAAGTGTGTGTATGAGAATAGAGGGAGTGGCGTAAAAGGCTATTCCTTGGCATTGGTGATCGAGACCTAAGGCGGATAAAGTTACCTTAGTTGCTGGGCATCATCAAATTCAATTTTCAAAAGGCATCATAAGTTGTAAGTTCTACAACCCTAAAATTTCATGTTTCGTTTCTTGCTTCGGAATTGTATGGTATGTATGAATTTTTTTTTTGTTTTCCGCTGTGCTATCATCACAATCATACCATGTCATATTCCATCAATATGAGTGATTGGCTCTAGTGCAAGTGGGAGATTGTTAGAGAGTATGCCCTAGAGCCCATGTAATAGGGATGTTTTTCATATGTATGAAATTTATATTCTTAATAAAAGGCATCATTCATTTATTAATGCTATGTTTGAATACATGAGTTTGTAAATCTTAAATTAATAAATGAAGTCCTAGATATTATAAACATAGTGCAAAGGCATTCATGAAGGTGTTCATGATGTGAGATGTCTATTGCATGCAAATGTCTTAATATCTAAATATCCCTAGTCATAGAATTAACAAGATAGGACATTATTAATTCGGACAGACTAGCACATGTTATGCTTCTTGAATGGTTCAAGCAGTGGTTCTCATAAATGTGATTATGAAAGATAATCAAAGCTAACATGTGGATGCTTGTTAGAAGAACAAGTTCATTGGAGACCTGCATAGAGAATCCTCACATGGATATTAAATCTATATCAGTGAGGAATCTCTTCATAGCGGTTGTGCAAGTATCCTTAGACTTGAGATCACCAAAGTTATCTTAAGTAGCAAGTGGTATACTTTGACTCCATAACTGATTACTTCTAACTGGGAGTGAACATAGTTAGGAGATTGGGTATATTATGACCTACTTGAAGATAGTTGAGTGATTGACAAAGGATTCACCATCCCAGATTTAACAAGGGAAGTTATCTCACATGATTCTATAATTGCCTTGTTCAGAGAATCTCTGGCCAGAGTAATATGCCGAGATGGATGGAGATCCATGAAGGGCATTTTAGGAACAATGGTTAAATTAATAGAACATACATAATTAGATTTATATGAGTTGACAGAAATCCATACTCAGAATCTAATTGAGATAAGAGTGGTGAAAGGAGTAATTGCACGGTAACTGTTTCTATGGAAGGGTACAGTCAAACCACATGACTTTCCTGACATTTGGGTAGTCATGATGCCTAGCCAGAGGCCAATCATGACTTGTATAATGATGTATCAAAAGTATCAATAGGGATTGATAAGATGATTTAAAGGAGTTTAAATCATGTGAGTTTTGAATAGAACTCACAATTACATATTATACTGCCAACATAGACAGGAACCCAATAGGTCACACACATATAGAGAAAATGGTAAAATGGTAAAATAACAAGGATAATAATATTTGATATTATTATGAAGGTAGAGAAGTGAATAAGATAATAATTAATTAAAGAGTTTAATTAATTATGATCAAATAAAATTGTCCGCGAAACTTTTGAGAAATGTTCTGCAAAATTGGACCTAATTGAAATAATGTATTTTATGATTAATTATTATTATCTTATAAGTGTTATAAGACTCCTATAAGTGTTATAGGACTGATATAATAATTAATAGGTCCATTGGAGAAATTATAAAGGGCCAAAGGAATGAAGAAGTTGGAGAAAGCCCTCCAGAAGAGGGCCACACGCCAACTCCATACAGAAGGGCTTAGAGGGCTTTTTCTTGGACCAAATTAATTTATATATGTTACATAAGTGTTATGGAACTTACATATTTAATTTGGTTGGATTTGGAATCCATTTGGGTATTTAAATTCAATTAGATGCACAAAGGGCCTAGTTTGTGGATTTTGTGCATAGACTTTTATGAAAAGGTTTAAATTGGATTTAATTAAGCCCAAATGATTATAATTAATTCCAGAGGCCCAATTAATAATTCTCCAGCAATTTTAAAGAGCCCAATCTTATTAAGGAGTTTGAATTTTAACCTAACTATAAAAGGCCAACTAATGAGAATTAGGGTTAAGTGATAAAAACAAAAGGAAAGTCTTTTTCTTTATTCTCTCTCCCTTTTTGCGCCAACTCCAAGCTAGCTTCTTGGAATTTTGGCTAGCCCTAGTTGAACACCAATTTGTTGGTTCAATTTACCCCTCTCTAGTGTGGATTACTCATTGGAGGTGTTCGATTTTGGACACTGTGGTTTGCGACAACCCGGTGCGAAGTAAAATCAACTGTTCAACAAAAATCAAAGGTGATTTTTCTTATTCTCATATAGTTATATTGTGTATTCATGGCAAGATCAGATCTAATGGTTAAAAAATTTTAAAATTCCGCTCATGTATGTGATGCATGTAACCGTTAAATTCCAACAACATTTGAATCACAAGTTTTAGTAGCTATGACTTCAAACCATTTGCTAACATAATCTATAGCTACAATGATGTATTTTTGTAAATGGCCTTATAAAATCAATACCTTAAATATCAGAAAGTTCAATTTCAAGCACATTATTCAATGGCATTTCATCATGTTTAGAAATATTACCAACATACTGGCATCTATCACAAGCAAACACAAATGATTTCATATCACTAAATAGATTCAACTAGAAATAACTTGATTAAAGGGTTTTAGACATCATTTGATTAGGTCTATGATGACCTCCTTCCTCTTTTCCTTGACCTTGCATCTGATTTAAACTTTTTCCTTTATTGCCAACTTAAACCCTTCAAAATGTATCCTCCTGCAAGATAATTAGCAAATTAAGAAAACCAATGAATGGAAATTTCACAACAATAAATAGCATAAATTTGTTCATCAAGAAATAAATAAAAAATTTATCCTTTTTCCACATGATTATGCTCCAAATGAGATAGGTGGTTAGTTGCAAAATTCTCAACCCCTTTCTTATCTTTGATCTCCAAGTCGAACTCTTATAATAACAATACCCATCTTATTAATTAAGGCTTAGAATCCTTCTTGGGAAAGAGATGTTGAAGGGTTACAAGGTTAGACCAAACTATGACTTTAGCATCAATAAGGTATGGCCTAAGTTTTTGAAATGAGAATGCAATGGCCAAAAGTTCCTTCTCTGTAGTACTGTAGTTTACTTATGCTCCAGTGAGTGTATGACTTGTATAATAAATGGTGTGGAAGACTTTCTCTTTCTTCTAACCTAAAACCGCTTTAACTGTATAGTCATTTGCGTCGTACATAATTTTAAAAGGTAAACTTCAGTCCAGTGATGCTATTACTAGAGCTAAAATTAACTTTTATTTTAATAAATTAAAGGCCTACAAACACTCATTAATAAATTTAAATGCAAAGTCTATAATTAATACATTAGAAAGTGATTTTTTAATCTTAGAAAAATCTTTAATGAATCGGCGATAAATTCGGCATGACCAAGAAAATTCCTAATGCATTTAACACTAGTTAAGGGAGAAAGTTTATCAATCAAATCAATTTTAGCTTTATCAACTTCAATCCCCTTTTCTTAAATTTTATGCCATAAGATTATCCCTTCTTTTACCATAAATGGCATTTTTTCCAATCAAGAACAAGATTAGTCTCTTCACATCTTCTTAGCACTAAGTTAAGATTGGGAAGACAACTATCAAACTCATGCCCATACAATGTAAAGTCATCAATAAAATTTTTTTTTCAATAAAGTCAAGAAATATGGCCCTCGTACACATTTGGAATGTGTCTAGCATGTTACAAAGACCAAAAGGCATTCGTTGATAGGCAAAGGTACCTTAAAGGTAAGTAAAAGTTATATTTTCTTGGTATTCAGGTGCTATTGGTATTTGCATGTAACTCGAATAGCCATCTGAAAGGCAATAAAACATATTTTTTACCAATCTTTCTAACATTTGGTCAATAAAAGGAAAAGGAAAATGATAATTCCCAGTGGCATTATTCAATTTCCTATAGTCAATACACAATCTCCAACCCGTAAATGTATGTGTTAGAATGAGTTCATTATTCTCATTGGTCACTACAATCATTCCCCCTCTTTTAAGCACACATTAACCTAAACTAACATAACTACTATAAGAAATAGATTATATAACACCTGCATCAAGAATTTGAGTACCTCCTTATTCACAACCTCTTGCATATCTAGGTTTAATTTGCGCCATGGCTACACCACGTATTTAAAATCATCCTCTATAGGATTGTGATATGTATAAAAACTTAAGCTAATCCCTTTCAAGTTGAACATCTCCCTGCCAATTGCCTTCTTATGCTTTTAGAGCACCGAAATCAACACTTTTCTTCTAAAACTATCAAAGCCAAAGAAATTGTCATAGGCTTAGCATTTCTTCCAAAAATAAATACTTTAAATGAGAAATAAGAGGCTTAAAATCAAAATTCTTCTTACATTAGGAGGGGAAATAGCTTTCCCATTCACTTCTTCTTTATTATGCTCTATAGCTAATTCTTTCACCAACTTTCTCTTATTTATCACCACTTTCTTCATCCGTAGGGTTCATGAGGCAACTTTATAGGGCATCTCCTAGCATAATTTTCTCTTATCTCTCTTCTACACACTCTTGGGTGTTATCTACAAATCACAATGACTGCTCAAAGTCATAGGAAGGATTAGCCCTGTGCAATGGTCAGTTCGGTTAACTGAACCAAAATAACTGAAACTAAAATTTGATGAATTTATCGAACTGAACCGAACTGCAATATATAAATAATCGAATTGATTTTTTTGGTCGGTTCGGTTTGGTTAATCGAAAAAATCGAAAAATTAAATATATTTAAAAAAATTAAAAATTGTTCATAATGTACTAAAATAAAAACATCAAAATAACATCCACAACATATAAAATACAAGTCCAAAATTGAATATATAATTTCAAAATACATACTAAATAATACTAAAAAACATTTTAAATAAATGTCTTCATTCCACCGAGCTCGAGTTCAACCTTGAAAATCACAAATTATCACCTAAAAATTTATTAATAATTGATAATTATACTCATATAATTTGTAACTCAAAATAAAATAATTTAAATATACAAAATAATTACCCAATGAAGGATTAGTACTACTCAATGCTGTCCCATTTCCACCAAAACCAACAACAGGCAACTCTGAATATTAAAAATAAATTAGTTAGCCATTCAAAACTCATAAAAATAAAATAAAAATATCATTTTAATTTTTAAATATAAAAGGTTTAACTTACCATTTTCATGTCGTTCAACTTCCTCTAAATCTTCTTCATTCTTCAATTCAATACCGTTCTGAAGCCAATCTTGTGTACAAATCAAACCTTCAACTACTTTAGGAGTCAAAGAGCTCCTAAATGAATATAGAACCCTCCCTCCAGTGTTGAATGCAGACTCTGAAGCTACTGTAGAAACTGGAACAACCAAAATATCTCTAGCCATGTGTGCAAAAACAGGAAATCTCTCAGAATTTACCCTCACCATCTCAAAATATCAAAATCTTCTCGATCTTCTTGCAATGCCTCCTCTAAATAAACATCTAACTCGATCTTTGTAAAGCCTTCATTTTCCTTTCGTCTTTTAAATTCTTTCCTAAAGACACTTTTCAATCTCCTTTTTATTCCTACATTAGAGTCACTAAACTCAACATTGCTTGAAGGGCTCCCAATTGATTGTAAAAACAAAGATTGACTACTTTCAGGTTGAAACATAAGCTTATATTCATTAAACAATTCAAAAAGTACATCCCTTACTCCTTTGAACAATTTCTTCCCATCATCAATCCCATGAATTTTACAAAAAGCAAATTCCATTGCCTCAAATTTCTCTCGGGGATCAAATACATGTGCAATATAAATAAGTTTATTCATTTTTTCATGATCACCCTAATATTTATCAAACTTTTGCTTCATCCTTGAGCCCATTGATCTAATCTCTAAAGCATCACTTTGAATCCACTTCAAAATTGATCCTAATAGATTACTAATCTCAGTCCAAAAAGTATTAGATGTTACATAGGATGATCTTGAAATGCGCATGGTAGCATCATAAAAATACTGGAACATACTACTCAATCTCCTCACAGTGGCCCAATCTACAAAAAGAATGCCATCACTATTGGGTGCTTCAACTTCAAGCTTAAAATATGGATCTAACATTTCAAATTTCTCAAATGCTTTCTCATATTTTTCATTAACACTTAACATTTCATATGTTGAATTCCACCTAGTAGGAACATCCAACTTCAAAGAATTTTGACATTGAATATTACTATTTTTAGCACATTTTTTGAATTTTTATATCCTAGCAGAAGAATTTCTCACATATCTCACAGCATTCCTAATCCATTTAGCTGAACACCTAACTTCTTTTAAGCCATCTTGAACAATTAAGTTCATAATGTGAGCAAGGCATCTCATGTGTATAAACTTGCCTTGTGCTACACAAATTCCCCAATTAATAAGCTTTTTCTTTAAAAAATTACAAGCTACTTCATTGGTACTATGATTGTCAACTGTTATAGTATATAACTTTTCAATTCCCCATTCAAGTAAACAATCAACTAACACTTTACCAAGTGAATCACCCGTATGACTTGAGATTGGACAAAAATTCAATATTTTCTTATGCAATTTCCAATCATTATCAATAAAATGAGTAGTGGTGCACATGTAATTCATCCTTTGAATTGATGTCCATGTATCGGTAGTAAGGCATATCCTTTGTGAATTTTTTTGATGAAACTTTTTAATTTTATTCTCTTATTAACATAAATTTGAAAACAATCACGTGAAACGGTCCACCTACTAGGTACCTTAAACCTAGGAAATGCTTTATACATAGCCTTCTTAAACCCTTTACTTTCAACAACTTTAAATGGATATTCATCTTCAATAACCATTTCTGCAACTGCTTCCCTAATTTCCATTTGATCAAACTTTCAGTTAGATAAACTACCCGTTTCACCGTCACCTGTTGGTTGCAAACACAATTGTTTTTGACTTTTATCAATAATGTGTGAACTTTTTTGACAAGAACTAAGGTGATTATTTAGTGCACCAGTGCCATTTCGCCTAGGATCACAACAAAATTCTTTACTACAATAGTAACACTTGCCTTTTATGCTGCCCGCTTCATCAGTAAATTTGGTGAAGTGTTCCCACACTTTAGACCTTGGTCTTATGGCTTTCTTTTTGACTTTTAGGTAATGTGTTTGAATTTCCTCCCTCATTGGATGTTCCTAGTGGTGGTTGATGTGACTGTTACGATTGTTGTGAATTCTGACATAATATAAATATATTATTAGATAAATAATAGTACACTAAATTTTGTCCAAAAAATATTTACCAAACAAAATATAATAAAGTATTTCAAAACTGATAATGCAGCTTAAAAATCCTGCAAAATTGATAATAAAGTATTCAATAATTAGCAAAACATTATGAAATGGAGTATCAGTAGCAGAACATTGGTTTGTCAGATCCTGATCAATGTAAATTAAACATTAAAAAGGCATTAGCTCCAAATTGGATAAAGTGAGCAGGATACAAAATGATCATAAAAACAGGAAGCAAGGATGATTTACTCCACCTTTTTGCCCTTTCTTAAGGCGTTAACTGGGAAAATCATGCAATGACTTCTTCAATGCTATCAAAATCACCCCAACAATTAGAATAATTGTTTTGAGAAAATTTGCAATAGATATAATGAGAATCATTACAGTGAAGGTGATGGAAATGATGAAGAGTATAATTGAAAATGTAGATATTATGCAATGAAATGCTCCAGAACCTTTAAACCCTCGAATCCACAAAATAGAAAAAAAATAAATAAAATAATCAGCTTGTATATGCATTTGACAAATCAAGCACAAAAGTCACTCGAAATTGCTATTGATACTCTTAATCAATTGCATGCTACCTAAACAATGAAGGATGAGCTCCTATTCAGTGCAACTATTTGCTTATATATATATATATATATATATATATATATAAGGCTCTGCTGATGTTCTTATTATCTAGTTATAATTCTAACACTAATGGGAATTTTCAAAATTAATGATAGTTAGAGAATGAAAAATATAGAAAACCATAATAAACCACCAAATTTTAATTTCCAATAAATATCAAATCAAATATATGAAATTGAATGGGATGTTGGATTTAGGCAGTGATAATGTATGAATTGGAATGAAAAGAAAAAAAATGGGAAGAAACATTGGGTGGATATGGTTTGCAAAATAGGGAATCGACAGAAGAGATGGGAAGCCAGAATAGGAGCTTATTCAAATTTCAAATTCAAACAATAAAGAAAGCTAAAACCAATGAATAAGGAGAGAAAAAAGAAACTTACTAGGGCCGAGTGCCAATGAACTTCTGCTTCGACGATCGGAGGGTGAGGGTGAGGCAGCGGCGGTGATGTGGAGAGAAAATGGATTAGGGCAAAAAACGTTAGGGAAAAAATAAAATGAAAGGCTTGTTACAGTCTGCTGGTTGAAATGCTTCCTTATATTATGCAAATAATCAAAACGACATAGTGTAAACTAAAGTTCAATCAATTTTTATACGATTTTTGTCTCCAAAAATCGAACCAAATCGAAATAACCGAACAGTCTTAAAAATATAAACCAAAACCGAATCGAAAAGCAAAAAAACTGAACCAAATTAAAAAAAATCGATCGGTTCGATTTTTTTTTTTAACCAAATTTTGCTCACCCCTAGGAATGATGCTTCAATACTTTGTTCATGTCGAAACTCATCTCCTCATTAAATTGTAAAGTTACCTTCTACTATGCACATCTATGAGAGCCCTTATGGTGCTGAGAAATGGTCACCTTATGATTAAAATCCCCTTTTTATCGTTTTTATATCCATCACCATGAAATCTATAGGGAATTTAAAATTTTCCATGTTGACCAATAAGTCCTCTATGATGCCTTTTGATTACTCTATGGATCTATCACTAATTACGGGTTTGACGCATGTCAAACCTCGTAGGCATCTAGTTTTTTCTTGAAAGCCAACTTTTAAGGCTCGAGATCGAATCAAGGTTCATTTAACTTATAAAGGCTGGTTGCTTTGTAATAGATAGCATTTTATTCCTATCTATTATTGGTGATAAACCTACGAAGGCATCTGCTAGGCACTATAAGGCAGGTATCACGGAGTTACCACCTAATAAAATATTAAGAAAGTGAGTTCTAACCTCATGAAGCTGAAACCAAAGATAGTTTAGATGTCACTCCTATTTATAACTTCATTAATGTTTACATAAATGACTTTTTATGGTTAATTATCATAACATATTTTCAAACATTTTCATAACAAAGAATTAAAAGGCACATTCCAAGCAAATTAGAAAGCTGTAAAGAAAATAAGATAATGGATGGAGAATAATCACGCTTATAGAAATAATCATACATGAAAACATGGAACTTAATGAATATTTTTGAATGAGAACATTGATCTTCGTATATATTTACAAAAGGGGTAAGATTTTTGGTGTCTTTTAGAGAAAAGAGGGCATTTAAACCTATACGGATTTTGAAGAAAAAGAATCATGTTAGTTAATTTTAAGGTAGAAGAATCATTTGTATTAAAAAGAAATCCTTGATGTATTATTTTGTGGGAGAAAATTGGGATATTGGTCCCTTTTATTACTGAAAATTCCCACTCAAACTTGTATAAAATCATTTGGCAAGTTTTTATATTAATGTTTGGAAAATTGTTCATCCATATGAAAGAATAGCAAGTATGCATACATAAATCATGAAATTGATTGATTTGGAAATATTGGTTCCTTCATGCACATTGATAAAATTCCTTATGTGAATTTTAGGATTAAAGGCGAACATTAATCCATTTTATGTGAGAAAACCAATTAATTGAATAGAAAATATTTGATGTGAGTTTTCTTGTTCATTATGCAAAACAAAAACCCTTTTTACTAATTATTACAACCAATTTACAAAAAAAATAAATAATACAGGCCATTTACAGAAATAAGCTAACAATTAAATCAAATAAGGAGAAATTAAACTAAATCCAAGTTGGCTAAGGTCACCAATTTCGGATTCTCCCACAAAAGAGCACCATATGGTTTGCCAAAAAAGAGAAAACACATGGATTATTAAAATGAAAAAAAAAGAAGGCATTTAGATAATATAAAAATATAAAAAAATAAAAAAAATTAAAATGAACAATGATAAAAATTAGCATAAGAGATTAATTGAAACAAAAGAAAAAAATAAGTAATTACAACAGTGAAGAAAATTAAAAAAAATAAAGAAAAAAAGGGAACTGATAAAGAAGAGCAAGGAAATAAAACAAAAGGATGAGTGTCAAAAGAGGAAAGAAACAAGTCATAGCCTTAAAGACGAGTTATGGCCTTGAGTGGGGTGAGTCACACCCTACAAACCTAGTAAGTGGGCAATCTAGGAGTGAGTTTTGGCCTTATGACTTAAGGCCATGCGTCACCCCTGGTTCATCCAACAACTATTAGAACGATGCCATGGTTGTTCTAAAAATATATAAATGAAATTCTAGGCTGCAGATATGCATAAAAATGACTCTAAGCTTTTTAAATCAACTTTAATGCACAAAATATCTACCAAAATGATTAAAAATAATTAATTCCAAAAATCACCATTTTTGAACCTTAAGCTTAAGAGAGAGAAACAAGCACAATAAAGTCACAAAATTTCACTCAAACTCATATACAAGGCATATTTCATGAATAAAACTCAATTATACACATGCATATGCCTTCAAAACACTCACTCAGACAAAACTGGTAAAAATAGCTTATATCATGAAATTGAAACTAAAAGATAGATCATGGAACTTAGAAAAACACAAAATGAAAATGTACAAGAACAATACCTATAGATCTATATATGAGCAATATTTTTGCCTATTACATTACCCTTAGTAGAGCTACTCTAAAAATCAACGTTAGTGCACTCTTCATCTTTTTCTCCTTCTAATTCCTTTGTTTTTCTTTTAAAACCAGGTAAAAAAAGTTTGTTATTTTTTATCTTTTTCTCTCTCCCTCTAGATTCAACTCTTTTTTCTGAAGATTAAATCCTCATTTTTTATTTAAGAATCATCATTAGCCTTAAATGCTGAGGATTAGGCTAAATAAAGTAAAAAAGATTTTTTTCGAAAATGAATCCTCTATTTTGCAGGAAACAAATTGCAATTCTCGATGAAAATGCCTAGCCATGGCCTCAACTAGTGAGTTAAGGGCATGAATGGAAGTTGGGCCTCCTAGAAAAACCCAAAAATCCATTTAAAAGAAAAAATATGGTGACATAAGGGCTTGGGTCATGACTCGATCACGAGTCACATCTTTGAGTCATGCTTAGTCACTACAAGAAAAATGCAATTTCCCGACAAAAAATCCTGATGAAATTGAGTGAAATTCTATAGGGAAAGCAAAATGCCGATGGAATTTAGCAATGGAAAATGGCAAAATAGAAACGGTGCTAGGAGCCTTTATCGATGGAAAATATTTCCATCAGCAAATTTATCAATGGAACATATTTCCGTCGATAAATTTACCGACAGAAAACATCGTCATTTGCCATATTTACCGACGAAAAATTATTTCGTAGCTAAATTTCTTGATGGAAATAAGTATTTCATAGCTAAATTTCCTGATGGAAATAAGTATTTCGTAGGCAAATTTAGCAATGGAATTTGTTCCGTTGCTACATTTCGTCTATATTTTTAGTGAAGGTTTGCTACATTTCCATCAGGAAAATCTCAAATTTAAATTTTTTTATTTATTTATTTTCTCTATATATTGGAATTCTAATCAACAATATAATATTTTAATAGAGATCTAATAAGTAATATAATGTTAAATTTATAATATTCAATAACATACCAAATCAATTTTTTAGAAGTCTTTAAAGCATAAATATTATCCCAAATATTGTAGTCAAATTGTTACTAGTCCCAAAAGTCATAAAATCTAAAGCTCTATGTTGTCAGTGCAAATGGATTATCTAGATGCTACAATGTGCTACCTTTTTCCCTTACTATTTTCATCTAAGTATGGAGCTTGGCTATATATTCCATAGACTCATTTTTTTATAGTTGTTATTTAGCAAAGGTAATTTCATAATTAGATTTAACATTTAACATTTTATGCATATTTTAGGCATTAAAAAAAATAAAGTCCATGTATAGAGATATGATACATACCTAAAGAAAATCAATGAGATGAAAATATAAAACCAATAAAGGTACCTTTAAAATAGTCAGATCAAATGCTAGGTATCACATGCACCGGTTGTGTCAACAAGTTTCACTTTAAAACTAGCCACCCTACCCTTTAATTTTTACGTTATGATCTTGAAGTCAATGTTTGTGTCACCATTATGTGCCCAGCAGAAGTTCAAATATTCCTTAACAATAAAAAAAGATGATAAGTTATTTATCATTTATAGTTCAAATAAATACAACCACGTGTCACAACTAATACATAAATGTGCATCACTTAAACCCATGTTAAGTCTAAAATAAATACGTCTTGCGCATAACTTGATGTCAAAGTTCAAAGAACTGATGCATAACGTTTGTTTTTCAAGAAATGATGGTGATGAACGACTAGAGAAATTACATCCTAAGGATTTCTCCACGGAAATTTAAATGAAAAATTTCACATATAAAATTCTTATTATAATCCTAGGCAAGCAAAACAAAAACAAAATGACTCATTAAGGCAACACTCATGAATTAACTTAATTCAAACAACACAATTTCTAAGGATATCTGAAGCTAAGTGTGAATTTGAACAAGAAAACTTAAAGAACACAGTAGGGAATGTGAGCATACTTGAGACTGCATAATGAACCCACAAAACATAAAAGCTTGAAATTTAGACTGCGCTAGAGATGCATGTTTAAACTACCCTTGAATGTAACAAAAATCTGAAGATTTTGTAGAAATGACAAAAAAAGTTAAAATTTGGCAAGAAAGCGGGAAGAATGCCGAAATGAAATGAAACGAAAACTTGATTTGCAGATCATGAATGAAATTTAATTTTAAATTACTTGGAATCTTTTTGCTCATGAAGGATGATGAAAATGACAATAGCAATAAATGTTAAGCCCCCAATTTTACCAAAATCTCTAGATCTAAATCTCCTCACTCTTTCTTCAATTTACCATCACAAAACAACCATTGAAGGGTGAAATAAGGCTTATCTAGGGATTAAGAGAAGAAAAACAACAAATAGGATTTTAAGGGAGGAAAAATCTATCAAGAGAGGATAGCCAAAGAATCATGATCACTATTGTGTGAGAGGGAGAAGGGGGCAATGACATTGGTAGCTACTCAGGTAGAGGTGATGAAAACAGTGCGGCTGCTAATGGAGAGCGGCAATGGCGAAGGTGAAAACATGATTGGGATAAAGAAGAGAAAGAAAGGAAGAAAAAGGAAAAAAGAAAGAAGAAAGGAAATGGTGGACGTGGCTTTTAGAACAGCCAAGGAAAAGGAAAGAAAATAAAGGCCAAAATGACTTAATTTTTGCAAAGTATCAATTTTCGTCTCGAAAATTTTTATTTAAGCCCTCGAACTAATGTACTTTAAAAATAATGCTCAAAATTAATAATAAATTAACTTGTAACTTTTCTTCACACTTATTTTTTTAAATTTATATTATTACCGAATCTAAACAAAAATTAGGTCGGTTCGATCATTATTCGGGTAATCCAAAATTGAGATGTTACAAAAATAATTGCAATTCACATCACCAACACTTTAATCCAATGGACACATATGTAGTCTTTTATAATGCATAGAAAATAATTTATTTTAATTTCCCTATGAAATAAAAATTTCATAGGTAATTTACTGATGGAATTTTATTTCCGTAGTAAGTATTTTCTTAAATGACCAATCAATAAAATAATATATTAATTAATACGTGACTTTCTTAATCTTGTCAAAATAGCCTAAATAGTCACTTAATTTGATTTTTAATAGTCATTACTCATGCCTACTTAATTTAATAAACTTAGTTAGTTAGCTTAACAAGTTAATTAACTCGACATCTATAGACCATGGGTAGAAGAAATGCAATATTTTTTATTTTTTTATTAATTGAATAATTAATGTATTACAAAATAATTAATCTTTTTATGGTGTAACTTCCAACTAGTAAAACATAAAATAGAACATTTTTGCTTAATTTCTTGTTAAAACTAAAAGAACCAAAAATTAAAAATACACATTATTTTTTATAATCACCAATGACTATAATCCATTAATTTTGACTTAGTGAGATAAAAGCTAATAATTGTTTGTTGGTTCTTATTTTATAGACAATTTGCTATTTTTTCTTTTAAATTATAAGATTTGTTTTCTTAAGAAAAACAAATAATTAGCAGTTGTGACCTTGTAAAAAATCCATCGTGATGAACAACGAGACTAACTTTATGATCCTAGTAGTTAGTTCATAAAATAAGAATTGTTCGGCTATTATAAGAAACTATATTAAGAGTATACTTATATTTTATATTTAATCTTGGAGTAATATAGAATAAAATATCAAAATAAAAAAATTATTTATAAATTAACTGATTAATTTTGTAGGGACATTATCGAAATTATCGACGAAATAATAATCTTGGAGTAATATACAAAAACTTTTCGGTATGTAATTTCCCTATGGAATTCAATTTTCATAAGTAATTTACCTACAGAATCGCCATTCCATAGGTAAATTTCCGAGGGAAAAACTTTCCATCGGTAAATTACATATGGAATTCAATTTTTATCGGTAAATTTACCTACGAAAATTGAATTTTGTAGGAAAACTACCGACAGAAAAATATTTCATCGATAATTTCCATACGAAATTCCATTTCCGTAGGTAATTTACCTACAGAATTGCCATTCCGGAGGTAAATTACCGATGGAAAATATTTCCTCTATAATTTCCCTATGAAATTCAATTTATGTAGGTAATTCCCTATGAAATCATATTTTCATAGGTAAATTATTGACGAAAAAAGTTTTTGTCGACAATTTATCTATTGAAATACAATTTCGTAGGGAATTACTTACGAAAATTAAATTCCGTAGGAAAATTACCGACAAAATAAACATTCCATTGGTAAATTTCGTGTACAATTTAGCTGCGTAATATTGGCACCAATTTAACGATAGATTTTTTCAATTTCGTCACTAATTTCGGTCGATAAAGTTTGGCAAGAAAATTTTCCTCCATTATTTACGATGGATTTTTATTCCGTCGCAATACACATTTTTTCCAACAATTTTTTCTACGAAAATTTTTTTTTCGCTGGTAGTTAGCGATGAAAAATTTTTTGTAGTTAATTTTTCATTGGGAATTAGGATTTTTCTTGAAGTGAGTTACTCAAATGATGGCCAAAAAGAGAGAGAATGGGTCACCCTTAAAGGGAATCAATGTCGTGATTCATTTTTGAGTTAATTTTAAGCCTTTAAATGTTCTCACCTCACCCAAAAAAGATAGAAAAAATAAAGATATGTTCCCAAAACATCATTTTTTATTCCTAAAAACACCCAAAAAAAAACCATAGAAAAGCATTTTTTAAAAATAAACATTAGACATAGTGTTTATGCTTCCTAGCTACTTTAAAATGGCATTATCCTCATTAGATAAATTTGACACAAGTTGGCTTAGGAACTAGTGTCTATAGTAGGGTTATTCTTATCTCATTTATGTCTTTAACATGAACAAAACCTATAGATCTACATATGAGTAATATTTTTGCCTCTCACGTTACCTTCAGTAAAGCTACTCTAAAAACCAGTGTCAGTGCACTCTTATCCCTTTTCTCCTTTAGCTTCCCTAAGTTTTTTTTTGAAAAAAAAATTTAGGTAAAAATAAAGTTTGTTATTTTTTATCTTATTCTCTCTCCCTTTAGATTTTACCCTCTCTTTTCAAGATAAAGTGCTCCTTTTTCATTTAAGAATCATCATTAGCCTTAAATGCTGAGGATTAGGCCAAATAAAGCAAGAAATTTTTTTTAGAAAACTAATTCTCTATTTCATAGGAAAAAAATTGCAATTATGGATGACAATACCTAATCACGGCCTTAACTAGTGTGTCAAGGGTGTGACTGGAAAATGGGCCTCCTATAAAAGCCAAAAAAATCCATTTAAAAGTAGAAATGGGATGAGTCACAAGCTTGGGCTATGACTCACTCACGAGTCATGCCTTTGAATCATGCCTAGTGACTTAAATGATATCCAAAAGAGAGGGAGTGAGTCACCCCTAAAGGGCATGACTCAAAAGTGAGTCATGGTCTTGACTCATTAGTCAAGGTCATGACTCATTTTTGAATTAATTTTAAGCCTTTAAATGTGCGTACCTCACCAACCAAGATAAAAAAAATAAGGATATGTTCCCAAAACATCATTTTTGATTCCCAAAACCACAAAAAAAAAACCTATGAAAAGGCATTTTTCTAAAACAAACATTTGCCAGAGTGATTCTGCTTCTAGCTACTTTGGAATAGCATTATCCTTATTAGATAACTCTGATAGAGGCTAACTCAAGAACTAGTGTCTACAGTGGGGTCATTCTGATCTCATTTATGTGTCCAAGATTCAATTTTTTTCAAATGGACCAAAGCATTAGATTTATACTTATATAAAGTATGCACAACAAAATTTCCTCCTGCACAACAAAATTTCCTCCTAACTCACATGGTAGGGTAAAACTACTTGGATCCTCAATTTTAGCAAGAATTTTAATAGTCAAAATAGCACTACAATGTTTATATAGTTGGAATGTTCAACATCCCTCTAGCTTTTTCTTATTTGAGCATAATTGTTTCATAATTTAGAATATTTAGGCATATGTATTAAAGCTTCAAAAAATGGACAATTCACATGCAACTTCTTAAACATATCAAAAAATTTAGCTAGTTGCTCATTATTGTTATCTTTTCTAGCTGGAGATGGACAAAGGAAAGTAGATTCATCAACAACATCCTTATTTGAAATTAGGATACTCTTACTTTTATCAATAACATAGGAAATATCTATATTGACATTGGGTTTAGAGTTACTTATCTCTATTGTTAGTTCTACCATGGTCGAGGAAGAGTTACATTTGTTAGCTTTTTTTACCTTTTTTCCACTTTTTAATTGCATGGCATTAACTTCCTCTTTAGGATTTTGATCCACATTAGATAGAAAAGTTCTATAGGGCCTACTAGAGAGTGAGTTTGACGATTGCAACATAAGTCTCCAAATTTTTAATTAAGGCATCTTCTTTTCACATTTAGACATCTTGAGCTTTATACCTAGAATCTTGACTTGCCATGAAAGTTGTTAGACAAGACATGTAACTAGCAAAACATTTCCTCAAGGTTTGGTTTCTTTTCTTGTAGAGGTGGGATTTAGGTTGGAAAATAGGAGGGTGATAAGCTTAGGTTTGATGTAGGGTTAATATGGTGCTTGGAATTTAGTTAAAGCAGGTGGTTGATATGTTTGGTGGTTGTTAGTGTCATAGGCTGTGTTTTGGTTGAAAGGCCTCTAGGTTAGTATTACAGTAGATGCTTAATTTTCTTCTCTTCAAAAGAAGTTTGGATGGTTCCTCCAATCGGGATTGTAGTTGTTGCTAAATGGATCACCCCTTTGATAGTGATCCACTTAATTTTTTGCTTGCATAACATATCATTCTTTATATGCATCACATCCTTGAGATAGGGATGGAACATTTTGCACTTTAAGACCATTAAGCTCCTTCTTTATTAGCTCCATTTAAGCTTTTATTATGGCTCTTCATCAATATTGTATTCTCTTTTTTTCTTATGTATGGCCCTAGTACTTACCCATTGAGCATCATTGGTGGCCATCTAATTAAGAAGAAAGCATCTTTTGGAATTTTATTCATAAAGTTTTCTCTTGAAGTTACATCTAAAAGAAATCTAGTTGTTAGATTAGCACCCACATAAGATTGACATTCGGTGTCTTTAACTAGGTCTGGCCCAATTATCTTGCATTCAGTTAATTCGGTCCAACATACCAAGGTCTTACAACTTCGACCATATAAGGCTTCGTACGAAGCCAAACCAAGACTAGTATGATAACTGTTATTGTATGCAAATTCCATCAAGGCTAGATATTTGTCCCAACTTCCATAAAAATTCAAAACACAGCCCCTTAGCATATCTTTTAAAACTTGTATGACCCTTTCTGATTGTCTATCCATCTGAAGATGAAAAGCCGTATTGAACTTTAACCGTGTTTCCAAGGACTTCTGCAAACTCTGCTAGAATCTATAAGTGAATTTGGGATCTCGATATGATATTATAGATACTGAAATCCCATGAAGTCGAACGA
Organism: Excoecaria agallocha; assembly: GCA_037975025.1. Classification (NCBI taxonomy): domain Eukaryota; kingdom Viridiplantae; phylum Streptophyta; class Magnoliopsida; order Malpighiales; family Euphorbiaceae; genus Excoecaria; species Excoecaria agallocha. The sequence continues at coordinate 95,646,583 of CM075807.1, read as the reverse complement.
TCTCATTTACATATAATTCTGCCAATTGATCCATGGAATAATCCATTCTAATCGATTAGAAATGAGTTGACTTAGTTAGCTTATCAACAATTGCCCAAACTACATTATGTTTTCTCCATGTAGTGGGCAATATGGTCACAAAATTCATAGTAATATCTTTCCATTTCCACTGAGGAATTGGAATGGGATTCAATAATCCTGAAGGAAGTTGATGCTTAGCTTTCACTTGTTGACAAGTTAAGCACTTGGAGATATAATCAACCATATCCTTCCTTATACCTGGCCACCAATAACATCGTTTAAGATCTTGATACATCTTGTTACCCCAAAGGTGCATAGTAAACACTGTGTTATGAGCTTTATGCAGTAAGGTTCTTTTTAATTCTCTATCATCTGGAACACATAATCTATCCATGAAGTACAAAATTCCAGTTTATTTGATTGAGTTCCCAGATTGACCCCCTTCTTTTATAAATTGTATAATTTGTTGTAACTTCTTATCATTTTTCTTTGCATCCATCAGAGCCTGCCCTACACAAAGCTTAACCCTTAATTGGGCAACTAAAGCACCATTCGAAGCAAACCTCCATCTACCTCGTTGTAACAGTATAGTCGCCAATATCTTTCTGCTCAAAGCATTTGCTACCACATTAGCCTTACCTAAATGGTAGTCTACTATACGATCATAGTCTTTATACAGTTCAAACCATCTCCGCTGTCTTACATTGAGTTCCTTTTAAGTAAGTAGATACTTAAAGTTTTTATGGTCTGTGTATATTCTACATCTTTCACCATATAAGTAGTGCTGCCAAATCTTTAAGGTGAAAACTACAATTGCCAACTCCAAATCATGTGTTGGATAATTTTGTTCATGTGATTTAAGTTGTCGAGATATATAAGCCACCACTTTACCATCTTGCATTAAAACACAATCCAAACAACCTCTAGAGGCATCACTTACATGGCATACTTTTTCCCTGAAATTGGTTGAGTCAAGATCAAAGCTTTTGTTAGCATACTCTTTATCTAATCAAAACTTATCTCGCATCAGAAAGTCCACTCAAATTTAACATTCTTCCTTAATAACTTGGTAAGTGGAGATTTAATAATTGAAAACCCTTTTACAAAATGACGATAGTAACTGGCCAATCCCAAGAAGCTCATTACCTTAGGTACACTTCAAGACGGTCTCCAATTAGCAATAGCCTTAATTTTTGCTGGGTTAACTCTAATGCCTTCAGAAGATACTACATGGCCAAAGAAGGAAATTTTTATCAGCCATACTCACACTTGCTCAATCTAGCAACTAGTCAATTCTCCCTTAAGGTATGTAGCACAATCCTTAAATGCTCACCATGCTCTTTCTCATTCTGGGAATAGACCAATATGTCATCAATAAATACCACCACGAATTAGTCCAAATATGGTCTAAATACCCTATTCATCACATCCATAAATGCGCCTGGTGTGTTAGTTAACCCGAATGGCATTACTAGGAACTCATAATGCCCATATCTTGTTCTAAATGCCATCCTTGGAACATCCACATCCCTAACTCGGAGTTGGTAATACCCCAATATTAGGTCAATCCTTAAAAATATTTCTGCCCCTTTCAACTGATCGAACAAATCCTTAATTCTAGGTAATGGATACTTATTTTTCATTGTCACTTTATTTAACTATCAATAGTCAATACACATCCTTATAGAACCATCATTTTTCTTAACAAATAGGATCGGTGAACCCCATGGCGATACACTAGGTCTAATAAAACCCTTGTCAGGCAGGTCTTGTAACTATACCTTTAACTCTTTCAATTCGTTCGGAGCCATCCTATAGGGGGCTCTTGAACTAGGTGATGTGCCAGGCAAAACCTCAATAGATAATTCCACAGCTCTCTCAGGGGGAAGACCAGGTAACTCTAAAGGAAACACATCAAAAAATTCTTTCACTACTGGTATGTCTTGGAGCTTAATTGTGTCCCTCTTTGAATCAAGAACTAGGGCCAAAAATGCTTCACACCCCTTTTTAAGCAATCACCTAACTTGTATGGTAGATATTACATTGGCCAAAGGTTGTGTCAAAATACCTGCAACTAATATCTCATTACCATCCTCATCACTAAGAGTTACTATTTTAGCCTCGTAATTTACCATTGCATGATTCTTAGACAACCATTTCATACCCAAAATAACATTAAATTCTTGAAAAGACAACTCAATAAGATCAGCTAAAAATTCTCTTTCTTGTATCAAAATGGGACAATCAGGGAACATTTTGTTCACATATGCACTATACCCTAATGGACTAGTTACACAGATGTCATATTCCAGCTGATGTACTTTAGACTCACCCCTACTCATGCTCTCAATGGAAACATATTAATGAGTGGATCCAGGATCAATAAGTACATGAATATCAGAATCATAAAGTGAGAAAATACTAACTATGACTTAAGGAGCATCTTGGCCTTCTTGTGCTTTCATAGCATATGCCCGACCCGAGACATTTGGTGCAACAGTTTAGTCAATCAACTCAAATGTATTATGAGATTGAGATCCATAATGACTAAAACCCCCTACCTCTGCTTTCGATTCTAGAAGTTGAAAACATATTTGAAGCTCCTTCGCTACCTTGCTGTGTAGAACCTTATGTCCACTTTGAGGGGAAATTAGTTATATAATGGTCAGTAGCACCACAATTATAGCAAGCCCTTAATTCTTTCCTGCATGGGGCTCAATGTTGCTTTAAACAATGAGGGCACTTAAGCAGCTGACTCCCTTTCTGCTTTGATGATGTATCTTGACTTTGGCTTAGACACTGCTGAAGATTCCTGTCTCTTCACTTTGCCAGTAGGGTTGTACATTCCTTCATCTCGCTGGACATTTTGTGTTCCTTTAAACCTCTTTTCGGTGGACCATCTACCCCTAGCCCCAGTTCCTTTCCGTTCTCTTTCTCTTTTAGATGACTTGTGCTTCTCAACCTTCATAGTGGCTATAACTAGTTGATGAAAGTTCACATTCTGAAGAGATATAACCCTTATCAGTTTCTCTCTGATCTGGTGATTCAGTCCATCTTTAAATTCCTTACTTTTAAAGGCATCAGTCAACATCTCTTTAGGGATGTATTTGCACAACTAGCTGAATTCCTTCTCAAACTCTGCCACAGACATAGATCTCTGTTTTAAGGTTAAAAACTATCCTAGCTTCTCCTCTTTATAGCCCTCTGTAACATATCTCTTCTTAAATTTAGTTTCAAAGAATCCCCAAGCAAGAGGATCCAAGAATTGAGATTGTTCGAGTACTAGTTTTCACCAATCGTACTTTGGACTTTGAAGGATACAACACACAATACCTTATAATGAGTGGGACAGTGAACATCATCTAGAATCCTCTAAAGCTTTTCTAGCCAGAATTTAGCTTTTTCAGATTGTTCCAACGTGGTACCCAAAAATTCTTCAACACCATATTTTCTAACTTTCGAAATTGGGACCTTACGTGCTGTCATCCTTTGGAGAATCTGAGCCATATCCTGAGAAAATTTCAATAATGCTTCTCTAGGAATAGTAATAGCGATCTCATTTCGATTAGATGATAAGGATCTAATATTAGAGGAACCAATCATAACGGGTAAATTACTTTTAGTCGATTCATGGATAGCATCTCTAGAATCATCCATCTTCAATCTATATGAAAATAAAAACTACTACATTAGGCCAATAAGACATTGTACCATACAAAAGATTTCTAAACCTCTATTGTCCAGAAAAGGCTAAACCAAGATGCTCTGATACCACAAATTGTGACACCCTAACTCTAAGTTCTAACCATATTATTGTGTCTTACATTCATGGTCCTATCATGTCATGTTATCATGCAATCAAACAAACATTATTCACACTAGTGATTCATCATTTAATCATCATGTATATAATCTAGGTGTTACCTTAATCATGATCATATTAGTTTCCACTATAACACCCTTAATGAGCACACAAAACCTATTTAACATATATGTATATAGTGCATGCATAACCTGTATATTGACCTAGAATTTCATGCAAAGAAATCATATTCATAGTAATCACCAACTAGTCACACACACTCTAGAAATCACATGCAACCAATGACACTTAAGTAAATTTCTCAGACCTCTATATTAAAATTTCGGAATTAAATCATAGCAAAATAGAAAACTAGATAAAAAGGAATTATCCACAAAATATCGTACATCCAAATTTTGGATCGACTCTTGTTGGCCAACTGATGCAGAATTAAGTCCCTATACGACCTTCAACCAAACCTACATGGATATAAAAAACCCGTGCTAAGCTATAAAGCTTAGTGGGGAAATTCAAATTTAATATGAGCAGTCGACGACAAACATTATCACAAAAGCATTGCAATAGGAATGTCAATATAATCATATCATGATTTCATTTCATAGTAACAATTTATAGCCAACAGGAAACGAAGATGAAAAATTATGATAAGCATTCATCATGCTTACATTATATGGACGAAGAAATCGATACTTGTATTTCTTATTTCGAGCACATTTCTTAAACTTTAATAGCCTGCCTAAGTGTTTGTTTAAAGGGTGGATAACGGGAGCTATGGATACCAATTGGTATCAACAATGGATACTCGAAGGTATCAAACAATGGATATCCAACGATATCAACCAATGGACCTAAAGGGCCGAACTATGGTTCCATAAAAGGAACAAATAATGGACCCAAATGGGGTTAACTATGGTAGCTGCAACTGTATCCTTTTAGGCATGCCTATCTAATCCACAATTGAACTAAGACCTGTAGGCTTAACCATTTCGAAGAACATTTAATTCAACATGATTTGCTTACCATAATTTATATATGAATGCATATTTCATATTCTTATAATGGCATCAATATTTGTTATCTCAACTCATATATAGTATATTTAAACTAGTTTAAGAACATATGTTATAGTACTTCATATAATCATATATATATATATATATATATATATATATCCATTCAATACAATTACAACCTTAATACAATTACAATCATAAATCTAAACAATTTGCAATTAGCACTTGATAAACTTGCCATTATCACATTACCTTTATAGTTAAGGCTTGATAGTAAAGGCATAGCATAGAAAAATCATATTTTATTCTTTTGGAAAATACTCATTAAGTGTGCCCATTAGGTTGAGTTAGAGGGTCATTTGTCTTTATAAAGAGTGTTGGCTTATTCATAAGTAATGTGGAAGTATTTCGTTAGATAATATAGGTGAGTGTATAAGATGGGGAAATGAGGAGCAGTGGAGTGTCACTTAGTCGTGCATCACATAAAAGGAAACATGGTATTGTCGTACATCATGTACAGGGAAACCTGGTATGGTCGTGCATCATAGGGTAAGAAACCCTGCATGGCTACGCACCATAAGGCTGGAAGCCTTGAATGGCTACGTACCTTAAGGCTTTTAGCCCTGTATGGTCATGCACCATAAGGTTGGAAGCCTTGCATGGCCGTGCGCCTCAAGGCTGTTAGCTCTGCATGGTCACGCGCTACAAGGCTGGAAGCCTTGCATGGCCGCGCACCAAAAAGAACAAATATGATTATACAAATCAATTAACAACAATGCTCAATGAGTCAATAAATCTCTCTAAACTCATCTTAAATCTCATCATCATTCAACTAGATCAACTTTAAACTAAGGGTTTCACTAGTTTATAAAATCTTGTTCTCAGAGAACCCTAATTTTTATTGATCCATCTAAAGATAACCTCATACACAACACAATCCAAACAGTATTCCCATACCTTATAACACCCTTATCACTCCTAACACTGTACCAGTGCACCAAAGGCCAAAAAATTTTTTTCCAACTTATTCCTTACATCTCATTAAGATATACTTAATTATTTTTATACTAACATGCCGATGACTTATAACTGCCCAATTTACTATGCATTTAATAAAATTTTTGCAATATAACGGCTGTATATAGTACTAGTCCCCTGAAATACATACAAATTTACACAACCTCTCAGACACACAACAATCAATGATAACAACCATATTCATTCATTCCATCTCAAACATATCCAAAATATAATTTCACTAATATAACTCTTGTTTAACATTTGCATAACCAAAAGTAAAGTTTTTATATATATACATGCCAAGTCAATGAAAACAAAACTCCTAAAAGAAGTCTTGCAACTTGAATTCCTGCTCCTGCTCCTGATTTCCTACACACAGTAAAAACTACGCGCTGAGCACTTGACATGCTCAGTGATGACTAGAAATCGATACATTTCCTACCATAATATCATTATTCTAAAATAATAACTTATACAAAAATATTCATAAAATCATTTAATTATTTATTAAAACATCAATTTAACTTTTTTTTATAATATTATTCATTTTAATCGCGCAATTACAAGTTTGCCCTTAAAAACTTATTTTTGATCTTTAAACTAATAATTGAAGCATTTTACATTCCTATATACTTATTTTGACATCTACAAGCAAAATTACATTTTAGTCCTTGTTGACTATAAAATTCACTTTTTAGACAATTTACCTATTATCTGACTATCTTATCTTTATTTAAGCAGTTCTTACTTAATTTACTTACTTTTTACACTTTTGGGAAAATTTACTATTTTGCCCCTAAACTTTATTTTTCTTTCATTTGTCCTTTTTCACTCTTTATTCTTACTTTTCATTGTCTTTTCACACTTTCATCAATTTACTTTCATTATGCCCCTAGTACAGACCCGGCAGAAAATCTCAGATTGGATACACGAAACATGGACCTTATGAGCCCCAATAAGAGAGAAATGATTTTCAAGAAACCATTCTCATAACACTGCACTTTTCACTTTCACTTTACACTTAAGCTATGAAAATCAAAGATCTTACCCATAGCAAAGCAAGTCGCCATGACTTGCACCGCGGTAAAGAGTATTCCTAAGGCTAGCCAACTATATCCATAATTAGTTTTTATTGCCAGACTAATTCTAAGGGCACAATAATAATTTCTTTAATTCTCAAAAAATTTATCGGTTGATTTTTTATTTTTTTTTTGGTTGACTATTATTTAAATTCATATAAATTCACCTTTTTCGACATTTTTATGCAATTATTCATTAAAAATTCAATTATTTTTATTACACATATTCACATTAAAATTTCAATAAAATTCTAATAATTTCAATAAATTCCAATAAAATTTATCTATGCATTATTTATTATTTATTATCATTTTCCACCAAAATAATCAATTATTTCACAATAATTCACAACTTTCACTATAAAATATACTTGTTACATAATCTTTAAAATTCCAAAATAAATTCCAATTATTCAATAAAAATTCATAGACACCATTTATCATTTCTACCATTAATTGAGGCTAACATATATTATTTTCAACAAAAAATTTCATCATTTTCCTTTACTAACAATTTCAGCTATCAACATACTTCCTCCTAAAAATTTTATTTCTTTCTTTTTAGCTTCCAATACATCTCTTCTAAGGTTTATATTTAATTATCCTAAACAAATTTCATCATTTAATGACTTTAAAACTTTTTACCCTAAATACATAAAGGAATTAAATTCATAAACTTAGAAAATGTAAAGATTTGCTAGTCACTTACAATTTTCACTTGATTTAGAAGGCCTAAGCCTCATTTCCCTTACCTTTGTCCCTTGAGAAACTTCTCCTTCTTCACCACCTACCATGGCTGGCCAATACACCTTAGTTTTCATTATTTTTTTTTCTCAAATGAAAAATACAAGCTTATAATCATATTCTACACCTCAAAATCTATGAAAAAACACTAAAGAATCAATTTAAATCACTAAATTTCTCAAGTTCAAACTTACCCCTTTTTTTATTTCTTTACTTGATTTCTCCACTTTCTTTGCTCAAATCAATCAATAAGAGATATTTTGGTGATCTAGAGAGATGGAACTACAACTCTTAAGTTGGGATTTATGGAGAATTTTAAGTGATTAAGAAGCAAGAGAGAGAGAAAAGATGAGAGCTTAGTTCGGCCAAGAGAGGAGAGGAGATAGTTGGTGGTTTCTAGAACTCCTCTCCAGATTTTTGACTTTTATATGCTCTTTTAATGGGCCCAAAATTGGGCTAAACAAATGGGCTTAGCCTAATTATTTCTTAAGGCCCACTTTAAGTCTTTTAAATCCCAATAAAATTTATCTCTCTTCTAGCCTTTAAATCACTCCAAAAATAATTTCATCACTCTTATCACATCAAAAATAGCTAGCACACAAATTTTTGGCTCAATCGGAGTCCGTTATCGATCTGATTCAAACTTATCGGTCCGATTTGACAACTACCAATGTCACCAAAAAATTCAATTATCACTACTAAAATATTCTACATAAAAATTCATGTAGACATGCAAATTTTGGCAATTTTTAGAGTTCATTTACTATTTTTAACAATTTATGTAAAATCAAGTCACCTTTCTTATCAGGGAAATTAACTCGCTACCTTTTCGTATTTTTGACCGTTGGAGGCCCATTTGACCTCAATTTCACTTCAAATTTCAATCCCGGACTCACCATGACCAATACTTTTCGACAGTCCATTAAAATATTTTGACTTTCGGATATCCTTTTGGGCCCAAAAAATACTATTCACTATTGGAAAGTACTGTTCACGGCTGACCCAATGTTGAGGCCATTATATTTCTCCCCTACTAAAAGAAATTTCATCCTCGAAATTTACCTGAACTGAAAAGTAGAGGATACTGTTGTCTCATTATTGCTTCAGGTTCCCATGTCACTTCCTCGATATTATGGTGATGCCATAGGACTTTCACCAATGGAATCTGTTTGTTCCGAAGTTGTCGGACTTCCCTAGCCAAAATATTTACTAGTCTTTCCTCATAGCTCATGTCAGTCTGTACTTGTATCTCTTCTGGTGCTATCACATGACTCGGATCAGACATGTATCTGCGAAGGATAGACACATGAAAGACATCATGTATCTTCTCTAGAGAAGATGGCAATTTCAACCTGTAGGCCACGGGACTCACTTGCTGAAGTACCTCGTATGGACCAATGAATCTAGAGCTTAACTTGACTTTCTTTCCAAATCTCAGAACTTTCTTCAATGGAGATACCTTCAGAAAGACCTTGTCTCCAACCTGAAACTCGATATCTTTCCTTTTCAGATTTGCATATGACTTCCGTCGATCCATTGCTTCCTTCAATCTACTTTTAATAATTTGGACCTTTTCTTTAGAGTCACAAATCAAGTTCGAACCCAAAAGCTTCCTCTCACTCAGTTCTCTCCAGCACAATGGGGTTCTGCACTTTCTACCACACAATGCTTCAAAAGGAGCCATTTTCAAACTGGATTGGTAGCTGTTGTTGTAGGCGAACTCGGCCAATGACAAATGTTTTCCCAATTGGTGCCAAACTCCAGGACACAACATCTAAGCATGTCTTCCAAAATCTGAATCACCCATTCTGATTGACCATCAATCTGAAGGTGGAATGTTGTGCTAAGATGAAGTCTGGTACCTAGAGCATCTTGAAAACTCTTTCAAAAATGGGAAGTGAATCTGGGATCCTTTTCAGACACAATAGAGGTGGGCACTCCATGTAATCTAACCACCTCCTTTATGTAGAGTTATGCCAGCCTAGTCAAAGAGAAATCCATCCGTACTAGCAAGAAATGAGCTGATTTGGTGAGGTGATCAATGATTAACCAGATGGCATCATGCTTCCACCAAGTCATAGGTAAACCAGTCACAAAGTCCATGGTCACTTGATCCCATTTCCATTCTGGAATAACAAGTGGTTGAAGTAGTCCAGAAGAAACCTAATGCTCTACTTTTACTTGCTGACATGTCAGACACTTACCCATGAATTCAGTCACATAACGCTTCATGCCTTGCTACCAATAGTAGGCTTTCAAATCCTGGTACATCTTGTTACTCCCAGGGTGCATGACATAGCTACTATGGTGTGCTTCTGTCAAAATCTCTCTTTAAATCTTCCTGAGTTGGCACACAAAGTCTTCCTTTGTAACAAAGACTTCCATCACTAAATAATGAATAATCACTTTCACTGCTGTGCTGAAACTTGTTTTCAATAGCCATTAGTCTGTAATCTTTTTTCTGAGCCACTTTCACTTGATGTACAAAATTTGGTTTAACTCGTAGTTCAGCTACTATAGCTCCATCTGCTGCCAAACATAAGCTAGTATTCATTGCCTAAAAAGCTGTAAAGATCACTATTAATCATTTACACTTATCATTATTCTATACAAATTCACTTCAAAATATTAACATTACCTGACATAAATTTTCTGCTAAAAGCATCAACTACTACATTTGCTTTCCCTGGATGGTAGTCGATATAGCAATCATAATCTTTAATCAACTCCAACCAGTGTCTTTGTTTGAGATTAAGTTCTTTCTGGGTAAGTAAATACTTTAAACTCTTGTGATCCGAACAAATGTAGTATTTATCTCTATATAAGTAATGCCTCCAAATATTTAATGCAAAAACAATGGCTGCTAACTCTAAATCATGAGTAGGATAAGTTTTTCTCATGAGTCTTGAGTTATCGAGAGGCATAAGCAATCACCTTGCCTTCCTGCATTAGAACGCAGACTAAACCATTCCTGAAAGCATCACTGTAGATCACAAAGTCCTTGCTTGACTTAGGTTGAGTAAGGATAAGAGCTTCTGTCAACATGGTCTTAAGCTTCTCAAAGCATTTCTGGAGCTTGTCAGTCCACACAAATTTAACATTCTTCTATAGCAATCGTGTCATAAGAGCTGCAATAGTGGAGAAGCCTTTAATGAATCTCCTATAGTACCCAGTCAAACCCAGAAAACTCCGCACTTCAGTCACATTCTTGGGTGGCTTCCACTAAAGGATTGCTTCAATCTTTAAAGGATCTACTTTAATACCCTCTGCAGAAATGACATGGCCCAAAAAGGATACTTCATTTAGCCAAAAGTCACATTTGTTGAATTTGGCATACAACTGCTTTTCTTTCAAGGTCTACAATACAATCCTTAAGTGTCTGTCATGATCTTCCGGTGTCTTGGAATACACCAGGATGTCATCAATAAAGACCACCACAAACTGATCTAAGTAGGGGTGGAAGACTCTATTCATCAAATCCATGAAATCTGTTGGTGCATTTGTAAGCCCAAATGGCATGACCAAAAACTCATAGTGGCTATACCTAGTACGAAAAGCAATTTTGGGCACATCAGCTTCCTTTACCCCCATTTGATAGTAACCAGATCTCAAATCTATCTAGGAGAAAACACCTACTCCCTTAAGCTGATCAAATAAGTCTTCAATACGAGGGAGGGGATATCTGTTCTTTACCGTCACCTTATTCAGCTGTCTATAGTCAATGCATAATCGAAGAGTCCCATCCTTTTTCTTTACAAATAGGACAAGTGCTCCCCAAGGAGAAGTGTTAGGTCTGATAAATCCCTTATCAAGCAACTCCTAAAGCTGAATATTTAATTATTTCAATTTTGCAGGTGCCATTCTATACGAAGCAATAGAAATAGAAGCAGTACCATGAGTGACCTCAATAGAGAAATTTACCTCTCTGTCAGGTGGTAGGCCTGAAAGCTCATTTGGGAACACATCCTGAAACTCCCTAACAGTAGGATCATCTGACACCTTTAAGCCATCTTTCTTCGCTTCTACTGCATAACACATATATGCTTCACATTCCTTTCTTATTAATCTTTTTGCTGCAGTAGTTGATATCACATCAGACAGAAAATTAGATCTCACACCCACAATAGTGATGTCATCACCATTCTAAAGTTATAAGGTGACCCTCTTTTTTCTGCAGTCAATAGTTGCTTGATGGGCGAGAACCAATCCATCCCCAAAATCAAGTTAAACTCACAGAAGGGTAATTCAATAAGATTTGCTAGGAATGCATATCCCTGGACACTGATAGGACACTGTCTATAAATCTTATTTACTACCACATTATGCCCCAGAGGATTACTCACCAAGATATCCTGATCCAAGCATAGTTGTAGTTATAGCCAAATTAAAGTCCTAATTACATGAATTTAAAAATATGAGTATGGCATAGTTGTAGTTGTAGCCGAATTATGATTAAAGAGAAAACTATGAAATTTTAAGTTATTTTAGTAAATTAAAGCCTTATAATGATTGTACAAGTGAAAATTGATATCCATAAATTTTTATAAAATTTATGAAAATTAAATGAATATTTTTGGGATAAAGTTTAGTTAGGTATTAATGGAAAAATGTGAAATCAAGATGAATTATTGCATAATTTAATGCTAAAGTAGTGAATTATTATGAAATAATTCACAGATTGTGTAAAAAAGACTAACTATAAATGTAATGTAATGGCAAAGTATTGACATGTATTGAAAAGAATGAAAAATTGAATACTAAAATAGAAATTAAGTGAATTTGTGCTCCTAAAAAGAGTCAGACAGTAAAATCTAGCTCAAGATATAATTGGCTGGCTATAGGGATATCTATACCGCGGTACAAGTCATGACGACTTGCTTTACTATGGTTGGATCGTTGATCTCCATAGTATTTGTCATACGTACTGTCATATATTCATATATTTTATGAGAAATGATTTTTTAGGGTTATTTCTCATTCTGTTGTGGTCCTGTAGGGTTCACATCCTGCATATCTAGTCTGATAATTTCTGTCGGGTCTATACTAGGGGCATAATGATAAGAAAATATTAAAAGTATAAAAAAAGAAAGTTAAAATTAAAGATAAAAGTGAAAAGGGACTAAAATGAAAAGAATTAAAAAGTTTAGGGGTAAAATGGTAATTTTCCCAAAAGATGGATTTAATAAATCAAATTAAGAAGGAAATAATTAATAAGGGTAAAATGGTAATTTGATCAACCAACCGCTTAAAAAGTTAACTTTTGTAAAGTTAAAGGACTAAAATGTAATTTTTCATGAAAAAGTCAAAATAAAATTTAATTGGTAATTGGTAAGCCAATTAATATATTAAAATGAGTAAATAAGAAATTAAAGGGCATTTTGGTAATTAAAGGCATAAAAAGGTATTTTTGGAATAAATGAAAAGTTTAAGGACTAAATTGAAAAACTATGTAAAGTTTAAGTTAAATGGAAAAATTGGTTTATAATAGTATACTATGTTATTTAATGAGAAAAATTGATAAAATTAGCTTAATTGAACATAATTATGAAATTAAGCTTATAGGGAAATACTGTGATTGTTAGTCACCACTAGGTATGTTTAATGCTCAGCACGTATGATTTACTGCATGCAGGTATTGATATGCTGGAGGATTAAGTACACAGAGGATGAAGGATGCTGAAGAAAAATAATGATTATTTTTGTAGCATGATATATTTGTTTTGTAGTTATAAGGAAAAAGTTGTAATTGTAATTATATTGTATATAGAAGTTTGTGGATGAGAATTAGCAGGAAGTGAATTATATATATATATATGGTATATGATGAAGAATATGAATGCTTTATGTGGATGAATATAAATTGTTGTGCCTCTAAGAGGTTGCGATATTTGTCTGCTTTTCAGGGGATTAGTTAAGAATATAGCCATTATATTGCCAAATTTTTGGAAAATGCATAGTAAAACTGGACAGTTATAGGTCAACGATTAATATAAGTTATGTGTGATAGGAGTTTGTTATGTTTAAGATGGAAAAAAAATTTTTGACCAATTGATGAAGCCGATAAGACTGTTACAGTAAGAGTTTTACATTTTGTGGTATCAGAGCATTGGTTTAGCCGGTTCTAAGATCGGAGTGGGAATAAGTGTATAATTTGTCTGCATATATATATATATATATATATATATATATATATATATATATATATATATGCCAATTGTAAGTAATAAGGTGTTATGGATATCTAATGTGTACTTGCTCCTTTTCTGTTTTATAGTGCAAAGATGTCTTCCGATCATGATAAGTAAGTGGGGGAGGGAGAAAGTGAAGCATCTATAGGTACTGGACAATAGGAGGCTCCACAACAACAGGCTTCCTCTCCAACAGTGCCACCTCTGCCCCTACAGCTAGACTTCCATAACCTTATGGCCGATTATATCCAGCAGCGACTACAAGCAGGTCAGGCTCAGTCTTCCCATATAGTTGCTTAGGTTTCGCCAGCTCCACCTAGAAGGAAGCCTATTTTGAAGTAGTTAAAAAGGTTGGGAGCTCAAGATTTTTCTGGAAGAGATCATTTGACACCATCACAGGCTGAAGATTGGTTGTTTAAAATAAAGAGAATTTTTGAAATCACAAACAGTTCGGCAGAAGAAAAGATTGAGGTCATAGTTGCGTTGTTGCAAGGACCAGCATTTGTTTGGTGGGACTCGGTTAGGAGACATATCCTAGTGGATCAGTTTTGGGGGTTCTTTATGACTTAGTTTAAGCTTAAATATATTGGGTATAAGTATAAATTGGCCATGCATGATGCCTTTTGAAGGCTTAGGCAGGGTAATAAATCAATAATAGAGTATGAGCGTGAGTTTAAGCATCTCTGTGCCTACCTTGATGAAAGCCAGTCTACAGATGTTAAGCTATGACAGAGGTTTGAGAGAGGATTACATACTAAGCTCAAACAAATTATAGGGACCAAGCAGTACCCTACCTTGAGAGCTATGGTGGAGGCAGCCATTAAATTAGAGGCTATCTAGGCTGAGAGATAGTCCCAATTCCAGCAAAAGAGGAAGTAGGGACAATCCAGTGGAAATGGAGATCAGGGCAAGAAGGCAAAAGGAGGCAAAGGGATCTTCTACACCCCAGGACCGTCCTCCAGTTCCAGCAGGCCGAGGTCGGGGTAGTGCTACTAGAGGCAGAGCTCTAGCTACTCTAGCAGCCAGTACCCCTCAGGATAGAGATAGTGGGACAGCTGCAGCCTGTGATTATTGTGATAAATTTCATCATGGGGAGTGCAAATTTTTGACTGGAGTATGGTTTAGATGCGGGTCTAGAAATCATCAGATTAAAGACTGTTTAACATCACAAACTGCTTCAGTTGCATCTCCAGTATCAGGTACAGGATCCTCTACACCGAGAGGTTGTGGTAGGGGAACT
The DNA here is from genome assembly GCA_037975025.1 of Excoecaria agallocha. Lineage (NCBI taxonomy): Eukaryota > Viridiplantae > Streptophyta > Magnoliopsida > Malpighiales > Euphorbiaceae > Excoecaria > Excoecaria agallocha. Next base: position 95,631,455 of record CM075807.1, on the reverse strand, counting down.
GCCCCATCATATCAGCTTCTAGGCCAGTTGGGCAGTCATCTTAGAGTCAGAGGTGAGCTATAGGCTAGATATATGCTGTTGAGCCAGAGAGGAGGAGGATGCTCTAGATGTGATAGTAGGTACATTTCTCCTATTATCTGATTCAGTTCATGCTTTGATTGATCCTGGTTCGCCCTATTCCGATATTAGTACCGCATCAACTCGGGATAAAGGGATGAAAGAGGCATGCTTAGACCAGGATATCTTGGTGAGTAATCCTTTGGGATATAGTGTAGTGGTGAATAAAGTCTACAGACAGTGTCTTATTAGTGCCTATGGACATGTATTCCTGGCAAATCTTATTGAGTTACCCTTCCACGAGTTCGATGTGATACTGGGGATGGATTGGTTATCTGCCCACCAAGTGACCTTTGATTGTAAAAGAAAAAGGGTTACTTTAAAGCTTGAAGATGGTCGAGAGATCACAGTGGTAGGTGTGTGAATTGATTTTCTGTTTGATGTGATATCTGCTACTGCAGCTAAAAGATTGATCAGAAAAGGATGCGTAGCTTACATGTGTCATGCAATGGAGGCAAAGAAAGATAGCCCAAAGGTGTTAGAAGTGCCTACTATCAGAGAGTTCCAGGATGTGTTCCCTGATGAATTATTAGGTTTACCACCTGACAGGGAAGTAGAATTTTCCATTGATGTTGCTCCAGGCACTGCACCTCTTTCTATTGCTCCTTATAGAATGACACCTGCTGAATTGAAGATTCAGCTATAGGAACTCCTTGACAAAGGATTCATCAGACCCAGTGTTTCTCCCTGGGGAGCACTAGTCCTATTTGTTAAAATGAAAGATGGAACACTCAGACTGTGCATCAATTATAGATAACTAAATAAAGTGACCATAAAGAAAAAATACCCCCTTCCTCGCATTAAAGATTCGTTTGATCAGCTGAAGGGAGCAAGTTTATTTTCAAAGATTGATTTGAGATTAGGCTATTATCAGATGGAAGTAAAAGCAGCAAATGTGCCTAAAACCGCTTTTCGTAAGAGGTATGGCTATTATGCATTTTTAGTCATGTCATTTGGGCTTACAAATGCACCGGCTGCCTTTATGGATTTGATGAATAAAGTTTTTCATCCTTATTTGGATCAGTTCGTGGTGGTTTTTATCGATGACATTTTGGTATATTTCAAGACACTAGAGGAACATGATAGGCATCTGCGAATTATTCTACAGACTCTAAGAGAAAAACATTTGTATGCTAAATATGGCAAATGTGACTTTTGGATGAATGAAGTATCTTTTTTAGGTCATGTGATTTCTGCAAAAGGCTTTAAGGTGGATCCTTCAAAGATCGATGCAATTCTTCATTGGAAGCCACCTAAAAATGTGACTGAAGTGACGAGTTTTTTGGGATTAGCTGGTTATTACAGGAGGTTCATAAAGGGTTTCTCCACTATTGCAGTTCCACTGACTCGACTACTACAGAAGCATACCAAGTTTGTATGGACTGTAGATGTCAAGAATGCTTTGAGAAACTTAAAATTATACTGATAGAAGCTCTTATCCTCACTAAACCCGACCCGGGCAAAGATTTTGTGATCTATAGTGATGCCTCCAGAAATGGTTTAAGCTGTATTTTGATGCAGGATGGCAAGGTGATTACTTATGCCTTTTGACAGCTTAAGACTCATGAGAAGAATTATCCTACTCATGATCTGGAGCTAGCAGCTATTGTTTTTGCATTGAAGATTTGGAGGCACTATCTATATGGAGAAAGATGTTATATTTATTATGATCACAAGAGTCTGAAGTATTTGCTTACTCAGAGAGAGCTTAATCTCAGACAGAGACGCTGGTTGGAGTTGATTAAAGACTATGATTGCTTTATCGACTACCATCCAGGAAAAGCTAATGTAGTAGCTGATGCACTTAGCAGGAAATTCATGACAGGTAATGTAAATGTTTTTAAATTAATTTGTATAAGTGATTGATAAGTAAAATTGACTGATAGTATTGTTTATAGCTCTTCGAGCTTTGAATGTTAGTTTAAGTATGGCATCAGATGGAGCGTTATTAGTTGAAATGCAATTGAAACCAGACTTTGTGCATCAAGTAAAAATGGCTCAAAAAGAGGATGATCAATTGAAAAAGGTTATGAATAAGTTAAAAGATGGTAATAGAGGAGATTATTCTTTGAATGAGGATAGGAGCCTTTACTACAAGAAAAGACTCTGTGTTCCAGATCAAGAAGAACTGAAGAAGAACATCCTAACCGAAGCACACCATAGTAGTTATGCCATGCATCGTGGAGGTAACAAGTTGTACCAAGATTTGAAATCTTATTATTGGTGGCCAAGAATGAAACGGGATGTGACAGAGTTTGTGAGTAAATGTTTGATATGTTAACAAGTAAAGTCTGAGCACCAGGTTCCTTCAAGATTACTTCATCCTATTTTGATACCAGAGTGGAAATGGGACAGGGTAACTATGGATTTTGTCACAGGATTACCTATTACTCAGAGGAAGCATGATGTTAAATGGGTGATTATTGATAGACTCAGCAAATCTGCTCATTTCTTGCCAGTCCGGATGGAATATCCTTTGACCAGATTGGCAGAAATCTACATTAATGAGATAGTAAGACTTCATGGAGTACCATCATCCATCATTTCAGATAGGGATCCTAGGTTTACTTCCCATTTCTAGAAAAGTCTACAAGAAGGTCTGAGTACAAGGCTACACTTCAGCACAGCATTTCACCCCTAGACAGATGGTTAGTCAGAGCGGGTGATTTAGATTCTGGAAGATATGCTACGATGCTGTGTATTAGAGTTTGGTAGTAGTTGGAAAAAGTATTTGTCTCTTACAGAATTTTCCTGCAATAACAGCTATCAATCCAACATAAAGATGGCTCCTTTTGAGACTTTATATGGAAGAAAATGCAGGACTTCTCTATGTTGGACTAAATTAAGTGAAAAGAAACTGGTAAGGTCTAACTTGATCCATGATTCAGAAGAAAAAGTGCTAATCATTAAAGGCAAATTAAAAGAAGCCATGGATCAACAGAAATCCTATACAGATCTAAAGAGGGAAGATATTAAGTTTTAGGTCAGAGATAAAGTCTTCTTGAAAGTATCTCCATGGAAGAAAATTTTAAGATTTGGCAAAAAAAGGCAAGTTAAATCCGAGATTTATTAGCCCCTATGAGATACTTCAGCGAGTAGGTCAAGTAGCTTATCGATTATAGCTACCTTCAAAGTTAGAGAATATCCATGATGTGTTCCATGTATCTATGCTCAGATGGTACAGATCTAACCCTAGCCACACAATCACACCAGAAAAAATTCAAGTGCAAACTGATATGACTTATAAAGAACGACCAGCGAGAATCTTAGCTAGGGAGATTAAATAGCTCAGGAATAAATAGGTTCCACGAGTGAAGGACAAAAGATATATTATTGGTTTATGGGGAGGGCAGTTTGGAAGTAAATGGGTATATTGGTGCCAGCTTCCAATATGATAGAGATAATTGTAAATCATAGTTTGGTTTTGTGTTCATAATGGGAGGAGGGGCAGTTAGTTGGAAGAGTTCCAAACAAGAAACAACAATTGATTTTATGACAGAAGTTGAGTATATTGTTGCTTCGAAAGCAGCCAAAGAAGCAGTCTAGATCAAAAATTTCATATCTAAACTAGGAGTGGTGTCTAACATTGTTGATCTGATTCCTTTATATTGTGACAACAATGCAGCCACTGTGCAAGCAAAGGAACCACAGTCTCATCAGCGATCCAAGCGTGTTCTCAAACGCTACCATCTCATAAAGAAAATAGTAGCTAGAAATGATGTGAAAATAGAAAGGGTCCCCACATATGATAATGTGGCAGATCCCCACACTAAAGCACTTTCCCATATGAAGCACGATCACCATATAAATTGCATGGGTCTGAGACATATAAGTGATCGGCTCTAGTGTAAGTGGGAGATTGTTAGAGAGTATGCCTAGAGCCTATGTAATAGGGATGTATTTCATATGTATGAACTCATATTCTTAATAAAAGGCATCATTCATTTATTAATGCTATGATTAAATACATGAGTTTGTAAATCTTAAATTAATAAATAAAGTCCAAAATATTATAAACATATTGCAAAGGCAATCATGAAAGTGTTCATGATGTGAGATGTCTATTGCATGCAAATGTGATAATATCTAAATATCCCTAGTCATAGAATTAACAAGATAGGACATTGTTAATTCGGATAGACTAGCACATATTATGCTTCTTGAATAGTTCAAGCAGTGGTTCTCATAACTGTGATTGTGAAAGATGACCAAAGCTAATATAAGGATGCTAGTTAGAAGAACAAGTTCATTGCAGACCTGAAAAGAGAATCCTCTCAAGGATATTAAATCTATGTTAGTGAGGAATCTCTTCATAACGGTTGTACAAGTATCCTTAGACTTGAGTTTACCAAGGTTATATTAAGTAGCAAGTGATATACTTTGACTCCATAACTAATTACTTCCAACTGGGGGTGAACATGGTTAGGAGGTTACGTATATCATGACTTACTTGAAGATAGTTGAGTGATTGACAAAGGATTCACCATCCCAGATTTATTAAGGGAAGTTATCTCACATGATTCTATAATTGCCTTGTTCAAAAAATCTCTGGCCAGAGTAATATGCCAAGATGGATAGGGATCCATAAAGGGCATTTTGGGAACAATGGTTAAATTAATAGAACATACATAATTAGATTTATATGAGTTGATAGAAATCTATACTCAGAATCTAATTAAGATAAAAGTGGTGAAAGGAGTAATTGCACGGTAACTATTTCTATGGAAGGGTATAGTCAAACCACTTGACTTTTCTGATATTTGGATAGTCATGATGTTAGGAATTATCGGTTACATGCATCTCATACATAAGCAAAATTTAAAAATTTTTAACCAATATATCTGATCTTTCCATGAATTTACAATATACATAGTAATGAGGATAAGAAATATCACCTTTGATTTTTTGTTGAACAGTTGATTTTACTTCTCACCGGGTTGTCGTAAACCACAGTGTCCAAAATCAAACACCTCCAATGAGTAATCCACTCTAGAGAAGGATTGAAAGAACCAACAATTGGGAGGAACAAGGGCTGGCCTAAATCCCTAGATGCTAGCTAGGGAAGGTGGCGGCTAGGGTTGAGAGAAAAGAGAGAGTGTGTTTTCTTAATTGTTCACACTTAACCTAAATTCCACATCTCTTGGATTTTTATAGTTAGGTTAAAAAATCCAACTTCATAATGGGATTGGGACCTTTAAAATTGCTGGAGAATTATTAATTGGGTTTTTGGAATTATTTATAATTATTTGGGCTCAATTAAATCCAATTTAAGCCCTTTCACAAAAGACTATGCACAAAACCCACAAACTAGGTCCTTTGTACATATACTTGGATATAATTACCCAAATGAATTCCAAATCCAACCAAATTAAATATGTAGGCTTCACAACACTTATGTAATATATATAATTTATTTTGGTCCAAGAAGTAGGCCTCTAAGGCCTTCTATTTTGTAGTTGGCGTGTGGCCCAACTTCTGGAGGGCTTCTGTGCCAACTTTACTCCTTTGGGCCTTTATAATTCCTCTAATGGACCTATTAATTATTATATCAGCCCCATAACACTTATAGTTTAATAATAATCAATTATGAAATACATTATTTCAATTAGGTCCAATTTTACATAACATTTCAAAAAAGTTCTACGAACAATTTTACTTGATCATAATTAATTAAACTCTTTAATTAATTATTATCTTATTCACTTCTCTATCCCCATAATAATATCAAATATCATTATCCTTGTCCTTTTACCATTTTATCCTTTTTCTCTATATGTGTATAACCTATTGGGTTCCTGTCCATATTGGCAATATAATATGTAATTGTGAGTTCTATTCAAAACTCACATGATTTAAACTTTTTTAAATCATTTTACCAATCCCTATTGATATTTTTGTTATACTATTATAAAAATCATGATTGGCCTCTAGCTAGGCATCATGACTATCCAAATGTCAGGAAAGTCAAGTGGTTTGACTATACCCTTTCATAGAAACAATTACTGTGCAATTACTCCTTCCACCACTCTTATCCCAATTAGATTCTGAGTATGGATTTCTATCAACTCATATAAATCTAATTATGCATGTTCTATTAATTTAACAATTGTTCCCAAAATGCCCTCCATGGATCTCTATCCATCTTGGCATATTACTCTAGCCAGAGATTTTCTGAACAAGGCAATTATAGAATCATGCGAGATATCTTCCCTTATTATATCTAGGATGGTGAATCCTTTGTTAATCATTCAACTATCTTCAAGTAGGTCATGATATACCCAATCTCCTAACTATGTTCACTCCCAGTTGGAAGTAATCAGTTATGGAGTCAAAGTATACCACTTGCTACTTAAGATAACTTTGGTGATCTCAAGTCTAAGGATACTTGCACAACCGCTATGAAGAGATTCCTCACTGACATATATTTAATATCCATGTGAGGATTCTCTTTGCAGGTCTCCAATGAACTCATTCTTCTAACAAGCATCCACATGTTAGCTTTGATTATCTTCCATAATCATAGTTATGAGAACCACTGCCTGAACCATTCAAGAAGCATAAAATGTGCTAGTCTGTCCGAATTAACAATGTCCTATCTTGTTAATTCTATGACTAGGATATTTAGATATTAACACATTTGCATTCAATAGATATCTCATTTCATTAACACTTTCATGATTGCCTTTGAAATGTGTTTATAATATCTAGGACTTCATTTATTAATTTAAGATTTACAAACTCATGTATTTAAACATAGCATTAATAAATGAATGATGCCTCTTATTAAAAATAGGAATTCATAAATATGAAATACATCCCTATTACATGGGCTCTAGGGCATACTCTCTAACAATCTCCCACTTGCACTAGAGCCAATCACTTATATGTCTTAGACCTTTTGTTCAATTTTACTCCCACTATCCTCTCGTAGGAGAAATTCTCTTTCCAAGAAGATAGCATGCCTTGAAACAAATACCTTTTGTTCTAAGGGATGATAGAAATAATATCCAAATGTTTCTTTTGGATATCCCACAAATAAACATTTGTCAGACTTAATATCTAGTTTGTCTGACATTGTCCTCTTCACATAAGCAAGACAACCCCATACTTTCATATGAGAAAGCATGGGTTTCTTGTTATTCAACATCTCATATGGAGTAACATCAACCGATTTACTAGGAACTCTATGTTAGTGTAAGCCCTAGCCCCAATGCATTGTAAAAAAACACTTTAATTAATAAAATGAGGCATTTGTTTTATCTATTGTATTCCTATGCATATCAATTGATAGAACTATCCAAGAATGTTGTGAGGCACATGGTTGTAAGACCTTGAAACAATAGAGACTTCATTCTAAATATCCTTAGTCAGTCATTGTTATGGGAATAACAATGAATTAAGACTAGTATGCTCTCTTTGATATTATGAGTTATGTCTTACAGATCATTAAGACAAGAGTGTCAATCAGAGATCATAGATACATGTTAAAGAACATGGTATCTGGATACGATCCGTTCATGAGAACACTACATGGTATAAGTCATAAGTGTTTCTCATATGCAAGTTTTGTATCGGAGTTCTTAGACCTAAAATCTCTATGAAACTCTTTATGAATTACTGTGTACTTTGACATACACCTAACGTGCTCGTAACAGAGTGACAAGTATGGGTATGCTTGGGTATACATTGATTCATGTTAGAGAGCATCAGAGAAGTGAAGGGATTACCCCTCTCAATAAGAGAAAAAATATCATTGACCACTTGATCAGTGAACTGAGAAGTGTATGGCCATACCGAGATGAAATAATGAGTAATCATTATTTATCTGAGAGTTCAGTGTCACTAAAATATCAAGAAAGGAATTAATATATATATAAGGATGACTAGTTCCATGCCTTATATTAATTCTGATATTTATGGGTAAGGGACTATGCAAAATTGCATTAGGTCACTAAATGCCATATTCATTTTCATTTAATTTGGAATGCTATAATATCTTGCTAGAGAATATATATAGCCATTGAATTAATTTATTAATTCATTATCAATATTAAATGGACCTATAGGATTGCACATAAAGTATTGGGCTTAAAATATTTAAATAGTGTATTGGAAATTAATTTGGACTTTTATTTAAAGTCAAATTAATGCATGCAATGGGTAAATACTATTTTAGGCAAATCTGTTCAACTACGATTTTGCCTAAAATAGCTAGTTGTTTTCGGTAAATCTGTCAAACAAGTTTTTTTGCCTAAAATAGCTAGCTGTTTTGGGCAAATATGTTGAACTGTCATTTTGCCTAAAACAGCTTGCTGTTTTAGGCAAATCTGTTAACAGTTGGTCACGAGAGAAATTTGTTGGCATGTGCTAGGTTTAATTTCAATTGATTAATTATCTATGTATAATTAAGTTAATTGAGTATTAAATCCTAATTTGTATTTAATCAAAATATAATACTTGAGAGGGAATTAAAGTAGCCAAAATTCAAACTAAAAATACTAGTTGAATTCGGCAACTTATCACCTTAAATAAGTTTGTTTTGATTAAATGACTAATGCAATTTGAATTTAAATTCTAATAGAATTTAAATAAAGATATATTTCTTAATTAGGAAGTGATAGAGGCTGAAATTATTACTTAATTTTTGGCACTCACACTTGACCTAAATTAAGTGATATATATTAATGAATTAAATGAATACAAGGGATGCCATTTTTGCTCTTTTTCTCTCTTGGCCGAATTACTCAAGGGGAAAGAACTTTTTCTTGTTCTCTTGTGTACTTGGGCTGATACAACAACCTAAAGGAAGAACAAGATCAAATCTTGTGGCTTTAAATCATTCCCATTGCCGAATACACAATCATAGAGTTAGCACTCTTGATTTTAAGCTATCTTTGCAAGTGTGTGTGAGCATAGAGTGGTGTGGTGTAAAGGTTGCTCCTTTGGCATTGGTGATCAAGACCTAAAGCATATAATTTCATCCTAATTGTTGGTCATCACCAAATTCAAGTTTTAAAAGGCATCTAAAGTTGTAAGTTTTAAAAACCCTAAAATTGCATGTTTCGATTCTTGTCATGGAATTGTTTGGCATGTATGATCGATTTTATCATTTTTCCGCTGCATGATTACCATGAACATATCATGTCATATTCCATCACTCTGTTTAACACATAAATAGCAATTTCTGTTGCATATCCCTAAAAAGACTTTGGCAAGTCTGCTCGGCTCATCATTGATCGAACCAGATCTTATAGTGTTCGATTTCTCCTTTCAGATACACCATTATGTTGTGGTATATATGGTGGAGTCCATTGAGATAAAATCCCATTATTTCTAAGATAATCTTGAAATTCTTGGCATAAGTATTCTCCACCTCGATTTGATCTTAGTGTTTTAATACTCTTGCCAAGTTGTTTCTCTACTTCATTTCTGAATTCTTTGAACTTTTCAAATGCTTCTGATTTATATTTCATTAGATAGATGTATCCAAACCTGGAATAATCATCTATGAAAGTAATGAAGTAGGAGTAACCTCCTCTGGCATGTGTAGTCATTGGACCACATACATCTGAATGTATTAAGTCCAAAACCATTTTAGCTCGTTATCCTTTACCAATAAAGGGAGCTTTTGTCATTTTTCCTAATAAACAAGATTCGCATGTATCAAATGATTCATAATCAAATGATCCCAAATCACCTGACTTGTGTAATTTGGTCATGCGTTGTAAGGATCCAAAATAGGCCTTAGAAGAATTCAAGGGCAATTACATGTTATTAAAGTCTAATTGAGTATTATTGGATGAATTATGAAGAGTTAAGATATTGATTAGGGAAAAAATGTTATTAAGTTATCAATAATTATGTGATAAATGTGTAAATTATAAGGTATGAATTTTATAAGGTCATAATTAAATTATTATTGTTGGTTTAATAATATTCAAGGGTGAAATTGAAGTAAAAAGTATTAATTTGGGGTAAATTTATAATTACGGCATCTTTAGGGGCAAATGTGAATAAATTAATAATTGAGAGGTTAATTTAAGAAAAAGAATAAATGAATCGGTTAATTTATAATATGCAAGAAATAGAGGAATCACTTTATAACATGCAAAAGGGGTTGGGTTAATTATAGGACATGCAACTTGTTGAGGGACTAAAAAGGGAATGTTCCTAACTATTATAAATAATCTTTTTGCTAGTGGAATGAAAGAGAAGCTTCATAAGAGATGGTGGTGAACGAAATTCTAGAGAGAGTTATAGAAGTTTCCTTTCTCCTTCTCATTTCTTAAAGCCATAGATGATTTTTCAAGGTCTTCTTGAAGAGGAAATACTTGCATGTTGTTCAATCTAGATCCTTAGTATAAAACTATAAGGTAAATATTTTAACTTGATAGTTCATCTATTCATCTTCATCTACTTCTTATTTTGATTGATGATGGATTAAGATAAATGAGGGAAGATTGATGTTGAACTAATGAATTGATGCAAAGGATAAAAAGAAGGTAGAAGAGAAAGGTAGAAGGAATAAAGGGAAGGATATTGCAAGGGATTGAAAGCTAGGGGGAAAAAGGTCGGCCAAGGTATGGGATGGTACTCTCTATGTATGCATGTGATTTTTAATTGAAGCAACAAGGTGTCTATGTGTGATAGATGAAACAATGGGAATGAGATATGAATTTAGACTTTGTATCAATCGGTATTGTATGAAGATTTGCTGAAAAATTATTGACTGTAATTTAAGCTATAAAATGAGCTAGGGTCCTTAATTTAAAACTTTGGTAATTTTGATAGTTCCATATGAGATATAGGTATAAAAGTGAATTTGAAAAATAGCACTAATTTGGCCTCTAAATTATCCCTACATTGATTGAATATTAGATACATCTTTGAATCCGATTTTGAACAGCTTGGGATAAAACCTTCATAATTGATTTTACAATGATCAGAACGACAAGAGGTCAATTCCTAATTAAAATAGACTTCAAAACCTACAATTTATAGGAAGAAAACAAAGTCAAATAATGCCTACACGATTGCCTAACTTTCACTTGAAAATCGGAAATTCTGTGTTGCCTACTATGATGAACAGTCTTTAGTAATTTCAACATATATCGAGTTTTAGAAATGATGTTGACAATATTTTTGATGTTCCATAAACTAGGAATATATATCTACAACTTTGTAGAAGACAACTTTTTCTAAAAATGCCGTTTACTATGTCAAAAATGAAGTACAAGATTAAGTTATTAAGCAGTTTGCAGGATTTTGGAAATAGGGTGAAAAACTCGTATGGCCAAGCATACTGTCGCGAGCGTGACACTTGCCGCCAGCGCGACACTTGCCGCGAGCGCGACATCGTGATTTTGGCCCATAACTATGCTTTTTATTCCCCTTTATCAGTATATTATACTACCCCTATGTGTTGCACATATGACTGAACAAAATAGGCCTTGAATGCAAGTATACGAGAGCTATAAACTCATGTGTATATAGATTTGTATCAAAGGATATATATATGGATTTGCATGATTTGTATCATTTACATTGAAAATTGTCTATGAATTTATACCTATGCATCATGAAAATTGTACAATAATAGTTAATTTATAGCACCATGAATAATTATGAAATTATTGTTAATCATATATGTGTATGATAATATGATTGTGATATGATGTGTTGTCTAAAGATCATATGTTTAAGTATAAGTTCATGATGAAAGTTAAATTTATGTGCCATATGAAAACATAGTAATAGCATATGATTGATGAGTGATTGAGGTATATATATTGATAATCATGCTTATCAGAACAAGCTTATTAGATGCGAATGTACTACAGGTATGTACAATCTATGATTATATTTATGAGTGCATGAGCATGCAATTGTCCTATGACATAGAAAATGATTAAATGTCACTTAATAGGTGAGATTATATACATGTGCAAATGGTATACTATAAGTACAGCTTTGAAGTATGAAATGAACATGAATATAGTGTTGCCTGCAATAGAGTTCAAATGTGAATATAAATACATGAATGATAGTTAATATTAAAAATGCTATCCATGAATGTTCATTTGGTGCTGGGGTTTATGAACTAAGAAAATGAAAACATGTCATGTTATATGTATTTATGTGTAAAGATGATGGTACCTAGTTGTATACATACCGATGAACCTAAGGCTACTAAATCTAGTTGTATGACTGGCCTTTAATTGGTTGATATATATATATATATATATAAGTCTAGATGTTTCTACATGATTCCTATGGATTTCTTCAAAATTACTATAGTACATATAGTTTGAAATGTTAACTTTGCTTGTATGAAGAAGTAATGTGATTAGTAGAATATATGTGTGCATATAAACATATATGCATATGTATGATCTTACATGGTTGGGTTCAAAGCTGGAAAACTATTTTAGAGTAATGATTCAAATAATATTTTTAAAGTGAAATGTATAACTATGTCTTTGCTTAATTGAAATGACATAATTAAGCATATGTGTTATCACATGTTGGCATGCGAAAATACAAATCTACAGTGCTATAGACTCAATTATAGAAATCTTATTAAAGCATATAATGGTATTATATAAGTATAGTCTTGACATGCTAAAAAGTTACACATGATTGTGTATATGAATACATTGATTACAGTTATACCAGAGTATACATGTGCATATAAGAATATGAATGAATAAAGAAAAGATAAATTAAAGAGATTGTTCTGCCTGCTTTGAGTCTAGGAAGTGGATAGATAGGCATGCCTATAAGGGTAACTTGCAGCTGTTTTTGAACATTTTGACCTCTTTAGGTCCACTTGAATTTAAAAGTATAGTGACCCTGTTTGGGTTTAAAAGTTAAAGTTAATTTAAACAACCCTCGTGTGGGTTATAGTCGACCCCGTTTGGGTCCGCTTGACCGGTCCATGTTATTTGATTGACCCCATTTGGGTCCATGTTATTTGTTCAACCTCGTTTGGGTCCACCGATTTATCATACAGTTTTATCCCTACAAGGGATCATCGTTTAATACCTCTGGGTATCTCTTTGGTGCCTTCGGGTGACCTATTATCTCTTTGGTGCCTTCGGGTGACCTAGTACCTTCGGGTACCACCGTATAACCCGTTATCCACCTCTTTAGAATAGTGCAGGCTTTATTATCAAGGTTAAGAAAAGTTTAATAAGGCATGCAAATTCTTAGTTGACTTTATACTATTCTACATATGAAATTCCTTTTGTTGCATACAAAACCCAAGTCTAAAAGAATGCTCAATATACATATGTATCTATACTGCTAGTACAAAAACAAATTGCATGTTAATTGCTAAATGCTCTCTATATATATGTGTCCTTTATTCTTATATGTATTACATTGTATGATTTCTATAAGTGAATTTAAATGTTTAATTTCTTTCATTTCTTGAAATAAATCATTGTTACATTTGAAGCATGTTGGATGCTTGTTAACGATCACTGTGAGTGGTCGTTTATCATGATTTAGTTCCCCACTAAGCTTTATAGCTTAGCACGGGTGTTTCATCCGTGTAGGTTGCAAGGTTAAGACTTTCTCTCAGGATTGACATCTGTAGCTGGCTGGCCAACACAAGTCTTTGAAGATTATAAAGTATATAGTTTTCTTTTTATTCCTTTTTGTATTTCAAAGGTTTTATGTTGTGTTGGAAATCTTGTCAAAGTACAACTGTTTTGTAAGATGTTATTAGCGGTTATATTTTTGTAAAAAGACTCTAATATATATTGTAAAGTTTTAATAGTTTAGCACTCTTATGGATTAAGTATGAATATCAGTTCTCTATATAGTTGATATATGTTTATGTTGCACAGTAGAACATGTGTAATGAGATGAATAAAGTGATATGTATAAATTATAGAATAAGGGTGCTACATGCGTTTCTCATTTATATGGCCTAAACGACAATGCCATATGTATGAGGTATTTAGATTATCATGTTTCGTTCTCTTGGTATCCACATTATGCACTTCTTTAATTAAATCAAGAACAAATATACCATTCTCAATGATAGCTTTTGCATAAAACATATTATTCTTAAAAATGTAACAACACTTGTCCTTTAAAGAAATGTCATAATCGTTTAATAAACAACTGAAATAAATAATACTCTTGGATAAAGTTGGAACATAATAACAATTATTTAATTCTAGTACTAATCCACTTGGAAGAGGTAAATGGTAAGTTCCCACAACCGTTGTAGAGATGTTCTGTCTAGTAGCTGACTGCAAACATTTCTCTGCCTTTCCAACTCTTCTAAAGCTTATAAGCCCTTGTAGATCATTACACAAGTGAGATCCACATCCGGTATCTAATATCCAAGATTATTTTGAAGCAATAGAATAAGTATTAATTTCAATCATATGAATACCTGAAGTAGAAGCATCAGCTTGCTTATTCTCCTTGAGAGAATCTAGATAGGCCTTGCAGTTACGCTTTCAGTGACCATCCTTTCCATAATGGAAGCAAGCTCCTTTGGGATTCTCTTTCTTGGAAACCTTCTTCTTAGAGATCCCACCATTCTTTGGTTGTTCCTTGGTTATCTTCTTCTTCTTTTATTGCTTCTTGCCTTTAGCAAAAGTGACAACCATGACACTTTTTGGATCCTTCTTAAAGGATCCATCAGCTGTTTTAAGCATGTTGATTTAACTCGGGAATAGTAACTTAAATCTTGTTCATGTTGAAGTTAAGCACGAAAGGTACATAACTTGGAGCCAACGAGTACAAGATTAAATCTATGTATAGATCATTATCCATTACATAGCCAAGTCTACTCAAATGCTCAATATACCCATACATCTTCAATGCATGAGTAGCAGCTAAAGTTCCTTCCACCATTTTGCAGCTAAATAGAGCTCGAGCAATCTCATATTGCTCATTTCTAGCCTAAGAAGAATAAAGCTCCTCAAGATGCAAAATGATGGTTCTAGCATCCATTATCTCATGTTGCATCTGAAGTTCTAAGGACATAGCACCAAGCATCAGACATGTTGTCGCTTTACTATCCTCCATGTATTTTCAATAAGTGCTTTTGATCTCATCAATGGCATCATCTGATGGAAGTGGTGGTGGATCTTTATCCAAGACATAATGGATCTTTATCCAAGACATAATGGATCTTTTCAGCTTTGAGAATAATTCTCACTTGCCTGATCCAATTAGAATAGTTGCTATCAACCAGCTTGTTATCCAAGATTGATCGTATATTAATGTTTGATGTGCTCATGATGATGACCTAGATGTGAAAAAGAAAACATATGAGAGTATGTTCATATATATATGTATACATTAACAAGGTCTTTAATTAATCCATTTACTCCCACTATTTTATTGCGAATTAATAGCCCTTACTATTTAATCCGAGAAAATCCAATGGTTTTCCTAGTGGGCCAATATTCAATCCTTGATATGTAATTTGACCTTAACTGTGGTCAACAAGCCAAACTCCATACCCTTGAAAGGTAGGTATCTCTATACCAATTGTGTCTCTACACAACTATTGGATCATTAGGTTATCAACTCTTGATACATGCATATCATGTATGCATTCCCTAATCTTGCCTCTAGAACCATTCGCCTTGACTGTGGTCAACAAGCTAGTGGGCTAGCTAAGATAACCCATTTAATTAGATTTGAACATATTCGATATAATGTGAGCTTGACTGTGGTCAACAACCCACACTATAAAGACTCTGATCCTCCTGAAATTAATGAAAGGCTTATATACCTTAGTATTTGTTTGAGGGTTTTAGTTAATTAAATCTCATCATACATGGTTGGCATACATTGGTATGCATCCTATATCTATCACATAAATATAAGCATAAAAATATGGTATAGTAATGGACTTTACTACATTAATTTCCCTGAGCCAAAAGGGAAATCAAAAGGTCACACCTAGGTAGTATGCATGATTCAAATAAGTAAAAAATAATTACATTATCTTCAAGCTTGTTGGATCTCCATCCGGCCCATCTTTCTCCTTGATAGTGGTCTCCATCTCAATCTCTAATTCTAATCTAAGTAATCTAATTATATATTACAATTTGAAAAAGAATTACAAACCAAAAAACAAGTGGTCAGGACATGGAAGTCCTCATTGGGCCAAAACATGCATAATGCTCAATCACATTGGGCTTTGTCCATAACTATCCATCATGCCAATCATACACCCTTATATGCATTTCTAATGCATAAATTAAAACATGTAATGGATTACTCACTTTGTTTCAACTCTTGAAACAAACTTTTGAGTTATTTTAATAATGTGATCAAATTAGAAAACTTTTTCCATTTTGGAAACTTTCATTTTAGGAAACCTTTTTGCATGTATGTGTTCTTGCCTCAATTATCAATCCAATTGATTATTAATTAATTATCAATTGATTATTTAATTAATTAATCATATTAAATAATTAAAAAATTTAATTTTGGGCTTAAAACAAGGGTAGGCTGAAACCCACACAACAAAACCCTAAAGTGTGTTCACACACAAACTAGTTTTGTGTCTATTGGACCATTTGGACCTTTTGGAATGAGACAAGCCCAATCCAGCCCTTAAAACCCATTAATAAACTTAATTATAGTTTATAATATTTAATTTAAATCAGCTCCTTAGGCCCACCAAGTCATTCACTAATTTAAACTAAGTCCGTAAACATAATTAAGCCCATTAAGTGGTTTTAATGAATTAAAATTAATCCAATTAATTTAAGGCCCATTTTAATTAATCTAATTAATTTAAAACACTTTAATATATCAGATATATCACATTTAGAAGATTAAAAATTGTTCTAAACAAGAACACATCAAGAACACACCAAGAACACCAATTTATCGAACTTTTTGACTAAACTAGTTTTCATGCAAAACTTGTTCGATTTTAATTTCATTTGATCCTATGGCTTAATATCACATATTAAAAACATAAATTATCATCAAAATGATCTTAGATTGGATCTATAGAAAATTAATTTAGAACAGCCCCTAAAATTAAAAGCCATTCACGCCAAAACCATGATCCCTTTCTCAAAAGAATCGTTTTTGTTTTTGTTTTCGTTTTATTTATTTGATCACACATATATCCATAAATCAATATTTCTCATTCATGAACAATAAAATATGATATTTTAATGTTCATTAAATAAATAACTAAAAAATTAAACTTATTCCACAAAAAAATATAGAATTATATATTCATGGGAAAATCGAGGCTCTGATACCATGTTGGAAATTATCGGTTACATGCATCTCATACATAAGCAGAATTAAAAAATTTTTAACCAATATATCTGATCTTTCCATGAATTTACAATATGCATATTAATGAGAATAAGAAAAATCACCTTTGATTTTTTGTTGAACAGTTGATTTTACTTCCACTGGGTTGTCGCAAACCACAGTGTCCAAAATCGAACACCTCCAATGAGTAATCCACACTAGAGAAGGATTGAAAGAACCAACAATTGGGAGGAACAAGGGCTGTCCTAAATCCCTAGATGCTAGCTAGGGAAGGTGGTGGCTATGGTTGAGAGAAAAGAGAGAGTGTGTTTTCTTAATTGTTCACACTTAACCCAAATTCCACATCTCTTGGATTTTTATAGTTAGGTTAAAAAATCCTATTTCATAATAGGATTGGGCTCTTTAAAATTTTTGTATAATTGTTATTTGGACTTCTGGAATTATTTATAATTATTTGGGCTCAATTAAATCCAATTTAAGCCCTTTTCTCAAAAGACTATGCACAAAACCCACAAACTAGGCTCTTTATACATATACTTGGATTTAATTAGCCAAATAAATTTCAAATCCAACCAAATTAAATATATAGGCTCTAAAACACTTATTTAACATATTTAATTTATTTTGGTCCAAGAAGTAGGCCTCTAAGGCCTTTTATTTTGGAGTTGGCGTGTGGCCCTTCTTCTAAAGGGCTTCTGTGCCAACTTCACTTCTTTGGGCCTTTATAATTCCTTCAATGGACCTATTAATTATTATATCAGCCTCATAACACTTATAGTTCAATAATAAATAATTATTAAATATATTATTTCAATTAGGTCCAATTTTACATAACATTTCAAAAAAGTTCTGCGAATAAATTTACTTGATCATAATTAATTAAACTCTTTAATTAATTATTATCTTATTCACTTATCTATCCCCATAATAATATCAAATATCATTATCCTTGTCATTTTACCATTTTATCCTTTTTCTCTATATGTGTGTGACCTATTAGGTTCCTGTCCATATTGGCAGTATAACATGTAATTGTGAGTTCTATTCAAAACTTACATGATTTAAACTTCTTTAAATCATTTTATCAATCCCTATTGATATTCTTGATACACTATTATACAAATAATGATTGGCCTCTAGCTAGGCATCATGACTACCCAAATGTCAGGAAAGTCAAGTGGTTTGACTATACCCTACCATAGAAACAGTTACCGTGTAATTACTTCTTCCACCACTCTTATCTCAATTAGATTCTGAGTATGGATTTCTGTCAACTCATATAAATCTAATTATGTATGTTCTATTAATTTAACCATTGTTCTCAAAATTCCCTCCATGGATCTCTATCCATCTTGACATATTACTCTGGCTAGAGATTCTCTGAATAAGGCAATTATAGAATCAAGCGAGATAACATCCCTTATTAAATCTAGGATGGTGAATGATTTGTTAATTACTCAACTATCTTTAAGTAGGTCATGATATATCCAATCTCCTAACTATGTTCACTCCCAGTTGGAAGTAATCAGTTATGGAGTCAAAATATACCACTTGCTACTTAAGATAACTTTGGTGATCTCAAGTCAAAGGATACTTGCACAACCGCTATAAAAAGATTCCGCACTGACATAGATTTAATATCCAAGTGAGGATTCTCTTTGCAGGTCTCCAATGAACTCATTCTTCTAATAAGCATCCACATGTTAGCTTTGATTATCTTCCATAATCACAATTATGAGAATCACTGCTTGAACCATTTAAGAAGCATAACATATGCTAGTCTGTCCGAATTAACAATGTCCTATCTTGTTAATTCTATGACTAAGGATATGTAAATATTAACACATTTACATGTAATAGACATCTCATATCATGAACAGTTTCATGATTGCCTTTGAACTGTGTTTATAATATCTAGGACTTCATTTATTAATTTAAGATTTACAAACTCATGTATTTAAACATAGCATTAATAAATGAATGATGCCTCTTATTAAGAATAGGAATTCATACATATAAAATACATCCCTATTACATGGGCTCTAGGGCATGCTCTCTAACACATGATGTTTAGCTGGAGGCCACTCATGATTCGTATAATTGTGTATTATAAATATCAATAAGGGATGGATAAAATGATTTAAAGAAGATTAAATCATATGTGGTTTGAATAGAACTCATAATTACATATTATACTGCCAATATGGACAGAAACCCAATAGGTTACACACATATAGAGTAAAGGATAAAATGGTAAAATGACAAGGATAATAATATTTGATATTATTACGCAAAAGAGAAATTAATAAGAGAATAATTAATTAAAGAGTTTAATTAATTATGATCAAGTAGAATTATTTCCATAACTTTTTAGAAATATTTTGCAAAATGGACTTAATTGAAATATTGTATTTCATAATTAATTATTATTGGACTATAAGTGTTATAGGGATGATATAATAATTAATATATCCATTGGTGAATTTAAAAGAGGCCCAAAAAATTGGATTTGGCGCAAAAACCCTCTAGAGGAAGGGTTACATGCCAAACCCATATAGAAGGCCTTAGAGGCCTAATTCTTAGACCAAAACAAATTAAATATATTTCATAAGTGTTATGGAGCCTATATATTTAATTTGGATGGATTTGGAATTCATTTGGGTGATGGGTGATTAAATCCAAATGTATGCATAAAGGGCCTAATTTATGGGTTTTGTGTATAGTCCTTTATGAATGGACTTAAATTGGATTTAATGGAGCCCAAATAAATTATTAATAATTCTAAAAGCTCATTTAATATTTCTCCTGTAATTTTAAAGAGCTCAATCCCATTATGAAGTTGGATTTTTAACCCAACTATAAAAATCAAAGTGATAAGGATTTTAGGGTTAAGTGAACATTAAGAGAAGAAAATTCTCTCTCATTTTTCACTAACCCTAGTCGCCACTCCCTTGCTAGCATCAATGAGAATTCGGCCAGCCCTTGTGTTCCATCATTCTTGGTTCATTCAATCCTTCTCTAGTGTGGATTACTAATTGGAGGTGTTCAATTTTGGATACTGTGGTTTGCGACAACCCAGTGAGAAGGAAAATCAACTGTTCAACAAAAATCAAAGGTGATTATTCTTATTTTCATTAATATTTATATTATAAATTCATGGCAAGATAAGATCTATTGGTTAAAAATTTTAAATTCCGCTTATGCATGTGATGCATGTAACCGATAATTCCCAACATGTTATCAAAGCTAGTTTTTGCCATGAATCTACAATTCTATATTATTCGCGAAATAGATTTTCTTTTTATTTTTGATTTATTTATTTCATGAACTTTAAAATATCAGATTTGATTGTTCATGAATGAGAAATATTGATTTTTGGATGTATGTGTTCAAATATATAAAATGAAAAATAAAAATGATTCTTTTGAGAGAATAATCATTATTTTTGGTGTGTAGGGTTTTTATTTTTCAATAAAGTTTAGGGGCTGTTCTAAATTAAAGTTTTATTGATCCACTCTAAAATTATTTTGAAGATAATTTATGTGTTTAATATGTGATATTAAGCCATAGGATCAAACAAAATTAAAATTGAACAAGTTTTACATGAAAACTAGTTTAATCGAAAAGTTCAATAAATTGGTATTCTTCATGTGTTCTTGATATGTTCTTGGTAAGTTAATATTTACAACGATTTTTAATCTTCAAAATATGATATATCTGATATATTAATGTATTTTTAATTAATTATATTAATTAAAATGGGCCTTGAATTAATTGGATTAATTTTAATTCATTAAAACTACTTAATGGGCTTAATAATATTTACGGACTTAATTTAAATTAGTGAATGACTTGGTGGTCCCAAGGAGCTAATTTAAATTAAATATTATAAACTATAATTAAGTTTACTAATGGGTTTTAAGGGCTGGAGTGGGCTTGGCTCATTCCAAAAGAACCAAATGGTCCAATAGACAATAAACTAGTTTGTGTGTGAACACATTTTAGGGTTTAAATTTGTGGATTTCGGCCTACCCTTTGTTTTAAGCCCAAAATTGATTCTTTAATTCTTTAATATGATTAATTAATTAAATAATCAATTAATAATTAATTAATAATCATTTGGATTGATAATTAAGGCAAGAATACATGCATGCAAAAAGGTTTCCTAAAATGAAAAAGTTTCCTAATTTGATCACATTATTAAAATAACTCAAAAGTAAGTTTCAAAAGTTGAAACATAGTATGTATTCAATTATATGGTTTTACTTTATGCATTAGAAATGCATATAAGGGTGTATGATTGGCATGATGGATAGTTATAGACAAATGCCCAATATGATTGAGCATAATGCATGTTTCGGCCCAATGAGGACTTTCATGTCCCAACCACTTATTTTTGGTTTGTATTTATTTTTCAAATTGTAATATGTAATTAGATTGCTTAGATTAGAATTAAAAATTGAGAAGGAGACCATTAACAAAGAGTAAGATGGGTCGGATGGAGATCTGACCGGTGTCTAGCAAGTGTACTAGTTCGGCTAAGTAATATAGGGAAATATAATTATGACCCAAAATATCGAACCTAAGGGAAACTTGTGTTTGTATGAGTAATTTTAATTTTAAAACCAAATTTGTGTGAAGAACAAGAAAAATCCCAAAGTTATTATGGTTGAAGATTAAAACTAAAAATAGTATTTAAACTAAATTAAAACAATTGAAAGAGTTAAAATAATTAAAGATAAAATGAAAGCAAGTAAATTGAATGAGGTAAAAATCAATATTAAAAACAACTTTCACTAAAGGACTATCCACCTTAACCAATATTGTTATGACTTAATCAAAAAGTAAACACACAAGTGATCATGAAGAATTCAGATTAATAAACTCAGATAACTTTATTCAAGATTATCATTCCAAGCATCAAAATTTTCTTATTCAGATAAACTCAACACTTAGTAAAAGATCTGAATTAATTCTCCTAGATGTCTATTAAATTCTTTCTCAAGTAATTTAACTTTCATCCATTCTTAATTACACCTTTCTCAATCTTAATTTACTTAGATCAATACAAAATTATAGCTTATTCAGATTATAATCATGCATTAACCTAAATAAATTAGCTCAAGAACATGCATATCAATAATCAATTTAAACTAATTAATTAACCAATGTTGAATTAAGTTAACAATCAATTTAAATTTGAATAAAGACAAGACTATATTTAAGAACTAAGAAATAATCAACTTGCATTAAATTAAAGATCAAACTTAAGTCATAACAACACAAGTTAAGGATTCAAGTATCCTTTAGCAAAAGTTAAAGAAAACTACTTACAAGACATACTTAAAATCAAAACAAGCTTTGAAACAAAAACAA
This sequence comes from Excoecaria agallocha, assembly GCA_037975025.1. Taxonomy (NCBI): domain Eukaryota; kingdom Viridiplantae; phylum Streptophyta; class Magnoliopsida; order Malpighiales; family Euphorbiaceae; genus Excoecaria; species Excoecaria agallocha. The sequence goes on along the minus strand of CM075807.1, from coordinate 95,608,682 downwards.
TGAAAATAGAAAAACAATGTAAAAACTAAGAAGAAAATTTGCTTAATTCCAAAGATTGATTTTTTCTCTGATGTTTTAGACTCCTATTTATAGGCTAAAGACGTAGTAGAACCCTTCTTGAACTCCATAAATTAAAAAGGAAATAAATTCTATTTAAACGGGAAGCTCGGAGAAAATCCTTCGTCAAATAGGAAAGCTTACACATGGCCACGCCTCTTCCTGTGTAAATCATCACGTGGGCATGGGTTCAATAGCAAAAAGGACACACGTAGTCACATGTATTTCCTCCTTTCCTTGCATATGGCCATGCCTCTTCTTTTCAAGCTTGTTCACATGGCCATGCATAGATTCCTTCATCATTTCACGTGGCCATGTGTTTCCTAAGTGCAACCTTCACGTGGCCATGCGTTATTCTCTTCATCCATTTCACGTGGTCACGTGAAAACCTTCTGGACTCAACGCTTACTTTCTCGCATCAATTTCTCATTTTTATAGTTTTGACCTCAATCTTTGCCTTTTTGCAATTTAAGCCCTTTTTCATCAAATTAAACCTGAAAAACATCCAAAACTTTTAATTAACTTCAAAAACATACACATTAACAATTTAACTCTAATTCAACCTAAATCACACCAAATTAACTAAATAACAATACTTAAAACATGTTAAAAACTATACATAATTCACACTTATCAAATACCCCACACTTAAACCTTGCTTGCCCTCAAGCAAATTAGAACAATCCCACCTTCAAAACAATCAAACTTGTAAAAAGAGCTACATATTTTAAAACCAAGATTAGTATTTTAATAAAAGCACTTAATATAATCTCTAGATAGAACAACTTCGAACAAGATAATACAAGTTAATTTCCTTGAGTGTGTGCAAGACCAAATCATTTTTAAACAATTTTGAAAATCAAAACATCAACACAACTAGATAGTGAAGTATAAAATATATGAATGCATAGGCATACAATCGGTTTCGCACTTGAAACTCTAGAAACACAATAGGCCTCTCCTTTAGCACTGGAACTCGAAGGTCATCTCCGCTAAACAACTCAAAATAAGCTTAAAATCACATAGGTCTTTCAAGAGTTGTAATGGGGCTAAGGACGTGGATATCAAAGAATGGATAAAAGATAATCAAAATGAATAGCTACTCTAAGACAAAATAGATTATTAATCCCAACAACTTGATCAATGCATATTTTGCTCATTCTTGCCTCACTTACAAACTTTCTTTTTAAAAAAAATTATGCCTTTTCAAAAAGTCACCACAATTTTGTTCTTCCTTGTATTACCCCACACTTAGATTTTTCATAATTGCTAGCTTTTTTTTTCATCTTTCAAACGATCTTTTTTTTCATTGCTAGCATTCACAAAATAATTGAGTAATCTCAAGGTAATACAAAGTAAATTTTTCACTTAACTTCATCTATAACTTTGCTAAGATTTTCTCACTACACCCAATAGAACTTTAATCTCCTCATACATCCATTTAATCCTAAAGTGGCCAATTCCATATGGTGAGATAAAGGCTTTTTAGGTTATATGGTAAAACATTGAGTGTAAGAAGAAACTATTAATGGTACGCATTAAGCATACCCTTTTTAGGCTCAAATTGTCTTTGCAAAGGATATAATTTCACCAAGGTAGGACAAAAGTCTTTAAGAAAGTTTATCAAGAAAAATTGTTACCTAGATCATTTTCTAAGTTGTTTGAGTTGCTCATATATTTTGAAGGGTGATAAGGAAGGTTCTAGTGCTCTAAATTTTCTTACTTCACTACTTCATTGCATTGGTTTTTCTAAGTTAAAAACCGGTCTAAGTGCTTTCAAGTATTTGGAAACTAACAAATATTTATCAAGCTGAAGATTAAACTATCTAAAGATTTATTAAACAACATATTTGTTCTCTTGCTAAATCAAACGTTCAAAACATGCATATTCTTATATCCAAGTTCAATTGTGTTCAACGTTTTGAAAGCAACCGGGGAAAACTAAGTTCTCATGAAAACTAAATGAAAAAGTAAATTGTATAAGTTTTCAATATGTTTTACAAACCTAAAAAAACAAACATAACATAAACAAAACAAAACACAAAACACAAAATAACAAAATCCGATTCATGAAAAGATAAAGAGAGGTAAAAGACAATCTCCCTAAAAGGAATGCTACCCCCTCCTTAAAATTTTGTTGTCCATAGCAAAGGAAGAACTATTTAGGTGGAGGTGGAGGTGAAGGATACCGCTGCCAAAAATGGTGTATGAATCTCTTAATAGTCGCGTTACCACCCATCATCACATCCTGTAATGTATCAAGTCGTCCTTGCATTTGATCAAGCCGAATTTGCTGAGCATCCAATAGACTACTTATCTGATGAAATGGACCTTCCCATTCAGGTGTTGTAGGTTTATTGATAGGGGAAGGTGCAGCTGGTGGAACATCTGCTTCATTTGGCTCATCATGCTGCTCTTCAATCCTAATGTTGTTTTCTCTTAAATATTCCTCTCGAGCTGCCCAATGACCACGATGTTGAGGAATCAAAATTTTCATCCTCTTTAGCATCTTATTGTCGATACATTATAGATCTCCTTTCAGTGGTTCTCCATAAATTGGATGTTCGACTGCAGTAGCCAAAATAGTAGCTATCCACCCAATGGAAATGTTATCAATATTGCCTGGCATCTTCTGTAATTCCTTAATCCGACCAACTATAATTGCCGCTCCATTGATCACTATTCCATCTACCATGCATCGGAGGACCATAGCTTGAGAAACACTAATAGTGCTTGCATTTTTCAAATTGTTATACATGCTTTTTGACAAAAATCGATGAATGATCCTTAAAGCATGATTTCTTAAAGCATGTACCTCACATTGTCCTCCTACCCACGGCTCATCTTGCTCAAGATCTTTGATTCTTTCCTAATTTTCCACAGGAGATTCATCCTCTAATTCGGTTGGAGCATCCGGCATAAATCCTAAAATTTTTTAAAACTGACTAAAAGTCAAGGAGTAGCCTTTCTTGCCAAACTTGAAACCTACTGTTCCATCCTTTACATCTCTCCTAAAGTAACATTCAAAGGAGTATAGAAAGTCACGTGCCATATCCAGATATACCTTAGGTTTCTTTTCAAAGAATTATGTCCATCCAATATTTTGAAGTAATGGTTATACCTCATGATCCCAAAGATTTCCAGCAGGAATATTTAGGAAGTATTGACTTAAATAAGTGGGCTGGACATACATACATTTGCTGAAGTAATCAAACTTATTGACTTTAGCCCTATCCACATATGATGGGATTTGTAGACCGAAAGCACTTGCCACATCAAGATATTTGGTCCTTCTGGGTGCCACTAAAAAATTGGAAGAAATAGTGTAAGTATAACGTATCAACCCATAAACTAGAGTACACTAATGTGCAAGTAAAAGAATCGGACGGTAATTTTGAAGCACATTGGGATGAATTAATAATAATGAGAATATAGATGCAAGATACATGAGTAGGAAGCAAAATTGTAGGCATAATTATGAAAAAGGAAGTCACAATAAGTAGGTTAAAATAATGCCTAACATGCATCAATAAGGTCATGAACCAATCATGCAATGGGTGGAAGAGTTCATAATGCACTAATAAAACTCATAGAGATACCAACCAAAGAGTGAAAATTAAATGTACTTAAAGATAAACTCATTGGGGCATTTCATCGAACAGGTTATGTGCACAAGTTTGAGCATCAAATTGAAAACCATAAGGAAGACTATTCTTTACCCAATTGAATATCAAGCATCTATAACATGCATATATGATCCATAATCATTCATATGAGCTAAAGGAATTAGCATGAAATCAAAATGTTAAATGCAAAATATCCTCAAAATTACACATGCATAGGTAACAATGGCAATAAATCATAGTAATGGAGGATATGAAAACATAAATTAAGGAGCAAGGAGAGTGAACACTTACTTGAAAATGAGAACCAAACCAATTTTTAGCTCAAAATTGAAATGGTGTGTGAGAGTGATAAAGCCCTAGAAATATGAAGACACAAATGGAGAAAGAGGAGAAAATAAAAAGAAGAGAGAGAAAAGGGCAAGAAGAGAGAGAGAGTGGTGGTCGAAAATGGTGGTGAATAGTGGTGATTGTGGGTGCGTGGCCGCATATGATGAGTTGTTGTGGGAGCCGTGTGTGTGTGTGTGAGGAAATAAAAATGAAGAAGAGGAAGAAGAGACATATGTGTGGGAGTGTTATATGGGATAACAAGGGGTACGTGGCCATGCGTGGGTATGGGCATTCCTACACGTGGTCACGTGAAAGGGAAAAAACAAGTGTGTGCATGGGTGTGGGTGAAAAACACGTTGGTGTGTGTGTTTTCATGAGAGAGGCCATGATGTTGTGCATGGCCACGGAAGAACAAGAAGAATCCACACATGGTCGTGTGTGCGCGTGCTTCCAATCCAGTAGTTTCATGCATGGTCACATGATGGCAAAGGAAAATCTAGGTGTGGTCGTGTGTATGTGTTTGATGGGAGTGGCTTCTTTGATGCGTGGCCACATGAGGGACAAAGGCAATTCCCACGTAATCACGTGTGTGCTTTATGCCTTTGAATCAAAAATTGATTTCTAAAAATAACCCACTCCACTTCCAAAATTTAATTTTTTTCTTTTTAAGCATTTAAAACACAGTCAAAATACCATTCATTTAAACCCTTAGCCTCTGTAGAAACATCTTATTACCTTCTTATTTCATGAACCGAAACAGACATACAAAAACAACTAAAACAAAAATCACACAAAAATAAATTGTAAGAATGAAAGAGAGAAGAATTAGAAGTTTTGAGTTTTAGAGTCTTCAGCTAGACTATCCAAACCGTTTATTAGGTATCTTGAAGAACCATAGTTGCCTCAGCAACCTCTTGTTGTCCGAGGTGATACGGTTTGAGCCGATGACCATTTACTGTGAATGCACGACCATCTCTTAAACTTTTAATAGTCACGATGCCAAAGTTATTGCTTGACATTACTTGGTATGGTCCAAGCCATTTTGATTTCAGTTTTCCTGGAAACAAATGAAGACGACTATTATATAGAAGTACTAACATACTAGGGACAAAATTTTTTACCCTTAAATGCTTATCATGCCAACGTTTGGTCTTTTCTTTGTAAAGTGCTACATTTTCATATGACCATTGTCGAATTTCATCGAGTTCATTAAGCTGCAATTTCCTCTTTTCTCCTGCATTTCTCAAATCAAAGTTAAGAAATTTGGTAGCCCAATAAGCTTTACGCTCTAATTCTACTGGTAGATGACATGCTTTTCCAAAAATGATCTTATAAGGAGACATGCCTATAGGGGTTTTAAATGTAGTTCGATAGGCCTATAGAGCCTCATCTAATTTTTGATACCAATCCTTCCTAGAATTACTAACTATTTTTTTGAGAATTGATTTCAGTTCCTTATACGACACTTCTACTTGCCCATTTGCTTGAGGATGGCATGGGGTTGTAATCTTATGCTTGACTCCAAATTTCTTAAGCAATGTTTTGAATTGATGGTTGATAAAATGTTTGCCTCCATCACTTATTATAGCTCTTGGTGCTCCAAACCTAGTAAAAATGTTCTTTCTAATAAATTCAAGCACTATACGGGCATCACGAGTTCTAGTAGTTATGGCTTCAACCCATTTACTAACATAATCCACAGCTACTAAAATATATTCAAAACCAAAAGAATTAGGAAATGGTCCCATAAAATCTATTCCCCAAACATCAAAAATTTCAACTTCAAGTACATTATTCATAGGCATTTCATCCCTTTTAGAAATATTCCCAACCCTTTGACATCTATTGCACATTTCAATGAAAGTTTTGACATCTTGAAATAATGTTGGCCAGAAAAAACCTGATTGGAGAACCTTTTGTACGGTTCGATTAGGTCAATGATGGCCTTCAACCTCACCTCTATGGCATTATAGCATGGTGGCTCCTTGCTCTGATTTTGGGACACACCGTCTTAGCTCTTGATCTGCACATATTTTAATGAGATACAGATCATTCCAAAGGTAATGCTTTGCATCTACTTTTAGTTTTTTCTTTTGTTGCAAAGTAAACTCCTTAGGAAGATAGCCACCTATAAGAAAATTAGCTATATTAGCATACCATGGAACTGAATTTTCATAAGTGTAACAAGCACAAATATGTTCATCGGGAAACAAGTCAAAAATTTCTCCCTTTTCGATACTAGCATGAGCCAATCTAGATAGATGGTCAGCTATGAAATTTTTTGCTCCTTTCTTATCTTTAATCTCAACATCAAATTCTTGAAGTAGTAACACCCATCGGATAAGTCTCGGTTTGGAATCCTTCTTTGCAAAAGGTGCCTTAATGCTGCATGATCTGACCACACCGTAATTTTAGACCCTAAGAGATAAGATCTGAATTTTTTGAATGAAAAGACTATTGCCAAGAGTTCTTTCTTCATAGTGGTGAATTAACTTGGGCTCCGATGAGTGTATGGCTTGCATAGTAGATGGTATAGAAAATCTTCTCCTTTCGCTGTCCTAAGACTGCTCCAACTACATAATCACTTACATCACACATAATTTCAAACGGTAAGCTCCAATCGGGTGATGCAATGACGGGTGCACTTACTAACTTTTGTTTTAATAGATTAAAAGCCTACAAACACTTAGAATCAAAGTTAAATGCAGCATCTTTAAGCAATAAATTAGAAAGTGGTTTGGCAATTTTAGAAAAGTCCTTAATAAACCGGTGATAAAACTCGGCATGACTAAGAAAACTTCTAATGCCCTTCATACTAGTCGGAGGGGGTAATTTTTCTATTACATCAATTTTGGCTTTATCTACCTCAATGCCTTTTTCATAAATTTTATGCCCTAAGACAATTCCTTCTCTAACCATGAAATAACATTTTTCCCAATTTAGAACAATGTTAGTCTCTTGACACCTTTTTAAGACCAATGCAAGATTATTCAAACACGATTCAAAATCATGACCATAAATAGTGAAATCATTCATGAAAACTTCCATAAATTTTTCAATAAAATCATGAAATATGGCCATCATGCATCGTTGAAATATGGCAGGAGCATTACAAAGCCCAAAAGGCATTCTCCTATATGCAAATGTTTCATATGGGCATGTAAATGTAGTCTTTTCTTGGTCTTCTGGGGCTATAGGTATTTGCATATACCCCAAATATTCATCTAAGAAACAATAAAATCTATTTTCTGCCAATCTTTCTAATATTTGGTCAATAAAAGGTAATGAAAAATGGTCTTTTCTAGTGGCATTGTTTAACCTCCTATAGTCAATGCATACTCTCCATCCCGTTACCGTACGTGTAGGGATTAACTCATTATTTTCATTGATTACTATAGTCATCCCCCCTTTTTAAGAACACGTTGAACAGGACTTACCCAATTACTATTAGAAATAGGATAGATTATACCTGCATCGAGTAATTTCAATACTTTCTTTTTCACTACTTCTTGCATAATTGGGTTGAGTCGTCGTTGAGGTTGCACCACCGGCTTAAAAATTATCCTTCATGGGTATACGATGTGTACAATAGCTGGGGCTAATCCCTTTTAAGTCGGATGTTGCCCAACCAATTGCTCCTTTATGCTTTTTAAGGACTTCAATGAGCATTTCCTCTTCCAAACCTATCAATAAAGATGAAATAATTACTGGCTCAGCATTATCTTTTAAAAATACATATTTTAATGAGATGTAAGTGTTTTAAGTTCAGAATCTCCATTAGAAGGGGACGGTTCATCCTCCATTTCATCTTCACTGTGCTCTTTTTCTAGATTTTGTACCAACTTCTTCTCCTTTTCTTCTAACTCTTCCATTTCCTTTGGATACATTAAATAACTTTGAAGCTTATCATTGAGAATGATTTCCTCTTGTTTTGTGTTGGCACATTCTTGAAATTTATCAACAAAGTAAATGGACTCTTCAAAATCATACGAGGGGTGTTTTAAAATTTTATTGACATTAAAAACTATTTCCTCCTCATTGAATCTTAAAGTGACCGTTTGTCCATGAACATCAATTAGAGCTCTTGTCGTATTTAAGAATGGCCTCCCCACTATTAATGGTACCTTCCTATCTTCCTCCATATCCATGACCACAAAATCAACCGAAAATATGAAATTTCCTACTTTTACCAATAGGTCCTCAATGATTCTCTTCGATTTCTTCACTGATCTATCCGTCAATTGAAGTGTCATTCGAGTTTCCTTTAGATCACCTAAGTTCAATTTCCTGCAAATCAAATAAGGCATCAAGTTAATACTAGCACCAAAATCACATAAAGCATGCCCAACAAAATTACCTCCTAGTTCACAAGGTAATGTAAAACTACCAGGATCTTCTAATTTTTTAGGAATTTTATTGGTCAATATAGCACTACAATTACCGAATAATTGAACCGTCCCTATACCTTCTAGCTTTTTCTTATTAGTGCAAAGTTCCTTCATAAATTTAGCATATTTAGGCATGTGTAATAAAGCTTCAGCAAATGGTAAATTTATATGTAGCTTCTTAAACATGTCTAAAAATCTACTTAATTGTTCATTTTGCTTTTCTTTTCTAGCTAAAATAGGAAAAGGTAATTGAGATTCATCAAGAACAGTAGAAACAAGTTTTCCTTTACCTTTACCTTTCTCAACCATAGGAGGTACTTTTTCAACATTTTCTGAGTTAGACATACTTACCTCCGTTGTCGGTTCCACCCTTGTGGAAGAATTCTTACCAATTTTAGTCTTTTCTAACTCTTTCCCACTCCTTAAGGTGATTGTTTTAGCTTTCTCTGTTGGATTTCGGTCCACATTAGATGGAAATGTCCCTTGAGTAATGTTTGATATTAAACTAGCAAGTTAGCCCATTTGGTTTTCTAGATTCCTAATGGATAACTCTTGGTTCCTCATCCAAATATTTTGTGATTTCCATCTAGCATCTTGACTCGCTAAGATTGAGTTTTAGGAGGTTAAGAAGTTTGCAATTATCTCTTCTATGTTGGATTTCTTTTCTTGAGGAGGGGGAGGTTGAGATTTTTAAAAACTGGATGGTTGGTGGTATGATTGTGATGGGTACTGATTTGGATAATGTGGTGGAGCTTGATTTTGGTATGGGGGATGGTTATTGGGAAGTTGATTATGGTTAAACTAAGGTCTAGGATTAGGGTTAAAAGAAGAACCTTGATTGCCGCTCCATGAAAAAATTTGGATGGTTTCTTCATCCCGGGTTGTAGGTGTTACTATATGGGTTTAAGGCATTTACTTCTTCTACCATTTCGTCATTAGTCTTTATTCCCAAAGATCCTAGAATTCCTGCATAAGCATCAACTTCATTAGATAACATATAAATATTTTTAGCTTTAAGCTCATTTATTTCTTTTAAATACTTCTTTTCCATTAATTCCAATTGAGCTTTTAGCATAGCTACTTCATCAATATTATGAACTCCCTGTTTCTTTTGAGCTGCTTTAGAGGTTGTCAATTGAGCATCATTGGTAGCCATCTCATCAAAAAGGAAAAATGCATCTTCAGGAATTTGGTTCATAAAGCTACCATTTGAGGCTGCATCCAACAAAGATCTTGTTGATGGATTGGCACCTGCATAGAAAATGTGGATTAGTTGATAAATAGGAAATTTATGATGAGGACAACTTTTTAAAAGTCTCCTAAATCTTTCTCATACTTCATGAAATGGCTCCTCATAAAATTTTTTGAAATCACTAATTTGTTTTCTAATGAGGGCAGTCTTAGTAGGTGGAAAGAATTTGCAAAGAAATTTTTCTTGCATTTGTTGCCAAGAATGGAAGGATTGATTAGGTAGCATTTGTAGCCAATCCCTAGCTTTTCCTATGAGGGTGAATGGAAAGAGTTTCAACCTAATTGCATTAGTTGATACATTAGAAATTTGTACAGTGTCACTAACTTCTAAGAACATATCTAAATGTTGTGCAGGATCCTCTATGTCCGAACCTAAAAATTGGTTTCCTTGTACCATCGTGATGGTAACGGGTTTAATCTCAAAAGGTTGGTAGTGAGGAATCCTAATGGTTCTATGTTCTTCATTCCACCTAGAAATAGCATAATCCCTAATGGTCCTAGGTCTATACCTATTCCCGGGAGCTTGGTGGGGCACGTCTTGCTCTTCGATCCTAGGTGGTGGTGGATAATTCATAGGTTGTTCTATTTATGGGTCATTCATGTTGCCTCTTAGCCTTCTAATCCTATGAAATTTCCTCTCAATTTCAGGGTCTATGGGTAGTATAGGGTTGTCTCTCACCATAAACCACTAACACTTGAGAAAAATTTTAAAATAAAAAATAGAAAAATAGATAAAGAAGAGAAGAAGAATACACAAAAATCACTTTTAAATCAAAATAAATAACAAATGCCAATGTGTTCCTCAACAATGGCACCAAAAACTTGATCGGTGTCTAGCAAGTGTACTAGTTTGGCTAAGTAATATAGGAAAATATAATTATGATCCAAAATATCGAACCCAAGGGAAACTTGTGTTTGTATGAGTAATTTTAATTTTAAAACCAAATTTGTGTGAAGAAGAAGAGAAATTCCAAAGTTATGATGGTTGAAGATTAAAACTAAAAATAGTATTTAAATTAAATTAAAACAATTGAAAGAGTTAAAATAATTAAAGATAAAATGAAAGCAAGTAAATTGAATGAGGTAAAAATCAATATTAAAAACAATTTTCACTAAAGGACTATCCACCTTAACCAATATTATTATGACTTAATCAAAAAGTAAACACACAAGTGATCATGAAGAATTCATATTAATAAACTCATATAACTTTATTCAAGATTATTATTCCAAGCATCAAAATTTTCTTATTCAGATAAACTCAACACTTAGCATAAAGATCTGAATTAATTCTCCTATATGTCTATTAAATCCTTTCTCAAGTAATTTAACTTTCATCCATTCTTAGTTACACCTTTCTCAATCTTAATTTACTTAAATCAATACAAAATTATAGCTTCTTCAGATTATAATCATGCATTAACCTAAATAAATTAACTCACGAACATGCATATCAATAATCAATTTAAACTAATTAATTAACCAATGTTGAATTAAGTTAACAATCAATTTAAATTTTAATAAAGATTAGACTAAGTTTAAGAACTAAGAAATAATCAACTTGCATTAAATTGAAGATCAAACTTAAGTCATAACAATACAAGTTAAGGATTCAAGTATCCTTTAGCAAAAGTTAAAGAAAACTACTCACAAGACATACTTAAAATCAAAACAAGCTTTGAAACAAAAATAATGAAAACAGAAAAATAATGTAAAAACTAAGAAGAAAATTTGCTTAATTCCAAAGATTGATTTTTTTCTCTGATGTTTCAGACTCCTATGTATAGGCTAAAGATGTAGTAGAATCCTTTTTGAACTCCAGAAATTAAATAGGAAGCAAATTCTGTTTAAACGGGAAGCTCGGAGAAAATCCTTCGTCAAATGGGAAAGCTTACACGTGGCCATGCCTCTTCCTATGTAAATCATCACGTGGGCATGGGTTCAATAGCAAAAAGGACACACGTGATCACGTGTATTTCCTCTTTTCCTTGCACGTGGCCACGCCTCTACTTTTCAAGCTTGTTCACGTGGCCATGCATAGATTCCTTCATCATTTCATGTGGCTATGTGTTTCCTAAGTGCAACCTTTATGTGGCCATATGTTATTCTCTTCATCCATTTCACGTGGTCACGTGAAAACCTTCTGGACTCGATGCTTACTTTCTCGCATCAATTTCTCATTTTTACAGTTTTGACCCCAATCTTTGCGTTTTTTGCAATTTAATCCCTTTTTCATCAAATTAAACCTGAAAAACATTCAAAACTTTTAATTAACTTCAAAAACATACACATTAACAATTTAACTCTAATTCAACCTAAATCACACTAAATTAACTAAATAACAATACTTAAAACATGTTAAAAACTATACATAATTCACACTTATCAAGATCCAACAAGAATAAAGATAATGTAATTATTTTTCTTGTTTGAATCATGCATATTACCTAGGTTTGACCTTTTGGTTTCCCGTTTGGCTCGAGGAAATCAATGTAGTAAAGTCCATAACTATACCATATTTGTATGCTTATATTTATGTGATAGATATAAAATGTATACCAATGTATGCCAACCATGTATGATGAGACTTAATTAACTAAAATCCCTCAAACTAATACAAAGGTATATAAGCCTTCCATTAATTTGAGGAGAACCAAAGTTCTTTATAGTATGGGTTGTTGACCACAGTCAAGCTTACATTATATCGAATATGTTCGAATCTAATTAAATGGTCACCTTAGCTAGCCCATTAGCTTGTTGACCATAGTCAAGACTAATATTTCTAGAGGCAAGATTAGGGAATGCATATATGATATGCATGTATCAAGAGTGATAACCTAATGATCCAACAGTTATGTAAAGACACAATTGGTATAGAGGATACCTACCTTTCAAGGGTATGGAGTTTGATTTGTTCACCATAGTCAAGGTCAAATTTCATATCAAGGATTGGATATTGGCCCACTAAGAAAACTATCAGGTTTTTCGGATTAATAGTGAGGGCTATTGATTTACAATAAAATAGTGGGAGTAAATGGATTAATTAAAGACATAATTAATGCATACATATATATGAACATACTCTCATATGTTTTCTTTTATCACATCTAGGTCATCATCATGAGCACATCGAACATTAACATACGATCAATCTTGGATAACAAGCTGGTTGGCAGCAACTATTCTGACTGGATCAGAAAAGTGAGAATTGTTCTTAGAGCTGAAAAGATCTATTATGTCTTCGATAAAGATCCACCACCACTTCCATCAGATGATGCCATTGATGAGATCAAGGGCACTTATCGAAAATACATGAAGGATAATGAAGCAGCGGCATGTCTGATGTTGGGTGCTATGTTCTTAAAGCTTCAAAAGCAACATAAGATGATGGATGCTAGAACCATCATTTTGCATCTCTAGAGGAGCTTTATTCTTCTCAAGCTAGAACTAAGCAATATGAGATTGCTCGAGCTCTATTTAGCTACAAAATGGTGGAAGGCACTTCGGCTTCTACTCATGCATTAAAGATGTATAGGTATATTGATCATTTGAGTAGACTTGGCTATGTAATGGATAATGATCTATACATAGAAACACATAACCAAATTACATAAGTCAGGTGATTTGGGATCATTTGATTATGAATCATTTGATACATATGAGTCTTGTTTATTGAAAAAATGATAAAAGCTCCCTTTATTGGTAAAGGAAAATGAGCTAGAATGGTTTTGGAATTAATACATTCAAATATATGTGGCCCAATGACTACACATGCCAGAGGAGGTTACTCCTACTTCATTACTTTCATAGATGATTACTCGAGATTTTGATATATCTATCTTATGAAATATAAATCAGAAGCATTTGAAAAGTTCAAAGAATTCAGAAATGAAATAGAGAAGCAACTTGGCAAGAGTATTAAGACGCTTAGATTAGATTGAGGTGGAGAATACCTAAGCCAAGAATTTTAAGATTATCTTAGAGATAATGGGATTTTATTTCAATGGAGATCACCATATACACCACAACACAATGGTGTATCTGAAAGCAAAAATCGAACACTATTAGATATGGTTTGATCCATGATGAGCCGAGCAGACTTGCCTAAGTCCTTTTGGGGATATGCGCTAGAAACTGTTGTTTATGTGTTAAACAGAGTTCCTAGTAAATCGGTTGATATTACTCCATATGAGATATAGAATAACAAGAAACCCACACTTTCTCATATGAAAAGTATGGGGTTGTCCTGCTTATGTGAAGAAGATAATGTCAAACAAATTAGATGTTAAGTCTGACAAATGTTTATTTGTGGGATATCCAAAAGAATCATTTGGATATTATTTTTTCCATCCCTTAGAACAAAAGGTGTTTGTTTCAAGGCACGTTGTTTTCTTAGAAAGAGAGTTTCTCCTACAAGAGGACAGTGGGAGTAAAATTGAACTTGGTGAAGTTTAAGACCACAAATAGAAGTAAATCAACCGATTGAACCTGAGACTGAATTTCATAATGATGAGATTACAGTTGAACCTAACTATACACAAAATCCTAGAAGATCTACTAGGATGCGTTCTATCCCTGTGAGATATGGATTTTACATTGATTCAGATAGAGGCATAACTGTAGTAGAGGATAATGAACCTACAAGTTATCAAGAAGTTTTGAATAGTTCAGAACGTGATTTATGGCTTAAGGCTATGCAGTCTGAAATGGACTCCATATATGAGAACAAAGTATGGACTTTAACTCAACCACTTGAAGGGATAAAACCCATAGGGTGCAAATAGGTCTTCAAAAAGAAAACTAACATGGAAGGTAATATAGTTAACTATAAAGCTCGCTTAGTAGCAAAAGGCTATCGTCAAAAAGAAGGTATTGACTATGATGAAACCTTTTCTCCTGTAGCGATGCTTAAATCTATAAGAATACTTTTAGCCATTACAACTCATTACGATTATGAGATTTGACAAATGGATTTGAAGATAGCTTTTCTAAATGGAAATTTGACTGGGGATGTGTATATGACATAACCAAAAGGGTTCACATCAGGAGATGGCAAAAAAGTATGCAAGCTGTAAAGATCCATTTATGGATTAAAGCAAGCTTCTAGGAGCTGGAACATACGATTCAATGAGATAATTAAAGAGTTTGGTTTCTCACAGAATAAAAATGAACCTTGTGTGTATAAAAAGGTCAGTAGGAGTGCAATTTTCTTCCTAGTTCTATATGTGGATGACATATTAATCATGGGAAATGACATTTCTCGTCTCCAATCTGTTAAAATATGGTTATCCAAGCAATTCTCCATGAAAGACCTTGGAGAAGCATCCTATATTCTAGGAATAAGGATCTATAAAGATAGATCCAATAGGTTGCTAGGTCTTTCTCAAAGTACATATATAGATAAAGTATTGAAGAGGTTCAATATGGATCTCTCTAAGAAAAGGTTTATACCCATGGTGCATGAAAAATACCTTTTTAAGTCAATATGTCCGTAGACACTAGAGGATAGAGAGAGCATGAATAGAATACCATATGCATCTGTAATTGGTTCTATCATATATGCTATGTTATGTACATGTCCAGATGTAGCATTTACTTTGAGTGTCATAAGTAGATTCCAATCCAATTTTTGAGAGGAATACTAGGCAGCTGTCAAGAATATCCTTAAGTACTTGAGAAGGACAAAGGATATATTTTTGGTTTATGGGGAGGGTAGCTTGGAAGTAAATGGGTATACTGATACCAGCTTCCAATCTGATAGAGATAATTGTAAATCACAGTTTGGTTTTATGATCATAATGGGAGAAGGAGCAATTAGTTGGAAAAGTTCCAAACAAAAAAACAACTGTTGATTCCACGACAGAACCTGAGTACATTGTTGCTTCAAAAGTAGCTAAAGAAGCAGTCTGGATCAAAAAGTTCATATCTGAACTAGGAGTGGTGCCTAGCATTGTTGATCCGATTCCTTTATATTGTAACAACAATGGAGCCATTGTGCAAACAAAGGAACCACGGTCTCATTAGTGATCCAAGCATGTTCTTAGATGCTACCATCTCATAAGAAAAATAGTAGCTAGAAATGATGTAAAAATAGAAAGGATCCCCACAGATGATAATTTGGCAGATCCCCTCACTAAAGCACTTTTCCAGATAAAGCATGATCACCATATAAATAACATGGGTTTAAGACATATGAGTGATTGGCTCTAGTGCAAGTGGGAGATTGTTAAAGAGTATGCCCTAGAGCCCATGTAATAAGGATGTATTTCATATGTTTGAACTTATATTCTTAATAAAAGGCATCAATCATTTATTAATGCTATGTTTAAATACATGTGTTTGTAAATCTTAAATTAATAAATGAAGTCTTAGATATTATAAACACTGTGCAAAGGCAATCATGAAAGTGTTCATGATGTAAGATGTCTATTGCATGCAAATGTGATAATATCTAAATATCCCTAGTCATAGAATTAACAAGATAGGACATTGTTAATACGGATAGACTAGTATATGTTATGCTTCTTGAATAGTTCAAGCAGTGGTTCTCATAACTGTGATTATAGAAGATGATCAAAGCTAACATATGGATGCTTGTTAGAAGAACAAGTTCATTGGAGACCTGCAAAGAGAATCCTTATATGGATATTATATCTATATCAGTGAGGAATCTCTTCATAACAGTTGTGCAAGTATCCTTAGCCTTGAGATTACCAAAGATCCTAGAATTCCTGCATAAGCATCAACTTCATTAGATAACATATAAATATTTTTAGCTTTAAGCTCATTTATTTCTTTTAAATACTTCTTTTCCATTAATTCCAATTGAGCTTTTAGCATAGCTACTTCATCAATATTATGAACTCCCTGTTTCTTTTGAGCTGCTTTAGAGGTTGTCAATTGAGCATCATTGGTAGCCATCTCATCAAAAAGGAAAAATGCATCTTCAGGAATTTGGTTCATAAAGCTACCATTTGAGGCTGCATCCAACAAAGATCTTGTTGATGGATTGGCACCTGCATAGAAAATGTGGATTAGTTGATAAATAGGAAATTTATGATGAGGACAACTTTTTAAAAGTCTCCTAAATCTTTCTCATACTTCATGAAATGGCTCCTCATAAAATTTTTGGAAATCACTAATTTGTTTTCTAATGAGGGCAGTCTTAGTAGGTGGAAAGAATTTGCAAAGAAATTTTTCTTGCATTTGTTGCCAAGAATGGAAGGATTGATTAGGTAGCATTTGTAGCCAATCCCTAGCTTTTCCTATGAGGGTGAATGGAAAGAGTTTCAACCTAATTGCATTAGTTGATACATTAGAAATTTGTACAGTGTCACTAACTTCTAAGAACATATCTAAATGTTGTGCAGGATCCTCTATGTCCGAACCTAAAAATTGGTTTCCTTGTACCATCGTGATGGTAACGGGTTTAATCTCAAAAGGTTGGTAGTGAGGAATCCTAATGGTTCTATGTTCTTCATTCCACCTAGAAATAGCATAATCCCTAATGGTCCTAGGTCTATACCTATTCCCGGGAGCTTGGTGGGGCACGTCTTGCTCTTCGATCCTAGGTGGTGGTGGATAATTCATAGGTTGTTCTATTTATGGGTCATTCATGTTGCCTCTTAGCCTTCTAATCCTATGAAATTTCCTCTCAATTTCAGGGTCTATGGGTAGTATAGGGTTGTCTCTCACCATAAACCACTAACACTTGAGAAAAATTTTAAAATAAAAAATAGAAAAATAGATAAAGAAGAGAAGAAGAATACACAAAAATCACTTTTAAATCAAAATAAATAACAAATGCCAATGTGTTCCTCAACAATGGCACCAAAAACTTGATCGGTGTCTAGCAAGTGTACTAGTTTGGCTAAGTAATATAGGAAAATATAATTATGATCCAAAATATCGAACCCAAGGGAAACTTGTGTTTGTATGAGTAATTTTAATTTTAAAACCAAATTTGTGTGAAGAAGAAGAGAAATTCCAAAGTTATGATGGTTGAAGATTAAAACTAAAAATAGTATTTAAATTAAATTAAAACAATTGAAAGAGTTAAAATAATTAAAGATAAAATGAAAGCAAGTAAATTGAATGAGGTAAAAATCAATATTAAAAACAATTTTCACTAAAGGACTATCCACCTTAACCAATATTATTATGACTTAATCAAAAAGTAAACACACAAGTGATCATGAAGAATTCATATTAATAAACTCATATAACTTTATTCAAGATTATTATTCCAAGCATCAAAATTTTCTTATTCAGATAAACTCAACACTTAGCATAAAGATCTGAATTAATTCTCCTATATGTCTATTAAATCCTTTCTCAAGTAATTTAACTTTCATCCATTCTTAGTTACACCTTTCTCAATCTTAATTTACTTAAATCAATACAAAATTATAGCTTCTTCAGATTATAATCATGCATTAACCTAAATAAATTAACTCACGAACATGCATATCAATAATCAATTTAAACTAATTAATTAACCAATGTTGAATTAAGTTAACAATCAATTTAAATTTTAATAAAGATTAGACTAAGTTTAAGAACTAAGAAATAATCAACTTGCATTAAATTGAAGATCAAACTTAAGTCATAACAATACAAGTTAAGGATTCAAGTATCCTTTAGCAAAAGTTAAAGAAAACTACTCACAAGACATACTTAAAATCAAAACAAGCTTTGAAACAAAAATAATGAAAACAGAAAAATAATGTAAAAACTAAGAAGAAAATTTGCTTAATTCCAAAGATTGATTTTTTTCTCTGATGTTTCAGACTCCTATGTATAGGCTAAAGATGTAGTAGAATCCTTTTTGAACTCCAGAAATTAAATAGGAAGCAAATTCTGTTTAAACGGGAAGCTCGGAGAAAATCCTTCGTCAAATGGGAAAGCTTACACGTGGCCATGCCTCTTCCTATGTAAATCATCACGTGGGCATGGGTTCAATAGCAAAAAGGACACACGTGATCACGTGTATTTCCTCTTTTCCTTGCACGTGGCCACGCCTCTACTTTTCAAGCTTGTTCACGTGGCCATGCATAGATTCCTTCATCATTTCATGTGGCTATGTGTTTCCTAAGTGCAACCTTTATGTGGCCATATGTTATTCTCTTCATCCATTTCACGTGGTCACGTGAAAACCTTCTGGACTCGATGCTTACTTTCTCGCATCAATTTCTCATTTTTACAGTTTTGACCCCAATCTTTGCGTTTTTTGCAATTTAATCCCTTTTTCATCAAATTAAACCTGAAAAACATTCAAAACTTTTAATTAACTTCAAAAACATACACATTAACAATTTAACTCTAATTCAACCTAAATCACACTAAATTAACTAAATAACAATACTTAAAACATGTTAAAAACTATACATAATTCACACTTATCAAGATCCAACAAGAATAAAGATAATGTAATTATTTTTCTTGTTTGAATCATGCATATTACCTAGGTTTGACCTTTTGGTTTCCCGTTTGGCTCGAGGAAATCAATGTAGTAAAGTCCATAACTATACCATATTTGTATGCTTATATTTATGTGATAGATATAAAATGTATACCAATGTATGCCAACCATGTATGATGAGACTTAATTAACTAAAATCCCTCAAACTAATACAAAGGTATATAAGCCTTCCATTAATTTGAGGAGAACCAAAGTTCTTTATAGTATGGGTTGTTGACCACAGTCAAGCTTACATTATATCGAATATGTTCGAATCTAATTAAATGGTCACCTTAGCTAGCCCATTAGCTTGTTGACCATAGTCAAGACTAATATTTCTAGAGGCAAGATTAGGGAATGCATATATGATATGCATGTATCAAGAGTTGATAACCTAATGATCCAACAGTTATGTAAAGACACAATTGGTATAGAGATACCTACCTTTCAAGGGTATGGAGTTTGATTTGTTCACCATAGTCAAGGTCAAATTTCATATCAAGGATTGGATATTGGCCCACTAAGAAAACTATCAGGTTTTTCGGATTAAATAGTGAGGGCTATTGATTTACAATAAAATAGTGGGAGTAAATGGATTAATTAAAGACATAATTAATGCATACATATATATGAACATACTCTCATATGTTTTCTTTTATCACATCTAGGTCATCATCATGAGCACATCGAACATTAACATACGATCAATCTTGGATAACAAGCTGGTTGGCAGCAACTATTCTGACTGGATCAGAAAAGTGAGAATTGTTCTTAGAGCTGAAAAGATCTATTATGTCTTCGATAAAGATCCACCACCACTTCCATCAGATGATGCCATTGATGAGATCAAGGGCACTTATCGAAAATACATGAAGGATAATGAAGCAGCGGCATGTCTGATGTTGGGTGCTATGTTCTTAAAGCTTCAAAAGCAACATAAGATGATGGATGCTAGAACCATCATTTTGCATCTAGAGGAGCTTTATTCTTCTCAAGCTAGAACTAAGCAATATGAGATTGCTCGAGCTCTATTTAGCTACAAAATGGTGGAAGGCACTTCGGCTTCTACTCATGCATTAAAGATGTATAGGTATATTGATCATTTGAGTAGACTTGGCTATGTAATGGATAATGATCTATACATAGAAACACATAACCAAATTACATAAGTCAGGTGATTTGGGATCATTTGATTATGAATCATTTGATACATATGAGTCTTGTTTATTGGAAAAAATGATAAAAGCTCCCTTTATTGGTAAAGGAAAATGAGCTAGAATGGTTTTGGAATTAATACATTCAAATATATGTGGCCCAATGACTACACATGCCAGAGGAGGTTACTCCTACTTCATTACTTTCATAGATGATTACTCGAGATTTTGATATATCTATCTTATGAAATATAAATCAGAAGCATTTGAAAAGTTCAAAGAATTCAGAAATGAAATAGAGAAGCAACTTGGCAAGAGTATTAAGACACTTAGATTAGATTGAGGTGGAGAATACCTAAGCCAAGAATTTTAAGATTATCTTAGAGATAATGGGATTTTATTTCAATGGACATCACCATATACACCACAACACAATGGTGTATCTGAAAGCAAAAATCGGACACTATTAGATATGGTTTGATCCATGATGAGCCGAGCAGACTTGCCTAAGTCCTTTTGGGGATATGCGCTAGAAACTGTTGTTTATGTGTTAAACAGAGTTCCTAGTAAATCGGTTGATATTACTCCATATGAGATATAGAATAACAAGAAACCCACACTTTCTCATATGAAAAGTATGGGGTTGTCCTGCTTATGTGAAGAAGATAATGTCAAACAAATTAGATGTTAAGTCTGACAAATGTTTATTTGTGGGATATCCAAAAGAATCATTTGGATATTATTTTTTCCATCCCTTAGAACAAAAGGTGTTTGTTTCAAGGCACGTTGTTTTCTTAGAAAGAGAGTTTCTCCTACAAGAGGACAGTGGGAGTAAAATTGAACTTGGTGAAGTTTAAGACCACAAATAGAAGTAAATCAACCGATTGAACCTGAGACTGAATTTCATAATGATGAGATTACAGTTGAACCTAACTATACACAAAATCCTAGAAGATCTACTAGGATGCGTTCTATCCCTGTGAGATATGGATTTTACATTGATTCAGATAGAGGCATAACTGTAGTAGAGGATAATGAACCTACAAGTTATCAAGAAGTTTTGAATAGTTCAGAACGTGATTTATGGCTTAAGGCTATGCAGTCTGAAATGGACTCCATATATGAGAACAAAGTATGGACTTTAACTCAACCACTTGAAGGGATAAAACCCATAGGGTGCAAATAGGTCTTCAAAAAGAAAACTAACATGGAAGGTAATATAGTTAACTATAAAGCTCGCTTAGTAGCAAAAGGCTATCGTCAAAAAGAAGGTATTGACTATGATGAAACCTTTTCTCCTGTAGCGATGCTTAAATCTATAAGAATACTTTTAGCCATTACAACTCATTACGATTATGAGATTTGACAAATGGATTTGAAGATAGCTTTTCTAAATGGAAATTTGACTGGGGATGTGTATATGACATAACCAAAAGGGTTCACATCAGGAGATGGCAAAAAAGTATGCAAGCTGTAAAGATCCATTTATGGATTAAAGCAAGCTTCTAGGAGCTGGAACATACGATTCAATGAGATAATTAAAGAGTTTGGTTTCTCACAGAATAAAAATGAACCTTGTGTGTATAAAAAGGTCAGTAGGAGTGCAATTTTCTTCCTAGTTCTATATGTGGATGACATATTAATCATGGGAAATGACATTTCTCGTCTCCAATCTGTTAAAATATGGTTATCCAAGCAATTCTCCATGAAAGACCTTGGAGAAGCATCCTATATTCTAGGAATAAGGATCTATAAAGATAGATCCAATAGGTTGCTAGGTCTTTCTCAAAGTACATATATAGATAAAGTATTGAAGAGGTTCAATATGGATCTCTCTAAGAAAAGGTTTATACCCATGGTGCATGAAAAATACCTTTTTAAGTCAATATGTCCGTAGACACTAGAGGATAGAGAGAGCATGAATAGAATACCATATGCATCTGTAATTGGTTCTATCATATATGCTATGTTATGTACATGTCCAGATGTAGCATTTACTTTGAGTGTCATAAGTAGATTCCAATCCAATTTTTGAGAGGAATACTAGGCAGCTGTCAAGAATATCCTTAAGTACTTGAGAAGGACAAAGGATATATTTTTGGTTTATGGGGAGGGTAGCTTGGAAGTAAATGGGTATACTGATACCAGCTTCCAATCTGATAGAGATAATTGTAAATCACAGTTTGGTTTTATGATCATAATGGGAGAAGGAGCAATTAGTTGGAAAAGTTCCAAACAAAAAAACAACTGTTGATTCCACGACAGAACCTGAGTACATTGTTGCTTCAAAAGTAGCTAAAGAAGCAGTCTGGATCAAAAAGTTCATATCTGAACTAGGAGTGGTGCCTAGCATTGTTGATCCGATTCCTTTATATTGTAACAACAATGGAGCCATTGTGCAAACAAAGGAACCACGGTCTCATTAGTGATCCAAGCATGTTCTTAGATGCTACCATCTCATAAGAAAAATAGTAGCTAGAAATGATGTAAAAATAGAAAGGATCCCCACAGATGATAATTTGGCAGATCCCCTCACTAAAGCACTTTTCCAGATAAAGCATGATCACCATATAAATAACATGGGTTTAAGACATATGAGTGATTGGCTCTAGTGCAAGTGGGAGATTGTTAAAGAGTATGCCCTAGAGCCCATGTAATAAGGATGTATTTCATATGTTTGAACTTATATTCTTAATAAAAGGCATCAATCATTTATTAATGCTATGTTTAAATACATGTGTTTGTAAATCTTAAATTAATAAATGAAGTCTTAGATATTATAAACACTGTGCAAAGGCAATCATGAAAGTGTTCATGATGTAAGATGTCTATTGCATGCAAATGTGATAATATCTAAATATCCCTAGTCATAGAATTAACAAGATAGGACATTGTTAATACGGATAGACTAGTATATGTTATGCTTCTTGAATAGTTCAAGCAGTGGTTCTCATAACTGTGATTATAGAAGATGATCAAAGCTAACATATGGATGCTTGTTAGAAGAACAAGTTCATTGGAGACCTGCAAAGAGAATCCTTATATGGATATTATATCTATATCAGTGAGGAATCTCTTCATAACAGTTGTGCAAGTATCCTTAGCCTTGAGATTACCAAGGTTATCTTAAGTAGCAAGTGATATACTTTGACTCTATAACTGATTACTTCCAACTGGGGGTGAACATAGTTAAAAAGTTAGGTATATCATAACCTACTTGAAGATAGTTGAGTGATTGAAAAAGGATTCAGCATCCTAGATTTATTAAGGGAAGTTATCTCGCATAATTCTATAATTGCCTTATTTAGAGAATCTCTGGCCAGAGTAATATGCCAAGATGGATAGGGATTCATGAAGGGCATTTTGGGAACAATGGTTAAATTAATAGAATATACATAATTAGATTTATATGAGTTGACAGAAATCCATATCAGAATCTAATCGAGATAAGAGTGGTGAAATGAGTAATTGCACGGTAATTGTTTTTATGGAAGGGTATAGTCAAACCACTTGACTTTCCTGATATTTTGGGGTAGTCATGATGCCTAGCTAGAGGCTGTTCATGATTTGTATAATAATGTATCATAAATATCATTAAGGGATTGATAAAATGATTTAAAGAAGTTTAAATCATATGAGTTTTGAATAGAACTCATAATTACATATTATACTGCCAATATGAACAGGAACCCAATAGGTCACACATATATAGAGTAAAGGATAAAATGGTAAAATAACAAGGATAATAATATTTGATATTATTATGGAAAAGAGAAATGAATAAGAGAATAATTAATTAAAGAGTTTAATTAATTATGATCAAGTAGAATTGTTTACAGAACTTTTTAGAAATGTTCTGCAAAATGGACTTAATTAAAATATTATATTTCATAATTAATTATTATTGGACTATAAGTGTTATAGGGTTGATATAATAATTAATAGATCTATTGGAGAAATTAAAAGAGGCCCAGAGAATTAGTTTTGGCACAGAAACCCTCCAGAGGAAGGGTTACATGCCAAACACATATAGAAGGCCTTAGAGGCCTAATTCTTGGGCCAAAATAAATTAAATATATTGCATAAGTGTTATGGAGCATATATATTTAATTTGGATGGATTTGGAATTCATTTGGGTGATTAAATCCAAGTGTATGCATAAAGGACCTAGTTTATGGGTTTTGTGCATAGTCCTTTATGAATGGACTTAAAATTGATTTAATTGAGCCCAAATAAATTATTAATAATTTCAGAAGCCCATTTAATATTTCTCCAGCAATTTTAAAGAGCCCAATCCCATTATTAAGTTGGATTTTTAACCTAACTATAAAAATCCAAGTGATATGGATTTTAGGGTTAAGTGAACATTAAGAGAAAATAAATTCTCTCTCATTTTTCTCTAACCCTAGCTGCCACTCCCTTGCTAGCATCAAGGGAAATTCGGCTAGCCCTTGTGTTCCATTATTCTTGGTTCATTCAATCCTTCTCTAGTGTGGATTACTAATTGGAGGTGTTCAATTTTGAACACTGTGGTTTGTGGCAACCCAGTGAGAAGAAAAATCAACTGTTCAATAAAAATCAAAGGTGATTATTCATATTCTCATTAATATTTATATTGTAAATTCATGGTAAGATCAGATCTATAGGTTAAAAATTTTAAATTTCACTTATGCATGTGATGCATGTAACCGATAATTTTCAAAAAAATCCCACCAAATCAAAGCTGAAGAAAATAATTTCAGCCTCTCTAGCACACCTTAGCCATCTCTGATCTTTGATTCAAAGAAGGAAATCAAAGGAAATCAAAGGTTAAAGTTTAGGTGTCAATTTTAGATAAGTAAAATTCTTGATTTTAATTTGGTTTTTAGGTGCCTACTGCTAGTTTTGGGTGCCTATATTTCATTTTTGCTGTCAATTTAAGCATTTAAAGTCAAAATTTTATAGTTTATATTGACAAGAATTTTGGCCAATGAAGGATTCCAAGAGGAGGAACCAATTTCAAAGGCCAAAGGTAAAGAAAAGGAAGCTTAGGCAAGGATAAGCACAAGAAAAAAGGTTTGTAGCTGAATAATCCTTTTATTTCCCAATTATTTATGTGAATTTCCTTTAGGTTTATTAAGGAAAATTTAGTATAATGAGATATAATTGAAATTAAGGTTATATTAATGTAATTAGGACTTAATTATGCTTATTAGAAATTTTAAGTAAATTTAAAAATATGAGTATGGCATAGTTGTAGTTGTAGTTGTAGCCGAATTATGATTAATGAGAAAACTATGAAATTTTAAGTTATTTTAGTAAATTAAAGCCTTATAATGATTGTACAAGTGAAATTTGATTTTCATAAATTTTTATGGAATTTATGAAAATTAAATGAATATTTTTGGAATAAATTTTAGTTAGGTATTAATGGAAAAATGTGAAATCAAGATGAATTATTACATAATTTAATGCTAAAGTAGTGAATTATTATGAAATAATTCATAGAGTGTGTAAAGAAGACTGACTATAAATGTAATGTAATGGAAAAGTATTGACAGGTATTGAAAAGTATTGAAAAGAATGAAAAATTGAATAATAAAATAGAAATTAAGTGAATTTGTGCCCTTAGAAAGAGTCAGACAGTAAAATCTAGCTCAGAATATAATTGGCTGGCCATAAGGATATCTATACCGCCGATGCAAGTCATGGCGACTTGCTTTACTATGGTTAGATCGTTGATCTCCATAATATTTGTCATACGTACAATCATATGTTCATATGTTTTATGAGAAATAATTTTTTGGGGTTATTTCTCATTCTATTGTGGCCCTGTAGGGTTCACATCATGCATATCCGGTCTGAGAGTTTCTACCGGGTCTATACTAGGGATATAATGATAAGAAAATGTTAAAAGTATAAAAAAAGAAAGTTAGAATTGAAGATAAAAGTGAAAAAGGACTAAAATAAAAAGAATTAAAAAGTTTAGGGGTAAAATGATAATTTTTTCAAAAGATAGATTTAATAAGTCAAATTAAGAAGAAAATAATTAATAAGGATAAAATGGTAATTTGATCAACCAACTGCTTAAAAAATCAACTTTTGTAAAGTTAAAGGACTAAAATGTAAATTTTTCATAAGAAAATCAAAACAAGATGTAATTGGTAATTAGTAAGCCAATTAATAGATTAAAATGAGTAAATAAGAATTTAAAGGGTATTTTGATAATTAAAGGCATAAAAGGGTATTTTTGGAATAAATGAAAAGTTTAATGACTAAATTGAAAAACTATGTAAAGTCTAAGTTAAATGGAAAAATTGGTTTATAATAGTATACTATGCTATTTAATAAGAAAATTTGATAAAATTAGCTTAATTGAACAAAATTATGAAATTAAGCTTATAGGGAAATATTGTGATTATTAGTCACCACTGGGTATGTTTAATACTCAGCACGTATGATTTATTGCATGCAGGTACTGATATGCTAGAGTATTAAGTACACAGAGGATGAAGGATGTTAAAAAAAATGATTATTTTTGTTTTGTAGTTATAAGGAAAAAGTTGTAATTGTATTGTATATAGAAGTTTGTGGATGAGAATTAACAGAAAGTGAATTTTATATATATATGGTTTATGATGGAGAATATGAATGATTTATGTGGATGAATATAAATTGGTGTGCATCTGAGAGGCTGTGATATTTGTCTGCTTTTTCAGGGGGTTAGTTAAGAATATACCCATTATATTGTCAATTTTTTGAAAAATGCATAGTAAAACTAGACAGTTATAGGTCAGCGATTAATAGAAGTTATGTGTGACAGGAGTTTGTTATGTTAAAGATGGAAAAAAAAGTCGACCAATTGATAAAGCCGATAAATCTGTTATAGTAAAGGTGTTACACCATTAATTTCCATTAACAGTTATATTAATTTTGAATTATAACCAATTTTTTTAGATGGTTTACTAGTTAACCATTAAAAAAAATAAACATATAAATTAAAAAAAAATTATACAATTTGTAATGTTGTTTTCAATTGTTAAAAATACTTCAAAAATGAAAATACAAATCAAATGTTATATCTATTAAAAGATTATAAAAGAAAATTATCATAATTAACTATAAGAATTGAATATTTTCAATATAAAACCATTAATAGGGTGCTAATTATGCATATGTAATTAATAAATAAGTACAATAAAAAGATAATTTTGATGTTTATTTACTAAATATATGTATTATAATAATATTTTAAAAAATTATATATCATAATATTTATATATTAAAAAATATTAAAAAAATTAAATGTAAAAATTAAAATATAATATGTAAAATGTATATAAATTGATTAATTAAAAAGATATATATAAATGTTCATAACTAAGGCTAGTTTATTTATTTTAAAGGTAGGTAAGAAATAATGTAGAATATCCTATTATATAGGAGTGAGAATAGAACGATTAACTAATTCATAGGCAAAAAAAAATTAATCAGTCCATTAATATTGATTTTTTAAAATTATTAGCTATTTATTAATCTATTATATTCGGTTAACCAGTTCATCAATTTCGAATTTTAATTTAGTTAATTAATATTTTTCAGTTAACTATTAAAATTTATAACAAAACTATAAAAAATAGATAAAATTTAATTCAATTTTAAATGTTTAAAGTAATTTAAAATAAAAATTACAAAAAAAATATAATTTATTAGTCACAATTTATATTCAATAAATTAATAATTAACATTATAAAATAGATTTAATATTTGTTAAAAATTATCATACTTAATTCTAAATCAAAAAAAAAATTGGATATTATTAAATGTTAAAATATAAACTCTAATAAGAAAATATAATTAAATGCTACTATATATGATAAAAAATAATATATATAAAAATTAATCTGTTACTATATATAAATATTAGTATATAATTAAATATAATAAAATAATATAAATTTAGTTTAAAGTATTATATAAATTTTATATAAAGAATATACAAAATTAAGGTATAAAAATAAAAATATATTTTAAAATATTGATTTATATAAATTTTAAAAAAATAGAGGAAAAAATGAAAAAATTTTAAAATATAAAAATAAAAATATAATATATGTTATATATGAATATATTAACTGTAAACTCATAGTTGATTCGGTATTCAAAAAATCGCAATAAAATCTATCGAATTAGTTAATCGAAAAAATCGATTATATTGCATATTTATTTCACGATTAACTATATTTTTAATTTTTTTATTTATTTATATTTTTATAAATATAAATATAAAAATACTGTACACTGTTGACAAGGAATGTGAATTATTAGAATAAACTTCAACCTAAAAAGCGTGAAAATTTTGACACGAGGTAGGATAGGACAATTCTTGAAAGGACCAACTCCAATGGACCACATATGAAGGCACCAGAAAAAGGCTTATTGTACTGCCACAAAATATAATGTGAGGCAGCTCTTATTAGTATATAATTAAATATAATAAAATAATATAAATTTAGTTTAAAGTATTATATAAATTTTATATAAAGAATATACAAAATTAAGGTATAAAAATAAAAATATATTTTAAAATATTGATTTATATAAATTTTAAAAAAATAGAGGAAAAAATGAAAAAATTTTAAAATATAAAAATAAAAATATAATATATGTTATATATGAATATATTAACTGTAAACTCATAGTTGATTCGGTATTCAAAAAATCGCAATAAAATCTATCGAATTAGTTAATCGAAAAAATCAATTATATTGCATATTTATTTCACGATTAACTATATTTTTAATTTTTTTATTTATTTATATTTTTATAAATATAAATATAAAAATACTGTACACTGTTGACAAGGAATGTGAATTATTAGAATAAACTTCAACCTAAAAAGCGTGAAAATTTTGACACGAGGTAGGATAGGACAATTCTTGAAAGGACCAACTCCAATGGACCACATATGAAGGCACCAGAAAAAGGCTTATTGTACTGCCACAAAATATAATGTGAGGCAGCTCTTTCTTAAGTAAAGATATTTATCGGCTTAATATACGTACAAACACTTTAAATTAGATTTATAATTTATTATAATACTTGAATTTCAGTTATAATCAATTAAATATATATATTTATCAATTTATATATAATCAACATAAATTCATATGGATTTAAAAAAATTATAGTATTTAATACTCCATTATACTCAAATAACATCATATAACAATAAAATTAATTAAAAATATATTATTTTTAGTTTTTATTAGTTTTGCTATATACGTGTAACATATATTTTCATTACAACGATTCAAATATTACATTTACTTAATTAAATATTATATGTTCTAATTTTATAAATACAATATAAATTTATATTTATTAATTATAAAATTACTAATTACATATATTTTAACGTTTAGACGTTCAAATCGTCAATGAAACAAATTCATATATCTGAATAAGTATTAAGCCACGTTTAGTTAGTTTTTGCCACTAGTGGTCGTACATTCCAAAATTGCACACCTGTTACATTATATATGCTATTTTATATATACCTAAATATTTTAGAAAACTAATGAAAAAGCTAAATGTAGTAATTTGGATGGAGTCTCCTTCTGGTATCGAAAGACCTCACCCTCCGGCTGAGGATGATCGAGCTACAAAGAAAGTTAAACTAAGGTCAGATTTTGCTGACTCTTCAGCCTATCGCGATAGTCTCATTCATAGGGATGTCATGGAATCTTCAAAGGAGTATGTTTTTGAATCAATGGATGTGAATGTTAAGGCAGGCGATATCAAGATCGACAAATCGGAATCCTTTCCAGTGGTGCAATTCTTTGATAATTTAAGGTCTAAACTATTGAAAACCCTTGGGATGGTAGTGGTAGTCAGCCTTCTAGGCAGGACCATTGGTTACAAAGCCTTAAGTGCAAGAGTCCAAACTCTTTAGGATCTCACGGAGGTTGAGTTTTTTTATTGGTGCAATTTGCTAATGAATGCGACTACAAAAAAGCTCTCTGTAAAGGCCCCTAGATTGTTAATGGTGCTTATCTTTTAGTTCACCAATGGACCCTTTCTTTTTGAGTCTCTAATGGTGTAGTGAAAAGTACTACAGTTTGGATTAGATTTCCAGAGTTACCTCTACAATACTACTCAGAGAATGTCCTCTCGGATATAGCAGAAGCCATTAGGCCTATTGTGAAGATTGATTATAACACAAGCGAGTTCCATAAAGGAAGGTTTGCTCAGGTTGCAATTTCAATTAATCTAAAACAACCTTTGGTTTCAATGCTTCAGACATATGGCAAGATGCAACGTGTAGAATATGAAAATCTTCCTGAGATTTGTTTCAACTGTGGTCAATTTGGTCACCTTGAGAATTTCTGCCCTCATAAGAACAACATGAATGCTAGTAGTTCTGGTGGCGATGGTACATCGGAGAATAACGACGGTAAGGATTCTGGCCAATTTAGAGCTTAGATGGTGGTTGAAAAACATAATATGAAGGGTAAAAATCTAGCATCCAATGTGGGGAAATATGTTATTTTCAAAAAGTAAGGATCACATTTTTCCATTCTCAATGAGAATAACGGTTATTTAGGCGAAGATGATTATGCTGACAAGGAGAATAGGCCCATTCAATTTAATATCCTTATTAAGGACAAAACTCAAGGCTACCTAGGAGATATTATTTCACGTGATGATTCTTCTTTTGCCTCACGTGGGAGAGGTGGGGCTAAAAGAGTTAGAAGCACACGTGGCCAATCCTCCAAATCCAGGACCCAATCTACGGTTAAGTCAAAATTGCTTTCTGGGGACTTCTTCGAATTCAAAAATAGAGTTCAGATTGAGGAAAACATTGTTGCTCTCCCTTCCACTCTCGATCCAAAGCTCCACGCAGTAGTGGGTAAGCCCCGAATGAGTACTTTCAACAAATTTAGCCCCTCTTCTGTAGACCATATGAAATGCATGCAAGAAGACGCCCAGATTTTGGGGCAACATGCAACCAGGCCACTGATCGATTTCTAGCAAGTGTACTAGATCGGCTAGTAATATAAGAAAAAATATTTAAGATCCCAAAAATATCAAGCCTAAGGGAACATGGATTGCTAAGAAAAGTATCTATAATTGAATTGAATTAATCTAAAATAATCCCAAGTTTTTGAATTAAAAGGAGTTCTAAGCTAAATCAACAATTAAGCAAATCAAAACTCAAACTAGACTAAAATAAATTAAATACAGAGCAACACTTAAATAATGAATAACATCTATAGCTAAAACACTTCTACCAAGGAGCTATCCACCTTAGATTTTACTGATGATGACTTAAATCACAAGTAAGACAAGTTTTTATGGAAAACCACGTAAATAAAAATAGACAAGTTTCTAGAATATTAAATCCTCTAATTAAGAACAATTCAATACCTAGCATGCAAATCTGATTTTAAACTCCTAAACCTTTATTGGATCCTCTTTTGAGAGATTTAACTCTAGCCCATTCTCAATTCAAATTCTTAAATTTAAATCAACTTATAAACAATAAATTACTGTCTCAATTCTTAGAATGTAACAATACATCGACATGAGTGAAATAACCTAAGAACATGAAAATAATTGATCAAAGATTAAATTAACAATTAACCATCTATTCAAAACATCAAAAATTAACCAAACTATAATCAAAGATAAGATTCAGCCCAAGAATTAAGAAATAACAAAAGCTTGCATTAAAATCTTGCCCAAATCAAAGTCATTACAATAAAAGTGTGAAGGTTCAAGTTTCCCTCATAAAAAGTAAAGAATTATTCACCGCTCATGATTAAAATGAAAGAAAAATTAAAATAAATGATGGGGATTTATTTGAACCCTTAGTCTCACTAGACTGCGTATAGGATGAGTAGGGTATTGTTCTAAAGGAAACGGGGTAAATTTTGTATTGAAATCACAAAGACTAGATGGATAGGTAACGAATAAAATAAAGATCATGCATTTAACTAAATATCTAAACTACTTTGAATATATTAAATTAATTTGGATTAAACATGACTTAAATGATGGTATGAACGTACATTAAAAATTATGAAATAGTAATTCATTTAAGAACAAGTTCTAGATAATTATATAAATAAAGTGACTGGAGAATTTAGCCAAGATTCTTTAAAGCAACTCTCGTTGTCAGTAAAGATGTTTTTATTTAGAGTCTATAAGCACTCTCATGTCATTATAGAGATAAACAAAAATTATGAAGCTCTATGCCAATTCTTTAACCCCTCAAAGTGAATTCCTTAAGCCAAATTAAAGGAATTCAATGCTTCAAGTACATTCATTTGTTTTTCCATCAAAGAATTCCAACTCTCATTGCGAATAAATTGACTAACATGCCAAATATGGTGGCCAATCATACATAGCAAATCAAAGCACACAAATGGATGTAAATCATGCTTCATTCATAATAAGAATAAACATGTCTTAAACAAATACTAGTACATATTTATAATGTACAAAGGAAACTAGCCAAATACATATTTGAATTAAAGATAAACAAGAGAAAGAAACTTATCTTTTGTTCCTTTGGCTATGTCCCTTTGTAATCATCTAATAAAAGCTAAGTAAAAATGTTTATCCAAAATAATAACTATATTTCTAAAAAACTAAAATATTGATTGATCTCTCTCCTTTGTTCAGCTTCTTGGATCCCTATTTATAGAGATTAAGTCTACAGAAATGTCCCTTCAGAATAGTTGTCAATCATGGAAAGTTGCCCTGAAAAGTCCTGATGGTTGGCTGAAGGATCGGGTGAAAAAAGGTGGCATCGTTTGGGAGCAGGCGTCATGTCCGACTCGTGAACACCTTCACGAGTCGTGAACTCCATCAAACTGTCTTCACTCGTGAACTACATCCGACTGTCTTCACTCGTGAATCTCCCTCCGACTCGTGACATTCCTGCTGACTCATGAACTTATGTGTGAGTCGTGAACTTTTGTGTGACTTGTGAAGTTTGTGTGACTCGTGAAGTTTTGTGTGACTCGTGAGCTTTTGTGTGACTCATGAGCTTGGTTGTGAGTTGTGAACCTGTGTGTGAGTCGTGAACCTGTGTGTGACTCGTGAGCCTGGTTGTGAGTCACGCACTGCATCACGACTTGTTTGATCTTTCTTCCTTTTAGCACCCAAATTACCCTACAATGCAAATAAACACATAAAATACACAAAAATACATAAAATATAAATAATTTAACATACTTAGCTACCTAAATAAAAGATAATATACATTAAATAATATACCATTTTATGTGGTATCAATAAACAAATACTATACTCATTAAGCTAATTTAAATTGCTCTTGATGTCTTCACAAAACAGTAATAGAAAGCTTGAATCTTTTAGAGAATTGAAAATTAAGAAGAAAAGAAAACTAAACTAGGTCTAAAAACTACTATACAATTCTTCTAAACTAAACTAGGTCTAAACTTTAAAAACTAACTCCCCTTCTTCAGAAATTGTGCCCCTTTAAATATTGGTGCTTTTGTCTGCTAAAAATACCTCAAAAGGAAGAAATCCTACTCCAATTAAACTTTCTATTCTAGAAAAATTAGATTTGCATTATAATTGAAACACCTTGCCTTGGTAGAGGGAAAAATCCCTCCACCGAGTAGATTAAATTTTTGTTGTGTCCTTTGGGTTGCCTCGGTAAAGGGAAAAGTCCCTTCATTAAGGAGATTGCCTTTGTAACTCTTTTTTTCAAGCTTCCTTCGGTAGAGGGAGAATTTCCCTCCACCAAGGTAGTTATTTCATGCTGCCTATTCATATTTTCCACCATAGAGGGGAAATTCTCCTCCATAAAGGAGAATGGTTCTGGACTACATGATTTTTGTCATTTCACAATATTTAGGTCAAGAAATTCCTCCTTTTGCCATAAAATTTTCTTCTTTCTTCATTTAAGTCCCTAAAAACACCAAAAATTTTAATTAAGTCCACAAAATTAAACATAAGATTAAACAAAATAAAACTAAAATAACATATTAAATATAATAAAATATAATAATAATATAGTTATAATTCACAATTATTATCCACCTGATCCGAATTCTCATGGAAAAGTTACAATTACAGCTTTTTTGCTTATTGATGACAATAATAAAGATAAAATTGAGGTCCTATCTAAGAAAGATAAAGATAATTTGACTGAGCCAGAAGGGCCTTTAGACCCTTACTTATGATATGATTGAGCTCCGTTTGTGTTGTTGGTTGGTCTTCTTACTGTCTTTTTTGCTTATAACAATCTTTATTTGGAATTGTTAGGGTGCAGAAAGCCCCTCTTTTTTTAGTGCTCTCAAGTGTTTTTTGCAAACCTATGAGTATAGCATTGTGGTTCTTTTTGAGCCATGTATCAGTGGGTTATTAGCTAAAAAATACATTGCTAAGATTGGGTTTCCTCACTCTCACAAAGTAGAAGCTACGGAGTTCAGTGAAGGTATCTAGGTTCCATAGTAAGAGGATTGGAATGTTGAGATTTTGATTAATAATATTCAGTTTGTCCATCTTCAAATTTGTGAAAAGATTATTTTTCTCTCCTTTTTCTCTACTATTTATGCATACCCTGCTCTCTCTATGCGTAACAATATATGGCCTCTTCTTCATGATACCAATATCTCTATTTCAATACCCTAGCTTCTTATGGGGGATTTCAATTCTTTGTTATTTGCTAATTAGAGGCGGGTTGCTTCTGCTAATAGGACTAGCATTTGTAAACCATTCATTGACTGGTTTAATTATTTGAATCTGATGGATGTTGGTTATAAGGGTCCGAATTTTGCATGGAAAAGGGGTACTCTTCAGGAAAGACTTGATAGAGGCTTATGTAATAGCTTTTGGGGACTAGCCTTCCCTGAGGGTTCTATTAAGCATCTTGCCAAGCTATCTTTAAACCATTGTTTGCTTCTTATGAATTTTAATAGCTTTGTTCCTCTATCGGGTCCTAGGCTTTTCAGATTCCTGCAAGCTTGGCACACGTATCCTGACTTCTATTCCTTTATAGGGCAAACTTGGAATGTGGAGAATAATCTTATATATGCTGTTAAGAACTTCACCAAGGAGCTGCAGCTTTGGAACCGCTCTACGTTTGGAAACATCTTCCACCAAAAAAATACCCTTCTCTCATAACTTTCTAGCATCCAACAAAGTCTTGAGCATAGGTCCTCTCCTTTTCTAGAATAGCTAAAAGTTTATCTTAAGAATGATTTGGAGAATATTTTGCTTCAGAAAGAGTTGTTGTGGTTTTAAAAGTCTTGCAGTGATCATATTATGTGGGGGTGATAAACATACTTATTTCGTCCATCAAAGAATTCTTAGAAGAAAAAAGAGGAACAAGATTGAGTTTTTATAAGATACGGAGGGTAATTGGCAAAGCGATCTAGAGGTTCTGTGTTCCATGGCTATTAAGTTCTCTTTAACCTTTTATGCAGAGGATGATTTATCTTGCCCTCTTTATCACCATAAAGGTCAGTTCCTTGCTCACATTGATGGTTTTGCCAACCTGACTAAAGAGTTCTCGAATGAAGAAGTTAGGAAGGTTTTATTTGATATGAAACCTTAGAAATCGCTGAGGTTTGATGGCCTCCAAGTTGGGTTTTATTAAACTCAATGGCATGTGGTTGGTTTAGACATTTGTAATGAGGCTAGAAATGATCTTCATGGTGGTCAGATAGATTTTAACATGAATAGGTATATTATTTATCCCATTCTAAAAATAGATGTTCCTAAAAATATTACTCAATTTCATCCCATTGCTCTTTGTACAATGGCTTACAAGATCATCACCAAAACTCTAGCCAATAGACTCAAGCTCATTATGCCTTCGTAAATTGGTCCCACACAAATGATTTTTGTCCCTAGATGTTATATTATTAAGAATGTTGTTGTAACATCCCCAGATTGACCGCCAGCACAGTATTGTCTGCTTTACCACCTTGAAAGATGTCTATCCAATTTTGGGTATAGGTCCATCCTAGGTTGCTCATAGTTTTGTCCTTGGGTTAGGGCGCTATGCTTGGGGAAGGGAGTCACACATTTATAAGGCAATGTTCCTCGCCTTCCACAACCGATGTGGGAATGGGACACAATCCACCCCCCTTAGGGCCCGAACTAGCATCCTCACTAGTGCATCGGTCCTACCATCGGCTCTGATACCAACTGTAACGTCCCCGGATCGACCGCCGGCACAGTATTGTCCATTTTGCCACCTTGAAAGATATTTGTCCGCTTTTGGGCATAGGTCCATCCCAAGTTACTCATGATTTTGTCATTGGGCCTAACCCAAAGTGCGCTATGCTTGGGGAAGGGAGTCACATGCTTATAAGGTAATGTTCCTCGCCTTCCACAACCGATGTGGGATTGGGACACAATTGAGGACAATACTAAGCAGGGGGCCTTAAACCCAAGTTTAGCGCGTTTTGGCCTTAGGTCCAAGGACAAAATCATGAGCAACCTAGGATGGACCTGTACCCAAAAGCGAACAAGCATATTTCAAGGTGGCAAAGCGGACAATACTGTGCTGGCGGCCGATTCGAGGACGTTACAGTTGTTATCAAAGGCGGTGGCCGGACCAATGCACCAGCGAGGATGTTGGGCCGGGGCCCTAAGGGGGGTGGATTGTGTCTCGATCCCACATCGGTTGTGGAAGGCGAGGAACATTATCTTATAAGTGTGTAACTCCCTTCCCCTAGTATAGCGCGCTTTGGGCTTAGGCCTAAGGATAAAACCGTAAGTGTCCTGGGATGGACCTGTACCCAAAAGTGGACAGGCATCTTACAAGGGTACAAAGCGGATAATACTATGCTGGCAGCCGATCCAGGGACATTACAGTTGGTATCAGAGCCGATGACCGAACCAATGCACCAACGAGGATGCTGGGCCAGGCCCTAAGGGGGTGGATTGTGTCCCAATCCCACATCGGTTGTGGAAGGCGAGGAACATTGCCTTATAAGCGTGTGACTCCCTTCCCCAAGCATAGCGCGCTTTGGGCTTAGGCCCAAGGATAAAACCGTGAGCAACCTGGGATGGATCTGTACCCAAAAGCGGATAGGCATCTTTCAAGGATGCAAAGCGGACAATACTATATTGGCAGCCGATTCGGGGACATTACAGTTGTGGTTGCTCAGGAAATTATTCATACCATAAGGGCAAAAAAAGGCAAAAAAGGGTTCATGGCAATTGGAGTAGACTTGGATAAGGCATATAATCATATTAGCTAGGCTATTCTTTTAAGATACTTTGATGGTTGTAGGGCTTTCTAATGATCTTATCAAAGTGATCATGGGGTGTGTGTTTTCTAATTCTATGCAACTCCTTTAGAATGGAAATATTTTTGAATCTTTTACTTTGAGTAGAGGTTTAAAGCAAGGGTACCCTCTCTCTTCTTATCTTTTTGTTCTCTATATGGAGAGGCTAGCTCATGGTATCCTTCAAGTTTTGAATAATGGTCAATGGCAACTTATTTGTCTTAATA
Source organism: Excoecaria agallocha (assembly GCA_037975025.1). Taxonomy (NCBI): domain Eukaryota; kingdom Viridiplantae; phylum Streptophyta; class Magnoliopsida; order Malpighiales; family Euphorbiaceae; genus Excoecaria; species Excoecaria agallocha. The sequence continues at coordinate 95,570,931 of CM075807.1, read as the reverse complement.
AAGGGGGTCCTCTTTTGAGTCATCTATTATTCATTGATCATTTACTCCTTTTTGCTCGAGTAGACATGTCGCAGGTGTGCATCATCAAGGAGGATCTTGAATGCTTTTGTGCTAGTTTTGGTCAAAGGGTGAGCTCTCACAAAACTAATGTTTTTTTTTCTCTAAGAATGTTCCCACTCATAGTAGACTTGCATTTATCCGTAGTCTGGGCTTTATAGAAACTTCTGACTTGGGAAAGTATTTAGGGATGCCTCTCCTCCATGCAAGAGTGACTTGCAAATACTATGACTATATCCTTGATCAAATGAGGAATAAAATCATTTCTTAGAACTCTTATCACATCTTAATAGCAAGCAAAGTGACTTTAGCTCAATCGGTGCTTTCTACTATACCCACTTATGTCATGCAGGCTTCTATCATTCCTTCCACATTATGCTAGGAATTTGAAAGGCTTACTCACTGCTTTATGTAGGGAGGGACTGATGATCGATGCAAGTTTGCTTTGGTAACTTAGGATAGAATTGCTCAACCTAAGTCGAAAGGCGAACTTGCTTTTCACTATACTCTCTTACTTAATAATGCTTTTATCATGAAACTATCATAGAGTATATATTATGGTTCCAAACATCTTTGGGTTCAGGTGCTTTCTTCAAAGTATGAATTCATAAGGGGGTCAGGTGGCTATCCATTTGTCCATCACCATAGCTTTTCTTTGTAGAGAGGTATCTGCGCTAACTGGAATAACATTACCAACCATGTTATCTGGTCTATTGGTAATGGGTTAACTATCAAGTTTTGCTTTGACCGTTGGGTCCCTGGCATTGAAACTTCTATGTTCCATTTAGCCTCCTCACTTATTTTGGAGCATTTCATTGATAAAACAGTTGCTTTCTTCGCTGACATTATGATTCTTTAGGGTTTCTTCTCTACTAATGTGTTTGGTAAAATCTCAGCAATCTACCCTCCCTCGTGTTTTGTAGGTGAGGACTCTATTTTTTGGGACCTCTCATCTTTGGGGGATTTCTCTATAAAATTAGCTTATCCATCTCTTTATGGCCATCGAGCTGATTTGTCTAATGATTTTATTTGAAGGAAAATTTGGAGTTTAAAAGTAACTTTACATATTAAGATGTTTATTTGGCTTACCCTAAACAATAGCTTAATAACCAATATGGAATGTAAAAGACTCCACTTTACTTCTTTTGGGATGTGTTCTTACTGCAAGAATTTTGAGGAAAATATATTATGTCTTCCGTGATTGTGTAATGGTTGTTCAATTCTGAACTTTTTTACTCCTAGAGGACTATTTACTTTTTTTTTCATGACTACCATTAATTTTGAATCACAGCTTTCTTTTAACTTAAAAGTGTACGATTTCAAAATCATAGGAATTTTATATCCTGAGCTCTTTGTTATTGGGTGCTGGTACTGTAATGGCCTCAATACCGGTCTGGCCGTAAACAGTAAATTCTTATGGTGAATAGTGCACCTGGACCATAAATCGGACTCGAAAGTAAAAAATATTTTATTTGACCATCAGAAGGTATTGGTCATGGTGAGTCCGGAGTTGAAATTTGAAGTGAAATTGAGATCAAATAGGCTTCCGAAAGTCAAAAATACAAAAAAGGTAGAGAGTCAATTTCCCTAATAGGAAAGATGACTTGATTTTACATAAATTTTTAAAAATAGTAAATGAACTCCAAAAATTGCTAGATTTTGCAGATCTTCATGAAATTTCATGTAGATTATTTTGGTATAAAAAAATAAATTTTTCGGCGATGTCGACAGTTGTCGAATCGGACCGGTTCGATTCAATCGGACCAGTAACGGACTCCGATTGAGCCGAAAATTTATGTGCAACATATTTTCAGGGTGATAAAATCATGAAATTATTTTTGAAGTGATTTGAAGTTGATAAGTGAAAGAAATTAATTAGAATCAATATTGGGTAATTAATGGGTTTTAATTTAATTAAATTAGCCCAAACCCAAGCCTATGATCAGCACTATAAATAGGAGGGATGAATAGTAAAATCATGAGAAATCCTGAAAAATTAGCTTCTTATTCTTCCTCTCCCATCGAACTCATGTTTCTTTATTTTTCCACCATTTTTCATCATCTTTTCTTCATTTTTCCCTTTGATCCAAGCACAAGAAATATTTCTTAGCCCCTCTAGTTGCTGTATCTAAGCTCAAACTAGATATTGAAGGGAGAAAATCTAAGAAAAATAAGGGTTAAAGCCTTGGAGGTCAAAATAAGGTAAATGAATATTTGGTTTTTAATTTGATTCAAGGCACCTATAGATAGATTTAGGTGCCTAGAGTATGTTTTTGTGATTATTTTAAGCTAAAATGATGTTTATCTTGATGAATTTGGAGGTGAAAGTTTCATCCATGGAAGGTGATTTGAAGGAAACATGATTTTCATGGATTCAAGGATATGAAAATAAAGTTTGTGCAAGGATAATGACAAGTATGAGGTTAGTGACTACTAAATCTTAGTATTTTTTATTTAATTTAATGATTTTTTTAGGATTTATTAAGGAAAAAATTATTTAATTGATTAAATTTGAAGTTAATTGCATAATAGTGAAATTTTCCCTTAGTTTAGCATGATAGAATATTTAATTGAATTTAAGAAAATTTGGAAGGTAATTTTATTAAGGTGGCTGAAATTTATTGTGAAGAAAAAAAAACTATATGTTAAGTATATAAATGAATTTATGCCTTAATTTGATAGTATATGTGAAATAATGTATGTAAAAATTTTTTTGAAATTTATAGAGATTATGTGAATATTTTTGGAATATTTATTGAATATGTAATAAAAAAATTGAAAAAATGTATGTATAATAAAATTACCCTTAAATAATGTAATTGGACCTAATTAAGCTTAAATGTAAGCTTAATTAAATTGAAATAAATTTTTAAGGAAAAATTCCTTAATGGCTGAATCACATTCTCAAAGAAAAAGAATGTGTACATTAAGTATTTTAATGAAATTAAGCAATAAAATAAGATAATACATGAAATATAATGTCCATGAATTTTTAAAGAATTTGTGGAATTTATTCAAGAAATTTTAAATTAATTATAAGGGTATATATAATTTATAGGATGAATTATGAAAAAATAATTCATAAAATGAGTAAAAATGATAATAATTGAAGACTATTGTTCACATAAATTTTTATAGAATTTATGTTATTAATGAGAATACTTTTGAGAATAAATATTGAACATGCTTAAGTGAAAATATTGAATTATTGAAAAATAATTCAATTAAACAAGTAAAAGTAAGTAAATTAATATAAAATTAATTTACATGTCGTATAAAGAAAATGAAAAGGGTTAAGGATGAATTTTCGGAAAATAAAAGTACAGTGGGTAGATAATCGTATTGAATTATTACCAAATAATTCATAAATCGTATAAAATGGTGAATTATTATAAATAATTCACATACCGTATTAAAAGTATTCCAAAGTATGAATAATCGCAAATTCAGACCGAAAAAAAGTAAGAAATTGATTAAAAGTAAAAAAAAGGAATAAAATAAATGTAAAAGGATAAAATATTGAATTATTGAGCAATAGTTCAATAAGTGCCAAGGAAAGGTGAATTATAATGATATAATTCACAAAGTATATAAAAAGGTGCTAAAAGAATATTTGACCAAGTAATAGAAAAAGACTCTGAAAAGACAGTGTATGATAACCGAAATGAATTATGAAGACATAATTCACTAACGGTATAAAAGTACCGTAAGAAAATTGAATGACATAATATATCAATCTGAAAAAGTAATTATGAAAATTTTAAAGTTTGAAAATTTTCAATAAAAAATACTTATGATGAATTATTATAGAATAATTCTCAAACAGTGGTTGAAAAGAAAAAGGATAAATTCACTAATAAATTGTACTGACTCAAAGAAAAGATTTTGCTAATGTCTGAAATTTAAAAGTACTTTGAAAGTTTTGTTAAGGGATTTTAAAATGATTGAATAGACAAAAGCATTATAAATAGTGCAATTGACAAAAATATATTGTTTAAGAAAAATAAAGAAATTAAAATGCTTTGAAATTCTAAAAAGTATCCTGAAAATAATTGATTGGCTTTGCCCTTAGCAATAGTCAGGTAGTAATATTCTTGTACAGGATATAAATGGCTAGCCATAGGGACAACTTATACCGCGGTGCAAATCATGGCAACTTGCTATGCTATGGACTGGATCTCTGATCACCATTGCATTCTCTGTTCTCTGCTCTGTGAGAAATTGTCCCTTGGAGATCATTTCTCTCTCTATTGTGGCCTTGTGGGGTCCACGTCCTGCGTATCCTATCTGAGAGTCCTGTTATATTGCATTAGGGGCATACTGAAAAAAATAAATCAGAATTTGTATAAGTAAACTAAATGTAAAAGTTTTGAATAAAAGAACTTACTTGAGTAAATTAAAAAGTTCTAGGGTAAAAATGTATGTTCTCCCGAAATTGAAATTAATAAGTAAATACGAAAAGATATTATTTTACAAGGTAAAATAGTAAATTAATGATTAAATAGCCCAAAAATATACTTCTACAAAAGAAAAGTGGTCAGTTCATAATTAAAAATTATGGATTAAACTATTAATATGTTATATGAGAGATTCAAACAAAATCTTATCTGAGCTTTTGTAAGCCAAAAGTTAACTAAAGGTAAAAATAAGTAAATAGACGATAATTCTGTAATTAAAATGGAAAGTGCCAAGTTTGTTATAAGTAGGTAAAAGAACCTTTGTATAGAAAAATGAAGGAATTAAAGATTTATTTGCAAAATATTTCTAATTAAGTAAATCACTCTGCATTAAATGTTAAAAACTTTGATAATTGGAATGTGACAAGTAGCTCAAAAAGTCCGAGTAGAAAAAAATAGATAAATAAATAGCGAAATTGAAATTTTTGCTATTAAAAGAATAATATTGCAATTAATAAAGATATAAAGTACTGTATTGAAAATCTACCATTACCGTGGTAATTAATTATGAAAATTGTTTCATCAAAATAAGATTGTACTGAAGTAATTAAATAGAGAAATTTATTCATAAAGTCAAGTCATACGTAAAAGTTAAGTAAAAGTAAAAATAAGAAAACAAAAATATCAATTTTTACCATTGAACGGTAAAAAGAGAATATTCTGAATTAAGTGAAAAGTTTAAATCAAAGTAAAAAGTTTACCATAGTGTTGGTAATGATCTGAAAAGTCTGTGAAAATGATTAAATGCAACTTTTGATAAGACAGTGTAGTAATTGACATAATATGATAATTATGCTTAATTTGGAAATTCTAGGATTGGTAGTCACCATTGAGCATATCTAGTGCTCAGCGCGCAGTTTTTACTGCGTGTAGGTTCTGAAGATAAGCTGGAGCATAGTACACAGCGGAGTGAAGCTTGAAGAAAAGTATTGTCTAGACTTTTAAGTATTTTTGGCATGTATATACTCGGCTAAGGATAGTAAGACTTGACTGTATTTTGAATTATTATTTTATTAATAGTAATTTTTGTTATGTATTTATTGAATATGATAAATTATTGTGCCTCTTGGAGGCTGTGTATTGTTTGATTTTTAGGGAGTCGTTAAGTGGGTAGTCGTTATGTTGCCCGAATTTTCAATGACTTGTGTTTGTTTAAGTTGGGTATCAAAAAAAAATCAAGCAAATCGTTTAAGTTCATATCGAAAAGAACTGTTTCATTAAGGGTGTTACATTTAGTGGTATCAGAGCAATGGTTTAGGTGGTTCTAAGATCGGAGTGGGATAAAACTAAGTGATAGGTTTATCTGTATATACATGCCAAAAGTCAGTGGATAAGTGATAAGAAGTCTGATGTGTACTTGCTCCCCATTATGTTTGAAAGTGAAAAGTTGACATCTGACTGAGATTGTCAGGTGTCAAATGATTGATTCTGTATAGTAAAGACAGTAGAGAGTCAGAATGAAAGTGTCGTTGTTTAAAGTCCTTTGGAGGCTAAAGTAAAGTGATCAATTGTTAACTGAATTTGATTGTAATCCAAGTATATAAGTGTTATTGTGAATGAGAATCAGTCCGTTGACGAATGCAATAAAAAGGATATGTTAGAAATTCAGAAAGCAATTGTATATTAAGTTAAGATAGATTGTAAGGGACATGGAGAAATCCTGACTTTTGTGTCATGGTTTAAATGGTTATTGAATTAGAAGTGATACTGTCAGAGAAGGTTTCTGATAGTTGAAATGGTTTTGATAATAAGTTGAGATCATTTAAGATGCTCTATATATATCTGTCAGTAATTCCTTGCAGGTATGTGTACTTGATTCGATGTTTCATAATTATGGGATGGGCTATGATATCTGCATTATACGAGAATACGTGTTAGTATTCTATTGCATACATGAAATCATTGATTCATTGCATAGCATTTCACCTTGTGTGATAGCATATGATTTGCATCATGTCATTTGTATGGACCCCACCTGATATGGAAAAACTGACAGAAGATATGATGAGCATAGAGATGATCTAACAGCAAGAAAGGATTACCTTTGTATTATGATGAAGTAAAAAAGAAATAGTGTATCCAAGATTGTTTGTCGATTTCGATGTGACCATTATGAGTTGTTGGTCATGTCATTCAGATTTGTAAATGTATTGACTGTCTATATAGACTTGACAAATAAGGTTTTCTACCCCTATTCGGACTTGCTTATGATTATTTTTATTGGTATTATTCTGATGCATTCTAAGACATTGAAAGAATGTGATAAGTATTTGAGCTTTGTTCTGTCACTATTGAAGGAAAAAGTAACTGTTTGTTGAGATTAGTTAATGTAATTTCTGGCTGAATGAGGATTTTCTGATTTGAGCCGGGTGCTACCAGAGAAGTAAAGCATTAGTTAATGTATGCAGCCTTGGAAAGAAGATCCGGTAATAAAATGATTTCAAGCGAATGTATCTATGTGATGAAGAAGTGCAAACAGTTAATGATAGTATTTGCAGCTATTCGAGCTATAAGTGTTAATAAAGTCTGGCTCCGAAATGATCATGGTCAATTGAAACATAAATAAAAGAGAAGTAATCCGGTTCTTCCAGGATCGCTTTGATGTATATGATATCAAAGTGAAATTAAGATAGAAGGGCCATAGATTTTGCCATTGGCCTGTTTGTGTTTCAAAAAGAATGTGTTGCTTGGAGTGAGATTTTTGATAATTCCCACTCTAGCATGGTGTTTCACTTTAGACTGATGGCCAGTCGAAGTAGGTAATTCAGATATTAAGAGAATTGTTTCAATGAAGTGTATGTGAATTTGATAATAATTGTGAAAAGTATTTGTTTTTAGCAGAATTTTACTTATAGTGATAGCTATCAGCCTAGTTGAAGATAGCTTTGCTTGAGATATTATCTGAAAGGAAAAGTAACGGTCCTTCATGTTGAACATACTTGAGTATAAAGAAGACAGTAAAATTTGATCTGATTTGGGCCATAAAAGAGATATGTATACAGGATGATCTGACTTGTGAAGTAAGATTGGTAAGGATTTTCAACTTAGAGATTGGTTAACTAAAAAACAAACAGGTTTCATAAGTATGCTTGGGAACCATCAAATGTAAAAGAATTTCGATAAGATAATAATATTGTATTCTCTACTTTTTGTTATAAGTAAATTTTGAGGACGAAATTTCTTTTAGTTGGGGAGAATTGTAATAGCCTCAACACCAGCCTGGCCGTGAACAGTAAATTCCGATGGTGAATAGTGCACCTGGGCCGTAAATCGGATCCGGAAGTGAAAAATATTTTATTTGATCATCGGAAGGTATTGGTCATGGTGAGTCCAGGGTTGAAATTTGAAGTGAAATTGAGGTTAAATAGGCTTCCGAAAGTTAAAAATATGAGAAAGGTAACGAGTAAATTTTCCTGATAGGAAAGATGACTTGATTTTGCATAAATTTTTAAAAATAGTAAATGAACTCCAAAAATTTCTAAATTTTACAGATCTTCATGAAATTTCATGTAGATTATTTTGGTATAAAAAAATAAAATTTTCGACGATGTCGACAGTTATCGAATCGGACCAGTTCAATTGAATCGGATCAGTAACGGACTCCGATTGAGTCAAAAATTTACGTGCAACCTATTTTCGGGGTGATAAAAATTATGAAATTATTTTTGAAGTGATTTAAAGTTGAGAAGTGAAAGAAATTAATTAAAATCAATATTGGGTAATTAATGGGTTTTAATTTAATTAAATTAGCCCAAACCCAAGCCCATTAACCCAAGCCCATGATCAGCACTATAAATAGGAGGGATGAACAGTAAAATCATGAGAAATCAAGAAAAATCAACTTCTTCGTCTTCCTCTCCCACCGAACTCATGTTTCTTCATTTTTCCACCATTTTTCATCATCTTTTCTTCATTTTTTCCTTTGATCCAAGCACAAGAAATATTTTTTAGCCTCTCTAGTTGCTGGATCTAAGCTCAAACTAGAGATTGAAGGGAGAAAAGCTAAGGAAAATAAGGGTTAAAGTCTTGGAAGTCAAAATAAGGTAAATGAATATTTAGTTTTTAATTTGATTTCAAGGCACATATAGCTAGATTTTGGTGCCTAGAGTATGTTTTTGTGATTATTTTGAGATAAAATGATGTTTATCTTGATGAATTTGGAGGTGAAAGTTTCATCCATGGAAGGTGATTTTAAGGAAACATGATTTTCATGGATTCAAGGATAGGAAAATAAAGTTTGTGCAAGGATAATGACAAGTATGAGGTTAGTGACTACTAAATCTTAGTATTTTTCATTTAATTTAATGATTTTTCTTAGGGTTTATTAAGGAAAAAAATATTTAATTGATTAAATTTGAAGTTAATTGCATAATAGTGAAATTTTCCCTTAGTTTAGCATGATAGAATATTTAATTGAAATTAAGAAAATTTGCAAGGTAATTTTATTAAGGTGGCCGAAATTTATTGTGAAGAAAAAAAAACTATATGTTAAGTATATAAATGAATTTATGCCTTAATTTGATAGTATATGTGAAATAATGAATATACAAATTTTTGTGAAATTTATAGAGATTATGTGAATATTTTTGGAATATTTATTGAATATGTAATAAAAAAATTGGAAAAATGTATGTATAATGAAATTACCATTAAATAATGTAATTGGACCTAATTAAGCATAAATGTAAGCTTAATTAAATTGAAATAAATTTTTAAGGAAAAATTCCTTAATGGCCAAATCACATTCTCAAAGAAAAAGAATGTGTACATTAAGTATTTTAATGAAATTAAGCAATAAAATAAGGTAATACATGAAATATATTGTCCATGATTTTTCAGAGAATTTGTGGAATTTATTCAAGAAATTTTAAATTAAGTATAAGGGTATATATAATGTATAGGATGAATTATGGGAAAATAATTCATAAAATGAGTAAAAATGATAATAATTGAAGACTATTGTTCACATAAATTTTTATAGAATTTATGTGATTGATGAGAAAACTTTTGAGAATAAATATTGAACATGCTTAAGTGAAAATATTGAATTATTGAAAAATAATTCAATTAAACAAGTAAAAGTAAGTAAATTAATATAAATTAATTTACATGTCGTATAAAGAAAATGGAAAGGGTTAACGATGAATTTTCGGAAAATAAAAGTACAGTGAGTAAATAATCGTATTGAATTATTACCAAATAATTCATAAATCGTATAAAATGGTGAATTATTATAAATAATTCACATACCGTATTAAAAGTATTCCAAATTATGAATAATCGCAAATTCAGACCGAAAAAAAGTATGAAATTGATTAAAAATAAAAAAAGAAATAAAATAAATGTAAAAGGATAAAATATTAAATTATTGAGTAATAGTTCAATAAGTGTCAAGGAAAGGTGAATTATAATGATATAATTCACAGAGTATATAAAAAGGTGCTAAAAGAATATTTGACCAAGTAATAGAAAAAAGACTCTGAAAAGACAGTGTATGATAACCGAAATGAATTATGAAGACATAATTCACTAACGGTATAAAAGTACTGAAAGAAAATTGAATGACATAATGTACCAATCTGAAAAAGTAATTATAAAAATTTTAAAAGTTTGAAAAGTTTCAATGACAAATATTTATGATGAATTATTGTAGAATAATTCTCAAAAAGTGGTTGAAAAGAAAAAGGATAAATTGACTGATAAATTGTACTGACTCAAAGAAAAGATTTTGTAACTGGCTGAAATTTAAAAGTACTTTGAAAGTTTTGTTAAGGGATTTTAAAATGATTGAATACTCAAAAGCATTATAAAGAGTGCGATTGACAAAAATATATTGTTTAAGAAAAATAAAGAAATTAAAATGCTCTGAAAGTCTAAAAAGTATCCTGAAAATAATTGATTGGCTTTGCTCTTAGCAATAGTCAGGTAGTAATATTCTTGTATAGGATATAAATGGCTAGTCAGAGGGACACCTTATACCACGGTGCAAGTCATGGCGACTTGTTATGCTATAGACTGGATCTCTTATCACCATTGCATTCTCTATTCTCTATTCTCTACTCTATGAGAAATTGTCCCTTGGGGATCATTTCTCTCTCTGTTGTGGCCCTGTGGGGTCCACGTCCCGCGTATCCTATCTGAGAGTCCTGTCATATTGCATTAGGGGCATATTGAAAAGAATAAATCAAAATTTTTAAAAGTAAACTAAATGTAAAAGTTTTGAATAAAAGAACTTACTTGAGTAAATTACAAAGTTCTAGGGTAAAAATGTATGTTCTCCCGAAATTGAAATTAATAAGTAAATACAAAAAGATATTATTTTACAAGGTAAAATAGTAAATTAATGATTAAATAGTCCAAAAATATACTTCTGTAAAAGAAAAGTGGTCAGTTCATAATTAGAAATTATGGATTAAAATATTAATATGTTATATGACAGATTCAAACAAAATCTGATCTGAACTTTTGTAAGCCAAAAGTTAACTAAAGGTAAAAATAAGTAAATAGATGATAATTTTGTAATTAAAATAGAAAGTGCCAAGTTTGTTATAAGTAGGTAAAAGAACCTTTGTATAGAAAAATGAAGGAATTAAAGATTTATTTGCAAAGTATTTCTAATTAAGTAAATCACTCTGCATTAAATGTTAAAAACTTTGATAATTGGAATCTGACAAGTAGCTCAAAAAGTCCGAGTAGAAAAAAAATAGATAAATTAATAGCAAAATTGAAATTTTTGCTATTAAAAGAATAATATTGCAATTAATAAAGATATAAAGCACTGTATTGAAAATATGCCATTACCGTGGCAATTAATTATGTAAATCGTTTCATTAAAATAAGATTGTACTGAAGTAATTAAATAGAGAAATTTATTCGAAAAGTCAAGTCATACGTAAAAGTTAAGTAAAAGTAAAAATAAGAAAACAAAAATATCAATTTTTACCATTGAATGGTAAAAAGAGAATATTCTGAATTAAGTGAAAAGTTTAAATCAAAGTAAAAAGTTTACCATAGTGTTGGTAATGATCTGAAAAGTTTGTGAAAATGATTAAATGCAACTTTTGATAAGACAGCGTAGTAATTGACATAATATGATAATTATGCTTAATTTGGAAATTTTAGGATTGGTAGTCACCACTAAGCATATCTAGTGCTCAGCACGTAGTTTTTACTGCGTGCAGGTTCTGAAGATAAGCTGGAGCATAGTACACAGTGGAGTGAAGCTTGAAGAAAAGTATTGTCTAGACTTTTAAGTATTTTTGGCATGTATATACTCGGCTAAGGATAGTAAGACTTGACTATATTTTGAATTATTATTTTATTAATAGTAATTTTTGTTATGTATCTATTGAATATGATAAATTATTATGCATCTTGGAGGTTGTGTATTGTTTGATTTTCAGGGAGTCGTTAAGTGGGTAGTTGTTATGTTACCCGAATTTTCAATGACTTGTGTTTGTTTAAGTTGGGTATCGAAAAAAAAATCAGGCAAATCGTTTAAGTTCATATCGGAAAGAACTGTTCTGTTAAGGATGTTATAGGTACATTTAGTAAAACAGAAATCATTTCATTTTCCAAGACTGTTGTAGGCCATCCTTCTTCTCGATCAAGGATACCGTCACTTTTGCTATAGCTTGCAAAGAAGCTCACAATCGATTTTATTGTTCTGGCACCTCTACCTCCAATTTGGTTACTGTTAAGTGGACTTGTCCCCCTGTGAATTTTGTGAAGTTAAACTCTGATGCTTCACTTTTGAATTTAGAAGGGGCTGCAATTTGTGGTGGCCTCTTGTGGGATAGCTATGGTAGATGGTGTATGAGATATGTTGCTAATATCGGTATCTACCCAATTCTTTTGGCAGAGATATGGGGTGTCTTCTATGTCATTCGTAAGGCAAAAGAGGGGGACTTGACTCATGTCATGTTGGAATGTGATAATAAGGTGGAAGTAGATATGATATGTTGGAGTTACTGTGTCAGCTCTAGTTGCATCTCACTCATTAACCTTATTCGAAGGACTAACAAAGAGTTTCTTGCTATCGCCTTTTCCTATATCAACAAAGAAGCTAATTTTGCAACTGACTTTTTATCTCATCTTGCATATGATTTCCCTTTGGGTTATCACATATTGTTGTTTACCCCTCAAGGTATTAAAGTTTGGCTTTATCATGATGTTAGTGGAGTTTCTTACGGTCGTTAGTTTGTGTTCTTTATAAGCCTTTGTTCAATCTCTTGTACCAAAAAAAAGCCAAATGCAGACTTTTGTGAAATTTTAAGATTGATATGGTTTGATCCGCTGGATTGGCTAATGAAACATTTTTTATCGGTATCCTTTGTGCATTAATATTCCTTGTATTTTTAGTAAATTTTTAAAATTTATCTAAACCCAAAAAAAAGGTCACTACATTAATACATTTTCCATTTATATAATTCCACGTTCTCAACCATCAATGCATAAACTAATTTTCAAATTTAAAAAATTACTAAATTAATCATAGTTTGTATATTAGGTGACTACAAACAAGTAACAGCAACATAATCTATAATATAATCACAAATTATATAAATATAAGGTTTTTTGTCTATTTAATTATTATATTTTCAATAAGTATAACCAATTAGATTGACTTCTTGAAATCAAATAAAATTATAAAATGGTACAAATTGAATTGAGTAATAATCAATTTGAATCCAATTTTTAGTTTCAATATCTTTTGGTTTGCTCAGTATTTATTAAGGAATTTTACAAAAATAACAAAAAAAAATGAAATCCCAACTAAAAATACCCCCATCTTTTTTTTCCTTTTAAGTTTACCTTTTTTTAAATTTTCATTTTTAAAAATACCCCTCTTTTAATCCTACACAAACTCTTCATCTCTCTATCTTCTTCTTCGTATTTATACCTTCTTCTTAATTCTTTCTTCTTCTTGCTGTTAGATGACGATTTCTTTCTTCTTCCTTCTGCTGCAGGATCTACAATCTTGTTGTTGGATATTTCATCGATAATTTGTTAACATCTCCCCTGCTGCTACCTCTCTCCTTAGTCAATCTCTATCTCCCCTACAATCTATTTGAAGTAAATTAATACTGTTTTTTTTGTTTCTCAAACATGAATTTGTTAACATTACCTTTTTTCTAATTCTATTTTTTGAATACCTATTATTTATTTTTGCTTCTAATACTAATTGCGTAACTGAACTTATGGCTTTCATCTTTTTTTATATGGGTTATGTTTGTTTAATATGGTTTTCATTTTCTGGAGTTATTTATGTTTGTTTAAATCTATTTTTTTGAATATCTGTTATCTATTTCTTCTTGTAAATTTTTCATATAGTTTCTCAACATTCAGCGATTGCATATGTTAAATTGTTTATGTGAAATCTGGGAATTTGTATAGTGTATTATCATGGTGTAAAAATTGGTATCTTAATTAATGCATACAAAGTGTTTGATAAAATGCCAATATGAACTTTTTCAATGAGAAAATAACCTACAAAATCATTAATTTCTAATAAATTTCACTAATATTGTATATTGATAATTTTTAAATACAAAGGAGAATGGACCAGTGATAACAAATTTGAAGGATTTGAAGTGAAAGGAGTATTAATACCAAAAGTTTGTAGCTATGAAAATTTTATTGGTATAATATCTTATCAATTAAAAATCAATACTGAAATAACTCATTTCAATATAAAGTATTTTTTCAAAGATTTTCCATTAGAAGTAGATGATGAAAACATCATGAAATTTTACTTGGAATTAAAGAAAAAGCACTCCGATCTCACAGCGTATCCCTTGTGTCTTACACTGATTGATAAAGGTTAGAAAAAACAAATTTAATCAAATTTATGAATAATGCATTTCAATATAAAAATTTGCTACAAAAAATATAAGATTTTAGACTCTGTAATTTGGTATACCGACTGATATACCACCTAGTATACCAAAAAATAGAACATATTTCCATTATGCAATATGGTATACCGGCTAGTATATCTGGTATACCAAAAAATAGAAGATATTTACATTCTAAAATATGTTATATCGGCTGGTATACTAGGCTAGTATATCAAAAAAAATAGAATATGTATACACTCTAGAATTTGGTATACCGACTGGTATACCAAAAAATAAAAAATATTTGTATTCTGAAATTTGGTATACCGGCTGGTATACTTGGTATACCATCTGGTATACCAAAAAACAAAATATATTTGCACTATGTAATATGATATACCGACTGGTATACATGGTATATCGCCTAATATACCAAAAAATAAAAACATGATTTTCTTTCTCAAAATTGAATTTTAGTATTTTTTTTTTGTATTTAAGGTCAACAATATAATATATGTAGATCCAATAATTGAAATGCAAGCATCAATAACAAATTATTTAACATTAAAAGACCAACCACTTTTAGAATTGGAAGGAAATATTTCTGAAATGATGGATTATGTGAGCATATTGAACAAAGATACTATTGAGAAAATAAGGGACAAGGATAAGGAAGATGAACAAGATATGGGGACTACAGAATCTATTATAATAAGTAACCCAAGATATCCTAATATAGAGATAGGATAACTTTACAATGATAAAGATACCCTTATAAAGGCTTTAGGTTTTTATGCATTAAAAAATAAATTTCAATACAAATTTCATAAATCATGTGCCAAGAGATAATTTCTGAATTGCGTGGATCAGAATTGTAGTTAGTAATTAAAAGCATCAAGGATGGGTAATACATGTATATTCAAAATCAGAAAGTTCATCAACATTCACACTTGCTCTTTGCAAACTACATTAGGCAATCAAAGACAGGGTACATCGAAGGTTATTGGAGAAATCATCAAGACAAAGTTCCTAAATATGAAATTAGTATACACTCCATATGATATCATTCATGAGATGAAAGTTAATTTTGGGGTTACAATAAGCTATGGAAAAGCTTGGAGGTCAAAAGCAAAAGCCCTCGAAATGCTTAGGGGAAATCCTGAAGAGTCTTATGCTTTGCTACCCAACTATTTGTATATGTTAAAGGCTACTAATCCTAGATCTGTTGTTGATATTCAAATAAGAGAAAATGCGACATTCTTATACTTGTTTATTGCTTTAGGAGCTTCGATTATGGGATGGAAGCACTGCAGGCAAGCAGTTGTTGTTGATGGCACATTTTTGAAATCAAAATATGGAAGGACACTAATCACAATATGCACACAAAATGCAATAGGTAAAATTTACCCTATAGCCTTTACTGTTGTTGATTTTGAAAATGATTGTTCTTGGGAATGGTTCTTCATGATGTTTAAGGAAACATATGGTATAAGAGAAAGTATGTACATAATATTGGATAGACATGACAGTATTGAGAAAGCAACCAAAAAAATCTTACCAAAGATTAGCCATTGTGTTTGTACATACCATTTATGGAACAATTTGAAGATAAAATTCAAGAAAAATTCAAGCAAGATTAATGATTTATTTTTTAGAGCATCTGGGGCATACACATTTGAAGAATTTGAGTACAAAATAGATGTGATTGATAAGGTAGATTCCTAAATTAGAACATATTTGACTAATGTTGGATATGAAAAATGGTCAAGAGTGCATTCAATGAATAATAGGTTCTCCATCATGACCTTAAGCACAGCTTAATCAATGAATGCAGCAAATAAATGAGCAAGAGAACTCCCAATAGTAGCTTTAGTTGAATATTCGAGAGAATTGACACAAGAGTGGAGTTACAAAAATAGACAAGTGGCATTGTCAACATTCACAACACTTGAAACAAAGCATGTAGAAACACTCATAAAAAACTACATTGTGTCTCAAAAAATGACGGTTCGATCTCAAAACTCAAATATATTATTCATATATGTTGTATAATATTATTATTCATATATATGTTGTATAATATTCATATATTCATATATGTTCAAATTTATAATGTTGTATACCAATTATACCTTGGTATACCAAAATCTAGATTGGAAATTTCAAATTTGCAATTTGGTATAACTTGTACACCAAATATTGAAAATCAATGATATTCACTTCTTAAAATTATAAAAAATTTTAATTATTTTTTTAGGTGAAAGCTTCAAACAATAATGCATTTACTGTCCAAGAATGTGATAAGAGTTATATGGTCAACATGAAAGAACGAACTTGTAGCTGTAATCATTTCCAAATGGATGAACTGCCATGTCCACATGCTTTGGCAGTAGTGAATGAATTTCACTTGAACCTTTATGAATATTGTTCAATTTACCATACTAAAGATGCAATGCTATCAACTTATGAAGGACCAGTGTATCTAATTGAAAAGATGAAATGACGAAATCTAAACCACTGGTATAACAATAATTGAAATGACAAAAGAATATAGTTTACGAACCTCATGTTCAATCTCATTTTTCTTCTTTAATGTTGTTTCTTCAATTTCATTTAACAAATTTTGATCAATATCATCAAAAGAAGAAGTGTAACTTATTTTTCCTACTTTGTTCTTATCACACTAGCAAATAGAAAAAGTAATAAAAATATAACAATTTCAATAACATATAAAAACAAAAATAATTGTCACTTAAATACCCTATCAACATCATCCACACCATCAATATTAGATTTTTTATCTTTAAATTCTGCATTCACATTTCCCTCCCCCAACATCTCATTATCATGCTCAAAGTTTATATTCTTGGTGCACTAAACATTGCAAACAAAAAAATAATTACAAATAAATGAATAAGACCATTTAAAAATGAACATCAGATATGTTTTATATACATTATTTAGCATATTATTACCAAAAAAATATCAAATTAAAAAAATACTTACTTTGTTGCTATCATCCCTTTTGGAATTCTGCTCAATTCTATATAGAGCTTCAAATATTGTTGTGAATTTAACTTCTACTTGTTTTCGCAATCTAAGAACTTCTTTAGCAATGCCTTTTACCTCTTTTTTAATTTCTTGCATATGTCATTTAATTTCCTGCACCTCGTCTTTTATCTCTTCTTCCAAATCAGATGCAATATTAGAGGTGCCTCCTCAATTTGGAATAAAAGCATTATCGACACTAGGAGGAGTTAGGACATTTAGACCATACCCTCTAAAATCTTCCTCTTGAATTTCCTCAGCTTTTCTTTTATTAAAAAGTTTACCCAAATCTAGGGTGTTCTTTTAAATTACTATAGGGAATATATTTCTACAGTGCTAAAAATACAAACAAAAAACATAAAAAAATTAAAGATCAGATAAAAAAATAATACAAAAATAAAAAATTCTAAGCATGCTATATGGCATAAAACAAGTTAATCTAAGTTATAATTATCATTATATGCTTGTTCATAAATTTAAAAATGAAAAACAAAATATAAATAACAAATATATTAATAAACACATACCTTATCATTGAGTTGTAAAAATAGGGTTCTCTGCAAATCCTGAAAGCTAAAAAATGTAGTTATATTCCAATTTAAAACTCTTCAAACCTTTTTTGTCTCTGCCCGAATAGCATATAATGGATTTTAAGGATTATGACACTCATAAAACTAAATTTGTAAAGCTAAAGGAAAACCAATGAGCCTATATGAACACATCCCTTTCTTATTCATAAAATTTCCTTTCAACTTAGTAATGGTGAGATTAAAGATATCTTTTCCCCAACGATATCCATTAAAATCACCATTTTCAATAAAAGCAATCTCTAGCTCACCAATATAATTTTCCATCATTTTTACATAAGATAGCAATAAACAAAAAAAAAAGTATTGTTATCTTAAAACCATCCTCCTCACTATCTCATTCGCCCCCCATAAAATAATCAAAAATTGCTTTCCTATCAACCTTATCCCTACCATTAAAATATTTACGCATCAACTGGTTACCTCTACTTGGTATAATTGGCTTCTTGCAATCACAAAAATACTTCAGCCCTGTTATAATAGCAAATTTCCCCATGCCAAACTTCAAATGGACACCATCCATATTAAACCAAATTTCATCACAACTATCATGGTAAACCTCCATTAGTAATAAAGAATGAATCAACTATGGCTGTAAAACAACCTGATTCATATCCAAAAAACTCCCAAAATAAGTCTTCCTAAATCTAATAAGCTGTTATTTATTCAATTTTTGTTTAATAGTAGCAACAGCTTCTACCTTCATAGGGACATTGATCTTTGGATGGAAATATTCATGTTTTTGAATAATATGATCCCAAACCTTAAAATAAAATAAAAAAAGAAATCCAATGAAAAAAAAAACAAAAAAAAAACACAATTCATTATGGAAGTTAGTATACTACCTGGTATACCTCTAGTATACCAATTCACATATTATGATTTTCATCCTGGAATTATGTCTACTGGCTAGTATACCAGGTATACAAATCGGTATACCAAAATCAATAATATAACTTTCATTCTGGAATTTGGTATACCATGGTATACCGAATGGTATACTAATCAACATAATATGATTTTCATTCTATAATTACATATACCGCATGGTATACCTAGTATACTAGCTAGTACATCAAAACTTAGAATATGATTTTCATCATGCAATTAGGTATACCAATTGGTATACTAGGTATACTAGTCAGTATCCAAAATTTCATAAAATAACTTTCATTTTGGAATTTAGTATACAATGGTATACCAATTTACAGAATATAATTTTCATTCTATAATTAGGTATTCAAGGTATACCAGTTGGTATGCCAAAATTCATAAAATAATTTGCATTCTAAAATTTGGTATACCAGCCGGTATACCGAATTCAAGATGAGAATTTTTAGATCTGTAACAATTATATACAACTAAAACAAATGTGTTTCAAAAAAATTTTTGCTCAAATAACTTTTATAAAAATAAAAATTAAAAATTAAAATCAAAATAAATATATTAATTATAAATGTACCTTTAAATTTTTAGGCTCCTTCGATACAATCTTTAATTTCACAGAACTTCTCTCCAAATGTTCATCTTGTACTATTTTTCTTTTAACAGTTGAAGTCCCTTTCTTCACCTGTTTACTAGATTTTGCGTTATTAATATCTTTCTTCTTTATTCTCATATTTAACAAACATTGAGAATTTGACTCCATACTCTTTTTATCTTCAGGTTTCTTCAATTTATACAAAATATCAGAAGTACATCCCATCTGCAACAATTATGAAAAAAATAATATAAAATGTAAAATGGAAGCAATATATGGCTAATATGTATAATTAGCTTAAAAAAGGAATTGAATAAGCTATTTAACTTGAGCTCAGTATCTAAATGCAAGACTAATTAAACATTGACCAAACAAAAAATCATCCACGTATAGATTTATTAATACTCCAGCTATTCATACATAACACATTTACATAATATCTGTAATTTCAAATGCCTATTGTATTATTTCAAATTAATTAGTTAATAAATTAATCTAAACTCTCCATATTCAATGCTGAGTTGTTGTTTGCCAATACCAAAATAGCATATGTTACTCAAAGGAAGAATAATAGATTGCTTTTCATATATCTCAAAAAAGGTTCAAATACTCTATCACTATAATATTTCACATACTCTATCCTCCCTTGAGATTTTTCTATTACTAGCATCAATTTTTTGGTAAAGTTTGAGACAAAATAATCAAATCAAAGACAGTGAAACATGCGAACAATTCTCCTCCAAAGAATCATCATAATCAATAAAATATCATACTGATGCACCATACTATCTTAGAAGATAACTTGTACAAATTTATGAATGAATTTTGACTTTTGAGTACAAGTGTAACAACTACGTTATGTACGGGTCATGAAATACATACTCAATGCAGGACTACAGCTTATCAAAGTTCGTTCCCATTTCAACCATTGATCCCCTAATTTGATAACCTATCAGTTCCACTAATGAATCCAAAATAATGAAACATTTAAAGTTCATTCCCATTGAAAATA
The DNA here is from genome assembly GCA_037975025.1 of Excoecaria agallocha. Classification (NCBI taxonomy): domain Eukaryota; kingdom Viridiplantae; phylum Streptophyta; class Magnoliopsida; order Malpighiales; family Euphorbiaceae; genus Excoecaria; species Excoecaria agallocha. The sequence goes on along the minus strand of CM075807.1, from coordinate 95,550,451 downwards.
GAGATACATGTATAAACAGAGAAAATTGGCATGCAAATTATAAAAATCAACAAAAATCAGTAACGAAATATTCAAGCAATATAAAATAAAAATCCATTAACAAATCAGTAAAGAAACAAACATAACAAAAGAAAAATAAATACGAAATAGAAAAAAAAATTGTAGACATGACTCAACGCATGCGGAATAGAGTAAAACTCAAATCTGGATGGGGAAAAACAACATTGATTTCTAGAATAAGAGATGAAATCGCACAAATGCATAGAGATATTTACTGAAAAAGAGCGAAAATCACATAATCACACCGATTTGCAAAAAATGAGATCAAATCGCATCGATGCACAGCGATACTTTCAGAAGAAGAGAGAAAATCACAAAATCACACCGATTTGGAAAAGACGAGATCAAAGCACACAATGCACAGAGACACTTGTAAAATAAGAGAGAATCACACAGATTTACGAATAAGGGAGTAAATGGGATGTGGGTAAAGTTTTTTAGGGTTTAAGATAGAAAATGGTATTTTTATCAACAAAAAATTTTTTTAAAAAAAGTAATATTAAAACTAAAATAGGTTAGGCTGTATTTTAAAAAAAATGGGTTAAAAAAAGAGGTATTTAACGTAAATACCTCTATTTATTATTATTATTATTATTATTATTATTATTATTATTATTTTCCCCTAAAAAGGTAAAAATACTTTCAGAATCCTTAAACTTAATTTTTTATGCATTAGGATTTAAATTTTTTTAAAATTTGTAATTTTGCCTAGTTCACATTGTCACATATATAACGTATATATCTAATATCTCTAATAAATTATTCCAATAAGTTGGACCGATGAGAACTCAAATGAAAATTTTGTTCAATACAAGCAATTTTTTCTTATCATAAGCAAATAACAAATCAGTTGAATTTAAGCATGAAACACGAATAAGCAATCCTCTATTGATTTCAATAAAATGACTATTTAGCTCTTGGGGCTACAAATAGGTTTTGTTTTTGGAACGGGGGTGTTTTTGTGAAAAAATTGAAAACTTGGTGGTATAGTATTATTATTTAGATTTCTTATGTGTTAAAAATGGCAAGGTGGTTGCCATTTTGTGTAAGTATAGACCACACGTTCAATTTACTGCTCATTGTCAGAAAAACGGCAATAAGAGTTGCCATTTTTTTGGAGTGGGATCTGCTGAAAAGAGAATTTGGGGCCCACATCTAGTGTAAACGTTAGACACTATCTCTCGCTCCATTCTTTTTTACTTTTGTTCTTCTCTTTTAGCTTCTTTGGTTACTGGGCTATTATGGCTTAGTTAATGCTAAGAAATAAATACATATTATACATAGTAAACGTTGGTAAATTTTAATTCAAGTTTCAAATTTAAAACCGAATCTTAAAAAATCAAAACAATAATTTTAGTTTTTTCTTCTATTGAAAAAATATTGAATCGCTAAAATATTTAAATGACTCATGACTGAATTATTTATTTTTTTATGTTGAAGGTTCTATATAAAGAGAGAATGTATTAACAAAACTTAGCTATAATAAAATTAAAATAATAAAAAATTAATTTAAAAATATATTTATTATATTAAATTTGAACAAATTATTACTCGACATTAACAATAATTATTTTTCTTCTTTTGCATATTCATTTATCATTTTTTAAATTTATTACAGGTTTTACAAGAATAATATTACCTAAAATATTTTCAAAATCAATATAAAGAATAAAAACGATTATGAAAGTTATCTAAGCAAATCAATGAAAATAACATAACATTTATGATGTTTGTCAACTTTCCTATGTTGCGTCGAGAATGAACTCAAATAATATGCACATCATCCTTATTAAGACTTCTAAATTATATTTATTAAAACTGGAGTTATTTATACAATGGCTTCGTCCTTATTAATAAAATGAGAACTGAGGTATTTGTTCAATGGCTTTGTCTTTAACCACATCCTCTTGTGATTGATCCTCCTATTAGATCATGTAACCCACCAAGTTCCAACCCCAATCCTCTTACAATTGATTCTTCATCTTCTAGATGCCATGCAGCATCAACTCCATCTTCGCACACTGGCAATAGCACTACATTTATGACATATAAGGAAAGTAATGAAAATAATAGTAAGTTGTACATAACTATCAATGAAAAAGGAATGTAAGTACATTCATCCTATCAAAATATGAAGAGGTTTAAAATAATTGTGTAACTCCAATGCTTTTCTATAATTCATTTTTCAGGTTGGAACCTTTCTCCTAATGCTCTAAGTTTATATACAATAGCTTTTATCAGCGAACATATTTGAATAGAGTTAGTTGGAAGAAGATTTTAAAAGAGACCAAAGAGTTATACTGGGGAGAATTTAAGGTAAATGTATATTTTTTATAATCAAACTTAATGGTTATTTTCATTCATAAATTTTCCATTCAAGTTACATTGAATTTACTCTTAATTATATTTAATTACACACTACTTGTAATATAATTGCAAAAGAAGTGTTATTGGGATCTTGAAATCAATGATCTAATTAAGATAGGTTGGGAGATAAAGGTTGCGCGTCATTATAAGGATTTCGTTTACCGTCAAAAGGAGGCTAAAGAAAAGCTGATAGGCTTTCCAGAAACTGTGTGGACTAGATGGAAATAGATTTTTAATCTTCCTACATGCATGAAGTGTCAAAGCAAAAAAAGCTTAACTGTTGCAGAGGATCTTATCAAGACAAAGCTTTACTATCATACACTGGTGGTTCAATTTCTATTAGTGAGCATATGTCATGATTGGTAAGTATATTACTATTTTTAGTTTCTTTGACATTAAATATTATGTTTATTAGATGTTGGTTATCATTGATGAGCATAGATTTATTTTGAATTTTGTTATGAAAATGTATTACCATAAGTATGGCATAGAATATTTTATTGTTAGTGTTGAATTAAGATGATGTCGTGTTATAGTACTGGATTATGTTTATGGCTTTTGTGTAAAGGAGCATATTAATTGGTCATATGTCTATGGCAACTTGACACTGATTATTTATTGGTCATATACCTATGGTAGCTTGTTGGCTTTTGTTTGATCATATTAATTGGTCATATGCCTATGGGAGCTTGCTGACTTTTTTTTGAAAGATGACAAAGATTGTGGTTTAATTGCTTATATGCCTATGGAAGCTTATCAATTATTTAAAAAATATAAGCTAAATTATTATTAGTCAAATGTAGGAGAAGCAAAATGGCCAGTTAGCTACGCTTCCCGAGGCCTTCCTACACACACACTAAATCATAATGGGAAGACTTATGTGGTTGAACATAGTAGGGAAGTGCATGCAAGTAATATGAAATTTGTTAGTTTTAGCCTTTACAATTATTTAAAGATTCATGTTTGTAAATTATGAATTATTGTTCCTATTTATGCTTATTAATAATTTTTGTCATTTTATAGGCAAAGTATGAGCAACTTCAAAATGAGCGATCACAAGGGGAATCATCTATGAATGAGATCGAGTTATTTTATGAGGCTGCACAATGCAATAAAAGAAGAATATTATATGGATTGGGTCCATATGGCCTTCATGTTGGATCCACATCAGCTGCATCACGTCGTCATGAGTCCAACACTGCATCCCATTCTAGTGGGACATTGTTGAGCAAGGAAGATGTCAAGAAAATTGTCACAGAAATCATTTGAGAATTGGTTCCTCACTTAGGGACTCAACAACCAGTTGATCAGCCTAATAACTACTACTAATGAACTTAGACATGATGATGTTGCCCCTTCAGCTGCACAAGATGTTCATCCATATAATGATTCTCCATCTGCTCACGGTGATTCTACTTTCCAGCGACATCAGTGACACTGCGTGTTTGATTATTACTTTATTTAAAATTTATTACTGATGTTATTTTGGATGATACTAGTAGTATGTTGATGTCTTTTTTTAAGAGATATATTGTTTGATGATAAAATTATGTACAATTTCAATTAATTTTAATATAGACCATATGAAATGGATATTCTGTTTTGAAACATATATATATGTGTGTGTGTACGCGCGCGTGCGCGTGTACATGTGATCATTATTCTGTCTATAATAAAATAATTTGTTGATTATACAGGATGAAAATTAATAAATACAAAAAAAAATTAAATTATGCTATCATTTCGTGACGGTTACATCTAAGAAATTACACATGGCCAATTGCGTTACTTCTAACAATCTTATCTTAGGTATAATCTACTTTTATTTGGAATCGAGTTCTTTTTCCATCACATACACCTACACACATGAATATTATGCTCTTTTAATTTCAATAAGAATAACTTAATTTTATGGAATTGGCAATACAAGAAATTATTTTTGAAATATTTTTCATTCTTAAACATTAAGTTGTATAAATTTGTTCTCTATCTCTCATTTAAGAGAACAATATGAATGCCAAATCGAAACTTGTCTTGATAAGTAGCCTATCATAACAAATAAGCCATTGAAAACATTTTCTAATATTAAGGAGCAATAAAGGCATTGTTCGCTTGCCACAATATCCAATCTATCTTATTTTAAAATAATCAAAAACTCAACCTAATTAACCCATAATCAAGAAGGACATTTTAGGGAATTCTATCAAGGTAAAATGGATTAGCGATTGGCACCGCAAGATGATTTTTTATTGCTAAAGTTGCTATCCGAAGCGATTGCGAAAATCCTTATAGCGTACCAAAGATGTTTAAGAATCCTACTCTTATTTATGCCCCAAATAATTATTTTTAAAGGATTAAATCAATTTGATTTCTAAATCATCTCTCTCTTCATATATATATATATGGTTTGAGAATTTTAATCCTCGCATGCAATTATAAGCTTAGGACATTGGTCCCTTATTAAAAGAAAAAATTTGAGTGAGAGCTTGTTTGAAAAACAAAATTCCTATTTTGATTTATGAAAGCACCAAATTTTAATTCTTGAAGTTTATGTCATTTTTTCAAAACATGTAAATAATTTACCTAAAATTAAAATGACCTACGTATATGCATAAACAAATATGAAAATGGATTGATTCTCGATTTTGGAAATATTGGTTAACAAATGCAATAATGAAATAGGATATTTGTCCTTTTTGAAGATTTTTACAAGCACAAATTTTATTTTTAAAAAAAATCAAATCCTTTTTATTAAAAAAAATACCGATTAATATAAATAGTTTTTTTATAAACTAATTAAAAAAAGATAGAAATAGTAGAATAAAGAATTTTCTCTTATTGATTGTGTTTACTGAATAACCACAATAGGGTATTTATAGGCACAAAATAGAAGAGGTAGACTTCTACTAGAATAGGGAGAATGATGAGTTTGATAGTCATCCAAATATCTCATAATTATCACAACACTTCCCTTTGGATGACTATGTACTATGAATATGCCTCGTTAAAACCTTGCTAAGAAAAACCTAGTGGGATAAAAACTTAGCGAAGGAAAAAGAGTACAATATTCATATGTACTTTCCCGCAATAATAAAATGAATCAAACTAAATCTTTTAATTGGCACATTCCAATACTGTGTACATGTTTCTTGAAATTTGAACTTGGTAGGGCCTTTGTGAACAAATCTGCTAGATTTTTACTTGAGCGAACTTTGCAAATATCGATATGTTTTTCTTTCATAAGTTCATGAGTATAGAAGAATTTTGGTGAGATGTGTTTGGTTCTATCTCCTTTGATATAGCCGCCTTTGAGTTGTGAAATACATGCTGCATTATCCTCATATAATTTTGTTGACTTTTACTCCACTACCAACCCACTTGTTCCCTTAATAAGTTGAGTCATGGTTCTCAACCACACACATTCACGACTTGCTTCATGGATGGCTAATATTTCTGAATGATTTGAGGAAGTAACAATGATTGTTTGCTTAATAGATCGCCCAAAAATAACAGTGTCACCATATGTGAAGACATAACCTGTTTGTGACCGAGCTTTTATGAGGATCTGATAGGTATCCAGCATCAGCATACCCTGTAAATTCTGAATTTACTCCTTTTGTAAAATGAATCCATGTCAGAAGTGCCATGAAGATAATGTAGAACATATTTTACACCATTCCAGTGCCTTCGAGTTGGTGTAGAACTAAATTTTGCTAGCAAATTAACTGCAAAAACTATATCTGGTCTAGTGCTATTTACAAGATATAAAAGTGCACCTATTACACTAAGATATGGTACTTCAGGACCAAAAATCTCTTTGTTATCTTCTTGTGGGCGAAAATGATATTCTTGATATCAAGAAAGCAAACAACCATTAGAATGCTCAATGGATAAGACTTATCCATATAAAATTGTTTCAAGATTTTCTCTATATAAGATGACTAATGTACAAGAATTCCTTTTGGCAAATATTCAATTTGAAACCCAAGAAAAAATTTTGTTTTTCCAAGATCTTTCATTTCAAATTCCTTTTTCAAATATTCTGCAGTAATAAAGATCTCTTCTGGAGTCTCCACTATGTTTAAGTCATCAATATAAACTACAACTATAGCAAATCCTAAATTTATCTTCTTGATAAAAATGCATGGACAAATTGAATTATTCTCATACCCATTTTTCACTAGGTAATCACTTAGACGATTATACCACATGCATCCAGATTGCTTTAATCCATACAAAGATCTTTGGAGTTTAATCAAGTACATTTGTCGAGGTTTTGAATCATATGCTTCAGGCATCTTAAATCTTTCAGGGATTTTCATATATATGTCATTATCTAACGATCCATATAAATAAGCTGTAACTACATCCATTAGATGTATGTCAAGTCCTTTAGAGACTACTAAGCTAATCAAAAATCTAAACGTAATTGCATCCATAACCGGAGAGTAAGTCTCTTCATAATCTATGTCTAGTCTTTGTAAGAAACCTTGAGCCACAAGTCTAGCCTTGTATCTTACAACTTCATTCAGCTCATTTTTATTACGTACAAAGACCTATTTCAGTCTCAAAATGATATTCATTGTAGCGAATATTTTTTTTTGAAAATATATGTCTGTGGGACATATTTGAGAAATAATATATTTCCTAACAAATTCTATGCAAATAATTGTATTATAACTCTTCAGGAGCCTTCAAATAATTGTATTACACATAACAACAATATACATATAGAAAATTGAAAATCAAATATGGCTTTACATAAAATATATTCATCATATATAATATAATGATTAAAATATAATTAAGCAAGGATCAAATTGCAATTATGCAAAACAAATCACTAAAATCATGTTAATGTCCTTGGTAATAGAAAATGTTATTCTCAGTTCTTAATATTTTTGTATATTGAAGTTTTTAAAATTATTTATTGTAGGGTAGAATTATCGATCCTTAATCAATCTCATTAACTCATGAGAATTAAAATAATTTAAAATTTATGAATTAAATTTACTTACCATTTAATCTTGTAAATTATAAAAGTCTTATCGCACCAAAAAAAAAAACCTTTTCTTAATTTATGCACACAAGAAAAAAAAAACAAATTAAGGTAAATAATAAACTTTCAAATTATCTTTCAGCAATTTATCTTTTCAACATATGAAATAATTGAATAACAGTTAAATCAATTTATTGGAATTTTAATTTTCAAGGGTAGTTAAAATTATAATTTTATTTTCTGCGTTTCCAATTTTTACTGTTGTAATCAGCAACAAAATTTAGCACACTCTACTCTATAGATGTGATTTCATATTCATGCTAGCCAAAATAAAATATAAATAAAACAAACTTGTATAAAAAGTAATGTAACAAATAATCCAATCTAATCATAAAAAAATTATTTTAAGATAATTTATCGCTAAATCTTGTAAATTAGAATTCTTGATTCTTTCGAGCCGGATTGTCATAAACCACCGACTTTCAATAATCAATAAAGACTATCGTGCTTATAACGTATTATAAACTAATTAAAAGAAAGACAGAAATAGTAGAATAGAGAATTTTCTCTTATTGATTGTGTTTACTGAATAATCATAATAGGGTATTTATAGGCATAAAATAGAAGAGGTAGACTTCTACTAGAATAGGGAGAATGATGAATTTGATAGTCATCCAAATATCTCATAATTATCACAACAGTTTTAATTTATTTTTAACTATTACATCATACATGAAATCTTACAAGAAAATATGTAAAAAAAGTAAAACAATCATATTATATGAAAAATTTATAAAAGAATATTTTATATATTTATAAATTATATCATTTTTTTTCTAATTTTACATGTATATATAAAAACTGTACATATTTTTAATTATGTATTTTATACAAATTATCACTATTTGATTGATCAGAACTTATCATTATTAGATAAAAATGGGGGTTGTGGCGGAGATAGCGATGATAACAGAGGTAACAACAGAGATAACGGTGATAGAGACTACAACGGTAAAAATTGATGGAATACATCGTCATACACAAAGATAAAAATTGACGGTGTATTATTATATTTAATATATTAGGTATAATGTATATTATTTTGTATTATATTATTTTTACATTGTTTTAAAAAAAAATTAATCAAACACGATATTCGTATTATTTATATTGTATTAAAAAATAAATATGGCCTATAATGGATTATGTCACTTTATATATCAAAAGAGTCAGAGTTCTAAATGGATCATGGTAAATTTGGTCGAATTTGAATTAAAAAAAAACAAAAAACAAAAAACAAAACGTGTGTTGTATAAATCAAATTTTGGCAAATCTACGTGTGAGTCATAAAAAATTTATTGATTTGAAATAGGAAACGATTATCCTTAATAACATGGTGGACCCATTTTATATTCTTATTATCTTTTGACAAAAAAATAAATAAATAAATAAAATAAATATTATATTATATTAATTTCCCTGGACATATCCTAAGTGGGACCCATTAATGAAATTTCCCATCTTATTACTCTCCTCGTGTCCTTTTTTTTTTTTTTGATAAAAAAAGAATTGCTCCATCTTCAGCTCAACAAGCCATGGCATGCCTCGTGGCTAAAATGATGAATCTCTCTCCAGGAATGTCCTCTTCTTCTTCTTCTTCTTCTCCTTCTCCGCCGCAAACACAAACAATTTCCACCCAATCTCCGCCGTGCGCGGCTGTTCCAATGCGTACAATCCCTGGATCTTACGGGTGGCCGTTGCTGGGGCCAATCTCAGACCGATTAGATTATTTCTGGTTTCAAGGACAAGATGCGTTCTTCAGAAAACGCATGGAAAAGTACAAATCAACAGTGTTCCGTACAAATATTCCGCCGACATTTCCTTTCTTTGTAGGAGTAAATCCAGAGGTCGTTGCTGTTGTTGATTGCAAATCGTTTGCTCATCTTTTCGATATGGAGATTGTGGAGAAGAAGAATGTCCTTGTTGGGGATTACATGCCCAGTACTGCCTTCACTGGTGGCATTAGAACTTCTGTTTATTGTGATCCCTCTGAGCCTCAACATTCTAAGGTGAACTTCTTTCTTTCTTCTTTACATTTTTTTTTTTTCAATTAGGCTTTGATATTGGTCCCTGTCAATTTTCTGGTTTTCGAAAATTCATAAGCAATTTGTTTCTTCAGATTTTTTTCTTTTGACATGTTTTGGTTCGAAATATGAATTATTTTTTATTTTGTTTAAATATTTAAAGAACTTATTTAGTTGGTGATAAATAATTTTTCTTGGAGATAAAAAGGTCATTATATATATATATAAGGAAAAGGTAAAATTCAAAATCTGACCGTAATCAAAATAATTCACATTATTATATTTTTACTTTGGCAGATAAAACAAATGCGACATCGTTTATGATGAAATTTGCGTTTGAATTTAAATTTTAATCTGATGTTCTGTAATAAGAGAAGACATTTTCTTATTTTCACCATTTCCAATTTTTTGCTTTTCAAAAGAATAATTTTGAAAATACGTATGAAATCTAAAAAATTATTTAAACAACAATGATAAATATGACAACCTGCAAAACTAATTTATAAATTTTAATCGGTCTAATTTGAAGTAACAATTTTAGTAAAGTATCACAAAATATATAATTATGAAAAGGAAAAAAATTTACAAGTTAATAGTAATATATTTATAATAAGAGAATTACACTCGTTCAAACTGTTGAAAATTCATTATTTTTTTAATTAATTAAAATTTAAATATGATCCTTTTCTATTTTTATTAATGTAATTACCATATATATATGAGTAGAAAAATAATGTGAGCACATGGACTGGCAGATAGGGATAGTCGTTAGAGATATTTATGCGGGCCCACCTCTCAATATCTGGGCTATTTAGTTATTTTATCTGAAGTCATTCAATGAGAAGGTAGATATAGTATGCCGTTTACATTGAATCGTCAAATTAATACTTTTAATTTAACAGTTTAAAAATACGTGGACTTCATCTCGAGCATTCACCGTACTTCATCTCTTAGCTCACGCGTCTTTTGCTCTAAAATCAAAATGCATTCAAATTTCCTACCTAAATCTAATTTATATAAAAGAATAAGGAATAAAATGCTTTTAATTGTAATTAATTTTTTACTATTTTCACCATTTTATCCAAGGTAACAATCTTTTTTATATATGTATTATATTATATTATCATGTCAAAAAATATATATTTTGTATATTGGCCCCACCTAAAAAATTGCTAAATACTAAATGGTAAATATACTAATCCATATATACTAATCCATATAGTGATCTTTTATTTAAAAAAAATTAAAGGAGGCTTGATTTTATATATGCCAACTAAAGTTTTTAATAAGGACTATCTATTGCTTTTTGATGCCAATTAAAATTAATGCCTATTAAAGAAAATTATTCTACATTTAGTAGTAATTTCGCATCTAGCGAATTTTATTTAATAAAAGAGCTGCAAGCGAAATCTAAATAAAGAAGGATAAAATTTTATTTTTTATTTATATTATCATAACTTATATAGTTTATAAACACTAATGTTTAGTGATAACTATGGAAAAAATGTCTTCAAGACCCAATTAAGTCAGTCCAACAACGCTTAACAAGGTCCAGAATCCATTAACAAAAAGGACGAAGCATAAGCTGGAAGACAAGACATAAACGTGCGGTATCCGATCAGACTGATGGAAACTCTGTCATGTCTAGTCCACTAATACAAACAAGCGCCTATACCTTCCACCTGCTCTCTGTCACATCACTGCAACCCTACTCCAATGCCAGTTATCAAGCCCCAAGGTATTCAAGTATCCATCCCAAAGAACTCCTATAAATAGCCTAAAACATAATGGCTTCAAGTATTGAACATCCGAGACTCTCTCTCTAAATATTCTCTCTCTAAAAGCTACTAACTTAAGTTTCGAAGTGTTACCGACCGAGCACTCCTTCTTGCATGACCATTCAACCGATCGAATCATCAGCTGTCGACTCTTTTTCTTACAGATAAAGACAAAACTGCTTTTATCATTTGGTGCTTTCGTTGAGAGTATGATCATAATGGCCAGGACAGATATAAGCCTTCAGGGATAAGAGAGAGATCTTTCAGATCACCTATCAGGGGTAACCCCCTCTCAGATCTCGAAGACGTGGTTATGCAACAGCCGGAGGATGTCTCAGTTACTATCAAAGATATGCGTGCCATTCTTAGTGACCTCACTAAGAACGTAGTCCAAACTCTGGAAAGGGGTAATATGCCCAGGATTTCTGAAAGAGATCATGAAATGATTTTCATGGCCGAAGACTTCAGAAGAAAAAGAAACTGGGAAATCTCCATGAAGGAACCACGAGCCCATAACGTCAGAAGGAGAGGGGTCAGAACCCCAGGGAGATACGATAAGGGAAAGCGGATAATGTCTTCAAGCAGATATGCTCCTTACATCCCCAGTAGATCATCCATCCTACCCTCTGATGATGATCCATCCCTTATGCACACACCTAATCACAGTTGCTTTCGCAGATCTGAAAAAGAGTTGGCTTTCGCAGTAAGTGGACGAAGGAAAGATAAATGGTTCAAACAAAAACTCCAGCAATTCGGTTTGGTAAAACCTAAAAAATGTGTATTTAAGGGGAACACCAGCAACAACACTGCCTCTCCTTTCTGCAGAAAAATTACAGAATCTAAGCTGCCTCCCAGGTGGAGAGACGTGGTGATGGATAAGTATACAGGTAAAACTGATCCCATTACTCACCTTGCGAAATATTTGACTAAAGTGCAGGTTTTGACCTATAATAAAAGGATCGCCTGCAGAGTCTTCCCAACCATCCTAGGAGGAGATACTTTGAAATGGTTTATCGAACTCTCTCAAGAATCAATCGCCTCATTCAGACAACTTAAAGAGTTGTTCACCACGCATTCACTATGCAAACAAGCGCACCAAAATTAGTCAGTGACCTATGCAACCTCTATCAAAGAGCCGATGAAAATCTCAGAGATTACATAGGTCGCTTCTAGGCCACAATGTCGGAAGTAAGGGATTTAAGAGTGGAATTGGCATCAAACGTTTTGGCGAGAGGCATCGCGAATCGTCCACTTTTTGAATAATTGACAACAAGGCCGTCGATTAGCTTCTCCGACCTGATGGATAAGGTCAGATAGCACATCCAACTGGATCATGCTCTCAGATCCAACAGAATAAAGAAAACCAATGTCATGGACAAATTGCAATATCCAAATGGTCGGCCCTTCAACAGAACCTCCCCATCCGATCGGTTAGAAAGGAATCTTAACAGGTCAATCTTCTTGAGGATTACGAAAAGAAGAAAGTAGACCAAGCAGAGTAAATCTGATAGCTACAATAATTGGCTGGCTGAGACTTCCACTCCATTCAATGTCGGTCTCAACCAAACATTGATGGACACCAGGAAAAAGCACAGGAAAGCTAACCAGCCCAAAATATCTAAACAAAATGAGAAACAGTGGAGACCGCGAAAAATATCGTGAGTTATGCAAAGCTGTCGGACAATCATACCAACGATTGGGAAAATGCCGGTAAACGATCCGGCGATGGGAAAGATGCGGTCGGCTCAGATAACGATGACAAGCACAAATTCCAGACCAACTCAAGCTGTATGTAAGAGCCATCGAATAAAAGCAAAACAGGTGCAATCGTTACAATCTGAGCTCCCATGAATTTGTTGTACTAAATTTTAATGCGATTTTCAGTCTCCTATAATAAGAGCTGGATTGCCAGCCAACTTTCATATTATCTATTTATTATTAAAATTTCATCTTTGAGTTTTTAAAGATGCAGCAATAAAAAGCTACAACATATGAAAAGTTATAACACCTTGATGCATGCAAAATGAGTGTCTTCATAAATCAAGGACTAACCTAAAAATAGCAAAATGACCTTCGAATTGGAAAGATATTTCCTACCATTGGGAGATGAGATGAGGGCCCCAATGCCTGTAGACCTCTCCCCGATTGGTCAGTATAATCAACCGCCATTGCGCGGATCAGTAAGAAATTTTTTTACCATCAGGAGTTTGAGATAAGGGCCCTGACACCTATAGACCTCTCCCTGATCAATATGTCTCCTAAGCGGATAGTCTCCATAAAGCCACTACTGGCCGATATGTCTCCTAAGTGCACAATCACCGCGAAGATAGAAGCTAACATCCCGATCAAGATTCTCCATACGAGTAACTTCCCATAAGCGGATAACTTTCAGAGTCACCATGATAATTTCGGTTGGTCGATACAAACATCCTGATCGAGGTTCTCCATACGGGTAACTCCCCATACGTAGATAACTCCCTATGAGTGGGTAACTCCCTTAAACCTTTTAAAGCCAAAATTCTTCGTTTAGCACAACTTATCTGCTAGGCTTGATATAGCCGAAGATGCGAAAGTTGGAGTTCGTTAATCAGCACGTTAAGTATCTTCGCTAGGCTTGATGTTCACTCCGAGCCCAAGAAGTGAAGTGCACCTATTTAATCTCCATCGATTCATTTGCTAGATTCGATGTCCAATCCGAATCCAAATTGCGAAGGCCAATAATTGAGTTAATTATCTCCCTCAAACACTTGATGTGTGGAATCATAAATCTTCAAAATGATGCAAGACCGAAAGGTCATTCCTATGCATGACTCTCCTATACATAATCAATCTTTATATCCGATCTGATAATACTTCGATCGAATGAAAGACTGAAAAGTCACCTACTGTGCTTGACGCACAAATCTAAGTCATAACTCACGACTTGAATGAAAGGTTTATCTTCCAAATCCGATCAGATTAAGCGATCGTCGAATCCTAAGAGTTGTGTACTGCAATGATTGAAAAGCATCTTAAAATTTAGAAAGTATTCTCCTTAGTCGATTTTATACATTATCCGTAGTTGATTTTACATATTCTCTCCCCAGCCGATTTAATATTTTCTCCTTAATTTATTTTATGATAAACCTCACTCAAAATGAGGATTACAATATGAAGGCATAATTGAAGGCAAATAAATCTTATAAACATGAAGAATTTTTACAAGTTATAGAAGTAAAGGAGAAAGCTACTACAAAGAAAAACACAATGAGAAAATAAAAAGCCTAAGTCTCTATATATCTATAATCTCTACAACTGTAGGAGGCACATCCATATTGGCTAAAGGCTGAGAAGACTCCGGGACTGCCATATAAACAACCACTTCTGGCTTGATTGTTGCTCCAGGGGTCGGCAGAGACGGCGTGGGATTTTGGAGAGCTTCCTCTTCATTATTGCTGGAAGGAGGGTTGAGCAAAATTCCTGGATCCTCCATCTAGCTAAGGTCAGCCTTAGAAAAATGCTGCTCGGCTGCATAAATTAATCCAGTCAATAACCGTCCTTGGACCTCTCCCAATCGATACATAACTCTTCTCTTTGGGTGACGAGCTCACCCTCAAGTTTTTTACCCCATGCCATTTCTCTTTTCGCTAAGGCGGCTTGCAGTGAATATCGCTCGCCGCACAGAAGGTCATGCTCATCGTTGGCCTTTGAACACTCGATAGACAGAAGCGTGCACTTCCCCCTCAATCTGGCCGTCTTTTCTTTAAATTTCTGTCCTAAGGCATTTTCGACAATCAGACGGGCTATGTCCCCTTTAAGATGATCTATCTCTCTCTGTCAAGCTTTCAGGTCTTGAGAAAGACGAGCGGCTTCCTTCTTCAGTTTGTCAACCTCCGACTGAGCAAGTAGAGACTCCTTTATAGCTGCATCATATTTAGCTTCTGTCTCTCTTCTGACCCGATCAACATTTTTCCATTTCCCTCGACAAAGAGCAGACATGCCGTGCAAACATAAATTCCTCTTTATTAACTGAAAGACAAAAGGGGAAAAAGAAGGGTCAATTAACCAATAATGCAATGGATAGAAGAAAGAGCGAGGCAAGATCATTCAAAGCAAAAATTTTGAAAAATACCTCTAGACTTTGTTGCTGAAAAATACTGTACTCTCGGGCAAGTGTGCTGGGATCCCCTATTGCCTTGAAGTCGCCCTCTTGAAGCATACCCCGGCACAGAAAGCTTGATACCGCCTTACTATTAATAGACTAGTTGTCGTCAAATTGATTTTTCAAAATCTCTCCTAGTGATGCAGCCCGCCTCTCAGAGATTCTTGTGAAGGCACTCCGAGCCGACTCGTCTTGAATGGGTTCTTTACCTCTTGCAGCAATCCTCGCATCCACCGCGGCTACCAAGTCGGCAGCTTTTCTCCTGGCTACCTTTTCGATCCTCCTTTGAGCAGCTTCATCTACTGAGGGGCTCATTTGCTTTAGCTAATCCCTTTTGAAGTAGAGCTGGTTGCTCTTCCTCTGAATCAGTTTTATCCTTAAAAAGAAAATGCCGAAGGAGGCGCTGACCCTCCGACAAAGGCTGAGCAGTAGCAGATCCTGAAAGGGTCTGAGGAGGACGAGAAATGAGAGCACTTACAGAGGGATTGGACACCTGAGCTTTTGAAGAAGGCACGAACTTTCTCTTTTTCAATCTCCTCTCCTCCTTAGCGGCCCATGCTGCCTCGATTCTCGCCTTAGCCCGATCGGCTAGTTGTTTAGCGATGTCGTCTCCCTTAGCCATCACATCTACAGCTGCATCACAAAAATAAAAGATAAGTATTCTCCCCAGCTGATATGTTTCGTGAACATGCAATGCATGATTATCTATATATGCACTTCTCCTACATTCCAACCACGATGCTCATGATTCTGTGTCAATGGTAGCATCGGAGTTTGATGGGCCGACTGGAGTGTGGTAGAGTTTTGCTAAAGATCGCTGAAAAATGATGAAAAATCGCTTCAAACTTGCCTATTTATAGACAAAAAACTTTCAGAAGACTCCAAATCCTCCTTGTTGGATGGACGCCACGTGTTCTCGATTTGTTACTGCGGTTACGAAGAACGAAGCGCCATTCTAGAAACACACGCGGCATTAAATGTAAAATAGCTATCTGAACTGAACAAACGTGTCTCTTCAAATAGATGCCTCCCAAAATTTCAAAAATTTCGCCAAAAGGCTTAAATCGTCCGATCGGATCCTTTGGAGGGGGGATAAGTGATAACTATGAAAAAAATATCTCCAAGACTCAATCAAGTCAGTTCAACAACGCTTAACAAGGCCCAAAGCCTATCAACAAAAAGGACGAAGCATGAGCTAGAAGACAAGACATAAAGACGCGGTATTCAATCGGACTGATGGCACACCTTATCTTGTCTAGTCCACTGACATAAGCAAGTGTCCATACCTTTCACTTGCTTCCTGTCACATTACCACACACCTACTCTAATGTCAGTTATCATGCCCCGGGGTACTCAGGTACTCCTCCCAAAGAATTCCTATAAATAGCCTAAATCATAATGGCTCCAGGTATTGAACATCTGAGATTCTCTCTCTAAAAGCTACTAACTTAAATTTCGGAGTGTTACCGTCCGAACACTCCTTCTTGCAGGACCATCAACCGACTAGATCATCACCTGCCGACTCTCCTTCTTACAGATAAAGACAAAATTGCTTTATCATTTAAAATTTTTATAATAATACTTTATTTTCATGTACTATTTCGGTTCTAATAAAATTTTTTGTCTCCGTCCCGATTGGTGTACATGGGAAAAAAATAGAATTTTAAAATCTTATACACTTTTTTAATATAATTGGATTTCTAAGTATTCATTTTATTTTATTTTTATAAAAGAAGGGGCAAAAATTAATCATTTTAATTTATAATGCATATTGCATTCAATTTTAATTGTTAGAATAATTCTTTTTTATTATTTTTAGCACATATCATGAACCATTATCTGTGTTCTAATTCTTACTAAATTTTCTTTGACCTACTATTGATTTAAATTTATACAAAGGAATCTAATAAAGTACAATAACAATTTTAGAAAAGAATACTAACTTAGGAATGCAAAAAGAATATGGTCATATATAATAGTGAGAGAGTTTAGATTTTTGAACTTTCTATTTCCTTTTTTTTTTCGTTTACTTCTTTCTCTGGTTGCTACCATTTGAAAGAAAAGACAGAAATTGCACTGCTAATTTATAGATCTGCAACAGATGGGTATACACTGAATAATCAATCTACGGATGGATATGAATTGATTAATCAATTTATAGTTTATTTTTTATTTTAATTCATTGATTTCAGTTTTTAAAAAATAAAGTTCAAGTTCAGTTCATTAATAATGAGTTAATAACTAAATGCAATCAATTAATCATTAAAAAATTAAACATATAAAATCATGCTATTCTTTATAAAAAAATTTCATCTAAACAATTAAAATATATATTATAAAAGTTTTAAATATAAAAGTACAAATAAAAATACAAATTATTACAATTTAATGTCAATGCAATATAAAAAAAAAAATTACACAAATGTTTTACTAGGAATGGATATGAACTTGTTAACCAATTCTGGACCTATTTCTTAAGTTCAATCCATTAATATCCATTTTTCAAAATTAATATTCAAATTCGGTTAATTAATAACCGGTTAATTGCAACCAGTAAATCGTTGAAAAATTAAACAATTGAACATATGCAATTACGATATACTTTATAAAAAATATATATTCAAAAAATTAAAAATATATATTCCAAAAATTTTAAACATAAAAGTAAAAATAAAAATAAAAATAAAAATAATTAAATATTTAATGTCAATATAATAATAAAAATTACATAAATATTTTATAAGATAATAAATCAATTAATTCAATACCACTTTATTACTCGTAAATATTAATAAGTAGATGAATTTCGGTAATTAATATGTAAAAATATACTCGTATCTGTGTAGAGTGAAATGATAATAATCAAAATGTAAATACCATCCTTGCAAACCTTTCGTTACATACAAGTGAATCTCTTATACGTATTAAAATATTAAATGATGTACGCTATAACAATAGATTCAAACTAAGAATCACAAAGACAAATGTACGTACATCTTATGATAAATGATTAAAAATTTTAATGATGCTTGAACTACAACATTCAATCATAGTACAAGGTTATGAAATAAATGAACTAGAATAATAAAAATTTGGTGAATTTTATTTTATTTTATTTTCATTATTTATATAGTTAATTATGTTGATATAATTAGAACGTAAATATGAAGTCTATTTAAAATCGTTTAATTTTGAAAGGTGAAAAAGTTTTCAATGGACATACTGAAAAGGAGCTCCAAAGTGTGGGTTAGAGAGCTTCTAAGGAACTTCGATGCACTATGGGACGTTGTTGATAAAGATATATCAGAAAAAGGTAGTTGTAGTTACATCTTCACTCTTCAGAAATCCATTTTTGGGTTTCTCACCACATCACTTGTCGGAGCTGACCCTTCAACCTCGCCGGCAATAGCAAAGTCCGGCTATGCAATGCTCGACCGCTGGCTAGTCCTTCAGCTCCTCCCCGTCACCCCAATTGTTGTTGCTCAGCCCCTAGTTGAAATCTTTCTTCACTCTTTTCCCTACCCGTCTTTTCTTGTTACCGGAGATTACAACAAGCTAGCCGACTTCATCAAAACACAAGGTAAAAACCTATTCATCTTAACCTCTTTGCTTTTTTGTTTTACAATTCGACTCTTGATACATACAGTTTCTTTCAATCCAACCCATTTATCATGGAAATCTGACCAAAAAAAATTGTTATCGGGATCCTTCTAAACAGTGGATCCCAGTAGCATTTTTTTTTTAACTCAGATATCCGTCTAAAAATGAATGAAAATACAATTGAGTGGTTGAATTGGATAGATTAAGATTTGAATTGCATGAAAAATATGGAGGTAATCAAGAAAGTAAGGGTTAATTTCATTATAGTTCACGAACTTATATTCTAATAATTATTCGGTCAAAAAATTATTTTATAAAAATACTTTAACTTAAATTGAGTTCAGTTTGTAAAACAAATTTTTTATTACAAATAAATTTAGTAATTATAAATAAAATTAACTAAGAATCCATATAAAAGTCGGGACTGATATTATTTTTTTTATACTTGGATTAATGCATTTTGCGTTGGAGATAGGTAAAGAAGTGCTAGAGCGAGGTCAAAATGAGTTTGGACTCACCGAGTCAGAAACCATCCATAATCTCCTGTTTATACTTGGTTTTAATGCATTTGGTGGGTTCTCCGTGTTTATACCTACTCTACTCAATGCTATAGCCAGTTACACCACTGGCTTACAGCAAAAATTATGCAAAGAAGTCAGGGAAAATGGGGGCTCAACTTTAAGTTTCGACTCAGTGAATCAGATGCCACTGGTTCAATCAATAGTTTACGAAACGCTCCGACTCAATCCTCCGGTTGCGCTCCAATACGCCCGGGCTAGGAAGGACTTTCAACTCAGTTCACATGACTCGGTGTATGAAGTCAAAAAGGGTGAGCTATTATGTGGATATCAACCATTGGCAATGTCTAAAATATTCGATGAACCGGAGATATTTAAACCGGATCGGTTTATGGGTTCGGGTAAAGGGTTGCTGAATTATTTGTACTGGTCAAATGGGCCACAGACCGAGTCACCCAGTGCTTTGAATAAGCAATGTTCGGCTAAGGATTACGTGACAATGAGTGCCTGTTTAATTGTGGCTCAATTGTTTAGGAGGTATGATTCTATCACTGGGACAACTACATCAATCACAGCCGTTGAGAAGGCTAAAAAGTAAAAATGGAGTATTGTAATTGTGCGATTATTAAGAGTGTGTAAAATTAGTGTTATAATAAACTATAAATAAAAGGATGGACCAGGTAGGGGCTGCTGTATTAAATAAAGAATCATCATTCTACCAAAACGAAAAAGTGAGATTATTGATAATATCATATTATTAAATTCAGATAGGATTGTTTGGCCAAAGTATTTACTTTTTTTGTTTCCTGGAAAAATGGGGTAAGATCGCCAGGGAACAGGCACCAGGTCATGCCTTAATATCTAAAACAGACTTGCCTTTTGTGTCCATAAAATTTATTATGGGAAAAAAGGGTAAACTTTGCTGGTAAAATATTAAAAATAGTATAAATTTGTCAATTTATTATATTTCGAACTGAAATTGCTTTTAAAATATTAAAAACGATTCATATCTAATTTATTTCAGAATTGCTTAAATTTACCACTAAAAATAATAAAATTTTAGATAAACAAATGGAAATGTACATAGTAGGCTGATTAAAGCCAAATAAATTTGATACATGTGTATTATAGATTAACACTATTTTAAATTTAAAAAAAAAAAAAGATTAAAATTTCTAATAGTAAGTTTGTCAAAATAACCGGACTCTTGACAAGCAAATAAAAAATGTTTGATGGTAAATTTTTAACCCTTTTATGTGATTTCAATCAATTTATTATGTATATCTAGCTTACAACTTCAATATTTTTAGTGATAAATTTGAATCAATTACATAACAACGAGAAGTATAAACTATTTAAATGCTTCAAAAGCAATTTTCAGTTCTCGAGCTATTTGTATTTTGCCTATTAAACTTCTGGATAGAGTTGTTCAAATTTGGTGTAACTCATTTAATCCATATAATCCAACTCACTTAATTCATTTTTTTTTTTACAATTATAATGGATTATTATATCCTATAAAACTCATTCTAACATTTTAAAAATATACATATAGATTATAGATTATTATATAACCCAACCAATTAACCCACATTACACTTTTCTTTAAATATACTCTCACTCACACTTTTTTCTTTTACTCTAATATGAAATTTTAATGCTAAGTCAGTTCGATATTGTAACTTATTTCGCACATAATATGAAATGTTGTAACTTATTTCACAATATTTAACTACAAAGAAACGTTGATGTTTGACTAATGCTGGTAAAATATGTATCATAGATGCTAATAAAAATATATTATTTTTTGATAGCATCCAATATTAAAAAAATGTAAGAATTAATAATCTGATATAAAAAATTGTAGAGTTTATGAATTTAATCGAAAATGAAATTTATTAACATGACGCACTATTAACTGTAATTAATATATATATATAATACAAAGAAAATATTATTAAATAGAAATTAAATTATAAGTGAGTTTTTTTAATAAGAAAATTATCTAATTTGTAGATATTAGAAATATCAATCGATTTTAGATGAAAAAAAAAATTTACTGACTTATCGTGGGATGCTAAGTTGAGCCCAAGTAAATTTAAATTTTTCATATTTACTTTATCAGACATATTATAAATTTTAGTTATTGTCGAGAAGCGTTAATGGTTTTTCTTTTTTCTAAGAAGAAGACTCTAGTGGAAGATGACATTTTGAAGATGCAGATCATCCTTTTCCTTTACTATATAAAAAATATATATATAAATATGCTACGTGTAAGTAAATCGAAGTTATTTTTACAAACTTTTACAGATTTGGTAGTAATTACCATTCTCAGATATATTCCAAATTTTTGCTATTTTCTATATTGAAAGTATGAAATTTAATTAATTCCATATCATAATATACTCCTTAAATGGGAAAAATTATAGTAGAATGGAATGTGGGGTGTAGGTCAAATTACAATAAAAATAAAAATAAAATTGATATAGTAATTAATAACAATGTTGACCAGTGATTTATATCCAAGTTTTTGTCATTTGGCTATCTAACTTATCATAATATCGTTATGCAGCATTTTGGAATTATTAATATCCAATCATGTTTCGGCTCATAGATTTCATCCACGATATTATAAATTTTTAATATTTACTTTATCCAACATATTAATGTAAATTTAAATTAATCGAATTTAAAAATTTTAAACAGCAAAAATTATGAAAAAATAACATGCAATGAAAAAAAGTATTATTGGATATCTTAATTTGTAAATCTTTTATTATTAAATTTTTATTTAGTGATAATGGATATTTAGATTTCTATTTTAATACTAGAAATTTAATAAAATATAAAGAAAGTTCAAGAAATCAGTATATCATGTATATAAAAATAAAAAACTTAAAAATTTAATAAAGAAAAATATGAAAATTTAAAGATCGGATGATGATGCGTTTTGGGAGTAAACGATAGTAAAAGATTTTCGAGGTGTAAATTATCGGAAATAAAAGATGAGGGGCAGAAACGTAAAATAAGAATTCAAAAGTGAAGAAAAAGAGCAGCAAGAGTTGAGTCGGCCATTAGCATTTAACGCCAAACTCTTGTCCCCTTCCCTACCGAATTCCCTCTATTCATATCTTTACATTTACACCCAAAAAACAAAACAAAAAGAATTAAATAATAATATTATTAATAATAGTCAAATATACCGTTGAATTTTTAGCCATTAGATCGTTTTTTGTAATGCCAGTGGCGCTAAATCACATGTCACTTATTCAATTGATAAATAATTTTAAATTTTAGTACAATATTGATTTTTTTACGAAATTTATATATAATTTTAAATTTTATGGCACTATAAATTTATATACTTGCAGTATTTATAAAAATAAAATTAATTTTTTTATATTTAAAAATATATAAATATGAATAATTTATAATTTATATGTTTATAATATAATATAAAAAATTAACATAATTCATATAATTCACATAAATCAATCAACCCAACATAAAAAAAAATAGTTCATAATCTATCTGATTTGGGTTGATTTCAACCCATTTAATAATTTTGATGGATTGAAGAGAAAATCAATTATAATCCATCCAACCCGCATTTGAATACCCTTACTTTTGGACAAAGTTTTCAATTACTTCCACAGTCCCACATACAATATTATATTTCTTTTTGATATTTTAGTTAATTTGCTAACTATCTAATATTTCTTTTTGGCAGGTGCTAAATATCGAATATATTCCATTATTATTGTGATGTCGTATCCACTGCTTTAATAAGCTAAATCTAAGTGCACAGAACGCCCAAAATGCTTTAAATTAACTGAAATAAAAGTATTATGGTTAAAGCCAAAAACATCAGGGGGCTCCTATGTATTTTCATAAATTGTTCAGGGACTTAAGTGCTTTGGCCAATGAATAAATTACTTTCTAAGTCCAGAGTTTTACATTTGGAAGTATTACAGCAGCAAGAAATCCTAGAAATTCGCTTAAATAGGCTCCCTAACAACAAACTTTTATCCATATTTCACTATTAAAATATGGGGTAATTTCA
Source organism: Excoecaria agallocha (assembly GCA_037975025.1). Taxonomy (NCBI): domain Eukaryota; kingdom Viridiplantae; phylum Streptophyta; class Magnoliopsida; order Malpighiales; family Euphorbiaceae; genus Excoecaria; species Excoecaria agallocha. The sequence goes on along the minus strand of CM075807.1, from coordinate 95,526,841 downwards.
GATTTTTGACATGCCGACTCTGCTATCAGAACTGTGGACTTTCATCATAGCATCACAAAAGCACCAAACTGGAAGCAAAACATGCCTTTTTGTACGACACCAGAATGGCTTTATTACATGGAGTCGACATTTCCTTGAGACCCAGTCGTATCCCCATCTTTCCATCCTTTCTGACGGGCTCTTGTCTCCCACATTGCTGTCAATTTCTTTTGTGCTACTAATGCAGCTTCAGCTTTCTCCCTTGCTTCTTCACAGGTTTCCATCCCTGAATTGCATTTGTCTGCTTCCTTCTGATACTGGGAGGTCATCTTCTTAGCCTCCAGCAGAGCCATGTCAGCTCTCCGCTGATTCTCCAAAGCTTCACTCTCCCGTAGCTTCAGTTCCTCTGTTAGCAAGTCTGCAAAGTTCTTTTCAGTATCTTCACTCACCTCTGGCTCACGTTTCGCACAATCTGTAGAATATAAGCCCAACTGAAATGAGAACTGATGATTCCAGACTACAGTCATGTCCATCCTTAGTTGAATTAAGCAGTTAAGCAATTTGAAACATTTTGTCACTCAAAAGTTTATTGAAATCCTACAGGCCTAATCCCCAAATTATTCACTGAACTAGCTCCAAAAAAATTATTCACCTCTACACTTGACATGAACGTTATTGATGCCTCGACTTTCCATCTGAATACATTTTAACTCTTTGCACCGACTCCTCCAAATGAGGTAAACATGCATTGACATCGATGCATACGTATATACATATAATATGCACACACATTTATATATGAATGAATGTACGTATGTATGCATGCATACAACAACCAACGAACTATTTAAAACTAACTTTCTCTCTCCACCAGGGCACTCTTTATCCAGATACATTTCTCTGATTCTTCCTAATTCTTATTCCTCAAAGGCAAACTTGGTGGTGATAATCACTCTAAACTTGATGAGGTATCACACGCATCATTACTGGTGTAAGGAGGTGTCTAAAATAGATGAATAAGTTAAGGTGTCACTAGATTTGACTTTAAATTATAGAAGGTAACAGATATTATTAAACTAGTTTCAAGAAGAAATTATGTAGTCAGCCAGTATTATAGATCCACTAAGAATGAGTTGTGTGGTTATACAAAGTTCTTCATCGACACGACAAAAATGGCGACAAAATTAATGCAGTTCAGAGTGGCACTGGATTTGAATTCAGAAAAATTAAGTTCTTTTTTATTTTTTTAATAAGTCAAATATGCAAGTATGAAAGGCTAATTTAACGTACCAAACTAAATTTAATGGCTTTTCCCTATTGCATCAACTAGTTTATTTCCAAGATTTGCACATAACGGATATGAGCAAAAGGATCAAAATCGAATGTACAAAACGATTTAGGCCCTATGGTGCATCATGTCCCATTATTTGAAAGCAATAATTTAGCTTGTTAATATGCAATAAAGTGAAGAAAACGTTATGCATCCCAGAGTATCTGAGTCTAATGAAAAGTATCTTATGCAGTTTTCACATCCAAAGGCATCTAGCATGCAAAAAAAGAGTTAAGACAAGGAGTAAAAGAAGGAGAGGAAGAGTGAGAGAATACCATGAGACTATTAATTGATACATCAGAAGAATAAATGACAGTCATATCTCTCCTGAAACATTATTATTTTTGCAATATGTGGCACCTAATAATTATATTTGTTCACCAAATTCTTACAACATATTGGTTTTCAAGTAGTTGCTAAGTTTAAAGCAAGCCAATGTAATTTTTTACAAATCAAAATGAGTTATAACACAAGTTATTGATGCATCACTAATAGAACACAGCATGCTATCTGCTGCAGGGAGAGAATGAAGATGTTTCTTCCATTTCCATTTTGTTGCACACAGTTAATAGGAACAAATAAAAGGTGATAGCTCAACTTTTTCAGCTATAATTTAGGAAGTTAAATTACACTCTATGTTACTTGAAGAAAGAGGGACCAACCTGCAAAGGAAGCATTGTTCAATCCTGCATTGAAAGAAAAGGAGCATTAATAAATTAAATATATAATCAAATAGAGCAACAAATAAATTGGTCAGGAAACTGATCTGCATATATGGACAGTTAAGTGCCAGAAGAACTCAATAGATAGATTATGCAGATCAAGCTACCATAACTAAATTGTACATTGAGTCAAAACATGTCTACATGTCCATACATACATGCACAAAGAAACATGCTTAAGCCCACATAAGGGGAAGCAAATAAGTCATCAAAAGTGTTCATCCTGTTATAACCCAACAACCATGTTCATCAACATGGATTATCCCAAGGGTTCAATGCTACTCTTATTCTTGTAAAGCAATAAGCATTCATCTACTCTAACAGGACATTAAAGAATCTTGCAGTAAAAAAATTCAAAATGACAACAAATTAATTGTAGATCTGAATTTTTGCATTTGTGTTCGAGAAAAACAGTAGATGAATGCATCCATTGATTCAAGAAATTGCCAAGTTGCTTTTTAAGTAGAGTTGACAGAAATAACAACAGCAGAACAAAGAAGGGCATCAGTGCTCATAATAGACAATCACTCAAAATTGCAAAATTGATTGATTGCCCCAAAATATATATGTGATAGAGCAACCTCACAGAAAATCTAACTATGCTCTGGCCCTACAATAATTCTGAAAACACCAATATAATAATTTCAGCTTTAGAATTATACTTCGACAAATCTGTCTATCACACATTTCTCTAATGACCAAAAAATTGTAAAGTAAATCGGGATAATAATAGCTAAATTTTATATCATAAAGAGACAAAAGAAGAAAAGGGAAGGGATCTAAACAGATCTAAAATGTAAAGAATTGAAAAAGGAGTGACCTTGAGGAATGGAAAGAAGAGGCTGAGAGGAGCAATCACAGACGCAAGGAGCGCAAGTGGACGAAGAGTGGCTGACGGCGGCTAAGCCTTCCTTGAAGTGCCAATAGAGTGGCGGACCCAGAATGTAACCAGCTAAGCAAATACCCAACAAGCCAAGGGCCACTTTCACCACCGCCGCATGGTTCATCGCCATAAAAATTTGGTTGTTGATCAGTAGAAAATTGGGGATATAAGATCAGAGTTGGAAAAGAAAGAAATTGGCCGGTGACGGTGATCAAAAGTGGAAATGCAGAGGTCTCAGTCACAGCCCTCAAATTATCAATAAATAAAATTAATTAAATGGAGAATGAGAAAGTAGGAAGATGGAGCACGCGCTTTTGATTTTCCTTTCCTCCCTTTTACCACCTCGATTGCAAGCATCCTACAAAAATTACCGTTATATATATATATATCGTAAATTTAAAAGAAAAAATTGAAAAATCCGGTGAACTTGATGTATTTCAAAAAAATAGTGTTGATGCAAAACCGCAAGGAAGCCTGCGGTTTCATGAATTCAGGTCCCACTAGAAAATACTATAGGAAAATAGAGTGTGTCGTTGAATTTGTAACAAAATCGCGATTACAAATACAGACTCTATAAAATATATAACGGAAAACGAGACATATGATGTCAAATTAATGTGATATTAATTTAATACTTAATGTTTAAAATTTTATTAGTTGTATATTAACAATTCAACACATTATCAATTAACAGTTTATTTAATTTTTTCATTAAGAAAATGTAAATTTAAATTTTTTATTAAAAAATTATTTTTTGAGTTTTATTTAATTTTTAATATAATTAAAATTTAATTTCAATTCTTAAATTAGAATATATTTTTTAAATTTTCTAATCTTATTTAAATATATATCTTATATATTTTGTAGATGTGACTTGAATTTAATTAGAATTCTAAATATTTATAGTGTATAATCATATTTCAAATACGATTGAAATTTGTTAATTATAGTACAATTGGAATAATTTTGAAACCTATAAATACACAAGAAATTAAGGAATTTTAGATATAGAGAATTTATTGAGAAATGACCCAATTAGTGGTTGTAAAAAAAAAAATCTCTCTCACATAGTGAATTTATTCTCTTTGTTTTGCCCATAAATGTAAAGCATACTTGACCAAATCACTTTAAATTCTTGTATTATTTTTCTTTTTATCTTCTCTTTGCTTATGATTGTATTAGTTAATTATATTTAATCTTAACAATTGGTATCAGAGCAAGGATATGATTCTTTATACACAGTCTAAGGTTAAGCAGTTGTCTTCATCTTCAATAAAGTATGAGGTAGAGAAGTTTGATGGGAGATCTACTTTCAGTCAATGGAACATTAGAATGGAATTGTCTATGATTTTATAAGGATTATGGAAGGCAATTCAAAAAGATTTTTCAAAAATAATGAAGAAGTTGGAAAAAGCAGATTTTAAAGAAGAGGGCTTTGAGTGTAATTTTCATAAGGGTTATAGATAGTGTTTTTCATGAGATTGCCACTGAATATTCTATAGTAGATAAGGCATGAAAGAAGATGGTAGAATAGTACTCTGTAAAATCGTTGAAAAATTGCCTCTACCTAAAAAAAGAGGTTGTATACACTTCGAATGAATGAAGATACACCTATTAAAACTTATCTTGATGAGTTCAATTCAATTATAATGAACCCGTACAACATAGATATTAAAATCGATAGTAATGATCAAGTCTTGATTGTATTATATTCTTTACCATATAGATATTAATAGAATAAAGGGTGAAAGTTTAGTAAGTAGGGGGCAGATCGAAGTTTAGAACAAAAAAGTTAAATTCTTTTGAGTGTGGTGAGCAGGGTCATTTTAAAAGAGATTGTCCTAAGTTAAAGGAGAAAAAAGGAAAGCAAAAGGAGGAGAAGTTTGCAAATGTTGTTGACACTTGAAACAGTTCTAATGATAGTAAGCTTAGAAGGGATGTCCTTGTAGTGAGTTCAAGTCATGAGCAAAATTCTTAGGTTCTTGATTCTGGTGCAACATTTCACGTATATCCCTACAAACATTGGTTTGCTACCTATAAATAGATGAATGGAACAATCTATGTGCGTGATGATAATCCATTACCAGTAGAAGGGATTGGTTACATCAGATTGATAATGGTTGACAATGTTATCATATACATTGAGTGTTGATATGTTCCCTATATGAAAAGGAATATGATTTCTTTTTCTACTCTATATGATCAAGGGTACAAGTACCATTCAAACAATGGTATTCTTAAAGTGTGTAAAGGATCCATGGTACTAATTGTGAGTTATGTCAAACCCTCGATTAGTATCCAACTTTATTTTCAAAATTCGCTTTTAGGATCTGAGATCGGATGAATGTTCATTTAACTCATTAAAGTTGGTTGCTTTATAATGGATAGGGATTCATCCTAATTTTCTAAGTCCTAAGCCTAAAAAAGGCATGACATAGTTGTGAAGTGCGCCGAAGTGAGCCCGCTTCTATTTTGGATTGATTCTTGAAGGCTCGCTTTTAGGGTCTAAGATCGGATGAGACATATTATAGCTTATAAATTGGTCACTTCACAATAGAAATGACTTTTATATCCAATTTATTGCTGGTGGTTAACCCATAAAATATCTAATGTGGGCTCAAAGAGATAGATTTTACGGAGTCACCACCTAACATAATATTGAAAAAGAATCTCAACATTTTGATGTCGAAACAAATATTGATATTCAAAATATTATTTTTACTTGGCATCTCAGTTAGGTATTTCTTATAATTAGATTTTATTTACTAATCAATTATCTCCCTTCGCACATGATGCAATATGATTAAATAAACACATCAATTAATTAAATAAAAAATAAAGCGAGTAAATTAATAAAATAAACAATCCTACTTAATTTACTACAAAAATAAATTATCCAAACTAAAAATTAAAATACATATATAAATTGGAGTATTTATTAGATTTTAGAATATTGGTTCTCTCATTTATATTTACAAGAGGAAAGATGAAGAGTCCTTGATGATTTAAAAAAAAAGTAGGATGAGTGATCCCAATTTTGATGAAAATAAAACTCTCTTGTTATTGTATGGTTTTAGGGTAAAAAGGTAGACATTAGTCCATTTTATTTGAAAAGCCCAATTTATTAAGTAAAAATCATTTAACTCTTTTTTTATTAATCGGGCAAAAAATGTATTTTTAACTAAATTATTACATCCTCAAAATTAGAATACATAAAAAAATAATAATTAAAGCAGTTAAAAAATAAATGTATAAAGTAAATCAATCATGAAATATAATTAAATAATGCAAAAAGATTAAATTTAATAAAAAGTAAAGAGAGGAGAAAGAAGAGAACCACTTGAAGAACCACCTCCAAAAATGTACCAATCTCCCAAAAGCTCCATAAATGTATAAAATAGCTTAAAGAAACACACAATGAAAAAAAATTATGAAATCAAAATAAATCAATTATCAAAATAAGTCAATTAATTAAATAAAAGTATCCATAAAAGCATCATGGAGTAAAAACAATAAAATACCAAAATGCAAATCATGTCTGACAGAAGTAAAAATGGGATTAAAATAGATCTAAACACCCAAAATGAATTAAATTAACAAAATAGCAATAAAAATGCATGAAAAGGCCTAAAGAGAGGGTCACATGTAAGGACCCAAAATAGGCCCTAGTAGAATTCAAGGCATAATTATGATCTTTAACGTTTAATCAAGATTAAATAGATGAAATATTATAAGTTAAGACCTAAAGGATTGATGGTCTTATGTGATAGATGAGTAGGGAGTTAAATAAAAAAATTTTGTATAGTAATGCATTATTGAAAAGAAATTAAAGATAAATGGTCAATTGAAATAAAATTATAAGTTATTGAATGGAATGATAAATTAGTTATTTATTTATGAGTGCAATTGAAATAAAATTTTAATGTCAAGGGTCAATTTTGATATAATTAAAAATTTAGGGTCAAATGCAATAATATAATATTTATTTGGGGTTCAATTAAAAGAGGATATAAATTTAGATACCAATGTTACAATAATGATTAAGTGGGGTTAATTTCAAAAGAAATAGAATTTGATGAGGGTTGAAATGGAATTGAAGATTTGAATGGGATCAAAATATGACATGCAAATAAATGAGAGAGATTTATATGGCATGCAATAAGTTAAAGGATTAAAAGAAGAATTTTGGAAGGACCAAATAGGAACTTTTACTTCCACTTTAATCTCCTATTGGTTGCATGTAAGGAAGAGAGTTATAGGAGGGGAGATAGGGACGACAACTCATTCTCTCATCTCTCATCTCTCTTTCATTTCTCATCTTTCTAAAGTTCTCCATTTTTTCATCTTTAAACTCTCAAGGAGATTAAGTTGCATGTTATAAATTAAGAGGTTTTGACAAGGAATTTTTAAGGTAAATGGATTCAAGATATTAATTAATTTCTTTTTCTTCTTCTTCTTCTTCTTAAGAAATTTAATAGGACAAAATTTCTTAGAGACACCACAGGCCTCGTAGATGTGTCAAATGCTATGCCCTCTACTTATATGTTGATAAAATACAGGGCCTTGCATAAGTTTATTTCTGATTATTTTATCCTAAGAACAGGGAGTGTCACATTTCTGTCTTCAGTTGATGAATGCATTATTTGGCACTTCTTGCACAATGAGCCTATCAATTTGCCATATTTAATTTTTAAGACCATGTCTGAAGAAAAATCTAGGTCCATAATACCCTATGCTCTTTTGTTGAATAAATTATTTGAGTATTAGAACCTAGACTTGGAAAATGAGATTGAGGAACTGTTGCCAAAATCCCATTGCATTTCCAACAAATTCTTTTCTTCTTCTTCTTCTTCTTCTTCTTCTTCTTCTTCTTCTTCTTCTTCTTCTATATAGTTAGTTTGTTTTTCAAAGGATAAATAATGCTTTAATTTGATGCATGGTTGTATATGAAATGTGATTTTTTTAAGAGGAAGCTAGGAAGATAAAGAAAGGCAAGAAAGATTGCAAAGGATTGAAGTGATGGAGTTGGTCGGCTAAGGTATGGGACTGAGGTGGTTTATTTTCATGCATATATGTTATAGAATGAAGAGAAGGAATAGTTTATTGCATAAAATGGAGAATATGGATTGTGAAAATTAAGTCTTGGTTTGCTTGTATGGAGAAATTCATGTAAGGATCTTGGAACCTATTGCTATATTTTATGGATATCTTGAATTTTAAAACTCTGATTTGAGTAAACTCAGTTGGTACTTACTCTTAAGATTTGGACTTAAAATTTTGTAGAAGAAACCTATATTTAATTTTGCCTCTAAGTGCTCCTAAAATTAATTTAAAATTTGGACTGAGCTGTTACCTAGTTGTTAAGAACATGTTACAGTATTTTTGCTATAAATATTTATTGAGAAGTCAAAATCCATTGAAACAAAATTTTGGTTAAAATAGACTCATAGGAGCATCTTTTTCATGAAGTAAGGTTGTTTAAATTCTGTACCTATTTTATTATATGAATTTATTAATTGGTGATAAAAATTGAATTGGGTGCAGTAAAGTGCTGCCTAGGGAACGAGAATGGACTGTAGTAATTTGAGTGTATCTCTTGTTATAGGGGTTGACATGAGATGATTCCAAATTCTAATGAAATTAGACTTATATATCTACAACTTTTATGAAGAAAACATAATTTGATTCTATTTCTTAATATGTCAAAAATTTACTTGAATTCAAAACTATTGACAGTACTTTTTAGAGGATAGTTTGTAGTGTTTTGTGTATAATTAATTTTATATAGGTCAAAATTCTATGATTCAAAATTATGATGAAAATAAACTTATATATTTACAACTTTTATGAAGAAAATATAATTTGATTCTATTTCTTAATATGTCAAAAAAATTACTTGAATTCAAAACTATTAATAGTACTTTTCAGCGGACAGTTTGCAGTGTTTTGTGTATAATTAATTTTATATAGGTCAAAATGATATGATTCAAAATTATGATGAAACTAAACTTATATATCTACAACTTTTATGAAGAAACCATATTTTGTTTATGTCTCTAAATATGTAAAAAGGTAAACTTAATTTCGAAATTGTTGACAACACTTTTTCAACAACATATCTTAATTTTTTTTTGTAATATCTTAAAAAGTATAAATGATATTGAAGTTATTTTTAAAGTTCCTGAAACTAGAAACAAAAGGGATCATGTTTTTAGAAGATTATTTTGACATAAAATGTCTCTAAATAAGTCAATTATAGCTTTCAAAATGAACCTTAAATTCTATCTCTATGCAGATTTGTTACTGAGTTTGCCAAGAACCACCTTAAACCTCTCTTGAGTATCTTTGTATTATAAAAGCAATAATAAAGGGAATTAAATGGATGAATTATAATAATATCTTAATGAGAAGTATTAATCATGATTATATGGCAAAGAATGTGCATGGTGATTGCAATGCTAAGGTAAATTATTATTTACCTACTTGAGATAATATGAATATAGCACTATATGAGGATTACATGTTATACCTATATGTTGTGTCAAAAGTATAAATGAAAAGAAAATAATGAATAAAGCATGGTTACATGGAAGTATACTAATTATCGATAATCGAGCAAAGTGCATGATTGCAATTGTTTATATTTGATGAGATTGTGTATACATATATGTAAACTAAAAAAAGGTATAAGTTTTCATCGATTATTTACATGAGCAAAAACATGTGGATTGTGCTATATGATGTGCTTACATGCTTATACACTAGAGATTTGGTATTTTTTTTTCATCAATTACATGTACAAATTGTATAATTTAGTACACGCATGATATATGAAATGTTAAACATGATAAATGAAATTTATATAAATAATATGTGTTTAAGAATATATGATGGTATTGCATAGTTAAATGAAACATGTCATATAACAAAAGTATGAACTAATATACTTAATATTTAGTTGAGATAACGTGTACATGCTTACATATTTTATGAATATGAATTGTTATGCTTATAAATAAGACAACAATTAGGTATATTCATGTATAAATACTTGAATGTCATATAAGATGGTATGTGAAAGAGTTACATATTGTAAAGCAAGTTTCAAGTATTGTAAGGTATTAAACCCAAGGTGTGCATGATATGATATGATATGATATATATATATACACACACACACACACACGTATGTATGTAAGATACATAGACGTATATAATGACGAAAAAGTAAAGCATGGAACAAAGATGTTTAATCATGAGCATGATATAGTGTTATAGAAAATTATTTCTACACATGTATATGATTATGATTATCCTTCTCATAGCCATGAATAGATTTATACTACTATGTATATAAATGCATGATTGAAAAGGGATCATTCCTTGAACTAATTTCAAGTAGAAAATAGCAATACTCAATAATGTGTATGATCACATGTTTAAAGAAAGTATTACGTGAACATGGATATGATTACCTTGGACATCATTATACATGGGTTTTGACATACACATATGTATATGATTGAACAAAGTAAAGCAACATTTGGAAAATAAAGTAAAGAGATATATTTGCCTACTTTTAGAGTTCAATTGTGGATAGATAGGCACCTATAGGGAATTGCAGCTACCACAGTCGACCTTTTTAGGTCCATAGTATAGTTGATCCTGCTGGATCTTGCACAGCCCATTTGGGTTGTTCCTTGACCCTATTTGGGTCCTTGATCAGTCCATCATACAGTTGGCCCTGATTGGGTCCATAGTTTTGATATCTTTGGATATCCACCGTTTGATACCCTCGGGTATCCACCGATCCCGTTATCCACTTTTAAAACTTAAGTAGGCTAAGTTACAGTATAATTGCATCATAGTCTACTTCTGTATAGTAAGGCATATGTTTATGAGTTTTTCTAATGCATGTATTAGATTAATGCATATACTTATATATATGTATGTAGATCAATATTTGAAAATATAAATTTGTGGATGCTAAATTGTACATTTAAGAATGCATGATACATGAAATTGTACTTATAAAATGTGTTGTTTTGTTAAAATGTTGATATGTAAAGGTATATCACCACCAATACATGATAATTATTGAGTTTTGAGTAAATGAGATAAGTGGTATGTATGACTCACTATACGATAATAATTAGTGAACTATGAACTCATAAATTGTGAATTTGATTTATTTGGAGATCGAAATGTAAGAGATATGTATAAGCATGTATGTTGGTGATGTCTTTTAACTGTTGCATGGTCTTGTATGATTTTCTTATAGTTACTCATTTAATTGTTTCCATTGGTAAATGATATGCAATATCTTATATGTAACGATAAGTCACTTATAAACTTGTAACTGGTGAACTGTATATGATTTAGATTTGAGATGTAAGTAAGATAATAAGTCAACACATGAGTAATCTGATAAATAATGAAGAAAGATTGGTAAGTCAAGTGATTAGACAAGAATAACATACATGAATCCAAAGTAAACTTGATGTGTTAGACTTTAAGGGTTCAATGAATATCAATATGAGTAAGACCAATAAGCAGATGAAATATTATTAGGCAATTTGTAATGGTTATAAGGATAATGTGTATAATATAATAGCTAAAGTAAAAAAAAATTGTGAACACAGTTTAAATGATTGGTTTATATGCTTAAGGGTATAATTGTATGTATTTGCATTTTGACGACCTTTAAAAGAGGTCTTCCTCATGTTTTATTTTCCCCACTAAGCTATATAGCTTAGCACGGGTGTTTCATTCGTGCAGTTTTTTTTGAGGTGATATCTACTGCAGGATGGCTAACTCAAGTCATCGGAAGAGACTATTCTAGACTTTTATTTCGGACTCTTTGTATATAGTAAAATTTTTGTGGCATAGGAGATATTGTATATAAAGATGTTAATTAGTTGTTTTATTTTGTAAAGAGACTTTAAAGTATATTGGAAAGTTTTAATAGTATAGCACTCTTAGATATTAAGTTAGAATATATGTTCACTGTATAGTTGGTTTATGTTTAAGTTGCACTATTAAACTTATGTAATGAGAAGAATAAAGTGATTTTTATAGGTTAAAGGATAAGGGTGCTACATCACAGATGCCCTAGAAACACAACAAACTGCCGGAAAAGGGGAAGAGACAAGATGAGAAAAAGGTGTTTGTGATGTTCTGTATGTCGGGTGTTTTTCCCATCTATCACTCAAGGGAGAGGAAAAATGCAGTAAATTCAACCAAAAAGGCGAAATCAAGCCAAATCCCTAAACGTGCAATCTTAAGGTCCTAAAACATGCCAAATCTATATAGAAACCATAAATAGGATTTAAATTATGCCAATACAGTATAAAATATGTAATTGTGAGGATTAAATCAAACTATTCTAATATATCAATGGGAGAACATCAAGAAACCTATCATGCCATCCTAATACATGTTGAACAATTCAAATAGTCATGGGATAACAGAGATCACTAACAAACATAATAATTAACACAATGACATGAAACATGGTATCATAACTGACAAATAAACATTTTTAACTAGATGAATAAAATATAAATTTAGAGAGAGAAAATGAATAAAACCTAGAATATTACCCTCAAGAATTTACAATTACGTAACTTTAGAAAGTGTGCTCTCAACTTCAGTCATTGATTCCCACATTCAAGATAAATCGGTGTTTGTCTAGTGTGAGAGAAAATTGTTTAGAAGTTTGAGACCTCTAAGAATAGAGAATCAGATTTCTCTCTCTCACAAGTCTACCTCTCTTTTCTAAAAGCTATAATCCCCTTTCAAAGCCTTAATTTTATACTTAAATACCTAGAGAAGAGTTAGAGATCAACTTTAACTCTAATCCCCCAAAATTGGAAGCTTAAATCCTATAAAATCCATCCTCAGATCAGATCCTATAAAATCTAATCTTTATCCAAGATTTTCAAAACTAAAAAATATGAAAAATCTAAAAATAACCCCACAGACAGGTGTCTATAGTTGACAGAAGGCCATTTTTATGCAATTTCCTAAAATTACAAAAATATCCCTAAATCTGACTTGGATTGAAGCAAAATAGCCATAGATGACTGTCCCTTCATGATAAACTATCGTTTGTCATTGGCAAAGGTCAAAACTTAAGATCTCTAAAATCTTTTCAAAACCCTTAGAAAATTAAAGTTGAAACCCATAAAACATTTATAGAAATATGGAAATCAAGGCTGAAACATCGAGATTCATGCTCTCTATTAGAAATATAACTGATTCTTCATCATCAGTAACTTTAATCTAGGCTGCCTCGGGTTACGATATCTACAATTGTCCCTAATTTTGAGAACTAGTGCACTAGTGCCTAAGTGAGCCAAAATTTAGAGTAAAAGGATAAAAGATGTGTACTTAAGATAGCGAATCTCTAGTTGATTACTTTAAAATACATACCATTTGAGGTAGTGAGTCTCTAGTTGGGTAGTTACCATCAGTTTATCGATGTGTTAACCCTTGATTGGGCAGTTATCATTAGCTTATTGATGTGTTAACCCCTAGTTGACTGTCTGATTAGCTCTAGCTTCTTGGTATGTAGAATCAAGACTAGTTTCTTATATCCGATTAGTGCCAGTTTATTGGCATGCATAATGAAAATGAGTTGTTAATTGGTTGACACCATCTGCTGACATGTCTAACCTCTTAAAGTTGTTTGGTTATCACCCTCTTTCGGCATGACTAACCTTGTCACTGTGGTCGATTCCCTTTGTAGGCATTTCTACTCTCTTGAATCAATATTCTTATTAGAAAATTTTTGGCAAATATGAATTTTGTGAGGAGTCACTGATAGCATGCTCCATAGCTTGCTTCCACTTATAGATCTACCTTAAAGACACTATAATATAATTCTTTCCCTCATTATTAGAAGTTAAAATAACTTTCTAGAATATCTCTCTTTCAATGTGTTTTAGTTTATAATGTGATCTTGGCTTTAGCCATGTGGATCAATCGTTGGTTAAGTATTTCACTTTGTCTTCAACCATATGGATCAATCATTGGTGAAGTATTTCACTTTATCTTTAGACATGTGGATCAATCATTGGTGAAGTATTTCATTTTATCTTCAACCATGTGGATCAATCAATGATGAAGTATTTCACTTTATGAACTCTCTCACTAGTTTAATAATTCCCCTGTCCAAAGAAGATGGGAAGGATTTTTACCATTTCTTAAATTCCTTTAGAGTTAGAAAATATCTACACTTCTCTTTTCTGTGCATCTTTTTTAATTCTAACCTATTTAGGTGGTAAGACTCTTTTAAAGTCAAAAATTATCCGTACTTCTCTTTGTTGTACATCTCTTTTGATTTCAACATGTTTAAGTCCCTCCTTATGGTGTTACAAGTGTCTTAGAGCGATAACAAAGGAAGGGGAATTATCATAGATTCCCATTCATTCCCTATCCATAAATACTTTATCCTTTTGATCTAGTTTAGTGCAAGTATCATCAACATGTTTCTCCATTCAATAAGAAGACAATATGTCTACTATAGGTTCTAACACCTTCCATGATTGTATCTCTAATATAGGGAAAATTATCATCATTAAGGTTGTTTGTATGATGAATATTTATGTACCTTATGGAATATATGCCTTTTAAGAGGGCTTTGGTACCTATGAGAAAGGTGTAGTATTGGTGCCTTAGTTATTGAATTTGAAAGACTTGTCATTTTATCATGTGTCAATTGTGGTCAAGCATGGTCAATTCATTATTTTGTCATTTTCTCTGTTATTTTTACTCTTTATTCATTTACCTTATTTTTCTCATTTTCATTTTCATTATTTTCATTGCTTTTGTTATTTATCTTAGTCTTAAATAAAATAACACTGAAAAATAGGATGCAAGAATAATTAAAAACAAAATAAAACACAGATAATACACATCATTAGTTTTGTTATATACACGAAATGTCCAAAAAATTTTAAAACTCATTGAATCTCTACTCGACTACTACCAAGTTCGCTCAGATGGCCTGTATATCAGCCTGATGTTGAGTATGCATAGATCGTATAAGGGTTAGGATGGTCTACAGGGTCTGATCCTGTTGCTAAATGACATCTTTTAAGGTTGACATCCTCTTAGAGATATCATCAGATGGTGGTTTTGCTAGAGGTGGCATCTGCTGAATGGGCAGTGGAGCAATTTCAGTTGATACTCCGGGATGGCCATATGGACTAAAGCTCATGTGTACTCTAGAAGGAGAAAATTGGGGTTATACCAAAGACCGTACTGGTAGAGGTAGGCTGTTAAGCAATTCATCCAAATCAAACCTCTTATTTGTCTCTAAGTCTAATTCTATATCTCCCCTATAGCTCATGAGGCTCATCCTGTGAAGCATGCTTGGGTTGAGCAGGTGGTGCTAGAGGAACCTCATGCTCCTAACCCTGATCCTCTATCGATGGCTCTAGCTTAATAGGTGGAAATCTACACTACACCTTAGTCTATAGGATTGTCAGTAGCCTATGTTGTCTAGCCTATTTGTGATCTGGCTCGACCATCTTTATAATAAGATTTGCTTATAGATCTATGAAGGTGTCCTCCTCGAGTGGTAGCCTAAATGTACTTTTACATGCCCTCAAGTGTATAGAAGGTTGCATGGACACTTTAACTAGGGTGGAGATGATCTTATGAGTGATGTCTACCCTCTTATGGTTGTGCATAGCCTATAGGCAAAAGATATAAACCGTATTAACCAATTCAAGGTTATCGGTACGGTTGAGGTATGAGGTGGCAAAGACCCTTTGGATATATCGGTAAGCCTGGATAGCTAGTATGGTGTCTTGGCCATGTTTGGGTGGTACACGGCTTCTAGCAATGTGATCTATGCCCAATGATGTCTCATCACTCCTTTCTTTAGGGTTAGGACATCTGGACCAATAGGCAGTCCCATGGCCTCAGTGAATTAGCATCTTGTGATGCTATACGAGATGCCTTGAACCCTGTATATGGAACCCCCTATATTGCAAAGTTGCTAGAAACTCTTGTGTAATGTCTAGATAGGTGAGATAGGTAGGGGCAAAGAATGTTGTCCACCCCACAGTTGCCAATAGTCCATCCACCTCCTTTAGCATGTCTGTGCTTTGTAAGAACTAGCAGGACATAAATCTGCTAGGCTGGTATTGAATTCTAGATAAAGCTAGACACTTACTAGCCTTTCGCTCAATCATCCACTTTGAAGTAGGTGGAGTTGGTGTAGCTTGTGCCTTGACCTATTGGGTTCCTGTTTATGTTTACTTGTCTATTCTCATAATAATATCAAATATTATTATCCTTGTCATTTTACCATTTTATCCTTTTCTCTATATGTGTGTGACCTATTGGGTTCCTGTTTATGTTGGCATTATAATATGTAATTGTGAGTTCTATTCAAAACTCACATGATTTAAACTTCTTTAAATCATTTCATCAATCCCTATTGATATTCATGATACACTATTATACAAATCATGAGCGACCTCTAGCTAGGCATCATGACTACCTAAATGTCAGGAAAGTCAAGTGGTTTGACTATACCCTTCCATAGAAATAGTTACCATGCAATTACTCCTTTCACCACTTTTATCTCAATTAGATTCTAAGTATGGATTTTTGTCAACTCATATAAATATAATTATGTATGTTCCATTAATTTAACCATTTTTCCCAAAATTCCCTTCATGGATCTCTATCCATCTTGGCATATTACTCTGGCCAGAGATTCTCTGAACAAGGCAATTATAGAATCATGCGAGATAACTTCCCTTAATAAATTTGGGATGGTGAATCCTTTGTCAATCACTCAACTATCTTCAATTAGGTCATGATATACCCAATCTCCTAAACTCTCAGTTGGAAGTAATCAGTTATGGAGTCAAAACATACCACTTGCTACTTGAGATACCTTTGGTGATCTCAAGTCTAGGGATACTTGCACAACTGCTATGAAAAGATTCCTCACTGACATAGATTTAATATTCATGTGAGGATTCTCTTTGTAGGTCTCCAATGAACTTGTTCTTCTAACAAGCATCCACATGTTAGCTTTGATTATCTTCCACAATCATAGTTATGAGAACCATTGCTTGAACCATTCAAGAAGCATAACATGTGCTAGTCTATCCGAATTAACAATGTCCTACTTGCTAATTCTATGACTAGGGATATTTAGATATTAACACATTTTCATGCAATAGACATCTCATATCATGAACACTTTCATGATTGCCTTTGCACTGTGTTTATAATATCAATGACTTCATTTATTAATTTAAGATTTACAAACTCATGTATTTAAACATAGCATTAATAAATGAATGATGCCTTTTATTAAGAATATGAATTCATACATATAAAATACATCCCTTTTACATAGGCTCTAGGGCATATTCTCTAACAACTTGCATCGCAAGTAATAGCATAAATTAAATTTGCATGAGTTTTGTCAAAATTTTGGTAGCATGCTGATTTAAACTGGTGCCAGCCCACCTATGCTGAAATACACGTTGAGCACCATAGATACATTATAAATATCCTAAACCCATCAACAGGTGTTATAACAATTTTGAATGACAACCGGAGTTAAAAAAATAAATTATCTACAAAAATCCTAATGTAATTTTGGCAGCATTTTAGTTAGGAATATGCCTTCCCCTTGCAAAGAAATTTGAATCAACCAATATAGCAACAGGCAATGCAAGCTCAAAGGCCACTAGGCAATTTAATTTCAATTTAGTTAACTCAAGCCAAACAAATGTGAATCTTTTTTGACTGCACTTAGTCTCGACTAAACATGTTTTGAGCAGCACAGACAACATTAGGTTCATTATGTTCAATCCCTCTCCTATTTCTGTATCTAACTACTAGACAAGGGCCGAACAATGCCTAACTGACAAAATTTTGCTTCGTACGTTTCTCTACCTATTGTCAAGAATTGACACACACATTTTGATGGCACTTAGTAAATTTTACTTGCCTGCTATTTTATTTTCATTTATTTCAATCTTTTCTCTAGGTATTTCTCTATCTTTCTTTCCTTTTTTCTTTCATTCCAATTTCATTTACAGTCATTTTTTATTTATCATTTTCATATTTTGGCATATAGACTAGTCAAACATGTTCACCATGTCAACCTCAACCTTGACCAAATTGCACCATTTGCTGGATGACCCAAAAACCTATGAAAACCCCATTTTGACACCTTATTCTAATATGAAGTTCTTGAGAAGGGTAATGGTGGATAAAACCCTGATTTTATCTATTGTCTATTGGGACCTAAGATTTCATATTTTTAGATTCACTCATCATGAATTATGCCCTTTAGCAGAGGAATTCGTTGAGATCATCGATGTATGATTTCCACCTAGTATTTTGCCCTGTGTGCCTTACTATATTCTTAACTATCCTAGGGAAGTGAAATCCTCCCTTCTAAGGCCACTGGCCTAGTACCTCAGGGGAACACCTTCTCACTGGAGTGGCTAATTGACATCTTGAATGATTTCTTTGATGTGCCTACATTTCAGATTGGCATCATTTTACTATGTTGCTTTGTTTGGTACTTGACATCGACTTCAGATGGCTTGATAGAGGATTACATATTGTTTAGCATTATAGACGGTGTGTGCAGTAGGCTAACCCTATTTTCTTTAATTTTATTGAAGACCATTCTTGGTTTGGATGCAATTCATGTTGATCCCATTGCTCGCCTTACTGGTAGTCCTTTATTGCTCCAGGTATGTCATTATTCTAAAGGTAGTGTGAGCCTTATGGGTTTTCACACTAGCTTTTCTTATTACAAAAATGTGTCCTTTTGGATTTTTACATATTTCCTTGCCTTATTTTATCCTAAAATGAATCAACTTACCTCAGTGGCTTTTTTTTGGATCTGGCTGTAGGAGAAGTTAAGGTTTCTGACAAAGCCTCCTCCCTGAGCTGTAGAAACCTATACTTTGAGGTATTATCTTCTTAGTTAGAAGTTGTATGACTTTTCCTCGCCTCATGAAGTAGCTATTTGGATGGCTATTATGGTAGATAGTGAGATCAGCTTTAGGTGCTCTTGGTTTCCCATTACTTCTTTGACTTAAGATGGATCATCTGGATGTATTCCTTTGTGTGAACTATATTAGGTGACCTTTTGGATTATTGCCCATTGTGCTCACTAGTATGGGGAGTGGTAGGACATTATTAGGTCCCCTTTTTCTTTTTGTAATGGTATCCTTTCTGTCGATTTTGTGTCAGGTTATCATCAGCTCTAAGCCCAACTATCTGTAAAGACCGTCATACCTAAGATTGGAGATATGACTTCACTACTTCCATTAAAAATAAACAATGGTTTATCATTCTAGTAGTCGATAATAGGACATAGATTTTTGAAAAGAGAGAGCAGTTGAGTACAAAGATTAGATTATACATAATCAAAGACTATGTTTTTGTTTTCATTATAACTTTAAAATTTGAACATGTAAAAGAACAACTTTTGAATATATTAATAATCCTTTCAATACAAATAAGATATCTCTATTTGATTTCATTACACATGATTATTACTTAACATTAACTAAAAATACAAGTTATCTAATCTCGAAATGAAATCCTAAAAGCACCAGAACCTCTATTATTAATTAACCCTCATAGGTTTCTTGATTGATTATTTTCTCTCAGTTCTAATTTTTTCTTAAGATGTTTTTTTTTTATTTTCACCCTAACAAGGCATCCAATTTTAGCAAGGTCACCGTTTTTTGATTTTTAACCCATGAGGCTTTTTTTTCTTTTCTTTCTCTCTTTGAGTCTAGATGTGGAACCTTTTCAGTTAGTTGATGTTGAATAGCTCTTTGAACTCATTGCCATCATTGTTAGTCAAAATCACAGCTCCTTTAGATAGAAGCCTTTTTAACATAAAAGGCCCTTCCCAAGTAGGTCTAAACTTGCCTTATATATCAGGAATCCTTGACCTCATCTGTTTAAACACAAAATCCCCTTTTTTCAAAGGGTGTTTCTTGACTTTCTTCCCAAACGAGTGATATAACCTATTATGATAGATTTGATTGTGATAGTAAGCTCACATCCTATCCCTATCTAACAGGTTAAGCTGTAAAAACCTTTCTCTAGCCCACTTTATCTTTTGTAACTTATCTTCTAAAGCCACCCTCAAAGATTTATGTTCAATCTCCATAGGTAGCATAACCTCTATCTAATAAACCAAAAAAAATGGGGTGGCTCCTATTAAAGTTCTAGTTGTAGTTCTATAGCCCCATAATGCAAAAGGTAGCTTATTAGCCTAGTCTTTGTAAGTCCAAACCATCTTAGTTAAAATCCTTTTAACATTCTTGTTAGCTGCTTCAACTACCCCATTTGCTTAAAGTCAATAAGGCGAAGACTTTTGATGTTTAACCACATACTTTTGGAGCATTTGATTACTTTCAGCTTGAAACTGTATCCCATTATCTGACACTATATGGTGATGTAAGCCATATCTGCATATCATATTCTTCTTAATGAATTTGTCCATATCCCTAGCATCTAGCTTCTTCTTAAAGTTATTTGGCTTCTACCCATTTCATGAAGTAGTCTATGGTAGCTTTGATGAATCTATATTAGTTCGACGCCATCAGATGGATCATTTCCATGACGTCTATACCCCATGCAGTGAATGGCCAAGGTGATGTTAGGTTGCATAGCTTAAAAACTAGCAAGTATCTTAAGTTTACATACTTTTGGTACAACTAACATTCCTTCAT
Organism: Excoecaria agallocha; assembly: GCA_037975025.1. Classification (NCBI taxonomy): domain Eukaryota; kingdom Viridiplantae; phylum Streptophyta; class Magnoliopsida; order Malpighiales; family Euphorbiaceae; genus Excoecaria; species Excoecaria agallocha. Next base: position 95,506,177 of record CM075807.1, on the reverse strand, counting down.
GTACTTAAAGCAGTTTGTATCCATTGTAATCCAAAAGAAGCCTCGGTGCATGATCTTCTTTGCTAAAGCTATACCATTTATATGAGCTCCACACACACCTATATGTACTTCCTTTATGACCTTTTTAGCTTCTTTTTCATTCAAGCACCTCAACTATATATTGTCGAGTTGTCTCTTTTAAAGCACTTCGCCTACACTAATGAACTGAGTAGACATGCAAGGATCCAATTTTATCCCTAATCTAATTATTGTTAATTAATGAGAATTATCGTTAATTAAGGCAAAATTGGATTATTTCACAATTATCGAGGTTGAGTCCCAAGAGGGATATTTTGGTAATTTTAGCATATATGTATTTGAGTATGGGTAAGTTGTAATTTTAAGGAAGTATCTAATTGAAATTAAATTAGAAGTCTTGGGGTTAAACTGTAATAAATGGAAATTTAAGAGATTAAAGTGTATAAGGGTATATTGGGAATTTTCTTGGTGAGATATTTATTCCACTCAATTATTTAAGGATTCCTGGAGATTAGAGATTGACATTTTTGAGGGAGATCTCTTTCTTTCTCTCTCTTTCTTTATGTGTGTGTGGTTGTGGGATGAAAAAGAGGAAGCTTAGGGTTTTGGGTGTTTGGCTTCATAAAGGAGAAGAGAGGAACCATGAGTAGTAGAGCTGGATCTTGAGGATTGAAGGAGTTGAAGCTTTAATATCAGGTATGGGAATTAAGTTTACTGCACCGTTCTTATGATTGATTTTGAGAATCTTCCCTTTCTTTTTGTTTGTGTATCATCCTTGATTAAGTTAAAGGTTAAATTTAGTAATTTAGATAATTTTAGAATGATTTAAAGCTTTAATGATCATCATTGTAGGTGGTGAGGTAAGATTTGGGAATTAAGTTGCATAATCGGGGTTTTTGCATTATCTAGGTTTCTGGGTTTTCATGTTTGCCAAAATCCCTTGCACGGCCCCTCATGCTTTTTCTTCTTGCCTTGCATGGCCACTCATGCTTTTCCTTCTTGCTTTGCATGGCCACTTAAGGAGTTTCTTCTTGCTTTGCATGACCACTTGGCCTTTTCTCTCTTAAAGTGCACATCCATTTGGCCTTTTCCCTCTTGAAGTGCACGACCCACTTATGGCCTTTCTCCTCTCCTTGCATGGCCAAGTAAGGCTAGGGTTATTGATGCATGGTCATATGTACTCCATTTATTCCTCTGAGCTAACTCTCACCCCAAGATTAAGCCATGTATTTAGATATTGAACACAATATTATATGATCCATAAGATCATCAGGAGAACAAGAGTTGAGGTGAATTGACTATAGTAAGTAAAACTAATGATAAATGGTTATTAAGTGATGATTGTTACACGAGTTGATATCAATGGATTAATAGACTATGAAAGTCTCTCTCTCTAATGCTAAAGTCCATAAAGATATGGTTTAGAAAGGCATAAATATAAGATGAAGTATTATAGAAATTTAAAAGACATAAATGCTATTATAAGAGGAAGAAGATTGAATTAAGCTATAAGTTACCCAAAGTCACTTGTAAGGTGAATAAAGCATGATCACTTAATCAGAGAAACCTCTCTATATGTATATACACATATAGTAGAGTGAAAAGATTTAGGACAATAAAGCTATAAAGTTATGATTTGGAGTCCACTTGAACTCTAAGTTAGAAGGATTTGCACATGGTAATGCTAAAATAATTAGGTTGTTAAAATGTGTTTTAGTGCCTAATAGCCTAAAACTAAAAAGAGCAAGAAGAAATATAGTACTCATAAGATTATATGCTATTTAATATATACCCCTATATAGTATGGTATAAGGTATGTACTATGCCAAAGCAAATTGTTTTACCCCAAATGCTATACTTTGATAATCCTTTGCAACAACATGAAAATACTATGATTTGGCCTAGTATTGATAAGAAGATAGTTGCAATGTTACCTGTTTAAGTTAAAGGGATGGAATATTAATTGACACTTAATTATGGAGTTATAGAAGTTTGGTTATTCTTTAAGCCAGAATAGGAATTAATGATGAGCTTTGATGTAAGGAACCTACTTACTTATCTATTCATGTCTTGTGACATAATATGAAAACCAAGTCTGCAAGTAGTGTGATAATTGGTAAAATGAAATACTCTTACATAACTTATCTAGGTATAATATGTTATACAATGAAAAAGTACTAGTAAGATGATTAAAGCGTATATGATAGGGTTAGGGTAGATACCCTATTGGCCATAATCTAATAGACTACAAAAGTGATCTAAAGGGATTAAAGATGAACAAGTGATACCCTTTAAGCTAAAAAAAACTTACTCATACTATTATACGGATCATGAATGCATGAGTATTGTTTAAAGTAATTATGTATCGATGTGAACTATAATGAAGTGTAAAAGCCGCTCAAGGCAAATAGTGATAAGGTACGTCATTGAGAACTATCTATGAGTTATGAAAGTTTTATAATGTATAGTTGATGCAAGCATGCTGTGATGAGTAGTCTGACTTAATATGTGTACAAGTATGAGTAATAAAAACATGTATTGCCATGATTTAAGCTATATATATATGTTTATGTGTGTATGTGGATAAGCGCAATGCTAATAATGAAAGATGGCATGTTATTGTTCGCATAAACATGTAACTATTATGATAAGAATAATGTGCATTCTTATATGGATGATGGCATTAAGCAAATATGCTATAACAAGTAAAGAAGAATATATTGAATTGAAATATGCTTAAAACGGTAAAGCTTGCAGATCTTAGTTTAGTTATGGATTAGATAAGTATGCCTATAGGTATACAGTAGCAACTACCATAGTTGACCCCGTCTAGGTCTTGTTCCTTAGTGAAACCATTGTTCGACCCCATTTGGGTCTATTGTTTATTCCTTGCTGGAACTAGTGCTCAGCCCCATTTGGGTTTATTGCTTGATATCTTTGGATATCCATTATTTGATACCTTTCGGTATCTATTGGTCCCGTTATCCACCATTTGAACTAGTACTTAGGCAAGCTAGTAAAGATGATAAAACTATGTATAAAATAAAGTAATACATGTATTGATTGCTTCACTTTTGTAATGTACGTATGATAAATGGATTATTGTATTGTTTTGCCTTAAGTTCCTTTTTACTGTAAACTATCTTTATGAAATGAAATGCGATGTTCATTATGACATGATTGTGATATAGCACATCTATTATGTGGAAGGCTCTCGAGTGAGTGCTGATGCAAGTTAGTTCCACCAATGGGTTCCACGGTGAATAAATAGGCCACTTGGGCCATAAGCTTACAATATTGCATTAAAAGTTATACGAACTGAGACATACATAATAATCTTCATGTATGGGGAATTTATGAAATGTTTTCATGTGTTATGGAGACTTTATTAGTAAATTATGATGTTACATACTTGTTTTTTGAAAAGACATGCAACTTAGTTAGTATGTATATGAACAGTTATACATGTATGTGCATATGTATAATTCTGACTTAAACCAAAGAGCAATGCATGAGATGAAAATGATGTCATATGAGGTCTAGTTGGTCATGTTAAGATAGCCCTAAGACAATACATAATTATGAACTTGTAATGAGAATTGAATGATATATATATATATATATATATATATATATATATATATATATATATATATATATATATATATATATATATATATATATATATATATATATAAAACTGTGAAGTAAGCATGCCTAATAATATCTCATATAGATGCTACATGACTTGAGCACTCCCTTGTGCTTTGATTTAATATCGAATGTAAATCCTATGTAACCAATATAAGGGAATACTTTAACTGAAGTGTTATCCTGTCAAAAAGCTTGATGTCAAGAACTTATGAGTAAAAGGATGTTGAGGTGTCTGAATTATACTAGTTTAATAAGAAAAAAAATGATGTCGATAATCTAATTGATAAGTTTTGTAATAAGATGAGTTACGCAATGCTCTAGATTTTAGTAAAGATGGTATTTATGGTTAAGGTTGGGGACTCCCTAGAATGTCCATTGCGAAATGATTAATATTATAGACTCATATGTTATTCTATGTTATTGTGATAGTTGTTTATGATATGATGAAATTGTAAAGGGTTGGCTATAGAGTTTTATTCCTCACTAAGCTTTATAGCTTAGCATGGGTTTGTTTATCTGTGTAGGTTTCAGGATAAGCTCCAGTGGACCGATAGCTATAGTGGCTTGGCCACCTTTGAAGAGAAGATCGGGCAGGTTGCAATTGTATTGAGGATTTCATTATGTATTATCGGCCAATTATGTTAGGCCTTCTTATTTATAAGTTTGATTTAAATTATGATGGCATGTAATTATGGCCTGTATTATTAATTATTTTTTTTCCAGCCTGTTTATGGTGATGATTGATGGTTATGCATGGTAAGTGGATTAGGGTGTTACAAGACAACTTACAGATTATCCTCTAGTCCTTTTCAGTGGCCTATTTTGGAAACATTGACTTTTCCAAGTAATTCTGAATGTCATAGTTCTAAGGTTTCCCATCATCCACCTTAATATCCATCACTTGTTAAACTTTAAAATATGGTCTATTAGAACTAGAAATCAACATAGGCTTCATGCTTATCCCCTTTGGGTTGTGTCACATTGATACCAAAGTGGCTAAGGCATTAGTTAGCCGATTCTCATCCCTAGCCACATATCCAAAAGTGTATACTTTAAATTGACTGTTAAGAGCCTTGAGATACTTGATGTAGGGCAAAAACTACTTTTCCTTCACAAACCATTAACCTCTCACCTGATACTCTACTAAAGAAAAGTCTTCGAATACTTCAGCAGATTTTACCTCCATAGCTAGTAAAGCTTCTAATCTAAAAATGCAAGCTTTATACTCAGCTTCATTGTTTGTGGCTTTATACTTGAGCTTCTTATCTAAGGGTAACTTCTTACATTCTGGGGTTGCTAAGATTGCTCCTACTCTAGTATCTTTATTGTTCACAGCTTTGTTGAAGTACATCCGCCAACCTTGCACTATTATGGCCGTAATATCCTTATTAGGGAACTCATAAACCACTTTTTTCCCTTTTAATGGTTGATCAGCTAGAAATTCTGCTATAGCTCTCACTTTAATGGTTTTCCTAGTGATGTACTTAATGTAAAATTCCAGTAAGAGGATTGACCACCTACCTATCTTTCCTAAGAGTGAAGGTGCTTCCTACAGGTATTTGAGAGGATTTTCCTTAGCTATTGCTTGCACTCTGTAGGAGTGGAAGTAATGCCTTAACTTTTTTTAAAGCCTAGATGACTACCAAACAAATCTTTTCCACCTTTGCATACTTAACCTCATATAGGAGGAATTTATTGATGAGGTAATACATTGTATACTCAATCTTGAAGTCATCTTCCTGAGCCATCATAGCTCCTATTGAGTTATCATATATGGCTAGATACAAGATTAAAAGCTTACCTACCTATGGTGGTCTTAGCATAGGTGGATGTAAAAGGTATTCTCTGATAGTGTCAAATGCCTTCTAATAATCTTGATTCCAAACCACGGGCTGATCTTTCCTAAGACGCTTAAAGATTGGCTTGTAAATTGAAGTTAGCTTAGCAATGAACCTACTGATGTACTAAAGCCTATCTAGAAATCCTCTAACTTTCTTTTCCTTCTTAGGCATATGCATCTCTCTGATGGCTTTCACTTTATTAGGATCTATCTCTATTCCCCTCTGGCTCACCATATGCCCTAGAAGCTTACTTGAGGTAATCTTGAATATGCATTTCTTTAGGTTGAGGTGAAGGTTATACTTATCAATCCTTTGAAAAAACTTCTCTAAAGCCTTAAAGTGACCTTCTTGGGTAGCTTAATTGATCATCATATCATCCATATATACTTCTACCTCCTTGTGGATCACGTCATCTAAAATCCTAGTTGCCATCCTCGAATAAGTGGCACCTACATTCTTTAGTCTAAATGGCATGACCCGATGGGCATAAGTACCCTATTTAGTGATGAAAGTTGTCTTAATCTTATCTACAATCTTGTTTAAGATTTGACTATACCCTGCATACCCATCTACAAAAGTGTACATGGCACAAGCCGTAACATTATCCACCAAGACATCTATATGAGGGAATAGGAAGTCATCCTTAGCATAAGCTTTGTTGAGATCTCTATAATCTACACAGACTATGACACTTCCATCTTTCTTAGCCACATGGACTATATTTGCTAACTAGGTTAGGTTTTATACCTCTACCAAAAACTTGGCTTCTATTTGCATCCTCACCTCCTCTTTGACATTTTTAGCACACTTCGATCTAAGTCTCCTTAGCTTTTGCTTGACTAGCTTATAACCTGAATAGGTAGGAATGGCTTGTTTAGCTATCTCTCAATTAATCCCTGGCATGTCCATGTAGGTCCAAGCAAAGGCGCTTTCATATTTTTTCAATATTCTCTCAAATTTTTCTCTCTTTAAGGGTTATATCTGATGCTAATAAGATTTTTTTAGATTTTCTATTGTTTCAAGATTAAATAAACATGTATTAGTTGAATTAATGTTAAATAATGAATGATTTATGATTATGGTTATACATATTGAAATCAGAAGAAACACACACAAGTAAAATTGTTCATCTTATTATTATAATTAAAAAAAAGTCATTGTTCTCATAAAAAAGTTCAGGAATAAAAACAATGTCTATGAAAGTATCATCATCTTCAATCTTTATAATAGCTGTAGATGCCTCTTTAGCTTTAAGGCTTGGCTCTGGTGGTGCTTCTGATTACATCTTCTCTTTGCCTTTCTTCTGAATAGCAAACAACTTCTAGGTTACAATCTCCTCTGGCACTTCTATGTCCCATGCCGAATGATGCAGCAAGATGTCTTCATCCTAAAAGCTCTATACTAGTTTGATAATTCCTTGCTCCCAATCAAAGAATCATTAAACAGCTCAAAATTAGGCATAACTCTATCTCCCACTAGCTGAGCTTATTCTCTCCACAACAAAGATAGACCCTTGAGGCTAGCACAAAACTCTTGGTGATGTGAGGGACTTCACTTGCTACCCAATTTCATTTACTTTTCTTCTTTAGGCCAGTGTAACCTAACCCTTTCCTATCCTTTGGTAGTAATAGCATCTTAAGGCCCCTAAGAGTTCTCACCCAAACCAACTTCAAGCAAAAAATATATCTTTTTTAGCATATTGATTACCTATGAGCTATTGACTAAACCATCTCCAGTCTTATCATCATTAATCATAGACACATGAAACCTACTGAATGACTGCTTAGCTATCTCAAGCACATATACCTAATTTTCCTTTGCAACTTTAATGGTGACCGTTTGACCATTATGGGCTATCTTAATCATTTGATGCAGCATAGAGGGCACTCCCCCTAACTTATAGAACCATGGCCTTCCATATAGTACAGAGAAGTTAGTAGGAATAGGCAATACTACAAACTCAGCTTTAATCTTAATCGGCCTTCTCTTCACCATAGCCTTGAAAGTCTCTACAGCTTATCTCTTTAAGTTATCATAAGCAGAAATAGTCAAGTCAGACTTATTCAACATGCTTTCTTTGAGACCAAAAATAGGAATTATAGCTAATGGACACACGTTAATTGAAGACCCATAATCTACCTGTGATGCATGCCAAAGCCTGCTCAATTTTGATTTAGGTTCTTGAAGGCTCGCTTTTAGGGTCCGACATTGGAATGAGGCTTATTATAAGTCATAAATTGGTCATTTCACAATAAAAAGGGGGTTAAGCTTAAATTATTATTGATGGTCAATCTATGAAAGCATCCAATTTGGGTTTAAAGATGCAAGTATCATGGAGTCACCACATAACAAGATGTTATAAATGAATTTCAACCTTTTGAAGCCCAAACAAAGATCGATGTTTGCGACGTCACTCTTACTTGGTATCTCTTTTAGGTGTTGTTTTTATAATTAGGTTTTTGTTATCAATCCACTACCTCCCTTCTCACATGATTCATTACAAGAAAATAAATAAACACATCAATCATTTCAAAAAGCGATAAATAAATAAATAAATAAACAAATAAAATAATCCTACTTAAATTATTACATAAGCAAATCGTCCAAATGAAAAGAAAGGATAAAATGTCATACATAAAATGGGCTATTTATTTAAGTTGGAAACATTGGGTCCCTCTTACATATTTACAAAAAGGGAGATAAAGAGTCTTTCATTAATTTTAAGAAAACACAAGATGAATGATCCTAATTTTAATAAAAATAAGACTCTTATTTTATCGGGTGATTGGGATAAAAATCTAGACATTGGTCCATTTTATTAGTGAAAATACAAATTGATTAAGTACAAAACATTTAATGACCTTTTATCAATTATCATGCCAAAATTCCTTTTTTACTAAAGTATTACATTCCCAAAAATAAATACATCCAATTGAATTTTTTATCATCTCGTTTGTCTCACTTTGCCTGTTCTCATCGTCAGCCATTTCTTCTGATGTAGTCTTTTGACTACTTTCTAAAAGCTCAACTAAACCAAACTTGGAACTGATCTCAAACCCTAACTCTGAACTCGACTTAGATCTCAACCCAGGTAGCTCAAGTAGGAATCTTCGAACAAGGTGACTTTTTAACCCTCTGGACCACCTAAATGAATCTATGATGGCTACAAAAGTCAAGCATTGGGGATAATACATGATGATTAATGCATGAGTATGGTAGATACATGATGCATGTATGCAATGAGTATGTTCTTTAGATGTCAATCACAAGCACATACAAGCAAGACAAAGCCTTCCAACCTTATCACTCCTACATAGTAGGTTGTACGATCTCTTTCCTAGGTGGGCTTAGCCCATATGTCAACAGGGAACCCAATGGATGCATATGGTATGCAATAAAAAAATCGGCTGCATAACCTCTTTTAATTGCAAGCACATGCATATGGATTTTGACCATTATATATTTTAAGTAACTCATAAAAATCGGGTTAGGCCATCTAGGGCATGGCAACCTTTGAGTGGTACCTTTCTAATTTGTTTGAGTTTGATCAATACATAAGGGCTCACATAGCAAGCATGAATCTTTTAAGGTTATACAACCTAGGGGAAGTAGCTATTCATTACATAGGCTTTAATTAGGTGATTAAAACTTTAGGGCTATCCAATCATGGTCCTTACCAATAGGTCTAGCTCATCATAAGCATAATGACCGATGGATCATCATTTGATATACCAATTGGTACTAAACTTAGGCTGGTAGGTCTCCTTGACACCTTTCCATATTGAGTGAACGTAGGGTATACTTTAGGATAGCACCGAGGCTAAACATGTATGCCTAACTTAATTCTAAGACTCTAGCACAAATGAAAAAATGCAAATTTGAAAGGAGATATTATTAATAAAAAAACCTAATTATAAATAATTTAACCAAGATGCTTTTAAGAGAAGGTCTCTTAGTCCCTAGTGGAGTCACCAAAGTGACATACGTTGAGGCCCACTCAATTTTGGTTTGTGTTCTCGGATTAAGGTCTGAGATTGGAATGAGGATCACTATAAGTCATACATTGGCCATTTCATAATAAAAAGGGGGTTAGGCCCAAATTATTGTTGATGGTCAACCTATGAAGGCATCCAATGTAGGCTCAAAAAGGTAGGTATCATGGAGTAGCCACCCAACAACAAGTTGGAAAATGATTCTCAACCTTTTGATGCCCAAACAGAGATCAATGTATGAGACATCATTCTCACTTAGCATCTCAATTAAGTGTTGTTTATATAATTAGGTTTTTGTTATTAATCCACTAGCTCTCTTCTCACATGATGCATTACAAAAAAATAAATAAACACATCAATCATCTCAAAAAGCGATAAATAAACAAACAAACAAACAAAATAATCCTACTTTAATTATTACATAAGAAAATAGTTCAAATGAAAAGAAAGTATAAAATGTCATATATAAAATGGGCTATTTATTTAAGTTGAAAAATTAGTCCCCTTATGCATATTTACAAAAAGGGAGACAAAGAGTCTTTTATTAATTTTTAGAAAACACAGGATGGGTGATCCCAATTTTAATGAAAATAAGACTATTCTTTTATCATGTGATTTTAGGATAAAAATCTAGACAATGGTCTATTTTATTAATGAAAATACAAATTGATTAAGTACAAAACATTTAATGACTTTTTGTCAATTATCATGTCAAAATTCATTTTTTACTAAATTTTTTAAATTCCTAAAAATAAATACATCTAAAATAAAATAAAATACCTCAATTAAACAAATTGAGTATAGCAATAAATAAAGCATAAGCAACATAAAATAAAGTAAAGCATAAAGTTAAATGCAATAAAAAGAATGGAAAGTATAGAAAGGGAACCAATTGTAGGACAACCGCAAAGGCATGAATTACTCTCTTAAAAAAACTCCTCAAATGCATAAAAAATGACTCACACACATACACAAGCAAATCAAATCAAATCAATTAGCACATTAAAATAAATCAAACTAACTAATTAACAAAAAAATTCACAAAATCACTTGAATAAATAAATATGAAATGCAAAAAGCGAAAAGCAAATCATGCCATACAGAATAAAAAACATTAAAATGCATCTAAATACTCAAAATGACCTAGGTTAGAAAAAAGAACATGAAAATATGTTAAAAAGGGTGAAAAATAGGGCCACAGATGTCCTAAGCAAAAGGATAGATGCTCAAGACAAAAGGAGAGATAGGATGAGAAGCATCATGACATCCCATCTGTTGTCTTAATAGATGGCCATCTGTGATGTCTTTTTCCCATCTATTACTCGAACATACAGGCAGAAGGCAAAAATTCAACTCAAAAATAAGGAAAACAAATTTTAAACCCTAAATGTACAATATTAAAACACAAACATGCCTAATCTACAAAAAAAAAAAAAATAAAACACAAATTAGATCATGCTAAAAAAAATTAATCATGTAATATACAATAAGTAATTTGAACTATTTTATCACACATCAATGGAAGAACATACATAAACAAAGCCTAACATGCCATTATACATGTTCAAATCATCATAGAAAGATCATGGCATCACGAGAATCATACTTAGGAAACCAAATAACATAGAATCATAAATATAGCATCATAAACTAATAAGTGAATATGCATGATAAGTTATGGTTTAGAGAGAGAAAATGAGCCTAGAATATTACCCTCGGGATTTTTTTTTATTTTGGAACTCTAGAAGCAGCGATCTCCACACCGTTCCTTGATTTCCACTTTCGAGAACAAAAGAAAGATTTGTGAATTTTGTATGATTGATTGCATAGAGCTTTGGTTTCAAGAATAGAGAATTACTTTCTCTCCCTCAAAAGTCTATTTTTTTTAGGTGTGGGATCCCCTAAAAACCCTAATTTTCCCCTTTCATGTCTGGAAAAGAGTTGGAGATTAACTCTAACTCTAACTCTCCAAAAAAGGAAGATCAAATCCCTAAAATTTGATGTTGATCAGATCCCAAAATCTGATCCTTATCAAATATTCTCAAAACTAGAAAACTTGGGAAATCTGGAAACAACCCCATAGATGGGCATCCCTAATTAATAGATGGTCGTCCCTCACATGATTCCCTAAAATTTATGAAAATATCCTTGATTTGACCTTAACTGAAGAAAGGTAACCATAAAAATTTTACTAAAATTTGGAAATCAAGGTTAAAGCTTCCAGGTTTGTGCTTTCTATAAAAAAATATACTATTTTCTCATCATTAGGTAACCCTAATCTAGGCTGCCTCAAGTCACATTATCTACATTACCATCACACTAGCTATTTGCTTACCATTAACTTAAGCCTTAATATAAAAAGGACGATTGTGATTCCATCCTTCAATAGGTAGATCGGCATTAGAGTACACAATATTTTCTTTTGTTCCTCCTGTAACCAAATCTAACAATTCAGATAGTGAAATGATAGTAACGATAGTAGACTCGCACAAGGCCTCAACTAACTTCAACCTATGAGATGGAGATTACCTCAAAAAATCCCATATTGAAATATAAGCCTGGATCTTCTTCAACTGTTTAATGATATGATTCTTCCCTACCTCATTCGCTGTAGGCATAACAACAAGGGCTGGTTGTTTTTCCACTTCAAGCACCACCCTTCCATTCCTTGTGACTATCTTTACCTTATTCTCTTCCTTCAATTTCTTCGCGCTCTCACTAGCTGAGCTCTAAATATCAATAGGCACCATTACCCCTTCATTCTTGCTCTCACTGGGAGAATTTCAATAGTCAATAATAGAAATTGGCATATTTTTTTTCAACTGGCTTTGTTACTTTAGGGGTGAAATGAGTAACGACCATGTACTCATTCCTAAATAGGTCCTTCATCACATACCACTGGGCAAGTTGGACCCAATCATAAACGTAGGAGGCGGTGCAACATTGTACCCTCATTTCATCTTCTTTTTTCTCTTTTCAGGATCTAAAATCTATTTGCTAATCTATCAGATCCTAAATCTCATTCCTCAGGGTGCAACAATAATCTGTAAGATGCTACATATGCTGATGGTAAGCGTAGTCCTCTTTATGGTGAGGCATCCCTTAACTCCTGGTAGGCCTTGATGGCAGTAGCTATAACTTCCCTTATTTGCTCAGATGGTCCAACACCGAAGATAAGAACTTTCTAAGGTTAGAGTAACACCTTTGGTTGGCTTCTATAACAAATACTTTAGTAGTCTTTGTGACACCCCATGCCCATATACAGGTTCAAGCACCGATGTGATTAGATTGGTAATGTTGCTTGGTTAAATTAATCGGTTTAATGCTTTTATGGTGTTAAATATTAATTCTAAGCATGTTATTACATTTCCACTTAAGGTTTAGCGTCAAATTATCACTATTCATTTGGTAAAATTTTGGATAGCATAATGGCTATAAAATCATGCTACCCAATTTGCAAAGTATCAAAATTACACTCTTAATATTCAACCTCCACCTCCAATACTCCAACAACGACACAAGCACTTATAAAATTCATCACATGATTTCATCCACATAATATATCATAAAGTCATTTTCCAAGTAATAATATCAAAATAACCATAATTATTATTCAACATCTTTTACATAATAATGGATTACATGTCCTAATATAACTAATACATTATACAATACTCCAATCCTTGCTCCGTATGTGCATGCCATTTTGATTCGCATCTCCAAAATGTCTTCAATTATCTATCCCCTGCGCGCAGTAAAAAAAATCACATGCTAAGCAACGGTGTTGCTTAGTGGTGGATACACTACACAATTTCATTCACACAATAACAATTTATTAAATGACCATTTTACCCTAATTCATTTATTGTTACATCTAATCTTAATATTTCATCTTTATTTCCTTAAATTACCATTTAGTCCTCAATATTAATTTTTTTTCTGCTTACTTTTCACTTTTGGGTGATAGGTTACAGTTTAGTCTCTAAACTTTCATTTTAACACATATTATGCTATTTACATACTAATGTTGCTCTTTTTAAGTTTTTATTTCATTTTGATCTCCAAATTTATATTTTAGTCCTTATATTTTTCTATGTAGTGGCAAATTATAGTTTAGGCCCTGAAACTTTTACTTTTATATATTTTTACCCTTTGACCATTTTACCTCTCATAACCACATTTTTAGTGTAAATTTACATTTTACCCCCAATTTCTCACGTATTTACATATTTATCCCTATTAATCATTTAATTATATTTTTCACATTATTTACCTTTTTATCACACATTTGACATCTTTTTAAGCTAAATTTTTCATTTATTCTTTATTTTCTTGCATAATTATGTATTTACCCCTATTAGTATCCAGTAGAAATCCTCATATCGAATATGCAGGATGAGGACTCCAATGGTCCAAAATGAGCTAGAGTAAATACATGGAGTGATCTATGCCTCAAGAGTGTGTTAAGGGATCACATGGAGTCATCAACGCCTTAATTGTCAATCTAATATGCATATCTCAATGGGTAGACTGATGGTGGTTACAATCTAAATCATCTCATTATTCTACCGTGGTATATATCCATATGGCTAGCCATTATATCCCTAAATCATGGTTTAACTAGTGTACATTAAGGGAAAAATGCATTTATTCATTTCATGTCATATTTTCACATACATTTACATACTTTTCACATTATGTAGCAATTTCTATTATTCAATTCTCATTCATTTATACTCATCATTCAAACATTCATGGTATATATGTATAATATCATCCAAATATGGTTGAAACATAACATTTTCACATGGTACACCATTCAGCTATGATATGTTCACATGCACATATTATGTTTTCTCATACATTTTTATACTTCACATGTTCTTATGATCATTTCAAGCTTTCATGTAATTGTGCACAATTAAATTTCACAAGTAACCATTTGATACACATGTGAACATCATTATGTCTATTTAGTCAATATTATGTCCAAGTGTACTTTAGTGTTATAATCACTCACACTAGGTTTATTAATCATTATAATGTTCATTTCATGCTAAATACTTAATTAAACATCAAAGAATCACTTAGTATATCAAAGATCACCATTCAACAACTTAGGGTTCTTCCTTTATTTGATTGTTTTCTTCATTAAATATTAGTTAATTCATGTTATTACATCATTTTATTAAGGTATCTTAAATTATTTCACAAATTTACTTAAGTTTCTATATTGACATAATGCAAATTCAAGCAAATTTCAAAGGAAACATAATGAAATTAAGTGTAGTTTGTATCCACTAACCTAAAAAAATGTTTAAAACTACCTATTCTTCCTTTTCTTGCCTTTTTCTTCTTTGATTCTTTCTTTTTCTTGAAATTCCTTTAAGTTAACTTTCTCTCACTAAAATTCCACGCTTTCCAAACTTCTTTTTGCTCTAATCTTGTTGCTATATTGAAGAGGATGATTTCTAGTGTATCTAGGTGAAATTTGAGCTATGGTGGGAACTAGAAAGAGAAAGAAAAAATGGTGGAAGGGGAGGAAAATGATGGTTTGATTTTGGGAGGAAGAAGGGAGGAAGATGGCTACAATTTTAAGATTTTTGGAGAGATTTCTACATTTCTCTAATTTATCTTTTAACACACCAAATGAAAGGTCAAGATTAGTTTATTCACTATTTAATCTAATGGCTTATTTTTAAGCCATTTGGCACATTCTCCACTCATACTTAAGGGATTTAGGTGATTATGGCTCCCTTCTTTAAGTCATCCATGCCCTTTAGTGAGTCAAAAGTAGAATTTAACTCCAATTAATCAAATAACCTTTATTTTTTTATCATTTTTTGGATTTTAGTGTTCTCACTAAAATTCTCTAAATATTTTCCCAGAGTGTGTAAAAATATTTATTAAGATGTGTTTAAAATTTTATATCATTCTAACATCATTTTGATATACTTTTAGCTCAAGAGGTAAAATTCATTGGTCTAAAACTCAAAAATCCAAAGCTATTAGAAAAATTATTTTTCACTTTCAAAAATTCATTTAACTATTTTTAATTGGTTTGTGTGATCTAAAAAAATTTTTGGAGGTCTATTGAATATTTTTGATCCCAGTTAAAGTTACAATCAATTCTAATAATGGCTCAAGTGTTTTTCCTATGCCTTTTGGGGGCCTATTTGACCTCAATGTTATCTCAAATTATACCATTAGACTCATTATAAATTGTATTTTCCAATGGTAGAAGAAAATTTATGTGGGTTTTGATGGGTTCGGGTGGCATTGTTCACCCTAGTGTCCACCAATATCACTATTTATGACTCAAAAAGTATTATTTATACTGTTCAGAATTTTTAGGGCATTACAGTCTTACCACTTCTATTTGCTTCACTACTACTCCCAATCACCTTGTTATTACCAAAATTTCTTTTTGCATCATTATTGTTGGCCTTTATGGCTAAATGTTCGCCCTTATCTTTTGTGGCCATGTTCTTTATGGGCTCCCAATCCATCAGCCCTTTCAGCTTTAGGCTATCCCTTTGGTAGGACTTGAATTCCTAATAAAGAGTTTGATCTGTTAGCTGTATTAAGCTTTCTTTTTATTTCCATCACCCTGTTCCTCCACCTTGTCAAGTACTCATGAAAGGACTTGTTATGCTTTCCAGAGCAATTCAAGGTTTTTCAGAGTAACCTTTATCCTGGTGTAACAATTATATTACTTGAGGAACTCCTCAGTTAACAAGATCCAATCCTCTTGAGTACATCTATCAAACCCATAATACCAATCTATTACCGAGCCCACTAAGCTTGATCAAAAGTACTCCACCTTTTATTTCTTATTCAAAGTGGTCCCCTTTAATGATCAGAGTATACTGCTTAACATGTGCAGAGGGGTCAAAATTACCATCAAATCTGGGTAAATCTGGTATCTTGAACCTTTGAGAGAGTGGCTCATCCCTATCTAAGTCTTTATCTTCAGGGTTCATTCCCCTTTTCAGTGGATAATACTTAGGCCATAACGTATATTCTCTCCCCCATCTTTTTACAGGCAACATCTTTAACACTAGGGCCTCTATTTCTCACAACTACCATATGAGGCTCTTTTTCTTTATCCTACTTAATATAATCCTTCTCAGGCTCGTGTCTCTCTTCTCTTCTCTGTTCCACTGGTGGCACTCAAGGTACTAGAGCATTTATTGAGGTAGCATCCTAAAATATGTTGGCTCCACTCATTCGTAAGTAGAAATCCCAAGCCAAGTTCTATGATTTTATGCTAAAGAAGCCACCAGACCACCAATCATGGCCAAAATCCTCTCTTCAAACTCTTGGAACCATCTAATCAATCTTTTATCCAATTCATCTTGTGCCATTGTAGGCCCTAAAGTGAAAGCGGCTAACCTATCCCTCAAAGACATCCTCCATGTACCTCATTTAGTCATGTTTATCTACTATGATGCATGTCAAAGCCATGCTCAATTTTATGTTTACTTTTGAAGGCCTACTTTTAGGTTTTGAGATTGAAAAAGGCTTACTATTAATCATAAATTTGCTACTTTGTAATAAAAATGGATCAAAACCAAATTATTATTGGTAGTCAACCCATGAAGGCATCTACTAATAGGCCTAAAAAGGTAGGTGTCATGGAATTGCCATCCAACAGAACATTGGAAAATGATTCTCTACCTTTTGATGTCCAAATAGAGATTGGTGTTCGGTACATCACTCTTATTAGGCATATTGGTTACATTATATTTTATAAATGAATTTAAATATTAATCCACTCTCCTCCCTTAGACAATGTAAACCTATAGAATTAAATAAACATCCCAAGAAAATAATAAAAGTGGTAAATAAATAAATTAAATTAAAATACTTAAGCTTATTATAGAAGCAAATTGTTCAAAAATAATATAAAATGACATACATACATAAATCAAGATATTCGTTTGGTTAGGAACATTAGTTATCTCATACACATTTCACAAAAATTCTTTTATGTTTTTTATTTTTTTTTGGATTGAAATTTGTACATTGTTCCAAGTTTAGAAGGAAAATCCAAGTTAATCAATAGAAATCATTTTAAGTGCCTTTTTCTTTTAGACGTGCATAAAAAATCCCTTTTTACTAGCTATTACATTCCCAAAATAAAATATATCTAAAATTATCAAGATAATAAATAAGCAAAAAATAATAAATGGATGAAATAAATAAAATAAATGAATGGGTAGGTGGTAGTCATCAGCCAATCGGGGCACAACTCTTAATGCAAAATGCTTCACAAAGTCTCTAAAAGTGAATGAAGTTACATACTCACATAAAACCACAGAAAAATAAATAAATTAGCATTATAAGGAAAAACATAAATAAATAATAAAATAAAAAAATAAAATTATTTATTTAATCACATGTATAGAATCAAAAAAATATATATACAAAATGACCAATTAACACTTTAGGGCATAAAAGAAATAATATGGATAACAAGAATCCATAAAGACATGAATAAAGGCCTAAAATTCAGCCATGGATGCTCTTGGAATGGTGAGGGATGGTCAAAGCTAAAGGGGGGATAGGATGAGAATAAACTCCCTCAATGCCCATCTATTACATTGATAGACGACCATCCATGGGAGTTTTTTCCCATCTGTCACTCACAGAATAGAATAGAAAGCAGGAAAATCACTTAAAAATCACACAAAATTGCAAATAAACCCTAAACACTTAGATATTAAAGCCTAAATCATGCCAAACTAAGATTAGAACCCTAAATCATGCATTAAACATACCAAAACTCATTTAAATCCAGAATAACAAATAAAAAACAAAGCTTGAAAATGTATAACAATATAGGAAACCACAACTTGAGCATGCCATTATCATGCACATTGATCCAAATTCGTACATTATTAGATTTAAACATGTTATTCAACGAATCACAAAACATAAATACATTTATTTTAATAGTAATCAAACATGATTATGGATGATAAATTTTAAAGAGAGAAAATATAAATGAGGAGCCTAAAATATTACCTTTAGGAGATATTCTGACTTTAAATCTCTCGAAGTCCAGATCTCCACTCCAATTGTAATTTTTATGTTTAGAAAACTAAATAATTTTTATGTATATGTGTTTAGATCATTGTCTTTGTAATCCAAGAATGATCCCCCCTCGAAAACCCTAATTTATTTTACTTTTATACCTAGGGTAGAGTTGGAGTTGAATTCCAACTCTAACTCTCCAAATCTGGAGGGATTTATCCCCTAAAATCTAGATTGATATCCCTTTGATATCTATCTTCCTTTTTTAAATTTTTAGAAATGTGAGAAATCTAGGTATTTAACTACAGACAGCCATCCCTTATGATAGACAGTCGTCCATCAGGTAAAAACCTAGAATTGACAAAAATACCCCTAATCTGACTTGGACAGGAGAGAGATGGCAATAGATGATCATCCCTCATATGATAGATGATCGTCTGTCACCATTGTAAGCTAAAATCATGGTTTTTCATGCTCTTTTGTTAAAACCTTTTGAAAATACCTGAAAATCATAAAATCTTTGAGAAAATTATGAGAAATTCATAATCAAAGCTTCGAGATATGCACTTGTCATTAGAAATATACTATTTCCTCATCATTGGGTAATTTTGATCTAGGCTACCTAGGGTCACGGTATCTTTAGGTACCCCTAATTTTAGGGAACTGGTGCATTAATGCCAAAGTAAGCCAAAATTCAGAGTAAAAGAAAAATGATGCTTACTTGAGGTAGCGAATCTCTTGGTTTGTTAAAACATGTACCATCTAAGGTAGTGAGTCTCTTGGTTGATTAAAACACATACTATCATATGAGGTAGTGAGTCTCTTGGTTGGGCAGTTATCTTTAGCTTATTGATGTGTTAACCATAGATTGGGTGATTAACATCAGTTTATCGATATGTTAACCCTAGATTGAATGTCTGATTAGCGCCAACTTGTCGGCATATAGAATCAAGATGAGTTGATTAAATTTGATTAATGCTAGCTTATTGGCATACAAAATTAGATTACCTGAGTTTGTTTGATTAGAGCTAGCTTATCGGTATGCTAAATCGAGATGATTTAATTGAATTTAATTAGCGCTAGCTTATCAGTATGCAAAATTAGATTAACTTGTTGTATTTGATCAACACCATTTTGTCGGAATGCAAAATCAAATGAGATCAAGTAACATTTGGTTGGTGTCATCTATACACATACCTAACCTTCTAGTTGTGTTAGTTAGGGCCCTTTGTAGGTGCAGCTGCCCCTCTCAAAACAACATTCCACTTGAGAAATTTTTGGCAAATATGAATTTGTAAGGAGTCATTGGCATACTTAAAGCTTGTGTTTTATAAGCATCCATCTATCTTGGAGGTGTTTTAGACTGTGACCTTGGCTAGATTCTATATAATTCCCAATGACTATGTCACCACTTTGTAGATTGACACCAATGTAAAGAAAACCATCATCATCAAGGTTGTCAACACGTCTAATCTTATTCCATGTCTTCCCAAAAGGTTTTCACCTCTTACCCAATAGTTCCTTATTGTCAACATTAGCCTTATAACTTCTTATATGTTTAGATCGAAACATCTCGTGTTCTAAAGAGTATGGTTCATTATCCAGTAGTCGTCTTTGTTGTAGTCCAAATGAACATTGACTGCTACAATGGAATTCTAACCATTACATAGCTTTAGCTTTGGCATTATTCCATTCCAACCTCGTGATAATCTAGGTTTTGCAAGGTAATCAGTGGTGAAGGTTAAAAAAGATGGCCATTCCCATAACTTAGACCTAACAACAAAGACATATCCAGTTCATAGTGATTGTACTTCATATCCCACTTCCCATCAACTTTAGCAAAAAAGCATTTGATACTCTATGCAATGATGCACTTCTTTTTTAGTTCAATAATTACCTTATCCAAAAGTGATTGAGAGGAATGTGATCCTCTCTATTAAATGACTTTAGTTTGTGTGAATTCTCAACAAGTAAAAGGGCACATTAAATCCTTCTAGAATTAGATAATAACAACACTTCTCTTTATTGTGCATCTCTTTTAATTTCAACCTATTCAAGTAATTTCTTATGATGAGGATGGGTGTCTGACCGGCTTCTAGCAAGTGTACTAGATCGGCTAGTAATATAGGGAAATAAGATTATGACCTAAAATATCGAACCCAAGGGAGACTTGTGCTTGTATGTGCTATTGTAATTTTAAAGCCAATTTTCGTGTGCAAAAGAGAGAAGAGAAATCCCAAATTTATGATGAGTGAAGAACTAAAACTAAAAACAATAATTTAAAACTAAATTAAAACAATTGAAAAAGCTAAAGTAAAGGAGAAATCTATTGAAGCAAGTAAATTGAATGAGTTAAAAATCAATATTAAAGACAACTTTCACTAAAGGACTATCCACCTTAACAAATATTGCTATGAATTAAATAAAAGAAAACATAAAAGTGATTATGGAGAATTTAGTTTAATAAAACCAGATAACTTTATTAAAGATTACCGTTCCAAGCATCAAATTTTCTTATTCAAATAAACTTAACACTTAGCATAAAGAACCGAATTAAGTTTCCTAGATGTCTATTAAAGCCTTTCTCAAGAGATTTAACTTTCACCTATTCTTGGTTGCTCTTTTCTTAATCTTAACTTACTCAAATCAACACACAATTATAGCTTATTTAGATTATAATCATGCATTAATCCAACTAAATTAACCTAAGAGCATGCAAGTCATTATTCAACTTAAACCAATTAATTAACCAATGCTTAATCAAGTTAATAATCAACTTAAAATTGAGAAAAGAAAAGATTATGTTTAAGAACCAAGAAATAATCAACTTGTATTTAAATTGAAGAACAACTTAAGTCATAACAATACAAGTTTAAGGATTCAAGTATCCTTTAGCAAAAGTTAAAGAAAACTACTCACAAACCATTCTTAAAATTAAAACAACGTTTTGAAGAAAACAGTAAACAAAGAACATAAAAAACAACTAAGAAAACAAAGCTTAATTTTAAGGATTGATTCCCTTCTTCTGTGTTTTGGATTGCTATTTATAGGCAAAATTGTAGTAGACTCCTTGTTAAACTCTAGTCACAGAATAGGAATCAAATTCTGCTAAAACAAAAAGCTCAAAAATCCTTCGCGATGTGGGAAAACTGGATCACGTGATCACGCCCCTCAATATGCCTTCTCTACACGTGACCACGGCTCCATTTGTTTTTCCTGCACACGTGGTCACGTGTGGTCCTTCACTGGAATCCACGTGGTCACGTAGTCTTCACTTTGTTTCTTCAATTCTCATCACATGGCCACGGTTCCTCACAAAAACTTCTTCACGTGGCCACGTGTCTTATGCTTCAATGTTTTCACGTGGTCATGTCTCAAGGCTCTGGACTGGAAACTCATTTTCTTGCCTAAATTCTTCATATTTGCACTTATGGCCCTAAATTTGTACTTTTTACACTTTAAGCCCTTTTATATCAATTTTACCCTAAAAATCACACAAAACACGGAATTAACCTCAAAAGCATAAATATTAACAAATTAACTTTAATTTAACCTAAATAAAACCAAAACAACTAAATAACACAACTAAAAACATATCAAAACCTATATATAATTCACACTTATCAGTGTCTTGGCCCATTCCTTCATTGAAGTGATAGGTATATGCCCCCTAATAGGGCTTTTAGGTACTTGTGAGAAATATTTAATATCAATGATCTGTTTATTTCCTTTTTTTCTTTTTTTATTCTCTTTTTTCTTTTTTCCTTTTGTTCATTTCATTTATCTTGACTTGTTAGTACATGTTAATTATACATTTTATTGTTAGTTTTATAATATATTTAATTTCTTAATTTTCAGGTATGTTAAGAATGAATAAAATAATCAAAACATGGTTTAGATTTATAAAATATCCAAACAAAGTCTTAAATTTCGTGAATACAAAATATAATAAAATAATGAAATAATCATGGTCTTTTACGATAAGCTGGCCCTGATGAAGGTTTGAAAGCTAAAGGCTCACATGTTTAGATGGTGCTATGGCCTACAATGTTGTTGGCAGCTGCTCATCATCTTTAATCTTAAGTGAAATCCAGGCAGTGCTGCAGTTAGAGGCTATAGAACCTACGCTATCACCTTAGCTAGTTGCTCTAAACCCTATCCAACTTTAGTGACTGCCTTAGTATGCTGCTCAAGAAACCTCATCAGATCATCCCTTAAGTACCATATATACCTCCTCAGTTGCTCATCTATCTCAACTATCACCTCTCTTCCTCTAAGGACCTGACCCTCAATACGAGCATCTTACTCCCTGATTTGGGTGAGTGACTCATCAACTACCTGTAAAGATGCATTGAATCTCTAACTTGTAGCCACTGGATTAGCCTTGATACCTTGCACCTCTATCTATGGAGACTGCAACTATCATTGGTAATGCCTATAGAGATTATATCATTGCTAGCACTGGCTGTAGAGTTTGATCCTATCACCATAGTACCTCTTTCATGGCAATCAATTTCTTGGATATGTCATCAGATAAGGGGGCCGATGAGGAATGCACCAATGACATAGTGGATACAGATGCCTTTGGGTGTGCTAGTGGTGATGAAGAAGTCAATATGGATACACCTAGATGCCTATATGGTAGAGGAGCAGTAGAGGTAGATGTCCCCAGATGTCCATAAGGAGTAAACTTCCCCATCCTCCTAGATGGCAACCGCTGGTGTCTAATTGAGGATCAAGGATGTGTTGGTGGCTAAGGTGACTCTCCTAGAAGATCCTGTAGGTATATTTGCATATTGATCTCATAGTTAGAGTCAATGTCTACTCCGTGATGCTTTTGAGGCTCATTCTCCTAATCAACCTGATGTATTGACTGCACTAGAGGTGCCTGTGGGGCTGTTGGTGGCTCCTATGGTGGCTGTGTTAGAGAGTATGCCCTAGAGCCCATGTAATAGGGATGTTTTTCATATGTATGAAATTTATATTCTTAATAAAAGGCATCATTCATTTATTAATGCTATGTTTGAATACATGAGTTTGTAAATCTTAAATTAATAAATGAAGTCCTAGATATTATAAACACAGTGCAAAGGCAATCATGAAGGTGTTCATAATGTGAGATGTCTATTACATGCAAATGTCTTAATATCTAAATATCCCTAGTCATAGAATTAACAAGATAGGACATTGTTAATTCGGACAGACTAGCACATGTTATGCTTCTTGAATGGTTCAAGCAGTGGTTCCAATAACTGTGATTATGAAAGATAATCAAAGCTAACATGTGGATGCTTGTTAGAAGAACAAGTTCATTGGAGACCTGCATAGAGAATCCTCACATGGATATTAAATCTATGTTAGTGAGGAATCTCTTCATAGCGGTTGTGCAAGTATCCTTAGACTTGAGATCACCAAAGTTATCTTAAGTAGCAAGTGGTATACTTTGACTCCATAACTGATTACTTCCAACTGGGAGTGAACATAGTTAGGAGATTGGGTATATCATGACCTACTTGAAGATAGTTGAGTGATTGACAAAGGATTCACCATCCCAGATTTAACAAGGGAAGTTATCTCACATGATTCTATAATTGCCTTGTTCAGAGAATCTCTGGCCAGAGTAATATGCCGAGATGGATGGAGATCCATGAAGGGCATTTTAGAAAAAATGGTTAAATTAATAGAACATACATAATTAGATTTATATGAGTTGACAGAAATCCATACTCAGAATCTAATTGAGATAAGAGTGGTGAAAGGAGTAATTGCACGGTAACTGTTTCTATGGAAGGGTACAGTCAAACCACATGACTTTCCTGACATTTGGGTAGTCACGATGCCTAGCTAGAGGCCAATCATGACTTGTATAATGATGTATCAAAAGTATCAATAGGGATTGATAAGATGATTTAAAGGAGTTTAAATCATGTGAGTTTCGAATAGAACTCACAATTACATATTATACTACCAACATGGACATGAACCCAATAGGTCACACACATATAGAGAAAAGGGTAAAATAGTAAAATAACAAGGATAATAATATTTGATATTATTATGAAGGTAGAGAAGTGAATAAGATAATAATTAATTAAAGAGTTTAATTAATTATGATCAAATAAAATTGTCCGCGGAACTTTTGAGAAATGTTCTGCAAAATTGGACCTAATTGAAATAATGTATTTTATGATTAATTATTATTATCTTATAAGTGTTATAAGACTACTATAAGTGTTATAGGACTGATATAATAATTAATAGGTCCATTGGAGAAATTATAAAGGGCCAAAGGAATGAAGAAGTTAGAGGAAGCCCTCCAGAAGAGGGCCACACGCCAACTCCATACAGAAGGGCTTAGAGGGCTTTTTCTTGGACAAAATTAATTTATATATGTTACATAAGTGTTATGGAACTTACATATTTAATTTGGTTGGATTTGGAATCCATTTGGGTATTTAAATTCAATTAGATGCACAAAGGGCCTAGTTTGTGGATTTTGTGCATAGACTTTTATGAAAAGGTTTAAATTTGATTTAATTAAGCCCAAATGATTATAATTAATTCCAGAGGCCCAATTAATAATTCTCCAGCAATTTTAAAGAGCCCAATCTCATTAAGGAGTTGGAATTTTAACCTAACTATAAAAGGCCAACTAATGAGAATTAGGGTTAAGTGATTAAAACAAAAGGAAAGTCTTTTTCTTTATTCTCTCTCCCTTTTTGCGCCAACTCCAAGCTAGCTTCTTGGAATTTCGGCCAGCCCTAGTTGAACACCAATTTGTTGGTTCAATTTACCCCTCTCTAGTGTGGATTACTCATTGGAGGTGTTCGATTTTGGACACTGTGGTTTGCGACAACCCGGTGCGAAGTAAAATCAACTGTTCAACAAAAATCAAAGGTGATTTTTCTTATTCTCATATAGTTATATTGTGTATTCATGGCAAGATCTGATCTAATGGTTAAAAAATTTTAAAATTCCGCTCATGTATGTGATGCATGTAACCGTTAAATTCCAACAGGCTGATCCTAAATGTCTCTCTCCTTAGGTACATCTTGCACTATAGCGTCTAGACCACACCTCTCTTTGGTCCCTAGGACAATCAATAAGTAACACTGACCTTTATCTCCCTAAATTGACTCTACGATCTTTATGGTAAGTGCAGCCTGTAAATCCACATAAATATCCTCTTAAAGAGGGTCCCTAAACCTACTCTCATCTACCTTTAATGCTAGTAGTAATTGGGTCATGATGCCTTTTATGCAAATCTGTATGGTGGACTGAGTGGCCACTCTTACCAGTGAGGTGATGATCTCATAGGTATTGTCAACATACCTATATTCTCACATCCTTCATAAACTGTGATCTCACCTAAATTAATTGACTTGGGGCTCCTTGTGCAACCCAAGTAGGATGTGGATAATACCTTTTGAATAAACTGATATGCCTAAGTGGATAGCATCATGCTCTTTGCTGTATCTAATTGGAATCTAACCCTCATAAGTTACACTGCCATTTATCTGGTTTGGTCCACTATCTTGTCTGGTGTGACCACATTGAGCCTAATTGAAAAACCCATGTCCTCAATAAATCGCCGGCATGTAATACTATAGTGAATGCCCAATGCCAATAACTGCATCACACCCTCCTCGATGTCTAATCTTTATAGGCCTCCATACTCTAGAGTAGCTAAAACCTCCCTAGTGACATCTGGGTAGGTCTAAAAAGCCGAGGCAAAGAACTCTTTTCACTTTATCGCGGGCAATAGTTGGTTAATCTCCTATATCAGCCTAATAGACTGTAGGAACTTTTTGGACATAAAGCGGTTGGCTCAAAACTGAACCTGTAATAGTGCTCAATATCTGCGAGCCTACTATGGTGCCATATGCAGGTATAGGTGGGGCCAGAGTAGCATATGAGGTCCTTTGAAGCATTCTATAAAAGATTATATGTTAATTTTCTATGATTGACTTATGTTATAAGTAAATTAGTGCGTTAGATTCAGTCAAAATTTCAACAGCATGTGGAGACACTAGGTTTTGAGGTAACTTTTGATCAGTGTTATTTTCCAGTGTCTAGTATGTATACTAAATCAACTAGTAATATAGGGAAATAAGATTAAGATCTTGAATATCGCACCTAAGGGAACATAGATTGCTAAGCAAAATATCTATGTTTAAATTAAATTAATTTAAGATTATTTCCCAAGTTTTTGATTCAAAGACAAGAACTAAGCTAAACCAAACGAAACTAACAATAAAGCAAAATAAAAACTAAAATTAGACTGACATGATTTAAAAATAAAGCAATAACTAAAACACTTTACTGAAAGAACTATCCACCTCAACTTCCATTGCAAAGATTTAATTTTAAAAGGACACAAGTGATTTTTGAAAAACTAGATAAATAAAGCCAGATATCTTAGACAAGAATATCATTCTAAGCATTAAATCTTTTTGTTAGGAATAATCCAAAACTTAGCATAAAAATCCACTTTAAAACTCTTAGAGATCCATTAAATCCTCTTTCAAGTAAATTTAACTCTAACCTATTCTTAGTTTAACTTTTCTTAGTATTAACTCACTTTTACCAATACATAATTACATCTAAATTAGAAAATAATCATGCTTCAATACTAATAAACCAATCTAAGAACATGCATATCATAGATCATACTTAAATCAATTATTAACTATTAATCAAATAAATTAATAATCAATCTTAATACAACCAAAGATAAAAATTTGCCCAAAACTAAGAAATAATCAAACTCACATTGAATTAATGCACAAACTAAGTCATTATAATAAAAGAATGAGGGTTTAAGTTTTCCTCAGCAAAAGAAAGAAAACTATAACAACCTTATACCACTATACCGAACGTACAATGATTGAATATCACAATAGAAAGATGATAACGAATAAGGCTACACTAAACAGTCTATTGATTTTTTTTCTTAAATCACAAATTAAATTCATACCATAATATACCCATAAGGTAGACATAAGTAAAATTCATACGCTATACCTCTAATATTCACATATATACATGCCATGCCTACTATCATCCTTGAACCTTGCTTTGTTCTTGATCACCATTGTAGCATTGGCTACCCATCCTTCTATCTTTATAACCTGCACGTAGTCAACAAACTATGTGCTAAGCATTGAAATGCCTAGTGGTGGATACATATCCCAAACTTTTCATAAAAAATATCATTCACACATACACATACATGTATGCATATGCACATACATACACATATGCATGCTTCCATGAGCATCGTTTAACATTATCTATTCATTTACCATTTTGATGTGTATCCTACATTCATTCACACATGCATTTAACATGGAAAACTCTTTCAATCATATAGTAGAATACAATTATCAGTTTTATCTTTTAAACACATTACTTAGTGTTGTTGCCATTTTTATACATATCTTTCATTGATTTACAACATTACCCTTCAATTATAATTAATTATATTAATATTACTAATTGAACTCATTAAAAATACGTTTAATTACCCTTTAATGGTAAATTGCAACATTACCCTTCCATCATAATGCCACTACGTATCTTTACTTTCACACTAAACTTCTTATTTGACATGCAACCTACCATTGAATCTCAAATACCTCACTTTATAGCAAAATACATACTGATCCTTAATTTTTCAATTAATTACAAAACTGTCATTTTTACATCTTATTTACAATTTTGCCATTAGTTCACTTATTTTCACTCTAATTTCATTATTTGGCATATAAATTACCAATTGGTCCTCGTTTTAACATTTTCATGTCAAATTACATTTTAGTCCTCCAAGACTACAAAGTTTATCTTTAAGCTATTCGTTCACTATTTTATCATCTTTACTCATACATTCATAATTTAATCACTTTTTCCCATTAAATTCATTATTTTGGTAAATTATCATTTTGATCCTAAACTTTTCATTTTCTTTCATATCAGTCCTTTTTCACTATCATTTTCATTTACATTTCACTTTTTACACTTTTAAGTCATTTTTACCACTATGCCCTTAGTACAATCTCAACAAAAATCTTTATACCGAATATATGGGATGTGGATCCCATGGACCTACAGCAATGCAATAGGGGATGATCTCGAATGACCAATCCACCTTAGATCAGAACAGAAACTATGGGATATCATTATGATCTTACCATAGCAAAGTAAGTTGCCATGATTTGCATAGCGGTATGGGTGTCCTTATGGCTAGTCAATCATATTTTGAACTAGATTTTAACCTCTTGACCACTACTAAAGGCTACATTTTTTGCTCATTTCAGAATCACTTTTCACAGTTTTGACATTTTTAGTAACACCCCAAATATGGCCTTAGTAGAAAATATAAAAATTTAGAACATGTATCTGCAATTTAAATGTTCATTTCATCTAATAAGGTCACTATAGGGTTAAGGAAGTGATTTTTCATATGAAAAATGTGGGAATTTATAATATATGATAAATATAAGGGTTAATTTATAAATAGATTTTATTATGGGGCTAATGTTTAAAGAAAGTTAGGAGTAGGGTATGAATTAGGAAAGATTATAAATTGAAAGGCAATTTTGCTGCATGCAATTAAAGAAGGGAGTAAAAAGGAAGTTTTCTAATCATATAAATGGAAAGAGGTTAGTAGGAGAGAGAAAAAGGAAATCATTTTGCTAGTGGTGTTCATCTTGGCCGACACTTTCTCTCTCTTCATTCTCCTTTCTTCTTTGTTCCTTTCTTTCAAAAGATCAAACTTTTTCCTCACTCTTAATTTTCGTTGAATTCAGATGCATGTGATGATGTATGAGAGAATTCTTGAACTCAATTGCTAAGGTAAGGAGAAATTGAATATTCTCTTCTTTTTCTCCTTGTTTTTTCAATGGTAGGATTGTATATTTTGATGGAAAGGAAGATTCTGGATTTTTAATGCAAATTTATGTGCTTTGTTGTAGAGGAAGATAGTAGTAAGAAGAATAAGAGCAAAGGAGTTTTGAAGGAGCAGGGATTTCTATTGGTTTCGTCTAAGGTATGGGATGTGTGTGCCTTGAGATTATGTGATTCTTCTTGTCTTACCCCATGTAGGCAATGGAAGTCTTGATTAGAATATAGAAATGTTAATGCATGTTAAAAATGAAGAAGGGATGTATATTTTTGAAAAGGATTATTCCCTAATAGTTTGACTTGGTTCTATAATTTTACTGTTGTAAGAGATCTTAGCATGATAAGGACTTTATCTAATTGAGTTATACATCTTCATCATATTATGTGTTGATGGTAAAGTTATGGAATCTCAGTTAAAGGTATTAATGTATTATGAATTTTGAGGCATGAAATAGGGGTTTAAGTAATGTAAGCTTAAGAAAGTTAATTAGGCATAAAGTGGAATCTATACAAGAGTTGTTGAAGTGTTGAAAAGATAGTGAGATTGTACAATCCAGGTATGTTGCACTCACGATACTGTTCGTGATCGCGACAATGTACTATAAGTGAATTGCTACTTTCGCTTTTGTCGCACTTGCGACCATAGTCGCGCTCGTGACTTACTTGCATAGTGCGTGCTTTTCCTTTAATGCTTTACTTTATGGTGTGATGATAAATATACTATTTTTTGACACCCCTACATACCATGTATAAAACCATAGCATGCCAAACATTCACATGAGCAGAGTATTGAAATATATATATATATATATATATATATATATATATAGTTAAAGGATGTTTAATGAATTCTTGGGATATTATATGATAAAAGAAACTAAATGGCATGATATGTTATAGAACTTTGTATAGGAGGCATGTGTTATTATTAGCAACTTAACAGGTATGTTCTACTACTTGATTTTTTTTTAAAAACAAAGAGGGGCATGTGATGCATACATATGATAGTTATTGGTAGTAAACTTAAAGAACATGATAGGATATGTGTTAGATGCTTTTGAAATAAATGATATTTTAGCAAGACTATGAACACTTGACATACGTGAAGATAAATCGTTCAAGTATTTGATCATGATGATATGCACGTTCAAATGCAGATATGTGTAATGCTATGAGAATACATGAATGCATGTTTATACACTAAAGAATTGTGTATTATAATATGATCATATGCATTGGCAAGGTTTATGATATAAGTGCAAGCATGATGTTTTAAATGAACATGAAAAACTATATTACCCACTACTAGAGTTCCACTGTGGATAGATAGGTGCCTATATGGATATTGAGCTGCCATCATTGACCTTTTAGGTTTAAAGTACAGTTGATCCAATTGGATCATTCACAACCCCTTTTGGGTTGTTTGTTGACCCTGTTTGGGTTCTTAACCGGTCCATCGTACAGTTAACCTTGTTTGGGTTCATAGTTTTGATATCTTTGGATATCCATCGTTTGATACTCTCGGGTATCCATCGATCCTGTTATCCACTCTTAGAACTTAAGCAGGCTAAAGTAAAGCACTATTGTTTCACAGTTAATCACAGTATGATTTATGCATCGGATATATGGATTATCATGTTTAACAATGGTTCCTAAATCATGTATTGGTATCTATTTACATTATGTATAGATCTCTTTATGAATTGTTTAGATTCAAGTAAGCTGAATAAATTGAAGGGTTACCTTGATGTTTAAGATATTGTGCTTTATTTTATACTTATTCCTAATATGTTAATTTTGTTATTTTTAATTGTTTTTGTATATCATATATTTCTGACAATCCCTGTGAGTGGTTGTCTTTCATGTTTAGTATCTCCACTAAGCTATATAACTTAGTATGGGTTATTTTGATCCGTGTAGGTTTTGGTAGTCAAGGATTTTGCACAGGAACGTTCTTTGCTTCAGGATAGGCCAACACCAGTCTATAGAAGTTGATGTAGGAATTTTGATAAATTTTGTATAGTTCCTTACATGTTTTATATGTATAAAGTTTGTAATATATATGCATGTCACATGGAGGTTAAGGTTGTAATAAGGTCATAGTGAGAATGCTAGTATATGGATGCATTTAGAAGCTAGTATGACTTTTTTCAAATGTGCTGGAATGCTAAATGCTTTGCATGATAGTGAAATGACTAAGATAGTTGAATCTAGTAATATTAAGATAATGGGTTGCACAATGAGTCACTATGCTCATTCAAAATGAAATATATATGAATGATGTGAGAAGCTTAATTAGAATACAAGTTATATGATTAGACGGATCAGGTGATATGAATGCATATAGATGTTAATCGAGTTAACTACTTAACATAAAATGTTTTAAGTAAGATTGCATTATTTATAATAGAGATGTTAGTATAGAGTGTTCCATTTTCATTTGCTTTTTCATTTTAGTACATTATCCATTCAATTCTTTCTTTTCATTTTAGTATACTATTCATTCATTTCTTTCATCAATTTTACACATCTGACTTTTTCACTTGCTTTTGCATTTCAATACATTAGACATTCAACTTTTCTATCACATTTGCATATATTATGAGTTATCTCATTATAATTCACCATTTTCACTTATTTTATGAATTATTTCACCATAATTCAACAATTTCGTTTTAAACATAATGCAATTTCATTCTAAAAAATATTTATATAAATTCCATAAATTCTAAATAAATTCATGGACACTTCTTTTCATGTTTAAATTCATTTTAGGCCATTACCCATCTTATATCCCACATATTATGCCTTAGTATATACTAAGGGTTCATTTTCTTATTTGTTATCTTTATTTTTGACCCTGTCAGTAGCTTTAATTTCAATCTTTGCAATCTATTTATTTACTTTCCAGTTTATTTACATTTTCTTTTGGTCTCTGCTCTCTTTATTCTTTGACACAAAACTCATCGCAATATTATTATACCGTTATTCATTATCTTACTTAGATCCTTACTGCTATTAATACTTCAACATCATTTAACTTTATTTGTTAGTAATTTAAATTATAATCTTTAACATGACTTAATTTTTATTTAGTCCCTTGCAACCCCTTAAGTTATGATTTTATCCTCCACCAGTATTTTCTTGTATGAAATTACCATTATTTCTTTCTTTTTCACACTTAAACTTTTATATAAGGGGAAATTATTATTTATTCCCTGAACTTCATTACTTTACAGCTTTATCCCTTTAGTTCACTCTTATTTTTAAAATTGCCATTGGTTCTTACTCTACATTTTAATTCACTATACTTTTGTGGAACTACAATTTAGTCCCTAGAACAGTTGAATTACCATTTTATTCTTTTTCCTAAATGTTTTGAAAAATTACAATTTACCTTTAAACTTTTAATTTCTTTCATTTAGGTCCTTTATCACTTTAACTATATCATTTTCCATTCTTTCCATTATTTTCATTTCATCTTATGTTAAACACTATTAACATGCATTCATTATTCATTAATATTTGACATATTCCTTAATTTATTCTTAATATCCAACCGTCCTAATATAATATAATTCATTTCAATCATCTTTGTAACAATTTAATTACTTAAATCACTCCCTTTCATGTTCATTATCATAGATCCACACTTAATTAACTTAAAAATCACAAAATCATTAAGAATTCCTTAAGCATACCATTCGGCCATAAGAGGTCTTCCACTTAAATTTATTTTCTTCTACAATTAAATCATTCAAAACACCATTTTTAATCCTTTCAATCATTTCTATAGCAATTATTTCAATTATTCATGCATTAATCATATACATGCATAACACACATAACCACAAATCAAACCAAATCAATGGAAATTAAGGGATAATGTATCCACTTATCTTAGATTCACTTTCTTCACACTTTAATCTTCCTCTTTGTAGCTTTACCCCATCAATCATCATCATTTCCTTTAAAAATCCTAAGTGGCCAAATATGTAAAGGTATAAAGCCATCATTTTCTTTGCTCTAAAATTAAATCTAATATCACAAATGAGCTCTACATACCTTAATCTATCTATATAAACCTTTAAATCAAATTATAAAGCTTGAATCCTCAAACCTCATTTTTTATACATAACTTGATAAATCTTGATTTTCCACTTCAATTACTCCAAATTGAGCTTAGATATGTCCACCATGTGAAAAAGAAGCCTTGATTTGCTTGGGAGAGTAAAATTTGGTGGAAGATTTAGAGAGAGAAAATAAAGAAATTCTTAAATGGTGGAATGGCCAATTTGGCCAAGAAGGAGAAATAGGAGAAAGGGAGAAGCTGGGTGAATTCTTTGAAAAATTACAATTTTTTTTGGCTCTTTATACGGCTTGTTTGGGCTGGACTTGGTTCAACTAAAGAGGTTGGGCCTAATCAATTCCAATTAATGCACTTTAAATTATTTCTCTCTTTTTCTAAGCTCAAATATACTTAAAAGTAATTCCATAATTCTTAAAATAATAAATTAAGCCTCCATATTTTCAGCTCAATCGGAGTCCATTTCTAATCCAATTTACTCAAATTGATTCGATTGTCAAACTTTTTGTGTTACCATAAAATCACTTTCTCACTATCAAATAATTCTAAATGCTAATTAGAGCTGAATTGGAACTTCTTGTAATTTTTAAAGATCATTTGCTATTTTTAAAGGCTCGATCAAATTCATGATCAATTGATTACTACTTAAACTGAAATCATTATTTTTCTCTTACTTCTTGTGTTCAAACCTTCCTAAAAATGCTTCCATAATTCACAAAATATATTCATTAGGCTCCAAGAATATTTTTGAGTAAATCAAATATTATTTTTCGATCTGATTCACTTTTGCCAGTCTGATAACCTATTTTTTAAAGTCACTAAAAAATTAATTTTTCATTACAATATAATTGTACTCATCAATACGAGCACGTTCGTATTTTTAAATTATTTTTCTGAGGTTCGTAGCATATTTTATGGTCTAGTCAAACTAGGTAGAACTAGTCATATTCCAAATTTAGGAGTGACTTAACTTCCTAATATCTTTTCAAAGCCCGAACAACTTTTGTTTGACCCCAAATTTGAACTGCAGACTCCTGCTAACATGCTCTTTCCAATGATTAAATAAAATATTTTTTTAACTTCCATAGATACTTTTCACCCTGGTATCACTATTCACAATCAAAAAATACTATTTTCAATTAACCTGATATTTGGGCCATTATAAAAACTACTTACCAAACATGATGAAAATTAAATAAAAACTAAGATAAAGAGATACAATACTTATGAAGCTTCAAACTTTGCTCTTGATGACTTCAATAGAAAGCTTAAGTCTTTAAGAAATTGTAAACTAAGAAAATAAGAAAACAAAGCTAAAAACTAAGCTAAAAATACTGTATAATAACTAAAGAAAAACTAAGAAAATTGTAATAATAACTATCTCTTGAAGTTGGTGCTTTAAGCATGCTTTTATAGCCAAAGAAATTTTGTGCCTTGGAACTTCCTAATCCAAAAAGGATTTCAGTTTGAGTTGAAATAGGAAGTTTTGAATCATTATTTCTATAAAGACTTAGGAGAGTGGCTTTGGCAATCAGGAGCGTGACTTATATGCTCAGGAGAGTGAAATGCTCTTTGGGTAAGTGCTGAAATCACTCATGAGAGTGTTTGGTCACTCAGGAGAGTGATAAAATCACTCAACCAAGTGAATCCTTATTGTTCCTCACGAGATTCAGTGTTCCTTCTTTCCAAAATTACAAATTTGCCCCTTATCCTTTCTTCAATTATGCCCTGAAAAACACCAAAACTTACATTTAAACCTAAAAATGCATAAATTAACTAATTAAACATAAAATCAACCAACTTATTACTAAATTAACTAATTTAAACACTTAAAAATGCATTAAAAATGATAGCATAATTCACAAGTATCAAATACCCCACATTTAGTCTTTGCTTGTGTAACACCTTTACTATATCTTCGACTGGTGATTTAAGCACTAAGCCAAATTTTTTTTCTATACTTAAAATCATATACTGAACCAATTAATCTATTATTCATAAATTCTTTCTCATCAATAGTAATTATAATTTAAACTTGTCAATTGACCTATGACTATCCAATTTACTGATTTATTTTTATATAAATCCAGCAATATAACAGCTTACAAACCTGCTTACCCAACTTGAAACGTAGACAATCCACAGCCCCTTAGGGGCACAATAATTATAAACAATATATACATCACATCCATTCATCCAATCTCATATCAAATTTCACCCATTCAAATTCACTTCATGTCAATATATATATTTACATATACATAACTACTGTTCAAATATACTTAAATCATTTACTTCAAAATTTGCTAAATATATGCATGCCAAACAAAATAATAATCTCTAACTATCTCTTTTTGCATTGAAATGTTACTCCCTTGAGTACTGTGCTCCACTCACTCTTCAGAATCTACATACAGTAAACACTACGTGCTAAGTATTAAATATGCTTAGAGATGATTATAAATTAAAGAATTCCATAGACAAGCATAATTGCATTAATTATGTAAAATTCATTAAATTTTCTATCAAACATACAATTGTCAATGTATTTAACATTCAATACTAATTAATACCATTACTTTGGTAAACTTTTTAATTGAGTCCTTAACTTTACATTTAATTCCAAAATTGCATTTTTTACACTTTAATTACACAATTACCACTAGTTTACTTATTTTCACTTCACATTCAATTATTGGCTTACAAAATTACTAATTGATCCTTATTTTAAATTTTTCATGAAAAATTATATTTTAATCCTTTTAATTCACAAAAGTTCATTTTCAGACTGTTTGCACACTATTTCTTTCCATTTTTACCCTTTATTCATTACGTTGTCATTCTTACTCATTAAATTCAATATTTGGAAAATTACCCTTTTACCGCTAAACTTTTCATTTCTTTTCAATTAAGTCTTTTTTTTATTCTAAACTTTATTTTTAGTTTTTTTATACTTTGAGCTTATTTTTACATTTATGCTCCTAGTACAATCCTAACAGAAAATCATCACATCGGATATACGGGATGTGAACCCTATGGTCCATAGTACATATTGAGAAATGACCTCGAATGATTATTTCTTATAGAACATAATACAAATAAGATCAAATACTATAGGAGATCAGTATGATCCTGCCATTGCAAAGCAAGTCGCCATGACTTGCACCATGGTATGGATGTCCCTATGGCTAGCCAATTATATCCTGAACTTAATTTTGACCGCCTGACCACTACTAAGGGTAAAATTCTCTTCTTTTCAGAATCACATTTCAGATTTTTGACATTTTCAATAGCTTTTTCAATTCAGTACATCAGTCAGTCAATTCTGTCATCACTTTTGTACAGGTTATAAATTATATCACTATAATTTATTGTTTTTACTTAAATTATGAATTAATTCTTAATAATTCAACAATTTCACTTTATACATAAACTAATTTTCTTTTAAAAAATATTCAACTAATTTCCATAAATTTTAATAAAATTTATGGACATAATTTTTCATATCTAGAGTCATTTTAAGGCATTTAACATTGAAAATACACAAAATAAACTTTGATTTTCACTAAGAAGCAATTCGGCCAAGTAGGGTTATCTACCTTATACATTCTTTTAATTTAATTTAAACATTCTAATAGCCATATTTAAGGTTTTAAATCATTGTTCTAAGTTTAATTTCAATTAACATGCATTTTTCCTAAGTGTGTTTAAGTTTCATAAAGAAAAATCATGCCAAAATGAGAGAAATAGATGGATTTCATAGTCACTAACCTTATACCCTTGTTTTAGCTCCTCTAAGCTTCCTTTTCCTTGCCTTTAGCCTTGGAAGGTTGTCCCTCACTTGGAGAACCTATATGGGCCAAAAATTCAATCAACCAAAACCTTAATTTTTTGATCTCTTTTGCTCAAATTAACATATAAATGGACTCTAGGCACCTAAAAATACTTGTAGGGACTCTTAAACCAAATTAAATCCTTAGTTTTCCCTTACCTCAAAATGACTTTTTCACTTTCACACTTGATTTCTCTTATTTTTTCTCTATGTAATCAAAGAGTAGAGACTTAGAGAATATTCTAGGTAGATAAAACTTCACCTAGGATGCTTGGATTTGGATGATGAAGAGAGAGAAAGCTTGAAGAAATGGAAAGAGAGATAGCTATGGTGGTTCATTCAAAGAAGGAGGAAGCAATGGTTGAAGGGATAAGGATGAGACACCAAAAAAATCTCCCTTTTTCCCTTTTATATAGGTGTAAGTAGGTTGGGCTTTGGTTCAACTAAGGCCCCCTCATTTAAGGCCTATTTCTCCCATTTTAGGCCTAATAAGCCTTTTTCCCGCAATTCTCTCACTTTCTATATCTAAATTATCCCAAATTTAATTCCATCATTCTTATCATATCTAAAATAGGTTGTACATAAAATTTTAACCTAATTAGAGTCCGTTACTGGTTCGATTTAATAAGATCGATCTGATTCAATAATTACCTGTGCCATTAAAAAATTAACTTTTTATAGCAAAAGATTCTACACATAATTTTAGGTAAATCTATAATTTTCTGGCAATTTTTAGAACTCATTTTCTATTTTTAAAGGCTCAATCAAATCTACGTCAACCTAATTAACCTTTGAATCGAATTGCTTCATTTTTCTTCTTTTTGACCTTTAGAGGTCTATTTGATCTCGATTTCAATTTAAATTTTAATCTTGGATTAACCATGATGAATGTTTTTTGATGGTCAAATACAATATTTTTTACCTTCGGATGTACTTTTCATCCCGAAAGCACTGTTCATTATCAGAAAATACTATTAATGATTGATTCAATGTTAAGGCCATTAAAACTTGCCCTTGAGCAAATTTGAACAGACTAACTTCTCAAAATTATCAAACCTTAACTAAGAATTATGCATTTCAAAACTATGCTTAGCAATTAACAAGAGCACTTAATAAAATCTAACTAGAATAAATTTAAACACGACTATATAAGCTAGTTTCCTTGTATGTGTGCAAGACCAAAATATTTTAAGCTCTTTTCAAAATCAAAAAACCAATGCAAATTAATAATCAAGCTTAGAACGAATTTACCCTAAGTTTACAAATGGTTACACACTTGAAATTTTAGAAACACCATAGGCCTCTCCTTTAACACTAAAACCTGAATGTCATTTTTGCTAAACAACTCAAAAGCAAAACTTAGAATCACTTAGGTCTTCATTAGGTTGTAATGAGGTTAAGATGTTTGCTATCAAAGAATGGATAAGAGATAATAAAAAAGAATAGCCACTCTATGATAAGATAAACCAAATTCCAAAACAATAATTTAATAAGTAAATACCCCTTTTCCCTTCTTGTTTTTCCAATAAGAAATTAAGCATATTTAAGAAAAAACAACACTAAAATCCCTCATGAATTTCTTAATTCAACCACTTGAGAGAAGACAAAATTATCTTTCCCTTGTAAGAACCCCAAACTTAACATTTTGCCATGTATGCTAGCTTTATTTTAATGTTTTCTTTCTTTTTCTCTTCCTTCTTTTCTTTATTTTTTTTATTTTTTTGTGTGTTTTAGCTTCATTGCTGGCAATGCAATGATAAAAAGGATAATTACAAGGCAAATCTTTCATTATTTTCTTTACTTTAATAACAAACCTTGACAAAAGTATTCCAAGAACCTTCTTTACTACATTTTTCTATTACCCCAAAAAAATTAATCTATCCAATTCTAGAGTGGCCAATTTTAGAAGGGAAGATAAAGACTATTTAGGCTATATGGTAAATAAATAAGTGTAACAAGAAAAATAAATATGGCACACATTAAACATGCCTCATTAGGCTCAAAATCGCTAACAAAGGACAAATATATCAAAAAGGTAAGAAAATAGTCTAAATATAGCTCAACAATATAAATTATGCCTAAATCACTTTTTAAGTTATTTTGAGTTGTTTCTATACTTCGAAGGGTGATGAGGAAGGTTCTAGTATTCTAAAACTCCTTACTCAACTATTTCAATGCATAATTTTTTCTTATATTTCAAAAACTGGTCTTTTATGCTAAAAAAATAGAAGCTCACAAATATAAGTCAAGTTGAATGTTAAACTAGCTAAAAATTCATTAAACAACATATTTGTCTTAATGCTAAACAAAGATTTTGACTATTACACATTCTAAGTTCAAGTTTAACTAGTTCATTTTTTAGAATAAAACTAGGGCCAAATAAACTAAATGTAAAATACATGATAAATAAACTAACTATATTACTTACATGCAAACTAAAAACTAAACATGCGAACTTAAAAACCAAACTAAACAAAGTGACACAAAAAACAAAATAACTAAAACAATTCATGAGAAAGACAAGAGAACTCCTCTGAATTGATCTTCAAACTCTAGCTTAGCTGAGCTCTATCCCCCTCTTTAAATTCTTGCTGTCCTAAGCAAAGTAAGAAAAATATTAGCTCACTACACAAATTTTGATGAACAAGTAAGTGCTCAAAAGAAATGGAGATGATAGCAATACTACACTTGACTCAATGTAATACTAGCACAAGCAAAGAACCATAATCAATCAAAGATGAGACATGAAATCAATTAAATTGAGTGAACAAGCAAACATGTCTCTAAAACCAATATAGTACAGTAAATCAGGCTTAAAATCATGATAATTAAGTGAAGAAATGTACCTAGGCCAAACTTGCTTTATTGCTCAAGGTACCATATGAAATGTTGCATGATTGACAACAAGTGTGAATGAAGGATCTCAAATCTAAGGGTAATTGTTGATGGTTAGGCGTAATAAGATAAAGAGAGATTTTAATTGGTCATGGTAAAAACAAAATAACTAAGCCAATTTAAAAATAATATCAACCTATATCAAGCCAATAATTTAAATCAAGGATCAATCTCAAACCATAAGTAGCTAATAGTAAATGGAATGCAAATTAAATACAACTTAACTTAAGATTAAGCTCTAAGAAAACCTATGTTTAAGAACAATAAAGCCCCACCAATTCATTCAACTT
Source organism: Excoecaria agallocha (assembly GCA_037975025.1). Lineage (NCBI taxonomy): Eukaryota > Viridiplantae > Streptophyta > Magnoliopsida > Malpighiales > Euphorbiaceae > Excoecaria > Excoecaria agallocha. Next base: position 95,465,627 of record CM075807.1, on the reverse strand, counting down.
AATCTCAGCAAGTAAATCGAAGAATTGAGCAATGCAAAAACTATTGGTAAATACCTATAAAATTTGAAAATAAAAAATGAAAACCTAAGTGTCATTTTTAGGGCCCAAAATAGGCGGTTACGAAAGGCAAGGCACTTGTAAGAATTTCCATCTCAAAATGAGCCTTTTGAAAATATGTTATAATAAGAAATCAGACAATTGTAGCAAAAGTTATGATAAAAATAATATGGGCTGTAATAAAGAATAAAAAACTAGAGCTCTTTGAGTGAGGGAGTGCTTTAAAGCTAAAACTAAAGGTTTAGGTGAGTGAAAGAAAGAACTTAAGTGAGTGTGTGCAAGAGTGAGGGAGAATTATGGGTGAGTGAGTGTTAAAACCAGACACTTGGCTAAGTAAAGAGGTGCACTTGGATGAGTGAAAGGATTCAGGTGGGAGAGCGACTGATTTGGTGAGGAGGAAATAAAGTTACATAGGATGGATTTGGGTCACTCGGCTGAGTGCTTCAAGGTTGGAACTAAAGGAGCAACAAATCACAAATTATACAAGAGATAAAAATTGATACTCAGGAGAGTGGTCAAAGCCACTCGATTGAGTGGTATAAGGCTGTCCCCATTTTTTCTTTCTTTTGTCTGATTTTTCTACCTTAATTCCTCCATTAAAGTTTGTTTTCAATATTTGCTTAATTCATATTTTATTTTAACCCTTAAATGTATAAGCCAAACCTCAAAAACAACATGAATTCATGATTAACAACTCACTTGAATTAATTAAATCTTTATCAAAGTCATGCTTAATTTGATAGCATATAAACCATGTATAGTAGTAGAAAGTATAGAAAATAACTATAGCATAAATTAAATATGCCATGAATCATACTTACTCAAATAAACCTTAACCTTGAACAATCCATGTAAATTCTATTAAAACTCAATTAATTCATGCCATACCAAGTTCAAAGCAATATGCAAACCTACAAACTAGTTAAATTACATATAAAGTCCACTCTTTTACTTCAGCAAATAAATAATTCTTCCTTAAGTTTATAAATCATCAATCAACTTAAATAAGATCAAACTCCCACCTAAACAATAAGAACAACTTAAGAAGCATAAATCTTATATTAAGTGCAAGTATGTTATAATTCCCTTACCTCAAAAACTATATGAGCTCTTCAATTACCCAAGAAGAACTTACTGATATGATAATTAAGCACAAACATCATTAGAAGTAACATCATTTTCAATCCTCTAATCTCTTAACTTATGAATTGACAAACACAATAAACTTACAAAAATATGAATTAAAATATAAAAGCCTATGAAATAAAAATAAAAATATAAAAGCAAATTATTGAAAATTACATACAAAACACAAATCATATAAAAGAAAAATTGATGAAAATTTAAAGAGAAAAGCTAGAAAAGTTATGGTTTATCGAGTCCCAACTCGACTCATGTTACTCTCTAGAGGTTGAGTTTGTGATCCAAATATTGGTCTTTTCGAACTTTGTTCCTCATTTTCTCCCATTAGTAGAAGAAATTTGCCTTAGTTCACCAAAGCTAAAAATTTCACATCTTCAATAAAATACGACTCATCGTTTGGCTCTTCAAAAATGAACTCTACTGGCTCTTCTAGCCTAAATAAATTTAAGTGGACTAAATTCTGTGCTTCCACTTAAAAATTGAACATTTCTTACTCCTTTGGTAAAAAATCATCCATAAAAGGTTCAAACACACCTTCCAAATAAACACAAGACTTATCTTCAAATATGAATTGTTTCTTTTCTTCTTTATACACCTCCAAACTACATATTTCCTTATCAACCATTAATGAATGATTTATTTCCTCCTCTTTACAACCATCACCTTGAAATTGCATTGAAAAACTCAAAAGTTCTAGTTTAGATTCCAATCTTTTAATTCCTTTTTCTTTTTCTATCAGTAAACTGTCTTGACTCTTGATTGTCTCATCTTGATTCCTTAACTTTTCCTCTTGAATTCTTAACTTCTCCTTGTGAATTCTTAATATAGCCTTCCACTCTTTTTTTCAGCATAAAATTTATTCTCTTTACTCATAAGAAAGTCATAAAGAACTTTAATTTTGCAGTAACTAGCCTTTTGTGTGGCCCTCCATTCTTCTTTTTTAGCATAAAATTTATTCTCCTTACTCATAAGCAAGTCAAGAAAAACTTGATGTTTAGAGTTACTAGCCTCTTATGAAAATTATAGTTCTTAATTCTCTCTTCTCAGTTCTTCCATTTGTGCTCTCAAAATCCATGGAGAATAATACTCTTCAATAAAGGATGGTGGTATATAAACTGTTGAAAGCTGACGTGAATATTTTAAGTTTTGCAACTCCCTACCCAAATTTTGCAATTCTTGTATCTATCTCCTCAAAAGAACCAATTTATCATCTTGGATATAATCATGCTACTCCATTTCTGTCCTTAAATCATTCATTTGCTGTTGCAAAAGGAACAATTTATAATCTTGGACATCATCTTGCATCATTTTGAAAAATGACTTAAATTTTTCCTGCAAAGAACAATCATTAAATCAAAAACAAATAAAAAATCTCAAACTAAACTTGATTATAGCTATTAAATAAACAACACCGCTATTCTCTGGCAATGATGCTAAAAATTTGATTGGTATCTAGTAAGTATACTAGATTGGCTAGTAATATAGGAAAATAAGATTAAGACCCTGAATATCATATCCACGAGAATATGGATTGCTAAGATATATCTATGTTTGAATTAAATTAATCCGAGATTATTTTTCAAGTTTTTTTATTTAAAGGCAAGAACTAAACTAAACTAAAATGACAATAAAGCAAAATAAAAACTAAAATTAGACTCACATGAATTAAAAAAAAAGCAATAACTAAAAAAATTTTGCTAAAGGAACTATCCATCTTAACTTCCATTGCAATGACTTAATTTTAAAAGAACACAACTGATTATGGAAAAACTAGATAAATAAAGTTAATTATCTTAGACAAGAATGCCATTGTAAGCATTAAAACTTGTTAGAAATAATCCAACACTTACCATAAAAATCCAACTTTAAATTCCGAGAGATTCATTAAATCCTCTTTCAAGTAAATTTAACTCCAACCTATTCTTAGTTCAACTTTTCTTAGTATTAACTCACTTTTACCAATACATAATTACATCTAAATTAGAAAATAATCATGCATCAACACTAATAAACCAACCTAAGAACCTGCATATCATAGATCATACTTAAATCAATCATTAACAATTAATCAAATAAATTAATAATCAATTTTAATACAATCAAGGATAAGAATTTGTCTAAAACTACGAAATAATCAAACTTGCATTGATTTAAAGTACGAACTAAGTCATTACAATAAAAGAATGAGGGTTAAAGTTTTCCTTAGCAAAAGAAAGAAAACTACTTACCAAACATGATGAGAATTAAATAATGACTATGATAAAGAGATAAAATACTCATGAAGCTTCAAATTTTACTCTTGATGACTTAAATAGAAAGCTTTAGTATTTAAGAGAATTGTAAACTAAGAAAATAAGAAAATAAAGTTAAAAGTAAGCTAAAACTACGGTACAATAACTAAAGAAAAACTACGAAAAGTTGTAATAATAACTATCTCTTAAGGTTTGATGTATTAAGCATGCTTTTCTAGCCTTCAAAGAAGAAATTTTGTGCCTTAGAACATCCTAATCCAAAGAGGAATTGAGTTTGAGTTGAAATAAGAAGTTTTGAATCGTTATTTTCCATGAAGACTTAGGAGAGTGGCTTTGGCACTCAGGAGAGTGACTTATATACTCGGAGAGTGAAATGCTCTTTGGGTGAGTGCTAAAAATACTCGGAGAGTGAATCCCCATTGTACCTCATGAGATTCAATCTTTCATCTTTCCAAAATTACAAATTTACCATTTTAACTTCTTCTTTCTTCAATTAACTCCTTTTTTCTCTTTAATTAAGCCCTAAAAAATACCAAAACTTACAATTAAACTGAAAAACACATAAATTAACTAAATAAACACAAAATCAACCAAATTAATACTAAATTAATTAATTTAAACACTTAAAAATACACTAAAAAAATAGCATAATTCACAACTATCAGTTACCTAATGAGGAAATTTTTCTCATAAAAGACAAGGAATTGAATTTTATAGCTCTCCCTGGGTTTTTAATATTTTCAAAATAAATTTTTTCAGACTCCCCAATTTATTTCTTTCAAAATAGGTAAAACAAGGAAATCGATTTTGGGAACTTAGAGTAGTCTTAAGTATTTGAGGTCTTTCTCTGCCTACAGACTTTCAAATTGGATGATTCTAAAGCCATATGAATCTTAAGATATAGAACTAAACTTTCTTGAAGAAATCTAAATCGAGTTTAGTCTTTAAGATTCTCAAAATTAGGCTTGAACTTAGATGACCCAAATCTATCGCTGCACCTAGACTAGTCTGTAGTATTTTGAACACATCTTCCTTTGCACAACTTATTTTGAGGTAAATTCAATTGTGATAGAAAATACACTCATTTTAGAACAAATTTTATGGAAAGATTATGACCTAATTTGGAACCCACTATTCCCATCAAATTTTCAAATTTAGAACATCAATTCTGTCCCAAAAAATTTCCTAGGAGTAGTAGTTAGTATTTTGGCCATAAATCCCAATATACAAACCCAAATTGAGTGATTCTTAATTTATTAGAAATCTAAGACATAGGAGAACAAATGCCAAGAAGAATCTTGTTAGAAAAATGGCATATTCTAGCCTAAAAATAGGGAAATATTTCAGATTAGGGGTCAATTATCTGAGTTGCACCCGAAAGTGAGTATTGGCCCAAAAATCTTGAACTCGAAAAAAAAAAGAAATGGGAAGACCCAAAAAATTTTAATTCCTTGATCCTTAAGATTGAGCCCCTCACCCTTTTAAACCGTTATTTTATATTTATTTTCATTTTTAGTATAATAAGTTGAATTTCCATTTTTTCTTTAATATTTTCTATTTTTTTGATTTCTTGTTTTTAGCTATTAATTAGTTTATTTCTTTATTTTAAGTTTGTTTTAATCATAAGAACATGGATAACTAACTAAAAACATGTAAAAAATTTATTAGCTTAAAAATGAAAATTACTTTTCATCATCTTTAACCTTTAATTTTTAAGTTTTAATTTGGTTTATTTTGAGTTTAATTCGCTTAAAATGATTTTTAATCATTTCTAAATGATTTTTAAGAAAATTCGGTAAGTTTTTCTAAGCATCTTTATGTATTATATGAATTATGTTTGGAAAAAATGGAGTTTTTCATCCCTGCATGTATTTTTGTTTTTCCAAACCCTTTAGCGATGCTCGATTTTTTCCATCGCTAAAGGTTTCTTTTGGGCGCTACTTGATCATGTTGTGGCTGACAGTGAACTTTTAGTGACCGAACTTTATAGCGATGCTAAAAAGCTTCCGTCGCTTAAGGTCTCCCTCCTTTTCTTCCATCCTTCTACCTTGTATCCATGCTTTTGGTGATACTTTTTTTCTCTTGTTGCTAAAATTTTCTACCTTATATTTGCATGGCACTATTCAAATTGGCCACCTTTACACGTTTTTTTTTCTTCTTTTCCCTTTTATTCGTTTTACTTTGTTATTTTAATTTCTTTTATTATTGATTTTGTTGTTATTATTATTATTATTATTATTATTATTATTATTATTATTGTTGTTGTTGTTGTTGTTGATAATATCATTGTTCCTTTTATTATTTATTTCAACTACTAATTTTATAATTGCTTTTTTATTATTTTATTATTATTAAAATAATTGCTATATTGTTTTGCTTATTATTATACAAATTATATATATATATATATATATATTATTACTACTACATATTATTATATATATACATTTATTATTATTATTATTATTATTATTATTATTATATATTTACTTTCTTTGCAATTCATTTTATTTTATTTCATTTCTTTTGCTATATTTTAATAAATAAATGTACGATTATATATATGCACCTATATATATATGCGACTACATTTATTTATTTTTATTTTCATAATTTTTGGTATTTAATTTTTTAATAAATAAATATATCAGTCTTATATATACACACACGTGTATATATATACGCATTTATTTATTTACGCTTTTTCATTTATTTATTTACATTTACATTTATATTATATTATATTATATTATATTATATTATATTATATTATATTATATTATATTATATTATATTATATTATATTTCTATATATATATATATATATATATATATATTACCTTTATATATTATATACACTATTATTTATTTACTTACTTTTAACCATTATATCTATCATCTTTTTCATTGCACACACAAGCATGTGGCAGGTGTAGGCATTTGAAGGCCATGGCAAATGAGTCATGGTTATTTGTAAATTTATAATTTAATTTAATTTTTTATTTTACAATTAGTCTGTAATAATAATTGCTTTTTCAAATGCTAACTTAAAAACTCGCCAAATCATTTTATACAAGTTTGAGTGGACCAATGTCCCATTTTTCATGCCTAAAATAATATGTAAAAATGCAAAGATATTTCTTTATAAACACAAATGATTCTTTTACATTAAAATTATTTAACACGATTCTTTTAAGGCCATATAGGCTTAATGTCCTTATTTTTTATCCAAAATAACTCAAAACTCTACCTTTTATAAATGTGCATGCGAATACCAACACTCTCATCTAAATAAACTCAATTAGTTTCCTAAGTTATGTATTATTTTATTTTTATATTTATTATTATATTCTTTAAATGCTTTCAAATGCGATGTCCTTATTGCTTTCAATATAACTTGATTTACGGATTTCAAAAGTGCTTGAGTGCTCATTTTTTTTTTAGCATGATAACTCATGTGAGAAAAGAGATAAAATAATTTATCATTAAAACCCATTTATAACACTAACTAAAGGTATGAATAAGAGGGAGGTTCCGAACTTATCTTTGGTTTTGGCCTTATAAGGTTAGAACTCATTTTTTAATATTTTATTGGGTGGCAACTCCAAGATACCTTCCTTATGGTGCTCAACAGACGTCCTTATAGGTTGATTGCCAATAATAGAATAAAGGTGCCTTGAGATGTTATCTCATACCTTTTTGAGGTTCGAGACTTGATGAATTGGTTTGATTACCTCTCCATTGTAAAGCGACTGGCTTTCATAAGTTAAATAAACCTTTATCCAATCTCAAGTCCTAAAAAGCAAACTTTTAAGAAATAGCCAGATACAGATTAGGGGTTCGGCGTGCATCACAGTAGCAACTCCACTAAGGACCCATGAGATTTTTCTTTGAAAGTGCCTTTGGTTAATTTAATATAAATGGGTTTAAGATTAAAGATTTTTTATCTCTTTTCAAAAAGTTGAATAACATTTATACTATAGCTTTAAAATTGAGTTAGGCATACCTCTTTTAATCTAGTGTATTCCCAAAGCATGACCCTATGTTCACTTAATGTAAGTAAGTGTTAGGGAAGACTATAATCCGAAGCCTCATGCCTTTATGAAATATCAAATAGTGACCCAATCGGTCATCATGCTCGTGATGAGCTAGACCCATTGGGCATATTTCAATTTACTTGGATTGTTTAAATACATAATGACCAAAATCTATTTTCATACACCTTAAATAAAGAGCGGCTATGCTGCCAATTTTTCACCGTGCACCATATGCATTCATTAGATTTCTTGTTAACCCATTAGCTAATCCTGCCTAGGAAAGAGAGTGCACGAGCTCCTATGGGGGAGCAATAAGGTTGAGAGGATTCTTTTTTTTTTGCATGTGTTTGTCTATGCTGCATACACGTGCATGCATTTTTATAAAATAATAAATAATAAAATATACAAGTTGTGTCTATAGATTTTTTTATATATGTACATCTCATTATATGTGCATAATTTTCCACCAAATAAAAATTCACATAAGCATGCATTCCATTTTATGTGCAAACAGAATATGAGCATTCTATGTGTACATTGTTTTTACAATGAAAATGTCTATGTTTTATTTTGTGTGCCATGAAATGCATATTATGCATTAGTTTTTTTTAGTTTGCACATTTTACTATTTGTATATAATTCTTTCCATGTTATGTTCATGCATCACTTGTATATCACACATCATTATATTTCATGCTAACATTTGAGTCCTATATAATATGTATGTCATTTATGCATCATGCATCACACATATGCCATGCATTATATGTATACTTAATATATCCATGTATTATGTGTATCGCATGCATCATTCTAACTCTTTGATTTTGCATCCATCCTAGATCACATACCTAGGTGGTTTAGGGATTTTGGCAATCGCCTTTAGAAGTGGGTGTAAGTGACACGATGATTAGATATTTCGATACAGTCAAAAGGAAAGCAGAAAAGGCAAAGATGTTTGATCCGACAAGTTATAATGGCTTGAACATCGGGTTAGCCGTGAATAATATTTTTCGATAGTAAATAGTGCTTTAAGGCTAAAAGTACATCTGGTGGTGAAAAATATTTTATTTGATTATTGGAAAATGTTGGTCACGGATAGTCCAATGTTTAAATTTGAAGTGAAATTAAGTCAAATAGACCTCCAAAAGTTAAAAATACAAAAAATGAAGTGGTTTGGTTTGAATAGTAATTAGGTTGATCTAAGTTTGATCGAACTATTAACAATAATAAATGAAGTCTAAAAATTGCCAAAATTGCATACAAACCTAAAATGATGTGTAGAATATTTTAGTTGTAAAAAGTAAATTTTTTGGTAACATCAGTAGTGTTTGAATTGAATTGATTTGATTGATTTGAATTGGAAACTAACTTTGCTTGGACTAAAATTTTATGTACAATCTATTTTTGGTATGATAAGACTGATGAAATCAATTTTGAAGTGGTTTTCAGTTGAAAAGTGAGATAATTATAGGAGAATGGCATAAAAGGCTTAATTTTAGCTTTGGGGCCTTAAGTTAGTGGGCCGTGGTTGAACCAAAGCCCAACCCACTTTGGCCCACATATAAAAGGAAGAAGGCAGATATTTTGGTGAGTCATCTTTATCTTTATCAATCCATTTCCTCTTCTTTCTTGGTTGAACCCTTTATACTTTTTCTCTCTCAAAATTTCTTTAATTCTCCCTCTTTTTCTCTCTAAAACCAAAAACCCTAGCTAATATTTTGCATCTCTAGTTGTTTATTCAAGCCTCTATCCTTTGATTAGAGGAAGATAAGCTAGAAAATTCAAGTGGAAAAGCTTTAGGTGTCAAAGCAAGGTAAGTGAATACATGGGTTTAATTTGATTTTAAGTTACCTGCAAGTGTTTTTAGGGTGCCTAAAGTTTATTTGTTGTGTTATTTTTAGCATTTGAGATAAAAAAATTAGCGTTTCTTATGATGGGAATTTTTGCCATGGTAGGTTTCATAGGTGAGGGATAAGCTTCTAAAGCAAAGGAAAATGAAAAGGAAAAGGAAAAGAAAAAGGAAGTCTAGGCAAGCTTGAACTAAAAGAAAAGGTTAGTGACTAATAAATCCTCCTATTTCCCTTAATTTGCATGATTTTTCCTTTATGTAACTTAGGAAAAATTTAGAAAAAATGTGTATAATTGAAATTGACATCAGAATATTGAAACTAAATCTTGAATAAACCTATTAGGAAGCTTAATTTGATTGAAAAACATCTATAAGGTTGAACTTCTTTGATGTAGAAATGGTATTCCAAAGAGAATTAATGTGTATTTTATGTATTTGTATTAAATTAAGCTAAAAAATGATTGTAGAAATGGTATAATGTGTCCATGAATTATTGTAGAATTTATGGAAGTTAATTGAATATTTTTGCGAAGAAATTCGATTATGTACAAAATGAAATTATTGAATTATTGTGAAATAATTCATTAAATAAGTGGGTAATGGTGAATTATCATGAAATAATTCACAAACTATGCAAAAAGTACTAAAAAAGTTAATTGACAATGTATTGAATTGAAAAAGTAATTGAAATTGTTAAAAATCTGAAACATGATTTAAAATTAAGTGAATTTTTATCCTTAGCAATAGTTAGGCAGTCAAAATCTAGCTCATGATATAATTAGCTAGCCATAGGGACACTTATACCATGGTGCAAGTCATGACAACTTGCTTTGCTATGGGAGGATCATTGATCTCTATAGTATCTATCTGTTACGATATTTGATTTGTGAGAAATGGTCCTTAGGGGTCATTTCTCAATCTAAATGTGGCTTGTGTGGTCCACATCCCATATATCCGGTCTGAGAAGTTTTATCGAAATTGTACTAGGGGCATAATGTTAAAAATAAGTTAAAAGTACAAAAAGAAAGTTAAAAGCGAAGTTTAAATTGAAAAAAACCTAATTTAAAAGAAATAAAAAGTTTAGAGGAAAAATAATATTTTTTCCAAAAATTGTATTAAATAAATAAAAGTGATTATAAAATGACTAAAAAGGGTAAAATGGTAAATTAATGACCAAACAGTCCAAAAATAAACTTTTGTAAAGGTCAAGGACTAAAATATAATTTTGCATAAAAAGTTAAAACAAGGACCAATTAGTAATTTTGTATTCCAAAAAGTAAAAAAAAATAAAAACAAGAAAACTAGTGGCAAATTCTAATTAAAGTATAAAAGGGCATTTTTATAATAAAATAAAAATTTAAGGACTAAATTGAAAAGATACCAAAGTTTTAGTATTGAATTGAAAAGACCGTTAAAAATGTTGAAAAGTGCTTTTTGATAAAAAAATTGATAATTTTGCATAATTAGTGTAATTATGCATTTTGGAAAATAGTATGATTTTTAGTCACCACCGAACATGTTTAATGCTTAGCACATAGGATATACTGTGTGTAGGTATAAAAGATGAGTTGGAGCAATAGTACATATGGGTGAAGAATTTTGAAGGAATAAGAGTTAATTTTGTATTAGCATGTATATATTTGTAAAAATTGAAGTAAATGAATTGATTTGTATTGGTACAGCTTCTATATATATGTAATAATGTATTTGGCTAGTAGTGGATGGACTATATATGTTTGAAATAAAATTGAGTATATATGGATGGGATATATATTATATTTTTTGAATTGGTATGCCCCTGAGGGGCTGTGGAAATTATTTTCATTTTAGGGGGGTTAGTCAAGTTTATAGCCATTATATTGCTAGATTTTTGTAAAATAAATAGTAAAATTTGACAGTTCTAGGTCAGCGGCAAGTCGAACTTATGACATAAATAATGGATAAGCATTAATAAGTAAGGAATAAGTGTCACCCTTACTATGTAACACCCTTACTAGAAGCTGAGGACTTTTTTGGGCAAGACCCATTGACACCATCATAGGAAAAAGATTGGTTGTTTAAAATGAAAAGATTTTTTGAAATTACAAATAGCTCCGCAGAAGAGAAACCGGAGGGCATAATGGCATTGCTTCAGGGACAAGCTTTTATCTAGTGGGACTCTATCAGGAGACATACCCTAGTAGATCAGTTGAGTTAGGGATTTTTTATGTCCTAATTTGAGAAGAAATACATTAGGTTTGAATATAAAGTAGCGATGTACGATGCCTTCTGGAGGCTTAAGCGAGGAAACATGATAGTTGTTGAATATGAGCATGAGTTTAAGCGCCTTGGTGTCTACTTAGATGAGAGCCAGTCCACAAATGTAAACCTATGTTAGAGATTTGAGAGAAGATTGCATACAAAGCTTAGACAAATTATTGGGACCCAGAAGTACACCAATTTGAGAGCTATTGTTAAAGCAGCGATAAAGTTAGAGACTATCTAGGCAGAGCAAGCTGATAGAGTAAGAAGTCTAAGGGATCTCCAACACTTTAGGGTCATACTCCAGTTGCTACAGGCTGAGGTCAGGGTATTGTACCCCGTGGCAGAGCTTTATTTTCTTTAGCATCCAGTATACCTCGGGATAGAGACAGTGGGATAACAGTAGCCTGTGACCATTATGGCAAGATTCATCCTAGGGAGTGCAGATATTTGACTTGAGTATGCTTCAAGTGTGGGTCTAGAGATCACCGGATCAGAGATTGTCCAATAGTATAGACTGCTTTAGCCACATCATCAGCAACAGGTACTGGGTCCTCTGGACCGAGAGGTCATGGTAGGGGAGCTGCCCCTATCAATTTAGCTTCTAGGCCAGTTGGGCAGGCATCCCAGGGTCAGAGGTGAGTTGCAGGCCAAATTATGCTGTTAGAGTTAGAGAGAACGATGATGCTCTAGATGTGATCTTAGGTAAATTCCTCCCATTATCTGATTTAGTACATGCTTTGATAGATCCTAGTTCTACTCATTCCTACATTAGCACTAATTTAACTCGAGATAAAGGGATGAAAGAGGCATGCTTAGACCAAGATATCTTGGTGAGTAATCCTCTAGGGCATAGTGTAGTGGTGAATAAAGTGTATAGACAGCATCAATTAGTGCCCAGGGTCATGTATTCTTGGCAAATTTGATTGAGCTACCCTTTTGCGAGTTCGATGTGATTTTAGGGATAGATTAGTTATCCATCCACCAAGTGATTATCGACTGTAAAAGAAAGAGAGTCACTTTAGAGCTTAAAGAAGGTTGAGAGATCACCATGGTAGGTGTGAGAATCGACTTCTTATCTGATGTGATATATGCTACTGCTGGCAAAAGGTGTCATAAGTGACTACTGTTAGAGAGTTCCTGGATGTATTTCCTGAGGAGTTACCTGGTTTACCACCTAACAGGGAAATGGAATTCTCCATTGATGTTACTTCGGGCATTGCTCCTATCTCCATCGCTTTTTATAGAATGGCACCTGCAAAATTGAAAGAATTAAAAATTCAGCTATAGGAATTGCTTGACAAAGGATTTATTAAACCCAATGTTTCTCTATAGGAAGCACCAGTCCTATTTATAAAAAAAAGATGGGACACTCAGGTTGTGTATTAATTATAAATAGTTGAACAAGATGACCATAAAGACAAAATACCCCTTCCTCAAATTGAAGATTTTTTTGATTAGTTAAAGGGAGGAGGTGTTTTCTCAAAGATTGACTTGAGGTCGAGTTACTATCAGATGGAAGTGAAAGACTTAGATGTGCTCAAGACTACTTTCTACACTAGGTATGGCCATTATGAGTTCTTGATCATCCTATTTGTGCTTACAAATGCATCGATTACCTTTATGGACTTGATGAACAAGGTATTCCACCCTTATTATAAACTGGTCTTCATTGATGACATCTTGGTGTATTCCAAGATATCGGAGGAGCATGACAAGCATCTAAGGATTCTTCTATAGACTCTGAGGGAAAAGCAATTGCATTCGAAGTTTATCAGATATGACTTCTGGCTGAATAAAGTATCTTTCTTAGGTTATGTTAAATTTGTAGAAGGTATAAAGTTGAATCCTTCAAAGTTTGATATGATTCTTCAGTGGAAGCCACCTAAAAATGTTACAGAAGTGAGAAGTTTTCTGGGTTTAGCTGGCTACTATAGGAGATTCATAAAGAACTTCTCCACCATCGTAGTTCCTATGACTCGACTGCTATAGAAGCATACTAAGTTTGTATGGACTGACAAATGCCAAGAATGCTTTAAGAAGTTTAAAAGTATGCTAACAGAAGCTCCTATTCTTACATAACTCGAGTCAAGTAAAGATTTTATGATCTACAGTGATGCCTCCAAAAATGGTTTAGGCTAAGTTTTGATACAGGAAGGCAAGGTGATTGCTTATGCCTTCCGATAGCTCAAGACTCATGAAAAGAACTATTATACTCATGATATGGAGATAACAACTATTATTTTTACATTAAAGATTTGAAGGCACTATTTTTATGGAGAGAGATGCTATATTTATTCAGATCATAGGAGCTTAAAGTATTTACTTACTCAGAGATAACTCAACGTCAGATAGAGGCACTGGTTGGAGTTGATTAAAGATTATGATTGCTTTATTGACTACCATCCAGGGAAAGCTAATGTATTGGCTGATGCACTTAGTAGGAAATTCATGTAAGGAAACGTGAATGCTTTTAAATGAATATGTATAAGTGATTGATAAGTGTTATTGACAAATAATAGTATTTGCAGCTCTTTGAGCTATGAATGTCAGTTTGAGTTTGGCACCAGATGGAGCATTATTAGCTGAAATGCAATTGAAGCCTAACTTTGTGCATCAGGTGAAAGTATCCCAGAAGAAGATGATCGACTGATGACTATCATGAATAATTTGAAAGATAGCAATAAAGGAGATTACTCTTTGAATGATGATGGAAGCCTTTACTATAAGAAAAGACTATGTGTTCCAAATTAGGAAGAATTGAAGAAAAACATCCCTACCGAAGAAAACCATAGCAGTTATGCCAAGCATCCTGGAGGTAACAAGATGTATCGGGAATTAAAAGCTTACTATTGGTACTTCAGGGTTAAAATTTGAAGTGAAATTGAGGTTAAGTAAGCCTTCAAAAGTAAAAAGAACACGAAAAATGAAGTGGTTTGGTTTGAATAGTATATAGGTTGATCTAGGTTTGATTGAACCGTTAAAAATAGCAAATGAAGTTTAAAAATTGCATACATGCCTAAAGCGATGTGTAGAATATTTTGGTTACAAAAAGTAAATTTTTCTATAACACCGGTAGTGGTTAAACCAGATCGATCTGATTGAATTAGATTTGAAATTAACTTCGATTGGGATAAATTTTGTGTACAACCTACTTTTGATATGATAAGAATGATGGGATCAATTTTTAAGTGGTTTGGAGTTAGGAAGTAAGAGAATTACAGGAGAATGGTATAATGGGCTTAATTTTGGCTTTTGGGCCTTAAGTGAGTGGGCCTTGGTTGAACCAAAGCCCAACCCACTTTAGCCCACATATAAAAGGAAGGAGGCAGATATTTTAGTGACTCATCTTCATCTTCATCATCCCCTTTCCTCTTCTCTCTTGGTCGAACCCTTTATGCTTTCTCTCTCTCAAAATTTCTTCAATTCATTCTCTCTTTCTCTCTAAAAGCAAGCACTATAGCTAATATTGTACATCTCTAGTTGTTTATTCAAGCCTCTATCCTTTGATTATAGGAAGATAAGCTAGAAAATTCAAGTGGGAAAGCTTTAGGTGTCAAAGTGAGGTAAGTGAATGCATGGGTTTAATTTGATTTTAAGGTGCCTGGAGTTCATTTATGGTGTTATTTTGATCATTTTAGATCAAAAAAATTAGTGTTTCTTATGATGGGAATTTCAACTACGGTAGGTTCCATAGGTGAGGGACAAGCTTCCAAAGCAAAGGGAAAGGAAAAGGAAGCTTGAGCCAAGAGAAAAGGTTAGTGACTAATAAATCCTCCTATTTCCCTTAATGTGTAAGGTTAAACTCCATTGATGGCCAGATGGTATTCCAAAGAGAATTAATGTGTATTTTGTGTATTTATGTTAAATCAAACCATAAAATGATTGCATAAATGGTATATTGTGTCCATGAATTTTTGTAAAATTTATGAAAATTAATTAAATATTTTTTAAAAGAAATTCGGTTATATACAAAATGAAATTGTTGAATTATTATGAAATAATTCTTTAAATAAGTGGATAATGGTGAATTATTGTGAAATAGTTCACAAACTATGCAAAAAGTACTGAAAAAGTTGACTAAAAATGTATTAAATTGAAAAAGTAATTGAAACTGTTAAAAATTTGAAACATGATTTGAAATTAAGTGACTTTTTGCCCTTAGCAATAGTCAGACAGTCAAAATCTAGCTTACGATATAATTAGCTAGGCATAGGGACACCTATACCATGATGCAAGTCATGGCGACTTGATTTGCTATGGTAGGATCACTGATCTCCATAGTATTTGTCTGTTCTGATATATGCTCTGTGAGAAATGGTCCTTATGGATCATTTCTCAGTTTTTATGTGGTCCTGTAGGATGCACATCCCATATATTCAATTTGAGAATTTCTGTCGAGATTGTACTAGGGTCATAATGACAAGAATAAGTTAAAAGTACAAAAAAAGCTAAAAGTGAAGTTTAATGTGAAAAAAGACCTAATTAAAAAGAAATAAAAAGTTTTGGGGTAAAATGGTAATTTCCCCAAAAATTGTGTTTAATAAGTAAAAGTGATTAGGAAATGATTAAAAAGGATAAAATGGTAAATTAATGACCAAACATTCTAAAAATGAACTTTTGTAAAGTTTATGAACTAAAATGTAGTTTTTCATAAAAAGTTAAAACAAGGACCAATTAGTAATTTGTATGCCAAAAAGTAAATAAAAAGTGAAAACAAGAAAAACAATGGTAATTTTCTAATTAAAGTGCAAAAAGGGCATTTTTGTAATAAAATGAAAATTTAAGGACTAAATTGAAAAGATACCAAAGTTTTAGTATTGAATTGAAAAGACTGTTAAAAATATTGAAAGTACTTTTTGATAAAAAATTGATAATTTTGCATAATTAGTGTAATTATGCATTTTGAAAAATACTATGATTTTTAGTCACCACTCGACATGTTTAATGCTCAGCACATAAGATTTACTGCATGCAGGTATAAAAGTTGAGTTAGAGCACTAGTACACATGGGTGTAAATTTTGAAGGAATAAGAGTTAATTTTGTATTGGCATGTATATATTTGTAAAAGTTGAAGTAAATGAATTGATTTGTATTGGTACAGCTTCTGTATATATGTAATTATGCGATTGGCTAGTAGTGGATGGACTGTATATGTTTGAAATGAAATTAGGATCGTATATGTTTGAAATGAAATTAAGTATATATGGATGGGGTATATATTATATTATTTGAACTGTAATGCCCCTGAGAGGCTTTGGAAATTGTTTGCATTTTAGAAGGCTAGTCAATTTTATAACCATTATATTGCCGGATTTTTGTAAAATAAATAGTAAAATTTGACAGTTATAGGTCAGTGGAAAGCCGAACTTATGATATAAATAATGGATAAGCATTAATAAGTAAGGATTTGTATGGTTAAGAATATGATGTTTAAGTTAAGAAAGGGAAAAAAAGTTTTTCAGCTAATCATTTAAAACAGTAAGTCCGTTATAGTAAGGGTGTTACACAAGGCCTACTAATACTACTGATCCTCATAATCTGGATGAAAGGCTTAAAAGCCTTGAGAAGAGAGTCATGTAGCAATGATTGAGCTCATAGCCACCTTAAATGAAAGATTTGATGACTTGGAAAGGAATATCATGTCAATGATGGCTAGCCTTACAACCAACTCGGGTCTTATTTTTGATGCCCAACCTAAGCTACTAGCTATAAAAGTGCTTGAAATAAAGGGCTTAAAGGATTGGAAATATCCTAAAGACGTTGCCTTTGATATTGCATGGGAATATCTGGCTAAGAAAGTGAGCAGTCAAGGTAATAGGGGTTACAGCAACAACCAACGAAACTATAACATTTCTAAGGCTAATAAAAAGGCTAGTACAGGTAATAGCAGTAGCACCCAAAGGAAAGGGGAAGTGTAAACTACTGAAGTAGCTCAAAGGCATTATTCTAATCTAGGTAAGCCTTTTGGGTTTTTGAACAATTAATTCAAGAAGGAAAGCTACAACCCTTACTACCTAAACCAGCTAGAAAGCAAGGTTTGCTAGGTCATAGGTCAAATCAATTTTATACTTTTAACCAACACACTAGCCACTTGATAGACAATTGTCGAATCTTAAGAGGTTGGGTTTAGGGCCTTATTGATGACAAACAGATTACTGGCTCGAAAAAAAAGAATAAAGAAAAGTGAAGCCATAATGCCGTACTATCACCAAAGTTTATGATTGACCAAAGGTTCTCCAGAATGGTATATGTTCTAGGATATACATGGCATGTAAATATATAGCCATTACCTACTCAGTTCAAATATGTAGCAATTAAGGAGTTACAAGATGTAAATATCATCACCAATATTAAGGGCACCTTCCAGAGAAGGAAGAGCTTGAGATGTTGTAAGACTTTTTACTAAATGCACCTAAAGTAGGGAAAGATGTAATATAAGCCACTTTTTGATGATTTAAAATATGTTCCTAAAATAATGCATATGTTTCTCTAACTATTTTAATAATACGAGCTTTCCTTAGGTGTGGAATGTCTTATTTTTATTTGATTATGCATGGCAAAAATCATAGCTCATTTCTAAGACTTTGATTCAATAAACATAAAATTTCATTCAATCTTGGAGGTAGAGACATTTTGAGTTTATCCTTGGGCTCCTAAAGGGAGTCTTGAGAGGATAAAATAAATAAAATTTTCACCTAAATCTGCAATGGCACGCCAAGAAATTACAAAAACATTGTAGCATCCTCTTATCTTTCCTAAAAGTAAACCTAAATAGAAAGCCCTAGAGCCCATGTAAAAGGGATGTATTTCATATGTATGAATTCATATTCTTAATTAAAGGCATCATTCATTTATTAATGCTATGTCTAAATACATGAGTTTATAAATCTAAAATTAATAAATGAAGTCTTAGATATTATAAACACAGTGCAAAGTCAATCATGAAAGTGTTTATGATATGAGATGTCTATTGCATGCAAATGTGTTAATATCTAAATATCCCTAGTCATAGAATTAACTAGATAGGATATTGTTAATGCGGATAGATTAGCACATGTTATGCTTCTTGAATGGTTCAAGCAGTGGTTCTCATAACTGTGATTATGAAAGATAATCAAAGCTAACATGTGGATTCTTGTTAGAAGAAGAAGTTCATTAGAGACCTTCAAAAAGAATCCTCACATGGATATTAAATCTATGTCAGTGAGGAATCTCTTCATAGCGGTTATGCAAGTATCCTTAGACTTAAGATCACTAAAGTTATCTTATGTAGCAAGTGATATACTTTGGCTCCATAACTGATTACTTCCAACTGGGGGTGAACATAGTTAGGAGGTTGGGTATATCATGACCTACTTGAAGATAGTTGAGTGATTGACAAAGCATTCACCATCCCAGATTTATTTAGGAAAGTTATCTCGCATGATTCTATAATTACCTTGTTCAGAGAATATCTGGCTAGAGTAATATGCCAAGATGGATAGGGATCTATGAAGGGCATTTTGGGAACAATGGTTAAATTAATAGAACATACATAATTAGATTTATATGAGTTGAAAGAAATCCATACTTAGAATCTAATTGAGATAAGAGTGGTGAAAGGAGTAATTCCACGGTAACTATTTCTATGGAAGAGTATAGTCAAACCACTTGACTTTCCTTACATTTGGGTAGTCATGATACCTAGCTAGAGGCCAATCATGACTTGTATAATAGTGTATCATAAATATCAATATGGATTGATAAAATGATTTAAAGAAGTTTAAATCATGTGAGTTTTGAATAGAACTCACAATTACATATTATACAACCAATATGGATAGGAACCCAATAGGTCACACATATATAGAGAAAAGGATAAAAGGATAAAATTACAAGGATAATAATATTTGATATTATGATGGGAATATAGAAGTGAATAAGAGAATAATTAATTAAAGAGTTTAATTAATTACGATCAAGTAAAAATGTTCGCAGAACTTTTTAGAAATATTTTGTAAAATGGACCTAATTGAAATATTATATTTCATAATTAAATATTATTGGACTATAAGTGTTATAGGGCTGATATAATAATTAATAGATCCATTAGAGAAATTAAAAGAGGCACATAATATTGGTTTTGGTGTAGAAACCCTCCAAAGGAAGGGTTACTCGCCAAACCCTAATAGAAAGCCTTAGAGGCCTAATTCTTGGACCAAAACAAATTAAATATATTTCATAAGTGTTATGGAGCCTACATATTTAATTTGGATGGATTTGGAATTCATTTCGGTGATTAAATCCAAGTGTATGCATGGAGGGCCTAGTTTGTGGGTTTAGTGCATAGTCTTTTATGAAAGGATTTAAATTGAATTTAATTGAGCCCAAATAAATTATTATTAGTTCCAGAAGCCCATTTAATATTTCTACAGCAATTTTAAATAGTCCAATCCCATTATGAAGTTGGATTTGTTAACCTAACTATAAAAATACAAGTGATAGGGATTTTAGGGTTAAGTGAATAATTAAGAGAAAAGAAACATTCTCTCACTCTCTCAACCCTAGCCAGCACCCCCCTTGCTAGCATCAATGGATTTTGGCCATCCCTTATATTCCTCCATTGTTGGTTCATTCAATCCTTCTCTAGTGTGGATTACTAATTGGAGGTGTTCAATTTTGGACACTGTGGTTTGCGATAACCCGACGATAAGAAAAATCAACTGTTCAACAAAAATCAAAGGAGATTTTTCTTAATCTCATTAATATGTATATTGTAAATTTATGGCAAGATCAGATCTATTGGTTAAAAATTTTAAATTTCACTTATGTATGAGAAGCATGTAACCGATAATTCCTAACATGATATCAGAGCCTTGGTTTTGCCATGAATCTATAATTCTATAGTTTGCGAAATAGTTATTATTTTTGAGTTATTTATTTCATGAACTCTAAAATATTAGATTTGATTATTCATGAATGTGAAATATTGATTTCTGTATGTATGTGATCAAATATATAAAACAAAAAATAAAAATGATTATTTTGAGAAAAAAATCATTGTGTTTGGCGTGTTTGATGATATTATATGTATTTAATATTTGATATTAAGCCATAGGATCAAATAAAATTAAAATCGAACAAGTTTTGCATGAAAACTAGTTTAGTCGAAAAGTTTGATAAATTGGTGTTCTTGGTGTGTTCTTATTTAGAATGATTTTTAATCTTCTAAATCTAATATATCTGATATATTAATGTGTTTTTAATTAATTGGATTAATTAAAATGGGCCGTGAATTAATTGGATTAATTTTAATTCATTAAAACCACTTAATGGGCTTAATTATGTTTACGAACTTGGTTTAAATTAGTGAATGACTTGGTGGGCGCAAGGAGATAATTTAAATTAAATATTATAAAATATAATTAATTTTATTAATGGGTTTTAAGGGCTGGAATGGGCTTGGCTTATTCTAAAAGGCCCAAATAGTCCAATAGATACAAAACTAGTTTGTGTGTGAACACATTTTAGGGTTTATAGTGTGGGTTTCGGCCTACCCTTTATTTTAAGCCCAAAATTGATTTTTTAATTATTTAATATGATTAATTAATTAAATAATCAATTGATAATCAATTAATAATCAATTGAATTGATAATTAAGGAAAGAACACATGCATACAAAAAGATTTCCTAAAATGAAAGTTTCCAAAATGGAAAAAGTTTCCTAATTTGATCACATTAATAAATTAACTCAAAAGTATGTTTCAAGAGTTGAAAAAAAAGTTAGTAATCCATTATATGTTTTACTTTATACATTAGAAATGCATATAAGGGTGTATGATTGGCATGATGGATAGTTATGGATAAAGGCCCAATGTGATTTAACATAATGCATGTTTCGGCCCAATGAGGACTTTCATGTCCCGACCACTAATTTTTTATTTGTATTTCTTTTCAAATTGTAATATGTAATTAAATTACTTAAATTAGAATTAGAGATAGAAATGGAGACCACTATCCAGGAGGAAGATGGGCTGGATAGAGATCTAACAAGTTTGAAGATAATATAAATTTTTTTTTACTTTTTGAATCATGCATATTACCTAGGTTTGACCTTTTGATTTCCCTTTTGGCTTGGGGACATCAATGTAGTAAAGTCCATAACTATACCATATTTGTATGCTTGTATTTATGTGATAGATATAGGATGCACACCAATGTATGCCAAACATGTATGATGAGACTTAATTAACTAAAATCCCTCAAACTAATACTAAGGTATATAAGCCTTCCATTAATTTGATGAGAACCAGAGTTCTTTATAGTGTGGGTTGTTGACCACAGTCAGGCTCACATGATATTGAATATGTTCGAATCTAATTAAATGGGTCATCTTAGCTAGCCCATTAACTTATTGATCACAGTCAAGGCTAATAGTTCTAGAGGCAAGATTAGGGAATGCATATATGATATGCGTGTATCAAGAGTTGATAACCTAATGATCCAATAGTTGTTTGGAGACACAATTGGTATAGAGATACCTACCTTTTAATGGTATGGAGTTTGATTTGTTGACCACAGTTAAGGTCAAATTTCATATCAAGGATTGGATATTGGCCCATTAAGAAACCATCAGGTTTTCTCAGATTAAATAGTGAGAGCTATTGATTTGCAATAAAATAGTGGGAGTAAATGGATTAATTAAAGACCTAATTAATGCATACATATATATGAACATACTCTCGTATGTTTTCTTTTTCACATCTAGGTTATCATCACGAGCACATAGAACATTAACATACAATCAATCTTGGATAACAAGCTGGTAGGCAGCAACTATTCTAATTGGATCAGATAAGTGAGAATTATTCTCAGAGCTAAAAAGATCCATTATGTCTTGGATAAAGATCCACCACCACTTCCATCAGATGATGCCATTGATGAGATCAAGTGCACTTATCGAAAATACATGGAGGATAGTGAAGCAGCAACATGTTTGATGCTCGGTGGTATGTCCTCAGAGCTTTAGAAGCAACATGAGATAATGGATGCTAGAACCATCATTTTGAATCTAAAGGAGCTTTATTCTTCTCAGGCTAGAATTGAGCAATATGAGATTGCTCGAGCACTATTTAGCTACAAAATGGTGGAAGGCACTTCGGCTGCTACTCATGCATGAAAGATGTATGGGTATATTGAGTAAAATTGGCTATGTCATGGATAATGATCTATACATAGATTTAATCTTGTACTTGTTAGCTACAAGTTATGCACCTTTCGTGCTTAACTTCAACATGAAAAAGATCTAACTAACCATTCCTGAGTTAATCAACATGCTCAAAATAGCTGATGGATCCTTCAAAAAGGATTCAAAAAGTGTCATGGTTGTCACTTCTGCTAAAGGCAAAAAATAGCAGAAGAAGAAGAAGATGACCAAGGTGCAGCCAAAGAATGGTGGGGTTTCCAAGAAGAAGCTTTCCAAGAAAGAGAATCCCAAAGGAACTTGCTTTCATTGTGGAAAAAATGGTCATTGGAAGCATAACTGCAAGGCCTATCTAGATTCTCTCAAGGAGAAGAAGCAAGTTGATGCTTCTACTTCAGGTATTTATATGATTGAAATTAATACTTATTCTATTGCTTCAAAACAATTTTGGGTATTAGATACCTGATGTGGATCTCATTTGTGTAATGATCTACAGGGGCTTAAAAGCAATAGAAAAGTTGGAAAGGCAGAAATATGTCTACAGTTAGCTACTAGACAAAACATCTCTACAAAAGTTGTGGGGACTTACCATTTGCCTCTTCCAAGTGGATCAATACTGGAGTTAAGTAATTGTTATTATGTTCCAACATTATCTAAAAGTATTATTTCTTTTAGTTGTTTATTGAACGATTATGACATTTCTTTAAAAGACAAATATTGTTACATTTTTAAGAACAATATGTTTTATGCTAAAGCTATCATTGAGAATTGTATATTTGTTCTTAATTTAATTAAAGAAGTGCATAATGTGGATACGAAGAGAATGAAACAAGATAATCTAAATACCTCATATTTATGACATTGTTGTTTAGGCCATATAAATGAGAAACGTATGACCAAATTACACAAGTCAGGTGATTTAGGATCATTTAATTATGAATCATTTGATACATGCGAGTCTTTTTTATTGGGGAAAATGACAAAAGCTCCCTTTATTGGTAAAGGAGAATGAGCTAAAATGGTTTTGAACTTAATACATTCAGATTTATGTGGTCCAATGACTACACATGCCAGAAGAGGTTACTCCTACTTCATTGCTTTCATAGATGATTACTCTAGATTTGTATATATCTATCTAATAAAATATAAATCAGAAGCATTTAAAAAGTTTAAAGAATTCAGAAATGAGGTAGAGAAGCAACTTGGCAAGAGTATTAAAACACTTAGATCAAATCGAGGTGGAGAATACTTAAGCCATGAATTTCAAGATTATCTTAGAGATAATGAGATTTTATCTCAATGGACTCCACCACAACACAATGGTGTATTTGAGAGGAGAAATCGAACACTATTAGATATGGCTCGATCCATGATAAGTCGAGCATACTTGCCTAAGTCCTTTGGGGATATGCACTAGAAACTGTTGTTTATGTGTTAAATAGAGTTCCTAGTAAATTTGTTGATGTTATGCCATATGAGATATGGAATAACAAGAAACCCACACTTTCTCATATAAAGGTATGGGATAGTCCTGCTTATGTGAAGAGGACAATGTCAGACAAACTAGATGTTAAGTCTAACAAATGTTTATTTGTGGGATATCCAAAAGAAATGTTTGGATATTATTTCTACCATCCTTTATAACAAAAGGTGTTTGTTTCAAGGCATGTTGTCTTCTTGAAAAGAGAATTTCTCCTACAAGAGGACAGTGGGAGTAAAATTGAACTTGGTGAAGTTCAAGACCCATAAATAGAAGTAGATCAATCGATTGAACCCAAAACTAAATTTCGTAGTGATGAGATTATAGTTGAACCTGATTATACAAAAAATCCTAGAAGATCTACTAGGATGCGTTCTATCCCTGTGAGATATGGATTTCACATTGATTCAGATAGAAGCATAATTATAGTAGAGGACAATGAGCCTATAAGCTATCAAAAAGTTTTGAACAGTTCAGAATGTGATTTATGGCTTAAGGCTATGTAGTCTGAAATGGACTCCATGTATGCGAATAAAGTATGGACTTTAACTCAACCACCTGAAGGAATAAAACCCATAAGGTGCAAATGGTTCTTCAAAAAGAAGACCGACATGGAAGGTAATATAGTTACCTAAAAAACTCGCTTGGTAGCAATAGGCTATCGTAAAAAAAGGTATTGACTATGATGAAACCTTTTCTCCTGTAGCGATGCTTAAGTCTATAAGAATACTTTTAGCCATTGCAGCTCATTATGATTATGAGATTTGGCAAATGGATGTGAAGTTAGCTTCTTAAATAGAAATCTAACTGAGGATGTGTATATGACACAACCAGAAGGGTTCACATCAAGAAATGGTAAAAAAGTATGCAACCTTCAAAGATCCATTTATTGATTGAAGCAAGCCTCTAGGAGTTGGAACATACAATTCAATGAGACAATCAAAGAGTTTGGTTTCTCATAGAATGAAGATGAACCTTGTGTATATAAAAGGGTCAGTGGGAGTGCAATTGTCTTCCTATTTTTATATGTGGATGACATATTAATCATGGGAAATGACATTTCTCTTCTCCAATATGTTAAAATATGGTTATCCAAGCAATTCTCCATGAAAAACCTTGGAGAAGCATCCTATATCTTGGGAATAAGGATCTATAGAGATAGATCCAATAGGTTGCTAGGTCTTTCTTAAAGTAAATATATAGATAAAGTATTAAAGAGGTTCAATATGGATCTCTCTAAGAAAGGATTTATACCCATGGTGCATGAGAAACACCTTTCTAAGTCTATGTGTCCGTAGACACTAAAGGAAAAAGAGAACATGAATAGAATATCTGTGCATCTGCAATTGGTTCTATCATGTATGCTATGCTATGTACACGTCCAGATGTAACATTTGCTTTGAGAGTCACAAGCAGATTCTAATCCAATTTTGGAGAGGAATACTGGGCAGCTGTCAAGAATATCCTTAAGTACTTGAGAAGGACTAAGGATATATTCTTGGTGTATGGGGATAGTAGTTTGGAAGTAAATGGGTATACAGATGCCAGCTTCTAATCTAACAAAGATTATTATAAATCACAGTCTGGTTTTGTGTTCATAATGAGAGGAGGGGTAGTTAGTTGGAAGAGTTCCAAACAAGAAACAACTACTGATTACACAACAAAAGTTGAGTACATTGCTACTTTGGAAATAACCAAAGAAGCAGTCTGGATCAAAAAGTTCATATATGAACTAGGAGTGGTGCCTAGCATTGTTGATTCAATTCCTTTATATTGTGACAACAATGGAGCCATTGCGTAAGCAAAGGAACCATGGTCTCATCAGCGATCCAAACATGTTCTCAGATGATACCATCTCATAAGGAAAATAATAGCTAGAAATGATGTGAAAATAGAAAAGGTCTCCACAGATGATAATGTGGCGGATCCCTTCACTAAAGCACTTTCCCAGATAAAGCATGAACACCATATAAATAACATGGGTTTAAGACATATGAGTGATTGGTTCTAGTGTAAGTGGAAGATTGTTAGAGAGTATGCCCTAAAGCCCATGTAAAAGGGATGTATTTCATATGTATGAATTCATATTCTTAATTAAAGGCATCATTCATTTATTAATGCTATGTTTAAATACATGAGTTTGTAAATCTTAAATTAATAAATGAAGTCCTAGATATTATAAACACAGTGCAAAGTCAATCATGAAAGTGTTCATGATATGAGATGTCTATTGCATGCAAATGTGTTAATATCTAAATATCCCTAGTCATAGAATTAACAAGATATGACATTGCTAATTCGGATAGACTAGCATATGTTATGCTTCTTGAATGGTTCAAGTAGTGTTCTTATAACTATGATTATGGAAGATAATCAAAGGTAACATGTGGATGCTTGTTAGAAGAACAAGTTCATTGGGGACCTACAAAGAGAATCCTCACATGGATATTAAATCTTTGTCAGTGAGGAATCTCTTCATAATGGTTGTGCAAGTATCCTTAGACTTGAGATCACCAAGATTATCTTAAGTAGCAAGTGGCATACTTTGACCCCATAACTGGTTACTTCCAACTGGGGGTGAATATAGTTAGGAGGTTGGGTATATCATGACCTACTTGAAGATAGTTGAGTGATTGACAAAGGATTCACCATCCCAGATTTACTCAGGGAAGTTATCTCGCATTATTCTATAATTGCCTTGGTCAGAGAATCTCTGGCCAGAGCAATATGCTAAGATGGATGGGATCCATGAAGGGCATTTTGGGAACAATGGTTAAATTAATAGAACATACATAATTAGATATATATGAGTTGACAGAAATCCGTCCTCAGAATCTAATTGAGATAAGAGTGGTAAAAGGAGTAATTGCACGGTAACTGTTTCTATGAAAGGGTATAGTCAAACCACTTGACTTTCTTAACTTTGGGTAGTCATTAAGCCTAGCTAGAGGATAATCATGACTTTTATAATATTGTATCATAAATATCAATATGGATTGATAAAATGATTTAAAGAAGTTTAAATCATGTGAGTTTTGAATAGAATTCATAATTACATATTATACAACAAATATGGACAGGAACCCAATAGGTCACACACATATAGAGAAAAGGATAAAATAGTAAAATAACAAGGATAATAAAATTTGATATTATTATGGGAATAGAGAAGTGAATAAGAGAATTATTAATTAAAGAGTTCAATTAATTATGATCAAGTAAAATTGTTCACTAAACTTTTTATAAATATTTTATAAAATGGACCTAATTAAAATATTATATTTCATAATTAATTATTATTGGACTATAAGTGTTATAGGATTGATATAATAATTAATAGATCCATTGGAGAAATTAAAAGAGGCCCAAAAGATTGGTTTTGGAGCAGAAACCCTTTAGAGGAAGGGTTACATGCCAAACCCTGATAGAAGTCCTTAGAGGCTTAATTCTTGGACCAAAACAAAATAAATATATTTCATAAGTGTTATAGAGTCTACATATTTAATTTGGATGGATTTGGAATTCATTTCGGTGATTAAATCCAAGTGTATAAATGAAGGGCCTAGTTTGTTGGTTTTGTGCAGAGTCTTTTATGAAAGGATTTAAATTGGATTTAATTGAGCCCAAATAAGTTATTAATAGTTCTAGAAGCTCATTTAATATTTCTCCAGCAATTTTAAAGAGTTCAATCCTATTATGAACTTGGATTTTTTAACCTAACTATAAAAATCCAAGTGATATGGATTTTAGAGTTAAGTGAACAATTAAGAGAAAAGAAACATTCTCTCACTCTTTCAACCCTATCCGCCACCCCCTACCTTGCTAGCATCAAGGGATATTGGCTTGCCCTTGTATTCCTCCATTGTTGGTTCATTCAATCCTTTTTTAGTGTGGATTACTAATTAGAGGTGTTAAATTTTTAACACTGTGGTTTGCGACAACCCGATGAGAAGGAAAATCAACTGTTCAACAAAAATCAAAGGTGATTTTCTTATTCTCATTAATATGTATATTGTAAATTCATGGCAAGATTAGATTTATTGGCTAAAAATTTTAAATTCCACTTATGTATGAGATACATGTAACCCATAATTTCCAACAATTTGATGAGGAATTTTTCTACTATTGTTCTTGTCCTTTATTTTCATAAAGATGACACTTTTCTAATTGCTTAGGAGCATCATATGGCTTGTGCAGTTTGCAAAAGGGCAGATTGCCTTTGGCTAGAATGAGATGGTCTATTTCCCTTGAAAATAATAAGAGTACTCAGAAAGAAGGCAAAGTAAAAAAAAAAAAAAACTAAGGGGAGATAACTAGAAGAAGCTTGCTTGAAGACTATGAGTTCTAAGGAAGAAGCGCTTGGGCAAATCAGCAAATTCACATCCAAGATGATGGCCCTTAACCACCTATGGTTTAGGCCATGCATTTCATACATACATTTTTACATTTCATACATTATTGCATTTCTGCATGCATTTTTACATGTCTTGCATTTCTTGCATTTTGCATGCATTCTTCTATTTATATAGGCATTCTTTTTAACACAAGAGTTGATCTGATGCATCTAACTTATTGTATGTGTTTGCACATGTACACGCAGTCCTCTTTGTATGCATTTTGTAAATGTTCTGCATGTATTGTCATGCATAATCCCTTTTGCATATACTTTACACATAATTAATCACATGTGTATAATTTCTTGTGTCTGTCTCTTATATAATTTTATGCATGTTTTTTTACATATAATTCTTTATGCACACACAATATTTTGTACATTGCTATACACATAACCTCACAAGTAAAGAGAAAGCATACTCTTCTATTCTTCTCTCAAAAATTCTCCTTGGTATTCATGTATAACACACTAATTTCAAAGCTTGGAATTTGAGGATTGCTACCTCCGTGATGCATTCAAGATAACCACCATAATGCAGTTTTTTCCCAAATACAAGGAGTATTCTTAATTAAAATAATGTATGCCTTTAGTTAAATTTATCTTGCCAAGCTATGTCCAAGATTTTGACATAATTATTTCTTGTTAATTTACTTCAAATTTGAAATTTTACTTCATCCTAGATAATTCTCAATCGAGAATGGGTTTGACCTTGATCATAGAAATTTATGCTTCATTCAAGTTTGAGCCAAACAAGAGATAGTCATATTTTTTAAATTGCATAAAAGCCTTGGAATATACCATGCAATTTCTAAATCTTGAGCACTTTGGACCTATGTTAAGAAGTTAAAAAAAACTATTTGCAAATGAGGGGATTGGGTAAAGCTCAATAATAGCACTAGAACCTTTTTAATTACCCATCAAAATACCCCAGGATGAAACAAAACTTGGAAAATGATTTAGGTAACCTCTCTTTGTATAGCTTTCTAAACAACTTTCTCCTACCCCGATTTCATAGTCACTAGTCAGCCTATTGAGCTTATATTACAAGCATATTGAATGCATGCTCATTTTATTGGTGTACATATTAAAACAACCCTTATCCTTAAAATGATTTTAGCTTCCCCTCAATAAGATGAGCATGGTGGTAAAGCTATTTTACATTTCAAGAATAAGGAAGTTTAATTTCTACTAATCCTTGGTATAAACTTTGTTATTAGGGAATTGAGTTTATTTGATAAATTAAACCAAGGAAAAGAAAGAGAAATGAAAAAAATTAAAAATAAAATAAGAAATAAAAAAAAGGAAAAGTAAAAAAAGGATGAAAATGAATGAAGAAAAGGAAAAAAGAATGAAGAAAAATAAGGAA
The DNA here is from genome assembly GCA_037975025.1 of Excoecaria agallocha. NCBI lineage: Eukaryota > Viridiplantae > Streptophyta > Magnoliopsida > Malpighiales > Euphorbiaceae > Excoecaria > Excoecaria agallocha. The sequence goes on along the minus strand of CM075807.1, from coordinate 95,435,617 downwards.
GAGGGAAATGAATGAAAAAAAACCTTCACAAATAATGCCACGGTAAGGACAACAATGAAAGGAAAAGGGGCATCTTGAGTGAGTGCCCTTTGAACAATTTCCAATAAAGTGAAAATCACCAAAGCCAAGTGTGAGGGTGCTATGGTAAGCAGGTTACCGGGTAGAGCATAGTCCTTTACCCAATTGCGAAAATATAGTGGTTATATTCCTTTAGTAACCTGACCTTTCTTTGATAGTAATTCACCCAAGCCTTATGTTACAACAAATGTAAGATCTCCTTATTTTGGGTTTGGTCTCATCCAACTTATTAGAATTGACCTTCTAGTAAGGTTTGGTATATAAGAAGAGGCTTATGTTGCTTCTTGAGCTTGAAGCAGGAAGCCATGAATGCATTTATACATTCGGGTTAAATCTTATCCTCAACTTTATATCCAGAATTTATTTTCAAAAGATAAAAATTTTGTTTTGGCCTTCAGCACACATACATAAAAATTGTTTGGTGTGTATTGTGCTTATCTGTAGGTTTAGTAGACTTTGGTATCATCATGTCTATTCTCCAGTTCACTGATTGAGAATGGCCCCTTAATTTCTCTTATTGAGATTAAAATAGTTAACAATGTGATCCATTTAACTTATTTAAGGATGAATAAAATTCCAGTTTAAAGTCTTTGATAAGTTACAATTACTTTAAATTTTGGACATTTCTTGGCAAATAATTCTTTGCACACACCACATGTAACACTTATCACACATAGTTCACATATGTGATTGTACACACACATGAATTTTATACATATCCTGCACATATATAATCCCTTTCACATACTCACATGAATAATTTTTTGCAAGAATAATGTAAATGTACTCCACACATCGAAGATAACTTCAGGCATTAGTCAATCGAATTATAACAAAATTCCCATAGGAGAAATCATGCAAAGGAAGTATGTTAGAAAGTGAGGTCTTCTACACATGCCATACCAGGGACAATTATAAGAGGATGACCATCTTTCTCAAAGATAAAATTCCTATAGAGTTGAGATCATGAAAATCCCAAAAGTGAAGGCCCTTTGCACAGCTAGATTGTTGACGCACACCCTTGCTAGAGGCAATCAGATAAGACTATTTTTCCTAAAATGTACACTTGAACATACCACACAATAAATGTACAAAAATACAAAATTCCTCAAATATAAAAAATTTAAACTCCTAAAATGCACAAAACTCTAACTCTTCAAATTTATAAAACTCCTTTAAATCACTCAAAAATACAAATGTACAAAGAATATAAATTCTATAAATACCTAACACACCAAAAGTTTCAAGGCCTTAAAATTCACTTAAATTGTAAAAATTCAATTTACATCAAATTGTACAAACTCAATATACAACTAAAATGTAAAAATAAAATGTACACTCAAAATTGTACAAATTCAAAAATACATCCCAAATTGTAGAAAAATAATGTATACTCAAAATTGTATTCAATATATACCCAAATTGCAAAAATTAAAAAACAAACAAACTTAGATAAATAAAAATAAAACGCATTTTGCCAGCATCCAAAGTCTCTTTGTGAGCACAAAGTCCTTTTTGAGAGGTATCCAAAGTCTCTTCATGAGCGCAAAGTCCTCTTCGAGAGGCATCCAAAGTCTCTTTATGAGCACAAAGCCCTCTTCAAGAGGCATCCAAAGTCTCTTAATGAGCATAAAATCCTCTTTGTGAGGTGGCCAAAGTCTCTTTGAAGGATTAAGCCATGCATTAAAAGTCTCTTTGAGAGCATCAAGTCCTCTTAAGAGGCGTATTAAAAATTCACAACCTTAAAATCTACAAAAAATCCAAAAATCATAAATAAAAATTTAAAGTTCAAAGTTTTAAATGGAAATAAAATTTTAAGGTTTGGAATATACCAAAAACCCAAAGTCTTGTAAAGGACCAAAAATAATAACTTAAAATGTTCAAGACTTAAAGACTTAAATATTCAAAAATTCATTTTAAGAGACACTAAAAATTTTAAAGTTCATCCGCCTATGGGCAAACACAAAAAAAAAAAAAATCAAAGTCCTCTTAAAGAGGCATTCAAAGTCTCTTTGAAGCAATAAAAAATCCAAAGTCCTTTTAAGAGGCATTAAAAAAATTTAAAAATCTTTCCACCTTTAGGCATGCATAAATCCAGGTACTACAACAAGTAGCAAAGTTTGCCTATGAATTCAAAGTGCTCTTAAGAGGTATCAAAATCCTTTTAAAAGGTAAACAAATTCCTCCTAAGAGGCATTAAAAAAATTTAAAATCTATCCATCTCTAGGCAAGCCTAAATCTAGGTACTACCATAGATAATGGGGATGAATCCAAAGCCCTCTTAAGAGGCATTCAAATATTTTAAACAGGTAACCAAAGTCCTCTTATAAGGTAATAAAATCATTTTAATAGGTAACTAGGTCGTAAGCTCATAGAGAAAGTGATGATTGTATGGTGTGGTTTTTTATCAGCAAACTTATGTGGACTGCCTCATTACCAAATCTTTATAGCTAAGGAGATAGACACCTTAGGTACGTGTCTTTAAATCTTTACTTTGAACTTTGGCTAATTTAGACACTAGTGTACTACTTTTCCCAAAGTTGAGGGTAACTGTAAACACTAGGTTTCGAGGGCTACTTTTGATTAAGGTTACCCAATGAGAAGATTTTTCTCATAAAAGATAAGGAATGAAATTTTATGGCTCTCCTCAGGCTTTTAATGTTTTCAAAATAATTTTTG